>JALPQD010000292.1:85000-1285000 GCA_023101885.1 Typhlomys cinereus | reverse complement strand
AAACTCAAGATGGAGAAGGAGGAGTTCGTGATACTAAAAGCCCTGGCCCTCACCAACTCAGGTAAGGGGCGTATGTGACTCACAGGGAGTTTCAAGGGGTCTGCGGGAGCCCAGCAGGCACTGTGGGCAGGGCTTGCTGTGCGGGCCATGAAGGGTGCAGATCCTGCTTGGGGTTGAAAGGACAGTCACGAAAGTCCTAAGCCTTTTGCATTTAGATGCTGGTTAGGGACGATTCTGAAGCCAGATTAAGGAGGGGTCAGATTTGCTCGTTACACCTGAGCAGGTTACTCATTCCAAGCCTGTGAATAAACAGTGAAATGGGGACGATAAACAGTGCGTGCCCCATAAGACGGTCGGAGGATTTACCTCCGTGTACTGTATTTTGTTTATCACCTCTTGTGTTCATCTTACTAACTTGGCTATATCCGACTTATTTCTTAGAAACAACCCTATAAGCAACTTTCATTTTATCGTAACCCCAACTTATGGATAGGAAAGCTGACCCTAGGAAAGGGGAAGAAAGTTTGCCCATGGTTATATGATTTAACAATGGCAGGACACAAACCAGGGTCATCTAATTTCCAAACCCACCCAAGCTCCCACCTACCCCCTTCCATCACATTGCCTGGGCACTGTAAGGTCATGTTCAAAAGGAGGTCTCCATTGTTTTCTAAGTGTCCAACTACTTCTGCTAGATTATCTGGGCTGAGGGGCGTTGGGTAATGGAGGCAGATGCCTCGATTATAACGCGTGTCTCTGCTTAGAGAGCTTCTCTGTGTGTGGTATACAGGAGGGGCAGAAAGAGAAATTCGGGGTTTCTGGCCAAGTGATAGCAGGAGTGCACATGCAACCCTCTTCCTGCTGAAGGCGCATGTGCACGTTCCTTGCTCCTGGGGGACCCAAATTCAAATTCTGTCCTTTTTCTCCTAAGTTTGAGTTCTATTTCTGATGTTTATTATAATCTCAGCATGACCTTGGTTAACTGTCCTATGTAATAGGTGTTCCAAGTACCTCCTTCAACCCTTGTGGGTATGAAAGATCAACTGAGGATAGAGCAGTTAGTCCAGTGGCTAGCTAGAAGAGAGGCTTGGTAAATATTAATTATTGTCATTACTATACTCTTTACTGGTGTGTGGAGAGGTAAGGTCAGCTCCCAGACTTACACACAAAACAACCAGCTACTTTGCCGCCTATGTTTTAATGAAAGTCCCATATCCTATGAAGTCTCTGAGTACTGGCCAGACTGGGACCATCCTAAGTCCTTGAACCCAAGTCTACTCTTAGGCTCTGCTCTTAGGGAACCTGAACTAATACAGACAAGAAAGCATTTTTTTGTTCAATCCCTTTTTATTAATAAGTAGATATTTTAACAAATGAAATTATATGCACCTTTATATTCAGATTCCCAAGTTATGATTATTTTTTTCTTTTTTTTTGAGACAGGGTCGCATGTAGCCTAGGCTAGTTGCATACTTGGCTAGGTAATCAGAGCTAACCTTGAACTCCTGATCCTCCAGCCTCCACCTCCCAAGGGCTGGGATAATGTGTGTGTGTCATCACACCTGATGCAGCGTATACTTTGCTGAAGAATGCTAATGCTAGCTGTGGGGGTGTTTTTGTTTTTATACAATTCTAGGTTTGCAGAATGACTAAGAGGCAGTACTTAGAACCCCATATACCACCCTCCAAGCATTCAGTTTCCTTTATTCACATCTTGCACGTGTGGTAATTTGCTGTAATTAGTGAGCCAATGTTGATGCCTTTTATTTGTTTTGGTTGCTTTAAGACAGGGTTTTACCTCTGAAGCCCAGGCCGGCATGGAATTGGAATTCGCTGTGTAGCATGGAATTCCCTACGTAGCATAGCTCGGGGTGGACCAAGTCTCATAACACTTGGTAGTTTTTAGCCTCGCCAATCACCAAGCTCCCAGGTGTGAGCCAGCACGTGACTCATAGATTGTTCTTTACTAGAATGTCATTTCCATGAGTGTTCACCGTTGTTTTGTCCCTTTCTCTGGAGTCTGACAAGATGCCAAATGACATGTCTCCGTTATGACATCATATGACGATGAGTGTGATGCATTATCTCGGCAGAGGGAAGCATTTCTGCTAAGCCGGGCAGAGGATTGGGTGTTTCAGTGACAGGAGGACAGTCAGAGCCTTTTAGAGAGGAAGCGGGCAGGTGAGTGGGACTCAGGATTCAGGGAGGCTGCCAGACTCCAGACCAAGTTTCGGTCTGCACTCCACTAGTCCTCCCTAGCAGATACAAGGCATAGCTTGTCTACGTTGGGGGTAGAACATTAAGAATTACTCACCTGTTTCTGTCCCCTGAAACACTGGGGCACAGCAGCTGTCAGCTGCTCCTTTAACCTCACGCACATACCCATGCATTCACTCACATGCATGTGCACACACATGCGCATACGTGTGTACACCCCCTCACGTATGTGCACACATACTCATTTGTTGTCCTACAGCTGCTGTGCAGGTGTGACACTTGGGGTACACTGAGAAGGATTTGTGGTACTCGGGACTCTAATTTCCCTCTTTACCCCTCCCCAAGAAAGATCACACACGGCTCCGAGAACTGCTGGCCTTAGCACGCGAGCAGTGGAGGCTGCTTCCCTTCCATCCCGAAGAGTGGAGACAAGCCCCTAGCCTGCAAACAGTAGGCGTTCAGGAAGCAACTGGCTAGGCTACTGTTTTTAGGGAATGGCTTAAAGTAAAGTACCTGTGATGAAAAACAAGGTTTGGAATGTTCATTCCCTCCATTATACACCAACCATTTTGTAAAATACATAAAAGATGAATTGCTAGAAAAAGAAAGTTTGAAAAACATATTCAAAAGAAAACAGTTTTTTAAATGTTTCATTTGTTTGTTTAAGATAGAGAAGGAGAACGAAAAAGAACAGAGTCATGCCGTGGGGCATTGGTAGAGATCAGAGGACAACTGTAGTTCTCTTCCACCATGTGGACTTCCAAATAATCAAACTCAGGTCACCAGGCATCTTACCTGATGAGCTACCTTGCCAGCCAAGCCCAATTTTTAATTTATGAGATGCATCAGGCATAAATAACTTGAAATTTCCTAGTATCCATGCACACTCTCTATCTTTTCCCCAAACCAGGAGCACTCAGAGAACAGACGGGTAAGCTGGTGTAGACACCCACCGTAAGCAGTGTGACTTTAACATGTACGCATGGGAGTCGGCCTAGCCTGAGTTCGGATCCTACCTCTCCTGACTGCCTGCTGACCCTTGAGACGGGGAGAGCAGCTCCTTAGGAAAGTGCATGGCAAGGCACCCAAGGCCCGGGCCCTGTGCCCACCCCAGAGGTTCCTCCCTTGCCTTGGCCAGGCATAGTGCCAGGTGGCCTAGGAGGGAGAGCTAGCAGATGTGGTCCCAACCTTAGGGGAGAAGCCATGACTATGGACATAACCAGTATGGCAGACTGTGACCCTAGGTGGTAGAAAGTCCAGGCAGAGACTTCAGAAAGGGACAAGCCTCCAGCTGAAGAGGTGACCATCAGCTGGCCTTGAGGTTAGGGAGAGAAAGAAAGCCTTACGGTGGAGCCAGCAGGTAGAAGCAGGAGATGGGCTGGGGATAGAAGTCTGATCAGAAGCTCAGGGCTGCCAAGGACTGGGCAGGAATGGAGTCGGTACAGAGAGCTGGGAGGTCGCAGAAGAATAACCTGGTCACTGCCCCAAGGACAGTCACCCAGGAGCTAAAGAATGTGTTGACTGTAGGAGGGGTGGGCCCAAGTGGACCACCAAGGGCTCCTGGCAATAGACCCACAGGCCACTGCAGAGGCAGCTACAAGGGTGCGGGGCTGTGACCTGGACGAAGAACAAAGGTCATCTAAGGCGAATGGGATGGCCCCCTGACTTCAGGACATCAGCCCTTCAGCCCCTGGGGAGTGTGCTGGCTGTCACTCATCTGCATCCCAGCCATCACTAGGGCTCTCTGACGGTAGAAAAAATTCACAGCCATTGATTTTGTAATTAACAGTTTATCAATGCCATCGATACAGACTTGCTGATGGATTGCAGAGAAATTAATCTTGCGATGTTATTTTATTTCATTTTTGGTCGAAGGCATCTGCCAATTGTGGGTCCTTGGTGAGGGTGACAGGATGGTGAGAGGGGGCCAGGGAGTCTGGTGGTCGGGCCCACCCTGCCAGCCCCAGGCTGAGTATGGGCAGTGGATAGTGAGAGGGTGGGGCCAGAATCACATTTCATCCTCACTGGCTTGATAACAGAAGCAGAAAGTGGAAACCTGGGTGTGGCATCAGTACTAGCCAGCCCTGCAGACGCAGCCACTGCGGGCAGAATCTCCACAGTGGTGGTCTTGGTAACACTTACTGAACACTAGGTACTGCACTAATTCACCATTACCTGGGCTGGAGAGATGGCTCGGGGATTGGTAAAGTCTTTGCCTCACAAGCAGAAGGACCTGAGTTCAGATCCTATGTAAAAATGCCAGGCGGAAATGGAGGCAGCCTACACTTCCTGCCCTGGAAGGCAGAGCCTGGGAAATCCCAGAACAAAGCAAAAAGGAGATAGAAGCAAGCCGGATGACTCCTGAAGTCACCCTTGGGCCTCCAGGCACACACAGCGCCCTCTTCCACACACACGTACTTGTTTATGCTTTTGCACAACATTCACCATTACCTTGTAAGTAAGCATTCCTGTCTGTTCCACTTCACATAGCAAAGGCAAAGTAACTTGATCCAAGTCACATAGCCTCTAAGATCCTAAAATCGTTTCCACCATATTTATCTGCTTCCCCCAATCAAAGATAAAGAAGTGGAACCCCGGAAGGTTCCAGCTGAGGAGTCAGCAAGACCAGCCAGTCGGTACAGCCACCTCTGGTCTAGCAGCTTAGCCAACTTGACATTCACAAGACTTTCCTGATCTGGGGAATTCAGGAAGTTGCTCCAGCCCCCTCCATCCATGCACACCACTAGCGAGCCATATGGCCGCGGTTCAGTGGAGGGGCGGGGAGTGGAGCCTGACAAAATCAGAAGGTGGCTGGTCAGTTCATTATAGGGCAGGTTCTAGAGATTCCCTTTGCTTTGTTTTACCCAGAACTGACTATATCCCCCTGTCACAATGCACCTTTTGCACTGTTAGGGTTTAGATCCGTTTCATGTGCTAAGTTCAAAATCCTTGCTAATGTATTTGTTTTCTCTGCAGTGCTGGAGATCGAACCCAGTGCCTTACCATCCGGGCACACACTGTGCCCCTAAGCTATATCCCCACTCCCCAGGATGGTAGAGCACTCCCGCTGGTGCCTTCTGTCACTATGCCCTGAGGACACCTGGATACTCAGCCCCTTTACCTGTCCTGTAGCAGATTTTGCAAGTTGGGATTGCACTGCAGACTGGAGGGGCTGCTGGCTCAGTAGTGATGGTGGTTCCAATCCTGCAACACAGGCACCTGGCTGTTCTAAACCTTTATCGTGTAACCTACCATCTGCACAATAGGAAAGTGAGCCATAGGGACGTTAACTTAGCTAAAGCCATGGGGCGGCAGGCAGACACAAGAGTGTGGCTCTGGCCAACTGGGTTCAGGGTCCCCCGACATTTCCAGGGCGCCCAACAGGTCTGCCCAGGTTCTCCGTGGCTGCTTCTTGGTGATCTCTCCTGGGGTCTGAGCCTGGCCCTACCTTAGCCTCTGTGACACAGGCCAGCAGCTTATCTCTGAGCCTTCATCTTTGCACAGTCAGATGCTGAAGGCAAGCATGCTGCCTCTGATCTGCCTCTACCTCAGGGCGGCCATGCCAGGCTGGCGCTGATGCTCACCTTTGCCTGCAGATTCCACTTACATCGAGAACCTGGAGGCAGTGCAGAAGCTACAGGACCTGCTGCACGAGGCGCTGCAGGACTACGAGCTGAGCCAGCGCCACGAGGAGCCGCAGAGGACGGGCAAGCTGCTGCTGACGCTGCCTCTGCTGCGGCAGACAGCGGCCAAGGCCATGCACCACTTCTACAGCGTGAAACTACAGGGCAAGGTGCCCATGGACCTCCTCTTCCTGGAGATGCTAGATGCCAAGGTGTGATGGCCCCGGGCATGGACAAGACAGACCCGCACAGAGACCTCCACGGTCACCAGCCTCGACCTTCCACCCCTGGATCGGGGCTCTGAGCTGTCCCAGGAGAAGGGGTTTTCTCTGCTTCCGGCCATGTGCAGACTCCTGGGGGAGCAGGGTGGGGAACAGGGATGGGAGGGTGGGGGCGGGGAACTCATCTGTCACCGATGTTTTCTTTGGTATTTTTTCCTTCTCCATGAGCTGTGCACAGGCTTGGGCCAGGGCTGTCTCTCGTCAGGGCTAGAGACTATCAGAGGAAGCATCCCTTCTCCACTCAACCACGGGGTGGGCAGTTTCTGGAACCTTCCATTCAGGGCCTGGGGGCTGGGTCGTTCCAGTGCCCAGGACTCTAGAGATTCAGGTCGATGTCACTAGAGGTTCTTGGGGACAGGAATGTCTACGGAGGCTCTGCTTGCTCTGAGCTCCCCAGGGCCACTCCTGGGGCCCTGCCTCCATAGTCTAGCTGGCACCTTCCTGTCCATCCTTACTCTGTCCCCCAGAAGATCCACCTTCCAGTCTGTGGCCTCCATCCCCTTTCGGGGCCCCTCCCCTGCTTCCTGCCCTTACTTCAGCGCTCATGAGAGGCCTCAGTCAGCACAAGGGACTCTAGAGTATGTGGTAGACAGGAACGTCAAGGCTCAGAAGAGCAGGGTCCAGGCCTGGCCCACTGTTCTTCATCCTCTAGAGCAAGGCCAGCCCGTCGCGTGGACTGCTCATGATCTGGCCATCAGAGAAGACCTAGGGACTCTAACTCGCAAGTCACGGCGTGAGGACAGAATGGGAAATGGCCAGCAGTACAGGACAGGCGTGGTGACACTTGGGAGAAGAGAGGGTTACTCCGAGGGTCTTTTTGACTTCAATTCTGAATCCCTAAGTGCTTGCTACAGGAAGGCTGTTACCTGTCACCTTTGGACCAAGAACGCTTGACATAACTCCCCTAGGCCAGCTCCTGGCAGGACCCTGCAGTTTGGTTGACAGGGGTGATCTACCATCCATTTCACTCTCCCTGAGATGTTCTAGTCTCAGACTCCCCAGCCCCTGGGTCTTTGGGGACAGTCACCTGCTCAAAGGGCAGCCCTAGACTCCCATGGGTCTTCAGGAATGGACGGGATCCCCCAGAGATGAAGAAGTTCAATCTGATGGAAGTAGACCTGCCAGTGCACCTAGGCTGCTTTCTGGGGAATCCCTAGTCCATACCTAACCAGCTTCCACTCACTGGGAGGGGCGAATAGACCTCAACCCTCAAAACACCACCTGACTCCTTTCCCCAGTTTTTCTGGCAGGAGTAGCTGCTACAGACCTTACCTTCCTGCCTTGACATCCCTAGTAGCCACAGGGACTCCAGACAGGAGACTGACTAGACCTGGAAGTTAATGTCTAGGAGACCCTAAGCTTCCTTGTCCTCTGGGGAATTACAGCTGTCACCACCTTGAAAGCCCACGCCCCTGCTCTAGCCTGGGTCAATGCCACGTCCAAAGCCAAAGTGTTATTTCTGCCAAGTGTGATGCAACCTTTCTTAGGGAAACCACCACCGCAGGACTGTGTCTGAGTTGTAGGAAGAAGGTGTCGTCCCAGAGCTGGGTCCGCTCTGGACCCGTTGTTGGCTCAAGCAGGGGATCTGGGGCCTCCTCCACAGCAGCAGGGGCAGAATTGTGTCCACATCTGGCAGTATTTTCTGGGGTGAGCATCCATCTGGTCAAGGTGTTCTGTAGGTAGCTTGGTTCTCCTGGTCGCTAACAGGCCACCTGAGATGGAGTCCTTGGAGCTGCTACACAAGCAATGGGGCGTGCCGGGGGGCTCACTGCAGGAAAGCTCCCGTCACTTGGAGTGAGTGTAGCGAGTAAGGTCCAGCCGGGTAGAGGGGCCTCCTGGGACATCCAGGGCACTGTTCAGTGGGAACACTAGCTTCACCCCGGCAGCGCAGAGCCCACACCCAGCACACTGTCTCTGGAAAGCCCAGAGAGGAGACAGCCCTTCCCAGGTGGACGCTGACGATGCAGGTTATGTTAAATCAAGGAATAAAGCGGCCATGAGAAGGTGATTCTCACTGGGCTTTGTTTGGTTCCTTTGTCCTAATCTTTCTAAAGGTTCCAGATGGCTTAGTCATATCTCATTTCTGGGGGGGACGAACTGATGGCTTCCATGGGCCACAGCTGGGAGGTTAAGGGGCTCTTTGAAGGTGAACAGGATCAGCGCTTGAGCCACCTATGCTTGTTCCTTCCTCCAGGCGGCACAACTCCAGGCAGACAGGTGGTAGGAGAGGTGGCGTACTTCAGACCGAAGGACCTTGTCCAAGCCCCCCGAAACAGCACCAAAGAAAAGCTCTATGTGGAGAGATTGCTTTATTTTCTGATAAAGATTCTGTGGCTGGAATGGCTTCTTCTTGAGATGTATATATTTTTTAACGGGCAGTCCCTTCATTGCCGCCTCGCCTTCCTGTACATGTTTCTTGTATGTGTTCTCATAACGCCCCATGTAAAACACACCCTAGGGTTCTCCCATCCAGCCCCATGCATATAGACTCTAATAAATAAGGAAAGGCTTGTTGAGTTTTCTTACGCCATCTTCTATCCGAGCTCACTACCTTCAGGTCTCCATGCTAGGGACACCCCGGAGCCTCGTCAGCCTAGGGTGCAGTACTTACATAGCATGTAAGACTCCCCAAGTTTAATCCTCAGGACCACAAAAACCACTGTGATCAGCCACAGTCAGAAAGGCGGCTGACACAGGTCAGAGTCGTTTTGTTAAGGCTAGAGACTGAGCATCAGCCACGATGAAGCACAAACGGTAGCTAGGGGATTGTGGTTAGCACCGTGGGTGCGCGTGAAGGTGGCCCACAGGCTGCTCCAGCCTGAGAGGGCTGCATCAGGAGGCCTGTTCCAAGGAAAACACACCGGCTTATGGGAAGCTACTGCCTTGGAGAACGTGTGCATGTGGTGGGACTTGATCCACAGGATTGGAAGTTAGAATCCTGGCTCAACTTCTTAGGTTACTAAGATGGGGGTTGGAGATGAGAATCCTTGTAGTCTAAAAGACTTGGACTTCACCCTGAAATCACACTGATTTGGAGCCTCTTCTTTAGGGAGCCACTGGCCAACTTGGGGTTGGGTGAATCCCACTCGGCAGCCCAGCAAACTAGACAACCAAAAGGGACTGAATTGGAAGTGCAGGCAACCAGCCCACAGGCTGTCCGCGGACAGCTCGGTCTGGCTGGCTTTCAGTGAGCCATGCCAGGCATCATGGAAGAGTTCCTAGCCTGGTCCTCGAGCTCACGTCAGAATACATGGGGTTATCCAGCATCCTCTGGCGGGCGTGTCCAGTGTGTGAATTACTTTGAAGCACTTTCCCAGTGCACCTTTACTGTATCTGATGTTTCTGGTACCAATCGTGTGTATACACACACACAGACACGCACGCACGCACACACACACAAAAAATATTTTTTAAAAAAGAAAAAATAGTTGAAAAGGAAATGAACTACAACATAATTCAGCTGAAAGGTCTGTACAGCAAGCTTGAAGAGAGCAGTACTGGCATCCAAGCTGGAAAAGACTTGCAGAGCCAGGTGAGAGACTCAAAGTCAAGTTATTGTGTGTCAGGAGCGGTGGGCAGTAGTAGGCTGGCTAATCAGCAAGCAGAGTACTTCTCCAATCACAGATCTCCTTTGTAGGCTGCTGGGTCCTCTCCACCCTTGGCACTTACACATCGTCCTCAAAGCCAAGAAGCCCGCCATCTGCAGACTGCTTTCCCCAGCGTCAGTTACCCGAGGTCAGTCAGCTCACCGGGTCCCAGGCCTGTATAGAGCCCGTTCCCTCTCTGGAGTGATGAATGTCATGACCACAGCTTGTACTGTAAGGGAGACCCAAGTTAGGGAGGAGTTCCTCAGCCCGCTTAAGGTACACTTCAAGTCAGATTTGCACGAGTTCTGTTAACTTCACTTAATTCCCATGCGCTCCTTCAGGCTAGCCACTGAGAGGGTCAGGGCACAGGGGCCACTCCCTGCCTATTTTCTGTGACCACAGTGGACCTCTTAGTCTCATGGGAACCATTTCCAGCCACAGATGTCTGCCCACATCTTCCCAGCACCAGCTCACAGGCATTCGTTCCATTAGTGTAGGGAGGGAAGGAGGGAGACAGAGGAGAGGGGGGGACATGAGCGTGACTTGATTAGAGGCTCTTTAGGTGCCACACATTTGTATACTATGACAACAGGACCACCAAAGGAGGCATTACTTTGGAGTTTTGATGGTTAAACAACTGTATTCTAAGCCATACTTCACTGAAGTAACGCAAATGCTGCTGTCACCTTCAGACTACATTGCTGGGAACAAAGACCTGGGGACTTCCAACCTTGTTCTTTGCTGTACATCTCTGAGGAGAAAACCTGAAGCCCATAACCCTACAGGACAGTATCCTAGTGACATCTTTCTCATCACACTAAAGGTCCCTGAGGAAGCTCAGACTCAAACATCTCTGAAGCAGGTGAGATGATTCAGCCAGTAAGGCATCTGCTTGCAACCTGGAGACTTGAGTTCAACCACTGGAAGCCCACTTTGTGAAAGGACAGAACCCATGTCCAAAAGTTGTCCTCTGACCCCATCTGAGTGCTCTCTCTCTCGCTCTCTCTTTCCTTCCCTTCCTCAAATAAATAATTTTTTTTTTAAAAAAAGTATTTCAGTTGTGTGAAGTTAGACAGAAGAAAAGCATGTCTCCAGACAGCCTGGGAAAACTGGGAGGGCAGCCCTTGGCTTACCTTGGAAGTGAAGTTGGCAGAGCCTCCTGCGGCGGGTATTCTATGTTCTTCACGCCAGGTCTTTTGGCTAAGATTCTCCTATCCCCATTACAGGTCTTCTGCAATGTGGAACATAGGGAGAGAACACCAGTGTGAGGTACAAAGGAGGGAAGTCCCGGGGACTCCAAGCTGGCCTTGGCCAGGGCTCTGTGTCTTTTTCTATCCTATAACCTGCTCAGACATCCTGAGGTCACTGCAACAGGGCAGCGCTGGACACCAGTAGATGAGAGGGACCCCTGACTCCGAGGAAACATTCCTGGAAGGAGACCAAACTCCCTCAGCTCCTGGAAATTGCTTTGTTTAATATGCAAAGTACAGTGTGCTTAGATGACATCTCAGCATCCATCACCATATGCAAATGCTGACCCTGGGGAAGAAGAGCCCCTGTAAGTCCCTGATTCCTAATCCAGATGTATGGGGGGAACAACAGTGGGTGTGAGGGAACAGCACAGGGCGGAGACCTGCTTGCCACCACCAGACACTTGATAAAGAATGAGTGGGAGAGAGCTGGGCCCAGATGGGTGGGTTGACAGGTCCACATCTGCGTCATCAGCCATTCGCACCAGCACCTCCAGACTGGATATAGGCTGGAGCTGATGAGATAGGCGACTATGGGACCGAACTGCAAAGATGCCCCCCGCTGAGCTCAGGGGCTGTGAGCCGAGCCCTTCCTGGGGGCGTGGAGGATGCCCCCACCTGACCATCCGCCCCAGGGAAAATGGCTTCCGTCACCAGACTCCACTTCAACTTGCCAGTGGACAGGATGGCTCCGTCCCCAAACCATGGCTTTCAGCTGACTCCGGCTGGCTTTGTTTTTGCTTTTTGTTTCTTTAAGACGGGTTTTTCGTGTATGTGAGGCTGGTCTCCAACTCAGTATTTAAGCCAGGCAAGCTTTGAACGTGCAGTTCTTCTTGCCTTCCCCATGCTAGGATATGGGGACGAACCACTGCACTAGGCAAGGTCTAGTTAACTTTGAGTTTCAGATAAGTGATTTTATTTATTTATTATTTGTTTACTTATTTATTCAGGCAAATTTGTCTGCTCAGGTCTTCCTCCCACTGCCGACTCCGTCTGCCAGTTCTATCCCAGGATCCCTCGTCCACTTCTGCATATGTTGAATTGTTCAGTCAGTCATAGAAGGAGTCCACTTCTTTGACTTTCTTTTATTTCTACCCATCTGTGTTTGGAAAAGCTATAGCCAGCCCTCGCTCCCTCCTGACCTGATTCAACAGTCTCTCTTGGAGTATTAATATTTAGAGTACATAAACAAACAGGGCTGGAGAGATGGCTGGGGGGTTAAGACTGCTTTACAAGCAGAAGGAGCTAAGTTCAGATCCTCAGACTCCAAGTGCAAAAGGTGGGGGGGCCTGCATTTCTAGGCCTGGAAGGCGGAGCCCAGGAAATCCCAGAACGAAGCAGGTAGAGCAGTCCATACGATACGATTGCTGACGTCATCCTTGGGCTTCACAGGCACACACAGTGCTCTCTGATACACACACACACACACACACACACACACACACACACACACACACGGGGGAGCAAAGGGGACTCACAGGAGGATGTGGGGCAAGAGGAAAGGGTGACAGTTTCAGCTGTCAGCCTGATGCTTGAAGTGAGCCTTTGGATACACCTACGAAGAATTAGTTAGGGAGTCTCTCTGGGCAAGATTGCCTCAGCCACAGTGGGTTATTCCTTGGGCCGGTGGGTGAGATGGAGAGAGCCAGTTAGCATTTTCGGCAAAGCTGGCAGGGAGCTGGGTCCTTGCCCTCTGCTCCCGCTCTGGACACGCCCTGTTGCTTGTGTCTCTGTTGCCGTAAGCAACGGCAACCTGGAATTGTAAGCTGAATGAAAGTCCCTTGCTCGCCCGAGTTCTTTGGGATGGGTATTATTTAAAGCAATGATTATGAAACAAATACAAGGTCAGGCAGTGGGAGGCACCCAACACACAGTGTGTACTTCTAGGAAAGTTTTAAATTTAAAACAACAATCCCCATGGGACTTGGTTCCATAAGAGCATCCTCCCTTGCATGGAACTGTGCTCCAATCCTCTCTTGTACCTTCACCTTCATTTATGCCACCGACTCATCTCCCACCTTTGAACCAACCCAAACACTGTAACCCCTCGTCCATCTGCAGCACTGTCATAGCTTGACCGTGAGCTGTTCCTCACCGGCTCATATGATGTTTCGGAAGGTCAGGATAACTTCAGGAGGTAGAACCTTGCTGGAGGAAGACAGGTCATGGGGTGGGGTGGGCCTCGAAGTTGGAAAGTCCTAACCTGCTTCCATGAGAAGTCTGCTCTCAAGTTTGCTCTCTCAGCTTCCACGAGGGATGGACTTATACCGCCTCCAGCTTTTGCCAGCCAGCCATGCCTTCCCACCATAATGTACTGTAGCTCCCCTCTAAACCCGTAAGCCAAATAAATCTCCCTTTCTCTCCTAAAAGTTGGATTTGAGTGTTGCCTCACAGCGAGAGCAAAGAGTAACCGCTACAGAAATCTTCTTCTTCTTTGTGTTTCACTCCTTTCACTCAGTGATATCTGATGTTGCTGTTGTCCCTCTCCACGCTTGTCCATACTTCCTGTCTTCCCTGTTTTCCCACCCTCCGCCCACCCGCCCCGGCTCTCTCAAAGATCGTCAGTGCTGCCCTTCCACACACATACGCTCCTTCTCCCCAGCTCTCTGGACGCACTTGTGTCTTGTGAAAAGGTCCTGTGGTGAGACTTTTTCTCCCTTTTGCCTCGACCATCATTGTGGTTTCCTGTCATGAGAGACAAGTTCCTTTGAAAACATGTGGTGTTTCATCATCCGCTGTGACCAACGCAGCATCTCGCCGACAGGAATCTCGGCCAAATGTCTAGGAGCCGAATTCAATTAGGGCGTCGCCAAGTGGGAGAGTTTCCTCTGGGACACCTAGAAGTGCCGTTGAAGCCGGTGGGAGCAGAGCAGCAGAGGAGGTTGGGTGGCAGCGGGCGTGGGAGTGAGTAGGAAGAGGGCACAGAAGTGAGGGGCGCGCGCCTACAAAAAGATGAGGAATGATAGCAGCGCCGGGAACACAACCAAACATCCTTCATACTGTCAGAACCACGAAGCCGGCGCATCGTCAGATGGGCACCAGACAGGGCCCTGAGGTGGCATGGAAAAGCCAGAGGCCCGTTGCCCTCTTCTGCTCAAAGTCAGCAGCGCAGTCGTCTTCCTGGGGGGGGGTCTTCAAACTGCGTAGATGGTACCCTGGGGTTGGTGAGGGAACCCAAGGTAGCCATCCTGCCCGGTGTCCCCACCCTGAAGCACTGGGGTCTCTGTGACTCTCTGGCCCTCTTCACACGACAGCCAGGTGCTGCCGGCGTCTATTTGTACTGAAAGCGGTTATCCCTGCCCTCTTTCACACAGGACGTGTGAAAGCAAAGACGCTTTGGGAAGCAGCGAGTGAAACTCACCTGCCCCGGAACGAGAGGCCCTGAGGGACTCCATCCTAGGCAGATGAGTGTATAAAGACAGGGCCGGTAAAACAAGAGCGAGGGCAGTACACCTGCCATCTCATAGAACACGCCTTCGCTGAGTCCAGGCTGCACCAGAAGTCACTGTGCAGTCCAGGCTGGCCTGAAACTCAAGGCTGTTCTCTTTTCTCTGCCCTAAGTGCTGAGTCATAACCCATGAGGCCTTCTCTTTTCTTCATTAATTTAAAACATAATTTTCAATGGTACTGATATGAGTTTTTGTTTGTTGCTGTTGTTTTTGTTTCTTGTTAGGCGGGGTCTCGTGTAGCCCAGGCTTGTCCGCAGCTTTCTGTATGCTATGTAGTTGAGGTTGACCTTGAATTCTGAGCACTCCCCCCCCCCCCCCGCCTCTACCACCTAAGCATTGTGATTACAGCACTCACTATCATGTATCATTTTTTGTAGCTTTTTTAATTATTATTTTATTTCTTTTATTTGATTTGGTTTAGTGTGTGTGTGTGTGTGTGTGTGTGTGTGTGTGTGTGTGTGTGTCAGAGGACATTGTGTGTCCCTGTGGAGGACCAAAGGTGACTTTAGGAATCATTCTAGATTGCTTCCTCCTCCTTTATGCTTCACTCTAGGATTTCCCAGGCTCCATTCGCCATGGCTAGAAGTCCTCTGTCATTTCTGCCTGGTATTTTTACATGGGACCTGGGATCCAAACTGAGGTTTATTTTGATTTTATTTTATTATTATTATTTTTTATTTATTCAATTGTGCATGTGTGCGTGTGTGCGCGTGTGCGTGTATGTGTGTATGTGTGTGTGTGTGTGTGTGTGTGTGTGTAGAACCACAGACGAATTCGGGAACCACCATGGACGCCTCTACCTCCTCCTTGTTTACTCTGCCCCGGGATTCACAGGCTCTGCCCTATCAGGACCAGAAACGCAAGCCGCCCCCACTTCCACCCAGCATCTATACATGGGGTCTAGGATCCGAACTCAGGACCTTCTGCCTGCAAGGCAGAGGCTTAACCCCTGAGCCACCTCTCCAGCCCCTGATTTTGCTTTTTCTAGACTCCTCAGATGAGATTTCAGATCTCTGATTTTTAAGACCTCTCTCTTTTGTAACAGATGCATGTATTGCTGTCAACTTCCCCCTCAGCCTGGCTTTAGTTAATATCACATGTTTTAGTATGTTGTGATTTCACTTTCATTCCATCCACCATTCCTCTTGAGACCTGCCTCTTTGACCCATGGAATATACAGAAGCTAAGCTCCCACATATTCTGTACAGAGAATGATGTGTGGTAGCATGCTTTAAGTTTTGAATGAATGAGTTCACTGAGGATATAGCAAGAGGAAATAAGAGACTAAATAGCAAGTAGCAGAAAAAGAAAGCAACAGATAGAAGCAACGTATCATCAAGTCGGGAGTTCACAACATCCAAAGGAATAATTGGGGAAGCCCAGAGAGGCAGGCAGCTGGAAGTCCCCATTGAGAGATGTGGGCAGGCAGGTATTCTCTTCATAGGTGGGCTTCCAACTAGCTGTCCACAAGCATTATCATGGGATAAACAATAGTAACACATGTTGGAAATGGTTTATCTTCTAGCTGTTCTTAATAGCCTTAGTTACTTGCTGTTTTTCCCCTCTCTCTTTTACAAAGTCAGGGATCAGTCTAATCCAGCGCAGGGTTTTGGGAGACACTTTTTTCACTCTTTTATAAGTTCATACATGCAGACAATGCATTTGATCATAGCTATCCCTATCTCCCTCTTAGGGGACACTTGATATAAATATGTTTGGATCTGAAATGAGGGTTGGGAGCAATCCCACTTTCAGAACCAATTTCTCAACAATAGCACATAACCACTTACATATATATTATAATTTGCCAATATAATAATTATAATATACAATATAAGATACACATTACATTATGTAGTTGAAGATTTTCCCTCTTATTGACTTTCTCTTTTCTATTTTTTTAAGTTGTTATCTTTTCATTACTAATTTCTGGATTGATTCTATTTTAGTCAGTTAACACATCCTAAAACTCCTTACTCTTCATTGAGGTTTATTTATCTGCTTAAGATACATCTTGGCATATGTTTCACAGACCTTGAAAGGAACATAAATTAAGCCCAATGAGCTGGGCTTCTGCATGTGTTCGTTAGTTTCCCCTGGCCTGTGGTATTACTGAGCAATTCCGTTCTGTTGGTAGTTTTCTTTCTAGCTTCCTATCAGTTATTCAGAGGGGATACTGATATTTCCAGCAAGAACTATGGATTTCCTCAACTTTTCTTTCCAGTTTTGCCAGCCTTTGTGTTATGCATTTTTCAGCTCTGTTGCTTTGTGCACACATGTTGACAACTTCTATGTCTTTCTGACATATTGACTTTTGTCATTATGCTATGTGCCTCCTTAACCGTAGACATTTTCTTTGGCCTGAAGTCCACTTTCCCTGCTATTAATATAAATCTTCCTGCTTTCTTCAGGTGAGTGTGTGAAGACACGGCCTTTCTATCCTTTTCCTTGTGACCTGTCTATACTAAACATGCTGCTCTTGCACTATCACATGGAGTTGGATGATGTTTTCTTATCCGCTCTCTCATCTCTGCCTTTAGGATGGTGTCTTTAGGCCGTTTGCATTTAATACAATGATTGATTTATTGGATTTAAGTTCTTGTTTTCTACCTGCTCACCTGTGGTTTGTTTCTTAATTTTCTTTTTTTATGCCTTTCTCTAAGTTATTTGAATATTTCAGACAACTTTTTAAAAAATTATTTTTGTGTGGGCATGTGCGTGTGTGTGTGTGTGTGTGTGTGTGTGTGTGTGTGTGTGTGTGTATCAGAGGGTACTGTGTGTGCCTGTGGTGGAGCCCAAGGGTGACTTCAGAAATCACCCTGGATTACACTACCTCCTCTTTGCTTTGTTCTGGAGTTTCCTAGGTCTGGAAGTGCAGGCCACCATTTCTGCCTGGGTTTTTTTTTTATTATTATTTATTCAATCGTGCGTGTGTGCGTGTGTGTGCATGTGTGTGTGTGTGTGTGCGTGCAGAACCACAGGTGAATTCGGGAACCACCATGGACGCTTCCACCTCCTCCTTGTTTACTCTGCCCCGGGATTCACAGGCTCCGCCCTACCAGGACCAGAAACGCAGGCTGCCCCCGCTTCCGCCTGGCGTCTATACGTGCAGTCTAGGATCCGAACTCAGGACCTTCTGCCTGCAAGTTAGAGGCTTAACCCCTGAGCCACCTCTCCAGCCCCTCTGCCTGGGTTTTTACATGGGATCCAGGATCCAAACTCAGGATCTTCTGCTTGGGAAACCAAAACTTAACGCTTGAGCTATCTCTCTAGTCCAAATACTTTTTTATTTATCCGTAACTTGTTTGTGTGTATCTCTTTGCATGGATTTATTGGGTCTGCTACAGTCGTTGCATGATAAATACACAATGCTCCACAACAGTCATGTGTCATCATCCTTCATTCTTGAGAGATGTCTTGATGAGTCAATAAGATTCTTGGTCAAAGTTCTGTTGCGTTATTTTTCTGAGCCCTTGAATGCTCTTGGGCCACCTTTTTAAATCTATGGCTTCTGATGGCTGACCATATGTCATGTAAATTATAGGACCCTTACTGCTTTCAAATTGTTTTCTTTGCCTTTAGTTTTCTAAAGTTTGATGATGTGTGTGTTGATATGGATTGTTTAATTTTTAAAATCTGTAAGTTTATTTTTTAAATCAAATTGGGAAATTTCATCCCACTGTTTCAAGAATCTTCTTCATTTTACCCTCCTTCTCAGATGTTAACTCTTGGTATAGTCCCGTGGGTTCCTGAATCTGTCAGTTTTTTTGTTTGTTTGTTTTTGTCTTGTTTTGTTTTTTTGTATGTGTATCTGTGTGTATCAGAGGACACTGTGTGTGTGTGTGTGTGTGTGTATGTGTGTGTGTGTGCGCGCGCGCGCGCACCCGTGTGCACCTGTCACCAAGGGTGACTTATTGCTTCTACCTCCTCTTTGCTTTGCTCTGCAGTGTACCAGGCTCCACCTTCCAGGACTGGAAATACAGGCTGCTGCTATTTCCTCCTGGTCTTTTTTAACATGGGATCTGGGATCCGAACTGAGGACCTTCTACTTGCAAGGCAGAGGTTTAACTCCTGAGCCATCTCTCCAGCCCTGTCATTTTTTAATTTATTTACATATTTGAGTAGATGAGGAAGAGAAAGAGAAAGAGAGAGGGGATATACATGTGATGGCACAGAGGGGCAGAGGACAACTTTCATAAGTCACTTCTTTACTTACACCATGTGGGCTTCTGGGAATTGAACCCAGATCACCAT
Organism: Typhlomys cinereus; assembly: GCA_023101885.1. NCBI lineage: Eukaryota > Metazoa > Chordata > Mammalia > Rodentia > Platacanthomyidae > Typhlomys > Typhlomys cinereus. Next base: position 1,266,339 of record JALPQD010000292.1, on the reverse strand, counting down.
GTTTCTTGGCAGATACCCTACCCACTCTCTCCAGCCCACCTGCCATGGCTTATATCTTTTTTTCTCTCTCTCTCCATTGGTCACAATGGTAAGTTCTACTGCCCAAGCCATGGAGTCTTTCTCCTCTTCCCTCCATTCTGCTATTGAGCGCACACACATTCAGGTAGTTTACACATCAGTTATTGAGTTTTTCACTTCTAAAATTTCTTTGTTCTTCTTTATATGGTCTAGCACTCTGCTGGGACTTTTCATGTGTAAGCTGAGATTTTTCTTCTTTGTTTAAATTGAATTCTTTGAAGCACTTCTGTTATATTTATTGTCTACAATAATGGATTTCATGACTTTCTCATATGTGGACATCATATACTTTCATTGTATTCACCCTGCATCATCTTTGCTTGCTCCCACCCCTGCCGCAAGTCTTCTTTCTGAAATCATTCCCCTTCAACTTTTATACCTAACCTATGTATTTTTAAAATATTGTATTTATATGAGAGAGGGTAGACATGCACATGCCATAGTGTATGGGTGGAGGTCAGAGAACAACTTTCAGAAATCGGTTCTCTTTTTCCAGCTTATGGGTTTCTGGGGATCCATCTCAAGTCTCTAGGCTTGTAAGCAGGCACTTATTCTCTGAACTATCTCACTGTCCCCCAATTTATGTATATTTTAAGTCTAAGTTCTGTATCTAAGAGCAAACATAAATAGAAATGGACAAGAGTGGGGACAAAATCTGAGAACCTCACCAGTTGTGCTGGTTCATATCAACTGTCAATCTGACACTTGGAAGGCAACCCTTGAGTATTCTCTAGATTAGAGTTGGCCTCTGGATATGCCTTGGAGAGATTGTTTTTATTGCATAGGTGCTGTTTGAAGGCCCAGCATCATTTCTGGTGCCTGAGGCCATGTGAAGATGGGGAGGGCAAGTAAGCCTGTGTATACTTACTGATTGATCGATTGTTTTCTGCTCTTGACCGTGGATGTGATATAACCAACTTCTTTAAGCTCTTACTTCTGTAACTTCCCCACAGTGATGGATTGTGAGCCAATTGAATTCTTTCTCCAATAACCGAGAGAGAGAGACAGAGAGAGAGAGAGAGACAGAGAGAGAGAGAGAGAGAGAGAGAGTTGCATTTCTGGGTCTGATTATTTTATTTAAAATGCTCTATTTTCCTGTAATGGCATAGTTTTGTTTTTTTATGTTTAAATAAATCTTGGTTGTAGATATATACCACACTTCATCCATTCATCTGGATGGACAACTTGGCTGATTTCCTAACTTGGCTATTTTGAGTAGTGCTGTAATAAACATAGATGTGCAAGTGTCTGCTGTAGGTTGACTTAGATTCTTTTGGGTCTATGCCCAGAAGTAGCATGGCCAGATTACCTGGTAGTTCTATTTTCCTTTTTTGAGGAATCTCCATATTGATTTCCAGACTGACTGTCCTAACCAATAGAATGTAGGGAGTGAGATAGAAGCACAATGTAATTTGTTTCGCGCTGCTCGTCTCGCCAGCAAGAACGACGCAACACGATCAGGATCCTTCTGTAGCAAGCTTTAATGCATCTTGAGAGGGAGAGCACTAGCTTTCAGCACGGAGACCCCAACAGCCTAAACCGCCACCCTTATATAGGGATTCTGTCCCGTCTTGGACGTGGCAGCACCTGATTGGTAGTGGGCGTGTCACCCGAGGTGGCGTGATGGTCTTGCGATCAGGGCTAGAGCGGGAAATGGGCCTGGCGCTTGCGCATTGGCTTGTTTTGCTGAGAGGAGAAGGGGAACTGGCGCCATCTTAGAATGGCGGCATGCAGGGCGGCGCCCTACAGTAATTTTCACTTTCATTTCTCTGCTAGCTCCAGATGTTGAACATTTTTGTCCCATGGATTTATTTGTACTTCTCTTTTTGAAAGTTTCTGCTCTTGTCTTAAGAACTGCCCATTTATTTGAATGATTTGGAGATTTATTGGCATTTAATATTTTGCATCATTTACAAAGTTTGGCTATTAACCCCCGCTAAATAGGTCAATATAGCCTGGTCTTGTCTGTGGGTGATGAATTGCACTGTGTTTTTTTCTATTTGATTCACTGTATTCTCTGTTTCTGAAATTTCTGTTTGTCCTCTATTTTAATATCTTTGTTGAATTTCTTGTCTGTGATGGTGGTTTTCTTAGATTCTAAGTCCCAAATAGACTTCTTTGCTCCATTTATATTCTCTTTGAATCTTTTCTGAGATCCTCATTCATTTTCAATGACTTTTCAGACTTTGTAGTTATCTTTGTATACCTTGAATCCATGTTTGAGAATTCATAATCTCTAGGTGAGTCATGTTACCATGTTTTCTAAATTTTTTCTTATGCTTTTTTTTAAATGGTTACTTTTTAAAATTTTTTTATTATTATTATTTATTCAAGTGTGCACATGTGCGTGTGTATGTGCGCGCGCGTCTGTGTGTGTGTGTGTGTGTGTGTCTGTGTATTTGTAGAACCACGGACGAATTCGCGAACCACCATGGACGCCTCTACCTCCTTCTGCCCCGGGATTCACAGGCTCCGCCCTACCAGGACCAGAAGCCCAGGCCGCCCCCGCTTCCGCCTGGGATCTGGGATCCGAACTCAGGACCTTCCACCTGCAAGGCGGAGGCTTAACCCCTGAGCCACCTCTCCAGCCCCTTTCTTATGCTTTTTAATTATTTCTTATTCTTTTTTTATTTTTTCACATATAAATACAATGGATTTGTTTTCACTCCTTATTCCTCAATTCCATCTCTACTCCTGTCCCATCTCATGCTTTCTCCTCTCCAGTCAGCCTCCCTCATACTTCCATGTCTTTGTGTGTGTACAACCCACTGGATTCCATCTGTGATCGCTGCACTGGTAGTGCTTGAGTATTTGTGGGGGCACAGACTTACCAATTGGTAAACATTGAAGAAAGTAGTCCCCATTCTCCTGTCTGCTTTAACCTTCAATAGTCTCTCAAGGAGTTTTCTTTTGTTTCTAAGTTATAATTTATGCATCTGTTGAGATAGCTATCACTTGTTGTATTTACGGGTCTTCTTTGTGAGCATCTTTCTCTTAAGCGCACACTCACCAGTACCACTTATAGAAAAGAAAGTAAAACCACCGTAACAAGAAGAACGGCTAACCAAACAAGATCTAGCAATATGATTAAAATCAGTTGAAATCAACTATTATGCTACCAATGCTCATCAAAATAAAATACCCAAAATAACCTAGAGCAAGGTATGGAATTAATCATTAATTCAGGTAAGAGTAATACTAAACGGATGAAAGAAAAGGGAAAGGAAGATGAAAAGAGAAAAGCAAGACTAAACAAAAGGAAAAAGAATGAAGCAGAGGATATGAAGGTGAGGGAGAGAAAAGAACAAGCAATAAAAATGTGATTGCACAATAAGAAAAAAATGCAAATAAAGTTAGATAAATGCAAGAAGAGGAATAAAAGTATAAAATCCTTTAAGGATAAGAATGAAATGAAAACGGGGACTGGAGAGGTGGCTCAGGAGTTAAGCCTCCGCCTTGCAGGCGGAAGGTCCTGAGTTAGGATCCCAGATCCCACGTGTAGACGCCGGGGGAAGCGAGGGCAGCCTGCGCTTCTGGTCCTGGTAGGGCGGAGCCTGTGAATCCCGGGGCAGAGTAAACAAGGAGGTGGAAGCGTCCATGGTGGTTCCCGAATTCGTCCGTGGTTCTACACACACACAGACACACACACACACACACACACACACACACACACACACACACACACACACGCACGCACGCACGCACGCACGCACAGTTGAATAAATAATAATAAAAAAGAGTGTATAAAAAAAAGAATGAAAAAAAAAAGAATGAAATGAAAACGGCATTAAAATATAGTAAAAAGATAGGATAAAAGAAGAACGGTTTAAAGGATGAAAAAGAATTGGGGAAGTTTCTTTCTGTGTCCTCTAATATTAGAGTCTCACGTGGGGGGTTACCACTGGGGGGTCTTCCCTTGCCTATGCAGTTCGGGGTGGTGCTGTGTAAGGTGTGGCCCAGGCAGGTCAAGGGCCAGTTGCTTGCTTCAGGGCCGTGTTCATTTTAGAAGCTTCCCTTCTTCCCAAACCAGGAGCCAGTGCTGACATCCCTGAGTTTTGTGGCCTGTGAGGACCCTCACTCTAGAGCCACCTCTGAGACTCTGCTACTGTGTGGCAGCTGTTTTAGTGGCGGTGTGTCCCCTGAGCTCCTAAGAGACAGAGGCAGAGAGCAAACAGCCTGAGATCACACTTGGAAGAAGGACAGAAAGAACTTGGCACGTTGCCTGCCGCCTGTGGGCTTGGGACTTTCAGATCCTTTGCAGTGGGACAGAGGAGACGATGGAAAACAAATACTCTGATAGACACTGGGCTCAGAGCTTCCGGATTCTGCTCACAGCCAACGCCACACGCAGGCAGCACTGGAGGCTGAGCAGGCTGCTGGGCCTGACCTTGGGTGAGTCAGTCTCTAACATCATCCTCAGAGAGGGCGAGTACCAAATACCACTCCTTCATGTTTGAAACCCTGCCCCCTCGCTTAAACTTTTTCAGCAAATACTCATCTGTCCCTTCCTTTCTCCACAACTGCCTTTCAAGACTGCCTCCCCCCCAGACACTGTGACAGGTGTCCCTCGACTCCCTGAGTTGCCTGCTTGCTTTCTGCTTCCAGGTCTCCGGAGTGGCTCAAGTCTCAAATGGTAGATGTGTTCTCAAGGCGGCACCTGGCCATAGCTCTCTGAGACACAGGAGCATCCAAGGGATTTCCCTCTGGTGCTAATTCAACATGACCCGTGACATCCTCTACTGAACATAAGGCAAGAGCTGTGGGCCTGTCCCGGGGCCAGGACCATCATGGGTCTTGGCCACAGATGCCTGGTGTGCCTTGCAGCTGTGACTCTAATACCTGCATCCGGGAGCCAGAGCTGGGCGTCTCCCAGTATAGCCTGTCTCCCTATGCTTTTTAGCTGTCCTGTGCCCTTGGGGACTCCTGAAGTTTTTCGTCTTTGAAGTAAACAGCATCATTTGTTGTCTTCATTCTTACTCATCAGGCCACATGGAGCCTCAGATGGATCTGCTACCTTGCCCCGGAAGTCTGCCCAGCCACCATTGTTGTTGTTGTTTTTAACCTAATTTAATTTAATTTGTGGACAGTTTCATACATGAATACAACATATTGATATCACTTTCACTCCTTACTACAGGATCCCGTCCCCCTTCTTTTCATCGCTTCTTCTTCCCAGTCAGTCTCCCTCCTAGCTTCACGTCTTTTTGTGCGTACGGTTGACCATGTAGGTTGACTAGGATGCCGGGCATGTGCCTAAGCACTTGCTCAAGCGTGGATGGTAGATAAGTGGGCACACAACTGGGAAAAGCAGCTCCTTTTCTCTACCCCGCATTGACCCTCAAGATTCTCCCAGGAAGGTGTTGTGCCTCTTGAAATCTCCTTCCAAAAGGAGCATTTGCTGCTGGCCACTTCTTATTTATTTATTTGTGTGTGTGTGTGTCCATTCAGAAGCCCTAAGATGCATATGATAATGGCTTACTGCTGGACTTCTGGTCAGGTGCCAAGCCCTACACTAGAACAACATAAACAGTGCAGAATAAAGCACCTCTCCAGGCTCAAGGGGCACACAGTAGAGGGCAAAGTAGGCACTCAAGTGTAATATCCCTTCTACTCGCCATGATGAAAACATATACAGGGGCTGGAGAGATGGTTCAGGGATTAAGAGTCTGCCTCACAAGCAGAAGGTCCTGAGTTCAGATCCCAGGTCCTACATAAAAATTCCAAGTGGAAATGGCAGCAGCCTACACTTCTGGCCCTGGTGGCTGGGACCTGGGAAATCCTAGAGCAAATCAAAAAGGAGGTAGAAGTAATCCAGGATGATTCCCAAAGTCACCTTTAGTCCTCCTGTGGGACATACGTGCACAGCACACACACACACACACACACACACACACACACACACATGCTAAATAAAGTTAAAAATAAATTAATAAAAAAAAATCCAGGTGGGAGGCCTGGACAGAGCTACCTGAGGCCTCGCTTCTGAAGGAGGAGATGCTGGAGCTGAGTCCTGACCCTTCCCCAGAGAAGGACCTTTCATGGCAGGTAAAGAGGAGGACATCACAGTGGTGGAACTGGGTGCAGATGAATGAGACTCACACAGTGGAACAGAATTTTGGGGCGCACCAGGGGATTTTCAAGATGCAGTAAGTCAAGATCAGGGCCAGGACTCTATATTCTTAACAAACCCCCAAAGGTCACTCATGAGGTTTCGGGTCCATAGTCACATACTGAGATAAAAGTAGGGTACAGAATCTGGAGTCAGAGCTCTGAATGACTGACTGAGCATCGATTTTGCTTCTTTAAGAGAATGTTGTTGGGCTGGAGAGGTGGCTCAGGGGTTAAGCCTCTGCCTTGCAGGATGGAAGGTCCTGAGTTCGGATTCCAGATCCCACGTATAGACGCCAGGCGGAAGCGGGGGCGGCCTGCGTTTCTGGTTCTGGTAGGGCAGAGCCTGTGAATCCCGGGGCAGAGGAAGTGAAGGCGTCCATGGTGGTTCCCGAATTCGTCCGTGGTTCTACACACACACACAGACACGCGCGCGCACATGCATACGCACACGCGCACAATTGAATAAAAATAAATAAAAAAAGAGAATGTTGTTTTAAAGGCCCGCAGTGAAGGGTAGAGGGGCAGAGGGCCTGGCGCTCGAGAAGCCCAGTGAAGTCCTGAGGATCAGGGCCTCGCTGTCCAGCTGCAGCAGCCCAACTACCAGCTGCAAGACAGATGGACGAACCAAGTTCTCCCACAGGCATCTGACTGGCAGCTGAGCACCGCTAAACACTTCAAAATGTTACATTAAGTATTTGTTAGAGGTGCCCGTCAATTCTTTCTTCTCCTTCAGGCAAATGAGCTGTCGGGGACCATGTTGACTTGACCCTTGGAAAGACAGATCCTTGTCTCGTCTTGAGGCCAGAGCTGTCAGTCAAGCAGCCTCCCTTCTTCGGTTGTGAGCATTCCAGGGCACCCCAGCCAGCCGCAGGGATCCTGGAAACACGGATCCTGTGCCCGGAAGCAGCTTCCATCACAGCCTCTCCAGGCCACTCGTGCTGCCATGGGAAGACTCCACCCTGGGCCACCCCAACTCCGAAGAACTTCTGACGCCCCTGCTTACTCTTGCAGCTGTTTTCACTCACGAGGAAAGGGGAACCCCTCTCTCACGACTCAGTAAAAGCTCAGTTGGCTCATACATGAAATCCGTGATTGGTAGAGCTAGAGGTCACGCGCATGTGGATCTATGGTCCAAGGAATTGCCATCTGAGGGAGGCACATTGCACCCTTTTCTAGCTGTCTTGTAGATTTAGTCTGGAAGAGAGGGACGCCTCTCTTTCGTATACTAATAGTATTAGGCCAAGTGAAGGTTTTTCCTCGCTGTGGTCTTTATCGTGGTTAGAGTGAACTGAGTGCGTTGTACAAAGAACAGAGAAACCACCCAGCCTGATGGCAAAGGGATAGGTGAACGGTTTCCGAGAACCACTCAGAGCTAAAGGTCCCAGTACCCAAACCTCAGAACTGTAACCCTAGGAGGAGGCTGAAGAGTTCCTGCAAGTATCCCAGAGCAGAAACAGTAAAAGTTAAAACGGTGACAGACAGTACTAAGAAGGCAGAGACAGCAGGGGAAACCGAGATGGTGGAAAGGTGGGTCTACAGAGCTGATGGAAGAGAGGAGACAAGGCCACAGGGGATGTAAGTCTTGGTGGCTCAAAGACATTGACAAAAGTGTCGAGAGTTAAAGAGACAAAGCTCAAGAGCTGTTGTAATCTCCCTGGCACGCTAGTCTCAAGCAATACCCAATACCCCTCTGCCTTGGGGCCCAGAACAATAGGCCTCTGGCTTTGAACCCTTGGCCCTATAAGCCTATAGTCCTCTCGACTTGGAGCTGCGTGCCTCTAAGAAGCAGTTTGCTCTGAGCTTCTGGAACTCAAGCCACCAATGAACGCTAAGGAAGCTACCCCTCACCTATCTGTGACTTCTGTCTGGATCGAGCCAAAAGACCCCCAGCCAGCTGTTTGTGGCAGCTGCGTGTGGCCACAGGGTTGAACGGCACTGGAAATGGCAGATGCAGGGTTAATGCTCAGGGTCCTACCAGACAAATGTTTTGTGTTGAGGATTTGCTGCTGAGAAGGAAAAGGAGGGGGAGAGAGAAAGCCCCCCCCCTTTTTTATTATTCTGAGGTGCATTTTAATTTGCACAAGCAACGCTGTGTCTGTGATGGATGACACAGAGGGAAAAATTACAGCCCAGGAAACCCAGCAAAAGGGGGAAAAAGATCCAGGGAGGATTAAAAAAAAACTGGTCCATTTTGATGCTGCATCCTGATCAGGGCTGGGGGTTGGGGAGGCAGGAAGGTGCCTGGGTGGGGCTGGAAGATTCAGGGACTAGGGGCATAGGAAGCAGAAGAGGGCCCAACTGGGACTACATGCACCCTACTGCTCAGCACACTTGCCCTCCTGTGGCCTGGCTAGGTCAGGATTTGATGTCTTAAGAAATAAGGGGCTAGACTGAGCCAGCCCTTAGCATACTGAGACAAACTAGAACCTACTTCTTGGGGTTGTTGTGAAGATCAAAGGCTATAGTGTGGTTCCTCTTTCCAGGAGGAAGCTGGCCCAGCTGCGGGAGTAAAGTTTGGGTGGTGACTTGTGTGCAACTTGGCTGTCCCTACTGCAGCCGAGTGGCCTCTAGGCTCTCTCTTAAGACCACGGGAGAGTCGGGGACTGACTGATCCTTGAGCCTCACTCGCTGCTCAAGGGCAGCTTCTGGGAGGTGAGGAGACAGCTGGTCGTTGTCTCTTGTCTAGGAACCGAGTTGAATTCTAACAAAGGGCGCTGATGGATCCAAACAAGTCCATCACCAGGGGCGGAACTTCACTGGCGAGGTTGCTCGCCCTCTTTCCTTCTAGGAGTAAAGTGCAAGCAAATCTCAGTGTTCTGAGCCCATGATCTTCAGGTCTCAAGCCAGCAGGAAAGCAGCAGAAACTTTTCTTTGCAGCAAGCTCACCATTTATTGGTGGTGCCGTAAGAAAGATGGCTGAGCATCTTAAGAACTCCTCATGGGACTACCCCTTCTGTAATCAGCTAGGCGCTTGCATGTGCCTCTCACTCACTAATAATCCACATAGCTCACTGTTGAATATTTTTATTTTGCTGGGTCCTTTGTAAGAATGTCCTGTTTCATCCACTTAATATTCAAGGGTGATGTTTGAGGGTCCTGAAACACCTGACTCAAACAACTTAGGGGAGAAAGCTTTTATTCAGCTCACAGTTCCAGGTCACAGCCCGTTACAGCAGGAGAGGTATAGCATCAGGGGCTGAGAGCTGGTCACCCCACAGTAAGAGCAAAGGGCAAAGGCCAATGCATGCACACCCACTTACTGTTTTGCTCCTTTGCCAGTAGAAAAATCCGAGGCTCTGGTCTCTGACTTCGTTCTTACAGAGGACGGCTACCTCCTGCTGGGCAGGGCTCCCCCTCAACCCAAGTATTTGAGACAGTCTCCTACAGCCTTGTCTAAAGGTCCCGTGTAATCTGTAGGATCCCTCCAAGTTGTTCTGGAGTCCTATCATCTGGTGCCAGACTGGCATGATGATATGTCTGTGTGCATCAAAGGCAGGAGAGTGGACCAGGGCAGCAGGCTAGAGAAGAAAAGTATAGGCCTGAACTTGAAAAAACAGAAGGAAAACTGATTCCAGCCATCCCCCCGCCCCCCCAGGGAAGCCATGAGCTCTGTTTGTAGGCCAACCGTAGAACAAATTTGATGATTGAAAATTTACGAGAAATTTTATGAGGTTAAATGTGCAGGCTCTTGTTCGGAACCTGCCTCCCTCGTTTCCTCTCTGGAGGAAATTGAGCTACCTGTGGAGGCCCAAGGGTAACCTGGGGAATCACCCTGGATTGTAATATCTCCTTTTTGCTTTGCCCTGAGATTTCCCAAGCTCCATTTCCAAGGCTGGAAGTGCGGGCCACCTCCATTTCCAACCAGCATTTTTTTGCATGGGATCTGGGATCTGAACTCAGGTCTTTCTGCTTACGAGGTAAAAGCTTAACTCTTGAGCCATCTCTCCAGCCCCAGATTTAGGTTTCTCCTGCCAGTGAGGTTTTGCCTCTTCAGGTTTTGGGACCTCTGCTGTGCAGTATACATGGGTTGGGGCGTGGGAGGGGTATTCTGTCCTTGTAGATCTCGTGGTGTGCCTGCCCTCTGCTGCCTGTGTCAGCCTTGTTCAACCACATACATGTAGTTCACTCACAGGCCAAGAACCTCACTTCATGGAGACCATAGTATCTGCATCTGCTGGTCTCACCCCTGCCCGCAGCAGTCCAAGCTCACCTCCTCGCCCCTGCAGTCTATAGCCCCTATCTTGGCTTTACAAAGCCCTTCAGCCAAGTCCCATTCCTAAGACAGTCTCTGTCTGTGCCAATTGAAATTAATTTTGCCAGTCAGATTTCACAAGACCCTGAATCAAAGGCTTTTCGAAAATCAAAAAGCACTAAATCTTGAGTGGACCCTCTTCCCACTAATACTACAAATTAGTTAGAATAAAAAAGCATTATGGTTTCCTGGCATGATATCTGCGTAAACCTGCCACTGGGGTTGACGGCTCAGGTTTCTGCTGCCCTCCAGTTGCTTACTGGATTTTTGACTCATAAAATTTATCGTAAATTTTTAATCATCAAATTTGTTCTATGGCTGGCCTACAAACAGAACTTATGGCTTCCCTGGGGGGGGGGTTGCTGGAATCAGTTTTTCTTCTGTTTTTCAAGTCCAGGCCTGCACTTTCCTCTCTAGCCCGTTCCCTCCATCCACGCTCCTTCTTTGAAAGTAGCTGTCTGGAGTTCTCTGAGTTCATTAGCTAATTCTGGCAAACCCTTTCCATTTGTATGCCGTAGGACCCCGTGATTTATGTATCTCTCCAGCATTTAATTTTTCTAAGTGACCCTTTACCTGTTTTTTATTATGACTTACTAATCGCACCCATTTCCTAACTTTATTTTTCTTATTAAAGGCAGGTTTTAATAGGTAGTTCATCTCTCAGCCACTTAAGGACCCTGATTAATTTCACGAGCCTCCTAGTCATTCAGGAATGGATCGCCTTTCTTGTTAATGTCTCCATGTCCCTGCACTGGAGGGTCTGAGTGTGACAAGCAGAGGAAATGCTGGGTTAGATGCACGGGCCTTTGTTCCGAACCTGCCTCCCTAGCTTCCTCTCTGGATGTTTGTACTTGAATGTTCTGAGTCTTCGGTTCTTCGTGTGCAGGAAGAGGGTCAGAGAACATGCTCTAGAAGCTCATGGTGAGGAACCAGCACACAACAGTTGATACTGATAATCAGCTTAACAGTGACAAAGCTCTGAGCATGTCTGAAGGAGTTGCTGGATTATTAACCGAGGTAGAAAGATCCATGTTGAATGTGGCAGCACCATCCCATGGGCTGGGGTCCTGGAATAAATGAAAAGGAGAAAGTGGGCTGGAGAGATGGCTCAGGGGTAAAGACTCTGTCTTGTAAGCAGAAAGTCCTGAGTTCAGATCCCAGGTCCCACATAAAAAAATCGCCAGGCCAGGAGTAGCCTGAACTTCTGGCTCTGGTGGGTGGAGCCTGGAAAATCTCAGAGCGAAGCAAGGAGGTAGAAGCAATGCAGGATGAGCCCCAGAGTTATCCTTGTTCCTCCACAGGGACACACAGTGCCCTCTGATACACACACACACATAAATAAATGAATAAAAAAAAGGAGGAAGCGAGCTGAATACCAGCATGTGCCTCTCTTGGCACCTTGACTGTAAATGCAATGTGAGCAGCTACCTCAAACTCCTGCTCCCCTGACTTCCCCTTCATGATGGATTGTACCCTCAAACTGTATTCATAATAAATCCCTTCCTTCCTTCCTTAAGTTGATTTTGGTGGGGATTTTGTCATAACAGTAAGAAAAGTAACAAATGCACAGTGATTGTGCTGGGAGATTGGATCCTGGAACATAAGTGCTCAAAAGCATCAATAATTGTGTGTGTGTGTGTGTGTGTGTGTGCACTTGCACGCGTGTGGTGTGCTTGCATATGTGTTCACATGTATGAGTGCACAGATGTGTGTGGATGCACTTGCATGCATGTGTGTGCATATATGTGGAGATCTGAAGTTGACTTTGTGTATCTTCCTTAGTCACTCGCCATTTTATTTACAGAGGCAGGGTCTTTGAACTGAACCCAGAGCTCGCCAATCAGCTAGTCTTGCTAGCTAGCTTGTCCTGAGAATCCTATTTGTGCTGAGATTATAAGCAGAGGCCACGTCTGCCCAGTTCTTACATAGGTTGTTGGGATCCAAACTCCGGTCCTCACACTTGTATGGTAGTCAACTTTCCCTGACTTTCTCCCAAGTTCCGAACTACGCTTGTTTTCAAGAAAGGCTCTTTTGCTTCCAAAGGTTCATTTGTAGTTCACTGACTCCTGATACTCTCTATGTTAACATGACTAAGATTGACAGGGGAGGCGGGCTGTAGGGTGGACCTGCAAGCCAAAGCACAGAGGTGCGAGTTCCCATGATAACTGGATGTTTTAGGGGTTTGGTCAGGCTATACAGCACGGAGGGAGGCTATGAGTAGAGGTGCTGTCCTGGCCAGGAGAAAGCACCTAGGACTAGGTCACCTGTTAAGGACCAGGGCCACAGCTGACACATGGGCCCCTGACTGGTGGGAGAGGCCAGAACTGCAGTCAGAGGTGAAGCCCCTCCTAAAGGCAGCCGTCGTGTTGAAGAAGAGGAAAAGTTTGACTAATTTAGAGGCTCAGCCCTGACTCCTGGAGGGGGAGGAAGAAGAGAAAGGGAAGAGGGCATGCTTTTGAGAACAGAGTCTTTCTCTACTAAAAAGCACTTAGCAAGCATGATGGACAAAAGGAGCCAGGAACAGAGCACTGCATGCCAGTGCCACGTATGTTCATGGGGACATGGGTCCTCCACTCCCAGTGCCATTTGACCAGGGCTTGTTTGTCTTCACTTCCAGTTCTGGAGCTCAGTTGAGAACCCCAGTTTGGCAGCTATGAGGTCCCATTCTTTGTCCCATCACGTCTTTCTGGGGCTGACAATCCTTTTGTGCCTCTCAAGCATGAGGAGCATAGATAGGTTCCTTCGAAGTGGGGTAAGCTTCCGTGCTGGGGCATGTCCCATGGCCCCTCTGTTGGGTTTTCTTCCTGCCACATGGGCCATACACTGCTTGTTTCCTGTTCTTTTCCAACCTTGATCATGCCAGTTAGTGAATTCCTAGCTTTCATGGAAATTATGGGAATCTACGATGCACCATCTCAGAATTCTTTTACCCGCAGGACTTTATGTGCGGAGTCATCTCCATACATCCTTCCAGAAACCCGGACCCCCTCTTAAACAGCAGCATTCTCTTCTGGCAGCTTTGCCCATTTACTTGAGAGTGAAACCCTTTCACTCGGCTTGGGCTTAGGCCAGCTTCTGTTTAAAAACATGGCCTCCTGGCAAAGGGGATTGCTGCCAAGAGTGGGTGCTGTCCTTGGTGCTTAAACAGCAGCCTGAGAAGTCGACTGCAATCTGATCATTTCACAGGTGTGAAACGGGGGCTGTGAAGGGGGTCTACAGTCAGTCAGCAGGAGGGACAAGGGGAAACAGGACACAAAGTCTCCAATTCCAAGTCCTTTCCTGATAGCACAGCACTTTCCAAGCCCCAGTGTCTCAATTCTAAGGCTTTAAACTGAGAAGATTTCCAGAAGCAAACTGACAGTTTTGGACACTCGATCCCATTCTAGGAGCTCCCATCACTCAGAGCACCAGGCAGGAGTGAAGTCTAGCGACCTCCTGCATTCTAAGGCAGTGCTTCTTTTTATGTGCATGTAGATGTGTATGACATGTTAGTGTTTGTGTGTATGTGTATGTGTATGTGTATGTGTATGTGTATGTGTATGTGTATGTGTGGCAGTTCGATATCTGTGTCAACTTGACAATTGCAGACTGAGCTTTGAAAATAGATAGTTAAGGCAAACTTGCAAGAGGTTCTATACTTGATGAGGGAAGTCTCAACCCACGGTGGGTATGACTTTTCCCTGGGCACCTGGATTAGATGAAGGGAGCTGGTTCAGGGCGATGGCATTCTTTAGCACTCTTTGGACAAACTTGCTGTCTGGCAGGTAGAGTTTGCCCCTCTCTCAGCAATGAGTATGGTGTGGCCAGTCGCCTCAGCTCCCAGTGTTGGTATTAACCCTCCTGCAAAGCTCGGTGAAAAATTATAACTAGACAATTATAGAGCAAGTACAACCTCTTGTTCCCATAAGCCATCTGGTCATGATATCAACAGCATGTAGGCAACTGACAGTATGTGTATAATGTATGTGTGTTAATGGGTGTGTATGATGTGTGTGTTTATATATGTGTGTGTTTATTTGCATGATGTATGTGTGCTTGTTCTTTTGTGGCACTCACACAACCTTCTGGGGTGTTCCTAGCCTTTCTACCTTGTTCAAAATCTGGTCTTTTCACTGTGGCTGCAGAAGCCAGGCTGGCTGCCCCGCCAGCTTCTGGAGATTGCTTGTTCTCTGCCGTCCCGTCTCTCTGCCTGCTGGCAGGGATTCCAGACGCTGACATCATTGCCGCATACGTTTACGTGGGATCTGGGGATCTGAACTCAGATAATCAGGCTTATTATGCACTGTGCACTTTAACTGCTGGGTCATCTTCACAGCCCTAAGCCAGTGCTTCTTACTCCTGGCTGCACTCAGATCACATGGGGGACTTTTTTTTCAATTTCCTTTTTGTGCGTGTGCATGTGCGTGTGCGTGTGCGTGTGCGTGTGCGTGTGTGTGTGTGTGTGTGTGTGTATCAGAGGGCACTGTGTGTGCCTGTGGAGGCCCAAGTGACTTCAGGAATCACTGCGGATGGCTTCTATTTCCTATTTGCTTTGTTCTAGGATTTCCCATTCCAGAACTGGAAGTGCACGCTGCCGCCATTTCTGCCTGACTTTTTCTTTTTGTTCTATTTATTTATTTATCCCCAATTATACAAGCTTAATAGGTACCCAGTCCCCTCTGACTTTTTTTTAACATAAAGATCTGAGTTTTGAACTCAGGTCCTTCTGCTTGCAAGGCAGAATCTTAATCCCCGAGCCATCTCTCCAGCCCCACATGGGGTACTTGAAAGCACCCCAGGGTCTGGGTCTAATCCCAGACAGGTTCAGATAAAGTGGCTAGGGGAGGACCAAGTGTTGGTAGTACTTCAGGTCTTCCAGGCCGTGTTACTCTGCAGCCACCATGGAAAGCTACTGGTTTGAAGCAGCAGTTTTGTCTAGCTGGTCCACCTGGAACACTAAATCAGTCTCAGTTTGCTGGACCCGCCCGAGTTCTCAGTGGTCTCTGTTTATAGCTGCTGTTGCTGGAGCCCCCTTAACAGTTCTGTCCAAGTGACACCTTCTCATGAAGACAGCACTCCTTAGCACCCACACAGAACAGGCCTCTGTATCCCGAAGTGTCACTCTCAGGCGTGACCACCCCCACCCCCACCTAGTTCTGCAGGGATTCCTCAAAGATAGAAAAAGAAGACTTTCATAAGATAAGAAGCATTTGGGAATTGACCCCAAATCATTGGGGTCAATTGTGAAATGAAGGAGCAAGGGGGCACAGTGGCTAATTAATCTGAATGTTGGTGTCACTTACTTAACAGTGAGTGATGATTACACCCTGTGGCTGGCAGCTTTGATCTTCTAAATGGAGCAGCAAGGGATACTTTGGAAAATTCTGCTCCTCGTTCATATAATAGCTGTATAAACAAGTTCTGGTCTCAGTTTCCCCACTCTGAACAGTGAGGGGGCAGCTGTGAGGACAGATTCACATTGCAAAGTGTCCGGTTCCCCTCTTCCCTCCTCGAGCCAGGTGTATCACCCTGGGCCCTCCTGGTGTGCAGTTATCTTCGGCCCTGAGCTCAGAAGGGGGGTCCTCCAGGAGTCTTAACCCTCTGCACTGCTCCATTCCCCACCCCTTCCTTTATGCAAGAGACCTCCTCTCTCGCCCCATCACATTCACGCCAGCAGCTGAGGTGCTAACTAACCCTTGCCCACCTCTATGATTCCAAAGAAACTCGATGAGCCTTTGCTGTGCCTCACTGATAGGCTGTTTCCTCAGTCACAGTTGGTAGGTGGATGACAGATCTGAACGAGTTCATGTGACATAAAGGGTGTTTTGTGGTGATGAGCAGTTTCAAAAAAAACACAATTTCTTATTAAGCATATAGACAATGTACAAGAATTCTGGCTTCTGGCTTCCACATGAACTCATCCACGGAATAGAATAGATTTTTTTTTTTTTTGCAATGATATGATTTACCCTGGGACTTACATGTGCTGGGCAAATGCTCTACCACTAAACTCCACCCCGGACCCAGTTTGAATTTAATGAATACTTGGTGAGAAAACAAATCCAAAACTTTCTTCTTCCACCCCCCCCTCCCCTTTCTCTATCTTTTTCTCTTTCCTTCCTTCTCTCCCTCAGAAGGTAAAGACATCTGTATGTAAATTTGGCAACCTGAATTTGATTCCCATAGCACACATGGTGAAGGAGAGAACATATTTCCACAGTTTGTCCTCTCACCTCCACATTGTGTACTCTGTCAGCCATGTATGCGCCCCCCTCCAAAAAAATAACAAACAAAAACTTCACACATCTGTTACTGTGTTGGAACATGATAATGTGATATTCGAGATAACCCGACTCTGTGTCCCTGGACCTCCAGAATAAACTCTTTCCTCTTCCCTTTGAGATGAGAGCTGAGCTTTTGTTTGTTTCTCTGTTTGTTTTTGTTAACACTACTTTGAAGTTCTCCACTCAAATTTGTAGGAATCCATAGCAATGCCTACATATGAAAGACCTTCATGAGACTGGATCCCCCACCTCTCTGGGAACTGGATCCCCCACCTGTATAGATGCTGAAAAACACAAGCCATGTCTTCCCCTCCCACCTTACAGAGCTGGGTTCCTTTCCAAACCCTTCACCTACTTAACTGGTCCTGCCCTGACCTCCATGACGATTTTCCTGGTTTAAGCAACCAAGAAATGGAGAAATAAGTGATTTTTCTAAGGTTAGAAGGTAAATCAGATTTCAAAGACAGGCTAGACCAGTAAGTCCCAAAGTATGGTGAAAGACACCTAGGATACTTATCCACCTTTCCGGGGCTGGGGTACCTGTTGGAAACTGGGCTGGTGTTGCAAGTGGCCTCCTGGGTCGCCATGAAGATTTTGCTCTTTGGGAAGCTGGAGGGTGGCTTGGTTGGTAAAGTGCTAATCATGTAAGTAACCCAAGTTCGGATCCCCGGCACCCATGTTAAAGGGTGGGTCAGATGTGGGTCTGGGAAGGCAGAGACAGAGGACCCCTGGGCTTGCTGGCCAACCAGTCTAACGGGATCAGCAAACTCAATGCTAAAAAGGAAAAAAAAGTGGAGAGCAAGGAAGAGGAAGACATCTGACGTTGACACTTTGGCCTGCATGTGCACGTGCATGAGTACACACACACACATACACACACACACACACACACACACACATACACACATTCTACTTTCTTGGGCTGGAGTCCCCATGCAGCCACCACTCTGTGTGTCTATACATGAGGGACGCTTGGCTGGAGTGGGGAACATGTGTGACAGGACCGACACATGAGTGGGTAGCAACTAAGTCCATGTGCGTGGCAGCTGAGCATTTGTATTCACAGCTTTAGGATAAATGTTAATAGAATTCACCTCAAATGTATGATTTTTTGGTAAGGCCAGAGTTCAACTTTTGAAAAGCAAACCAATAGAAGGTGGATCTCAGACAAACACGACGTATGTGGGCCTGAAAGTGGTGAGTTAATGACATGGCTGGAGTCTGGGTGTCGCAGTTTGCCTACATATTGCTGATACATTCATGACAAAATAGCTTAAGGGGGAACAAAGGTCTCATTCTAGGTTTATGATTGCCCATTTGCAGTTCTTCCTCCAGCTTGCCAGGAGAGTCCACACTAACGCCAGAGGCCGAGGGAACTGGCCACACTATAGCCACAGGACTGCTAGAGAGGGACAAACTTCCCCTGCCGGACAGTGTGTCTGTCCAAGTATGTCAAGGAATGCCAGCTTACTTAACCAGCGCCTCCATTTTCTCCATCTGTCCAGGGAGTGATTCCTTTCCCCAGGGGCTGGATCTTCCGCGTCAATTAGACAATCGCCTGCGGGCTTATATAGGGCTTAGCTCTGTTACTAATTCTTTACAAATGTGCCCAGAGTGAGCCTTCAATGGCCAAGTAGATACAGGGGGCTGTTTAGCACCTGGGGGGTGGAGGGAGGCGCTCCAAGGCTCTCTGCTGCTCTTCCAACCTGTCTGCAACTGATCCAGACCAAAGTCACTGTTTATGATGGCCGTTGTCGGCACTGTGGGAACTCCAGCGTAAGCCACAGCTTCATCACGGGGGGGGGGTGCACCTTTTCCAACCTTTCCGACAAGCCGGGGACCCCAGACTCCATCTCTGTCTGACAGGGAAACACAGGCTGGGGATGGAGCCTATCGGGGTTCCCCCTTCTTCCCCTCCCCCGGGCATCTCCAAGTCTGTATTACACTCATGGTAGCTTGACTGGAGCTTGACCTAGGAGCATGGGCCAAGTAAGAAATGGCCAAGGCAACAGACAAGAGGGGAGAGGCCAGAAAGAGAGGCTGGGGAAGGGGAGACGCCAGAGGAGAAAGAAGAAAGAAAAGGTGGGGAGGGGGGCACCCAGCATTTGTAAAATTAAAAGGCAAAGCCCATCAGACGGCGGCGTTGGGTGAGGAAAGCGCGGTACGGGCAGGAGTAATTGGTAATCGCAGCTGATGTGAAGACGGGATGATTTATGCGAGCATGCAGGCAGGGGTGGAATAATTTTTGGAGCAGAACGGGGAACTTACTGAACGCCTGAAACTCAGCTACTTATCCACTCGTTCTTGTGATGAATTAGCTCTTGTTTAAAGTAACCGCGGGTCCATTTTTCATTCTGATTACTACACTTGATATCTTTCTCTCCCTCTGTTTCCTTCTGACCACTGTCCCCTTACCGGGTTCTGGGTGCAGAGACCCTGGGTTTATAGAAACTCTCCCCTCCTTCTCCTTTACCTCCTCATTCCCCTACCACCCCCACATCCCCATCAACTCATCAGTAGCCAGGTTATAACCCCACCCTTTGAGATTTTTGCAGAGATTAAGAATGTGTAGAATTAGCGGAGACTTTGGATGCAAGACCTGCCTGCTTAAGCATCCCCAAAGAAATTCCTTCGCCCATCTGATATGCAAGGTCTGGCTCCAGGACTGTCAACAGGATGGAAGGGAGGAAACACACCCCTTCCTGCCTGGGTGCAGAGTTCCCTTTGGGGATAAAAAAGCCTCTGGTGACCTGAATGAAAGGTGGGTGCCAGGCAAAATATTCTATGTCTCATCCCCACTCCCTGCCAAGGCATTTAAAACATCGGGTTTGAATCACGTTATGCAGAGAAAGGACATTTCTCTAGGCTCAGGGAGAACACAAACACTAGATCCCATCATGCTTTTTAAGCTTACTTTTATAAAAAATCCAAACTCGCTTAGGATTTATATTTTACACAAATTTCCATTAGAAAAAAAAAAGAAGTCTGGGTTGCAGAGATGGCTCAGAGGTTAAGATCTGTCTCATAAGCAGAAGGTCCTGAGTTCGGATCCCAGGTCTCATGTAAAAACTCCAGGTGGAAACCAAGACAGCCTGCATTTTGGGTCTTGGTGGGTGAAGGAAGAAGGAGGTAGAAGCAATCCAGGATGATTCCTGAAGTCATCCTTGGGCCTCCACAGGGATTCAGAGTGCCTTCTGACACACACACACACACAAAATAATTTTTTTAAAAGTCTGATTTTTAAGAAAGTGATGGTTAAGAGCAAGGTATGTTGGTGTATGTCTTTAATCCCAACACTAGAGAACCTGAGGCAGGAGGATGGAATATTCAAGACAAGCCTGAGCGACACAGTAAGTCTAAGGCCAACCTTGGGTAGCAAGCACCTATCATAAATTAAACAAGACAAAAATTACCAAAAGTCAGGGTGTAGCTCAATGGTAGAACACTTGCCTAGTCTACTCAAGACCCTGATTTCAATCTTTGGCACTGCCGAAAAATAAAATAATAAATAATGATTGAAGCAGTTAAACTACTTATAGTGTCACTTGTGAAGGTAACAAGTGAACAATAGTCGTCTGGTGCTCCAGGAAGGTTTTTAGACACTGTTAACGTCTGGTTTTTCCTTGAGGATCCACTCCAAGTCAAGAAGCCCTGAGAGCCCAGGTCTTGGCTCTCGGTCAGATGCCGATCCCACCATCCCTCAGCCACGGCAGGTGGCTTTTCCCTCTTGTCCACGGAGAGGACGCTCAGTTTCTTTTCTGCCTGCGCTTGCCACTGGTACCTTCCTGCGTGTCTGAGCTCCTCAGCGGCGTCTATCTCTATGATCCTGGAATCGCTCCTGACCTCTGATTCTGCCAGCTTCAGATCTCCCTAAAACCCCAACCCCCTCTGACCACAATCTTCACTCCTTTCCTAGACTCTGGCTATCTCAGCCCTCGGCTACCTGCACATTCCCGGATGCACACCCCACCTTCCAGTGTTCTGTGGGCGTCTGGCCCCTGCCTCCATCTTTGTACCCGGCTTCCAGCAGCTGCTCCTCTCTCCTGCAGTCCACTGTTTGATCCTGCTTCTTCTGGCCCTGGTCCCTCTCTCAGCTATTAAGATCTCTCTGGCCCTGGGGCAGGAAGGAGAAAAGGAACCCAGATGTCACTAGCAGGGACACAGTAAACGAAGCTGGCACGAAGACCAGTTCTGCTAGGTCTGGAAATGAGTTTCCCACCACGGAGACCCTTTCCAGTGTATGGTGGAGAGCCAGACTCTCCGTCAAATCCAGCAGCACCCTTCTCTGGTTTTCTCCGGACTCTGCGATCCCAGCTTCCTGAGCTCTTGGGAGGATTAAAGGACAGAAAAAGCGAAGTGCTTGTCACGGTACTCACACTAAACAGATACGCAGTAAGCACTTGTTACCTGTCACTTATCACTGGGCTAATTCTGGAAAGCGCTGAGGGTTGGCTTTTACCTGGTTTACACGCCAGGAGTTTAGAACTGGCCCATAGCCGCCATCCTGCCTCCTCACACTGGCCGAGGGAGACCTGTTCTCAGCAGTCTAAGGAAGTGATCAAGGTGTTGGGGGGGGAGGAAGCAGCCCACCAGGGGCTGACAGTAGTTGGTTTAGACTCCTGCCTCTCCTCACAAGACCGAACCCTGGCGTCAGCCGCGCAGTTGGACCCACAGCACAGCCAAACAGAAGCCGGCACCCGCAGAGCAACTCGGCCCCTGTGGCTGGGCACCGGGGAGCGCCACTGGTCAAAGAGAATGAAACCCCAGCTGAGAGGCAGTCGTCAGTCCTGCCAAAGTGCCAGAGGGCTGTACGGGCAGGTGGCGGGCAGCTGTGTTAGCACTGGGGAGACCCGCCCCCCCCAGGCTTCCTCCCACACGTTGCCCTGCATTCTGGTCCCTTCCAGGCTGAGTAAGAAGCTGGGCCCAGAGAGAGTGGGTCCCCTGGGAGGGGGAGGAGGAGCACCCCCCCTGTGATGGGGGAGGTTCTACAGGTGTCGGGCCATTAGGCAGACAGGCCAGAAATAGGTCGCTCTGGGCCTGCTGGCAACAACATGTCCTCATGTTCAGTCTCCAGCCAGCCACAAGGGACACTCCTTTCCTTCTTGCTTGACTTGGACAAAGACATTTCCTCTGAGCTAAGCTGACAGTCTCTGCTTCCTAGAAAGCAAACTGTCATTCCCAGGCCTCCATGAGACGTCACAGCTACACCTGTCTGCCTGGGCTCAAAGGCTCTATGCCAATCACCAATCGTCAGTTCCGACAGTGTGAACAGAGCCTTGGAGGGCAGCCGGGGCGGGCTCCCATCAGTAAGCTCGTTCACCTTGAAGGACAAACCATCCTCGGCACCTGCCTCTTCTAGGGACAGTGGATCAAGACAGAGCACTTGCAGGGCGGGGACTGCATCT
This sequence comes from Typhlomys cinereus, assembly GCA_023101885.1. Taxonomy (NCBI): domain Eukaryota; kingdom Metazoa; phylum Chordata; class Mammalia; order Rodentia; family Platacanthomyidae; genus Typhlomys; species Typhlomys cinereus. The sequence goes on along the minus strand of JALPQD010000292.1, from coordinate 1,244,230 downwards.
GGTATGCTAGCTAGATATGTGAGTTACTGTGCACTCAGCACAATTATTAAGCACCTAGCACTTAGCACCCCATACTCAGCACTTAGCACCATGTACTCAGCACCGTGCCTGGAAAATAGCAGGCGCTTGGCAAACACTCCTGGAAGCATTACTTCTTCTGAAAGGGTTTGTGGGTAGGCAAACCAAATATCCCAAAACAATACTGACCAATACTGACAAGTGGGACTGCTATGCAGCCTTGTGTCCTCACACACACACACACACACACACAATACATATACACACACATACACACAATACATATACACACATACACACACAATACATATATACACACATACACAATACATATACACACATACACACACATATTCATGTACATACAATATATGTACACACATACACACACAGACACATACATACACATACACACAATATATATATACACATACATATACACACAATACATATATACACATATACACATACATACAATACATACACACATACACATACACAATACATATATACACACAATACATATACACACACACACATACATACACAATACATATATACACACATACACATGCACACACATGCACACAGACACATAAACATACACACAACACATATACACATACACACACACACATGCAATCCATGTTCTTCCATGGACCTTCCATGGACCTCCTGACCATATTCTACATGGTCCTCTCTAACATCATATCCCCCACATAAACACACACACACACACACACACACACACACATGAGGTAGGCATTATCATCGCATTCCAACTGGAGCAGAGAGAGGCATTGATATTAGCATAAAAAAGAAGCCAATGGCAGAAAAAAGACCAAAACCCCCTGACCAAGGACCGCCTGTAAGGGGCAGAGCATGGCGAGAGAGTGAAGGGCGCACTTCTGCAGAAGGCGGCACTATGGAAACGACTCACAAAAGGCTTCAACTCTCCTGACCCAGCGCCATCAAAGCTCTGACCCGTCTTCAGCTCTGGCCCATTCCCACTCCCAGAAGTGCTTTTCTTCCTTCATAAACTATCTTCCGACGTTATTATCCACATGTCTCTGTCTAAATCTTTGCTCAGAGATATAAGAACACGCAAATCTTGGTGGGTGCCCTTTGGACGTAACACCAGCCTGTGACAGAACCAGAGTGGGGACTCCCACCAGAGCCAGCTTCCAGAGCCGTGTCTCTGTGCCCCCTTCCATCCCCCACGTGATCTGTCTGAAGACACCTCAAGGTACTTGGAGTGAGGCTGTGGAGGTTGGAAAAGGAGGTGGAAAGGTAAAAGGCACAGACGGTGTCTGGTTTCTGCAGCGGCAGGAGATATGGCTTCTAGCCAAGACACAGGGTAGTCTTGTATGTGTATAGCTGGGAGGGGGCAGCCTTTGTCAAGCAAACACCAAGCAATTCTCATTGGTTGTTTGATTGTAGAGAAGTAGGGAGGGCCTGGTCAAAGTGGGAAGGGACTTGGACCCAGATATATAATCCTACCTTTTGATGGTCAGATGGGAACCTCATGGGGTCAAGGAAAAACTATAGGTGCCCAATGTTCAACCAGATGGCTCCACCTCTGGAGACCTGCCTTTAAAGACAATTGTACAACTTTAGTTAATAATTAATTTGTCACGTGTCCTACCATAACCAATCAAGAGAGGCCCAGAGGGCTGGAGAGAGATCTCAGGAGTTAAAGCTTCGGTCTTGCAATCAGAAGGACCTGAGTTCAGATTCTCAGATCCCACATAAAAACACCGTGTAGAATTGGTGGAGACCTGCACTTTCAGCCCTGGAAGGCAGAGCCTGGGAAACTCCAGAGCAAAGCAATAAGGAGGTAGAGCCATCCAGAATTGTTTGTCACCCTTGGGGCTCCACAAACACACACACTCAAGTGCCCTCTTGTACACAGACATATGCACACACACACACGTGTGTACATGAGAGAGAGAAGGGACCAGTGGGACAAGGATGAGCTAGAGACAGAAGGAACCCAGCTCAACACTCCAGCGGCCATTTGCGACTCCTCTGGCCCATAATAAATAGGATGAAAGGCACTCCTGATAAATGCCTGTGTCAGGGAGAGATTTTTACCTTCACTCAGAAACAATGTAATATCTCGGCTATTACCCAAAATAATTTATCAATGTGTAATAGCTTTGTGCAGACCTCAGATAGGAGGGGAGCTGCACTATCAGAGATGGATGTAGCCTACCTTCGGCTTTTAATTTTTAATGTTCGCAGCCAGCTTTGCATTAAAGGCCAGGTGTCATATAAAGACTTAATGTAAGAGGGGAGTTCATGAATTCTAATCAAGGGAGGAGCACTCCCTGGCTGGCTGCTGTCACTTCCCCGCTGTTCTTATTGATCTTTGTTTTTACCCCTTCTGCTTCCACAGGCTCTCCCTTCTTTCCTCTCCACTCGCACTGCTTGGAGCCGCCTTCCCTATCTGGCACTGGGCTCTGGTTTTCCCTGCTTACTTCTCTTCCTGCCCTACGAGAGAGGGTCTGACCAACTGGAAAAACTGCAGTGGCCGCAAAGATTGTACAACATCTGGAGACACCCAGGGCTGTTTTCTCCCAATCATTCATTCATTCGCTCACTCATTTTATTTTTATTTATTCATTTCTTATTCATCCATTTATCCTTTCATTCTACCTTTATTTACTTACCCATTTCATCTAAAGACCTCAAATCTGTACAAGGCCAAGGAAAGGTGACTCAGGACGGCTGTGTGAGGCTTTAAAGAAGCTCTCGGGCTGGAGAGGTGGCTTGTGGGTAGAGACGCTTGCCATGAACCCTGAGGAGATGAGCTCGCTCCCTGGAGCCCACAGAGTGGAAGGAGAGAACCGATTCCTGCAAGCTGACCTCTGACCTCTGGACACACCTCGTGTCACATTCCCCCCACAATAAATAAATAAATTAATTAAATAAAAAGTAAATAAAAGAAGCCCTCAAAGGTCACTTTTTCCAGTGAGGCCTCAGCTACTTTGTGAGCATAAACATATGTATTATGCACATATTCACATCCACATGCCCTTTCCTAGCATGCCCTGCCCCTTCTGCATCTCAGTTTCATTAGATGCACTTATCAGCTGATACGCTTTATATTCTCATTCAGTCTTGGTCTAGAAATTGAGGATGGTTTTAGTTCTTCCTTTTCTGCTAGAATCAAAAGTGGGGGCCAGTACAGTACTGGGAAACAACCCCAGGATGTCGTATGTGCTAAGCAAGCACTCAACCAGTTGGGTTCCACCCCCAGCCCCAATCACCTGTGTTAAAAGATAAACAGGGCAACAGGGCATCCAGCCTGCACTCTCAACATTCAGGAAGCAGAGACAGGGTTGTTCTACTCCGCTGTAGGCCACATAGTGAACCCCACACTAAACAGGACTACAAAATAAGACCCTGTATTTAAAAAAAAATCTTACCACAAGCAAAAAAAAAAAAAATGGGATGCATTAGACTTTTAAAGAGTCAATTTGAACAAAACTTGGTTCAGAGTTTACACACCAGCAAGGGTAGGACTTCATAGAGCCTCCCAAGACCAGAGCTTCTCAGAGGTGTCTGGGAATGCAAGACAAAGAAAATATGTGATTGGCTAATGTGGACAGTTAGCGGCTAGTGGTCTGCTTCTGATAGGTTAGGTTCAAGTTTTTCTTCCCAGGCTGTGACATCTGCTCCGTGTTGGGTTTCAATTTGCATACTCACCAGCGATATGAGTCGGCCTGCTAAATGACCTCCTGGCTCCTTATGTGGCCTACCTGTTGTTCTGTGTCATTCGCTGGCCTATATAGATACAGCTCTGCAGGCAGAGGGAGTAAGCCGGCAAGAAGGAGCTCTTGGATGTTGGTCCTCAACCTCTACCTTGTTTGATATATATTTGTACACAGGCGAGCTGTCTCGTGGCTTCCAGAGAATTTCCTGTCTCCGCCTCCCATATTGTGGTAGAAGTACTGGGATTGCAGACATGTGATACAGGGCCTGTTTTGTACATTCTGAGGATTTGAACTCAGGTCTTTATGCCTGTGCAGCAAGTGTTTTACCCTGCGAGCCATCTCCTTATTTGTGCCATATCAGTAACACTCCTTTCTTACCTGTAAACCTATAAAATCCACCTAATAAACCACTTTTATGAAAGCAAAACTCTCTGGATAAAAATAAGTATACCAGTGTTGAGTATGGTGGCACATATCAGTCAGACCTGTCAACTTGCCACATGGGAAACTGAGGCAGGCGGACCACGAGTTCAAAACAAGGAGGTATATATTCACATTTTTGCATAATCTTTAAATTTAGATATAGATGGTATCTTTTTAAAGTTTTTGTTAATTTATTTATTTATTTGTTTGTTTGTTTGTTTGTTTGTTTATTTAGTGCATGCGCATGCATGCATGTGTGCAAAGAAGTGCACAAGAGGGCGTGTGAGTGTGTGTGCCCATGGAGGCCCAAGAGTAACACTGGGAATCATCCTAGATTGCCCTTCACCTTATTGCTTTGCTTTGGGGCTTCCCAGCTTCTGCCTTCCAGGGCCAGAATTATAGGCCACTGCCATTTCTGCTCAGCATTTTTACATGAGATTTGGGGATCTGAACTCAAGTCCTTCTGCTTAGGAGGCAAAGCCTTTAACCACCGAGCTATCTCCCCAGCCCTTTTAAATGACATAATTTTAAAGGCTACAAAATCACACATCTGTAGCCCTTTCCCGAAGCACTAAAGCATGTGTGTGTGTTGGCATCTTCTAGTAAAATTCTCTCTCTCTGAGTGTGTACTTTCCTTTGCTTAATAATTCACACTGACTTCATTCTAACTCAACCTGAGGTTCTTTCTCCACAGCGATGTCCTCCACGAAGCCCCCACACAGAGTGGGCACCTCCTTCCATCCTCTCAGCAGAGTTGGTGGCTCAGATCTGAAATCCCAACACCCTGATGGCTGAGGGAGGATCGTTGTGCGTTTGAAGCTAGCCTGGTCTACCCAGTTCTCGTGAGCCTGGGTTAGAGTAAAATCCTGCCTAAAAAAAAAAAAAAAGTTTGTTCAAGAATGAATCACGGGGGGCTGGAGAGGTGGCTCAAGGGTTAAGCCTCTGCCTTGCAGGCAGAAGAAGGTCCTGAATTCGGATCCCAGACCCCACGTATAGTCACCGGGCGGAAGCGGAGGCAGCCTGCGCTTCTGGTCCTGGTAGGGCGGAGCCTGTGAATCCCGGGGCAGAATAAGAAAGGAGGTGGTGGAGGCGTCCATGGTGGTTCCCGAATTCGTCCGTGGTGCTACACACATACACGCTCACACATGCATACACACACAATTGAATAAATAAAAAAAATAAAAAAAAAAAGAATGAATCACGGGTAGCTGGATTGTTGGGTTGGGGAGACAGATAAAGCTTTTGCCGTACAAGTGTAAAGAGCAGAGTTCGAATCCACAGACCCATATAAGAAGCCAGGCACGTGCGGCTGGCAGCTTTCTATAATTCCAACACATGGGGAACAGACACAGGGGATCCCCAGCAAGCTGGTTAACAAAACTAGTCAGAGTTGCAAATTCTGAGTTCAATGAGACACCTTGTCTTAATAAATAGACAGTCATCAAGAAAGACCTCCAATGTCAACTTTAGACCTATACACACATACATGCATCCGCACACATGCAAACACATATACACATACATATACATACTGTACTAACAACGTATGCACATGTGTGTGTGTGTGTGCATGTGTGCTGTTTAGTCAAGAACGTGATTTAGCAAAGTGGGAAGCGCCAGGCAATGAAGCACACTCACCAATATGCCTACATCATCAGGATGAATGTCACCAAAGGGCTTAGGACTGTGACGGTGCTGAAAGTAGTTCTGACCTTGAGGTTCCTGGAGAAGCCTCTGGGGAATGCCCAGGGCTCAGGGCCACACTGGGAACTGCTGTTCTTCATGTCCGAGCAGAGGCTCTGCCGGCGACCGGTGTGCACACCCGACGTGGACCGGCCTCTCCCACATGTGGCGGCTCAGCGGGTCTCAGTCTCCAGGCAACAGTGTTGGACACCTTCAAATGCCCATGTCCTGGTGTCACTTGGTGTAACTCGGCTTACATTTGCCAAATCCAATAGGTAGAAAATGGTATTTCACTGCTATACCAATCAAATATAGCATTTCAAATACATTCAGAATCATCAATTTTTAATGACTCGTAATTGGATGGTTACACTCACTAATAATTAAGGTCATTTCTAAGTATAGATATTAGATATGAGGTCTCCTTCAACATGCGTAAAAGGTATATGAGTCTTATGTGTATGTCTATGTGTTTGAGTTTCTTTCTGTGTGTCTGAGTATGCTTGTGTGTTACATGTGTTTGTATATAAGTGTATTTGTATGATTGTGTAAATGTGTTTGGGTACATTCACGTGTGTTTGCGAGTATATCTTTATGGTTGATATTTTGTGTCTGTGACCGTGCGTTTGTATATCTGTGTTATTGTATATATTTGAATATGTTTGTGTGTATGTGTAGGTTCATGTGGAATGTGAATTTATATGTATATTTGTGCATTTGTGTGGTTGTATGTGTTCGTCTCACTGTATGTTTGTGTGTTTTCATAGTTGTGTATTTGTGCTTTGGTTTTGTTTGTGTTCATCTGTGTTTGTGCTTGTATGTTTCCATGTTTGTGTGTTTATATGTGGGTCTGTGTGTCTGTGTTTCCATGCTTGTGTTCATATGAGTTTGTTTCTGCATTTTCATGTTTCTGTGTATTCGTGTGTTTGTATGTTTATGTCCATGTTTTTCATGTGTTTGTGAGCATTTTTGTATTTGTGACTTTGTTGTTTTTTATGCTGTGCTCTGTGTGTGTGTTTGTGTGTGTGTGTGTGTGTGTTGGGTATTGATGTGTCTGTGTGCTTTATGCCTCTGGGTGTGGGTTTGTGTATGTCCTTATGTGTGTTTGTAAGTATTTGTGTATATATGTGTGTTGCAGTCTGTCTGCATAGTTGCTGATAAATGACCAGAACACAGCTTAAGGGAACAAGGAGTTTACTTTCTTACGATAGTCTGGTTACAGTTCATAGTCCAACTTGACGGGAGAGCACACGCCAACACCAGGGCTGAGGGAACTGGCCACCATAACGGCTGAGAGATGGACAATCCTTACTTGCCAGACCAGCATGTCTGGCAAAGTATACAGAAGGATGCCCACTCTCTCAGCCAGCTCTCTGTGATTTATCCAGGGCCTAATCCCACCCACCATGGGCTGGGTCTTCCCCAGCAGCCAGACAATCTCCTTCAGGTTTGCTCTGGGCTTAACTCAACCATCAACTCTCTACACCTGTGCCCAGAGCTCAAACCCTCAAGAGTCAAGGTGACACCTGTGCTTAACTATGACAATGTGTATTTGTTCACTCTTACAAAACACATATGGAAACACACAAGCACAAAAACACATGTCAGCACAGACATGCACACATACTGAGACACAGGGACATAAACAAGAAACACATGAACATATTTACACAGACATGCACAGGCATGAGCAGTCACAAATGCACAAAACACAAATAAATAAAAGTGCACAGTTCCACACAAAATAGAAACAGGTAAGAACACAGTTTGACACACACACATACATATAAGCATGATATGCACAAACACACAAGACACAAATGCATACAAATACACAAAAAGTACACAAGCACATACACAAACACATGCACAAATACATGCAAACATAAGCCCATAGAAATTCACATAAATAGTAACATAAGCAAACACACAAATGCACATAAAAATTCATACCAACATATATACAAATATACCCAACCATACAAGCACAACAACATATAAATAGACACTTGAATATACAGACACACAAATGCACATACACATAAACATTCTCACATATAAACACACTCACACCAGAATATAGACACACAGATACATACTGACATATATATATATACACAAACACAAGAACAAATATAAATACATCCCTTTATATACAAACATATGCAAATACATATTGACAAACACACAGAAACACACAAGACACTAACTCATAAGCACACACAAAAAACAAGAATATACAAACACAAGCACACAGAAACACAAACTCGCACAAAGCACATATACACATGCACAGAAACACAAACACACAAAACAGACATAAATACTAAATGCATACACATGACTCATAAATAGAAACAGTAAAACAAACATACTAAGTATATGTATACATACAAATAGACACACAAATGTACACATAAACATACAAATATACACAAATCACACACAAAGACAGACAAACAGAAATACAAACACACAAATGCACATACACTCACAAACACACACCTACACATAAACTTACATACTCCAATATGTATATAGACATATAGACATGAAGACCGTAAACATATACAGAAATACAAACACATACATGAACATGCATACAAACATACATCAACATACAACCATATACAAGCAGAAATAGAGATATATGCAGAGAAACACACATACAAATTCAAACCTAGAGCTATACACAAAATACCTATCAACACACAAAGACACACAAATATAATAAAGACAAACACATATAAATATACAGAAATGCATTCACACAAATACACATAAACAGCAGGCTAACAAACACATGCATAAGGGTTTTGAAGCGTGTATTCCCTGTGAGCGTCACACGAAAAGGTAGGCATGGCATGTGCTTGTAATCCTAGCACTGGCAAAGACAGGAGGAGCCCTAGGATTTGCTGGTCAACCAGTCTGTTCAAATCAGCAAACCCAGGTTCCAGTGAGTCTCAAAACAGAAGGTGGACAGCACATGAGGAACATTACTCGAGTGACCTCTGACCTCCACACACGTGGGCGATCACCCCATCCCACCCTCTCACACCCTGCTCACACACACACCGCACATGCCACATCAAGGAACACATATATATGTCATACAAAAGAGAGATGGTGCTACAGGAATATGTTTGGCCAGGTCCGGAACAATTTGAACATAAAAATATATAAGAGTAATTAGTTGTAACTCGCTGAAATGATTCAGAATCCCTAAATCCATGCTAGTTGTCATAGTTAAGCACAGGTGTCAACTTGACTCTTGAGGGTTTGAGCTCTGGGCACAGTTGTGGAGAGTTGATGGTTGAGTTAAGCCCAGAGCAAACCTGAAGGAGATTGTCTGGCTGCTGGGGAAGACCCAGCCCATGGTGGGTGGGATTAGGCCCTGGATAAATCACAGAGAGCTGGTTGAGAGAGTGGGCATCCTTCTGTATACTTGGCCAGACATGCTGGTCTGGCAAGTAAGGATTGTCCATCTCTCAGCCGTTATGGTGACCAGTTCCCTCGGCCCTGGTGTTGGGGTGTGTGTTCTCCCATCAAGCTGACTATGAACTGTAACCGGACTATCGTAAGAAAGTAAACTCCTTGTTCCTTAAGCTGTGTTCTGGTCATTTATCAGCAACCATGCAGGCGGACTGCAACACTAGTATACACGGATTAGTAATAGAAGGGATGGTTCAGTGACTTCATTTTTTTATATATTTTATTTATTGAGGAGGAGGGAGAGAGAGAGACAGAGAAAGAGAGAGAGACAAGAGAATATGTATGGCTTGGCACATGGGCAGAAGCCAGAGCGCAACCTGCAGAAGTCAGTAGTCTCCTCCCACCATGCAGGCGTCCAGAGATGGAACTGAGGTCACAGGTTTGTGAGCTCGCTGAGCTATCTTGTTGGCATTTGTTTTAGTTTCGGGGACATGGTCTTATGTAGCCTAGCTGAAATCTGCAAGGTAGTAGAAGATGCTGACCTTGAACTTGGATCACCCTACTTCTACCTCCCGAGTGCTGGGATTGCTAAGTGTGCCTCCGGGGCACTGGGATGCAACTCAGAACTTCCTGCACGCTATGCAAACCGACACCAAGTAGGCTACACATTCAGCCCCAGGAGGACTCTTTGACAGTAGAAAACCAACTACAGATATGGGGGGAATGATGGAATTAGAAAATGAGTGGGTGGGGGGAAGGGGTTTTATGTAAAGCAGGATCTTTTCCAGCCTGAGTATCTGCTCACCACACTTCTCACAATACTTATTTATATCCTTGTATAGAGTCAAATACAACCTGTAATTGTTTCCTTACACATACTCATATACTCATGAGGCACATTCATATCCTTATAATACTTATATCTTACAATACTTATATAAATGCTCATATACTTACAACACATGTTCACATCCTTATACATACTCCTATACCACAATGCATATCCATATCCTTTCACTTATATAACTCACTCTATGTGTTCACATACTCATAGGACATACCCATGTACTTATTCATTCACATACTTTGTTTCCGTATCTATTACAGAGAGAGGCACAGAGATTTTAGCAGTGACAAGACCTGGTGGAATCGCTGTGTGATTCAAGTCAGTATCGCCAGTGCCGGGTCAAATCAACATCGCGTGCTTCCTGACACGACGCGCTGAGCACAACACCGGCGCCTCCTGCAAAATCCCTATCCAGATGCACGAACTGAATCTAATCATGAAAAATCAGCAGGCAAATCTGAACGGAGGGACAATCTACCAAGGCAGCCGCTCTCCTAGAAAAGAACGTGAAGGTCAGGAAAGCAAGGAGGCTGTGGAACTGTCCTAGATCAAAGGGGCAACAGAAGGTGGGACCCCAGACTCTGGTCCCTCCCAAAGCCAGAAGTGGAGGTGGGGAAAATGATCCAGGCTGGGCCATAGTGCTTACATGAAAATCTCCCCAAAGAGCCAGGTATGGGGTGCACTCTTGTAATGCCTCCAACTAGGAGGCCACGGCAGAAGAATCACAGGAATTCAAGACCAGCCTGAGCTAGAGTAAGATTCTGTCTCCAAAAAAGAAAAGAGAAAAGGAAAGAAAGTCTCCTACAAGGCAAGAAGTACATTGGTTCTGCAGTGGAGTGAGTAGTGTTCTGGGATCAATTGTACCCCCACCCCTCTTCTAACTCTCCCTAGCCTGGGAACCCCAGAAATCACAGCCTCTGTTTGAATATATCACTCCTAAGGGTCTTCTACCCCTGGCCTTTCCAATGCACAGCGTGGACATGGAGAATTCTCTCCATCAAAGGAGGGGGAGAGAGAGAGAGAGATCACCACTTATTCCTAGCTCCTCGCTGTTCTCTCCTAACTTACTTACCACAGTCTGGCTGTGCGCCAGTCAGCATCCCACCTTGGACACTGGGCCCCTAGTCTCTACCCAGTGGTGGATGGGTTGCATGATTCTAAGTCCAATTAAGGTCCCTGATGTCCCTCTGGTCCTGTTCTTAGGTTAAGGCCGCCAGAGACAGGCCTCCCAGGTACGCTGGTGCCAAATGGTCGTGAATGCCTCTAATCAGGGTCTCTGGCTGTTGTGCCCTGTTGCTAACACGGTGACTCTAACTGCCGTGTTGTACAAATTAATTCATTCCTTTAGGCCTTGCTGTTCGGTAACTGGCTGTCACAGCATCGCGCCAGGAGCTAATTGAGAGTCGCGATCCGTGGCAGTATTTCCATTAGCGGTGTAATGACAGGCGGCCACTGTGCACACACAAATACATACCAAAACACAACACAGGTACACATACAGATACCAGACACACATGCATGTACACCCACACATGGACACACGCACAAATGCATGCCCAAGCACACACTAAAGCACAACACACAGGTACATACAACAGATACTTGGTACACACAAACAAAACATACTCCAAAGCATGACAGTCATAGTGACACACACACACACACACACACACACACACACACACACACACAAGCACACACCAAAACGCAATACAGGTGCACACAGAGACACCACACACATACACACAAATACACACAGCAAAGCACAATGCAGGCACATACAAGCGCCAGGCACACACCTCATCTCGGGCAGGCGGGTCGCTGTTTCTCAAGCTTTAGGCCCAGGATGCAGCTGGATACCTCCTTTCTCTCTCATTCACAGGTGCTCAAGCTCAAGTCAGTTGATTTCTACCTCCCAATGACTTTAATTCCATCTCCACCATCAGCCACTAAGTTAAGCCACTCCCTGGCATCTCCGTGGGCACGCAAACACCTATGGACCAGTCCACAATGCAGATGGCGGCTCTCCTAATTCAACCAAGACTATCTACCCCACATGTCTTCTAGCCTGCCCTGTTTCATAGATGGACAAAAAGAAGCACGCACCAGTTGGATACTAACGATATCGAAATGACATTACCAGTGATAGAACTCATGACCCAAATTGACTCGGGGCCAGTAGGCATAGGGGTAGATTTACAGGCTGAGAGAGTTACAAAGCCAGTAGAAACATTTAGTTTGGTCTAGAGGTTAAGGATGCCACCTGAACCCATTTCTTCCTATTCGACATCATTCTTGTATGTTCTTCCTTTCTCAGACCTGAGAATCCAATCCCGCATCTCGAGCACGCACAACCATCATGCTAATGCTGAGCCACGTCTTCAGCCTCCTGCCTAGCTCTAGATTCTTTCCTTCTGTATCAGAACCTCTCAGAGAAGTTCTGGCAAAGTCCTCGCAATGTCAATGTGCAGATTCAAGGCCAGTGGAAAAGAGAGAAGCTTCTCTTCCTGTACGAGTTCTTGAAATCTCTCTAGTCACATTCATTAGGAACTTGTGCTCACACTGAACCAAGCTCTGGGACCAGCGGGAAGGAGTGTGCTGTGGAAAGAGAGGGAAGCGGATCCTCAAAACAGTGTCATGCAGCAAAGAAGGAGGCTGGTAGCCAAGGCAGAGGCGCAGGTGCTTTACCACTGCAGCACGTCTGGAGTCGCATGGAGGAGATAACAACAGAAACATGGCGTGTGGGGTCAGAAGCTCAAGGTAACAAGCAACCCATCTATGAGCCATCCAAACAGGGCCAGGAGACTGTCAAAAACTGAAAGGGCGGGCTGGAGAGATGGCTCAGGGGTTAAGATCCTGCCTTGCAAGCAGAAGGTCCTGAGTTCAGATCCCAGGTCACATGTAAAAGTGCCAGGCAGAAATGGCAGCCACCTGCACTTCTGGCCGTGGTGGGCTGAGCCTGAGAAAGCCCAGAGTGAAGCAAGAGGGAGGTAGAAGCAATCCAGGATGATTCCCAAAGTCACCCTGGGTCCTCTACAGGGACACACAGTGCCCTCTGATTCCTCTCTCTCTCTCTCTCTGTCTCTGTCTCTCAAAATCTGGGAAAGTAGAGAAAGGGCCTCCCAGGACTCCAAAGAGCAAAGGCCTGCCCTTACACGCCACATACTTCCAGCTTCCAGAACTCAAGGACAGTAAATGTCCTGCTCTAAGCTGCCCAGTGGGTCCAGCAAAATTCTTGAATTCATTTCCATTCCCTTATCATCCGTCCTTTAGAGAAATGGACAGGAACCATCAGAGACACAGCATTTGTGAATGGCTGACTCTATTGGAAATCTGGAGGTGTTGCACGTGGTCACAGCAAAACACTCCCAGCCTCGAGAGATTCTGGGGCCATTCGCTCCTGCCCATTTTCCACGTCTTCTCCCAGAAACACGATCTCTTCGCCTTTCCATGCAGAGCCCTCTGGACCGCTGCTGTCTTCCCAGTTGGGCTCACCTGGCCCATCCAAAGCCCACTGTCCACTGTGCAGTGACATTGCTGTAGGACGGCGACAGGCACCACAGCTGGCATCTGGCCTGTGCTCTCCTCCCTTCACCACGAGCCTAGCTTCAGAAAGCAAGCCACGGAGGCATTTAGCTCCCCACACGGTTGGTTATTCTCTCCTCCTTAGGAAGCAGAAATGATTCCAATCTCTTCTGGCTTCATGTCGCTTTTGTATCTGACCCTAGCAAGGTTATCTTCTGCTTACTGATGCAGACATGTCTTACCCACAGCCCACACGGGCTGCATACAGCACAGAAGAGCTATGAGTATAGCCTGACGTGGAAGCATAGACTTCAGCAACACATTACAAGATTCTTAACTTTTTTTGTAACTTGACTGAACAGTGAGAGAGAGAGAGAGAGAGAGAGAGAGAGAGAGATAGAGAGAGAGAGAGAGAGAGAGAGAGCGCAGGCAGGGGACAACCTTCAGAAGCTCATTCTCTCCTTCTACCACGTAGACTCCAGGGATGGACCTCAGGTTGCCAAGTTTGTGGACAGACACTTTCACCTGCTGAGCCGTCTCACCCATCCAATCGCACTGCTTCTGAGCATGAACTGTGTGGGTGGCAGTGCCACACCTCAGGGTCATGAGGCTGGGCATGCATAGTACAGAGCTGCTCTTCACTTACCTCTGGGGGCTCTTTGCGAGTTGAACTCCCACCATAGCTCAGTGGCTCTCCCTGTCATGAGGTGGCTCATCTTGCCGGCTCCTGCTAGAGTCTGTCCCTCCTGCTCTGTGGACATGTTTCCACACAGAGCCGATGGCCATACTGAGGGACCACGGAGCCCACCAGTCAGATCAAGGAAATGGAGGCTGACCGAGGAACAGGATCTCTCTGGGGTCACCCAGCAAGCAGAGGGGAGGCTGCCTGAGGCCAGGCCAGAGTTTCTTGCCTCTTCCAGCAAGGCTAGCAGCCGTCAGGCCTGCAGACAGGAGTCGGGCACTGCTTCCAAAGACACGCTCAAAGCACCTGCTTACCAAGGCTTCCTCTCATTCCTAGCTCATCCCAGAGCTCAGACTCTCCACAGGGCCTGGCTAAAGTGAGGCATACACTGCCTCGGAGGTAGTATCTTTTCAGCATTTGGTGATGTTTCCAGTTACAGTGGCTGTGATAAATACTCTCACCCAAGCAGCATTAAAGGAGAAAGGGTTTATTATTTTGTTATAATTTTTCCATAGGGAGTTAAGTTCGTCATGGTGGGGAATGTATGGTAGCTGGTTTGGAAGGCATGGTAACAGAAGCAGGAAGCTGGCTGTAGATTACAGCCACATTCAGGAAAGAGAGAGGAATAGAGAGAGAGCCCAGCAAATGGTCCAACAGTCGGAGAGAGTCCTCAGAACAGCCTGGGAGCCTGGAAGAGACTCTCTTCGCAAGTCCTGCAGCAGAGACCTCCAGGGGTGCAGCTTCCTTCAATCTCACCCATGTTGGGGGGCGACTTTCTGGTATTGTCCTCACTTCTGTAAGTAACCCTTGTAAGCATCCCCAATAAACTCGTTGGTTTGTCATCACTTTGGTTTGTTGTGGAACATGTAACTGGGGCAGGAAGATGGTTGTGTGTGGCATCTTCCCAGGAAAAGTATTAGGTGCTAGAGATACCAAATTGCGGGAAGGCAGAGCATAGAGCGCAAAGGCTCAATAAAGCCTAAATGAATGAGTGATAGGAGATTGTGGCTTCAGGCAATATATAAAAACACAACAAAATCAGTGTATCCTATGGCAGTTTATCTCACAAGCCCAAATTTCAGTATGTGTTCATTGAAGAGGTAAGCAGGAAACGAGAGAGGAGGCACCTTGACTGGCCTGCAGCTAGGCTAAGACTCAGCGTGCTCCTTAACCTCTCTGGCCTCCAGCCCATCCCCTTCTTTCATCCCTTGTGGATATTCTAGTCCACCTTGGCCTCATCATCCTGAATTTCAAATTAGAAAAGGCGCCGAAAACTCACCCCACCTGCAGGCCTGGTGCTGCCAGGCACGCCACAGGCAGATAACATTTTTTTCTATCAAAGCCTCTGCTGGTGCCTCCCAATCCTGCCCCACCTGAAGCCCCCTCCCGGGCGCTCTGGTGTCAGTGCCACAGGATGCCCCACCAGCCCACAGAGCGCCGTGGAATGTTCTGCATTTTCTCCCCGGCTGCCTGCTGACTGCAGTATTTACTTTTAATCTCCCATGCCTCCATGCCTGATAAAAACTTTGTCACATTAGATGGTGACAGATGGGGGCAGAAAGGGAGGGAGGCCTGCGAGGGAGCGTCAGGGCCAGCCGGCCATCCTTCACACGGCCAATTACGTCCTTCGGGGCTCGCTCGTGTGGGCCCCAGCGTCTGGGCCCAGCGAAACGCAGAAGCATAAATAAAGACAAAACCAGGCTCGATCAGGCTTTAATCTGCGGAATAACATTTCTCATTTGTGTGAAATATCACCACGTTCTCTCCCTATGCCCTGGGTCACGCGCGAGTGCTCACGCACGCCTGGGAGGGAGACTGAGGACCCCGTACCCCCGGGTCGAAGTTAACCGTGGGCAGCCCCGGAGCTGGGTTAGCCCATCCCTTGTTCCTAATTTGGCTGTGGGGGAGGCTCATGTGAGACATTCGAGGGGACAGGAGGAGAAGGGGCAGACACCCTAGAGGCTATGTGGGGGGGCAGATGCAGTCATGGAATAAATACATCACAATTGTATTGACGGATGCTCACTACTTCCCAAGACCCCCTCCCTTCACTTGCTTTGCTCCCCCCACCCCCCGAAAGGGCACCCTCCACCCAGGTACGCATCCCATTTCAAAATGTCCTTTCTTGAATCAGGTGTGACATTACAGAGCGGGCCTGCTATACTCCCTGCAGAAGCCCAAGGAAAGTCCTTCCTTTGCGTCTTCTCTTCCCAGAGATCACCCATGGCTCCTGGTAGTCTGTCTCCAGTGCATGGTATCTGTGCCAAGTCCCTCCAGATTTCCCTATCATCAGGGCCTCAGTTCATTTATTTACAAAGACACAGATATTCACATGAAGGACCAAGGTTAGGAACTAAACCTATCGTCTGGGTGTGCCCTGAGGTGCAATTCAGTCCTCCATCCCAAGCCAGCCCATGTCCTCCATCCTCAACCAGCCCGTATCTTCCATTCACCTCGAGTCAGCCTCGTGTCTTCAGCAAAGGCGAGAGATAAGAAACAGACCCATCAAAAGAACCTCAAGAATGAAGTGTGACACAGTAGGTGGAGGCTGGGCAGGAGGAAGCCAGGTTCCCCCTGCGAAACACCGCCATTGAAGAAGGGGTGGTGCCAAGGTACTGTAGACAGATCCCCCTCTTCACTGTGAAGATCTGGAGTCAGCAAATGTTTTCTGGAAAGGGCCAACTAGCAAATATTGTTGGTTTTGTGGGGTAGAAACTCTGTTTATAGTAGACCTAAACAAAAGTCAACCAAATGCACCACCCTGCTTAATAAAACTTTATTGGCATGCTAGCTGTGGGCCAGATTTTCCAGCCCCTGGTCTACTTGGTAGATGAGGAGTATTTCTCTAGATCACGGATTTGGCGAGAATGTTCTTGTAACTCAGGGAACGCTCGCATTGCTTTGTTCAGCGGACCACTGAACTGGATCAAATAACCGTGGGAGCATTGAGAGCACTTTGTCATATAATAATCTTTTACAGTTTACAGAGCTCTTCCAAAGAAGCCATTCCATACAGTCCTTGCAATTTAAGGACACAGAGACTCCAAGAGGCTAACTGACTTGCCTGAGTTCACACAACTACTGAGTGATTTTGTCTCTATCGGATATCGGCCTTGTTAAGGGCCGTGCTTCTCCTGCAGTCCCATGTTTTGCTTTGAGGAGTAAAACAGTGTGAGGACTGATGTAGTAGTCCATCCTTTGGGAGCACTCCCGCATGCATGGGGTGGGGTCACCAGCTCCCTTCCTCTGGCTCTAACTTCCAGAAAGCTGGTGGGACAGAAGCGCAGAGCTGGCGTGCCGGCTGAGCTTGCCAGCAAGAAGGCCTCTGGCACACGGACAGGACGTGCCTCGCCATCGAGCACGAGCAGGAGAGGATGACTTCTATTGAGAAGGTAGCTGTCATACCCCCAAATCCACATCCTGGCACCCAGCTTCAGAAGATATATTCTTCTGCTGGCACAGATGACGCTGAAAGAATACATATCCCAGGAGGCAGCTACCAAAGAGGGCAAAGGAGCCATGTCCCCTGTGTGAGAGGGACACGGGGAATCTGATACTGCAGGTCCAAGTTCATGGTCATCAACATGGGGTGAGTAAGGCCCAGCGTTAGGAATGAGGAAGACAATCAGAGCCCCGCTTGTGATGGGGCCTGTCTGGTCAGAGGAACAGGATGGATAGAGTGAATGAATATTACCGAGGGGATGCACTGCATGGGCTTACACGCTTCCGCTGAGACGGTCCTGCAGCAGTCAGCACCACACGGCAGAGTCTGAGGACCTGGCGGCTGCTCCGTCTACAGGGCTGGCGGCCTCAACAGTTCCAGTCCAGTGCTGGAAAGCCTGGAAGATTCCTGGATCCACTGGTCCTCAGTCTATGTTTGAAGAGACAAAGAAGCTGGCATGTGATGTCGGTGAAGGGTAGTCCGGGAGCAGCAGCATAGATACACTCAACAAGAAGTGAAGGTGGGTGGGCAAAAGCAGCTTTGTTGCTTCGGGAAGGTGCCACCCACTCTGGGGAAGGGTCTTTCTCCTTCACCTACCACCCTCCAGGACATACCCTCACACACACCCACCTGAAGGTGTGTCGCCATAGAGGAGCTAGTGGACTTTTCTTCCCTCTAGAGGCCCAGTGCAGGGGGCTGGCTACTTTGGTGACTGGACTTCTTCATCAGTACTCAGGGCTTGTACCGGGAGGTTGATTTCCTGGAAACAAACAGAGCTTACTCTGTTTGTCCTGTGAGTCCATCCTATGGCTCATGGGAATTTTTTTATTTAATAATTTAAAATTTTTTCCCAGTTTTCAAGCATATTGAGTACTTATCCAGCCTCCTTCTTTGCCCCTCCTTCGCATTCCCCCTTCCCTACCTTCATCAATCCATCCCACTCTCTCTCACCCTCCTGCCTGTCCATGTCTATGGGCCCCAGGGTTCCCTCTGATTTGTCTATTCTTGTGGGGGTTCAGTCCTCTGTGGCATATCATGGTAGGGGCATTCCCCTTCACTCCTCAGCCCTAGTCCCTAAGGATTCCACTGCATATAATTATCGCTCCTGAGTTCTTTGCTATTCTATGGGGACGTGTTTGTATATCAGTCTCTATGCACGTCAAGTCTTATTGCAGTGAGTTCCTGGATGCAGCAGCCCTGCGTTGAATGGAGTGTCTTGTCCAATGGTGGACCTTCCCATCTTTAGTCTCTTACAGTCTTACTGCCCTCTCTTCCGCAAGGTTCGGCTTGCAGGAATTTTTGGCATCATCTAGACTTGTAGGTGAGAGACTGATCTAGAGCTCCAAGTGTGAACGTGTGAACCTACTATTTTTTTCTTACATATAAACACAAAACAATTTTTGAAGTATTTTAGTATTAACAAATTTTGCATGTATTCAACTCTTGTATCTTATGTTTCAGGACATTGATTAAGAATCATTCACTATTGGGGCTGGAGAGGTGGCTCAGGGGTTAAGCGTCTGCCTTGCAGGCATAAGGTCCTGAGTTCGGATCCTAGATCCCATGTATAGACACCAGGCGGAAGCAGGGGCAGTCTGCGTTTCTGGTCCTGGTAGGGCGGAGCCTATGAATCCCAGGGGCAGAGTAAACAAGGAGATGGAGGCGTCTATGGTGGTTCCCGAATTCGTCCGTGGTTCTACACACACACATACATACACACACATACATATATACGTGTACACACACATACATGCACAATTGAATAAATAAATAAATAAAAAGAATCATTTACTTTTTCAAAAGACCAAACTACATGAAGGATAATGATATTTAGCTTGTGGCATTTGGCTTATTTGGCAGGCTCGGCCTGTATTTGTAGCTGTCAAATCTATAGTGAGCTGAGCATAGTGAACCATGCTGGTAATCTCAGCACTGGGGAGATAGAGGCAAAGGGTTTCAAAGTTCAAGGCCCAGCCTCAGCTACATAGCAAGTTGGAGACCAGGCTAGACTACATGAAAAAAAATCTTTGCCTAAGCAAAGGAAAAAAAATCACAGTGAATTAACAAAAAGGTACAAGTCCCAAGTCCTTTAAAAAATTTTTTTTCAACTATGACTTTGAAATGATGGCTGCCTCATGAGATGCTAAGAAGTTAATAGACAGGCTCTGTGCTTCTGTCACATTGCTTCCCTTGGAATGATCTGCTAAGGTTCATTATCAAAACAGAAAGCTATAAGGGTCCTCAGACCTGCCTGAAATGTCACCAAACGTCTCCTTCATGGCTCTGCTACTGTCTTGCACTTGACTGGAGTACAACTAGTCAGAAATTAAAATATAAATTGTTTGTCGATTACCTGTATTTTCTGTATATTGTAATTAAAGTCACTCTTTTCTAAAATTTATTATTTTTACTGTTTCTTCTCTAAGTTACACTTGAGATGCAAATTGTGCACTTCCATAGGTTGTAACATTATTTTAAATAGAAAATAATTTTTCCTCTGAAACACTTGTCTGGAGGATGAGGACCATGCCAATCTCAGCTGTCTACATAGTGCACTTCGCACTTAGCAGGGGGTTATAATTGACTCGGCCCAGGAGCTCTCTGTACCCTGTGCCCCTGGCTGTGGGCACGTATTTCCATCTCTGCTTCCCAAAAAGGCTCGGGCTTAGGCAAAGTATGGGGTCCTGCAAAGTAAGCAGCAGGCCCAGGTGCCTCCTGAATCTGCAATACCAGCCATGAGTCTGTGTCATCACAAGCTATTGTGTGCTCCATGACTATACCACCTTGAACACGAATGATCTCAGAAGCTAAGCAGGACCAGGCCCAGTTGGTACTTGGATGGGAGACAAACTATTGTGTGATCTGTGTTTGTTGCTTTTCTCATTGCTGTGACCAAACACTTAGCAAGAAGCAGCTTAAAGAAGGAGCGCTTTATTTGGGCTCAAGGATTGAGGGTACAGCCCATCATGGAGGCGAATGTGCAGCAGCAGAAGTGTCTCAAGGCCGCGGTGATGGATGGGGAAGGATTTTGCTTACCTCTGTGTGGATCGGGAAGCAGAGAGAGAGGAACATGGACCCTCACTTGGCGTCTTTTTCTTACTCACTCCATGGGATTCGCTCCATCCAGCCCGTGGGATGGTGCTGCCCACATTCGACAGAGGTCTTCCCGCCTCGCTTATCCTCTTTGGATGCAACCTCACAGATACATGCAGATGTTTGTCTCTGGGTGTTTTCAAGGCCATTCAAGCTGACAGGGAAAAAGGATCTTTCTATGACCTCTACGTACACATAGCTAGCCGTACTTCCACTTTACTCTCACTCTGTGAAGAGGTCGTACTTTTTTTGGGGGGGGGGTATTGTTTGTTTACTTGTGAGAGGGTCTCACGTATCCCAGAATGCCCTGTAAGCCACTGCATAGCCAAGATGACCTTGACCTTCTGATCCCCCTGTCTCATCTCCTACCTGCTGGAGTGACAGATGCCCATCACCAAGTGTGTTTCAGAAGAGGTTGGGGATGGAAGCCGAGCCAAGCACTCTACCAGCTGAGCTATAATGCCAACCCCCGAGAAATAAGTTTCTTCTGATCCCCAAATCAAGATTGCTGAGACAAGAAAGACGAAGTGACTTGCCCATCTTTGCGCAGGGAAGACGTGATGGCAGGATTCCAGGCAGATGCATACTCATCCATCCCTCCTCCCTCTTGACCTCCAGCTGCTTTCCAGGGTTGGGCTCAAGCTGAGCATCTGCCACCATCTTCTCAGACTTGCCTTGAGTGAGCCAGGCACTGGGGCTGCGTCCCGGGTCTTCTCTAGCTGTCCTTCTCCTATGGAACCAGGAGCTAGTCTATGCAGTTTGCAGATCTCATTCCCAACACCCATGCAGCTTACCGTGGTCCCCTCCTCCCTCGGGCCTTAAGCAATTGTCTAGGAGGGGGATTCAAAGTTTGGAACTGGAACTATGGTGGGGCAAGATAAGGGAGAGCTTCCTGATGGGGTCCCCCTACCAAACCAGTGGCCCAAGCCTTGTCCCCCACCTGTGTCTCTCACACTTCAGCTGAAGTCCCTTGGTTGGTAAGCACCATGATTTAAACCCCTGTTGGTTATGGCCACTCGCTCAGGAAGCACTGTGCCCTGACCTCTAATAGCAGGCTGAGCCAACACCATGCTAGGGTTCTGGAGGTAACCCTAAGTTTCAAACCTGGTCACTGCCAGGGTGAATCCAGACAGATTTTCCTAATTGGTCACAGGCTCCAGGTCCAGCCCATGGAGCACCAGACAGAGACCTAGAGGGGTCCAATCCCTTTGCTCCCTGGGCTCTTGCCACTCAGCGCAGCAGGCAGGAGGGGCCAGGGAGAAGCTTGAAAGGATGTATGAGCCGTGTGGGGAGGGCACCGGCGGGGTGCACAGAAAGATTATCTCTCAGTTCCAACTCGTTAATGAAAGAAATAAATTAACCAAGCTCATTTTTCAGGGAATTCTTGTGTAAACTGGAAATTTTCCAGTCTGTGAGCCCTGTGTCAGACCCTCCCATAAATCACAGTGAGGAGGCTGTCGGCTCCACAGAAGGGAAGAGGCGGAGGGGAGAGCCCGAGATAGAAGAGACGCCAGCCCCGGACCAGGATGATGGGTGGGAGGGGGGGATCCTGACTCTTGTGGTGACCTGTCCCTCCACAAGTCACAGGGCAAAAGAAAGAGCAGCCATAGCCAGCTAGCTTTGCCAGTGAACAGGGCCAGGCAAGTGTAGAAGACCCCTAGTCCCTCTAACCTGGGAGCAGCCCCCCAGAAACAGGTCATTTTTTAATTGAATACAATATTAATTACTGCGTGCACCATTAACAGTTTGTGGGATTTGACTAATTAATGTAATAGTTTCTGAGTTACGCTCATTAAATATGAAAATTACGCTGGCGAAAGGTATTGGTTTCATTTATCAATCTTGTATGGACAGGATGGGGGCGGGGGTGAGGGTGGGACCCATGAGGGATAGGCCCCTGCCCATCTGTTCTGGTTGTGAAGATCTATATTGGGGGGTCCACATTTGAGGGGTGACCACAAAGGGGTTGGGAGGAGAGATGGAAAAGGAGGCAGAAAAAAGTGGGGGGCAAATTCTCACCAGGTTTTACTCAGTAGACACTCTTGGCTTTAACAACCAGACACCCAGACTCTTATCTAACCTCCACTTATCCCTGGCAAGAACCCTTTCTTATTGATTGATTGATTGATTGATTGATTGATTGACTGACTGACTGACTGACTGATTGATGTATTGATTGGGGTTCTGGTGCAGCAGACCTTGTCTACCTCCCAGATGCCCTCTCCAGCGGGAAATGCTTCTATCCCACACTGCCTGATTTTGTCTGGTCTACTATAACAAAATACCAACATAGACGGCTTATAATCAACGGAGAGTTCCCCACAGAGGCTGGGCAACCTGCCTTGGAGGCAACAGCAGCCCGTTTGCCTCACAGGGTGCAAAGCGTCAGAGAGTTCTCCAGCGTCACTTGTATCAGGACGAATCCCTTCCCCAGGAGCTCCACCCTCTACCTCCATTTTGCCAGGTGGGTTTAGGTTTCAAGTTTACCTTCTCCCAAACTCCACAATTAAAAGGGTCTCAGCGACCTCCCTGAACGTCAGTTAGCTCAGCAGTAATGAGCCAGCGCTTTTCCAACTTATTGTGGCGAATGGTTTCTTCTTTAAGGCTGAGGGGGGCGGTGTCTAACAGCCTGGTTTTGAACTCACTCTGCATCCCAGGCTGGCCTCAAACTTGTGACCCTCCTGCTTCTGCTTTCCCAATTTCTGGGATTATAGACGCCGCCTGAGGTGAATAATACCACCACCATCAATGAAAGCTGATTTTTCCTGAGTGTGTGTTGCATGCCAGCTACTGAGCTAAATGCTTAATGATTATTGTCTCATTTACTCCCTGTGATAAGTCTCAGAGGTGGGTGTTTCATTATCTGCTTATTATAGACTAAAGGCTGGCTGCTCCGAGAGGTTAAATAACGCATCTAATGACACGCGGTTGGTCGTGGGAGATGTTAGCGATACCAATGTGAGCTGTGGGCAACGCGGTCTATTTCACTGGAGTGCTCAGCACATTGCCCGAGATCCTCCAGGGCAGCAGGCAGTCACAGGGCCCGTGAGCTGAAACGCCTGCCTACCGGGAGGAGCCGAGCAAGGACGTGAGCGTGCCGGATGGGTGGGACAACCGAGGTTTCCAGTCGGCACACTGGCACTGCTCCAACTCCCATGTCTCCCTGAGATGGACAGCTTGGAATATCCAAAAGGGTAAGGATATCCACAGGAGAGGATTAGCTCTGCGCTGGGCTACAAGTCATAGACATCAGCCAGATGTGCTGGGCAGACACCCGTGAGCCGGAGAAACTGGTAGAGCTATTTGATAATCACCAACATCAGAACGTCACCAAACCTGCCACACAAAGACTTGCAAACCAAAAAAACCCCAAATCTCCTCATTGCCTTGGAGGTCAGAATCCACAGGGATCTCATGCAACTAAAAATCCAGCATAGTCATGGAGCTTTCTAGAACATTAGGGAGGACCGTTGTCCCTCCTTTCAGCCTCAGAAGTTCACGATCCCATCTATCTTCAGGATCAACAACGCTGGTTGATTGGTCCTGCAGATTTTCCTGCACTTTCCTCCCCATTTAAGAAGCCCCCTGATGGTCATTGCTGCGTGTCAATGTGGCCAGGCCACGGGGCTCGACTGTGAGACCCGACATGGGTTTCCTGTTGTTGGACAGCTTTCTATTAGGACCGGCATGCAAATCAATAGACTGTGTAGCCACTGTAAGACTCTCACCTACCCAGCTAGAGGCCTTGGACCCAGAAACATGGTCTGAAGGCTGTATTCCACCTCAGGGCTATAGCAGGGACTTCTCATGGGGATTTCTGGCCAGCCGAACTCAGACTCCAGACTACAAACTCAACTTTCCCCTCCATCTCTAGTCTGCATGGTCTATTTTGCAAGGTTCAGATTTGTAATCCACAGAGACAGCTTTGGAGGAGTGGGAGGGCACTTGCATATACAGGTGTACTGCAGCATTGCTTATGCTAGTAAGTTACAGAACCAACCTAAGGTGCTCCGCAGCAGGGGAATGGATAAAGAACACGTGGTAGATATTTGTGGAATTTTCTTTGAGTTAGGTCCCTGGGAGGAAAATGCATGTAACTGAAGGTGAGCATACGAAGTGAATGATGCCAGTCTCAGAAGGAGACTTAAGTTGCCTCTCATTTATAGGCCTTAGATTTTATATAGGTAGACAGAATCACGTATATATCTAGGACATGATAGTAGAAGTTAAAGTAGGGGAACAAAGTGGGAGGGCAGGGGAGAGTGGGCAGAAGACAAGAGGGATATGCTCAGAGTAATATGTACTTGCTGCAGAAAGGTCCTTGTGTGGTCCCAGCACAGACGAGTCCATCCCAAGGCCACAGGCCATGCTGCCCCAGGACAGTCATGAATGAGGTTCAACACAAAATCCTAAGGTTATGTAAAACATTATGAGGTTTTTTTATGATTTCCTTTTGTAGCTCAATTATGTACTTCTTGAGTGTGAACTTTATAGGTGACATCATTTCATCTGGCTGGAGAGATGGTTCAGGGGTTAAGCCTCTACCTCACAAGCAGACGATCCCAAGTTCGAATACCACATAAAAAAATGCCAGGCAGAAATGACCACAAACTATATTTCTGGCCCTGGAAGATTGAGCCTGGGAAACTCCAGAGCAAAGCAAAGAGGAGGTAGAGCAGCAATCCAGTGTGATTTCCAAAGTCACCCTTGGACCTCCACATGCACATACAGTGCCTTCTGACACACAGACACACACACACACACACACACACACACACACACACACACACACACGCAAAAATAAATTAATAAATAAAATTTAAAAATGTTAATAGAAACTAAATGTCTCTCTCAATTATGTATCCTGAGTGATTCATCCAATTACACGTATACCACACACACACAAATAGATATTTATTGTATGTTCACACATACTCCTCTCCACTCTGTTTCTCTGAAGAATCCTGACGCATGTCACCTGGTTGGGTCCCGACAACCTGGAGCAATCTACTTGTTTTGAAGTCAGCGACGTCATTCCGTCTTCCACTCTCGTTCCCTGTTGCTGTATAACCTTACACACCCACAAGTTTTAGGGACAGTGGAACGGACATCTTCGGAGCAGAGAGCATGAAGCTGCCACTGCGACAACGTAAGCCTGGAGGGGGGAGCTGAGAGTGGGGGCGCTGCTCCACCACAAGGTTTCCACATGCTCCAGCCCACTGCTCCCCACCTCATGCTCACAGGACGGCCGCCTCAGCTCCTGATGTCATATCTTCGTACAATGAGGCCAACTAGGAAGAAAAAGAATAAAGAAGAGCGCCTCCCTTCTTTGCACAGTGCCTCAAACCTTCCCTGGAGGTTCCGAAAACCCTTTGCACACCCTCAGTGTGCCCTGGCTACAGGGCTGGCAGGCTCTAGCTGCAAGAGACTGGGAGAAAATACGTTGCTGTTTGCAGAATGAAGGGCTAGAGGTTAGCCACACCATCACATGCCTTCACCTGGCCTCTGCACCTGCCTGGTGGCCACAGCTCCCTCCCTGTGCTGTTGAAAGGAACCCTGCGGATCCAGGAGGGTCCATCTCCATTGCCCGTCACACTGTGATACTGACTCGACACAGAGCAGGGCCCGTCTGAGCATGATGAGTCAACCCAGAGCAAGTTGCTTCGCAGCAGTCACGGCCTGAGGGCCGTAGGGGGACCAGGAATGAGGCGGGGACCACGCCCTGGGCTCCAGCACACCGGCACCCATCACGGAGTGCGCCTCGGCTGTGTTTTTCCACAGTGCTGCGCCGGCTGCAACCGGCCTCCCTGGCTCTTCGTTGACACTGTCTGTCCTTAGGGCTGATGAACCGGTCCTTCCCGAGCGAGGACACTCCTTTGGGCCTCAGATGCTCCCAAGCTGCCAGCTGGCCTGAAGTAGCACAAGGAGGTTGTAGCAGACGCCATGCAAGGGGATGTTCCCTTCGGGAAAGTCAAAAGTCCCCTTCGCTATGGCTCCCCTCCCCCCAAGCACCGGGAAGGGAGCTGGGGACTTGGTCTGTTCACCGCTGTGACAGTGAGGGAGGCTGCGAAGAGCCCAGGGGAGGAGGCCTTGCCAACTCCGCCGTGCTCGTGACCCCGGGCTTGGCAGCCTGGCCTGCTCCCCAGCCCAGCGGAGCCCGGGGGACAGCCGTGTGCCAGGTGGAGGGTCCCAGAGGCAGAGGCCTGGAGGAAGGAGGGAGAAGAAGAGGAGGGGTGGGGGAAGAGAGGAAGAAAAGAGAGAGCATAGAAACCAAGCCCTGCCTGAAGAGCATGTCCTCTCTTCCTTTCCTTCTTTCCACCCCTCCCCTCCCATCTCCTTCCTTCCCCTCCCCTTCTCTTTCCTTCCCTCTATTCCCTTTCTCTCCCCTTTTCCCTTCCCTTTCCTTTTTCCCTCCTCCTCCTTCCTTCTCCTCCTCCTCCACTTTCTCCTCTTCCTCATTTTTCTTCTTCTCCTCCTCTCCCTCTCTCTTTCATTTTAAAGAATGAATTAATAGGTATTATAAAAAAGATAGCAGATGAAAAGGGAGAATGAGAAGAAAAGGTAGAGGGAAAGGAGGGAGGGAGGAAAGAAGAAAGGGAAGGAAAAAGAGAGAAGGAGGAGGGAGAGAGAACAGGAGAGGGGGGGAGGGAGGGGAGGGGAGGAGCTGAGAGAAGAGGAGAGACAGGTCAAGGACCAGAAATGCTCTTGGGCTGTGCAGCTCCCACGTTGGCCCTGTGAGTCTCAGAGGTGGGGATCAGCCAAGGATTCCGAGAGCAGCTTTGAACTTGGCTCCTGAAGAAAGGTCAGCCTCTCCACCTTCAGTGACAGCACAGTATGACCAAGAGACTGTGGTGACGGGGAGCCAAGTAGGAGGCTCTGGGGACCAGAATACTGCAGGGGCAGCTAAAGCCAAAATCAAGGGACCGAGTATAGGAAAAGTTTGGTGCAAATCCAAGTTCTGCTTTTTATGAAAATGTGAATCTGCCTTCCTTGGTTTCCTCTTAGGGAAAATCAGAGAAAGAGTTTTGTGGGCATTTTATGGGCTCATGATGAAGATCCGAGGTAGAGGGCTGTGACTAGCACCCAGGCCTACGCCCAGCATCCAGGGTGGGGAGTAAGGGTCAGGCACTAGTGTAGTTTCATTGCTACAAGACACCTGACCCCAGCAGTGTAGAAGGTGCTGCATCCTCTGGCAAACAATTATGGGACAGGATACCTGCCTCCTTTTCACTGTAAATTTGGTAACTTGGTAAACTTTTGGAGTTGCCCTTTTAATGCTAATTGTCCTATTTGGATGCAAATGGAAAGCAGTAAAGGTTTCATCCCAGCTCACAACTTCCAGGTTACAGTCCATCACTCCAGGGAAGTCAAGGCAGCAGAGCTTGAGGCAGGTGCATCCACAGCAAGAGCAGAGGGTGAGGATCAAGGCCTGCTGCCCAGTTGCCTGCTGCCTCCCTCCAGACCACCTGCTTAGGGAAGGGGTCTTCCACGGCGAACTGGGTGTACCCATATGAATTGCATAATCAAAACCATCTCCAGCAGTCATTCCTAGAAATCACACCCTTGATCCAAGTCTACCTCTCAGACAGGCCTGGAGACCTGCCTTGGCCACATCAGTCTGATAATTAATTCTAACCATCACAGGCACCATTAGATAACTCTTTATTGATATGAGTCCTACATTATTGAGGGTTGTGATGTGCCCAGAAAACTACATTTCCCATCATCCTTTTCCAGTACTGCAGCCTCCAAGATATTAGGAGGTCTTCCAGTAAAAAAAAAAAAATCTTTTTAAAAGCAGAAGTTTTCTCTGACAAACTCAGCTCTTTTCTTTCCTTCTTCACATCAGCAAGGTGGGTAATGATGCTTTGAGATGAGGCGGCCATCTTGCGATCTGATGTCCCCTTTAAGGTGAATGTCATGCACCAAGTGTGACAGCAAGGTGGAGAGGAAGAACCAGGATGCTGACTGCAAGGTGTGATCACCAAACCGTCCTGGACCTCTAGTCTCCATAAGCCTTTGTCTACGAGAACAATGATCTTAACTACTAGTTCCGGGTCTCTGTTAATTACCGTCAAACACAGAGACAGCGGAATTAGGCAGATCTGAAAAGAGTTAAAAGCATGTATACAGACAGGTCCAATGCGAATGTGAAAAGTATATGTGAAGTGGAGGCAAATTTAAGAGCATAAAATCTGTCCCCTGGTCCACATTATCTGGCAATTCAAGTCAGTCCTGGAAAATATGGCTGGAAGGGAGGGAAGCTTCTAGAAGACCCCCAGAAGCAAGACTATCCATCAATTCATGGGCACATGAGCAGACACAGATGCTTCCATCTGCCTGGCAGATACCATAGAGGCTCCTGCCCCACATCGTGGCCCTGGAGAGCCTCGAACGGTCCCTGTTGAGTCAGGGTGTGGCTGAAGAAGGGTCCTGGGACAGCTTTTTTACATCTCCCACCATCTCATCCAGCATATTCTCCATGGTGGAGCAAGGCCCTCCAGACCGCAGCCAGGAGGGAGTGTGGAGGTGCTTAGCTGGTCCCCAACTTCTGTGTATTCTCGGCTCTCCGAAACACAGCATACGCTCTCATAAATGAATTTGATAATTGACATCAAGTCGAGGGCATTTGCAAATGTGGGATTAGTCTCTGACTGTCTTTACTTAGGACCACCAAGGCGAGGCGCAGTGAATCCCAGAACCAGCTTCCTTCCATAAAGGACACCTTTAAGGAAGCTGGGGCTCTTGGCAGGAAGGCTGTCCTGGAAAGTGGTGTCGGCCCATGGAAAGCATCCAGGAGGGTGAGCCCCTACTGGACGCAGGATGAAGGAGTGAACCTGTGTGTGTTTCTAGGAGAGCAGTTGCAGAGAAGGATCCCGCGACCAGAGCATATCCAGCATGTTGAGGTTTGTAACCCTATAGGAGACGCCACCGAGTCCTTCACTCGTTCATCTATTCATTCATTCCCTCACTCTTCAATATCTTGATTCTGCCATGCACATCAACTCACATCTTGCTTCCCTGCAGCTCTGGATTCTAAATTCACAGCCTCCCTCCCACCGCTGGGTTCTCAATTGGTTGTTCTAGGGTTCACTGCTGTTCTGTATGCTGACTTAGATATAAGAGATCCTGGGTGGGGCTGGCTGGCGTCTTGCCAGGCAGGCTGACCACTCACAGATCATTGCTCAAGAGATGTGTTTCTACTATTTTTTGTTCAGAGCTCCAGAAGTTCTGCTGCCATATTAGGATCTGGACTGAGTTCAAGTCTGAAGTCAACCCGAGGGCTGGGGTGTAGCTCGGTTGGTAGCATGGTTGCTTAGCATGCGTGAAGCCCTGGGCTAGATCTCTAGCATCACTGTCGCAGATCACCTGCATGGTTGCTGATGGATTCGCCGCCAAACAGTTTAAGGGAACAAAGGGGTCTTATTCTGGCTTATAATTCTTGGTTATAGTTCTTCGTCCTGCTTGGCAGGAGAGTCCATGCCAGCATCAAAGACCAAAGGAACTGGCCACACCCTATCCATGTATCTGCTGAGACTGAAACAGTCCTTACTTGCTAGACCAGCATGTCTGGCCAAGTATACAGAGGGATGACGCCAACTTCCTCAACCAGCTCCCTCCATCTTATTCGCCTGTCCAGGGACTAGTCCCACCCACCGTGAGCTGGGCCTTCCCATCCATTAGACAGTCTGCTGCAGGTTCACTCTGGGCTTAACTACTAGTTCTCTACAGATGTGTCTTGACCTCAAACCCTCAACCGTCATGTTGACACCTGTATTTAACTATGACAACCACATAAACTGGCTGTTGTGGGGTGGAGGGTGGTGAGAGAGTTCAGCAGGTAACTGCTCTCCAACTTGGTGACCTGAGTTGAATTACTAAAAATCAACATGGTAGAATATGTGTGCGTATATATATATATATATACGCACACATATTGAGAGAAGCACTGATTTAGCACTTGGAATGTAGACACAGAAATTCAGGCTCATTTTTGGCTACATGTGAATTTGAGGTCACACTGGAATACCATGAAACTCTGTCTTTAAAAATATATATATATTAGTGAAGTTTATCTGATGTGTCTAAGAGCCTTCATTCATTTAACAGCACATTTCCTGTGTCTCCCACCCTCTAAACACGTCACTGCATGCAGCCTGTTCTACTAAGACTTAAGCCTCCAGAGATCTATAAAAACATCTGCACTCCACAGAATGATGGTACAAGGGTTGGCATGGATTCTGAGCCCCTCTGAACCAGTCTGAGAAATGGGCGGGGTAACTAGGGTAGAAAAATTCAAAATCCAGAACAATAGCACAAGCCACCAAAGGCAAGTCCTCAGGACTGAAGTCACCTCGCCACCCATGCCAGGCCAGAGGAAGCAGAGCCAGAGCCCAGGGATATCTGGTGGCAGGCAGAAGCAGGGATCCTCAAACACAGAACAGGCTACTGAGCGGGGCAGCTAGTACCAGGAATATCCATAGACCCTGGGCTGTGAGTAAAACTCTTGTCAGCATGGAAGCCAACAAATAGGGGACCTTCAGGACATCTACGCAGAGGGGGACCTATGTCCTGAGACTGAGGAGGACAGGGACAGTGTGAGTGAAGGAACACTGTGGGCGCCACCAGTTGCATTCAGCTGTGCACATAGAAGGCAGGAAGGAAGGGTCAGAGGCATGACTATGAGTCATAAGAAGGTTAACTCTGGTGTTTAGCCCAGAAAAAGACCAGAAAATGATCAGAAAAAGAAAATGGCCCTGGATTGCATAACCCCCTCCAGCAAACTAGAACAATCAGAACACAATCACTTAAGACCCTTCACGGAATTCCTCTAGAAACATGAATATACATAAGGAAAAAAATTGTCTCAAAGTGACATTTAAGCCCCAAACACTTAAGGGCTAGCACATACGAGTTGCATCTGGGCACTCTCATGAGAAATTGTCAAGTTAAGGCCCATTTCTGGGCAAACCTGAAGGAGACTGTCTTGATAGCTTTGGCCGATGTGAGATGATCCAACCATTTATGATGTCACAAGAAAGGATGTGGTGTGTCCACTTCCCTTGGCTCCTGCTGGTATGACTTCTCCTGCCGTGATAGACTATGATCTGGTATTGTGAGCTGGGATAAAAGCCTTTGTTCTCCTGATTGTTCCGGTCAGGTACCTATGACAGAAATGGAAACACCCTATGAACAGTGCTGGAGCTTATATATCACTGGAAAAGCCATGGGGAAAGGACTTCTGCCAGATCCCAGCAGAATGGTCAAGCTGTTCATGAGGGAAAAAAAGTTAATAGTTGTCAGATCTTTCAATAGCCGTGCTTTGTGCAAAACCAAAGAATTTAAAAATCAATAAAGTTATTTCAGTAAAGAAGAAGTGAGTGGAGGATTTCATGTCCATATGAACTGAGCCCAGCCTAAAAGCTACAGACAAACTTTTAAAAAGAAATGTGGACTGGAGAGATAACTCAGGGGTTAAGACTGTGCCTCGAAAGCAGAAGGTCCTGAGTTCAGATCCCAGGTACCATGTAAGAAATGCCAGTTGGACACAGCAGCAGCCTGTACTTCTGCCCTGGTGGGCGGAGCCTAGGAAATCCCAAAGTGAAGCAAGAAGGCTGTAGAAGCAATCCAGGATGATTCCCGAAATTAACCTCGATCCTCCACAGGGACACACAGTGCCCTCTGATGTGCGCGCGCACACACACACGATAGGACTGTTGCAGCCATGAATTTATTGCAATTATTTATTTCCATAAGACCTGCATGAGATTTGTCCTATCAACAATTCATCATGAGCGGGGAAAGATCTCAAGTGGCCTCGTGTCTCCTTGAGACAGTGTCGAGGGCTAATGCTGGATGGGGGAGGGAAGATGCCTTCCTCAATGGCACACCTACTGATACATAATTATGCTCCAGCAAGTACTCAGGCGCATGCCATCAAAGGCAACCCTGATGAAACCCAGTGGGTCACACATTCGAAAACACAAAAAGAGAAGAACTTCTAGGGAAGAAGATGGGTTGTAAGGGGAAAAAGAGGAAGAGTGGAATTGGGGATTAAAGTGTGAAAATATCAAAATTCAATGTATTCATGAATAAAACTCTAAAAAATTTAAAAAAATAGAAGAAATTCTGATGGATCCCTGCAGAGGAATCTACAAAAGAAATGAACCAGCACCATCAACATGTTTGGAGTGACAGCGCCTGAGGCCGGTGTGCAGTGTATTTCACACAGACTGGGTATCCCCTCATTACAATGCTCAGAACCAAAACTGTTTTGGTTTTGGATTTTCCGGTTCTGGAACATTTGCATATATGTAATGAGCTATCCTAGACATGAAATTCATTTTTGTTTCACACATACCTGATACACACGGCTTGTTTCATATCTGCCTTAGACAGAATACAAGAAAGTACTGTGTGCAATGTTTTTAATGTGCTGCATACAATCAGTCACATGAGGTCAGGTGGGGACTCTCCGCTCATGGTATTTAAGTCAAATTCAAAAAAAAAAAAAAACCTCAGGGTTTTAAAACATGTCAGACTTTAAGGTTTTGGATTGGGGATGCTTGACCTGCTTATATAAACATATGTTTAATGCATGAATATATTTCATGTTTACATAAGAGTATAAGAATGTTCAAGTGCTCAAAGAAGGAGAAGGTGGGGGTTGGGAGGGAGAAAGGAGAAGACAAGCCAGTGGTAAAGAGTGTTGCAGAGACTGAATAGCAGGTAACTCAGCTACTCCTTAATGTGTGACCTTGAGTGAACAGGTTTCCCTCTCTCGAAGTCTAACCCCAACTGAAAGTGGAGGAACAAAATATTCCTTGCCTAGCCCATGGGGCGTGAACATATATTTGACTGCTGCTCTAAAAACAACAGGTTCTGTTATTCTGAGGTCGGAAGACACACCCAACTTGGAACTGAAGAGACTAATGTGGACATCTCAGGGTCGAGGTGACCCTGTAGGAAAAGAGGAAGCCAGCCCAGCTGTGCAGCTCTCAAAGAATCCCCCCTCTTGCTCCCTAGCAGGAAGAGACATATGATTCCTTGTCACCACACAAGTCACAGTGGCCCAAGGCACATCTGAGACCTTAAGAGAAAGTGGGAAGCCCTCGGGGCCTGGGGCACTCTGGAAGCCTCGGGTTGGGCTGGTCTCTCACTGCTGCTCTGTCACTGGGTTCCTCTCAAGCAACTCCGCTCTCCATTTGTCAATTGTAAGTGATAATTTCCATTCCATCTGATACATATTATAAGAATATAAACAAATGCCTGTCCCCGTATCAGTGCCATAATCACTTTCTTTTATAGGTATCATTTATTACAGGAAGACAGATGGCCAGTTTACAGAATTCCAAAGAGGGTCTGCCGGCCAGTCACCTGGGAGCACAGGGCCCGTTGCATTTTTCCAAAGCAGATGGGAGAAGGAGGAGAGAAGGAGGCAGATTCCTGTCAAAACTTCAAGCGCTTTCCAGAAGTGTTTCTTCGGCCTTTTCCTCTCCCTCTGCCTTCCTCACAGATGGGACTGTCCTCTCCCGTCCCTTTCCCAAGTGCTTCCTGCCCTCCCACTTGTCCACTTCCTGTTAGCAGCACTATGGGAGTCCCGATGGTGGAACTAGGGTGGGCTCTTGGCAGGCCGCTTTCTGGAAACTTCACTATCCCATCCTTTCCTTCTGTAAGTAAGAGGCTAAAGGAAGCCAGAGACCTGTGTGACTCCACTGAGTCACAAAACCACAGGGGGGCTCTTCTCAGCTCTGAAGGCAAAGTTACTAGAGGAGCTTCTTTTTTCTCACCTCAATAAAGTTTATTAAATAAACTTTATGTATATTCTTTATATGTATATACTTTATATATACTCTCTGTATACACTATATATATACTCTACATTTATATACTCTGCATATATATATACTCTACATATATATACTCTCTCTGTCTCTCTCTCTCTCTGTATATATATATATATATATATATATATATATATATATATATATACACACACATATATATACACTCTAATTCAGAATGGGGGAGCTTCTTAAAAAACACTTATGTCAGGCTGGGAGACGGTTCAAGGGTTAAAGTCTCTGCTTCACAAGCAAAAAGACCTAAATTTGATCCCAGATCCCTCTGTGGGTGGAAATGATGTCAGTCTGCAGTTCCAGCCCTGGAAAGTGGAGCCTGAGAAATCCCAGACAAAACAATGAGGAGGTAGAGCAATCCAGGATGGTTCGTGATATCATCTTTAGGCTTCCACAAGGTACACATACTCAAGTACACACACACACACACACACACACACACACACACACACACACACACAACACACACACGGACAAAGACAGCTAAATCAGGAAGTTGCAGAGCAGCTAGCTTCCATTGCTGTGAACCCAGAGACTAAATAGACCAGAAGACTGTCAAAGATGGAGAAGCTGTGGAGAGGGGAGGGTCTGTGTGCCAGGTGTTGTGGGGGTTGTAGTCAGAACTCAATGACACAAGGACCTTACTCATTACCCACAGGATGAAGACAACTACGTCAGAACGAGAACCTCAGGAACATCTCCCTAGAGAACGTGGCGCCTGAGTGAATGATATAAAGGAAACAGGATTTCTGTATGACCCTCACGTAGGAAGTGATTTCCCTAGACGCAGAGACTAAGAAGCTATGGACAAAATGATTGATACATTTGCCTACATGCAAATCCAGGCTTTTTGTTCAAGAAAAGATGTTGTTATAGACATGGTGGGAAAGTCACAAACTGAGATGTTTGTAACCCAAAGTAACAACCAAACAGTAACCAAAAGAGGAGAAATATCCAGAGAACAAAAAGAATGGACAAGAGGGGGAAAAGCAGCCTGATAAACGAGCCTGCAAAGAAAACACACAAATAAAGGAAACAAGAAAAGGCTGGAGATGTAGGAGAAAACAGCAACAACAAAAAACTTAATCTGATTGGGAGGGATATAGAGCACTCGCGGCCCGTAAGGAAATACCATTGCACATCCACTAAGTTGGCAGATGGCAAGTATGGTGAAAATGTTGACGTTGACAGGTATGTAAATTGGTACACATAACATTGGGAGAGCCATTCTGGGATGGACACGGGGACAGGGAATCTTAGGAGACGGCCGCGGACATTCTTGCCTGACGTCAGGGTATGAAGGTCTAGCAGGTGTGATGGCTGGTGTTAACCGTCAGCCCGGCCCCTTAGAGGCACATCTCCAGGCTCCCTGGGAAGTGTGATCAAGGCTGCCTTCTGCACATGCTTGAGAGAGAGATCGCCTTGGTTGCATGATTGGTGTGGGAAGGCTCAGTTCACTGTGGGAGGGACCGTCCCTGGGTCTGGGATTGGATAAGAATGAGGATAATGAAACAAGGAAAGCACGGAAGCAAGCGTGCCTCGTCTGCTGCGCTCTGCTGCTGACTATGGGACCAGTTCCTTCCGCTCCTGCTGCCGTGACCTGCCCATCAAGATGGACTGTGACCTGAGACTGTGGGGCAATAAACTGTCCTTTCCCCGAGTCCCTTGGGTTGTGTGTGTGTTTGTTTGTTTGTTTGTTTGTTTGTTTGTTTGTTTGTTTGTTTGTTTGTTTTTAAGCTTGAGTAATGAAACTGTCACACAGGGGAGTGCTGGCCCAGTAAACAGAAAGACCTCCTGGTGCCTGAGCTGAACTTGGGCTCAGGGATTTTCTGCTGCAGGTCCCCAAAGAGTCTTTTGGAAAGGGGGGATGGGTCCTGAGGAAAGTGTACCTTGGCGTACAAGGTGGCGCTGAACAGGGAATAGGAAAAGCGTGGGGGCCGCATCCCGGGCTGGCAGGAGCAGCTGGGGTTGTGATGGTGTTGAATGTGGTGGTCTCAGAGCCAGCTGCTGTGGATTCGACCTGGAGAGGCAGCCTTGGTTCTGTACAGCATCTCCCATGGCACAGCGGGCAGGTGGTAAGAGCTCAGCAAACCATGGTCGAGTGAACGAAAGCATGCTACTGGCTGGGGTTACTCTTGTACTGTGTCATGAGTTACCCCACCATGGCTTTGAGAGCCAGAGAAGACTCCTGGGGCAGCCAGCAGGTTGAGGGCAGAGGTGGGGGTAACTTCAGATCTCTCGCTTGTTTACCCTCCTATGTCTATATTAGAACTTGTGTTCCAGCTCCAAGAGACATTAGGAAATCAACTAGCTGTCTATGTACGACAGCTAGCTAGTGACAGAGACTTCCCCGCGGGGTTTCTTGGCCCGTCCCTTCTTGTTCTACTGTCGTAGTAGTGCAGGGGCCGCGGCATCTGCCGGCTGACATGGAGCTGCAGTCATTGTCCTGTGGCATCAGCCAATAAGGGAGAGAGCTGTAGAACCAGCCCCAGGCCTGCTCTGCGCCTGGTAGCAGGTTAGGCGACCTCTCTCTCAGTTAAGACAAGAAAAATAAGGAATAATGGGAAAAAAATGTTGGAAGATTTGTGTGGTGGTATGATCCTTATAGCCTGGAACTGCGGATTTGATTGGGTGTTTGGATGAAGTGGGATCAGAAAGAAAGACACAAACAAAAAAAAAATCACAAAATTTATTTCTGTCTTTATATTGTATAAGATACTCTGTGATGTTGCATTTCCAGTTGTGGTTTGGGATTTTATTTGGGGGTTTTATTTCTTATGTAATTTTTGGTAAAGTGTCATCCTATTTTAGATCTTTAGAGAAATGATAAAGCTTTGATTTAAAAAGACATGAAAAATAAGAAATTAAAAAAAAAAAAGAAAATCTCCCATTGAGTTACTTTTCTCATGGTTGTGATGAAATACTTGACAGAATAACTTAAGGGGACGTAAGAGGTTTTCAGGTTCATGATTCCACCATGCCAAGAAGTCAACGGTGGAGTTTTGCCAGAGCACACTCGTCACTGTGGGCGAGGCAGGTCTTGAGATTTGATAACCCAGATCATCGCCTCTCCTTCCTTCTGCCTTCTGAGCCAGTCTCCTGCTCCAGCTGTCACACCCTCAGCTATGCGTTCCCTACCATAATGGGCTCTAGGAACCACAAGTCAAATAATAAACCCTTTCTACTTTAAATTGCTTGGATCAGAGTATTCTACCTTAGCAACAGAAGAATACCTGGAACACCCTCCAAGTTATGTTATTCCCACTTAACAGATGTAGAAACTGATGTCAGAGACGTAAAAACAGTGACTCAAGGTTTAAAAGCCAGCAGAGCAGCATGAGAATCTCAACAGCCACATGGGGGGGGTCATTCTTAGCAGACAGAAAATGAAGGTCACCTGGTAAAATTTGAACTTTAGACCCACCAAAGATAATTGGTATAAGTATGTTACCTGTGATGGTTGTAATTAATTTATATTAAAAAGTAATTGGTTGTTTATCTGAAATATAAGTTTAACTGGCAGTCCTCCCAAGGAACACACACACACAAGGAAGACATTGGGAAGCAAGTGGTCACAGTAGATGCCAGCCACTGCCAATGTCCCTGGGCCTGGTCTCCAGAAGGTCCCTCTTCCCAGAGGCAGTAGATGGGCCCTCTCCTACGTCTCCACTTGTTTCTTCCGCCACGGGGACTCCAGGAAGGACTCCAGACCCCTCCTTCCAAGCCTGAGCAGTTAGGAATGGGATGAATACCCCACGGCACCCAGCCTTCTCTCCTAACCAAGCCAAGTATCCAGCTTCCTTCCATCAGCGTCTCTGGTTCCCACCTCCTCTCCTTTCCCAGCCCCATCCTCCTGGTGGAGGCCCATCAACCAACCCTCTCTCCTTGAGATTATACTGGAGTTTAAGAATGGAGGAAGGGCTCAGGGGAGGTAGTTCAGCAGGTCCTGCTCACAATTCTGGGAATCTGAATTGGGTCTCCAGAAACCTACTGCTGGAAAGAGAGAACTGACTGCATAAAGTCTTTGACCTCCACCTGTGCACCTCTCTCTCTCTCAAAAAAAAAAAAAAAGAACGGGGGAATATATGACAAACCAGAGTGACAGAATTTCAGGGCTGTGGAGTAAGAGACAAAGAAGAGCGAGGGATGGAGGATGGGAGAGGACCTTATTTTTAATAGCCGGGGACATAAATGGCACGTGATTTGCTAGGAACAGCCACCTGGATGAGCTGGAAGTTAATTAAAACAATCCCTCATTTCTCTGCGTCTCAAAGTTCTTTAAGTCTTGCTTGGGGAAGGGTGCGGCAGGACTTTTTATTACTCTTAGATGGTGTTCGGAAGGCCATAAATACATCTCCTCTTCCCGCGATCCCATTAATCTTGCCGCCTCTCCCGCTCCTCTCTGCCAACAATCAGATCCCAGTAAACAACCTCAAGTGAAATTTGCAACTGTCAGATAAACATTAAAAATGCTTCTCTTGTCCTTTGCCATTGATCGTCCCATTAATATTGTAATGGAACAAAAAGTTATGAAAATGAATGCATGCTGATTTTGGAAATGAATGATGCCGACCACGGCCGGGATACAGACATACATATGGATGGGCTCGGCCGATGGAGAATGCGGCGCACATCCTCCGAGGGCCGACGCGGGGACCAGCCGCACGCGAGCCAGGACCAAGGACGCGGCTCCCAGAGCTGCTCAGGCCGCACACCTGTGTCGGAAGGGAGGGCTCACAAAGTGGAACAGGGGAATTCCACGCCAGAGAGGACGCCCGATGCGCACCCACCACCTAGTCCCCTTTTCTTTATCATTGTCCCCCTCCCGGCTTATCTCTTTGCAGTCAGTGGCTGGGTCTCTCCAAAGATAGCGAGATTGCCAATTGATGATCAGCCTGGACTTCTTTCTTCCTCGTTCATTTTCCGTGCTTTTAATCCACATGCATGCTTTCACATTGTGTGTGTGTGTATGTGTGTGTGTGTGTGTGTGCGTGTGTGTGTGTATCTACCTGAAGGATGAGGCTTAGTAATAAGTATGGGAACCTCATGAGCACAAACTTCTCAAGGTGTGTTTTATGTCCAAGAGGCACTTTAGAAGCAACCAGCGAGTTCGAGGTTTGAGTAAGATTTCTGTTCACTGGGAAGAAGTCTATCAAACAAGAAGCCTTTAACCTTCAGCCCCTTAAACCCTTCGCCCTTTAATGGATTGGGGTGGCCGTCCCCTCCAGACCTTATCCTGGACTCCTGGTGGTTGGAGATAGCTTTTGGTGGCAACCAAGCATTTAGAGGCACCAGAGCACTATGAGCTGAAGAGAAAGGAGAGAGGGGAGAAAGGCTCACCTGCCACGTCAGAGGCCAGGCAGACTACGACATTAGCATCTTGAAAGCCATGGAGTTGGGGGCAGCAGGGTGGCATAGGGAGCATAATGAGCAAGCTGCAGGTTGTGGGCCTCACAGGATCCACCCCCTCACTTCAGTCTACACATCTTCCCTACTTTGGCCCCACTCTGGCGAGAACCTCCTTTGACTTCTTAGCCTGGGGTCGAGTCACCACCTCTACCTTCCTCTTGGTTCCCCTGGGGCTTCCACAGTAAGCACCTGGCTCACAGCACAAGCTTGAGACACAGAGCTACCAGGGTAACAACTTAAAGAGTCATGTGACTTCATACCTACCTACTGTACATCATTTGAAATGCAGCAGTACAGACCACTGGAACTGTATCTAGCATGTGTCAGGTCCTAAATTCAATTCCCAGTCATGCCAAA
Organism: Typhlomys cinereus; assembly: GCA_023101885.1. Lineage (NCBI taxonomy): Eukaryota > Metazoa > Chordata > Mammalia > Rodentia > Platacanthomyidae > Typhlomys > Typhlomys cinereus. Next base: position 1,203,741 of record JALPQD010000292.1, on the reverse strand, counting down.
ACAAGAAAACAACAAACTAACTAAACAAAAAAGCACCACTAGCCATTTAGTCAGCAGACCAAATCATGATGATCCACGATACAGCAGCCTTCGGAAGTGTGTGTAAGCTTTCCATGCCTCGGTTTTCTTGTACCCATCAAATGACCTCATATAATGCAATCACAGGTGACAAAACCAAGTGAGATACCAGCTTCACCCAATGGCACAAGCATACAGCAGCCCTTCCAAAGACAATGCATTCCAAGTGGGGACCGGGGCTACTTAGATACAATTGAGTCAACTTGACAGCTGAGGCCTGTTATATCTGTGAAGAATTATTTAGTTAAAGCAAGCTATGAGTAACCTTGTGGGAGATTACCCAGTTGATAATCCAGCCTACAGTGGGTGGATCATTCCTAGACATGTGGCTAAGATGGAGGGAGCTGACTCAGTAGTTTAGCAGACTGATAAGCAAGAAAAGAATCCCCCTGTCTTGGCAATTCCTGTGGATTGGGTGTGGCCAATTCCCTCAGTTCCTTGTGTCTGAACTAGTCGGTCTGCGCTCTCCTGCCATGCTGATGCAGTGCAACCAAGACCACAAGCAAAAATAAACCCTTCGCACCCTTAATTCATTGCCATGTGTTCATATCAGTAAGAGACGGGAAACGAGTAGGCGTGGGCAGAGTCCAGAAGAGTCCTAAGAAAACACCGTCACCAGCGACTCCAGCCATCACGACCTTCACGTGCTGGACAATTTGCATCGAGACAGGTTTAAGGGAAACAACACTGCATTTGACTTTGGGGGCAGGCATTAAGAAATCCGTGAAGGCCCATTGGCATGGCTCGGCAGACAAATGTGCACAAACCTGGCACCTGAGTTTGGTCCCCAGAGACCACATGATGGAAGGAGACCGCGACTTCCGAAAGTTCCCCTCAGACCTCCACACACACACCAAGGCACTCATGTGTCCACATCTGTTTTCTGTAAGTGAAATAGTAAAAGAAACCTATGAAATTTTATGTATTTGTAAAGGTTAAGGTTTGGGGGACCCGGTAGACAGATCAGTTGCAAAATGCTTGCCATGCAAGTATGAGGACGCATGTCTGATCCCCAAAACTCACATTTAGAAAAGAAAAAAAGTCAGGTGTGGTGGCGTGTGCTTGCAGTCTCAGCCCTGAGAGCACAGACGGGTGGATGGACGCTGGGACCCGCTGGCCGGCCGGCCTCCCCTAAGCTGTGAGTCCTGGGTTCAGAGAAAGACTTGCTCTCAAAAAACAGGTGGACGGCGTCCAAGAAACAACACCTGAGCTTGAACCCTGGTCTCCACGTGCACAAGCACACTCATACCTGCACCTTCACACTCACATACATGTATACTCACACAGTTACACATGTATACTTACACATGCACACGCATATAGACACATATACATCTATAAACACACACATAAATATACACATTCACTCTTGTAAGCATACATACTCTCACACGTGGTTATGTATACATGCTTATACTGCACATATGCACACACTATTACACACATATATAACAATAGGTACAAAACTTACACACACCCTTACACATGCACACACATACATCTACAAACACACACTCATAAATGTACATACTTACACACTTAAACTCTTGTAACCATACATACGCTTATACACGCTTATACATACATGCTTATATGCACATATGCACACATTTATACATAAACACTGTTACATGCATATATAACACGTATGTACACAAATTTACACACACTTATACCCTTTTATATATTAGTTTATAAGAGCATGCAATAGAGCGCAAGAGTGTACAAGCATGTGCAGTAGGGTGCACGGCATGCTGAAGCACGTTCTTGAACACTGCTACCTGCATTGACACACTGCATATTCACACACTCCCACACACCTACATGCTTCTTCACTCGCTCACATTTTTGAATATACTCTCGCACACTGGAATACACTTTCATAATCTATTGCAAACTCTTAAACATTTTTGTATCCTATTACACACTGTGGCACACCCATATACTTACATACTGTAGCTCATATATTTTCCCACATCTTACAAACTCTCACATTTTTACACACAGGAACATACTTTCACACAGATATACCCTAATGCAAGTAGAAATGTTTATATGCACTCTTATACATGCACCCACACCCACACACTTACACATGCATAAAGTCTCACACTTTAATTTACATACCTTTCACAAAGACACACAAATATACATAGTTATACATATCCACACTACACACATATTTGCAAATGTAGATACAAATATGCACACTAACACATGTAAAACCCTCATGCATACATGATCACTTACACACATACACACTATATACCCATACACAGATAAACACTCAGTCACTTATACATATACACATATGCACATATCTACATACCCTTACATACAGTTACACACCTATACACACTTGCACATGTACATGCAAATATGTATATACATATTGAGATGCCTACTTACATATATATACACATTACATACATATACTTACATAGGCAATATACATCTACACATACACTCTTATACATTCTCACATACATATGTCATACCTTCCACACATATATACACATGTACATATACACTTGCACAATTTCACACAACAACGTGAGTACATACAACATGTACACATATGAACATGCATATACACAAACGAACACATGTGCAGAAACATACACACATTCTGATACATGTACACTCAAATACACACAAAGCACACAACTGCACATGGATGTGCAAACATATGCATGCATAAACATATACTCATATGCACATTATACACACAGTTACACATATACTTGCACATATGAATACATCCTTAAACACAGATATGAACTCACACATATATACATGTATATACCAACACACACAATATGTACTCACATTTGTATATATTTATACATTTACACATATGTACACATGCATACTTATACACATATGCAGACACACATGTACACACATGCACATACTTACACACTATTGAAGTCACTCTTTTTTGTTGCTGTGTAACAATACTCATACGCTACATAAGAGAGCCCACTCTCTCACATTTTTAAATATACTCTCTTTGGGGTCCAGAAGGGATATAGTTCGTTATGGCAGGAATAGCATAGCAGAAGGCATGGGTGAGGCAGAAAAAAGCAGGAGGCTAGTTCAGGAGGCAGAGAGAGCAGGAGGACAAGCAGGAGGAAGCTGGGCTGGGCTACCAAACCTTGAGGTTCACCCCCTGCCATATACTTACTTCCAGCAAGGCTGTACATCTTAAATTTATTACCAGCCAAGATTCAAACACGTGCCTGGGTGGAGGGGAACAACATTCAAGTCATCACACACACACACACACACACACACTACACACTACACATGCATGTACACGTACACACACATACAAACACCCTTATACACATACACACGCTTACACACATGTATGTATATACATTCATATACATATGCACACACTATTTCACATGTACACACACATGCAGTTTTCAACCAGGTATGTTGGACACATGGCTTGTAATCCCAGAACTCAGGGAGGCTGAGGGAAGAAGATACAGAGTTCAAGGTCAATGTCAGCTCTATCATAGATTCTACCTCTAAACCCAGACAAAATAAGGCAGCAGTGGTGCCTTAATCTCAACATTCAAGAGGCAGAGGCAGGAAGATCAGTGCAAATGGCAGCCTTGTCCACATATTGAGTTCTGAGCCAGCCAAAGTTATATATCAAAAGACACTGTCTCAGAACAAAACAAACAGCAAAAACAAGGAATAATGGTTTTCAGCTCTGACTTACAAATGAGAAATTCAGAAATTGATTCAGACCTAGAATTTTACATTGTTTGGTGTTGGAAGCACTTAAGAAAACTTTATACTCACAGTATTAGCTTAATTGCAGAGATTTTTGAGGATTGTTTGCATATTTAGAAATACGACTTTATTTAATAAGTCAGGATAGTTAAATAATATATTAATGAGGGAATAAAATATCTTGTATTTAAAAATACAGTTTAAACTGCTAGAACATATTTACTGAGTATGGTTTCTGAATGTAACAACGTAGAATTCAAGGGCCTCTTAAAACCATTGTAAACATCAGAATGAAAAAGAGGAACTCAAGAGAGATAAGAACATGCAGTGGAAACCTTGGGGGCTGAAGCTGGATGAGTGAAGGACGACGCCCCTAACAGTGGGGTGGCCCAAGGAGAGGCAACCGGCTGTGCCACAGAGCCCTGAATCCGCTCAGGAGGAGACGGCAGGGGCGGCCCTGGGATCCATAGAAGCAGACAGGCAGGAGGGTGGGATTGATGGAGGGATGGGGGGAGAGATGATGGAGGGAAGCAGGGATAAGTACTCAGCATGCTTGTGAAAGTAGAAAAAAAAATTAAAAAGGAGTAGACAGGCCAGTAGACAGGGAGCCCTGGAGTCCATGAAGGCAGACGGGCAGGAGGGTGGGAGGGAGTGGTATGGATTGAAGAAGGAAGGAGCAGGGGGATGGGTAGGAGGAGGGATGGAGGGAAGCGGGGATGAGTACTCAACGTGCTTGTAAAACTAGAAAAATAAAACAACTTTTAAAAAGTCAGAATGAAAAGATGCACTTGTTCATTCGTATCTCCTTCCTCTGGAGTTGAACCGGGGCCTGGGTCTAAAGTGCGTGTCCCAGCCAGAGCAGGGCCGAAGGCTGCAGGGGGCATTACATAAGCTGCCCGGGCCTGGCTCACCCTTCTTCAGTGGATTGGTTAGAGCACCCAGAGCAACTGCCCACGCAGCTGTCCCTATGGGAGCCCTGTCCAGCTTCAGACATGTGAAAAGGACGTGAAGAGATGCTTGTGTTGGGGACCAAAGGGGACACCTGTAGAATGCCCAGAACTGCAGTGCGCACACCCAAGATTGCAGACAAATATATGTATATATATATATATAGGCTGAAGAGATGGCTCAGGGGTTAAGGTTCTGTTTCACAAGCAGAAGGTCCTGAGTTCAGATTCCAGGTCCCATGTAGAAATACCAGGTGGAACCAGCAGCGGCCTGAACTTCAGGCCCTAGTGGGTAGAGCCTGGGAAAGCCTCCCAAAGTAAAGCAAGAAGGAGATGGAAGCAATCCAGAGACACACAGTGCCCTCTGATACACACACACACACACACACACACACAAAATAAATTTAAAAAGTAAGATAAGATCAAATATATATATGTGTGTGCATATATATATATATATATATATATATTATACATTGCTTATTTGAAATAATGCAAATAAATCACTAGAGTCTAGAGCAACGAAATGCTCTCCATTCGATCTTCCATGCACAGATACTTATGGAGGGAAGAGGTCAGAGGACGACTTTCAGAGGCCAGTTTTCTCCTTCCACTGTGTGGGCTCTGGGGATTGAACTCAAGTCACCAGGTTTGCATACAGGCACCTTTACCTGCTGAGCCATCGCGCAGGATTGGGGGGTTTTGTCTTAGTTCTGAATTCATGTGTTTGAATCCATAGCTGGTGCTGACATTTGGGAAGTGGGCCTTGCTAGAGGAAAGCATATCACACAGTGTGTGTGTGTGGAGGGGGGAGGGGATCCAGCCCTACTTCCTCTTGTTTGCTCTTGCTCTTTCCTTCTTGTTGGTTGTGGGGATGTGAACCAACATTCCTGCTTCTATGGACAGATGTCCCTTCAGCTGAGTGAGCTATATCCCCTCTGGACCATTAGTCAAATAAATCTCCCTTTCTCCCTTGTGTATTGTCTCGTCGCAATAGAAGAAAAGAAACTGAAATAGGTTTTATTAACTGCACATTTTAGGGTGAGAAAAATCTAGTCTCAGAATGACTGAAGTCTGTCCAGGTTATGTGCCTTATGAATGATAACACGGTCTCCCTCCAGAATCCACGCTCTCATCTGAACCAGACAACAGCCTTATTCTTCCTTCGAGGCCGAGCAGGAGGCTCAGATTCAAAGCCTGCTCTTGGGTGAAACTCTCGGCAGGATTATAAACCAGGAAGCTGGAGGGGACCCTCAAGGTGGACAGGCACGAAGATGAAGGATGAAGAGACATTGTTGATTTGCAGATCATGCCACTCCCAAGAGCCCACATCTTCCCAGCTACCACTGATTTTTTAAGAATCCATAGTGAAAGGAGAGACTGCACAACTATTTAGCAGGCCAACCTCTGACAATGTCTGCACTAGGAATCCCCTGGGAAGTTTATAAAGGTGGATGCTGAGAAGCAACATCAGAATAATAAATCAGAATATGGGGGAGTCTGTATTTTGTGGGAAATCCGTCCAGGTGAATTTAATGTAGAATCAAAGCTGAGGGCCACTGATGCATCCAGTCCTCACGCATCTGGGACCCAGAGGGTGGTGGTCAAAGTGTCTTCACTGTTATCCCATTCACTTTCGTGCCACACAAACCTTGCACAGATGCACCGGGAACCCCTCCTTCCTCACCACCTCTTTGAGTTCTTCTGCCCCATCACCTCCAGGTCTTCACAGAAGAGATGAAGTCACCTTTCCGTACTCAGTAAACTACACTAGCAGGTGCCCCACCAGGCAATGAAGGAAAAGCAGAAAGCAGCATGACAAGACCACCCTGGGGTTGAAAGTCCTTCCGCACCTCTCAGTCCACAGTTCTGCCTACCGAAGCGCATCACGACACCTAGCCACGCACCTTACTTGGTAGACACAGCTGAAGTCACTCAAAATGTCCCCAGCTCCTTCCTCGGCACCCCACCCCCTTTCAGATGCTTCTCACCCTGGAATGATGCTGCTTCCTCCCCATAGGGAGGTCTCCATGGTACTCCAAGGCTACTGCTTCAGGGCATTGCAAGCACGGCTTGTCTCCTTGGGACTCGTGGGCGGGAAGCTTGGCCCTTAGTGTGGTAGAATCTTGAGGAGATGGGCCCCAAGAAGGAGGCCATTATCCTTGGAAGAGATGTTAGTTCTTCAGAGACCCCCCTCCATTAGTTCCCCTGAGAACTAATTTTTTTTACATCACTAACAGATTTATTTTTTTTAAAGGAGAGAGAATTTATTTTTATTTTTTATATTTTATTTAGTGTGTGTGTGTGTGTGTGTATCAGAAGGCGCTGTGTGTCTCTGTGGATCAAGAGCCACTTCAGGAGTCATCCTGGATTGCTTCTACCTCCTCCTTGCTTTGCTCTGGGATTTCCCACGTTCTGCCCACCAGGGAGAAAGTGCAAGCTGCCATCATTTCCACCTGGCGTTTTTTAAGTGGACCTGGGATTTGAACTCCGGACCTTCTGCTTGTAAGACAGAGGCTTAACTCCTGAGCCACCTCTCCAGTCCCAGATTTATTTTTTAAAGGAGCATATTTGAGGGTTAAAAATGGGGCACTGAAATATGGAATAGAAAATAAATACAACCATAAGTTATTTTACTAATTATTTTATAGTCACAATAAACTAGTACAGAGGATGCCTTATACAAAGCCTTATATAAAAACTCAAAACAAGATGTTCCCTTAGCAAAGCTGAAGGTTTCAGTCTCTGGTATTTAGAATTTACGCTGTAGTCCTTGTTTTTGGATGGATCACTGACTGGCACAATCCATGCTTTATGCTTTTAGCCAGATTTGAACAGAACGTCCACCGTACTCGGGTAGAAGTAGACGAAGTTCAGGTTCATGAGTCACCGAACTACGGGAGTTCCGCCCCACGCCGCAGTGCAGAGCGGGTTGTTGTTCTTGTCTGGCTCCTGGATATGGGTCTCGATCTCCTATTCTGTATCATACGTCTCCAAAGCCTGGGCCTCGCACTCCACCGAGTCCTGTGGCATCTCCTCCAACATGTCAGCACTGTTACCACTGCCTTCTGCTCGCACACGGTTACCGTGGAGCAGGGGCTAGCCTGCTGCTGCGGTCTCCTGGGAGAGGGGTGGATCCTGAAGAGGAGGTACTCTAAAAAACAAAACTTGGGCTCTCGAGATGTAGCCCAAATGGTAGAGTGCTTGCTTGGCATGCGCAAAGCCCTAGGTTCCTTCAGCACCTGTAATCCCAGGATTCTGGAGCTGGAAGCAGGAGGATCAAGATCGGAAGGTCTTTTGCAAAACTCTTTCCTTTCAACCAACATTCTGGAATCGAAGGAAAAGCTTCCTCAAAATGAACGGGTTGCTCACCTGAACCAGGCCAATCTAATCTCTCCCCGTCCTAAGGCTCAGGGAAATTTGCGGAAGAGGGGGCAGTAAGATTATAAGAGCCTAAAGATGGGGAGGAGCAACGATATGCAAGATACTCCACACAAGTTAGGACCGAAGCAATCATAATTGGACTTTGCATGACCTGCGCAATGACCAACATATCATTGACCCCCCCCAAAAGTCTAGCATGAATCACAGGCACTAGGATCCTTAGAGGCAAGGGATTAACAGCCACAATAGTGTTCCTATACTAAAGGGGAACACAGAAAAGAGCTCTAGGCAATGCTACTGAGTCCTTACATCTCATCAGAGAGGAGGACCCAGAGGGAAGTTTACATGCACACTAAAGGATGCTCCAGGAAGCAGGGGGGGGGTGCTCCGCACTGGGAGAAAGGGGGGAAAGGAAAGGGAAAAGGGTGAAGGGAGCAAGGGAATCCAGGGAAGGATGGAGGGAGGGAGGAGAAGGGGGTACTTATCAACTCTGTAGGAGTGGAAGAAATAAATTTTTTAAAAAATGAACGGGTTGTTAATTATAAAAACATTTCTCTTTAGGTTCACAGGACACAGAATGCCTGTTGACCTTTGGATTACAGCAGAACGATGATTTAATTACAGAAAAGTCATGTTTGTCTAAACAATTACAAGAACTAGTCCCAGAAAGCAAAGGTGGATGTCAATGTTCTGGCTAAAGGGAAAGAAGGTGCGTGCTCTGGATGACGAAGCTGTTACTTAGCACATTCCTGCCCTTGTCCTACTTTCTCCTTTCCTGTCTCGAAAAGCCTGTGTTTATCTGGGGTTTTGTTGTTGTTGTTGTCGTTCTTGTTTTTTTAATGAGCAGGATGATCACTCATCATCTGAGGGCGCGGGACTATGAACAAATCTAATTCCTTTTTCAACGACTCTAGTTTCCTAAAAACTGGCAAATGAACTTAAGAGCAGTAATGCTCCCACCATGATATAATATAGTCAACTGGCCTCGCTAGAGGCCATATTGGTGGGGCAATCCAAATTTGAACTTTCAGCTACCAAAACTGTAATCTAAACAAACTTCTTTTCTTCACATGCTATCCAGCCTCAGGTATTTTCCTATAGCAAAGGAAAATGGACTCATACTACAAGAAAACACCTAAAGGGTAAGAACTTTTGGGAAATGTGTAGAGATAGCACAACAGGCATTTTATGAGTTTTTACTTGGAGTCGGGCACTGTGATGGGGAGAAGATGCTAGATTTGTGCTCCAGGATGAGAAACTTCCAGGGACCCATGAGATTTTTTCCATATTAAACCAATGAAATAATTTTTAAAAAGTGTTTCTGTTTCTGGTATGGATGATAAAGTAGAAGATGGTTTTCTGAATTGTCAATTGTTTTGATACCAAAATGTGGATTTTTCCTACTAAGAAATGCTTCAAGTAAGCTACAATTCAATTCAATTTTTAAGTTGTCTTATTTTTAATATTTTTGAGAGAGAGAGAGAGAATACATATGCATGCCATGCTGTGTAAGGGTAGATCAGAGGACAACTTTCAGAAATAAGTTCTCCCCTTCCACCATGTGGGCTTCCAGACATCAAACTCAGTTCGCCAGGTTTGCAAGCAGGAACCCTACCCGTTGAGCTAGCTCACAGGCTCCAATCCAACTCAATTCTGACAGTAACTACCCAGAGTTAAGACAAGCTCACAGTTAAGGGTTCTCTCCACGGCCCCGCCCCACTTCAGATACCAGCAGGGAATACCAAGTCCTTAGGACGCTGCGCTTCCCTATCACTTGTCCGCAAATTCAGAGGCTCGAATGAACCTCTCCTAGTGTTCAATAATCCACTATAACAGCACACAGAACTCAAAGAAGCACTTCGTTTATTACCAGCTTTTTAAAGGGTTACAACCCAGGAACAGCCAAGTGGAAGTGATACACAAAGAAAGGAATGAAGAAAAGCACAGGGTTTCTCCAGATTTCTCTTTTCTCCTCTTCCTCCTCCTCTTCCTCCTCTTCCTTTTCCTTCCTTTCTCAAATAAATAAATAGATAAAATGATTTTAAAAATAAAATAAAATAAAAGACCAAGAGAGACGTTTCAATTGCCCGTGTTCCCAATCCTTCCTCCTCTTTGTTTCCCAAGCAGGGTTGGTTTATTCTTGCCATTTAAAAAAAAAAAAAAAAAATGCTTCTGTTTACAGTGTGTGTTGTCCAACATGGAAGCTTTCGAACTTTACTCTTTAGGGCTTTGAGGAAGCTCAGCACAGACATGATCGACTAAACCGAGGACAATCACTAGATGTCAATTTTAAGCCCCTCCCCAAGCCTCTGAAGTCTGTGGATAGAGCTTCATGTTCAGTAATCACACAACTATGGGCGACCAGCTCCCATCCTCCAAAAGCGACACTGATTAGCTTAGACTCAGGTATGGCAGAGGGGGTCAATCGTGAGTAACAAAAGATATTCCTCTCCTGTCACTCAGGGAATCCCAGAGATTTTAGAAGGATGAGCCAGTCCTCCCAGCCTCCCAACACACCTGCAGGAATCTAGAGCACTGGTCTGGCACCAAAGTCCTCTGTAATCTGGGCCGACTCTGCCCACTGAGGTGTACCATTCTCTGGCCTGCTCCGCCAACGGGTCTCATGTTCTTCTCTCCAAGACCTTGAGTATTGTCTCCCTGGTGTGACCACACACACACACACACACACACACACACACACACACACACACACGTACTTGACCGATCCTGACATCCTACACCCCTTCTCACCTTGTTCACCCCAGGAGCAGCTATCTGGGAGCAGTCTATCCATTATCTCAGGGTCAGATGACCCCGGGTTCCAATTCCCTTCTCTCCAGAGGAAGGCTTTTCCAGGGGCTCCCAGATGGATGTCACGGCTTCTTTTCGGATCAAGCAGAGGATCTGGATCAACCCTTGGCCCCAAAGTTTCACCCCGGTATAGAAGTCACTTGCCAGGTGTGTGGCTCCAGGCCACAAGTCTGGCGGTTGTGCTGCTCTGGGGCCTAGTCGGCTACAGAATCTGTGACTCACGGGTCAAGGAATCTTTGGACGAGTGGTCAGCCATCTCTGCGCCTCGGCTTCCTCCCCGTCGGCATCGCTTGCAGGGTGAAGTGGACAGTGGACCTAAGCAACGCTCTTCCATGAGTGCATTTCTGTTCCATAGCAGGTCAAGGCTCTGACTCACCGGCACTGATAAAGCAAAGTCAGGAATTGGAAAAAAATCATAGCAATGACGGGCTCCACTTCATCTCCTACCTCCAGGAAGACAAATAAAGGCCATTTTAATGACACCTCTGTGTTCATTTTCACAGCTGGTGCTGAACTGACTAAATCCTTTCTTTTCTTAAGGACTTTATAAATCCCATCATTAATAAAATCAGACATTCAATTAGGAGGAAACTCCGATTGGTCACTGATTGTCTCCTTGATACCTTTCTTTCCCCCTCATTCTTTGCAGACTTTCTGGGTCTCCCTGGCTGATTCTCCAGTTCCCATTTCCCCCTCCTCTGCCCCCACCCTGTCCATCAGTGCCCCCCCAACAAAAGCCAGAGAAGAACACGGGCCCATTCCATTAACCTCTGTCATGGTTTAAGTCTCTCTCTTAATTAACATGAGTTAATATGATTAATCAAAATAATGAGACAAACCTATTAAATTAGGGACTCAGATGACAGAAGTCAGCAGGAGCAACGACGACGACAGGGGGAGCTGAGTGAGAGTTGCGGCCACAGTTGAGGGCAGCAGGTGCGGACAGCACAGCGCCATGCAGCCTGCGCTGGGGACGATGGGAAAGACACGGACTGTGGCTGGAGAGGTCATCTTGACGACATGGCCAGGCTGGTCTCAGATGCTTATAACCAGGCCACATCCTTTTCTGGATCCTGCCAGCCTTCTCCTTAGCATCCCAGCTTCTGAGTCCTTTGGAACCAGACGGAGTATTATTTACCCCTGAAATCTCTCCTCTCTCCACTGTGGCTTTTGGAAATAGCCAAGGTCTGATGATTTCAACCCCAAACCTGCTTATCACACACAGACGGTATGAAGGGCCTCTGCTTCCTCGGAAGCTCAAGGAGACTAAGCAGAGAGTGGGAATATGTTCTAGAGCTAGAAACGCTGCTGTGGGAATTCAGAGTCACTAGGTGGAACTGCTCAGCCCAGTGCCAGGCCCAGCAAGGACGCCTCCTCCTCTTCCCCATACAAAGGGTTGGTCAGCTGGCAAGAGAGCTCAAGGGTAAGATGTGTGTTTGCAAACCTAGCAACCTGAGTTCTATCCCTAGAAGCCCATGTGATGGAAGGAAAGTTGTCTCTAATCTCTCTTTGTGCACCATGGCATGCATGTGTTTTCTCTCTCTCTCTCTCTCTCTCCCCATTCTCTCATAAATATATTTATTCAAGTGTTACCCTCCTTCTTACCAGGTATGACTTGGTTATGCCTCAAGATTCTCTGATTCTTTTTTTCCCTGTATATATCTTTGTGATATACTGTGATCACATTCTCTCTCTCTCTCTCTCTCTCTCTCTCTCTCCCTCTCTCTCTCTCACTCACTCATACCACTCTGCTGATTTCCAAGTCTAATCACTTCCAACTGGAGCCTGGAAATCTCAGCTTTACTCAGGAGGCCGAGGCAAGAAAATGAAAGTTCAAGGCCAGCCTAGGCAACTTAGTGAGAGCCTGACTCAACGCGAAAAGCGGTTCAGTGCTTGCCTCGCATGCATGAGATGAGAAAGGAACTCTGGGCCACTTCGGGTTCCTAGGTCGAGTGGAAAGAAAAGGGCATCTCCACATGCACTAGTTGCTGAAACGCTCAGCGATGCACAGGCAGGTCATGAGCAGCAAGTACATTGCAAGATCTGAGCCCTACTACGTGTCAGTCACTGTGTCAAGTCACTGAGGATCCAGGTGGAGTGACTTAGCCCAGAACTTCTTCTCGAACCAGGCCTTCCAACCAACGCCCTCTCACTGACCCCAACTCCAAGCACCTAGGAACCCTGCAATGACCTGGGGGCTCCATTCTCACCCCTGGTGTGCATTCACACACACACACATGTGCAAACATACTCACACATGCACATACATGCATGCACATGCACACACATATGCCCACACCAGCATATATATGAACAAATAAACACACAAAGGAGTTTTTAAAATGGAGATTCTGTGTGTGTGTATGTGTATGAGTGTGTGTATCCCCTTTCTTGCAACGCCCCCAATCCACTGCACCCAGTAGATGCTCCTAAAATGCCAGTGACTCACCATTGTCTAGACCAGATTCTCAAGCTAGACATCGGGTACTACACACAATGTAAGCAGAGTTCACACAGATTTTGGGGTCCATCTCCACTGAGTGATGCAGCCGTCCTTCCCATCTGTCCCATGTGTCTTCTCACTCCTTCCACTACAGTGCTGGGAAACCAAGCACCGTGTATCTCAATCTTGCCAGAACTTGAAGATAGCCATGTGGTTGAGTTTTGGTTGTAGAGATGGGTGGAGTGCTTGAGGGGTCAAGAAAAAGTGGTCTCATCATGTAGATTGGGCAACTGAGGAGCCTCAGGTACTGAATGTCCTTTGTCTCAAGTTGACATCAAAAGGACAGTGAGCAATGCAATGGGCAAAGAAGGCTTGTGTCCTCAAGAAGGTTAAACTAGGCTTTAACTCGTGACCCCAGCGTTAAGAACCAGAAAAGGAAAGACATTGCAAAAATGAGCTCCGGCAGATTACACCGAGTAAAATGGCCCAACAAGGTGGAAAGAAGCCAAATTCAAATCTAAAGCAGCCATGCACACAAGCCGTCTGCTCTGGCTAACCGAGAGGGGTCGTCAGTTCCAGCATACTGAGAGTCAACACCTAACACAGACAGGGGTGCGGCCAGCCCAGGGAAATCCGCCAAGCTTACAAGGCAGGGTTTTCCCTGCTCTCTCCCTTCTGGAGAGCCAGTTTACCAGCCACCGCTCTCAGGAACAGTCAGCGTTGCCTCGTGAGCGGCAACTTCCTTCTAGCAAAACACCACTGGGTCTGTTAACGTAATGTCGACTTCGGTTGCTTTGCTGCCCGTTGCATTTAGCTGTATGGTCCTTGCTCAAGATTTAAACATCAGGAATATGTATTTTCTAGGACTCCCTAAAGAAATAGAACCAACAGGAGAGGGAGGAGAAGGAGGGATGGGGAGAGAGGAAGGGAAGGGAGGGAAGGAGGGAAGAAGTGAGATCTACAGGGAGCTTTATCATTGGGACTAGTTTAGGTGATTATAGAGGCCATGAATCTCCCACTCTGCCTTCTGTGATCTGGAGAACCCGGGGGCTGATTGAGTAGGTCCCAGAGTGTGAAGCTTAGGAGCAGAATAGTGGGCACTAGTATGAACCCCAAACTCCCAGGGGCTGCAAGGAGTCCCCAAATCTGGAGGCAGGAAATGGTAGTTATCTCAGTTTAAGGGAGAGAGAGTTCACCCTTCCATTGCTAGCCAGCTTCCTGTCACTCTTACAAATGTTTGGAATAATCAACGTATGAAGAGAAGAGATTTATTTTGACTCACAATTTTGGAGATTTCAATCCATGATCAATTGGCTTCATTGCTCTGGACTTGGGTCAGCACAGTGCATAATGACAGGAGCCTCCGGAGGGGTGGGAATCTTTGCACATCACGGCAGGGATATGAAAGAACCAGGTGTGGCCTGTGATCTCAGTGCTTCTGAGCCTGGGGAAGGAGGATTAGTAGTTAAAGGCCAACCTAGACTATATGAGACTCTGTCATGGTGACAGCCCAGTGGTGATCTCAGAAGGTGGAGGCAGAAAGATTAAAAGCCCACGGTCATTCTTAGTTACTATGTAGTTAACTAAAAAAATAAAGACGTGGCTAATGGAAGGGGGAAAGGAAGGAAGGAACTTTGCCTCGCAGAACTGAGAACTCTCTTCGAGCACAATTTTAACGTAAAAAGACTCCGGAAGCATCAAGACCAGGCTCCTCAGTGCCATTTCCTTCCTGCTAACCTTGTGTTCCTGAAGTTTCACGTGGAGCAGCTCAGCCTGCAACATCGACCCTCAGGCTCATACCAGTGGAAAACTGCGGTCGTTTAAGTAACATGCCCAAGGTTTGTTCTGATGGTAAGCTACACGCAGTGCCACGACTGGCCAGTCTGTGGCTCTGTGGACGGAGTCAGTTCCACTGAAGCCCCAGTCTGATGATGGATCAGGAGGCTGGGGGCCTTCCCCGTCGACACAGAGACCCTCCACACTGACACGGAGACCCTCCACATTGACACGGAGACCCTCCACGCTGACACGGAGACCCTCCACGCTGACACGGAGACCCTCCACGCTGACACGGAGACCCTCCACGCTGACACGGAGACCCTCCACGCTGACACAGAAGTCCTCTGCATCAGCACTGAGACCCTCCACACCAGTCCAGGGGTGGAGATTCCTTTCATTAAGTCTTTGTACTGAGCTGCCTAGCACAGCGGCTGCTGAACACATGGTGCTTCTGCGTGTTTACACTGTGACTCTGGGGCTGGAGAGATGGCTCAGGGGATAAGCCTTCGCCTTGTAAGTAGAAGGACCTGCATGCTGAACCCAGATCCCCTGTAAAAACACCAGGCAGAAGTGGTGACGGCCTGCATTTCCAGTCCTGGAAGACAGCCTGGGAAACCCCACAGCAAAGCCATATGAAGGTAGAACAATCTAGGGTGATTCTGAAGCCACTCTTGGGCCTCCACAGGCATACACACACAGTGGCTCTCTCTCCCTTCCATGAGACCATGGAAAGATAAACATCATTTATAAACAAAATGTTCACTTATGTCATTCTAATTAAATCCGATTTAGGTTTTAGCAGTTACATGCAACTCTTGGCCACTGTAATGGGTATCTTTTCTTCTTATAAAAGCACCAATCCTATCGGCTGAGGATCCCTCCCTTATGGTTTCTTTAAACTTTATCCCCCTCTCACAGACCCCAGTGTGTGTGACCTGTGCTCTGCCCACAGTTTCGTGGGAATCCACGTGCCAGGCAGTGCAGATGCCACATTCTCAACAGTTCTCTGGGAAAGGTACCTAGGCAGGGTTTTCAAAAAAAATCCAAAAGTCAGGCTTGGCCTACTCTAAGAAACCCTGTCATCATCAGACAGAAGGAGGGTCTGGAGCTCTGTTTTAAACCTATCTAAGCCATTAGAGTACCCAGCTGATTTGGGGACCCGGACAGTTTGAGATGGGACCTGCAAATCAACCTGGGTGACATCTCTGTGGCCATGTCATTAATCTGAGTCACCGAAGAACTTCAGAGATAGAGTACAGACATCGACCTCTCTCTGTGGAAGACATGTTCTCTCTCTCTCTCTCTCTCTCTCTCTCTCTCTCTCTCTCTCATCTTCTTCCTTCCTTCTGCCACTCTCCACCTGTTTGCCTCCCTTTTTATACTCTTTTCTCTCCTTTTTTCTTTCTCCCTTTCATTAGCCTTAAGCACCTCCTAGGCATAATTTCCTATGCTAAACACCCAACATCATCGATCTGTTCATTCACATACTCACTCATTCTTCTTCCGCATGTCAGACGGTCATTCATTCATTCCCACTGGGAAAGTAGGGAAGCACTAACTCACTGCTTTGGGATACCGGAAGTATTCAGATAGAGACATGTGGAGCAGGGATTCAGAGACTTTAATCTGGTCTAGAAGGGAAGACCAGGAAGAGACTGGGGGAGGCTGTGGGGTCCCGGGTCAACTACCTGGGAATTACCCTGGGTGGAAAAAGACAAGCCCCAAAGGTTTCTTAAAGCATTCTGGAAATGATGGATTTATAGACTAGATTACTGGTTGCCAGGAGATCAAAGCTGGGGTGAAAGATGAGGAAGAATATGGCTATAAAAAGTCAACAAGAGTGATTACAGACTAAAGGTGACTTTGTCAATTCATATGCTATAGTACTGACCCACAATATTTAGATATATTTAAGTAGGGTCTGTGAGAGGGGGACAAAGTTTAAAGAAACCATAAGGGAGGGATCCTCAGCCGATAGGATTGGTGATTTTATAAGAAGAAAAGATATCGTGATGTTTATATTCTCTCTCTTTCTCTCTCTCTCATTCCTACCCTATTAGAGTGTAGGATTAGGATGGATATGATCACCTCAGCAAGCAAGACTATTAAAAAAAATAATCTGGAAGAAGAGCACCAGGGTCTTGAATCCCTTCCATCCTTTCTGTCCCTCCCTTTTTCTTCACAGAATCTACTTGCTATTGAAAGGTGAGCAAACATTTTCTGTGCCCCCCCCCCATGAGCTGGTCACCTAGCATGAAAGAATAGACTCGTGGGAGATGAACCTGGGTAGGTGACAGGAAAGAACCATAGGTCTCTATCTCAAAGTCAAGCCAATTCCTCAACCAAATGACAGTTCACACATGACCAGGAGCCCCAAGATCAGGACACATGGGGAAATGTGAATGCCCGACCCTAGGAGAGACCTCTGCATAAACTCCGGCTCCATGGAGCAGGCTTTGATTTCTTGCCTCTCAGAACCTCTTACTCGCAAAATAGGGTCATCTCACGCAAGGATGCTGTGGAGAGCACGTGGGGCTCTAGTTACCATACAGTCATCTACACCAGCCAAGCACACGGGACTAGCTTCCTCCAGCAGGAGGCAGTGAGATCTCCCAGGGAGACCCCAAGTTCAAACAGGAAAGTCAGGGTCCCAGTCCTCACTTTTCACGAACCCCTCAGTGCCTCTGATTGAGTGCTGTGCTGAAGCTTCAGCATTGTGAGTGGGGCGAGGAGAACAATGCAGACAATGCATCGGTTCTCCAGTCTCCATGAAACTGGATGAGGATCCAGGCAGACCAGGGGTCAGTGCACAAGGGCCCAGGAACCAGTCCCAGGCTGCTTTAGCATAGTCCAGGGGTTACAAATGACATTGACAGTGTCCAATGGTTGGAAAACTGTGACACGATTGATTCAGGGAGGCCCTAGGCCGGGCTCCCGAATGCAGGAGGTCTGGCTACAGACAAGCCTGAATAAGGAACCATACAGGCAGAGGGATGGACAACCAATGGGCGGAAGGATGAACAACCAATGGGAAGGAGGGATGAACAACCAATGGGAAGCGGCCATCTAACCTGGACACCCAGTAAACAGCTGAATGATTGGTGGCTGCTCCCCCCCTCCCCCGAGCAGAGGGGTGGCCACACCTGATTGGACCCCGACCCTATGTAAGCCCAAACACTTCCTGAGTAAAGTTGAGTCTGCAGCCAACTCATTGTCTGCGTGCTGCTTCTCGCCTGACTCCCGGGGTCTGGGTGGTGACCCTGTCGCCGGCTCACCCATTCGCCTCGAACCCACGAGGCCCCGCTGTTTCCCCTTTTCCCCCGACTGGCCCGGTGGGGGATTCGGCAACAGAAAACAAACAGCTTAAGAATACTATATGGTGGGCTGGAGAGATGGCTCAGGGGTTAAGACTCTGCCTCACAAGCAGAAGGTCCTGAATTCAGATCCCAGGTCCCACATTTAAAAAAAAAGCCAGACAGAAACAGCAGTGGCCTGCACTTCTGGCCTTCGTGGGTGGAGCCTGGGAAATCCCAGAGCAAAGCAAGAAGGAGATGGAAGCAATCCAGGATGATTTCCAAAGTCACCTTTAGTCCTTCATAGGGACACACAGTGCCCTCTGATAAACACCCACACACACACACACACACACACACATGCATAAAATGAATGGATAAAGTTTTAAAAAAATACTATACACTAGATGTGGTGGCATAGGTTTGTCAACTCAACACTCAGAGACTGAGGCAGGAGGATCACATTTACTAGGACAACTGAGAGATGTGTTATTCCATGGGTTACTTCAGAAAACTGGTAGCACCCCAGTTTCCAGGTCCTCAAACCAGACAGTTGGCTTGTCTCTGGTCCTCCCCCTGCCTTCTGTCCAAGCCTTTCTTCTGCATCCTTCCTTTTGCTGACATGAGTATAACATCCTCTGCTTCTGTGGGGGCTGTGTGGCCCTAGCTCCTTGCTGGATGGACATGCCACCAGCTTCTCACACTTCTAGCCACTCCTGTCCTCCACGCCACTGCTGGTTGGCTTTCTAAAAGCAGTGGTGGACAGACAAAGGTGGGCACCTTCCAACCCATCACCTGCTTTTGTAGTTCCAAATGGGCTTCTAGTAAGTGGCTCTATAAATACTCATAAGTCGTCTCCATTTTCTTCTTAGCACAAAAAGTCTAAACGTCTCATGGAATCCCTGTCCCCAGCCTGGGACTGGGGGCTGCCCAGCCTCTCCCACAATGAGGCTCAGTGCACCCCAGGCTAGCTGCACCCCTGGCTGGGATGTAGCTGCGGATCCTGCTTTGGAGGGTCTGCGGTGGAGCCGGGCAAGTCGGGGACCCGTGGTCACACACTACTCGAAGTTCTGCTCTGATCAACAGACCATCTAGTTGCCCGAAGCACTACGTAACCATGAGCCGATGCCTTTCTTCTGAGTCTACTTGGAAGCTTTGGAAAGTGTCATTCTCTGACACAAAGTCTGTGTCTTCCGTCCCACCCCCACAGCAGACAGACACTGTCACCTCCTCCTCTGTCCCTTACCAACCCCAGTGCTGTGCCGCTCATGTGTCTCGGTGGCCAGACTATGAGCTCTTCCGGGATGACATCATTGGCCTGCATTCCAGCCTTGGCATGCGAAGGCGGCTTGATCAATAATCAGTGAATCAGTGAGTGAATGTGTGGACTTATTCCAAACTGGTGCATGAAGTCAGGGCTGAGTCTAAGCGCCGGGGTCCCTTGTCAAGTGCCCGCCATGCCCATGGTGGTTCAGGCAGGGACTAGCCTGGGTGTAAGTCCAGTCCTGTACTTAGCCAAGTCCCCGACCTTGGAAAGCATGCACCTCGTGACATCATCTCTGGAACGAGAAAGCCGACCTTAAAAGCACTTACCTCATAGAACGGCTCTGAGACTTCAATGAAGTAAGCCCCGGAAGCTCTTCTGAACAAAGGAAGCGCCTGGTACATGTTAATTACAGTCACTTTGTCATCAGCTCTTGCCCGTGCCAGGCGCTTACCCAAGAGGAGCCCGAATGGAGTCTCTGCCCTTCTGCAGTGTGGGAATGACAGGACAATTCACACTCAAATGTCGACCCTCTGCAGTCACTGAGATCCTATTGACAACTAACAACTAGGGGGTGTTGTCCTAGGACCACCTAGACCTAATAATTTATGCCCTAAAGTTCAGAGACCTTGGCTTGCTGCCCAACGCAGGAAAATGACCACAAGCATTTGTGGTCCGGAGTCAGGACAGAGCACGCTCTGTGGGCAGCGGAGGGCGTGACCAAGACTGGCCCCGGGGGAGGAGCCTGCCTCAGCAGTACCTCACGACACTGCGGGGGCACTTGCGGTAGGTGACCCCACCGCAGGGGGAGGGCTTGGTGGAGCTACCCAGGAGTCCCCACTGTCACGGCAGGGCTTACCCTGCACAGAGACAACAGTGGCTAACTCAGGATAGGGCTCCTCCAGCAGGAAGTCCTCTGGGGATTGCAGGGGACTGGATTACAGGTCACACACAGCAGCGCTCTCACATACACATGTGTGCCCACAGCAACTAGGATGGTGGGCACACCCTCTCAAAGCCGTAGGACTGCAGACTCCGGAAGCCTGGAGTCATGCGCACTATATTCTTTTTAAACCTCCCCCTCAGCGGTACAAACCTGAAAGCCAGGAGTTGGCCTTGACCTGGGTCTTACCTCGTCCCCCAGCCTCACCCTCCATCCCAGAGCCCCGTCATCTTGTCTCCCGAGGACCTGCCCTTCACTCCGGCCTGCGCCATCCATTCAGTTCCCTTTCTCCATTGCATATGATACTTTCTAACCCAGTGGTTTACATGCTAAACTTGTTCTCTGTCTCATTTCTCACCCAAAGAAGAGGTGTGATCTTTGCTGACCATGCCTACTGAAAGTACCCAGGACACAGTAGATGCCCAGCAAACACTCACGGACTGGCTCTCTGTGACCACTGTTTATCTGTAAATGATGATATTGGCCTCCTTTCTGACTGTCACTGCCCGCTTGGGTCCAGTTTCCATTCATCCCATATGACACTTTCTCAAAATGCAAGTCTGATAATGTGGTTGTTTCATGTCCTACCCCCCTCCCCAACATGCGCTGACAGACTTCAGACCCATCCTTGACTGCCCAAAGCTCTCAGAACAAACTGCAGCCTCCCTGATGTGGCCCACAGGTCCTGCAGGGCCTGGTGCTGCCCTCCGTGTGCCCTGGCACTTCCTGCCCTCCTCGCTCTTTCCTGCACCTCTGTGACCACCACACCTCCCATGATGACTGGACCACCACATCCTAAACTGTGCGTCTGAGCCTCTTCAGTCTCTCAAAACCGCTGTTTCCTGCTTCCTCCACCCCACTCACCCCTCAAGCTTCAGGTGGCTTCTCTAACATGTTTCCACCTACAGAGGTCAAATCCTCCTATTGCAGGATCTCAGATGCCCTCGTGACTTCTCTGCTGTAATTCAAATATGTCCCCCAAAGCTCGTGGGTCTAGAGGTGGGATCTAGTGACTGAATCATGAGGGTTCTGTCCTCAGGATTTGATTCATGCCACTCTCTCAAAAGGGAGGGGAGGAAGAATGTATTCCCAACAAAAAAGTGGCAGCACCGCATCCCTCCCTCTTCGCACCTACCATCTCGCCATTCTGCCTTCAGTCGGGGGCGGCGCAGCAGGACATCCCATCTTGGACTTCTGGGTCTCCAGAGCTATAAGACATTCATTAATTTCTGTTATCTGTAAGTTACCCAGGTTCTGGTATCCTGTTAGCATAGCTTGCCACGCAGCTTGTCTTGACTGCATTTTTCAAACTGCTTGTGGGTGGTTTGGTGATGCCTTCCTTCCTGACTACACCGTAACTCCCTGAGGAAAGACTATCTTCAGTGCCCACCATCCTGTGCCTAATCCCTAGTGGTGTTCCAGACCTTTCATGATCCCTCCGTGAACACATGTTAATTAAATAAGGAAACTCCGGGCCCAAGGAGCAGAAAAGACTCACAGTGAGACT
This sequence comes from Typhlomys cinereus, assembly GCA_023101885.1. Lineage (NCBI taxonomy): Eukaryota > Metazoa > Chordata > Mammalia > Rodentia > Platacanthomyidae > Typhlomys > Typhlomys cinereus. The sequence goes on along the minus strand of JALPQD010000292.1, from coordinate 1,181,539 downwards.
GCTTGGAAGCCGACATGCTGGGCCGGGAACACACCGTCCTGTGCCCAGAATTCATACAATCTGTAGGCAAGGCAGGGGGAGAAGCCTGCCTCACCCCACCCCCGCCAGCCTGACTGGTCAGAACGGCCAAGCAGGGGTCAGAAGCGAGGTCCTTTCTGGAACAATAGCTGCAGGCAGTCAGATAAAGGCTCAATATCTGGAGACTATTTCACACTAAATTCCCCTCTTGGGGATAAGGATTTCACGCCAATATGTTGAATGCTCTGAAAAGTACCCATCAAAAAGAAACCAAGAACTGGAGAGATGGCTCAGGGATTAAGACTCTGTCTAGTAAGCAGAAGATCCTGAGTTCGGATCCCAGGAAACGGAGGCGGGCTGCTCTTCCTGCCTTCGTGGGTGGAGCCTGAGAAATCCCAGCGGGAAGCAAGAGGGAGGTAGAAGCAATCCAGGATGATTCCTGAAGTCACCCTTGACCCTCCACAGAGACACATGGGCCCTCTGATACACACACACACACACACACACACACACACACACACACACACCTAAATGTACATGTACATATACACACACTGAATGAATGAATGAATGAAGTTTAAAAAAAAAGAAATCAAAAGCAGAAGTAAGTGGAGGATGTCTCCGTACACATTCATGGAGGAAGCCCTCAGAGTGTATCCTCAGCTCCAAGCCCAGCCAACTGGATACTCATTCCGAGAACATTCGTCATAGACTGCTGGTTCGTGTCAGATGCATGCCTAGGCACAGGACCAGGGGGTGGGGAGAGAGAATCATGGAGGGGTGTCCCCCTCAGGGACCTACAACTCCCAACAGAAAACCAGTTCAACACTGGAACCTCCCACTGGTTACAGACTGAAGTCACAGTGGGTGCTAGAAAGGAGGCTGATTGCCTGAGTGTCTGAACTACACGGGTGACCACTGAGACCCAGGGCCTGTTGTCAGGAAGACAAAGATCAGACATTGGGCTCTGTTGTGTAATCCCACGCTCTGGTGTGAACCTCTCCCCGATAAAGTGTAGACCCTCCGATGCCCTCCCATGAGCCTTCACGTGTGATCTCCCCGTCAGGGAACCACAGGTCTCCTGGGGTGTGTAAGATGGGGGTAGGGAACGCCCTGATGGTGAGATTTCAAACATGCTGCTCCTGAATAATGAACCACACACAGAAAAGATAGTGCCCGCATAAGATTTAGGTTGAATGTCTCATAAGGATGCTGAAATGTTCCTGGAGAATAAAGGAACTGCTTAAATGGAAAATAATTATCGAGGAGCCATTATTACCGGTCAAGATGTGTCCAATGACATTGACGTGTTCTAGTTAATGAAGTGTCGTCTTTTTGGAGAATATAAAAATAAACATTTATGGGGCCTGGAGAGGTGGCTCAGGGGTTAAGTCGCTGCCTTGAAGGTGGAAGGTCCTGAGTTCAGATCCTAGACCCCATGTATAGACGCCGGGCAGAAGCCGGGGTGGCCTGCATTTCTGGTCCTGGTAGGGCGGAGCCTGTGAATCCCCGGGCAGAGTAAAAACAAGGAGGAGGTGGAGGCGTCCATGGTGGTTCCCGAATTTGCCCGTGGTTCTACACACACACACATACACACGCATACACGCACAATTGAATAAATAATAAATAATAATAAAAAAATTAAGAAAAAAATAAACATTTATATGATGACCTCGGTGACCCCAGCTATTTTCCTCATAATATCTGAGGAACTACCTAGAGTTCTCTGACCCTGGAAATTTTTAAGAACATGGGCCTGATATCCTACACCCAAGATGAATCTGAGGCTGTTGAAATGTCAGCTGGATCACTCCGTGGCTGGACAGAGGCAGATGAACGGCTGGAGGAAGCTCTCAGAACACACTGTCTTCAGGCAATCCCTAATTTGTAGGAGGGGGGAATAATGAGGAGAAAATTGACTCCAGTTCCCAAGAATCCCAGCCTTGCAGATACTCTGGTTTGACCCCTGGTCAGTGAAATGCAGAGATTTCCCAACTCCAAGAGTTCCGTGGCGCAGAAGGGACAGAGCAGCAGAAAAGTGAGTCTTGCCTGACCCCTTGTGGTCCATGATCAAAGGGTTTTCTCTGCTGTCCAGTAAAGTCAGGTGAGTGCTGGCCATGGATTGAATGGCGTGCTGCCCTAGTGTGACTTTATTTGGGAAGAGGATATTTGAATACAGCATCAAAGCAAGCATCTTAAAATGAGATCATTCTGGATTACTCAACCAGGTCCTAAATTCAATACAAGTGCCCTTAGAGCAGACAGAAGAGAGGCATAGGGAAAGACCCCATGATAACAGGCAAAATTAAGTCAAATAGCTCTAAGTCAAGGTGTGCCAAGGATGCTAGAAACTATAAGAGACAAGAAACTTCCAGAAAAAGAAAATCTTCTAATATCATTCTTTCAGACCTCTGGCCTCCAGAGCTATAACAAAATAAATTCTGATGTTAGAAGTCATCAGCTTCAAGATAAGATGTTCTGGCAGTTCTATGAAACCACTCAGAGACATTTTTGTGCAAGGTGGGCTTAAGGGAGAGGAGTGTTCAAAGTCAGAAATTTGTAAACAGAAAGAACATATCAGACTCATATGGTTGTGTGTGTGTGTGTGTGTGTGCGCGCGCGCGCATGCGTGCGAGCGTGTGTATGTGTGTGCACGTGCACGTGTGTGGAACACACATACGTACATATGCATTTCTCATTGGAAGTCACTTCTAACTCAAGAGCCTTGGTCATTTCCAACCTAACCTCTTGGTTGCATTTTGCTGGCAACCAGGCTTTGGACCGTCCTCCTTCATGGAGGAAACATTGCCATCTAGTGGACTTTCATCGCATTAATTCTGAGGACACTGTCCTAGTCTGTTTTCTGCCGCAGTAACGAAGTACCTGAGACTCATTTTGAAAGGAAAGTTTATGTTGACTTAGGAAATAAGTTTGGCTAGGAAAACCAAGAGCAGGGCACAAGGGAGCGCCTCCGGCTGCTTCAACTCATGGCAGGAAACAGAAGTCAATCAGGCACATGCAAAAGAGATATGACGGACAGACTTGATTTCCTGACAACTCATAAGAACTGGCTCTGGAAAGAATGGTGTCTATCGTTCTCAGTCTTAAAGATTCTGCCTCCCAACATTACAATGCTGGGACTCAGTTTTCAACATGAGAGTTGGTGGGGCAAATTCAGACCATAGCAGACATCAAGTGTGAATTCCAGATCAGCAGCTCTGACCTTTGCCACCGCAGTGCTGTGAGTCGATATAAGTGCTGCATCCCGTGTAACATACAAGCACGCTGTGTCATGGGCCTTGCCTGCCAGGTGGTCTCGAGGAAGGTGAGAGTAAGGCTTCTGGCATGAAATTATTTGTTGATTGTACAAAGTTAAAGAAATGGGACATTTTAACCTTCAGAACCCGTGTGATCTGAAGCAAGACCCTTGATCTTCTGGATGCTCAGGTTCTGTTAATAAGAAAAAGATAAACTTGGGCTGAGGAGATAACTCAAGGGTTAAGCCTTTGCCTTGAAAGCAAAAGGACCTGAGTTTGGATCCTCAGAGTCCACATAAAATGTCAGGCAGAAATAGCAGAGGGCTGTCTGTGGTAGAAGGCGGAGCCTGGGAAACCCCAGAGCAAACCAATAAGACGGAAGAGCAATGCAGGATCATTCCCGATGTCACCCTTGGGGCTCCACAGGCAGGTATACTCAAGTGCCCTTTGTGCATTCACATGCATACACACATGCACACGTGATAACCGTGGGTCAGTGGGAACTTGAAAGTCACAGACTGGGAGATGGTATGTGATAGAAAATGGAGAAAGTCACAGTTCAAAGATGGCAGAAGTTAAGGGCCAAATATACATATAGATACAGATACACAACTTAGAGCTAACTCTGCTGTGCTGCTCCTTAGCCTTGTGACCTTCAGCAAATGACCTGCTTCCCAGAGTTCCCAGCTGGAACCATAAAGCAAAAAGAAAAGCAGCTGTTGTGAGAATGAAAGAAGTTAGTTCCCTTACACGGCTTGGGAGGTGTTCTAGCTCCTTCCCTGTGTTCCCTGGGTGCTGTTCCCTTAGATCCCAGCTTATGGTGTGTGTGTGAGTGTGTGTGTGTGTGTGTGTGTGTGTGTGTGTGTTGCAGTCTGCCTGCATGGTTGCTGATAAATCACCATCAAATGGCTTAAGGGAACAAGGGGTTTATTTTCTTACGATAGTCTGGTTACAGTTCTCAGTCCAGCTTGACGGTAGAGCACGCACCACCAGGGCCGAGGGAACTGGCCATCATCACCCCATAATGGCTGAGAGAGGGACGATCCTTACTTGTCAGACCAGAATGTCTGGTCAAGTGAACACAAGGATATGACTCTCTCAACCAGCTCTCTGTATTTTATTTCAGGGCCTAATCCCACCCACCATGGGCTGGGCCTTCCCCTCAGCTAGACAATCTCCTGCAGGTTTGCTCTGGGTGTAACTCAACCACTAATTCTCTACCAATGTGCTCAGAGCTCAAACCCTCAACTGTCAAGTTGACACCTGTGCCTAACTATGACTCTGTGTGTGTGTGTGTGTGTGTGTGTGTGTGTGTGTGTGTGTGTGTTTCAAAGGCACTGTGTGTGCCTGTGGAGGCCCAAGGGTGACTTTGGGAATCACCCAGGGATTGTGGCACCTCCTCTTTGCTTTACTCTGGAGTTTCTCAGACTCTGCCTACCAGGACCAGAAGTATGGGCCACCACCATTTCAGATCCAGGATCTGAACTCAGGACCTTCTGCTTGTGAGGCAGAGGCTTAACCCCTGAACCATCTCTCCAGTCCCTGATCCCAGTTAATACTGGAGAAGTTTCTGGGGGAAGATGAATCAGCATGGAAGGCTGTCCCCACTGCAGTGGGCAACAGGGCAGCTCACAGAGCGGGCTGCGGAGGAGACGCGATATCTCCAGAGTTCTCTGCCCACCAGAGTGTATGCTCTGGGAGGGCAGAAGCAATGGTGTTCGCACCCCTGTCCCCTGATGCAGGCATGTCTCCAATACATAATAAACGAGCAAACAGAGACCTGAGAAGTTACTGACACAGGAATTCTGAGAGAGGAGCTATGGAGGGAGAGGCGGGGAGAGAAACCAGAAGATGTCTGAATGAGGAGCTGAAGCCATGTCCTGTCAGAAGCACAGAGTGGAAATGGTCCTGTGGAAGGGCCTATGCTAGTGGTTCTCAGCCTGGGTGACGTCTTAGAGATATGTGTGGGTCTGCAGGTGTGGTGGGAGCAAGGAAAGAACGACTGGGACTCATGGGGAAAGGACGGCTGAGGAGCCACAGTGCACGGTGCACCCCACAGCACTGCGTTGAGGCTAAGGGGTCTCAAAGACAACCTACTACCAGTAGCTTGTCAAATCTGTGGTTTGACTCCCTGCATTTCCTTCTGCACCTGGCAGATGGGAATATCAAGGCCAACATGGGGCTGGGGTAAGGAACAGAACGGTGTGATTGCAGCATCCGCCCCCCAGTGGGCCACGTGCAACCCACCATCCATGTTCATTATCACTGTTGCACAACTGTGCGTGGCCCAAAGGGAAGCCTCGTGTTTGTGTGAATTACCGACACCAGTTTCTGCTTACAGAGCTTGATTCGGGATGTTTGAAAAGCCACAAATATTCATTCTTGCTCCCACCATCGTACGCAAAAGCAATGGTTCTCGTGTTGGTCCCCCTGTTCTTTCTCTCTATCTGGAAGACACAAAGGTGGTAAAGTTGGGACTGACCTGGGCCTTGCCGTCCAAGCTAAAGCAGGCGGAGACACCTCTAATTAGTCTGCTCACAATCCATTCATAAACTTGACACCCTTTCATGCACCCCAGGCCTGACCCAGACATCAGCTAGGAGAACCGCGTTCCCCACCAGCCACAGGCCGCGCGCCCCGCAGTCACTGAGAGCACTGGGGGGAGGGGGGTACAAAGTGTGAGAGTTACACTGAGGACAGAAAAGTCATGGTTCCCACTGAGAAGTCATCCACGCCCCCCACAAGTACTCAGGCCCTTGCCTATGCATGCGTCCGCGATGAAACCCAGTGGGCCACACGAACTAAAAGATGTGGAAGCAGGAGGAGACTGGCTGGAAAGGAGAAAGGATGAAATGAGACAGGAGGGGGTACAAGATTAGATAGCAAGAGCTGAAAATAGCCCGAATTCATTGTACTCATACATGAAAATACCAAAGGAAAAAAATATTACTTTTTTTAAGAAAAAAAGTTGTTGACAGCTCTGCTGAGTCCATCACCACTCTACAAACAGGTGTTAAGTAGCCATTGCCCCAGCCTTTGTCCTAGACCCCTTCTTCCTTTTGATCCTAGCCTGCAGGACAGAAGATACTAAAGGGAGGTGGCTCACAGTGGGTGATGCCACATTAGTGGGTGCCTCACAGAGCAGGCTCTGGGGGAGACACAGTGTGTAACAGAGACGTTGCTAGATGCTGCTAAGGACTTATGAAAAGCCCCCTCCACAGCGAAGGAAACGCGGCTGGGCAAAGGCCTGAGAGGACTGCGTTTCCGTGGTAGTTGCTTTTAGTGAGTATGTGGGTGACCAGCCTGGCACATGTGCCCAGGGCGCCATCTTTTCTGAATGTACTCACATAATGTCTCCCTGACACCTGGGCTGAACCTTCCTGTCACCCATGTCACACAACGATTCTCTCATCTCAGTTTAGAGATGACTCGGGCCTGGGCTGAGGGTGGGGGATATTCAGATATTGGCTTCATCTCTGCCGTCAGGCCTCATAGAGGTCGGATGGGATGAGGTGGAGACAGGAAGAATGAAGGGACGCGGGTTAGGTAAGGACAAAGGAAGCAGCATATCAGCTGTGAGAAGACACCTCCTTCTCTGATCTCTAACCATGGCTAATGCTTCCTGAGCACTCGCTCTCCACCAGGCATTGGCAAGTACCCCGTGTGTGTCTTTTGATCTCCAGCACACTGATGAGCTGGCCAGCTCAGTGGGAGAGTGCCCACTTGCAGAAATCAAGGGACATGTGCCCTGAGCATCACAGTATTTCAGATCCTCTCATTCGCTGTCTAATTTGTGCCGACGACCTGGCTTAGGAAGTGAAGGAGCTTGAAAGGAACGCCGGCACTAGAAGGACCTTCCCACCAAGAGCATGTATGTACATATGTACGTGCATGCATGTGTGCACACGTGTGTACGTGTGCTCGCGTGCACGCACACGTGTGCGTGGGGGGAACATTTGTCTCCCACTTGAATGGCTGCATAAGGATGCCACTGGGATTCACAAGCCAAGGATGCTCCTTGGTGGTCCAAGAAACGCAGCTCTAGTGAGCAGCAGTGGGTGTATGACAACGTCACCTGCCCTGAGCAGACGATGAGGTCAGATGGCACACCGTGGCAAGGAGCAAGGTCCCACAGCTCAGCACTGTCAGTGTCGCCAACGGTACCCGCCGACTTCGCGCCATTTCTGAGCAGCTGGAGTGACCTCCCCCGCCAGCGCCCCTCCTCCAGGAACTTCTAGCCATGATCCACCCTTGCATCTTCCCCAAGACCACGCAAGTCCCACGCCTGCTGGGGACCCTCGGTCAGCAACCGCCGCGAGTCAGCAGCCTGTCGTGAGGGGATCAGGCGAGGCTCCTGTTGGTCCCCCGGGCGGTTTCTCGTTTCTTGCGGTGGTCCCCACTTTGCTTTCCTTCCCACTGCCCTGCTCGTCCCAGTGCTTTCTGCAGTCACCTCACCATTAAGCCTCGTGGACCCTTAAATCTTCATCTCCAGTTACTTCTGGGGAAACCCAAAGCCAGACAGAGTAAAGAGCTAAAGGTGAACCCCCTACTCTCTGTAGGCTGGTTGTGGGTCTCTTCACTCTAGGGCTCCCATCATGCAGTGCGTCGTATGGTTTTCCTCAAGGGTCGTGCTCAATAACTGTACGGGCGAGTTGTGTTTGTTTCTCTCTCTCTCTCTCTCTCTCTCTCTCTCTCTCTCTCTCTCTCTCTCTCTCTCTCTCTTCTCTCTCTCGCTCGCTTGCTCATCAGAGATATCACTGAAAATTGGTGATATCACTGAAAATCACGCAAGGGAGCCTGTTCTTTCTTAGACATTGTAAGCAGAGAGGCCGACAATCCCACTCTCTGCCCTCTGACATCCCGGGGGGCAAGCGCGCCCCTGCACTACAGCAGCAAGAGATGCACAGGTGCTGGAAAAGCCCATCTGTTCTTAAAGAAGCAGCAGCTCCCCCATTGCCCAATTGACCCCTCCTGAATGCAGGAGGGGTAGAGGTGGCTTGAGGCCACTCAGAAAAGGTAGAAAGGACACGAGGTTCTGACTGGGGAGATAAGCAAGCCACAGTACAACCTCAAGTTCACTAGTTCTGTTGCGCTCAAAAAAGAAAGCTGCAGCGTTTGAAAATGAGTGCAATGCAGTCATGCACTGCAAAAAAAAGAAGGGGGGCAGCTCTTGATGGGAAAGTTTTGAAGCAGATCCTTTGCTCCTTGCATCTTGCACCTAATTTACTTTCCTTCCCGCTGTTCCTGGAACTGTTCAGTCTTCCAAGGAGAACTGAAGCCACATCCAAATGGTTTGCAAATTGTCCCAGAGACCTATGCATTTGCCACCTCGCCTGCATTTTTTTTTCTTATGAAAAGGCTACAAAAACCTAATGAATCCCTGGAGACCTCTTGGCCCTGGTGCCTGGCATATGTGATGAACCTCTAAAGGCAGTGACTAAGGGACATATCTACCCATCTCACTGTGGTGGGATTCTGTCCCATTGCTGCTTCGAAACCAGAGAGCAGCGGCGATCACCTACAGCAGACCCTCCCGAGAGCGAACCGGATAGCGTTCCCTTGTGGAAGGGGTGAGGACATCAGTCCCTCGCCTGAGATTCCTCCCTCCTAAGCCCCACAGCTAGCTACCTGTGATCTGGGGAGGGGGCAATGCTGGATATGAAGGAGACGGAAGGCTGAGGTGTGACTGCAGAGTTGTGGTTTTCACGAGCTGTCACCGGTGTTAGTGTGGGCTTTTCTGTGACTTGCCGCTCAAGAGCCACCCATGCTGTAAATAACCCAGATAAGCTCACTGATTCATCAAGCTGAGCCTGCGTAGAATCATTTCTTTGGTCTGTTGGTGTGAATGGATGCTTCTGCACACCTCCATAGGAAAAGTAACCCAACACTCATAAGCTTTTTTTGGTGTAAGCCCTTGGACTCTGGTCTTGCTTGTCAATGTGCCTGGGAGAGGGAACTTCTCCTGGGCAAGTCAGAGCCCACACAGGTGACCCAGAGTCATGATAATCATTCCATCCAACTGCAGCTTTGGAGCAAAACACGGTATCGTCCAGGAAGAATGGTGTGTGGTCGCCAGTTAATAACTATCAGCCAGGAATAAGAACTAGTAGCTAGACTCCCAGCAGCAGCAGAGCAGAGCCAAGTGTGTTCTTACAGCCTCTGTAACACAGATCCTGCACACGGGGCATAACCAATAAACATCTGCATGGAGAGAAGGAGCAAGCCAAGGCCAGATGTTGCCTCCTGAGCCCTTGTCACATAGCAGGTCCCAGACTGAAAGCATCCAGATCGCCTCCTCTCAGCTATTTGAATCATTCCTGCTTCTGTGGTTTCCTTCCACATGGAGTGAGCCCCACTGGGGAGACACTGCTGGGCCTCCTCCTCTTCCTCCCTCTTCCAGACACTGTTGGTAAAAGTGAACAAGCACCTCCCAGCTTCTTCCCATCCTCCTCCTCTTCCTTTCTGGTCTAAGTTCTTTACATTCCTGACCTATGGAGCAGAGGAGCTCCCTGGGGGCAGTGAGGTTCAGGGATTCCAGGCCCTGCGTAGATCTGCCGGTAACAGGCACTAGGAACAGGATAGATCAGGAATGTTCTGAAGACATAGCCGTATGGCCTTGTCAGTACTGCAAGTGACTTGGGACCTCTGTGCACTGACTCTTACCTTCTTCAGGAACCAGCTCAGGTCCCAGGTAAGGAAAGTTGGGGGACTATTTTATTTGCCCCATATTTGACCTTAAAGCATTCCCTACCCCAACCTTAGACGTGAGTTATATTCCCTTATTTTTTTAATTGTAGAGGGTTAAATGTTGTCATGGCTTGAACATGACTTGTTCCTCACAGACACATGTTTGAATTCTTAGCTGGTGTTTGGGAAGATCGTGGCACGTTTGGGGGTGGTGCCTTGCTGGAGGAAGGCCATGCCAAGAGTGAGATGGGGGTGCAGGTCCTGAGGTTTGGTAGTCTGACTCTACTTCCTCCCTCGCTCTTGCTCCCTCTGCCTCCTCATTTCAGTGACCTGAACCATCCTCCTGTTTCTACCTCCAGTCACACCTTCTGCTCTAAGACTCCTGCCATAATGAACTATAACCCCTCTGGAACCATAAGCCCCCAAAACCTCCCTTTCTCTCCTAAGTTGTATGTGGTTATTGTCTCACAGCAGAAAAAAAAAAAAAAAAGACTAACTACAAGAAGTGATTTGCTCAGGGCCACAGGGAGCTGGGCCTAGACTTTGTTGTGCTCCACACTCAGATCTGCAGTTTGTCTCGCGAGAAGCTGCAGTACCCACTAGCCACCAGCAGGTCTTGCAAGAATCGGGCCAAGAGAACTATTCAGTCTCCCCAGAGGCTTGACCTGGGGCTGCCACACGGGCTTCCCCAGCTGGCTTCATGAGAATGACGTCATTGACTCCCGTCACCTTCTTTCTTTTACCATGTGTCAAGTCCTATGTGAGGTCAGTTTGAGACAAGCCTCTGGGCACACGTGAGGGGTTATTTAGATTGGGTTGGCCCCTGGCCATGCCTGTGAGGGCCAGATGGGAAGACCCACCGGGATCCGGGGCAGCACCATTACCTAGGAGTGGGTTCTGGATTCCATAAAATTCAGGGCTGAGGAGGTGATGCCAGGGTTAAAGTCTTTGCCTGGTAAGCAACAGGACCTGAGTTCAGATCCCCAGATGAAGCATAAAAACGCTGGGCAGCTGTGGTAGTCATTATCATTAGTTCTAGTCCTGGAAGGTAGAGCCTGGGAGTTGCCAGAACAAGGGAGCTAGCCAGGCTAGCCAGCCCGAATGGCTTGCTCTGGGTTTAATTAGAGACCCAGGTAGGCTTATAGCCACAAGATGGAAGAGCAGTTAGGGATGATTTTTCATTATCACTCTTGGGCCTCCACAAATACACACACACACACACACACACACACACACATACACTCACACACACACACACTCACATGCACATGGGTCCACATGCGCATGTCCACTCAGACGCAAACACATACCCAGACCCGAGGAGATGGCTCAAAGTCGTTAAAGCCTTTGTCTCACAAACACAAAGGACATGCATGAGTTCAGATCTCATGTAAAAAATGCCAGGAAGAAATGCCGTCAGCCTGAAATTTCAGCCCGGGGAAATCCCAGAGCAAAACAATAAGGAAGAATAAGGAGGTAGAACTATCCAGGATGAAGCCTGCTGCCACCCTTAGACCTCCACAGGCACATACGCTCACGTGCCCTCTGGCACATACACATACATATATGCGTACACACCCCACACACATACCTGGAAGGGGAAAAAGAGAGACGAAGTGAGCTGAGCATGACTATTCAGAGCTCTGTGATGCTCGTCCTGAGTGTAGACCCCACGGGACCAGCTGCTTCAAGCTCCTGCTGTCCCGCCATGGCCTGGACCGGTCATGATCTGAATATGACTTGTCCCCCGCAGGCTCCTGGGTTTGAGTCCTTAGCTGATATTTGGCAAGGTCACGCACCTCTGGGAGGTGGAGCCTTGCGGAGGAAGGCAGGCCACAGGGGCTGGGCCTCAGTTGGGTCACCTTGCCCTACTTCCGCTAGGAGTGGCTCTGCTTTTGCAGTTAGCACTCTCAGCCTCCATGATGTCTACAGTGACCTGAGCCTCCTCCAGCTTCTGCTGCCTGCCATGCTTTGTCCACCATAATGGACTGTATCTCCTCTCTGGAGCGATAAGCCAAATAAATCTCCCTTTCTCCCTTTAAGTAACTAGAGTTTGAGACGTGTCTCCCAGCAGCACAAGGAATAGTTGGCATAGGAACCTTGAACTGTGAACCAAAATAAACCCTTTTCCCCTCAAATTGCTTTTGTGAAGGTATTTTTATCACAGCAATAGGACAAGTAATAAATCACTCTGGAAGACATGTCCGTCCAAGAGTCTCCTCTCACACGTGCTCAAATCCCGCCCCTCCCTGTCTCTCCCCGCCCCCCATTTTGGCTCGGTTTTCATTTCCCTGTTTACCTCTGTATGCTGCCAGGATAAAGTGTGTTTCAGACCCCACTCATTTTCCCATTAGCTGCTTGGCACCAATGTCACGGCTCCATGATCTGAAACAGAGGGCCGGCTCCCTTCTTTCCTGAGAAACACCCCCTTTGGTGTACTGGCGAATATCTCACAGGCTCCCATTGCCCTGGCAGTTTACAGGGCAAGGAGCTTAGAGTCAGGCAAGGGCTCTGCCTTCTCCCTAAATTCTCTTCCTTCTACTTCTCTCTGGAACAGCAACCTAGTTCTCTGTGTCTGAAGTACAGGGCCTGAAAGGGATCCGGCTTCTCTAATACTGTAGATGAAGAATACGGCAAAGTTAAAGACTTGTTGAGCTAGACTACCTCTGAGTTCCTTGACTCTGGGTTCCCTGCACATCCCAGAATGCCCTCTGTGTAAATTATCCCACTGGTTTATGATCTGAAAGACCAAGTAACTGAGTGAAGAATGCACATCCCACTTCCCACCCACTTCCTTTCCCTCTGAGAGCCCGGCCCTGTCAAATCAGCTCCTGCAGGCTGTGGTCCCTCCCTGCCCCTCTGCCCTTCTCTGACATTTGCTCCCACGGTGCAAAGCCCTGTGTGCTGGGGACTCACACCTGCTGGCTCTTCCTACCGGAGGCTCCTCCCACGTCATTGCATAGTTCACGCTACATGGTTTAGGTCCCTGTTCAAGAGTCCCAAGAGTCCCCAAACTTCCCTAAAGTTGTTGCCTCTCTCATTGCTTACTACGCTTCTCAGCTTCAGGGAGTCCCTGTGCCTCCTAGTGACGTTGCCTGTTTGTTCCTGCACGAAGGTTGTGACTTCATCTTGCTCAACACTGTATCCCAAGGCCTGCCACCTCGTAGACAATAGATATATAATGAATCTATTTGCTGATATTATCCTACTGATTGACAGTTGTTCACTGAGCGTATGGGCAGGCTACCCAGGCAGCTGCCATGGGACTCAGAAGGATAACTTGGGTCTAGACGTAACAAGGCTGCCCTGAGAATACCCAGATGTTCCTTAAACCAGACACTCTGTGAGGCCCACACATCTGACATCTGAGAGAGAAGAGCAGACCCTATATTCTCCCAGGGCAAAGTCAGTGGGTTGGAATACAGGCAGCTGGGAAGAAAGGAGAGCACGTGACCTTTGAAGCCCCGCCCAGTACAAAGATAGAAACAAAATTTGCAACAGATGTCAGGGGTCCCTCTGTTTCTCTGACACTTACTCACCAAATGCTCTGGTCTACAGCTACCCTGTTCACTGTGGCCAGTAAGTCCTTGAAATGAGGTTGGTCCACATGCAGATTGACTATCAGTACAAAATGCATGCTGGGGGCCAGCACGATGACTCAGCAGGTTAATGTGCCTACGCACAACTCTGGAGGCCTGAGTTCCATTCCCCAGAGCCCACATGGTAGGAGAGAACCCACTTCTGAAAGTTGTCCTCTGACCTCCATACATGTGCCGTGGCATGCTCTCTCTCTCTCTCTCTCTCTCTCTCTCTCTTCTCTCTCTCTCATTCCTCTCTGTAAGCAAATAATGATATTTTATATATGGGCACATTCACACACACACATACACATACACACACACACACACATTAGATTTAAAAGACTTTGTAGAGAAAAAAGAAATGTTAAAAAAAATCTCAATTTTACATGGTTATAAACTGAGATAATATTTGGATATATTGAGTTCTGCAAAATACATTATTCAAATTAATCTTATCTGTTTCATAGGGTTTAGGAGACCCTGGATCCCCAAATAACAAATATTGGCCTTTGGTCTTGCACTTTTTCTCCATTGCCTCATTCCCAGTATAGTTTCTCCCAACAGGACCCCTCATGCCACACGCCTCCCCTGTTTCCTAGCAGCAGCCCCACGCCCAGCCACCAGGAAGGCAGCTCTCTTCCTGAGGGACAGGGGTCCCCGGCCAGGTGCTGGGAAGACGAGGCAGTGACCCGCAGCACTGAGACGCCACCAGCCCTGGTGTGTGCATCCCCCAGAGACCTGGACCAGCTGCACATGCAGGAGATGCCCTTTTTGCAAGATCACACAAAGACTGCATGGCAGCTCCCACCACAGCTTCCTTCTTGCTTCTCACGGTGTCACCTGAGAAGGACCAGGCTACTGTGTCACCTCCTTCTTTTGTCTAAGATAAATGCTCATGTGGCTCAGGCGGAGTATGCCAAGGCTGGCCTTGAACTCCTGATCTTTGCCTTCACTTCTCACATGCTGGGGTTCTCTCTCATTCCTCTCTGTAAGCAAATAATAATATTTTATATATGGGCACATTCACACACACACACACACACACACATACACATTAGATTTAAAAGACTGTAGAGAAAAAAGAAATGTTAAAAAATCTCAATTTTACATAGTTATAAACTGAGATAATATTTGGATATATTGAGTTCAGCAAAATACATTATTCAAATTAATCTTATCTCTCCATCCTGCAGATGGGGAAACAGATTCAGAGGAGTCCAGTGGCATGTGCTCAGTTAACATGCGCAGCACAGATGATCCAGACAAACAGCCTATTGACCCGGATCTAGCTAGGGGCCTAACTTAGTTCGCACATCCAACACAGATGATCCGTGGGAAGAAAGCCCATCTCTCACTACATCTAGTATTTTTTACTATTTATCATTGATGCATACTTATCCTCTTCAGAAAATGGGGAATTTATTTACCCTGTAGTGACCACATAGGGGAAAGACGTGTGAGAAAAACATAAGACTCAAAATTTAAAGGAAGATATTTGACTTGAAAGTGACCATTGGTTCGCAGCGTCACATCTACTGCACAGGAGATGTTAGGATTTCTGCCAGTCCAAGACCCTCTGTTCATCAAACACATTCACATGTTCCGTGTCTTATATTAAGTCAGACTTACACCTAAGAGTGGAGTTTAGTTAATTAGCTGACATAACATTATGACTTAAAGACATCTAGTTAAAGCATTATTAAGTGTTAATATTTGTTCTGCCTTTTCAAGGTTTTTATTAAATCTTCAACATTTTCATAGAACCTTACAAAACTTTGAACTTAAACACAAGGCAGAGACCCAGAGGAGCCTCGTTCACCTCTAGCACCCACTAGCACCCACTCCAACTGGTCAGGTCAGGGCTACCAGAAGAGTCTTTCTAATCGTGCTCCTTTCCAGAGGATAAAGCATGCCTGCTTCCCTTGGGCTCATTTTGTCATCTTAGTTAAGCAATAGCTCTAATGAGCAGCTTCCTTTGGTCCTTTGCAGAAGAAACAAGCTACAGAATGTCCCACATAGTCACAACAAATTCCAGAAACCTGGGGGCCGCTGGGCCCCATCTACGTTTGCAGCAGGATCCCATAGCTACTGACCACTTAGCTGTGATGCCATCCTTAGAAAATGATCAATGTGGGCTGGTGGGTTAGATCCAGAAACCCTTGGTAAAAGGTAAGAACAGACCTCTACAAGGTTGTCCTCTGACCTCTACACACATCGCAACACACTCAGGCACATGAACACATAAACCAGCTAAATTGAATGTTTTAAAAGAAGAGAAGTGATCAATGGCTGCATGTAGTGCACTTTAGAGTCTGAACTTTCATACCCACAGTTTTGCTAATAGAGGACAAAGGAGCCAGTGTCATCGCCCATCTCGCAGACACCCAGGAACCTAGTGCAAACATCTGGGCCTTCATCAGCTTCAGGGGAGAGCGCACATCCTGTCCCTCCAACAAATGCACAGGTCTGGACCATCCGCCATGCGGCATGAGGGAGGGAAAGTGTGCATTGGGAAGATAAAACTCCGCAGCACCCAGCCCAGCCCAGCATCTCACTGTCTGTGCCCGCAGCTGGTACCAGAAAGCCCTCCAGGATGTAAACAAGCCTGGGTATTAGACTCTCGTGGGGTGACCCTTGACTCTGCCATCTGTTAACTGTGAAGTCTGAGAACGCTTAGTGGATCTTTCTTCTGCTTCCTTATCTCTAAAATGGGGAGCATCCTCCTACCCCAAAGGGTTGTTGCAAGCATCGAGGTGGATGTTATTTGTTCCACACCAGCTCTATAGTAAGTAGCCTGTGGTGGTGTCAATACAAACTGTCTCTCACAGGCACATGTGTTTGGACACTTGATCCCCAGCTGGTATTGTTTGAGAACGTTATAGAACCTTAGCTGTAGAGCCTTGCTGGAGGAAATACGTCACTGAGGGAGGCCTTGAGATTTGATGACCTTCCCCCATACTACTACTTCTCTCTCTTCTTCTTCTTCTCCTCCTCCTCCTCCTTCTTCTTCTCCTTCTTCTTTTTCTTTCCTTCCTCCCTCCATCCCTTCCCCCCAAGTGTGCATACAATGGGAGCCATTCACACGCCTTCCCTGCTGTGTGAAGAATTTTATCTCACTAGAACTATAAGCCAAAATAAACCCTTTCTACCTTAAGTTGCTTTGCTCGGACTATTTTACCACAGCCACAGAAGAGTAATTAAAAGAGTAGTCAAATCTTTGTGCTTCTGTTCCACGTGACCTTCTCCTTTGAACACTCCTGGTGCAGCCTAGGAATGGCGGCACGTGGCCAAGGGGTTCAGAACCTGGGTGGGAAGTAGAATGTGGATTTGAGTTCATACTGGGACACCTATTGTTTGTGTAATTTGGGGATAGTTCCTTAAAATCTCTCAGACTTGGGGCTGGAAAGGTGGCTCAGGGTAGTTAAGCTTCTGCCTTGCAGGCGGGAGGTCCTGAGTTCGGATCCTAGACCCCATGTATAGACGCCAGGCAGAAGCAGGGGGGGGGCGGCTGCGTTTCTGATCCTGGTAGGCGGAGCCTGTGAATCCTGGGGCAGAGTAAACAAGGAGAAGGCAGAGGCAGTCCATGGTGGTTCCTGAATTCGCCCCATGGTTCTACACACATACACATGCACAATTGAATAAATAGATAGATAGATAGATAGATAGATAGATAGATAGATAGATAGATAGATAAAAGTTCTTTCAAAAAAAATCTCTCAGACTCTTCACAAAAGAGAAATTAAATTACTGTATACTTCTAAGGGTGGTGGAGAGAATTGAATGAGCACAAAGTGTTCAAAACACAGAGACACACAAAGAAGACCCTTGTCATCTATGGACAATTGTGATCTTTTATAGTAGATGCCCGGTAATGCTAGTTGAATTTAACATGCTCCATGAGTAGCCTGGGGAAGAATGGAGACTCAGTTGCTAGCAATAGAGGCTGCTGTCTGGTATAGTTCCCAGGGTATTCTCATTTCTTCAGAATCTACATTTTCCTAGTAGAAAGTCCCAGAAGGACAGAGCAGAACTCTGCCTGGTTCCTCAAAAAGACACTTTTGCTCTGATTTACCGATGTGCTTCTCATCTTCGTGTCCCTGAGAAGCGTTTCAAGGTGATCTTACTTCATTTCCTTTCTTCAGAGAAAGGAATGATGTCAAAACGAGAAACACTCCTCCCATCCATCTCCTTTCTGTGCACAACTTTTTTTTTTAACTGAGCTTCCAACCTCACCCTTTTAAAAATAAGACCCTATCCAAGATGACAGCAGGAACGGCAAGGAGGGTCCCTGAAGGAATGGGACTCGCTCAGCATCAGCAGCTAGACAAGGACCATCGGCATCCAAAGCGAGGTCTGCATATCCACTGTGGGAAGCGTGGCCCGTGGGCCAGCAGCGTCGCACCAGCAGAGAGTTCATTAGAACCCTCAGGGCCCACCCTAGGACTACTGAGTCCGAATCTGCCATGTAACAAGACTCTTCAGCAATATTTTTCCACATGAAGGTTTTGGGCCACACTCAACTGGTCACGTGAAGAGTTGGAAGCCTTCCATACTGGCTTTTCCTTCTGGCTCTGCCACTCACTAGTCGTGTCACCTTGGAAATTTTATCACTTCTAAGTCTCCCTAACATGTCTTAGGCTTACTAGAGCGTGTATGTGGAAGCATCTTGTACTAAAAATATTAGATGCAGATGAATGCAAGATTTCTTCTACCATAAGCATTTTTTTAAGTAGCTTTAGTAGTCTAAAGGCCAAAAAAAAAAAAAAATCGTGTGTGTGTGTGTGTGTGTGTGTGTGTGTGTGTGTGGTGTTTGTGTGTGCTCATGTGTATGCCAGAAATAGCAATTACATGCCTCCCTCCAGCACCCTCCATCTTATTTTTTGAGACAGAGTCTCTCAAGAAATCAAGAAGGCTTACCTATTTGATCAGAATGACTGTCTAGAAAAACAAAAAGATCCACCCGGCTCCACCTCCCCAGAGCTGAAAGGACTACCTTTTGCCCTGAAAGCAAAACAAGGCCATTGGGCCATATCACCTGACTGCCGCTGTCATCTTCTGCATGGATAGGGTCCTGACTTCAGAAGTTACTGCTACAATTAAAAGCATTAGTCCATTGCAGATGTTTACTATCCCAATGGCAGCAATGAGCTTGTCCCAGACAAGCGTTTCAAACCTCGTGTTATCAAACACTGGGATTGGAGATTAAGGGATAAAGCTATCATAAATTCACTGTAATCAGGTATGAAACAATAAAAGAATTTTTTAAAAAGAAAAAGATGGGTTCTGTCAACATGTCATCACAGAAGGGGGAAGGGCTTATGAAGTCCCGCTCCTCCCTGAGGGACTAGCAGTCGATACTGGTGTGGGAAGGGGAGTCACTTTCTTCAGTAGTGTGGCTATGCTATATCACCCATTCTCCAACAAATGTTTAGGCATATGCTAAAGGAAACAACTCTTATTAACCTCAGAAAAGCACATACATGTGCATGCAGAGAGAGAGAGAGAGAGAGAGAGAGAGAGGAAGACGTGTTGGGAAAAAAGAAGGGGTGAAAAATCACTTGTTTTAGAAAGCCCACAATTATGGACACACTGCTTTCAAGAGCACAGTCCCACCCGAGTCTCTTGGGAGTGGTTATGAATCCCAAAAGACAGAGCCGAGGCCCGCAGGATGCACAGAATAACTCTAATGTCACCTGCAGCTGTTGAGAAGCCACGACACGACACAAGGACAACTTCTGGGTTTAAGTTCCGTCGTCTTTCAACAACGCTGCCATTTCCTCCTGTAGAGGTTTGCTACCACAGGAACACCCCACCCCAGACACCTGCAATCACCCTTGGCAACGTGGGGTAGGGAAGGGTCACAGTTAAATGAAACTGAACTCTGACATCAGGAACTGAAAGACTGTAACTGGGAACATTTAGATCATCATCTCCTATGTATCTACATCCTGCTGCTGAAGACTGGGTGGGGCCCGGCACGGTGGCACACACCTGTAATCCCCGCATCTGGTAAGGAGTTCAAGGTCAGTCTCAGCTACATAGCAAGTTCCAGGCCAGTCTGGGCTACATGAGACCCTGTTTCAAAAAAAGAAAGGGGGGGAAAAAAAAGAAAAAAGAAAGAAAGAAAAAGACTGAGCAGACAGAAGGCATTGTGGGACGAGCAGACAGAAGGCATTGTGGGATCCTGTCCCTCAGAAATTGTCCCTCGAACTGTTCCATGGACTCTGGCCACTGGCCTTCCGTGAGCATCTGTGACCTGCTTCTGGTGGAGGACACTCTGCAAGCCCATCTATTCTAACTTGTCCTGTCGTCTCTAATGTACTGTTACACAAGTAACTTGCTGTGCAGCACTAGAGGGAAACAATAAAATGCACAATTAAGAGTGTGGCTGATGCCACCCAGGGAGTCAGGCCCTCTGGAGGTCACATGTCCCGAGAATTCATTGCCTGGACTGTTTCCCGTGGCCTTGGGAGGGTTCAACTGTGGCGATGCTTTGCCCTCTTCCCACTGCACTGCCCAGAGTTGGGAATTCCATGGGAAGTAGGGAGGGACAATTAAGGTGTTGGGGGCCACTCCACCTGGCAACCCTCCAAGGTGAGAAGGAACTAGATTCTTCTTTCTGTGGAGGTTGCTTCTTCTCATCCTTGCTTCAGGCTTTATCTTAGGAAGCCCACCCAGCTCCAGCCCCTAGGGCGGAACAGCTTAGTTGAACTAGCAGATCCTGCTGCTAGTCTTAACTTTCTGATACTTGAAGCAGCTCCGAATCCTCCAAATTCTCTTCTTTGGGAGTAGACTGAAGGAGTAAGGCTTGGGGAGAGTTTCTTTTTACAAATCCAACTTTTCAGCGACATTCTTGACAAAAAAAATACCACTTCTCTCCAATCACAAAGATTCAGAATCAGTATAATATAATCCCACATTTTCAACTGATGACTGAAGTTGAAACATGGTATATTATTCTCTTCCAGAAGGTGATAGGTTGATAGATAGACAGACAGACAGACAGACAGACAGATAGACAGACAAGAAGAATTGGCTCATGATTATCGATACTACAAGTCCTGTAAGTATTGTCAACCATAAGAACTCTCAATGGGAAAGTCACCTTTTTGTGCTATCCATATCTTTATTTGACCAATTATCTGGACACCAGCAGGGCCCAGCCAAGATAACATGTAAATTAACCTTCTCACTAGGGAACGCTCAGGAGAAAGAACTAACATGGACTTTGTCCAGCACCACAGTCATCTGGTACATCCCTAGCCCAGCTCACTCTGGATGTTTCTTACACTGTGCCTTGTCCTGGTAACCCGATATGTAACCTCCTTCCAGAAAGTCCCATCAGATAGTGCACAGTCTAAGGGCAGCAGAAAGCCGTGGCGCCATTTGCAGCATGTGCGAGTAGCACAGCTCCGCTGGAGCCCGCAGGAAGGACATCAGACCTCACTCAAAACCTGAGGACAAACACCTGCTAACTCATCCCAACTGCTCCTCCCCCTTGGAGGAGCTCGTACATGGAATCTCACATGCGGGGGGGGGGCACGAAAGAGATGGGGCACTGTGTAAGTTCTAAAAGCTTATTTCAGCTCATTGGCCCCTTCAGAGGTTC
Source organism: Typhlomys cinereus (assembly GCA_023101885.1). NCBI lineage: Eukaryota > Metazoa > Chordata > Mammalia > Rodentia > Platacanthomyidae > Typhlomys > Typhlomys cinereus. Next base: position 1,160,387 of record JALPQD010000292.1, on the reverse strand, counting down.
CCACTACCACCTGCCCTGGATGGACCCTGGTTGCTCGCCAGTCCTATTTCTTGGGTCCTTAAGAACCTAGGGATCACATGGTTTGCCTGATGAAGTCACCTGAGCCCCAGAGACCAGCAAAGGGAGCTAGGAACCAGCCTTAAGAGGGTCCTCTACAGCCAAGAGCAGTAGGTAACCCTCAAATGACTCCTGCTCTGGGATCATTGATAAAGGAGGGTGAGGACCAACTCCTAGAGAGCAAGGGTCAGTGGCAATCTTGAGACCACATTCTGACGGCATTGGGCAGTACTTAGAGGTCATGGCTGCAGCTTGTTGGCTTAGGCCTTAAAAGATTCTTACATGTTATCTTACCCTGGAACGCTCAAGCTGTGAACAGGGAGATGGAGCCACAGTGGGGAGGGTCAGAATAGGGGACAGTTTTCCTAGATACTCCAGGACGTTTCCACTTTGAGAAAGCAAAGCCAGGCATGACGGTGATGGCTGTCTGTCCAGCACTTGAGAGGCAGAGGCAGGAGGATCAGGCATTCCAAGCCAGCTTTGGCTATGGAATGAATTAGAGAGACATTATCAAAAAAGAGGAAGGGGGCTGGAGAGATGGCTCAGGGGGTAAGACTGTCTCAAAAGCAGAAAGTCCTGAGTTCAGATCCCAGGTCCCACATAAAAAACATCAGATAAAAATAACAGTGGCCTGTACTTCCGGCCCTGGTGGGCAGAGCCTAGAAAATTCAAGAGTGAAACCAGGAGATAGAAGCAATCCAGGATGATTCCCGAAGTCATCCTTGGTCCTCCACAGAGACACACAGTGCCCTCTCTCTCTCTCTCTCTCTCTCTCTCTCTCTCTCACACACACACACACACACATAAATAAATAATTTTTAAAAAAGAAGAAGGAAGGAAGGAAGGAAGGAAGGAAGGAAGGAAGGAAGGAAGGAAGGAAGGAAGGAAGGAAGGAAGGAAAAGGAAGGAAGGAAGGAAAAGGAAGGAAGGGAAGGAGAGAGGGAGGGAGGGAGGAAAAATGCTGTCTATTAAGGAAGCAGCGTGCGCGCGCATGTGTGTGTATGTGTGTGTGCGTGTGTGTGTGTGTGTGCATGCGTGTGTGTGTGCGTGTGGGTGCGTGAGTGCGCGTAAGTGTGAGTGCATGCCTGTGTACACATGCAACCCAGAAGTCAACCCCAAAGGTCATCCCTCAGGTGCCTTGGGTTGAGTTCTGCTTTGGGTTGCTTGGTTTTGTTGAGATGGGTTCTCCCATTGGCCAGAAGTTTGTTGACTGCGGGGCCAGCAAACCCCAAGCCACATGCCTCCCTGGCCTCCGGGTGTTGGGATCACAAGCGCACTCCCCACAATCGGCTCGTTTACGTGGGTTCTGGTCATCACGCTTGGGTCTTCTAACGTGTGGCGCTTTATGGATTGAGCTATCTCCTTAGTCCAACTTACATATTCCAAAAGAGAAAGTGTTCAGAGGGTTCTCTGAATAGAGACTGTCCCCCACTCTTGTCAGACCCCATTCTTTGGCTTAGGACAGGTCTCCAGGGTCAGGGGTGCCTCTAGCATCAGTGGAGATGCACCTTACTGGAAGGTCTCCAGGCATCCAAAATTGTCACACAAAAAAAGTCAGGGTGAGCCAAACCGGGCGCCTCTCAAGAAACGCACCCTGCAAAACAACCCAGAAGCCATTTTCTACAAATGACAGTAAAAATACCGCGATGCAAACTGTGACAATCAAACCCGCCACTGTCAGGCTGGGGGCTATGCACGGGTCTGTCTTTTATGAACCAAATTTCTGAGCATCGTGGTCCGCCTGGGATAGCACGGAGCCGCCGGCGGTGGCGAGTTGGACACACAGCGCCCAGCTGAAGGAGAAGCATCCACGGGGAACAACAAAGCCAGCCGCGCTGCAGAGCTGAACTTGTCGCTGTGACAAAGCTGACTTTAAGGCGACCTTCAGCGGTGCTCCTTAGCAATGTACACCCGGCAATCGCTGGTAAATCTTTATTAATTTTAATTGGCGGCACCCATTTATAAGAACCATTAAAAAGGATAAATTGAGCCCATCCGGCGTAATGTCTTTTGTTAATTAGTTTGTCAGCACTGTTTTAATATCCCCTAATGACTTCATATTTCAGACCTGACATTAAAGGAGACGCTGCGAGAAAGGAAATGGTCTTATCACGGTGTACTGTACCGTTTTTCTTTTTTGAACAAAAAGTGTCCTTCCAAATGCTGACCAAGGTTAGATGTCATTTCATTCTCCAAGGAAGGTGTATGGGGACCTCAGAGGCACCCAGTTCTGTGTGGAAGTCCTGGCCCCTCTGTCATTTCTAGAGCGGGCACTTCCTTCCAACCACTGCGGGCGTCCTCCATGATACTCCTTCATTTCTTCTTTCTCTCCTTGCTTCATTTCTTCAACAAGCTGTCACTGAGCTCCTCAGAATCCGGGAGCGGAGATGCTGAGGTCAAGCAAAACAGAGGCACTTTCTAGAAAAAAAAAAAAAAAAAAAAAGGCTAAAAGCTTCTCCTTCCCACTCAAGGGTTTTCCCCCCACAATTTCAAAGTTAACACTTAGGGTAAAGCAGCAAATGGACTGTGGGAAGGAGATCTGGTGAACCTCAACTCCTGCTCCACATTGTTTGATAATCAGATGAAAACCAAACATGACTTCAAGATGATCCATCTCCTATGGAAAGAGAGAGAAAAACAGAGAGAGAGAGAGAGAGAGAGAGAGACAGAGACAGAAAGAGATAGAGAGAGAACACATACATGGGGCTACCACATCAGTTCCCCTCCCACCTCCACCCACCCCCATCCAGGTTTCAAAACAAAAAAAAGAAAGAAATTAAGCTTTGTTCATGTGCAATGAGTTTCATTCTGTCTCTGCCTGCATTTGCATGTCTCAGGTCCACTAAGACAAGGGGTCAAAATAAGGGGAGATCTTAAAGAGGGTGGGGAGGTAATGGATGATCTGAGGCCTTTTTGGTTCTCTGTATTTGCTTGTAAGAACCGTCTTTGCTGGTTAAATAAATTGACAAGCAACATTACTTGATTCTAACTGAATTACTGTCACAAAAGGGACAATTAGAAATTGTAGCTTAAACCACAAGTTGACGTGAAAAATGAGAGCTGAGACTTCCCCCGCTCTTGCTACAAGCTCTTTGTCAACCATATGATAAGATAAAAGTAATGTTGATCTAATCACATCTGACACGCAATTGGTGGAAGAAAAATATGAAAATTTATCAAGAAGACTGTTTGAAATGTGGATGTACACCCACTATTACTCCCAATAAACTCTGCCCAAGACATGCTCTATGCCTTGAAAGAGCAATTCGAGATGACAGCACTCGTTTATGGATAGGCAGACATATGTGTGCATGAAGTTCATGCACGCCCGCAAGAATTCTTAACAATAGGGTATACATGCATACACATATGTCTGGAGAATCCCCTGTCTGAGAATAGGATTCTTGGCAATTCCTAGTTACCTGGATCTATAAAATGATAACTTCATTGCTTTGTGGGATTGTAAGATATACACCAAATGACATGCCTGTCACAGAGCCTGGCACTGGATGGGGTACAACACGGGAATCATTATCATTACCACCACAAGCACCACCATGATCATCATTACCAGCACTACCATCTTAACCCTTTTCATGAACATCACTATCACCACCAACTTCATATCATCACCATCATCCTCAACCACCAACTTCATCATCACCACCATTACCACCATCATCACTACCACCATCACGGCATCTTCTTATCACCACCACCACCATTAGTATCATCACCACGATCTACATTGTTACTTTTGCCTTCGTCACCATTATCTTCACTATACACATTATATGATCCCTTTTGAAACAATGTGTCATTGAATCACTGAAGATCAAATACACACATAAGGAAAAGAGGACATAGAGTTTAGAGCCCCAAGCTCACTAGATTCAATATGTTGGAACTTTTTCATTCCTGCTGTGTCTTATGGATACAGAGCACAGCTTCATCAGCTCAAACGGGTGTATCTACATGAAGAAAGCCCATGGGACTTGGGAGGATTTCAGGGTACATGGGCTATTTAAGGGGGTGGTTGTTTCTCTGCACCAAGCAATGGTTGTTTTGTGACACAGTACGGCCAGATCAACTTACCATCTAGAAATTGAAAGTGAAATCATCCCCCCCCCTTTATCTTGCATTTATCCACAGCCCTTTGCAACCTTGCTTCTTGGGTTCTCCCAGGCTTTTCTGCCCTAAGATGCCCCTATTGGAAAATAAGTGTCCCCAAAAGTACATGCAGTCCAAACTACCATTTCCAGAGTGAAATACTAGACAGAAAACAAGCAAACACTGGTTGAAGAGTTGGATAAAGTGCTTGCCCAGCCCTAGAGTCACATTCTCAGGGTTTTTTTTAGATAGGCCCCCTGCTAATTTTGACAAATTTCAAGTCCTTTTCTCTGGTCAAGGGAGTCTGCTAGGAAACACCCTAAGTCTTCTACAAGACTTTTTGTCTAGGGAGGAGGAGGGAGGGAGGGAACTGGTGTACCTATTAAGTTAGTATGAGCTGAAATAATAATAAAAAATGTATTAAATAAAAAAAAGACTTTTCGTCTAAGAGTGGTGTGGTCACCATCATAACTAGCTCTTTATCCTGAAGCCATTATTGGCTGTGAAAATCATTTATTGGTTTGAAGGACTGGAATTAAGGAGTTTTGTTTTCCAACCCATTAAGTCCTGACTTCCGGTATCACTCAAAATTCTTCTTGCCACTTGAACAATTCCTCCTTTAACTAGTCTCTCTCTTCCCATGCCTTTTTGTGACCAGTTCAGATATTTACCTGGAAATCATCTAGCCAAAGTCTACACCTTTGTGTGTGTGTGTGTGTGTGTGTGTGTGTGAGAGAGAGAGAGAGAGAGAGAGAGAGAGAGAGAGAGAGAGAGAGAAATTCTTTCTCAGTGTTATGAGCTTGAACCCAGGGCTGGAGCGATGACTCAGGGGTTAAACTCTATCTCACAAGCAGAAGGTCCTGAGTTCAGATCCCAGGTCCCATATAAAAACACCAGGTGGAAATGGTGGCGGCCAGGCCCTGGTGGGTGGAGTCTGGGAAATACCAGAGCGAAGCAAGGAGGCAACAGCAATCCAGGATGATTCCCAAAGTCACCGTTGGTCCTTCACAGGGACACACAGTGCCCTCTGATACACACACACACACACACACACAGTAAAATATTTAAAAAAAAGAGATTGAACCCAGCGTTCTCTACATGCTACACAAGTACTCTACCACTGAGCTAAATTACAAGTCCTTTTTGACTTTTTATTTTAAGACACTGTCTTGCTAGATTCCCCAAGCAGTCCTTGAACTTAAAATCTTTCTGCCCCACCTCCTGGATAGCTGTGACGAGCCTCCAGACCCACGTGCTCCTTATCTTCTTACCCAACTTGCTGTGCGTGCCATTCTGTCAGGTGTTTTGGTCACTAGTTGTCCCCCCCCCCTTTACTTTCCAGCCTCTGGGACTGTTCACTCTACCATCTTTGGTGGAAGTTTCCCTTCTGTTTCTCTAGCTGCAACTTCACCCAGCCCTCAAACCATGTGCAAGTTTAGAGGCTTAACAGTGATGATTCTTTTATTTTTATTTTTTGGGGGGAGGGAGAGAAGCAAGGTCTGAGGCATCCAGGCTGACTGCAGACTCACTACATAGACTGAAGATAACCTTGAACTTCTTGAACTCTGGTCCTCCTCCCTCAGGGCTACGAGTGCAGGCATGAACCATCACACAGCATTTATCCAGCCCAGGACCCTGTACAAACCAGGCAAATCCTGTACCTACCGAGCTACACCTCTAGCCCCAGCAACGGTTTAGGGCACAAGTGTTGGTGCTCAGTTTGGGCTGGATTCAGCTGATGTTCATGTGTTGTTTGGGATGAGCTCATCCCCTCTCTTGTCTGTTGCCGCTCAGCTAAGGGACTTACGCAGAAATCTTATCCAGATGCCTCTTAGGTTGTAGAGACAACTGAGTCATGTGCAAGCCATCAAATAAGCCAGCTCAGGCTTCCTTATGTGGCCACCGTGGCAAAGGTTTCTGCTCCAAGCACATTTGCAATGCCTTAGTCACCATAACGGTTGCAACATAGTTCTTCGATTCACCGTTTCTTCTAGGTTTATTTTTTTCTTTTTTTTTTTTTCCTCTTTAACTTTATTGACGTGTAACTGGTGAATAAAGATAGTATATTTGTCAGATATGGTAGTACAATCCTATCATACCAGCACTTGGGAAGTTAGGTAGGAAGATCATAAGTTCAAGGCCAGCCTGAGCTACATACAGGGTTCCAGGTCACCCTAGACTGCTTAGCACGTCCAGACCTTGTCTCAAAACAAAAACACATAAATTCCAGGTATACGGCATGAGATTTTTAATATATATCATTGCAGTTTCTCTGCCTTGTCGCCAATAAATTCACAACCAAGTGACTTAAGGGAAAAAGAGGGTTTAATTTGGCCTATAGTTGTCTAGTTATAGTTCCTTGTCCAGCTTGTTAAGGACCACAGCCACCAGGGACCAAGGAAACTGGCCACACCATACCTACAAGACTGCTAAGAAGGACAATGCTCACTTGCGAGACCAGCATGTCTGACTAAGTGTACTAAAGGATGCCCACTTCTTCTACCGGCTCCCTGGATCTTATTCACCTGCCAAGACTAACCCCATCACCGTGGATCGGGTTTATCATCAACTAGACAATCTTCTACAAACTTGCTCAGGGCCTAACTCAACCACTGATTCTTTACAAATGTGCCCTGAGTTTGAACCCTCAACTTTCAAGTTGACACCTGCATCTAACTACATCATATATCATAAAATGAGTACTGCACTTAAACAATTTACATGCATCACTTCTTTTTTTTAAATTTTTTTATTTTTTTTATTTATTCAATTGTGCGTGTGTGCGTATGTATGTGCGCGCGCATGTGTGTATGTGTGTGTGTAGAACCACGGACAAATCAGGAACCACCATGGACGCCTCCACCTCCTTCTGCCCCAGGATTCACAGGCTCCGTTCTACCAGGACCAGAAGCGCAGGCCGCCCCCGCTTCCACCTGGCGTCTATACATGGGATCTGGGATCCGAACTCAGGACCTTCTGCCTACAAGGCAGAGGTTTAACCCCTGAGCCACCTCTCCAGCCCTACATGGATCCTTCTTGTAGTTACCACTTTTGTGCATATGGAAAGAATATTTATGATCAGCTCTTGGGGAATTTCAGTGCAGGGATCCTGTGCATAAATTGTGATCACCATAACACATCAGATCTCCAGAACTGACCCATCTCCTAACTTGGATGTACCCTTTGACCCATATCTCTACTCTCTCCCCACCTCCTGCAACTCTCTTATCTTCTATCAAAGAGTTCTACTTTTGTAGATTCCACATATGAGATCACAAAATATTTGTCTTTTAGCATCTGACTTGTTTCACATAACACAATGCCCTCCTGATTTGTCCATGTCAGAAACTGCATCTTTTTCTTCTTTGATAAGACTTAGTGGTGGTCCATGCACCTATGACAATCGGATTGTTTTCATAAGGTGGCTATTGAGAATAACGTTCCATTGAACATGAGAGTGCAGATATCACTCTGATACGGTGGTTTTATTTTCCCCTATATTGTTGTACTTTTAATTTTTTGAGGAGTTCCCTACTCATGTTCATATGGCTGACCGGCACACATTCCATAATGTATAACCTGTGAGAGATCCCTTCAAGCCACATCTCTGCCAACACTTGACAAAACCTTTCAACTCTTTCATAATAGCCATTCCAACAGGTTCAAGATAACATCTTATTGTGTTCTAGATTGACATTTCCTTAATATTAGCAGCACTGAGTACCTATTCATATATTTGTTGGCCATCCATATGCCTTTTTGCCAAAAAAAAAGTCTCCTTTTCATGATTGGGTTGGATGAATTCCTTATTTATTTTGGATATTAAGCTCTTGCCAAACATATAGTGTGGTGGTCTGGAAAAAGGAAGACCCCACTCTTTGTGTGCTGTAATGAAACTATGTGCAGTGTGCTACGGAAAATCTGCTGTGGAAAAATTTTGACCTTGGACTAATTGCTCCTTGGCTTCTGTAAACTGTTATGCGTGAGGATAGTCAATGGTTACACATAAAAGATAGTCAAAACTTACTCTTGCTACCTGCTGACCACTTGGCTTCATAGTTACAGCCTTGGGTCAGTAGGACCACCACTCAAGGTTTCCACCCCTCCCCTCACCCCTATCCAAATTCCAGCTACAGCCACTATCTGAAACTGCCAGCTTGCATTACTAGCTGGACAGCACATACCAACTTAGAAACTGCTATAAGAATTACTTGGGGCTCCAACATAAGGTCCCAAACTCTGATGGAGTCCTGGAATCCTAAGGCTCCATCTAAGTTCCTGTACTTAGGTGGAATCCTGAGGCTTCAGTTCTGTTCGACCCACTTTCAATAAACATCCTTTTTAGTCAAGTTTATCGTCGTGCCTCATCGGGTGGACTTCTGAACCCCCTAACAACAGCTTGCAGCATTTACTCCATTCTGTGGTTTTCTCATCCTTTTCCTGACTGTTCTTGGCTATGCAGTAGCTTTTTAATATAACGCTGTCTCCTTGGCTATGACTTTGACACGGCCTTTGGTGTTGACTTTTGCATATTGTGATCCAAAATAGGGATCAGTTTTTTTGTGGCAGTGCTGGAGATCAAGCCTGGGACCTTGCCCATGTGGGGTGGAGCAAGTGCTCTGCCACTAAAATACGCATCACTCCGGTGGCCTCGGGCCTACCTTTGGCGGTAAGCCAGGTGAACTGTTGTCCAGTGTTCAGCGGTGACATCCTCCTTTGGTTTTTCAAACAGGATCTTTCTCTATAGCCCAGTCTGGCTTGGAACTTACTATACAGCCCAGACTGGGCTCAAACTTTCAGTTCTTCTGCACTCCTGCCTCAGCCTTCCCCGGGCTGGGATTACAAGCATCCTCCCGCCACCCTGGGCCGAATCCCTTTTTTTAAAAAATTCTCTTTAGTTTGCATGTGGAGCCCCAACATTCTCAACACCAGTTATTTCTGAAGCTCTCCCCTTTCCATTGTGTATTCTCGTCACTTTCATCGAAGGTCAGTAGGCCATATGTGCTTGGGTTTATCTCTGCACTTTCTGTCCAGTTCCATTGGTCCTTGCGTCTGTTTTTATGCGTACCGTGCTGTATTGACTAGGACAGCTTTTTGTACTATTTGAAATCAGGACATGTGATGCCTCCAGCTCTGTTCTTGCTCACATTGTTTAGTCATTAGGAGACTTTTGTGGCTTCATATGAATTTTAGGATTGTGTTTCTATCTCTGTGGCAATTGCCACTGGAATTTTTGATGACAAGCTGAATTGCCTATGCAGTTCACTTTGCATAATGTAGACATTTTGGCAGTATTGATTTTTCCAATCCGTGGAATTGTCTGTTCCTAACCGGCTTATTGGCCAGCTTTTAGATAAACTCAAAGCCTTTGAACCAGGTCCTTCCCCTCTTTACTTCCATTCCATTGTGGTAATGCGCTTCAATCCCCTATGTACTTAACCAAATGTTGCTGTTATACCAACACTTCCCTAGGTCCCTCCAAAGAATTGTAATTGTTCTTCTTCATTCCTTCTCGTGTCTCTGAGTTTCTAATGGGATCATTTTCCCACTGCTTTGAATTTTCTGAAATGACTCATTTTCTGACAATTACTTGTTTATTTGAAATATTGTTTTTATCAACTGTGTTGCTTTTCATAAAGTTTTACTGAACTACAGTCATAGACAAAAAACTAAAAAATTGTTTTTGAAGATGTGGTTCTTGGGGGGATTGCAGCTTTGCTTGGTTTGGTTTTTTACTCAGGACAGAGTCTCATACAATCTAGACTGAGCTCAAACCTGCTGTTCAGCCAAGGATGACCTTGAACCCCTGATCCTCCTGCCTCTGCTCAGTCCTGGTATTACAGACTTGTAACGCCACACTCAGCTTTGGGCTATGGCTTTAAAAATGTTTCTATTCGGCTGCTGTCTCTGGCACGAAGCAGAAAGCTTCAACTGGAATCTCTGTGAGATAATCAACTTACACACCAGCAACGCCTCTACTATGCCACCCACAGACGCCAGCTGTAGCACATACTCCAACACTTGTACTGACAACACAGCTTCTGCTGTTGACATTAATAGTCGTTCCTGGAGAAAACATGGTCCCCTTCCCACTGCAGAAGACGCTACAAGAAGGTGACACAATCTGGCACAATATATCTGGGGACCCACAAGACAGAGAAATGGGGACTATGGAAAGTCTACTTTGGTGGGTAACAACACCTAAGTCTCAAGACCAGCAGGATGCCACACCTGTGGCCATGGGCCTGTGCCCGTGAGCCTGGTAAACTGGTGGCCAGTGTGGTGACAGTTGTCCTTGCTAGGATGCTCCCTTGCTGCCACCCACCTTCCTCCAGGCATTTTGGGGCCTTCCCCCAAACACCTTTTTCAAAGGGGTTAATTTGGGACTTACAAGATGATTCAATGGATAAGAACTCTTGGTACACAACCACGAAGACCTGAGTTCGGATCCCAAGCACCCACATAAAAGCCAGGTGGGATGAGGTGCAGCTGTAACCCCAGCACTATCAGTGCAGAGGGTGGAGATGGAGATCGCTGGAGCTGGCCACCAATTTGGCCAAAAACCGTTGTGATTCACCTTTAGGGTTTCCATATGGGTGCATGCTTGCACACACACACACACACACACACACACACACACACACACACACTGATACACACACACATAAACGCACATACACAGTTGGTTTCACCACTTTGAACCCACTAGAATAGATCTTTTTAAGCTCTTTTTAGTGTGTGTGTGTTTAGTGTGTGGTGTGTGTTTGTATCAGAGGGCACTGCGTGTCCCTGTGAAGGACCAAAGATGACTTCGGGAATCATCCTGGATTGTTTCTACCTCCTTCTTGCTTTGCTCTAGGATTTCCCAGGCTTGCCCACCAGGGCTGGAAGTGCAGGCCACCACCATTTCTACCTGGAAAGGTTTTATGTGGGACCTGGGATCTGAACTCAGGACCTTCTGTTTGTGAGGCAGAGTCTTAACCTCTGAGCCACTTTCCAGCCCTAGATCTTATTAAAAAAAAAAATTAGGAAATAACAAGTGCTGGTGAGAACATGGAGTAATCAGAAACTGTGCGTTGCTGGTAAGAACTGAAAACAGTGCAGCTGTGTGGAAAACAGCGTCACAGATCCACAGAAACCACACATGGAATTGCTATATGATCCGAGAACTCATTCCCAAGTATGCCCCCAACGGATCTGAAAGCAGGGAATCAAACAGACACCTGCCCACCTCCCAAGTCTGTGGCAGCATTATTTGAAATAGTCAAATGTTGAAATTAAGTCAGGCATCTCTCCACAAAGGGACTGGCAGAATGTAGCAGCAGACATGTACAAAAAAACTTGCTCGCACCTCAACAAGACAGACACTGTAGCACCTGCTGCAACTCCAATGGATCTTTCAGACACACCTTGCCTAGCTGAGCGATCCAGCCACAAAAGCAAACATTGGATAATTCATTTTAAATGAGTCACCTCAAGGAGTCGTATCTTAAGAGGCACGAGGTAGAATCGGGGTTACTGGGCCCGAGACAGGAAGAGCGGACAGGAACTGTCCCACAGGAAGAAAGTTTGAGTCTGGGAAAGTAAAAAGTTCAGAACTAGATGGTGATGGTGGCTGCCTGCCACGATGGACATACTCAGTGCTGCCGAACTGTATGATATATGGCTGAGAGAACAAAATTGATCTTACATGTGTTTTATCACAAATAAAAAAGAGCTAATTTCTGCATTTACAATTAAAATTTCAAAGTAGAATACATTCCTTCCTTCAATCAGAACAAAACTTCTGTTGATTTAAGTACAAGAGAGTAAGTGAAGACTTAAGTCTCCAAGTTAACACCCCATCACTGGTTAATAGTCAGTCGTTTTTCAGAATTGGATATTGCTGTAGCGAAGGTTGTGCCTCAAGATCCCCATCTCCATTAAAAAAAATAAGATGAGGGGCTGGAGAGGTGACTCAGGGGTTAAGCCTCTGCCTTGCAGGCAGAAGGTCCTGAGTTCAGATCCCAGACCCCACGTATACACCTGGGGCAGATGCCCGGGCGGCCTGCATTTCTGGTCCTGGTAGAGCGGAGCCTGTGAATCCCAGGGCAGAGTAAACAAGGAGGAGGTGGAGGTGTCCATGGTGGTTCCCGAATTCACCCGTGGTTTTACACACACACACACACACACACACACACACACACACACACACAATTAAATAAATAAAAAATAAAAGATGTACTGTCAAGGACTTCAGGAGCCAAAACAAACCAATCTTAGCTCCGTCCCTGGATCCATGTGGATGTGGAACGAGAGAACTAACTCCACAAAAGTTGTCCTCTGACCTGCACCCTCACGATGTGACACATAGGCCTACATACACACAGAATGATAATAAGTAAAACTTAAAAACCCAAAGGAAAATTCAAATAACCTATGAACTAAGTAAATAAAAGGCACAGAAAAACAATTTACAGACAGGGAATTTGTTTGCCCCTTGATTAGATGAGGAGAGTGAAGGAGCAGCAGATTGAAGGAGAAAAAAAAGTTAAAACCCAGAACATTTCGACCTGGGTTGATGCTGATCCGTATCAAAGGAATGATAAGGTGCAGACAAGCGGAGTTAATAATGGGCTCGGAGAAAGAAGGCGCAAGTTGCTGATGGTTTGAAAGCGGCGAGCAGCAGAGAACTTGCTGGATCTGAGGGCGCTGGCGCAGTCATTGCCGATGGCCGCAAACTCCCCCAGCAGGTCCTGTGGTGTTCGCAGCGAGGTGCCTTCAGGCACGTCACACTCTCCTCCCTAATGAAACTTTCCAGTGAGGATTTTTGTTCCTAGCGGATAGAAAAAAAATATTGGGGGTGTGTGGGCACGTGATAAGAACAGCAGCAGAGGCCATCGAGGGCAGCCTTCCGGAGCACAGCTGCTTTCCCAGGTGGGGAGGTGGAGCAAGGAGAGAGGAAGGACCCCCAAGGAAAGCTGTTTCCAGCGCTTCTGGACAGGGCGCCTGTGCCCAGCCTGAGAACTGGAGGGGAGAAGGCCAGAGGAGCAGACTTCTGGGGTTCCCCAAGTTGGGCCTCCTCTCCCCAGGCTGTGGTAGGGCTTTAAATTTAAATTCCTGTGACTTCCATTGGTGTCTTGTTTGGGATCTGGGGGTGGGGTGGAGATCATAATTATATACTCCCACAAGAATCTCTTAGTCTAGGGTCTTGAACATAGATGATTCCTCCCCTACTTTTCACTTTTACCAAATAATTCTAGTTGGCGAGTAATGTTATAACTCAGAGATGCTTTCTCTGACCAGTGTTCCTGACGTCTTAGTTAAGGGTGAGGGCGAGCATTATTACAAAGAGCTGGTTCCTTTTCCTTGAGCCTTTGTGGATTAAATTGACTCCATTAGACACCCAAGGGGTGAGCCCTAGAGAATGCTAGATGTGCTTCCATATCCGTTTTTTGTTTTTCCCTTTGTGTGTGTACCAGGGATTGAACCCAGACATGCTTCAATGCCAGACAAGGACTCAAGCAACTGAGCTATCTATCCCAGTCACCTGTGTACCTTTTCTAGGTCTCACAAGATGCCAAGGTAGAGAGAGAGATATTCATCTTAGTCCTTTCTTGGGGATCATTTTCACCATATGCACGTTTACCAAGTTCTCACAAATGATCGCCAAGCAACTTCTTACCAATGCTCCTGACCAAAAGTGCATACCGATTCAAAGTCCCTCGAAAGCAAACCAAAAACCTGTAATGATACCAGAAGCCAAAACAAAGACTACAACTGTGGTATAACCAATCACCCGGAAGGAAGACCAGACAAGGCCATGAAAGATTATGGAGTTGTGCCACCAATCCTCAGTCCCTCAGAGGAACTATGGAAGGGAAGCTCAGACATCAGACACTGTTACAGGGCCCACGAACGCCTCACAGGAATTTGCTGAGACCAGAGCCATGTGAGAAGCCAAGATAAAAACTCCCATATGGAATAACCCACAATCCCAACAGCATCCAGTCTATACCAATCAAAGCCCCACAAAGATGATCCAGTCTATACCAATCAAAACCTGCAAAAATATATGCAGCTGGAACTACCCAGTCCACACCGAGCAATCAAAGCTGCTACTACAGGTCACCAATCAGTGAGCACAACCAGATGGACAAAGCTCTACTCCAAAACGAAAGCCAGAGGAAGGACTATGTCTCTTGATGGGAGAGCTCTGTAGAGCCAGGGGTTGCTGGGGCAAAGCCTTGTCGGTCGTGCCTGACACTGGAGCTGAGGTTCAGGGGGCTGCTTGGGACCCAGGAGGAAGGTGGGCATCAGTCATCCACTGTTCTCTGTCCCCTTCTCTGAACGTTCAAAAGAAAAGTGCCCTTGTGTGTCGCCACCAACTATGTCACCAATCATCTGGCTGGGCTTCTTTCTTCTACCCAGATGGCACCATGGTTAGGCTCTTGAAGTGATGGTCTTTGGCAGCTTTTGTATCCTTAGGCATTTAGCCATCCAGAGCAGCAGCGGCGGCAGCAGCAGCAGCAGCAGCAGCAGTGGCAGCGGCAGCAGCAGCAGCGGCAGCAGCAGCGGCAGCGGCAGCAGCAGCAGCAGCGGGTAGGTGGGAACAGCAGTTATTGGCGCCCTCTAGCGTTACAGCTCTTGTCCAGGCCTCGGGTATCGGGACCCTTTAGATGTGCAGGTCCACGAAGTCAGGCTTCTTCAGGCCCTGACAGCAGCTGGCATTGAAGCGGGTCGTGGCGACTCCTCTGTCACTGCTGCTGCTTCTGTTGGTAATGGCAGCTGGTCTTATGACTGCCTCGCCTACACCCATCGGTGCAGTCCACCACTCTGCGGCTTTTGCAGTTCAGCCTACTGAGCGCTGGGCTCTGCCCCCTCCAGCTGTAAGTGGCTGGCCCCTGACCTCTCTGGCAGCTCCACCTGCCAACCATGCAGGTGTCATTGCAGCTGTCAGGCCAGAGCGTCTGCCCTCTTGACTAATGTCCTAGGCCTGTTTCTTTCTGCCTGTTACTTGCTCCACCCACTCTACTACAAGGAGGCAAGAAAGACTACTCAAGAGAAGTCTGAAGAGGCATAATGTTGCAGCAACTTTGAGAAACGGCCCAGGAGCCCCAAGTGAACTAAACGGCCTGTTTAGATAGCAAGAGAGTGGGGTATTCGTGCAATCACAGCAAATGTTTCTGCAAAAGGTTTGCATTTACCAATCACGGCACTATCCCTTCTGCACCAATCGCAACAGTCCTGAGCAAGTCGCCCCTGAGAAGCTCCCCTGATTCCCCACCTGCGTAGAAATGGCTGCAGGATCATCTAAAGGTCACAGGCAAAAGGTCCAATGCAAACTATTTCAAAGGTTTGCGGCTGGGGTTGCTTCTTGGGAGCAGAAGACAACAGCTGTGACCATTATATAGTTTCCTCGCTCCATCTGGGGAAGGTCTGAAATGCCTGGTGCTGGCCTAGGCTGGCTGTTTGACGGACGCTGCTTTCACTGAAGGCAGCCAGCCAATAAGCCACTGCCAATCTGCCATCCATTTCTTTGTTCACTTAAAACTTCAGAACTTCAGAAGTTTATCATCAATGCGAAAAGTGATTTTAAAGCTTTTAACCACACTTTAAAACGCTCAACACCTGCCCAGTGTCCTAGGCAGGGGCAGGTTCCCTCCTTTGTCTCAGCTGTGCCTTTTATTTTTCGTGTTTGTTTGGCCGACAGACTGGTTGGTTGGTTGGTTGGTTGGTTGGTTGGTTGGTTGGTTGGTTGGTTGGTTTTATTTCACTTCATTTTTTGAGACAGGGTTTCGACTCTGTGGCTCAAGCTACTTAAACTGCCTTACCTTCTCAAGTGCTAAACCACCATATTTGGCTAGTTTGTTTTTTGTTTTTTTTTTTTTTTTTGATACATGCAAGTGAGCACATGGTATGTGTGTGTATGTGTATGTGTGTGTGTGTGTGTGTATACATATCAGAAGGCACTGTGTGTGTCTATGGAGGCCCAAGGGTGACTTCTGGAACCATCCTGGATTATTCTATCTCCTTTTCACTTTTGTTCTGGGGTTTCTCAGGTTTTGCCTCCCAAGGCTAAGTACAGGTCACAGCTTTTTACATGGGATCTGGGACCAAACTCAGGTCCTTCTGTTTGCAAGGCAGAGGCTTAACCCCCTGAGCCATCTCTCCAGTCTCACGCGGCTAATATTTTAATTATAATATTTTGGCTAGAGTGTAGTATTTTACTAAGTTGGCTTCTTCCCAGTCTCCAGGCTGGATGCTGTCATCTTTGAGTTTCCTCTGGTGAGTCTTTCTCATGTTATGTGGCTCTTGTACCTGTTGAGACTTTTTCTACATCCCCTCCCAGCAATTCATCGTATCAAGGTTCTGAGTGGAGAATGTGAAGGGGCTCCCCAAAAACCCACAGACATTTGTGCCGGTTCCCCGGTCTTCACAGCACCTGCCTCCGACAATCTTCCAGGCCATCCTGTGGTCACCGCTTCATCCGGAGCCTTCAGTGCGTCTCTCTGCTGACCCACTTCATGCTCAGAACCTTCTCCCACATTGCTGTATTCTGTTATATCTGTCCATGAGCACAACACCTAAGAAACAGTGGGCCACCTAAGAATCGAATGAAAAACCCCAGCTGGCATCCTTCTCTGCAGCCTGAAGTCTGGAGCCAGAGACGGGATCCAACCAGCAGTTAGCAATGTCACCTCCATGCGCGCATTGAGGACCTGGCACAACTACTGGTGAATTTGAAGCAATTAAGTTTGAATGCAAGAGGCCTCCCTGCCTCGCGGTGCACGCGTTCAGCAAAATCACAAGTGTCTTCCCTTTGCTCATTATAGTGTAGATAAGACAAAAATGTATTGCAATTGTGGCACGATTAAAGTTCCTGCAATTCAAGAATGGGGAGAAAGGAAAGGGCTCTGGTTCTGAAAATGCAGCCGAAGAGCTTACACAAAAGAATAACACATGGAATTTACCACCAGATGGCAGACTTCCTGCTGTAGTCTGCCTGATTCACAGAGAAGTCCCTCCAACCTGCACTTAACCCTCCAGCGTACCCCAACACATATCCTTATCTCCTCAACTATATAAACCTTCTGTCTTTGACCGAGATGTCCAAACTTATTTAACCTTAGAGCATGTTCAAGGTGCTGTTTGTTTTGCCAAGTCTCACATTACAAAAAAGAGAGAGAACACTAAAAGCCAGCAAAGCCCAGGTTTCCAAGTTCTTCCAGGCCAGCTTCCTTTTCTATTACTTCATCCTGCTTTTGGGCAAAAGCCACCCAAAAACCCCTTCCAGAGAAGATACAAATGTGTCATTTCGGAAAAATGCAGAGCACTGTTGGAGTCTGTGTGCTTGTGTGTGTGTGTGTGTGTGTGTGTGTGTGTGTGTGTGTGTGTGTATTTATATGTGTATGTGTGTGTATTTATATGTGTATATGTGTGTGTGAATGTATGTGTGTGTGTATATGTATGTATCTGTATGTGTGTATATGTGTGTAGGTGTGTATGTGAGTGTGTGCGTATGTGTGTGTCTATGTGTATATATGTGTGTATGTGTGTGTATATATGTGTGTATGTGTGTATGTGTTTATGTACGTGTGTGTATGTGTGTATATGTGTATGTGTATGTGTGTGTGCATGTGTGTATATATGTGTGTGTGTGAGTGTAGTGCACACACGGATCTGTGTCCACCTCACAGGTGTGCTCATGAACTTCCTCTCACTGCTTCTGAAGATTTAAATGTTGCCCAAAGGAGGGTTTGGCTTCCGGTCACTCTCCCTTCTGTCCATTAATTACGTCCTGCTCACATCTTTCTGGAAACCACTAGTCTAATTCTTCCTCTCGGGTCCAAAGGACTGATGGTTTTATTCCAGACTCCTGGGATGGGAAACAAGAAGTGTGGGGACAGAAAATGTGCTTGAGAAGGAGGGGATGGTTTCATTCTTTCCATGGTAACTGGGAAAGCCCAGGGGAGCATCCCGGGGAACTCAGGGACTGGCTTTGCGGATGGGGAAGCCCCGTTTAAAGGGAGGACAAGAGTCAGCTGCAACTCCCTACTACTTTTAGAGCAAGGAGCTCAAAATCACCGTGGCCAATGGGTTACCAAAACAAGGCCTCCTCGGTACTGGGATGGAGAGAGCGATAAGTAGCGAAGGTGAAACCCAGCGAAGGGGGGTCTAGAGACAGGCTAGAGGGGTCCCAGGCAGAAAAAGAAAATATGAAAGTAGTGGCCACCTTGCTATGTGATGCAGGCGTGTGTGTGTGTGTGTGTGTGTGTGTGTGTGTGTGTGTGTGCATATGCATGCATATAGATGCAGTTGCACATGTGTGCATATGCATGTGGAGGCCAGAGGTTAATCTCAGGTGTCTTCCTCAGTCACCTTCCTCTTCATTTTTTTGAGACAGATTCTTATAATGGAGCTCTCCAGTTGGCTAACTTGGCTGTCCAGCAACTCTCAGAGATCCACCTGTCTCCATACTCTTCCCGCCCGCAGTCAGCACGAGAGTCGCAGAGGCACCTTTACATTGGTGCTGGGATCCAAACTCCGGTCCTTGTGCATTCGAGGCAAGTGCTTTACAGAGTAAGTGCATCTCCCCAGCTACGTCACGTGACCTTTCAGCAACTGAACCTTCACATATCAAATTAACAAATCTCCTCTTCCCCATTCCTCTTTCCCTTTCTTTTTTATAACCAAGTGAAGGAAAATGCGGATAGGGCTGAAAGAAAAGCAGTTCCATTCATTTCATTCCCCCTCAAACACATATAAAATACATGGAGACCTGTTCCAACTTCTAGAATCATGGCTACACCCCCCACACCCGACCCCCCACCCTCCACCAGAGGATTCTGGCCAAATATTTGGACTTTCCTTTTGCAAACAAGAGGGAGGACTGGAGAGATGGCTCAGGGGTTAAGACTCTGCCTCACAAGCAAAAGAACCCGAGTTTAGATCCCAGAGTCCACAAGGAAATGGCGGAGGCCTGAGAAATCCCAGATTGAAGCAAAAAAGTAGGTAAAGACAATCCAGGATGATTCCCAGAGTCCCGCTGGGACCTCCACAGGCACAACAATGCCATTTCTTTTTTTTTTTCCCCATTTTTTTATTATTATTTCCGCTCATACAAACTTAATAGGTACACCAGTTCCCTCCCTCCCTCCTCCTCCCCCCGAACTCCCTGCTCCCCCTCCTCTCCCTCCCCATCCCCCAGTGCCTCCCCCCCCCAATTCCCAGAGAGTCCTTTCTTGTGCATGCCTGACTCTCCTCTGGGCCCTCCTCTCCGATGACGTACAAGGACCCAGTGGCATTTCCCTGAATCCTTTCCCGTGTTCCCCTTAAGCATAGGAACACTACTGTGGCTGTCAATCCCTTGCCTCCAAGGATCTTGGTGCCTTTAGCAGATGCTAGACTTTGTGAGGTCCACAGTGGGTTGGACATTGCGCAGGGCATGCAAAGTCCTATTATGATTGCTTCGGCCCTAACTAGCATGGAGAATCTTGCAAATCATTGCTCCTCCCATCCTTTTGCTCTTACAATCTTACCGCCCCCTCTTCCGCAAATGTCCCTGACCTTCAGGATGGGGAGAGATTAGGCTGGCCTAGTTCTATGTGGTTGATATAGAGTCTCTGAAGTTCTGGATTGTGGTTTGTTGATTTTTCTTTTGCAGTTTTGCTGCTCCTGCAATGCCCTTCACTCCATCCTGATGGGCACTGTATGTCACCCCCTGGTCAGAGACAAAAAGCTGTTAAACTGGAGTCTTGTTATAATAGCACATTCAAGGGTAGATGTAATAAGAGTAGGAAACCTCAGTGAGGGAGGGGTCAATCACCCATTTGCAAAATGATTACTTCTTATCACAACAGTGCCATTTCTCATACACACACACACACACACACACACACACATACACACACACAAATAATAAATTAGTAATTAAATTTTTTAAAAAAGAAACTAAAGAAGCTGAAGAGATGGCTCATGGCTTAAGCCTCCACCTAGCAAGCAGAAGGTCTTGAGTTCTAATTCCAATCCCACATAAAAATGCCAGGTAGAAATGGCAGTGGTTTGTACTTCCAGCCCTGGAGGGTAGAGCCTGGGAAATGCCAGAGCAAAACAAAAGTAGAAGCAATCCAGGGTGATTCCTGAAGTTACCCTTGGGCCTCCACAGGGACACACAGTGTCCTCTGATACACACACACACACACACACACACACACACACACACACACATACACGCACACGCACGCACATGCACACATGCATGCACATGCACACATGCACGTGAAAAAATTTTTTAATATTTTATTTTAAATGGGGGGAGGGGCACACACATGTATCAGAGAGCACTGTATGATCCTGTGGAGGACCAAGGGTGACTTCAGCAATCATCCTGGATTGTTTCTACCTCCTTGCTTTGCTCTGGGATTTCCAGGGCAGGAAGTGCAGGCCACTGCCATTTCCACCTGGCATTTTATGTGCAACCTGGGATATGAACTCAGTACCTTCTGCTTGCTAGACAGAGGCTTAACCCCTGAGCTTCCCTGAGCCATCTCTCTCCAGCCTATACACGTAAAAATTTTATAAAGATAAAAAAGGAACTGAAAAGTAAGATGGAGAAATAGGGGAAGGGGAGGTGTTGAATTGGTCAGTCACAGTGGAAAGTTCACATCTTCCTTGGCAGTCAGAAGAGCCTGTTTATGAGGTCATCTTTGATGGAGACCATTCTTTGCCTGCGGGCCCTCTACAACCCAGATGGGGGTCACAAGGGTTAAGGTGGAAGGAAAGATGAGCCTTTCCCTGTTAGCCACTCTTTCCACCCACTGAGAGATGCCTGCAGAGGGTTTGTGCTGCTGGCAGTGAATAAAGCAACCGAGGTGGGGAACAGCGGAAGGTTGGAGAGTTTCCCGTTTGGAGTCATGAGGCTCTGGATGGCAGGGCCAGATGGAACCACATTCTGTCTGTGGAGACAAAGCTGCCCTTGAAACTGACTGTGCCAACGGGAATATGAATAAGGTTTGACCCACACGGCAGCCAAGAGCTAGGAGGCTGAGAATGGGTAGGGAATGCCAAGGGCGCGTGGCTGTGACTTTGGGGAGCAGAACCTGAGTGTAACCCGGCAAAGAGCTTCCTTGAGCTGATGAAAATGGAGACATAAAGCTTCCGACCCGGAGGGTGGAAAAAAGAATTCGCTGCCAGCCAGCCGTCCCCACCCTCTCTGAAACCATCTTTTCAGCTGAGCGCTGCTGCCCCAGTCTCAGAGCAACGCAGCGACTTAAATTACCACAAAGAATCTTCGTAGATGCCGAGTGTCCCTGTCGACACTATTAATGAACATCTTCTCTGCTGCACTGAAACCTGATCCCGAGCTATAATTAGGGGTAGTCAACAATGATACAATGTAGATGGCAGTTTGCTTGCATCTCCCAACATCCATTGAGAAGAGAGGGGAGCAGATTTTCCCAATCGCGAGAGATGAAAACCATCTGTCACAGCCCGCTTCCTAAGTCCTGCCTTCCAGGACAGCTCTGTGTCACCTAATAAAGCCAAAAAGGAACAAACCTGGGCCTCACAGCCAACGAGTCTCCCCTGCAGAGATCAGTGACTAAGAGGCAGGCCTAGACCACCTCCTTCCCACCTCAAGCCTTGATTTTCTCTTCTAAAAAAAATGAAGCTCTTGGGCTCAGCGACTGTCAGACCTGCTAAAACAGCAGAACCTTTTCCCTCCCTAAGAAGAAAGCTTTAGGCTGGAATTCAATTTGTGCATATTTTTATAGCACTAGGTAGCAATACAGTAAACTTCCATTAATCAGACTGCTAGAGGGAAACGGCTTAGCTCTTTTCGCCTTAAATCAAATAGGCTATCAGTCCCCATGCACTGGACCAAGAATTAAGTATTACTGCGAGCATTAAGCGCTTAGTGAACGATGTGTAAGGAGCTTGTATTTCACTGGAAAACTGCGTCATCGAAGCATACTGTTCCTGTAGCTGATGTTGGCCGCTGTGGCGTCAAGGCTGCTCTGCCTTTCCATGCCTTTGAGCTGTTTTACAAATCTGGTACTGTGGATAACTGATAGCAACGCACAGGAATAAATTCTATCCTGTGGAGCCCCAACTGACTTCCTTTCTCGTCTCCCAAGAGAATAGCCACTTTTCTACCGTCAGTCCAAGACTCAAAATGGTTCAACTTACTATTTTTATTTTATTTTTGAGACAGTGTCTAATGCTTTCTAGACCGGCCTCCAGTTCCCCCTGTAGAGGCAAGGATGACATTAAACTTTTGATTCTCCTGCCTCTACCTCCTGCATGCTTATAGGATTATAGATGTGTGCTACTGTGCCTGGTTTAATGCAATGCTGGGCATCAAATCAAAGCTTTTTGTATGCTAGGTAAGCACTCTCCCAACTGAGCTACATTCTTAGCCCTTCAACCTGGGATTTTTTTTTTTTTTTTACTTTGTCAATAGTGAAAAAGTGATATGCATTCAGTAAAAACTGTACTTTGCTTTATCCACTAAGCCACCTCCCCAAGTCCATGTTTTATGCTTCTGTAGGTCACCATTACAGTGAAAATATTCATCTGTGTTTTCTACGCCCATACAGCCATTCTGCTGTGTGTTTTCAGGACAATATTCAATAAATTGCTGGAGACGTTCAATAGCTTTTCATCAAATACCCTTCATGTTGGATGACTGCCCTGCTGTGGGCTGGTGTACGTATTCTGAGCAGATTTAAGGCAGGTTGTGCTAAACCATGATACTCAGTAGGTGGGTATGCTAAGTGCATTTTTGACTTCAGTGGGCTTATCAAGATGTAACCCCATCGTGAGTCCAGGAGCTTCTCTCTTTGTAGCTTTACCTCATCGTTCTTTGACGTCTCACAATTTTCACTAGCAACGAACTACATACAACCCTTAACATGTGTCCACTTTTTGTCTGTTCGAGTGCTGTCTTTTCAGCCTTCTTTGAAACGTAAGAATAAAATCAGGTGTTTGGCTTTGTTTCTCTTCAAGTTCTCCTTAATATCCAACCTCATTAGGTTCTCTATACAACTAGACTTAAAATGCTCTGACGGGCTGGGGAGACGGCTCAGCAGTTAAAGCACTTGCCCCACAGGTGTGAGGGCCTAAGCAGGGAGCCCTGGAACCCACAAGAAAGCCCCATCTGTACTTGCGGGGCTACCATGGTAAGAGAGGGGCAGAGGTAGGAGAATCTCTGCAGGCTCACAGACCAACTAGTCTGGCAAACCCAGTGTTCGGGGGTTTTTGTTGTTGTTGTTGTTGAATATGTGTCTGTATGTGTCTCTCTGTGTGTCTGTGTGCATCAGAGGGCATTGTGTTGCCTGTGGTGGTCCAAGGATGACCTCAGAAATCACCCCGGATTGCTTCTACTTCCTATTTGCTTTGCTCTGGGGTTTCCTAGACTCTGCCTTCCAGCACTGCAAGTACAGGCCACCGCCATTTCTGCCTGGTGTTTTTACATGGGACATGGGCTCTGAATTCAGGACCTTCTGCTTGGGAGGCAGAGGTTTAACCCCTGAACCATCTCTCCAGCCCAAGAAACCCTTTTTTAAGGAGGCCAAGGACAGGCACTGGAGGTTGTCCACACACACGCTCACACACTCTCACACACACACACAATCACACACACACACTCACACTCATACACACACTCACACACACTCACACAATCACACACACACACACACACACACCCTTGCAGGATTGCCTTCAGAAAGGCAACACAGTACAGTGCAGAACATACAGTGTAGTACAGTAGCCGGCTCCCCTAACCTGAAAGGACAGAGGAGGGACGGTGACTCCCACCCAAGGCAGGAAGGGGGGGGGGAGTTTGCTGTGGAGATTCTTGGCAGGAATCAAAGGCTGAAACAGGAAGAAGGCATCCATAGGGCAGCCCGGGAGGGCAGGAGGAAGAAAGAACATTAATGAGGGCTGTGACCACATTCTCTTCTCTGCCACCATGGGCCAAAGCAGCTAGACCAAGAGGGCAAAGGAAAATTGATGCACCCAGTGGCATGAGCCTCCGGGGACCAAAGCAGGCAAAAGGGTGCTGGAGGCAAGAATTAAGCCGCTCACTGCTCACCGTGCCTTACTTCCATGACTTCGTTTCACTGTCTCCATCTAAATTGTATCATTTTTATTTGAACGAAAATTCAACTACAGAACAAGAATTGCAAAGAATCGTTGGTCACAGAAACTCTTCCCTTGGGAACGAACATCCAAAGGCAGCGTAAGTTCCAGAATTCTTGGAAATCCTCTTTCTGCCATGACCTTGGGCACAGGTGCTCACCAGCCCTGACCAACAGGCCCCCTGTCCACCGAAGGCCACTCTAAGCCGCGTCTCAGACTCCAGCTCTTCCCCCTCCCGGGTTGGGAAGCTTCTGGGGCTCTGGAAACCTGGTGGTAATCCCCCTCGAAGCAGCAAGCCCGAGGCTAGGCTGCTCTGGGGGCACGAGGAGGCAGCACTCAACAGAAGAGAAAAATGTGTGGGAGCCTCCATCACCCTGGGGACTTCTTCGCTGCTTAAGTTCAGTGGCATGATAGCATGCATGGATCCTTTTTTTTTTTTCTATGTGGCTGCAAAATCCAGAGTGTCACAGCTGGAAGGAACCCTAGAAATGATCTCATCCCATCCTTCCTTCGTGGATTAGGTCATTTGGAAAGAAGTCAGCTGGCGGCTGGGATGGGACCTCCAGTCCTCAGCTCTGAGCCAGGACTCTGAATGAACATTCATTTGTCCCCTGCTCATGTGTTTATTCTTTATCAAACCTTTGCTGCACGCTGGGCACTGGGTCACGTGACTAGTGCTCAGCAGTCAGGTCCTGTTTTTTTCTTTGTTTAAGTATTTGCCTATTTTTTGCCTTCCGTCCCTTCTCTAAAGCAGATCTTTGATTTCATGTTCTTTCCAGCAGGCAGGCAGAAAGCAGAGGCTAGTCTACAAGAGCTCCCCAACTCTGGGCCCTAAGGTTCACACACCTGTGAAGGGCAGAGACACAAAGAAAGACCAACGAGCTAGGCAAGGCTTTTCTCAGGCTTCGGTTGGAAGAGAGAGGATGGATATACACAAAGGATGGATCCCCAAAGGATCTGTGCCCTGCTCTTGGAAAAGCTCTGGAATACCCAGAGGGACCCCAGAAAACGAGTAGCTATGTGCCCTAGATCCTCCAAAGGTTCAGAGGTCTCTGACAAGAAGCAGCAGGGTGACCCCCCCATATATGCCCGAGGGCACAAGATCAAGGGGGCACCTTAGTAGTACCCCAGAACAAATGCTTGACACTGCGAAGGCACCGTTCAGGGCGTGAAACTGTAAAACAACCTGATGCCGCAGCCATCAGAGCTGAGGAGACTGCTCCCCAAAATGGGTCAGGAGAGCAGAGACTCCTCTCTCCCTTCTGGCCGACACTAGGAGTGGCCATTCCTGAAGTGGCAGCAGCTCACCCTCCAGCACATTCCTGTCTCCTATGTTTGGTCCTAACCAAGGACCATCCTGGGCGCCGTGATGTGGCGTGAAAAGGTGCTCTCTGAGCGCCTCCCGGAAGTGCTGCTTTTCTCCTGGTGAGCAGGACATCTTCCATGCCAAGAGCTTTCAGTGCCTGTTTTCAGAAACAGAGCTGACAACACTCTTTTTGTATACACTGTTTTTAGAGTGGCTTCAGTTCAAAATAGTCTCGATGTCAAAGTGGCATATTGAAGGCAGGGACCATGACCTGCCTTTCCTAGAAACAGAGGGGTTCAGGGGCAATCAGGTCGATTGACTCTGGCCTAGGAAGAGATGGCAAGTGTCATAGTTAAGCACAGGTGTCAACTTGACAGTCGAGGGTTTGAGCCCTGGGCACATTTGTAGAGAATTAGTAGTTGAGTTGAGCCCAGGGCGAACCTGAAGGAGATTGTCTAGCTGATGGGGAAGACCCAGCCTAAGGTGGGTGGGACTAGGCCCTGGATAAATCACGGAGAGCTGGTTGAGAGAGTTAGCATCCTTCTGTTCACTCGACCAGACATGCTGGTCTGGCAAGTAAGGATTGTCCATCTCTCAGCTGTTATGTGGTGATGGTGTGGCCAGTTCCCTTGGCCCTGGTGTTGGTGTGTGCTCTCCCGTCAAGCTGGACTGACAACTGTAACTGGACTGTCGTAAGAAAGTAAATTCGCTTGTTCCCTTGAGCTGTGTGATGGTCATTTATCAGCAACCAATGCAGGCAAGTATATACCCCCTCCTCTCCCAGGTTGACAGGATTAGGGATCCAGACATTACCCGTGTGACCTGAGAGACGCCCTTAGTTGGACCCTGCTAACTGCCAGCTCTCAGCTCTCAGATTACAGCGTTTCCTACAGCTGCCCAAGAGGACCAGCCTTTCAAATGGAAGAAGGGCAGGAGGAAGGAGAAGCAAAGAGCCAGGAGACCACAATCCCTCGTTCAGCCCTCTAGAACCTGGTTAGGTCCCACTATAGATGTTCCACTGAACGTGGAGAGGGTAGAGGGGTCAGCAGAAGCTGTACGGCTTGGTGACCTCCTCACCAGCATAGACACGTGCTTCCAAAACCCAAGTTCATGTCCTGCGGCAAGGGCTTCCCAAAGGAAATGGCCATTTCAATCCGCGTCGTTGCGACAATATTCGGTGGGCTCACAAAGGCTTGAGCTTGCAAACATTTCCCTCGGGAGGAAAAATAACTTCAGCCGAGATCATTGTGACTCTCAAAAGGAAGTTTCTTTGTGGAAAAACTGCAAGGAACCACAGGTGCAACTAGAACCAACCCCAAACAAAGGCTTGAGAAAACACAGGGTTTCCTGTCAAAATCATGTGTGGTTTCCCACTGCCCCATTCCCACGGGGGCATTTAAGAATGCGTCGCATCCAAATAGGCAGCCCTAGCTCTGTGTTGGTGGTACAGTGGTGATCGCTGCTGCCTTTCAAATATGCCGCTCTCTGGAATGACTTTTGAGTTAAAGGTATATGTGGTACAGGTGGTGCAAGGGAACCAACCCTCCCACACCCCCCGACCTTCCTGCTGGTTCTTCCCATAGAAAGTGGGATGTCCTCCTGTAAGAGTCTTCCGCATGCCCTTCTACAATCACTGTTAGCAACTGTGGGAAGTTACACAGATAGTGGTGGCGCAAGTTTATACCCCTAGCGCTTAAAGGGTAGAATCAGCAGGATCGGGAGGTCAAGGTTATCCTGTTAGCTACATAGCAAGTTCTCAGAGAGAGAGAGAGAGAGAAGGAGACAGAGAGACAGAGAGATAGAGACAGGAAAAAATAAAACAGTAGGAAATTAAGATAGAAGGAGTTCTGCACATTCTCACCTTCTAGAACAGCTCCATACCGTTAGCACGACCTCCTCCTCTCTGCCTAGTTAAGTGGTCAACTCCAACTGCATCTTTAGGCTTGCTTCCATGCCACGTAAAACTTACACGACTTGTCTGCTTTTTTTGTATTTGTGTGCCTTATGTCAACTTAATTCTCAGGTCCAGCTTTAAAAAAAAAACTGAAGAGAATATAGATAACATTCTGCCATATACTCGCCATGTATCATATATTCTCCCATATATCACATACCTCTAAGCAAATGAAATCTCCAGTCTTCCCATTAGCACTGGGAAGACATCAGTTCCGGAAGATCAAGCTGGGACATGGAAATGAACAAGGGAGAACACTTTGCTGTATCACTGTGATGGAGACTATAGATTGCCAAGGTGACAGGATTTAGAATCGCCTGGTGGTCAAACCCCTAGGCATGTGATGGAATTTCTAGATTAGTAAACTGAGGCAGAAGGATGTACCTTAACGGTGGGTGGTACCATTCATGGGTTAGGGTCCCACACTCAATGAAAGAAAGAAATTGATCCGAGCACCAACATTCATCCCTCTCTGCTTCCTGATTGTGGATACAATGTGACAGACTAGCTGCCTCCCCGTGCTTCGCACCATCATGGGTTGTATTCTCTCAAACAGAGCTAAAATAAACTCTTCCTAAATTGCTTTTGTAAATTTTTTTTTTTTTATTATTATTATTTATTCAACTGTGCACATGTGCGTGTGTATGTGCTTGCGTGTGTTTATGTCTGTCTGTGTGTGTGTCTGTGTAGAACCACGGACGAATTCGCGAACCACCATGGACGCCTCCATCTCCTTCTGCCCTGGGATTCACAGGCTCCGCCCTACCAGGACCAGAAGCGCAGGCCGCCCCCGCTTCCGTCTGGCGTCTATACGTGGGATCTGGGATCCGAACTCAGGACGTTCCGCCTGCAAGGCGGAGGCTTAACCCCTGAGCCACCTCTCCAGCCCCAGAAATGGGTACTTTTGTAGATATTTTATCACAGCAATGAGAAAAATACCTGTGATAGTTAAGCCTGGGCGTCAACCTGACACACCCACCTGGGAGGATCAACTGAGACTACTTGAAAGGATTATACCTGCCCTAGATCCTATCAGAACCTCCAAAGATCTCATAGGATCCTCCCAGTACTGGACCATATAAAAAGGAGCCATCAAAGAGAAGAGACGCTTATTGCAGCCCTCTTTTTTTGGCTGCCTGGTTTCTTCAACCTTCTAGCCTTCCAACTCTCGAAGTCGCCGGCTAGATTAAAGACTCTAGGAATTCTCCAGCCTTCAGCCATCGACGACCTACTTGACTACCAAACTGAGCAGCTACTGGCAGCCATTGTTGGACTACTTTGGCCATATCTATAAGCCAACTCAATACATTCCATACACACACACACACACACACACATACACATATATATTCAGTGTGTTAATTCTGCATCTCTAGAGAACCTGACTAATACAATACCCAACATCCTTCCCAACACCCCTTGCCCCAGAGGTACTTGTTACCAAAATACAGAAATTATTTTCATGACCACCCTGCCACATCTCCCTCCTCCACTGCCAAGACACCTACTTAGTGCTTCTGCAAACAGTCCAAAACCACAGGTGGATCCATGCTTTTAAAGAATTACTACCACTGTTAGCTTTTTACAGTTCCATCTGCAATAGAATTGATGAAAATTATAACTGAAGTTGTTCTCCCTTCTATTCGTCCTTCCTCTGATTTTTCTTCCATTTTCGTGTGTACGTATGTATAGGGTGAGTGCACGTGTGGGCAGACACACTGCTGTGTGCAGTTGTGTGTGCACGTGAGCACACACTCATGTGGAGGCCTGAGGTCGGCACTGGGAGTCAACTTGTACTTTGTACTTGCACTTTATGCCGTCAAGGCTGGGTCTGTAATGCAACCAGAACTCACCTGTAGGTCTAGTCTGGCCAGCAACTTGCTCTGGGGATTCCTTGCTCCATCTTCTGTGGCTGGAATTGCAGGCAGGTCTCCATGCCCAGCCAGCATTGCATGTGACATCCAGGGATATGAACTCTAGGTCATGTTGATTGCACAGCGAGCATTTTAACTGCCGAACTCTCTTCCCAGCCCCACTTCCTGTGCTTCTAAACAGGTAGCCAGGCATTCTGGAATGTTCACCATTAAGATTTTGTAGGGGAGAAAGTAAATACACTCTAAGCACTGTTTCCTTTGTTTTTTGGTGCCAGAGCAAGAACTGAAGCAACATAGTGAAGAGACGTACGCTTCCTGACAAGGGGAGTGAAAGCAGGCGGAATCAGAAGGAAGACTCCCTCAGGCTGCAGTGGGAAGCCACGCAGTTCCTTCTGGAAAGATCTAACACGCTAGGTGACACGACACGCACACAAGGATGCTAAACCCAGTACCAAAGACTTCAAGGGCTCTCAAGGGTCCTTTGCCCCGTGTTGAGTTATTTGCAAACTGCTATGACAGCATACACAACTTAAGGGAAGAAAGATTTATTTTGACTTCCAATTTCAGAGGTGTCGGTCCATCATAGCAGGGAAGGCATGGCGCGGAGCAGGGCAGGATAAGTCACAAGGCCTGGAAAGCAGAAAGAAGACCACATTAAGAAGAGGCCAGAGCCCCCCCACTGACACACAACCAGGGATTTGCTTCCCCCAGAAGATCCACCTCTTACCGCAGTGGGTTAAACCATTGATCACACAATGGCTTCGCAGTCACTCAGGAAGCAAGGCCAATAACTGACAAATGGGAGGGACCTCAGGAAATTAAAAAGCTTCTGTGTAGCCTAGGAAACAATCCATTGAGTGAAAAATCTTGGCCAGATATACATCTGACAGAGGGTTAATATCCAGAAGGTGCAAAGAACTAAAAATATATACATAAATAAACAAGAAAACAACCCAGTCAAAGACAGGCCAAGGAACTGAACAGAGTTGTCAAAAGAGAAATAGAAATAGTCAAACTTTAAAGTTTCGACATCCTTAGCCATGGGAAAGATTTAAATTAAAACTATTTTGAGATTTCATCTTATCCCAGTTAGAAGGGCTATTTCCAAGAAAATAAATAACAACAAAGGCTGGGGAAGATGTGGGGAAAGTGGAGCTCTTATTCACTGCTAGTGTGAATATGTACTGTTGTAGCCACTATTGAAATCAGTGTAGAGGCTTCTGAAAAGCTAAAAATAGAATTACTTTATGACCCAATTATACTCTCCTTGGGCATATACCCAAAGAATACCTTATACTACCACAAAGATACTTACATGGCCATATTTATCAATATTCTGTTCACAATAGCAAGGAAATGGAGTAGCCTAAATGTCTATGAACAGATATCTGAATAGAAAATGAAAAATGAGGTACATGGTCACAGCAGACTTTTATTAAGTTGTAAAGAAAAAGGAAATTATAAAAATCATAGGTAATGGGGGCTGGAGAGGTGGCTCAGGGGTTAAGCCTCCGCCTTGCAGGCGGAAGGTCCTGAGTTCGGATCCCAGATCCCACGTATAGAAGCCAGGCGGAAGCGGGGGCGGCCTGCGCTTCTGGTCCTGGTAGGGCAGAGCCTGTGAATCCCGGGGCAGAAGGAGGTGGAGGTGTCCATGGTGGTTCGCGAGTTCGTCCGTGGTTCTACACACACACACACACACACACGCACACACACACGCACATGCGCACAGTTGAATAAATAATAAAAAAAAATATTAAAAAAAAAATCATAGGTAATGGGTGGAACTGAAAAATAGCATAGTAAAGGAGGTTATCCAGGTTCCAAAGGACAAACACTGTATGCTCTCTCTCATATGTGGAATCCAACTTCTAATTTTTATGTATGTGTATTATGTGCAAGCTCCCAAAACCTAACAGAGATGCACGAGGGGAGAAAAAAGGTTTGTTAAGTGAGGAAAGATAGGACATGCATGTGATATGAAAGCGGAAGGGGAATACCGGGGATGGAAATGTTAAATTTGGGAGGAGGAAACAAAATAAGGAAGAGAAGACAATGGCGGGGGGAGTTAACGAGAACTAATGACACATCACCTGCAACCACATACTAGTGTCCCTGAGAACAGCAGCAAGGGCTATTTCCAACATGTGTTACTATGTGCTAGATATAGGTGTCAACTTGACAGCTGAGGGTTCGAATTCTGGGTACATTTGAAGAGAATTAGTAGTGGAGTTAAGCTCAGAGTGAACCCACAGGAGATTGCCTTGTGGACGGGGAAGGTCCAGCCCATGATGGGTAAGACTAGACCCTGGGCAGGTGAATAAAATGGAGGGAGCTGGTTGAGGAAGTTGGCGTCCTTCTGTATACTTGGCCAGACATGCTGGTCTGATAAGGATCATCTCTCTCTCTCAGCTATTATGTGGATGTGGTATGGCCATTTCCCTTGGTCCTTGGTATTGGCGTGAACTCTGCGGCCAAGGTGGACATGGAATTGTAACTAGACTACTGTAAGAGAAAACAAAACTCTTTGTTCCCTTAAGCTGTTTTGTCCCGACCTTATCTGCACCCATTCAGGCTAACTGTTGCGCTATGGTTGATTCTATGCTTTAAAAATGACTGAAGGGCTGGAGAGAGAGGTTAAGACTCTGCCTCTCAAGCAGAAGGTCTTGGGTTCAGTTTTAAAGTCCCACATAGAAATGCCAGGGCTGCGTGCCTAAGGCTGTGTTCCCAGTTGGTTTCTGCTGAATGTCGTAAAGCCTGATTTGATGTTACTCTTGTTTACCCTCTCCGTGGGCCTCTGCGGACTGTTGTGACCCACCTGGGCTTCTATCTGCTGCCTCTCTCTCCCTGCTACTTGCTATTTAATTTCTTCCTTTGGCCAGCTATATACTTAATAAACTCTCTCAGTCCAAACTGAAAGCATGGTCATTTAAATAGTTCTTCAGACCATATAGAACAGCATCAGGTTTCAAAATTATATACCCAGAAATGTATTCCAAGGAGGAAGTTATGGACAAAGGGCCGATTTTACTGGCACAATGTTCCTGCAAGTGTCATTCATAATATCAGAACTCTAGAAATACCAAAATTAGATTAAGTATATTATAATGTTTTCGTGCATTGGAATATTTGGCCACTAAGAATGATGCTGTATGAGTTATTTTTTTAATGAAAAAGGAAACACTTTAAAGTGCTTTCAGTAACATGGAAAGGCATGGGAAATGCATTGTGCGTTAGAAATCATAAACTTAGGGGTTGGAGATGTAGTCCAGTTGGTAGAGTTCTTCTTTAGCAAATATAAATTTAGTTCTTCCTTGTTCCTAGATAACAAGAGAATCTCTGTTAATAAAAATTTGAAGGTGGAGATAGAAAAAAAAGCAGGCTGGAGAGATAGCTCAGGGGTTAAGACTGTTTCACAAGTAGAAAGTCCTGAGTTTGGATCCCAGGTCCCACATAAAAACACTGGGCGAAACATCAGAGGTCTACACTTCTGGCCCTGGTAAGCAAAGCCTGGGAAATGCCAGAGTGAAGCAAGAAGGAGATAGAAGCAATTCAGGATGATTCCTGAAGTCACCCTTGGGCCTCCACAGGGACACACAGTGCCATCTCTCACACACACACACACACACACACACGCGATAAAGTTGAAAACAAATAAGTAAATATAATGAAGCACTATGTGAACAAATAAATCGGCAAACACAAATCAGTGCTATATACTGCTAACACACAAAACTCGAGCAAATGTGGCCAAGGGGCACCAACCTCCAGAGCCTTTAACTTGTCCTGCAGGACACAGCTTGGCATCCGTGGCACATCGGGCCTTGTCCACCAGACGACTTGCTGCTAGGATCAGCCAGCAAGACAAACCTCTGGTTTTCATAGCCAAGTAGACCCCGACTTCCCCAGCGAGAATGGGTCCAGGTCGTGTTCTTCACACACAAGAATGCATCCCCACCCCACACTGACCTCCTTTCTCCAAGGCTGGAGAAGACTGGTCTTGTTCTAAGCACTTGGACAAGGAGGGCAGGTTTGGGTAACTCTGGGAAGGCGTTTGCCCAGCCCTTCTAGAGTTTCAGGCATAACACCAATACCTCATAAATATGACGATGTCAGGCAAGACTTAATGGGTCTGATTTTACAAAGTCTTCAAATATGGTTTTAACGTATGCATTCTTTCTTCATGGGTTAAGGAACTGTTAAGTGCCTACTATGTGCCAAGCACTGTTCTAGCAGCAGGTACCACAGTGAGGCACCAGCCTGGAAGGACAGATATTCGGCGTTCAGAGACTTTTGGAAGAGGGGAGCAGCGGGTGCACAAAGAGCATGTGGCAGGGAATTGTACCATTGAGGGGTGAAGACTGCTAGCCTCCCTAAGGGTCAAGGGTTAAACTGAAACAAGGTCGGTAAGTAGGAGCTGGTCAGGGAAGAAAGGGAAGGAGAGGGGCTGGAGAGATGGCTCAAGTGTTCAGACTGTCTCTCAAGCAGAAGGTCCTGAGTTCAGATCCCAGGTTCCACATAAAAATGCCAGGCAGAAATGGTGGCCTGCACATACGGCCCTGGTGGGTAAAGCCGGGGAAATCTCAGAGCAAAGCAAGAAGGAGGTAGAAGCAATCATGGATGATCCCCAAAGTCACCCTTGGTCCTCCACAGGGACATACAGTGCCCTCACACACACACACACACACACACACACACACTGAATGAAGTTTTAAAAAAAGAAAAGGGAAGGAGAAAAAACAAGTAAGCAGAGAGATGCAGTAATTCCCAGAGCCTAAGATGAGATTCTGAATCACTCAAGGAGCTAAAGCTGCCCAGACGACATGGAGAGTGTGGTAAAAGGGAAGGTGGGCAAACAGGGTGAGGGCATGAACGGGCATCCGCGTGAGCCCACCAAGGACTATCCCCTAAATGGGAAGGCATTGCCAATTAAAACAGTGGAGTGTGTGTTAGCTTTTTATCTCCATGACAAAATACATGAAATTTAAAAAAAAAAAAAAAAAAAAAAAGATTAGTTCAGACTCATGGTTCCAGAAGTTTCAGCCTACGATCAATCATTCAACCTTGTTGCTTTAGGTCTGTGATGGCCCCGCGCATCCTGGTGGGGAGCATGTGATGGAGAAGCCTTTTCACCTCCTGGGTGACCAAGAAGCAAAGACACTAAGGTATCAACCTAGCCACTAGAACACGCTTCCCAGCACCACCACCATTCCTGTGTGGCGTGGTCCTTGCATCGCAGAGCCGATGATAAGACAACTGCCACTCAGACATGTGAAAGACACCATGTTATGCCTGTGACCTCAGTTTCCTACAATGCTACATCCCAGGGGACCGGACTTCAGAACCCTACAAATGAACAACACTTTGACCACACAGTTTTGTCGCTACAGCTTTTGTAAGTTTTCACTCTTCCCGCGCACATCTTCTGCCAACCGCCACTAGATGGCCTCAGAGGAAGAAATGTCATCATTCTTCCAAAACCCAGGGCCCGGAGAGGCGGGCTGCAAGGGCTTGCCTGGCAGAACAGGTCCTGACCATGCAAATGAGCATCTCAGGCACTGCAAACCACCCTCACTAGAGGCTGGGCCCTTCGCTTTGCTTGTCCTGTTTCTGTCCTCGCAGGAATCCTCCACACTGAACCGACGAGGGTCAAGCTCAGCTACACCTAGGAATGGTCCGTGATAAAAGGGCACTGGCTTTCAGCTGCCTCTGGACCAAAACTGGTGGCTCCCACTCCCTCCAGCCTCACGGGACATTTCTCCACCTGCCACAGTCACCGCCAGGTTCTGACCTCCTTCCTTGTGCTATCAGTCCAGCGAGGAAAATGATGAGGAATGGAATCTGTGGGGGTTAACGTCATTTAAGAACCACACTCTAGCCCGATGGATCTCTCCCAGATCAAAGTTGCCATGACCTTGGGGGTTGGGTTCCAGCAAACTGTGCTTAACAAGTTCTCCAAATGACTCAAGAACCCTCTGAGCATGATTTAATTCTATGGGGGACATGCATTTATGATTGACTGCTTTATTCACCCTGTAAGGACAGTAGGTACAGAAAAGTGATAGCGATTTGTGTATGTGTCTGTCTGTCTATCTGTGTGTCTGTGTGTGTTCTGTGTATATCAGAGGGCACTGTATGTAACTGTGGAAGCCCAAGAGTGACTTTGAGAATCACCATTATATTGTTCTGCCTCCTCTTTACTTTGCTCTGGGGTTTCCCAGGCTCCACCTTCCAAGGCCAGAAATGCAGGCTGTCACCATTTTCCACCTGGCGTTTTTATTTGGGATCTAGAATCCAAACTCAGGTCCTTCTGCTTGTGAGACAAAGGTTTTAACCCCTGAGCTATCTCTCTACCCCTGAAAACTGATAGTAATACAAATTATCCTCATCCACATCACATTGATGGTCTACTTTCTGAGAATATAATGAAATGCTGAAGGTAATCGACTTATAAAGCAACAAAGTTTTTTTGGCTGATAGTTGGAGGCTACAGTTGATGGTTAGTTGACCTGTTGCATTTGGACCTTGTGAGGAGGTTGCAGGTCATGGTATATGGGGAGCAAGACTGTTCCTCTCCTGACAGGAAGCAAGACGGGGTCTCATGATGTCCTGTATTGCCACCTCCAATGAAGGACCTAGGCACCTTCTATCAGGCTCCACCACTTAAAGGCCCCATCTGTCTCCCCATAGTCCCACCCCAAGGACCAAGTCTTTGAAATGTGAGTCTTCAGGGATATTTAAGATCCGAACTACAACAAAATAAAAACAAATTTTGCTCAGGAGACGCACAGGCATTTTAAGAAAAAGATAATTCCATTTCAACTCATAAGATTTGGCCTATTTTAAGTTCACTGGCAAATTAACTTTAGCATTCTGTTTCCTTCCATGTATGAATGAGTATGTGTGGGTCTGTATGTGGAAGCTGGTGCATGGAGAAGACAAGACAACTTTGACTTTCAAACTTGGAAGTCTCTACTTTAGTTTTTTTGTGGCAGTCTCTCACTTAACCCTGAGCTCACCGACATAGCTAGGCTGGCTGGTCAGCGAGCCCCAAAGATCCTCCGATCTTTTCCCTGGCAGTGGGATTATAGGCAACAGCACCACATACTGCTTTTTTTGTGGATTCTGGAACCTGAATTCAGGCCCTTTCACTTTACCAACGGAACTATCTTCTCAGCCCCATTTATGTCTCTTTACGTTTACCTTTCAACAGATTTTAAAACTCTCTAGTTCCCTCATTAAGAAAGGAGCTAAATAAAATCATTAACATAAGTTCATTTCATACTAAGATGAAGCCGTAGTTTTGGCTTCTTAAGAGCTGTGCTCTGTGCTCTAAGCATAGTGAGTCTCAGAATGAAGGTCTGTATCAGACATGGCGCTACCTGGGACTAGTCAGAAATGCAGATTCTGGGCCCAATGCGTGGGAAAGCAACTGATCAGAAGCCTGACAACCTGAGTCCACCCCCTCCCCCCAAAAAGGCACATGGTGGAAGAAGAAAACTGTCTTCTGAAAGCTGTCCTCTGACCTGCACCCACGCACCATGGCCTGCATGAGTGCACTCTGTCCCTCTGTCTTTCTGTTCTCTTTCAAATCTTTTGAATGAATAATATCCTCGGAGCTCTCCCAGACCTGGAGAGGAGGCAGAGACCAGCCATCGCTGTCAAAAGAAGCCTGAAGCTTCTTCCCACGCGCACTCAGCCTGAAGAATGTGAAGTTTCACATAGTCACCAAACACTGTCAAGACATCGCATCAGTCCTGACTCTTTTGAAGCGTTTGGAACCTGATGGTCAGCCGCTCACTCATACAGCCAGCCTGTGATGGCAAGAACAGCTGCTCACTGACACAGCTGGCTTGTGACGGCAAGAACAGCCAGCAGCCCTCTCTCTCGTCTGGGATCAACCCAGCAGTACCATCTCTCATCCCCACGTCTCTCCCATAACCATAAGGGAGAAAACACTGGTCCTTTGTGAAGTGGACAGAACAGGACTGTCGAGATTTCTTTGAAGGGGTCAGCAAGGTCCTATTGGCACCTGCTAACCTGACGCTGTGAGGGCCAAGCCCCTTCCCCAAGCTTCATGACTAATTTTCCCAAAAAGGACTGTGTTCCCAGGGAAAAAGGACAAGGACAGAGGCCAACACGGTCTTGGGTCCAATTCCACATGCTGTGCCTGTCTTGGCTCCCTGTACTGATAGAGTGTTATTTCACTGTGAACAATCACAAGCCCATTGTGTGCTGGGCTACACCACATATGCCACCCAATTGTCTTTCAGCCTGCCTGGGCACTCTGCCCCGTTCCTAGGGAGCCCTCCCGAAATGCAGAACGCCGAAAAGCAATCCAGATCTCGCTAGTACAGGGAGAGGAGCCTGTCCTGCCTCACGTCCATTTATAGCAGGAAGGGCCTTCTAGCCGCCTTTCACCCAACAGTGTACTGTCCCACTCCTGCCAAGTCTATCAGGGTCAGCTGCTTCTCATCCCCTGGGGTCTGCACCACAGAGATGCAGAAAAGCCAGGGGGGCACACACTGAGGGCAGGGCATCCTGGCAAGTCGGCAGAGCACAGTGATTGAAAGGAAGCTCCCAGTGGGGTCTGCGTTCAAATTCAGCCTCCGTCATGTCTAGCATGGTTATGAACTTGGGCTTGTGTTTACTCTCTCCTAAACCTTATTTTCTCAGTGTAGAGATGCCAAGACTCCCCTACTGTGAGGATTCATGATCTCACAGTGACATAAGGGGCTTATTACAAACAGTGCTGTAATTGGTAGTCATTCATGACGAAGTAGATTTCCTAAAAGGCCACCCATGAACCCCAGGCCGAGCCACAGAAGCCAGGGAGGAGCTGGGCGCAGAGGAGATTGAGGCTCATGAGCAGCCCTAATCTGCAACCCCACAAGAGCTGCAGACCAGTCCCCCCCAGGCTGAGGAGGCCCCTCCTCACCCCAAACACCCACTGCCTCGGCCGCTGGATCAACCCTAGAAGACCCTCTCTGTCGCTGGCCTCTGCCAACCTCTCAAGGACTCTTCTAGAACTAGTTCCCCTGCTGGAAACACAACAGGAAGGGAACCTGGGGCCAGGAGTGAGGGGGTCTTGAGACCCTGAGACCCAGGCTGAGCTACGATGTGGCTTTGTCTGTTTTGGTTCCAGGTTTACTCCGTCTTGTGATTTTTCTTGCTGTTGCTGCTGCTGCTACTGCTACTGGTGATGATGCTTCTTCGGTTTTCGGTTCGATGTGGTTCAGTTTTGTGAGTCAGGGTCCCATGTAGCCCAGACTGGCCTAGAAACTTGCCATATAGTCAAGGATGACCTTGAACTTCTAATCCTCTTGTCTCCATCTCCCTCGGGCTGGGATTATAAATGTGTACTGCTGACTGCCTGGCACCAGTCTTGTCACATTGCTGATCTCGGCTCCCACCTGTGAAATAAGAATTGGACAAGGAGGACTTGGAAGGCTCTTCCAGCTGTGACGTTCTGCACTCTCTATCAAAAGTCATGGCTTTGTTTCCATGTAGACTTGCTGACAAGATCTGATCCATCTTAAGCCGGCCCCTTGCTGCTGTCTAAGGCATAGATCACCTGTGATACAAAAGTGTTCCTCAGAGGATAGCACGGGTGGGGTCTCTCTGTTGGAGTCCCTTGGAATGGACAGGACACATCCTGCCACGTCTCAGCCCATGAAGGTCAGGCAGCCCAGGAGGTACCCAGTGAGGGCCCAGATTGTAAAGCTACATGGAGATGCAGACATGCTGCCAGCTCACCAGAGTCTAGGCTAAGAATAGATCGTGCATACAACCAGACGCGTGCTGTAATTGCCAGGTGTCTGGATGCTGCAGATACAACAGTGTTCTTGGCTGCCTCCACCAAATCCCCGAGAAGAAGAAATCCGTCGACTGAACGAAAACTCCAAATGCTTCACCCAAACCCAGGACCCTCGGTTGAGCCCAGATGGTCTCAGCTCTAAGCTTCCGGTGATACACACAGCAGGGGCTCACCTGCACAGAGTTCTCTTCCCTAGGAGGTTCCGGAGCAGAAGGAGGCCTGCGAGCTGTGCCCTCTCTCTCAGCTATGGGGTTGCTGCAGGGCGAAGGGGCAAAAGAACAGGAGCTCTGGAGTCAAATCGCAGCTGTGCCAACTTGGGCACGTTACAACTGTGAACACCTGCGACTCGCAGTTTGCTCGCCTGATAGCTGACGCCAGCAGTGCCTACCATGCAAGAACGCTCTGGGGATTACAGGAAACTACATGTGAAGCAGCTGCCCTGTGCCAGGTGCTCAGGAAAGGGTGGTTATTTTTATAGAGATGGCACAAAACCACAGGGAGGTCACAAGACACAGGAACACTTGGAGAAAGAAGCCACTGAAGAGAGATACCACCTCCCTCTAAAACCAAAAATTCTTCTGACTCTATTCAACATAGATCGGGCTCTGTTTGGATTAGGGAAGAGGAGATTTGTCCTCCTCTCACAATTTTGCATTCAATCCGGGCAGCCACCAAATCCATGGAGAACTCTCTTGGGTTTATCTTAAAAACACTGGAAAGGAATGCAGGCTCGGGCAGATTCAGGTTTTCAGATCTGAGGTATATCATTTCACTGATTGGACCAGATTTCAGGGGTGCTCAAGTCGAGCTATAGATCACTTTGCTTCCGCCTCATCCCCAGACTCTGGGTACCAAGTCCCCGTCCCAGCCAGTTTGGTTAGCATCTCTGCTGGCTGGAAGCCAGGCGTCTGGGGTTTTTGAGAGCTCCCTGGGCAAGTCTAATAAGAGATCCACTTTGCCGGAAGAGCTCTAAGGTCTCTCCCGGTGTCCCCGGGGACTGACTGCTGCGATGCCTGATCGAGAGCAGACACTTAATGACTGAGGGAGTGAAGATCATGACTCACCTTTTGGGCATTTCTGTATGCATAATTAATTAGGCAAAGGAAGAAAGAAAATGGCTGGGCGTGGTGTCTCACACCTATCATCCCAGCACTCTGGAGGTAGAGGAAGGAGGATGAAGAGTTCAAGGCCAGTTTCGCCTACGTAGTGAGTTTGAGGCCAGCCAGTTTGAGGTATATGGGACTCTGTCAAAGGAAGAAAGAAAGAGATGAAGAGCCAGAAGGACAGAGAGAAGGTGACGAGAAAGAAGAGGAAAGAAAAGAAAAGGAATTGTACATCATCGTCCAATAAAAATATCCCAAGTGTAGTTCTGTAGTCCCTTCTGACAAAGTAGCCATGAGCCAATATGGCTATTTAGATACTGGAGATACAGCTAATATGACTAAGGATCTAGATTTTCAATGTTATTAAGTTTAAATTCCAACAATCACATATTATCAGACTGAACAGTGTACAAAAGGAACATGACCATTTACAGCAACATGCAAGCCTGGCTGCACCCACGTTGCCTCCACGCCTCTCTTTTTTACAACAGCCCCTCATCACCTTTAAGTCGGCCCTTCACCTCCACTAACCATGGCCAGAAAGCTGATAAAGTCCTGCTTCAGCCAAGGCATGAGCCCAGGAACCACGCTAAGTTAGTCAGACTCCCCTCTCTGGGAATTTGACTCCAGCTTCAGTGCCATAAAAATAGAAGATGAGGGCTGGAGAGGTGGCTCAGGGGTTAAGCCTCTTCCTTGCAGGCGGAAGGTCCTGAGTTCAGATCCTAGACCCCACGTATAGACACCAGGTAGAAGTAGGGGCGGCCTCTGGTCCTGGTAGGGCGGAGCCTGTGAATCCCAGGGCAGAGTAAACAAGGAGGAGGTGGAGGCGGTCCATGGTGGTTCCCGAATTCGTCCGTGGTTCTACACAAACACATACACACGCACACACGCATACATGCACAATTGAATAAATAATAAAAAAAAAGAAGATGAAAAAGAGAAGACTGACCCCTAACACGCTCATGGTAGTTTCCAGAACAGTAGTCTAGAGCTCGATGAAGACAGTGATAAACATGCATGAGCCCAGCATCGCGATCAACACTCTTGCCTGCATCAAAGTCTGTGACACTCAGCCTTCTGCTAGGGACATGATTTGCCTTGCTGCTCTCTCGTGGATCAAACCTAGGACTTGGTGCTTACCAGGCAAGCGCTCTACCAACTGAGCTATATTCCCAGCTCCTTTCTTCACCTAGAGCCAAGACATCACTTCGGTCCCCTTCAATCGGTTAAAACCTTGGGACAAACTTTTGCACAAACACCAAAAGAGACGTGGTCATGAAAGCTTTCAGCCAAGTAAAGAGATACTTAGGTGTGTGTTAGAGATGTTCCTAGGGCAGGTCTGGCAAAGGACTCGGGATCTGGGCCCAGTTTACAAGCTGTGCAGCAGCAAACAAGACACTTGTTTCTGGACTCTTGGCTGGGACTAAGTTACACACACCCCTTCTCAGTTCACGTTGCCTAATACTCCTTCCTATTTCTATGCATACGTGTCAGAAAATCCCCCGGTCTAGACCATGATGGCTCTACACCCCCTTCCTTCTGCCCCCAGCTCTCCACCTCAGCAGGAAGTTATGTGAGTATGTACGCTGAGTTTCCTGAATTAGTATCTGGCAAAGGACTTCACAGGCATCATCCCAACCCTCTCCTTCCCCCAAAAAACCCCGTACACACTGTAAGGGGAAAGGCCACGTCCCTCTTGTTCACGTCTGCATCCTCAGGGCTGGTACAGAGCCAGAGGCTTCCATCAATGGTTTTCCACGATACTTACCATTTGAATGTCTGAGTGAACGTCCCAGTCTGTTCAGTACATATTATGAATACCCAAATCTATTCCACTTAGACAATCCATAGTTCCAGTTATCTAATTAACGAGTTAACCCCCAAACTGGTTACACTGTATCCACAAGAAGAGCTGGGAGAGGGACGTGCTTTTTTTTTTTGCTTGTCAGTCTGCCTATTCAGCAAAATACTGAACCACCTCTCCATCTTATCCACCTGACCAGGAAATGGTTCCACCCACTCTGGGCTGTGCCTTCCCACCTTAATTAGATAATCATCTCTGAATGGCTTGCTCCGGGGTTTTCCTCCATTAAATAACGCTTCATGGGGAATGCCTCCCATCGTTAAGTTACCACATCTGATTTTTTTTTTTTTTTTATGCTCTGGGCATTGCACACAGACGGGACCACACAGCCTGTGGCTCCCACTTCTTTTTTTAAAATTTTTTTAATTATTTATTCAAGTGTGTGTGTGTGTGTGTGTGTGTGTGTGTGTGTGTGTGTGTGTGTGTAACCACGGACGAATTCGGGAACCACCATGGACACCTCCACCTCCTCCTTATTTACTCTGCCCTGGGATTCACAGGCTCCGCCCTACCAGGACCAGAAACGCAGGCCGCCCCTATTTTCACCTAGCGTCTATACATGGGGTCTAGGATCCGAACTCAGGACCTTCCGCCTGCAAGGCAGAGGCTTAACCCTTGAGCCACCTCTCCAGCCCCCTGATTTTTTTTTAAATCCCTTGTTATCTTAATTTTCTGTAGGAGAGAAATTCAGACATATATGTGAAGTTGGCTTGTCTCTGCCCTGGGTCTTACCTCAGGTATATGATCCAAAGGATGGGGGTTGAATTCTCTGAAGTCTCAGTTTTGTACCCTTGTGGTAATTGGTCTGGCTGGTGGCTGACGTCCAAATGAGAAATGACAGGCAGAGCACCTTCAGTCGGCCTCACTGTGACTTGGGCGGCCGCACAACATGTTGGTTGTCTTATTGCTGTCATACAACATGGCTTCTGCTACATTCACTAAGCTCAGCTCACATTCAGAGGGAAAAGAATCTGATCCTATCTTTTAAAAGGACTGACAGAGACCTTGCAGTATAGTTTGAAGCCATATGATCACTGGTTG
This sequence comes from Typhlomys cinereus, assembly GCA_023101885.1. Lineage (NCBI taxonomy): Eukaryota > Metazoa > Chordata > Mammalia > Rodentia > Platacanthomyidae > Typhlomys > Typhlomys cinereus. The sequence continues at coordinate 1,117,140 of JALPQD010000292.1, read as the reverse complement.
ACACGGAAGTAGAAAAAAGTCTTGGGGGCTAGAGGACAGCTTGGGGGTTAAGATTCTGCCTTGAAAGCAGAAGGTCCTGAGTTCAAATCCCAGATCACATGTAAAATCACCCTGTGGAAAAGGCGGGTCCCTGGTGGGTGGAACCTGAGAAATCCCATAGTGAAGTAAAACGTGATAGAAGCAAACCAGGGCCTTGTTGCAGTTAGCCTGCATGGCTGCTGATAAACGACATCGAAGGACATAAAGGAAGAAGGGGTTTATTTTCTCTTACGATTACTGGTTACAGTTCTTAATCCAGCTTGATGGGAGAGGTCACATCAACACCACAAACTGGCCACACAATCACCTCATAACAGCTGAGAGATGGACAATCCTTACTTGCCAGACCAGCATGTCTGGCCAAATACACAGAAGGATGCCAACTCTCTCAACCAGTTCTCTATGATTTACTCCAGGGCCTAATCCCACCCACCATAGGCTGGGCCTTCCCCATCAGCTAGACAATCTCCTTCAGGTTCACTCTGAGCTTAACTACTAATTCTCTTCAAATGTGCCCAGAGCTCAAACCCTCAACAGTCAAGATGACACCTGTGCCTGACTATGACAAGCCTCCACAGGAACACATGGAAGGAAGGAAGGAAGGAAGGAAGGAAGGGAGGGAGGGAGGGAGGGAGGGAGGGAGTCCAAAAAACCTTTCATCACATTCCTATCTCTTGTTAGCTGCGTGAGCTTGGAGAGTTTGTGCTCTGAGATTTGGTTTCCCCATTTATACAAAAAGCAGCTGGCAGTCGCTAATCTCTAGTGATTTGCAAGAGTGAACTCTTCTTGCCTCAGTCACCTTAAGAGAATGCAGACTTAAGCAACTTCCTGGGATCCCTGGGATCTGTAGCTCTGGAAACTTCCCCCTAACCATAACTGACCTCTGGTACTAGAGATGCCCCTGGCCCTCAGTGGTTCCCCAACTTTTCTTTAATGTTCTTCCTGATGTCAGAACACCCATGAAGCCATGGGTTTGGTCCCAAGTACCACCTAAACTGTGTGTGATGTAACTGGAAACAGCACATAAAAAAAATACAACGATGGATCCTAACAATATAAATTTGGGCTCAGAAACTCAGTGTGTTAGTTGAGTTCCTATAACAAAATACTTGTGGCAATTAACTTTTTTTTTTGAACAGGGTCATATGTATTTCAAGTTGATCTTGAACTCTAATATGTAGCTAAGGATGACCTTGACCTTCTGGTCCACTGAGTGCTGGGTTACAGGCCTGAGCCACCAGTTAGTTTGTAGTGCTTAGGATCATACACAGGCTTCACGGATGCTCAGCAAACACTCTACCTACTGAGCAACATCCTCAGCCCCGATTAATTTAGTTTTTTAAAGAGTAACTTTGACTCACCATTCTTGAGATCCAAGACAGAGCAGTGTATAGCTCTGGGACATATCCACATCACCAGCCAAGAATGAGAGAGAGAGAGACAGAGAGACAGAGAGAGAGACAGAGAGAGAGGGTTTTTCATTAACCTAAGACCACCCCCAAACACTCACACACAAAGCACTACTCCTCTCAAAGTTCTGCCACTTTCCATCATCTGAGAACACAAATGACCTTTGGTAGACTTTCAAAAATCAAACTATAGCAGTCAGAAACTTGCATTGCCCGGGAGTGACTGCTATTCATACCAACTACAAGTAGGAGGAGTCTTTAAGTGCAAACTTCTTGGAGTTCTTTGCTTGTGCTCTGATTTCCAGGAGTTACATACATCGCGGGGGGGGGGGGTGTTGAGTCTTCAAATTCCACGCATAATAATTAACTGCACTTATTCTGAGTGGTCGATTCTCCCCAAACACCGCCTCCCACTCCCAAGGGGCTGTCGCGTTCCCACGATTCTGGGAAGCATCATTCCTCCGAGTCCGGCGCGCAGTGACCTAGGCACCCAAAACCAGTCCGGGAAGAGGGGTTAGGGACACGGTCCCCCTTCCGCCCCCCAATCCCCAGTGCAGGTAACTGAGTGAAACAGGATGACTTTAACACTTCGGTCTCCGGAGGGAGAGATTCCCAATCCCACCAAGTTGGTCCGAGAGAAGCGCGCTCCAGAAGGACTGAGTTCACCCAGTGTGATCATCTCGGGCGACAGGTGGGGAAACCGAGGCCTACAGAGGGAAGCGATCTGCTGGACGTCCTAAGCAAGACAGGCAAGAATCTCCCAGCCCAGCCTTCTTGCTTCTATTCGCCGAGGTCCCCGCGAGGCGTCCTAAAGGAAATTCCCCACCGCGGCAATTCTTCCTTCCGCGCCGGGAATCTCCCTGGAATTTGTGCTCCGTGTGGTTAGTGGTGAACTTCTTCCGTGGCTCGGCACCCACTTCGCTGCTCCCTAAGAGAAAGGTGAGATGAGAGCAATTGCTCCACGCACCCTTGAGATAACTTGGTGCCCAGGGCTGACTGCGTGAGGCCGAGGACCCCGCCGCGCGCTGGCCCTTTAAGGGGGGGACGGAGCGCATGCGCGGCGCGGCCGGAGACGGCCGGGTGGGCGGCGGGCGGGCTGAGGGAGACCCGCCCGGCAGCTGCGCGGCCCCGGGGGCTGCAGGGACCACGGCGGCGGTCAGCTTCCCTGGGCCCCGGAGTGGCGATCGGCCCGTGCGGTCGCAGGTCGCTCCCCGGGGGCCGGCGCTCGCCCAGGCTTTGTCACCCGCCTGCAGCCACCGCCGCCGGCAGAGGCTGCGCGAGTCTGCGGACCGGCCCTGCCGCCCCGCGCTCCTTCCTCCGCCCTCAGCCCGGGCGCGGGCGCCCCAGCCGACAGTCACCGAGCATCCTCCGCCCGTGCTGCAGTGGGTCCCCGGCACGACCGTGCGGCCGGAGCCCGCCGCTTGGTGACCTCAGCCTGGCCCCTGCGCGCCGCCACAGCGGGTCCCGCAGAGCCGGGGGACCCGCACCCCGCGATGGCTCTGCTGACGCTGCGCCGCGCCGGGTGTCCACCGTCGGCTCGCTGAGACGCGCCGGATCCGCAGGGCCAAGGAGCCCCGGTCCCTCGTGCTCGCGCCTCCCGGCTGCGCCCTGTTCCTCCACCAGCTCCGCTGCTCCCCGGGGCCAGAGGGACAAAGCCCACTTTGTGCGGGAGGCGGGCGTGGAATGTGCGCGGCGGCGCGCGCCCCCTCCCCGCCTGGCCCGCTGCGAGCCTCGGCTACCCGACCCGTCGCGCCGGAGAAGCGGCCCCCCCAGCGCTTCCCTCCTGCCCCGCAGGGGTCCACACTCCGAGGTCGCGCGGCTCGGGGTCGCCGCGGTACCACCGTCCCCCGGCGCGCGAAAGCAAGAGTGAGCGTGCAAGGGTTTCGTCGAGGAATTTGTTCTCTTCTGCACTGGGACCCGAGACGCCCAATCGGCGTGGACACGCGTGCCTTGGCACCCACTTTCTCTGGCCGCAGGGCTGAGCTGCCTGGCCTCAGTTTCCCTCCCGCTTTTCTGATCTTGGCGGTCCTAGACCGAAGCCCGTCATTGTTCTTGCTGCCAAATGGGGGTGCTCTGTAAAGACTGCCAATTTGGGGTGTGTTCTCTTCTTCCCATATTCCAAACAAAACGGGGCCACTAAGACTGACTGCGTCCAACCCACCCCTTGACCCCCACTTCAGGTCGATGCATTGATTTCTGTCTTACGAGTAGTATTTTATTGTTGCAGGAGCCACGCCCTGGTCTCTTAAAGGCGCCCGGCACGTTTGCCATGTGTTATCTCTGCAGCTGGTGTGTAGGAGGCCTCCTGTGAGCCACTTATTTTTTCTCCCGCCTTCTGACACATCTTCCCACCCGGGTCGAGGATTTAGGGATGCCAGGGGGGAAGAGGGTGGTCTCGAGTGGCAGCGGCGGTGCCGCCCAGACCGCCACCGCTGCAGCTGCTGCCGCCGCTGCTGCCGCCGCCGCCCACTCTGGTGTCAAACGCTTGGAGACCAGCGAAGGGGCTTCAGCCCAGAGAGACGATGAACCAGAGGAGGAAGGAGAAGAGGACCTGCGAGACGGAGGTGTACCTTTCTTCGTCAACCGGGGTGGGCTGCCCGTGGACGAGGCCACCTGGGAAAGGATGTGGAAGCATGTGGCCAAGATCCACCCCGATGGCGAGAAGGTGGCCCAGCGCATCCGTGGGGCCACCGACCTGCCCAAGGTAAGACATAGGGGTGGGGGTAGGGGGGCAGGCACACTTCATGAACTAGGATGCAAGTGACCCTGGCTAACTGATAGATGGTATAGAGCACTGCTGTTGGTAAGGTAAAGGGGTTTGGGGGTTTTTTGTTTTTGTTTTTCATATAGATAGGTCATACCTGACCAGAATTTTTTTCTCTAGTGCTCTGAGGTCATTTGATGAAGGAGGTTTAATGCTGTCTCCAGGAGCCCTTTATTGCTTTCTGGACTGATATGGCCTGACCTCTCTCTATTTGCCTAATAATACTTGCCAAATCAGAAAACTGTGAGCACACAGATAATGAATGGGAATGGGAGCCACAGGGCTCTGTACCGTGAGAAAAGATTTCCATGCATTAAGTTTGTTCAGTTCAACCTAAAGCCTCCCAAAGGAAGTGCAGTTTGGGTCCCCTTTTAAGATGAATGTTCAGAACTTAAGTGGGAGTCAGGGAGGGAGGGAGTGGCAGAGCTGGGTTCCAGGTGCTCAGCTCTCTGGGGTATCAGCTTCGGGGACATCGGAGAGGCCTATGGGAAGAGAACTTACATACTTTTTCTGGACTGTCTGGAGTGCCTTCACCACTGCAGTCTCCATGGCCAAGGAAAGCAGAGGCTGTCTCATTCATCTTTGTCTTCTCAAGGTCTCCTGTGTGCCTGGCACAGAATGGGCACTTATGTGTGTTTGCCGAATGAAAGGACATTTGAGTCGTTCCGTGCTGTCCAGTGCTATATTGGAAACGTGTGCCTGTTTGCGTTTTTTTCACCGTCTGTGCTTAAATCTAAGAAAGCACTGTCCCCAGTACAGAGCCCTTTGGTCAGAGATCAGAGCCATGCTTGGTCCTGAAAGGGGAGGGGTGGGGGGGATGGAGCAAGTGTGACTTGGTTAGACATGGGGACAACAGGCCCCTGTTATTTTCACTGGGTTACTAGTAGAGGACTTTAGAGAATGTTTGGGGAAGAGGGAATCTGAGACTGAACTTTGAGCTCCTGGCTACCTCCCAGGGGAAGAGGTGTACATTGATCTTCAGTAGCAACGTCATCCTTGTGGACATTTGTGTTGATCTTTATTTTAGGGGGAGAGAGAATATGCATATGCATGTCATTCTACATGGGTAGAACTCAGAAAACAACTTTTGGAAGGCAGTTCTCTCCTACTCACGTGGGCTTCCTGGGACTGAACTCAGGTCGCCACGTTTTGCGCGTAGGCAACTTACCCACTGAGTGATCTTGCTGACTCTGTTTCGGGTATCCTATCCTTAAAATGAGCAGCACTGTGCCAAACATTCCCAAACAAATTTTGGGATCCAGCTCTGATTTCTGACTTTAGGATAAATTCTGAGAAAAGTTCAGCATGGAAGAACATGGCCCTGTTTTGGAGTACCGCCTGTGCTTAGAACCTTAGCAAGCCACGTCAGCCCGTTGGAGTCACAGTCTTCTTATCTGTAGAATGGGAGAGGAAAGCAAGCAGCTATGTATCAAGCATTTAACAAGCTGCATTTTATCACGCTGCATACCAATATTGTCATGGTGATCATTACCTTTCCTCCCCTCCTTCCCAAGAAAGGGAGATAAGGTGCTGCTGAGAGACGTTTGTGCCGCTGAGGCCAGAACTGTGCGCTTGGAATGCTGGGGCAGATCAGCACTGAGCACAGGGCTCTCCAGCCATCTCACGCCTGTCTGGATTGAGCCACAGGAGAGTTGGTGTCACTCCTCTCAGGGACTCAGAAACATCAGTGTGCTCCCGAGTGATTGGTCAGTAATGCCATCTTCAGTCCTCATGTCTAGGAAAGAGTTAAGCACAGGTGTCAACTTGACATTTGAGGGTTTGAGCTCTGGGACACTTTTGTAAAGAAATAGGGATTGAGTTGGGCCCAAAGCAAACCTGCAGGGGATTGTCTAGCTGATGGGGAAGGCCCAGCCCATGATAGGTGGGACTAGGTCCCTGGAATAAAATACAGAGAGCTGTTTGAGAAAGTTGGCATCCTTCTGCATGCTTGGCCGGACATACTGATCTGGCAAGTAAGGATTGTCCCTCTCTCAGCTGTTACTGGTGGCCGATTCCCTTGGCCCCGGTGTTGGTGTGAGCTCTCCCATTAAGCTGGACTAAGAACTGTAACCAGACTATCATGAGAGAATAAATTCCTTCTTCCCTTAAGTTGTTTTATGGTGATTTATGAGCAATCATGCAGGCTAACTGCAACAGGTATGGTTGAAAGGGTGAAGAAGCTATTTGCAGGGAAGGGAAAAATTTCATGAAAAGGTTGAGGAAATTTGGAGACTTCCTGTCTTCAGGCATCTGGGGAAGTGTCTTATATGGAGGAAATTTCAGTCTTAACTTGGCCCCTGGGAGGCTAAATGCCAGACTACAAGGTACAGAGGACCCGTCCATCCCCTCCCTTCTTAGTGGCCTGCTGTCGGGGCTGGCAGCAGAGGTCACATTGTATCACCGTGGATTTTAGGAAGAATTTTCTTGGGACTGCAGTCTTAACAGACTGCTTGAGCCAAAATTTAAAATTGGAGATTTCTCATCTAACAGTACAGAGTTTTGGCATGTTTACAGAAAAAGGAGAGATTTGGGAACAGAATCTATAGCAGCTGATGTGGGGGTTGGGATGTGTCTCCCTGTCCCCCAATTTATCATGGCCGCCCCACGACTGCCACCAACCTTCCCTGATTTTTATCTGCCATTGCCCTGCAAGACACTGAATTGCACAGCTGCATAGTATGGTCCAAGGTAGAGCTCTGGAGGCAAATCCATTGTGTTTTCATGCTCCCTCTCTCTCCCTCTCTCCCTCTCTCCCTCTTTCCCTCTCTCCCTCTCTCTCTCTCCCTCTCTCTTTCTCTCTCCCCCTCTCTCCCCCTCTCTTTCTCCTCCCTCTCCCCCTCTCGCCTCTCTCCTCTCTTTCCTCTCTCTCCCTCTCTCTTCCTCTCTCCTCTCCTCTCTCTCTCCTCTCTCCCTTTTTCTCCGTCTCCTCTCTTTCTCCCTCTCTCTTCCTCTCTCCCTCTCTCTCCCTCTCCCTCTCTCCCTCTCTTTCTCTCTCTCTCCCTCTTCTTTCTCTCTCCCTCTTTTCTCTCTCTCTCCCTCTCTTTCTCCTCCTCTTTTTTTTTTCTCTCCTCTCGTCGTCTCTTTCTCCCTCTCTTCCCCTCTCCCCTCCCTCTCCTCTCCTTCTTCTTTCTCTCCTCTCCGCCTCTCTCCCTCTCCCTCTTTCCTCTCCTCTTTCCTCCATCCCTCTCTTCCTCTCTCTCTCCTCCCTCCCTTCCTCCTTTCTCTCCCTCCCTCTCTCTCCCTCCCTCTCTCCCTCTCTCTCTCCTCTCTCTCTCCCTCTCTCTCTCCTTATGAGAAGAAGGTGTGCTACTCCCTTGCCCTCCGCCTCCCCAGCTGTCTAACAGATGCAGTCCAGCACCCACTTCAGAAGGGTGTTGAGCTAAACTAGTGAGGGAGAGTGAGTCGCCTCACTGGACAGACATCAATAGGCACCCAGGTTGTACCAAGTGGGCAAGCAGCAAACCATCCCCAAGGACTGTGGGAGAAAAGGACTCTGGAAAGATGATGCCAATATGGCAAATGGTGATGGGTTCTAGAAGGATCCAGAAGCCAACAACAGTTCATTCCTGGAGAAATCTCTTGTCACCATTCCAGGCTCCTAATCTCCATCTTACAAACCCAGCAACTACTCAGCCCAGCTGCGGAGGCCTAGCTGCGCCTTGCCATTGTGCGCCCGCAGATGGAAATTCCGACATCTCCAAGAGGGTGGGAAAGCCTGTGGGGCAGCGCGGGCCAACTGTCTTTAGTACACAGTAGCCATGGCAGAGGACTCTTGGGATATCTGCAAGCAGCGGCTCACCAATGCCGCCAGTGGATTTATTATGGAAGCCATTAAGATCACCGCCAAGCCATTCAGGAGCCTGACTGAAGGCACGGAGCTGGATTGACAGCGGGGCTGGCTGTCCATCACTAAGTCTTCCTGACTCTGCCCTCAAGTCCAGCCACAGGCTCTTCCCCCCAAGTTTCCTTAGTGTGCTGGCTCTTCCAGTGGGGCTGTCCTTGAACCCCTGGCTATCCGGGGCTCCTGGAACAAAGTGAACGCTTGCTCTTAGTCATGCAGGAGTTGTCTGGAGAACAGCCATGTAGCCCCTCCCACTGAATTCCACCTCTCAACAGCAAATTTCCTATCTGGGGAAGATGATGGATAGAAACCAGGCAGAGACCTGCTCATCTGGATGGCGTAGATCTTCCTTAGTTCTGTGTGCCCACACTCGGCTCTCGTAATGAGCCCTACAGAGAAAAGGGGTGCTGTCATGCAGGGGCTGGCTGGGAGTCCCTTTCAGCCTGGACTCAGTGACAGTTGCCTCTGAGGTCCTCCTTGAGAGGCCTCAGTCTCCTCTGATCTCTTCCTTCTTGCCAAGGTTCTCTGGGAACCTTTGTCTGCATGACACGTGCCCACGATGCCCTCTGGCTCTGGCATACCCGGCTCTGTGTGAAAATAGTTCTTCAAGTGCAGTTCCTCATAGGCAGGGGTCACTAGGCCCCGTTTAACAGACAGGGGGATTCTGTCACACTGGGAGCACCTTCCAAGATCAGGTGACTTGGGTGGTACTACAGTGCTGCTTAGAGGGGACTGCTCAGTCATCCCCTCCCCGTGCTTCCCCACCCCACGCCCTCCTTGAACCAGGGAAGCCAGTCAGGCCCTCTGAAAGTTCTGGAGCCCGTTTTGAACAGGATGGTCAGAAAAGGGGATGCGGGTTTCTATTGGGCTTGACTCCTGGTGACCGTAAGGGATGCGCCACTTAGAAAAGGGGAATGATGTGAAAGGGGAAGGTGTCTGCTGCTAGGGACTGTCCAGACAGGAAGCAGAGGTCTCCTCGAAGAGGGAGAGAAAGTAGGAAGTGCCAGACTGGCCCTCCATCCCAGGGCCCTCCCCTCCCACACGTCTACTATGAAGTGAGGAGGAATCTGCTAGGAACACTGCCATCGGCAGTACCCAGACACAAGTGCGTGGTGATGACTAGTATGTCAGCTCCCTTCCAGGCAAAGTCCCTACCACCACAGCCATATTATTTGCAAACTATTTTAGAAAGAAAAGAGTTTATTTATCACACAGCCTTGGAGACTGGAAGTTCAAGATAGGGAACTCCATTGCTTCAGCCTATGGTAAGGGTCTAAAGGTGACAGATGTCATCAGAGGCAAAGAGTGAGGGGAGGGGAGAGGCAATCACACTGAAAACAAGAAGCCAGAAGATGGGCTGGTGAAGGGCAGAGGGTAAAGGAGATTGTCACCAAGCCTAATGACTTGAGTTTGTTGACCTGAACTCACATGGCCGAAGGGGAGAATCAGCTTCTACAAGTTATCCTCTTTTAACACAAGTGACATGTGCATTCCACACCACACCCACCCCAACATACACACACAAGATAGATGACTGATGACAGGTGATAGATAGATAGATAGATGATAGATAGATAGATAGATAGATAGATAGATAGATAGATAGAGAGAGAGAGATAGAGAGATAGAGAGATAGAGAGATAGATAGAAAATTAAGACAGAGGAAGGGGGACCAGGCTTGCTCCTTTCCTGACAACCCTAAGGACTGCCTCAGTCCTTTCCAAGGACACACCCCCAGTGTCCTTATGACCTCCCATTGGCTCCCTGTCTCATCATCACAACACTGAGACCCAAGTCTCCAATGTGTCCAACACCTTTGGGGGAACAAACCACATCTAAGCCATAGCTGAGAACAAATCCCAGACCCCAGCAGACTTAGCCCCCATATGGACGTTCTTGTTAAGCATTCACAAATGAGTACTTTAAGCTCAACACAGTCAGTGGATCGACCTGTGTTTTTCCTAAACTATAAGACACATGAAATTGGAACATCGTTTAAGCTTCACATTAGAGATAGTTAGTCACATTGAAGCTTCATATTAGAAATGCAGTTTGGTGTGAGAGAGGGATGGCTGGGCTGGGACCCTGCCAGAAGGCTTGGGAAAAAGGGGTGGTCAGGGAAAGAGACTCAGGGTAGGAGGGAAGCAAGCCTCCCCAGGGTGTGACTTGTGGGGACCAATGCTTAGGGGCTGGTGGGCTGGAAACTCCACGAGTTCTTTCTCTGTTCCCCAGATTCCCATACCGAGTGTGCCTACTTTCCAGCCGACGACGCCCGTCCCTGAGCGCCTGGAAGCTGTGCAGCACTACATCAGGGAACTGCAGTATCCTCTGGGGCTCAGAACAGTGGCTGCCGCTGGCTGCTGTGGCAGTGGCTAGGAGGGGCTTCTTTCAAGCTCCTTCCGCAGTTCCCGAGGTGCTATGCCCGGGCATCTCTGTGCTCCCTGGAAGCTGTGAGGATTGTATCAGAGTGTTGGACTCACTCCAGCCTCTCCAGCACCAGCTTCCTCTGGGGTGTGTGTGTGTGTGTGTGTACACGTGCGTGTGTAACTTGTAACCTGCTGGAGGGAGGGTCCTGTCAGCTGCCAACCCTACCCAAGGAAGGAAGCTCCCTTGGAGCTATTGAAACATTGACTTTTAAAGTTGGGGAACCACTGTAGGAAAAGGATCTGCAAAGTAACTTCCACATTTTGGAGTTTTCTGCTAGTCTTCTGTTCTTGCCCATCCTGAGGCCACCTGCCCAATTCCCATGTCTCTGTGTTGGGCTCCTCCAGCACCTTCCCAAGAACTGGGTCCTGGGTCCTTTCCCTCAGCCCCTCTGACTGAAGATGGGGTCCTGAGGTGAGAAAATGAAGCCGTGTGGATCCTAGCAGGGAAAGACCAGACTGGAGGTTAGAAATGGCCTCAGTTCTTCTCTGTGGCAAAGGGAAAAGAGCAGTGCATCCTGGGAGGTGCTGGACTAGAGCTGCCGCCAGCCCCTCCCGCCTTCTCAAACCCAGCGCTGCAAGGAGCTGTCCCTAGCTGAAGCCGCTGTCCCAGCCCTCCTGGGCTGGCTGCCCACTCAGTTCCCCTTCCTGAGACTTACAGGCTGAAAACAGGGGACACCTCTTCCAAAGAAAATGGGGAGATGGGATGGACTGTTGGGGAAAGCAGCCCCGTGCGATGCCTCCTCTCCCCCAGAGAACAGCTCCTGAGCATCCTCCAAGCGCTTTGCAACACTCAGTGGAGTCATTACTCAGCCTGCACCATGGCAGGTTCTCGGCCGGCAAGCGGAAATGTCACCCTCTTTCAGACTTTGTTTGGAAGCCCTTAACCACCCACAGGTACAATCACACAGGGACACAGTTCTTTGAAATTAAGAAGAGCAGACCTCTGACGGGGTGAGTATGTAAGACCTAACTGCGCGTCTGGGCTCGGGATGCTCTGTGTTCAGTCTTTGAATGACAGTTTAGGGGGCAGACAGGGACTTTCCTGAGGGAAGGGGGAGGGATGCCATCCTGGGGACTGATGATGACAGATGTCCTAAGAAGGGGAATTCCACTGAGATAGACAGAGAAGGCGGGCGAAAGGGCAGCTCCGCTAAGCTTGGAGAACAGCCCACCCTCCTTCCAGCTTGCCTTGGCGCTGCTACAGGCTGGTCCCAGCTAGAGTCAAATGATTTTGTTTTGTTTCAGTGAGAGGGGAACTTGGAAGGAAAGAGCCCTTTTCTCTCTCCCTGCAGCTTCTCAGAGTACCTACATACTTACCCAGTTTGTTCCTTCCGTACTGCTTGGTGTGTAGCAGGTCTCTTGTCTAAGCCTTGGGGACTCAGGAGAAAGAAAACCACTTCTCCCACTTCCCATCCCACCATCCAGCACGCACCCTCCAGCTGATTTGCTTGCTGTGTCCAGTTTCTGCCAGTGAGACCCTGGAGGCCAAGGACATTGTCAGGCTGTCTGAGGAGTCAGAGCAAAGATGCCCGCATAGGATTAACACTCTGGGGTTTAAAAAGTAACACAAGTTTTACATTGTGCTGGGCACATAATCTGTGTTCACTTTTATATGAAAAGAAACGTGCTTTAAAGTAGTTTGTATACTTTTGATTGCTTCCTCCTGAAGCCCCTAGGCGGAACCCACCCTCCCTGATCCCAAACATTGTTCTTGCCCTGTGGCAGCTGCATGCAGTTATCCCTGGCAGAACTGGTGAGCAGGCTGAGTCCCCAGGCTGGGAGACAGACTGTCTTGAAGTGGCCTGAATTCCAAGTTCAAGGCAGGCAGGGGAATCAGTCGCCACACCGAGGCTTGTAGGGAGCAGCTGCCACCATACCAAGCTCTTCTGGGAGCTGTGGCTGGATCAGGAATGCCCACCGTACTCAGAAGGGAAGCAACCCTTGCCAAGCCCCCGGCCCCTTGCCAAACCCCCTGCCATCCCAGAAGGCCTAGCGTAGTGGCTCCCAAGCTCTGGCTCCATTCATGCTCCCCTCCCCCAGAGTCTTTGAGCCAGAGCCAGGCTGGGGGAGGAGGAAGTGAGAGGAGGGAAGGACAGTGGGCCTCCTTCCTGACACCAGCCTCCCCACCCCCTCAGGCTGCAGGCTTGGAGGGGGGTGGGGGGAGGCTGCTTGCGGGTGGGGCTCTGTCCTTCCAGTCACCAGAAGAGGCCTGAAGAGGTGGTGTCCTCAGGGCCCGCCCCCTTTTCCCACAGGCTGATGGACCTGGCCAAGGAAATGACCAAAGAGGCCCTGCCAATCAAATGCCTGGAAGCTGTGATCCTGGGAATGTATCCTTTTCTATGCCTGGAGGCTTTGGAAGGACAGTCAGCCGCCCTAGCCTCAGCTGCCTGCTCTGGGAAGACAGGAGAGAATAGAGTTAAAGAGAGAGTGGGGGACAGAAAGGAGAGAGAGAGGTTGAGAGAGTGCTGAGTGGGGCTCCAGGGCTCTCCCTAGGCTAACATCTCTTAACCCCAAAGTGAGGAACCCCATCTCTCTCTGCTGGCCAAGGCAGAGGAGTCTGTATACAGAGGACCCTGTGTTCTGAATCCCAAATCTGTGTATATTTTGTACCCAGACAGCTATACCATTAAAAAAAAAAATCTGGGAGAAGCAGTCAGTAGGCCCAGTGGTCAGCACATCCACGATGGGCTGATTTGTAGCTAAGACACGGGGTGTTAGAAGCAGAACTACGTAAAAAGGGGCACAAGGCTTCTCAGCCAGCCAGCCAAGGGCAGAGAAGCAACTGCAGCTGGGTCACCAGGGGCAGAGAAGCCCCCAGCAGAGACTGCCCTCCACAGGCCTCCCAGGCAGAAGAGCGAACAAGGAAGGAGCTTGTGACCAGTTTTCTGAACCCTATATTTTTTTTTTAGGTCTGTTAAGATAAAAATGTTTCCGCTAAAACAAACATAGCACAATGCATTCAACTCCGGTGACCCAACTCAAGGCCAGTGGGAGTAATCGCTCTCCACTGACCCCCATTCCCTGCCAACTGCAGGACATGTTCCTGGTCCTACGGGCAGAGGAGGTAGCCTGGCTCATACTCAGAGAAGCGCAGACTTGGGGGTTGGGGAACTAGGGAATAAGGATTGGAAGGAAGAGAGACTGGCTGAAGGCAAGGAACACACTTTTCTGAGGGGCTGTGATCTGAAGGGGTCCCTCTCCCACTGTACACCTACCTTCGGTTCCCCTAGATGTCCCCAGAGCAACCCACAGGGTGACAGTCATCTTGGACTCATCTCCTGTCCGCAGGGCCCTTTGCTAGTTTAATCATGGGACCAAGAACTTAGGCCTCTGGCTGCACACCCCTTCTAGACTCTGTCCAGCTGCCACACACCCACGTCCAGATTCTGTCCTCATGGGGGTGAGGCCACCCCCCTCCTCTAGAGCACACCTGGACCGCGCTCCAGGCAGGCTTGTGTGGTTCTGAAGCCCTCTTCAGGGGTCGCCTGGCAGCAGCTAGGAGAGTGGTCCTTGCACAGTATCCTCTCGGCCACTTCTGTACTGTGCTGCCTGTCACTGTGTCTTGTTTACACAGCACCCCAAGCCTCTGCAGAGTGGAGCTGTTCATTTCTGTGCCCTGCCCACTGGGTCTGAAGACATGGACTCTGGGGTCAGGCTGAGCTCAAATCCTGACTCTGTCACATACCATGTGGCCACTAAGCCATTCCCTCACCGTCTCTGAGCTTCAGAGACTTTGCCGAAAGCGTCATGGCAGTGCAGCCGAGTCGCTGGGACAGTTCTCAGTGACTGCAGGTGACACCCATCCATTGGTCTCTTTCTACTCACATGCCCATGGAGAGTTTTCCTAGGTAACTCTCCTGGCAAGGAGCCAGGCACTAGAGAAAGGGCAAAGAGCAAGACAGCCACTTCCCCCGCCCTCAGGAAATTTACTTTGGGGGGTATATAATAAGCAAATAACAGAGAGAGCTGCGGGATGGGGCTGGGGCGGTGAGCGCAGCAGTGAGCAGAGCTGTAGGTCTGTCCAGACCTACGCAGGGAAACAGACAGCGATGCCAGCCACGTCTGAGGCCCCCAGAGCAGCAGACAAGATTGAGGGGGCAGGTGGCTTGGGGGGAAGCAAGCAGTGTGGACCTAGCAGCCCTGGCCAGCAGAGGCGGGAAGCCTGATTCTGTCTGAAGGATGATGGACAGAGAGCAAGGGAAAGCCAGAGATTGGGGTGAGGGGATCCCTAACAGATCTGTCTGCATCCGCAAGGAGTCTGTGTATGAAAGAGAAAGTAAACGTCAGAGACAGAGACAATCTATGGCTGAGGAGATTCTTGTGAAAGTGGCTGACAGGAGAGGGAGAAAAGGGAGGGTAGCAGCTGGCTCCTCGTGTTCTACTGTAGCCGCAAGGAGAGCCCTGCAGGTGGGACTGAGGGAGCCTCACTGATGATTTGAGGGACTCTGCTTAACATCAAAACAGGGGTCACTAGGACTATTTATCTGACCCCTATTGCTTACCAGGCTGGATGCTAGATGATAAGGTTCGGGGATGAGCACGCCACGTCTCTTCAGAAGCCGGTGGTCCAGAGAGACCCCGTGGGCACACACGTCCCACAACTGAGTCCTCCCGGTTCTGGTCTGGCCCTTTCCTCAACTCAGTGACTGGCCAGTTACCTCACCAACAGCATGCCCACCCTGGAGCGCTTCCCCATCAGCTTCAAGACCTACTTCTCAGGGAACTACTTCCGCCACATTGTGCTGGGGGTGAACTTCGGGGGCCGCTATGGGGCCCTAGGTATGAGCCGGCGGGAGGACCTGATGTACAAGCCGCCGGCCTTCCGCACACTCAGCGAGCTGGTGCTGGACTATGAGGCTGCTTACGGCCGCTGCTGGCACGTGCTGAAGAAGGTGAAGCTGGGCCAGTGTGTGTCCCACGACCCCCACAGCGTGGAGCAGATCGAGTGGAAGCACTCTGTGCTGGACGTGGAGAGGCTGGGTCGGGAGGACTTCCGCAAGGAGCTAGAGCGACATGCCCGAGACATGCGGCTCAAGGTCAGACTCCACGGTGGCTCACAGAGGCGGCGTGACTGCTGCTGGCTGGGGTTGCCCTGATCCTCCTGTCCCATGTCAGGGGCAGGATGGAATGCCCCCCTCGACGCAAGGCAGGGCTTCACCCACAGTCAAGGTCCCCTTCAGGTGGACATAGCAAGGTGGACCCCCCTCCAAGAGTAGTAGTCATGGGTCTTGATACATAAGACAGGAATGTGATACACCAGGTGTGGGTGCTTTAGAGAAGGGCTGATGGGACACACCCGGCTAATCGGGAGATGGCAGCTTCCATCCTGAGTCCTGAGCCCAGCATGCAGTAAAGGACCAGGAGGAGAACAGCAGAAGGGGAAGGTCAGATCATGCAAAGACAATGAGGGTGGTGGTCTCTTCTCCGCCTCCTCACTACAAATGGCCGGTACTGGGAAGTTGGGAGAATCTTTTCCTCTTCTAGTTTGTTTTACTTTCTAAGATTTTTTTTTTTTTAATGAGGATCTAGCCCAGACTGGTCTCCAACTTTGCTATGTCACTGAGGTTGACTTTTCAAATCTTCTTGCCTCAGCCTCCCAGGGCTGGCATTACAGGGGTGGGCCATCATGCCCCTTTTGAAAATTAAAAGTAGTCTGACCACATTGCATACCAATACATCCACTTTTCTCGTTTTCTTTTTTTTCTGAATCAGACAGAGCTACCAGGCTGGCATCTGATCAGCTCGAGATAAGCAGCGTCACCATCTGGGGTGGTTCCGATCTACCCAGCGTTCAGCCATGGGTGTCATTCCCATCTGACACGCTTACCTGGCCTCTTCTCCCAGGGTGTTTCCCAATCTTATGACAGCCTAGTGACGTCCCCTTTCTATACTGCCATCAGGGCCCAGAGGCAGTAGACAGTCTTACTGAGGCTTTAGTGCCTGGGATGAGCCATGACAAGGCAGAGGGCACCCGAGGCTTGGAAGGGGCACTGCCAGGATGGCCTCCGAGAACTGTGCCTCTCAGCAGGATAGGGTGGGTTGCACAGCAACCCCAGAGCATTCTTTTGTCTTTTCCTCCCCACCTAGATTGGCAAGGGGACGGGCCCCCCCTCTCCCACCAAGGACCGGAAGAAGGATGTTTCCTCCCCACAGCGGGCCCAGTCCAGCCCCCACCGCAGGAACAGCCGCAGCGAGAGACGGTAAGAGATGAGTCTCTACCTCAAAGAGTGTTTTTGTCTCTCTTCCTTCTGGTCTCCCTCTCTCTTCATCTCTCCTCCTCTTCTGCTTTTTGCTCTCTCACAAGAGAAGCCACTTGGGCTGCATGTTTGTGCGCTGACAATAGTTACGGTGATGAGAGTACCTTTTATACAAAGACAGCACCTCCCACTGGCCCTGGCTACCTTGTGCCCAACCAGCAGGTCTGAGGACAGAAGGCTTGAGGCAGGCAGCAGAATGGGGGAGTGCGTGGGAAGAACTCGATGGGGCTCTACCAGGTCATGAGCTGTCCAGTGGTTTGCTGGAGAGGCTCAGAACCTGGCCTGAGGCTCTGCAGCCAGGATAGGCTTTCAAGACAGCTGTTGTCCCCAAGAGCCTGCATTTCATGTCTAAATGACAAAACTGCTATTAAAATGCCAAGCCTCATGTTCTGACTCTCTTCACATATCATTCTGACCCTTGCTGTAGATATAATTGTCCCTCAGAAGCCACCTCTACTATTAAGGGGTACCAAGCAGACCTCTGGCACTGAAATGCCCATCATCCCTGACTTTAATCTAGGAGTTTTGTCGGGATTCCCCTTGGGAGGTTGATGCTTGGAGCTGTTAACCACCAGCTGCGTCATGCCCAGTGTCTCCAGCAAGGAGCAAGAGGCTGTGGAACAGGAGCAGTTCAGAAGCCCAGACTGGCCGGGCCCCAGAACACTTGCCCACAGCCACTCTGCCCTAAAGACTCTTCAGACAACGAGGGGAAACCAGGAAGACAGTTTCTGCTCACCAATCCCTTTCCCCCTCCTCTCTTGCCTTCCCTCCTTCCTCTACCTCTGCAGGGACCACTCACTCCCTGTCTCCTCCCCTCTGCTTACTTCCTGCAGGCCTTCAGGGGAGAAGAAGCCTTCAGAGCCCAAAGCCATGCCAGACCTCAATGGATACCAGATCCGGGTTTGAGCAGATGCCAACACCCCAGACCTCCTCTGCTTCTGGAGGCCTGAATCCACCTGTGTGAAACTACTTCGTTCTGAGACAGGGGCTGGTGATGGGCCAGAGTTGGGGGATGCTGCAGGAAGGGTATCTTACGTTGAGCCCCCAGGCAGCTCCCCATCCCATAGAGCCAAGCCCCTAACTTTGGGCCAAGAGGCAGTTAGTATTTTATTTGGAGTTTTGAGCTCTACAACTGAAGTTCAAGGTATTTGGGGAGGAGGACAATGGATGTGCTGGTAGCTGACAAGGGCTGGTCCCTCCTGAACACCATGGGGCAGGGAGAGAAGGGCTCACTGCTTCTGCAGGGTCCTGACTCTCTGGGATTTGGGAACATGGAAAATTCCCCAGCCTCAGCAATCTGTAGGATAAGGATGGGGTGGGGTGGGATGGGGTGGGAACAAAGGTGTTTCTCTAGCTGGGCCTGTCCTGGAAAAATCTTGACCCAGGGAAAGGGAAACAGGGTAGGCTAGGATCCCCCTCACACATCAAGAGCCCATGGTCCGTGAGCCCTCAGGCGGGCATAACTCCGTAGGTGGTGCTATGTGAGCCTTCCTGCTGCTGCCAGAATGGAGCTGGACAGGTGGAAAGCCAGGAGAGGACCATGGAGAAAGAGTTCCTGGCCCAGCAAGCCCTAATAGCTTGGCCTGTGGCTATAGCCCAGAGGCTTCCTGCAGAAGGCAGAGCTCTGCAAAGGTCCAGAATGATACTGTGGACAGCATGACCGTGGGAGGCCGTGGCACAGGAGTGGGGGGGGACCTTCAGGCCTGAGTCTTTCCCTGTGAGAAGGGGTCCTGCTGCTCCTCTTCTAATGACCTCAGCCTTTGCTGGGGAAATCAAGACCAGAGCAGGATGCCTGCGCCCCGGACCCACCTCTCCTGCTCTGACAGTCTATTCAGGCTTGTAGTGGCTACAATAGGCCACCATGTTTGGCAGCTACTTGGGATGCTGGCAGGGAGAAGTCCAAACAGAGGAGTCATCCCCTCTTTAGCCATCAGGCATGAGATCCCTGATGGAGAAGTGAGATGTGGAGAAAGGCCGGCAGGACTTGGGGCAGACAGAGCCCAAGAACTGGGGGTGTAAGTGAGAAGGGATGTGGGAGGCAGTTTAGAATGGGGCTGTGTGGAGAGTCAAAGAGCTTCTAAGGAAGGTTTCAGGTGGGGGGGCAGATGGAGAAAGTGACCACTAAGGTTTTACTGAGGCTGAGTCAGCCAGGGCAGTTGTAAGGCTGCAGAGGGATGATAATCCGGGTTAGGACTGGAAACGCAAATGCCTACAGGGCCAGAAAGGGCCCAACAGGAGGGCTGAAGGCCTGGGTGGGAACTCTGGCCCACTAAATTAGGCATGCCCCATTAAAGGGATGCTGCCACTGTTCCCATAAAGGCAGGGGGAGGCAAGACTCTGAATTTGTACACAAAATCTAATTCTTAACAGCAACCAGTTTGTGAAATTTAAAAAACCAGTGCTGGTAAAAGAGAACGAGTTTGCAGCCTCTGGCGTGGACGGCTCTCCTGCGTGGAGCAGGAGGCAGGAAAGCTCTGAGTTCTCAGAGCCGGGCTGGGCCAGGGAAGGGGACGAGGGTTCCAGTGTGGAGGAAAAACTGAAAACCTTGCAGTGGTGCTGGGTCACCTGCAGGGCTGGAGAGGGACAGGCGGTACAGCATCTTGACTGCGGGAAGATGGATGGTTGCTAGGAATAAGGAAGAGGGAGGGAGGGAAGTGCTGAGAGGCCGACACTCAGCACACCAGCAGCTCCCGGCCCACAGCCAGGCCCAATGGGGCTCCTCACAGGCACCCAGGGAGGTCCACTGAACAGTACCCGGCCTCACCTGGTTCTTCCTGCGACTAATGGGCCAAGGGAGGTGTCTGTCCAGCCTGTGCCCCCAAGCTACACCTGGGCAGCCCAGCAATAGGTATGGGCACCATCTTAATCTCTGCACTCAGGGAGTGGGATGGTGGTCCCCATGTTCCCACACTCACCTTGGGAAGCACAGGCTTACAAAACAGAGTCCTTTCTGAGTCTAAATGTGGCTGCTTATCCCCAGGGGTGTAGCTCTGTGAGTCTCTCAGAACTTCAAGAAATGACAGAGTAGGGAAGAAGTGTGGGAAGCCGGCAGCTGGAGTCGGTAGAACAGGAGAGCTGTTCCTGGCCCCAAAGCAGAGGCAAATGGAGTTGTGACCTGCTATCCCGTGAGCTGTTCCCAGCTGCAGCTCCTGCCACTTGCCTTTCTGAGCTAAGGATCTGGGCTTGTGGAGATGGCCACAGCCTACAGTGGTGCTTTTTCATTTCTTTTTCATTCATTTTCATATGTAGCAAGCCCTCCTCCCCTCCTGGGCCTTTTACACAGGCTCTGCTCCAATGGGGCCCACCTGGCTACAAGGTTTCTGGAGTAGGCAGAGGCAGGGACTTTGAGGCCTTAGTCACCATACATGGCATCACTCCTCCCACTTCCTCTGAGGGACAGGAACCTAGGCCCTCCCTTGAAGTTAGGCCCGCCTTTCAACCTCTGTTTCCCCTGGAAGTACTAGCTGAGGAGGGATC
The DNA here is from genome assembly GCA_023101885.1 of Typhlomys cinereus. Classification (NCBI taxonomy): domain Eukaryota; kingdom Metazoa; phylum Chordata; class Mammalia; order Rodentia; family Platacanthomyidae; genus Typhlomys; species Typhlomys cinereus. Next base: position 1,096,927 of record JALPQD010000292.1, on the reverse strand, counting down.
ACAGTGAAGGCACAGAAAGTTTCTTGGAGGTAGCCTGGGGCAGATCTCTTTGTGCTGGGTGAGTGGGTCAGAAGCTGGGAAGCTGGCTGCTCACCCAGCTGCCTGCCAGTCCTCTCCCTTCCACACCACTCATCTCACACCTACCTGCCTTCCTTGACGGGGCGGTCAAGTGTATAAAGCAGCAGTCCTGGACAGGATGCTGAAGCCTGGGGCAGGGCACTGAGGAGCAGAAACGACGGGAAGCTGACCATGACTGATGTTTAGCTGTCATGTCTCCATTCCTTCCAGCCCAGTCTGGACATAGCTGCTTGAGTGCATGTACCCCTGACTTTCTTACTTGGGCAGTATATTCCAGCTTAGCATGCCAAGGGCCCACTCTGGCACAGTGCCCCGGGCTTTGGGATGCAGGGATGCTCAAGGCATTAAGAACAGGGATGTCCTCTGGGTGGGAGGGATAGATTCAGCCTGCCCGGTATCACGGCCTCCCATGGCATACCCAGGCAGGCAGCGCTGCCACAGGCACTAGCTGTGAGGCCATCACTAGCACTTTTTGCCACATTGGTGCTCGGGTCCCAAGCTTCTCTTCACCTTCAAGTCTAAGGAAGAGACCTGGGTATACTTGGCCCTTGAGCCAGTGATGATGGGTCCCCCCACCTCCCATGCTTTGTTTGGCTGCTGTTGTCATCTGTGTTGATCTTCCCAACTTCATATCAGTATTGCCCTTCACTTTTACACTCATTCCTTTCTCACTTCTCCCCTGGAACAAATAAAGTCTCCCCAGCTCCAGTTACATGGGCTGGCAGAAATCACATGCAGCTTTGTCTCCTTCGTGTTGGAAACGAGTCCAAGCCCACCCCGACACTGACCCTCATCATTGCCACTGGCTGCAGAAGGAACCCAAGGTCTAGAGCAGAGATGGCAGGAACCTAAAAGCAAGGAACAGGAAACCACCTAGCCTTCAGTTTGCCCAAGCCACCTGGCTTTTACTGACCCACAGCAGGTCTCCCATCCTGTTCTGAGGCACTTCTCCCTCACGCAGCAGTATGGGTCAGGACTCTGCCCCAGGATGCAGCCCACAACAGTCCATCAGTCCAAAGAAAGAAGACCATAGCAACGGATCGGAAATTCCTTCTCAGTGGCCCATCTCCAGCTTTGGGACACACCTCTGAGTCTACCATTCTCCCTCTCCATTGTCCTTTGATCTGGACTTCTTCCCACACTAAGACAAACATGAAACTTGAAACCAGGTTTGTCTAAGTAGTATCTCCTAAAGCCCACAGTATTTGCCGGCCTCTATCCTTTCCTCACCATGTTTCTTCTTTCATTCAGTTTAAGAGCAAAATCCAAATTAGTAAGAGACAATTTCTCAGCATAGCCAATCTCTACCATGTCCTGGCGTAAGTAAAGTTTAACACAGGAAAACTTCATTTGCCATGATGTAATGACCAGACACTGGGGTCAGTGTGGCAACTGGAGAGGCCATCTGCTAGTCATTATCTGTGGACTTGAATAGAGGCAAGTTTTGTTACCAGCTAAGTGATACCCAAAAAAGAATCCTTCCTAGATGGATACTATGGATTATACAACATTTTATGAGGACATGTATAAGTTCAGCTACAGTGGCACAAAGCCCTAGAGAGACAAATACACACTGCAGGCCTCACTGCAGTGTTCACACTGTGCTCTCACAGCAGAGGCCAAGTAGGGAAGGGCTAGGGCAAGCCTAGGTCATGAGTGAAACAGGATCATCATGGATGCTACTGAGCTACTTCCTTTTGCTAACAGAATGCAATGCCACTGCCCAGAATCCCACTTCCTGGGAGCAAAGGAGTTGTCTCATTCCTTGACGCTCAGGTTCTCCCAGGCACATGACTAAACTGAATAGGACCTTTGGGTGTACTTGGTACTTCTCAGAGCTCTAAAGATGAAGAGGCTGATGTTCTGCTACCCCCTATTGTGGAGGGAATCAGCTGTCGTTCCACACACTGAACAGACTGGTCCAGATGCAGGTTGCCTGGTAACCATTAGTGTTTGCCAAGAGGGGTGGAGAACCAGCTGTTGGGACCTAGCAGATAATGAAGAGGGGCCACCTCAGGTCAGCTGGAGTGCTTGCTCTGAGCTAGTCCACGCGACAACTTAAAATCCCTAGCCAGAAAGTTACTCATGGGGGAAAAACTTCAAAAATGTTACGTGTAGAGGAATTTATGTCATTCTCTCCACAGCTGGCTGAGGTTCCCTGCCTTAAGGTTGTAGGAACTGACTAAGTGTGGTCAGAGGGCAAAGTTCCTTTGGAAGCACATGAAATTCATCTTCTTCTGACTCAAACAGATCTGCTCCTATAAGGCTCTCATCTGGCTGGTCCTTATCTTCAACAGTTTAGTAGGTTCCCTGGGGCATCAGGCACTAGGCCACAAGCAGCTCCCTCTGGTGGAAAATAGTAATAGGCCTTCCTACCCTGGGAGAAGAGAAGTTGTCCCATGCATTACTTAATAGACCAAAAATAAAAAATAAAAAAAGTCCTCCAGTGTGTAGCTACAACAGCACAGGAACTGGAAAGAAAAGGTAAGAAAATGAACAACAACAACAAAAAGCAGTGCCCCAGTTGATCACTGTGCAGTTTACTTGAATGTTGCCAATAAATTTATGACCAAACTACTTAGGAGAACAAGAAGGTTTTGCTTTCTTAACAATTCTTGGTTAAAGATCTTAATCCAGCTTGACAGCAGAGCTCATATCAACACCAGAAGCTAAGGGAACTGGCCACACCATATCCACAGGATTGCTGAGAAAGGGGAAAACCTCACTTGCCAGACTGCAAGACTGCCAAAGTATGCTAAGAATGCCACTTACTGAATCAGCTTCCCCCCATCTTCTCCACCTGTCCAGGGAATGGTACCAGCCACCATGGACTGAGTCTTCCCACATCAATCAGAGATCTCCTGACGGCCTGCTTAGGGATTGGCATAACTACTAATTCCTCACAGTTGTGCCCATAGCTCAGTCTTCAATTGTCAATAGAACTAGCACATTCTGCCCCTTGCAACTTAATATAAAAACACATTACTGTAAACCAGTACACTTGTCTCACTGATGCTATATTCATCTTATGATACAAAATACATTCAATTGAATTTCAGTTGAATTTTAAAAGTATTCAAAGTCCAGATAGATAGTTCTCATAGTCCAGTTTTAAATATTCGATCATTAATAATTTAGTTCCAATATTTTTAAAGTTCACAGTCTTTTTTTTTTAAAGAAGTCCAAAATCTCTTAACTGTAAGGTCTTGTGAAGTCAAAACAATCTAAATACTTCGCACAACAGAATAAAAGCATTAAGACAGAACAACAACAACAACAATAACAAGTTAAGACTAAAGTCTGGCAAGATAAATACCACATGTCCATCTTTTGTCCCTCATCATGCAGTCAAGTCGGCTCTAAGTCACTGGGCAAGTCCATTTCTACTTTACAACTCAAAGGTACATTAAGCAGCTTTTATCCAGATCAGGTCAAATCCACGCTCTCAGTCATCCTCAGCACATGTCCCATGGTTCTGGCATCTCCAACGTTCTGGGTTCTCTATTGCAACTATAAACTTCACCTTCCTTTATAGGAACTTAAATATGTCACTCCAGAATCTTTCAAACTTACATCAAACCAATACTATCTGGAAAATGCTGCCAAGCTCTGCAGCAAGGTTGAGATGTAATCTAGCCCACCTGAACTACAGCTGTACCAATTTCTGCATGCTGGCCTGAAGAAGTCCTTTTTCCAGGCAGCCAAAACTTTTGGAAGACAAGAAATTGCTTCAATTTAGGCTTTCTTCCCCTAAAGGAGTCTGAGTTTTCAAAACACATAATTTCCACAGGGTAGAATTAATCTCTTCCATCATTCCAGTGCAAAGCACTAGATTCTTCTTCAATGTTATTAATTTCTCCGATACCCACAGATGTTCTGCTATCTGCCCTGTTCTCATCCAAAACTTCAAAGCTGCTAACACAACTTTCCTCTACCAAGCAAATCAATCCATTACCTCTACATTCAACTCTGCTGAAGTTCTTGTTCCCTTCATCGTAAGCTGGGCCCAAACAACTCATAATTCTTTTGGCATAACTATTTTTCAAATGGCCCACTAAGCTCTGTTTAATGGTTTTTGTAGCCCACAGTCTCAAAATCTTCAAACATTTCCAGTATTTCCAACAAAACCATTTTAAACAAAGGCCACAGAGCCAGATTTATCAAAAACACCCCACTCTCAGCACCAAATTTTGTTGCAGTTTGCCTGCATGTTGCCAATAAATTTATGACCAGTTTAAAGGAACAAAGGAATTTACTCTTTCTTAAAGTTCTCAGTTACAGTTCTTAGTCCAGCTTGTTAGGAGAGCTCATGCTAACACTGGCAGCCAAGGGAATTGGCCATACTACATTCACAGGATTGCTGAGAGAGACCAATCTTACTTGCCAGACAGCAAGATTGTGAAAGAATGCTGAAGAATGCCATATCAAATTAAGACTAAAGTCTGGCAATATAAATATCTTGTAATTCACTTATTAAACAAGCAGCACCCATCTAATCCACTTGGCCCAGGGAATAGTCCTACCCACTATGGGCTGAATCTTCCCACATCAACTAGACAATTTCCAGCAGGCTTGCTCAAGGCCTCCTTTAACCACTTCTCCACAGGTGTGCCCGTAGCTCAGTCTTCAACTGTCAAGTTAACACCAATGTATCAAAATAGCATAATTATGCACCTTCTGGGTCACCAGCTTTCCTTGCCTCATGAGGGTCTGTCCCATAAAACAATCTGCCCTTCTCTCCTCCCCCACTGCTCCTCCTAGAAAGGTTTGGAGCTTAGGCAGGCAAGAAATGAAGTAAACATTAAAGATTCTGAGTTTGTCTCTGGCCTTCTGCTCGGGTATAAGGGTGCTGGGCAGAATCACACTGTAATGCTCCCTTGCTATGTAGTTATCTTTACACTCTAAATGGAAGCTAGGGGGGTAAAGAGGGATAGGGTGACAGCTGTCAGTAAATTTCTTTCTGTGAAAGCATGAGGGCCTCAGCTGGATCCCAGAAGGAAAAAAAAAAGAGTCAGGCATGGTGCCATGCACTTATAATCCTGGTGCTGGGGAGACAGACAGACAGGCTTCCCTGGTTAGCCAGATTAGCCTATTACGCTTGTTTTAAACCAATCAGAGACACTAACAAAAAAGGTGGATGGCTCCTGAAGAATGAAACCCCAGGCTTTTATATGCATGTGTACACATGTATGTGTATCCACATACATGTGCGCCCACGTGAATACATGTGCGCCCACGTGAATACATGTGCACATACAGTCTGTGACCCAATCACCCAATCTAGCTGAGGGCCCATCTCCTACTAGGATTCATTTGAATTCTTACCAGCCCTTCCTTGCCATGTCTACAGAACCCAGATCTGGATATCAAAACGTAACATAGGACTAGGTGATTTCCCTAGTCTCCAGCCAGCCTGGCTAAGGAGTGATCTTCCTAATGTCTGGCTAAATTTGCCTTCCTCTAATTGAGTGGATTCCAACCCAAAGTTCACAGAAGTTCCAAGTGATTTTAAATAACTCAGATCCCCAGGGCCAGAGACTCAACAAGTAAAGGTCTTACATACAAACCCAGCAATCTCCTAAAGTAAAGTTGTTCTCTGATCTCCTCCTGCCTCTCTGTCAAATCATATTTTTTTAAAAAAATCTCAGATTCCCAGACATAAACTCAAAGGTAAGAGTACAGGATCCTGCAGAAAGCCACCTCATCTCACATGGCCTGTCTTGGTGTACTGCACCAGAAGACTGACAAAATAGCAGAGCGTTAGGTCTGGCAAAGAGGCGTGGTTCCAACAACAGATGGCCCACAACTAAGTCCTGGCTTCAGAATGAAAGAGAAATGATCAGAAATAGATGCTTGGGCAGAGACATCTGCCGCATACATTGAGCCTCATGAAGCCGCCACAGCTTTTGTCTAGGGAAACACGAATCCTATTCCACTTTCCATAGAGCCTGAATTGCAGGACAGGATGTAAGGAGGCACAGATGGAGTGACAGAAAACAGCTAAATTAGAGCCATTTTTTCAGATTTAGGGGACAAAGAAGGCAGCTGCACCTCAGCAAAGGGCAGAGAAGGAGGTTTCACTCAGTCCTTTTCCTAAGAACACTGGAAAGCTAACGGAAGCAGATGGCAAGAAATTTCTGTTCTCGTTTTAGCTCTTGAGCCTCCACTCCCAGAATCAAAGCTTCTCAGTCACTCTCTGCCCACCACACCCTCTAGCCCTCTCTCAAATCCCGACTTTCAGCATCCTAGAATTAAAAACACCAACAAAGGGGGGAAGGTAAACCTTTATTTGGAAAAAGTTGCTCAGTTCTGCAGGCCGCAGAGTGCAATTTAAAAACCATTTAACCCAACCCCACCCCCACTTTATTTCTAAAACAAAAACAAATAAGAAACATGGAAAAGATAAACTAGCAAGCTCTGGCCCTCCATCTTTAGTAACTGGAACCTGCATTTCCTGACCGAGGGAACAGCGATGGGCCCTGGTACCAGAAGCCAACAGGGTAGTCTTGAGACCATCTCAGAAGGCGCTCAGAGACACAGTGAAAAGTAAGCTATGGACAGAGCAGCCTGGGGCTCAGACAGGCACATGTCAGCAAACAAAAAGCTTTAAAGTAGCCACACAGGGAAGAAATTCCCCAGAACCTGGGCACAGGAAGTATACATTCGGCAACGCAATGGTGGCATTGCAGCTGTGTCTTTGGCATTCAGATAAAAGAAAGAATACTGACCTCTGGCCTCTGGCTCTAACTGCCCCCTCCCAGCCGTGGGGTGGAGTAGGGCAAGAGCAAGCCAAACCGAGGAGGGGCCAGCAGCTACTATGAGTTAAAGATGTGGGGAGGAGCTGGCAAGGACACCCTCCACCACACCCCAGCAAGGAGTAAGGCATGCAGGTGACGATGTGGGCCAGGTCAGCCCTGAGCAACCAGGGAATCCAGTGCTCCAGGAGAGAAAGCAGAGGCAAGGAGCACCAATGCCTGGCTGGAGAGAGCAAATCACGGCACCCCAAGTTCTTAAGACCCAGATAGCCCAAAGCCAACCTTCTTTTGAGATAGTTTGGTTTGTGCCAAACAGCAGGCTTCTCTAGGGAGAAAATGAAAGGGATGAGAAGGGCAGGTGTCATAAAAAGTGAAAAGTAGAATGAAGAGAACAGAAAACTACTGAGGTATGCAGAGACGAGAAAGCAAACCCCTAGGGCTTCAGTACTGCTAAGGCAGCTGCAGAGCCTTCTTTTCTGGAACTCCCATTATTACCCAGTTCTGCAGAACCCAGTGAAACAACAGTTCCCGAAAGTTCTTTCCAACCATCCTTAAAATATTTTTAAAGTTCATACCACTATCCCAGCCCAATGAACCCCAACATAAGACCTTCCTAGGACAATCTGGCGAAAGGGGAAGCCCTGCTAACATCACCCAGGTCTAAAGGGACCTTTGGAGTATAGTATGTTTACCGACCTGCTGCTCCAGGTTGGACCCTTTCATTCCAAAATCCCAGAATACCAGTGTGCCTTGGCTGGCAGGATGATTGGCTAATGAAACTCAGAGGGCGAAGGGAGAAATGGGCCCACACACCTGCTACCTCCTGGCAGCACACAGCTATTAAACCATGTTCTCAACCTGCCCTTAGCCGAGTCTCACTGTGGAATGTTGGCTAGGTAGAGGCAGGCATGGCTGTACTGGTCAGTCCCACCCTAAGAGGTTGTATCCATCACACCTCTCATGTGCATACCTGAGCAAGGGAAGTGGGTTCCTCAGCCCAGAGGTTATAAAGGGAGAGAGAAGGCTAGGTCAGAAGGTGCTACCAAGAAAATGGCCTGAAAGCAAATAACCAATGAGATCAATAACTCCCGCAACCCTGGTCATTAAAAATCAAGGGGGAGCGCTGGGTACATGGAAGGGGAACCCTTCCCGCCTCTCCCAGGGCCACCAAGCATGTGGCACAGGGTTAGGAAGAGGTTGGGGTAGGGCAGGGACCACAGGCAGAGAACGTGGACAGGCCTGGAGAAAGTCTAACCACGGGCAGGAGGGAATGAGGGGAAGGACGTAAGTTTCCACAGCACGGGGCATTTGCACAGCCGTCGATCCAGTGAGCTCTTCCGGAAGAGAAGCTCTCTATCCCTAGGGGCTGTCACGGGGCAGTGACTTCCATGCCGAAGCTGGCTAGCAGGCAAAGATGGTCTGAAGAGTAGAAGGGGTTGGGCAAGCCATTGGCCGCCCAGAGAATCTCTTCAGAGAGGAGGGAGAGGCGGCCCAGGAGCTTGAGTGTTCCATCTCGATCCAGCCTGTGATCTGAGACACAAAGCAGAAGCCGGTGGGTACAACAGCTGCCCAGCCATGCTGCATGGAAGACAGGGCAGGGTCCTCAGAACCTACATCTAAAAGTTTCAGTCTAAGGAGGCTTTATTTCCTTACAAACCCCTGTAATAACATTAGTGAATGAACACAGGTACAAGAGACCTCAGTGGAACATAGGCTTTGGGCACAGAATTCCAAGAGTTTTGATTTTCAAAAATTCTACAAAAATGTAGAATTCTTACATAAAATCTAATTTTTAAATTTAAACAATTCAAACATTCTAAAAAACATAAGCAAAGTAGGTATGGGGATAGTGAAATATTTATAGTGACTATTTGGCAAGAGAGGAAATAGGGTCTGAACTCGTCAAGTCTCTTCCTAACTGATGCCCCCAAATTAATCACTTTCTGGTGCTCTGGTTTTACCTCTAAAGAAGGGACAAGAATGACTGCCCCACCCACCTCTATGATGCTGCAAGAGAGAAGGCAAGCAGGTGGTCTACGAGAACAATGAGGAAGACAATCAAAACCAAGCTAAGTCACCAAATGCCATCAGCTGAAAAAGTTGCTAGGAACCCTGCATCCACCAAGCTTACCAGTTCTGTTCTCATTCTCACAGGACTCAGCTGAGAAAAAGATGTAATCCACTGTCGTCCCAAGACCTAAGGGCATTGTGGTGACCTCTGGACGGCCATGCTGGGGCAGGAAATGAGTATATACTGAGGTCAGGTGGAGGCAGTGCTGGATGCTGCCTATAGTCCTATAGGGACAGAGGGGGAGATGTCAGCTAGCAAAATTTAGTACATTTTTCTCAGGTCAGTTTCTCTATGGGGGCATTTTATAAAGACTTTTAAAGAAATATGATCCCTAAAAACTTGTAATAGTTAATATTGATGTCAATTTGACAGACTCTAGAATCACATAGGAGACAATCCTCTGGGAATGCCTCCAAAGAATTACCTAGATTAGATTAACTGGGATGGGAAGGCCTATTCCAATTGTGGGCAGCACCGTTCCATTGGTTTGGGTCATAGAGTGATTAAAAAGGAAAAAGCACTGATGGAGAGATGGCTCAGGGGTTAAGACTCTGCTTCACAAGCAGAAGGGCCTGAATTCAGATCCCAGATTCCACGTAAAAAAAACACCAGGCAGAAATGGCAGTAGCCTGTTCTTCCAGTTCTGGAGAAGCCTGGGAAATCCCAAAGCAAAAAAGAGGTAGAAGCAATCCAGGATGATTCCCAAAGTCACTCTTGGGCCTTCACGGGCACTCATAGTGCCCTTTGATACACACACACACACACACACACACAAACTAAAATTTTTAATAAGAGAGAAGGTAGGTGGGGAGATGGCTCAAGGTTTAAAGCTTTGCCTCAAAAGCAAAACAGACTGAGTTCAGATCCCCAGATCTCAGTTAAAAAAAAAAATGGCCTGTAGCCTGCAATTTTTGCCCTAGAAAGGCAAAAAGGCAGTGCCTGGGAAACCCTAGAGCAAAACAAAAGCAAGTAAAATAAAATAGGATAATTCCCAATGTCACTCTTGGGCCTCCACATGCACATACACTCAAGTGCCCTTTTGTACATGTGCACACACACACACACACACACACACACACACACACAGAAAAAAAGGGAGGAAATGAGTTGAGCAGCAGCATTCCTGTCTCTCTGCTTCCAGACTATGAATGCAATGACACAATGTGACTGGCTGCATCAAGCTCCTGTGGTCAAGCTTTTCCCACCAAGACAGACTATACCCACAGACTATGTATGAGACAAATAAACCCTTTTTACTTAAGTTGCTTTTGTCAGGAAAAGTAACTAATACATGACTCAATCCAGCATATCCTTTTGCATGCCAATGAGAGGCTGATGGTCTCAGCTAAAACTAACCTAGAAACAGAGACCCCTTGATACTCATCTTCAGTCTCCATAGGGTAAGGAATACCCAATGCTTGTGCATGAACATTTACCCTGCAAGAATATACGGTGGGTAACCTTTGACTTTGGCATATGTGCCAGCCCCTCTATAAGCTTAGTAAAGGAAGGGACAGCTTATTAAAAACTATTCCACCAAACCAGCCACACGATAGTCAATGAGAAACACTCTCGGATCTAGGCAGGGACCAAACTGAAAATTGAAGTAAAGCAAAAAAAAAAAAAAAAAAAAGTTTACCTTGGGAAGACAGGCTCAAGTTCAGATGTGTCTTCCTCAAGGACACACTCAGCCCAACCAGCAGGTCGATCTGTAAAGGACCAGAGAAAAGGCTTTTATCATCTAAAGATGATGAAGGAGAGTCAGACCCTTTCACCTTCAAATCTCTGACCCTTGTCTAGATTGTTCCAGAAGTATCTAAAAGGCAAACAGAAAGAGAAACAATGAGGAGAGAAGAAAAACAAACCATAGCCAAGAACTTCATGCAGTCCTCTAGAGGTTTTCTATCACAAACCATCTATCTTATGTACATACATGTAGCTACATTGATCCATCCATACATATATGTACACTGTATACTCGTACATAAAGAAAAAGATATAGGGGCTGGGAGAGTAGCTCAGCAGATGAAGCACTTTTCATGCATGCATGAGGGCCGGAGTTTGGATCCCCAACATCTACATAAAAGCTTGTGGGTGTAATGACCTGTCTAGAATCCCAATGAACAGAAGGTATAGACAGGAGATTCCCCAGGACTAGCTGGTTAGCTAGATGACTTAGATGGAGATCCTGATTCTGTAAACAAATGGAAAGCAAGTGAAGACGATACCCAATGTCCATGTCTGGAGTCTCTATGCAACTGCACGTACATATACACACATAAGCACATGCACACATGGAAACACTCTTATAAACACGTATGCAGACCACACATACATGCAAAAGTAAAAACTAAAAACAAAATTCCTAGCATCAGAAAAAAAAAGATATTCTTACAGATCCTACTAAGATTAACAGGATAAAAAGAGTCAATACTAACAATTGTTAACTGGACTGGTCAAGAAAAAAAGGATCAAATTACTAAACTCAAGAATGACACTTTTGGGGCTGGAAAGGTGGCTCAGGGGTTAAGCCTCTGCCTTGCAGGCAGAAGGTCCCGAGTTCTGATCCTAGACCCCATGTATAGACACCAGGCGGAAGTGGGGGCGGCCTGCGTTTCTGGTCCTGGTGGGCGGAGCCTGTGAATCCCGGGGCAGAGTAAACAAGGAGGAGGTGGAGACGTTCATGGTGGTTCCCGAATTCGTCTGTGGTTCTACACACACACACATACACGCATGCGCACACACGCATACACACACAATTGAATAAATAATAATAAAAAAAAGAATGACACTTTTAGCTCTGGTATGTGGCATGCACATGCAAATAAAATAAAAACGGCTCCAGGACAAAATGTTTGTCTAGCATATGTGAGGCTCCATGTTCAATCCCCAAGACTGGAGAGTTGGTTGAGTAGACACTGACGTGTGAGTATAAAGATGATTATATGCTGTGATCACATATGATTTATTCCAGGAATTTAAAGTCAATTCATATAATATTTCTGTTCTGGAGATTGCTCAGAGCAGAGGCACAGGCACAAGGCCCAAGTTCAATCCTCAATGTAAAAAAATTATACTAATAGAATATTTAAGGACAAGAACTATATAATTATCTCAATACACTAAGAAAGACATTAACAAAATGGAACACCCTCAAATGATTAAAAAAAAACACTCAAGGAACTTTAGAAAAGAATTCCCCATTCTTATGATAAAGGGCATCAATGAAAAACCCACAACTAATATTACACTTTTTTCATTTTGAACAATTTTATTTTTCTTTTTTCTTTCCTCTTAATTCCCATACCAATCCCCTCTCCTTTTCTCCTGACAATCCTTCATCTCCCCTATCACACTCCCTCCTATTTTCAAGTTGTTTCACTTGAGAGAAACACTTGGTTTTTTAAACTAGACTTTTGTTTCAAAAAAAGAACAAAAACAGACATTCCTTATACAAAGGAACCCAAAGAGAAGAAGATAAAGCAAAAGAAAAAATAACCTGTGATGCTCCAACTAGAACTAGAAGCAATTAAACAATACTACAAGGAACAGGTACATGATACTTCCTGATAGGTTGTTGGTCAGAGAAGTCTCCAAGGCCTCCCCGAACAGTGTAGGTTTTTGCCACTGCTCTTGGTTGCCACCCAGAAACTGACAGGAAGACCCTATTACCAAAGATGCAAACACATGTAGATCATAATACATGGACAAAAAACACCAAGTGAAACTAGTATGGAACCTCTCTCCCTGATGGATAGCTTACATAGTATCACAAAGTACTATCAAGAGTCTCATCAGACTGTGAATGCTGCAAGCCACAATCACAATCACCCTGGCAAGAAGCCACCATCAACATAGTAGTGGTATGAATGCCAAAGAGGCACCAACAGCTTTCTGACTGGATTTAAGACCCACTTCTCAGAGGGATCATATTCCTGGTACTGTACACTAGAACAAGAATCTATGGAAGGGGAGGACAGAGGCCCCATATAGAAATTAGAAGAGCTAAAAGTGTCAAATTAATCTTAAAAAATGACAAAGATTTATCCATTCACTCTGAAAGTACATAAGGACTACAGAAGTCAAGACAGTGTGGTACCAAGACAAGAACAGACAAAACATGAGTGGTATAGAGAATTGAGAAACCCATACATTTATGGTTGTCCTATTTTAGATATGGAATGATGAATAGAAATTAACTCCCTATGGGGCTGGAGAGGTGGCTCAGCGGTTAAGCCTCTGCCTTGCGGGTGGAAGGCCCTGAGTTCGGATCCTAGTCCCCACATATAGACGCCGGGCGGAAGCGAGGGTGGCCTGCGTTTCTGGTCCTGGTAGGGCGGAGCCTGTGAATCCCAGGGCAGAATAAACGAGGAGGTGGTGGAGGCGTCCATGGTGGTTCCCGAATTCACTCGTGAGTTCTACACACACACACACATACATATACACACACGCGCAATAATAAATAAAAATAAATAAAAAAGAAATTAACTCCTTATACACATAAGTGTGTGGTTCTTTGGCTGGTTCTGAAAGTATTCTGAACTTAATGGTTGGGATTTAGCTCAGTGACAGAGTGCTTGAGTGCTTGCTAAGTAAGTATAAGGTCCTTATAAAAATCTGAAGATGTTCTGAAATTACATTTTGGTGATGGCTAAACTATAAATTCACAAATTTTCACCTAAATCAAATTGTTTTAAATCAAAAGGATAAGGGAATGCTATGAAAAACTTTAGGCCAAGAAATTTGACACTTAAGATGAACTCCTCTTTTATATAAATTGTATTTTCCTAGGGTTTTTTATTGTTGTTACTACTGCAATAGGGTTTTGTTTTCAATATCTCTTTTAATAAAATAAGCAATGATTTTAGATATGTATCTTACTTACTACCATATTTTAATTTTATATCTACCTACTTTCCAGTATGGTCTTAACATGAATGCTATTAGTTTTGGTTGTTTCTTTAGGGTCACCAGTTAGAGAAATATCCACAAGTAATCATCTATCTTTGCCTTTCCATTTTCTGCTTCTAATTCTGTTAACTGTTACCTCCAAAACAATTAATGGCAGTAGATGTCCTTATCTTGTTCCTAACTTAAAGCTCTTTTTTTAAGCAAGATGCTGATTTGGGGCACTGCAATGGTTTTGGTTTACTATTTTTTTTTAATTTTTAAAATTTATTATTTATTCAATTGTGCATGTATGCGTGTGTGTGTGTGTGTGTGTGTGTGTGTGTGTGTGTGTGTGTGTGTGTAGAACCACAGATGAATTTGGAAACCACCATGGGCCACCTCCACCTCCTTGTTTACTCTGCCCTGGGATTCACAGGCTCCGCCCTACCAGGACCAGAAATGCCCCCCCCCCCCCCGGCTTCCGCCCAGCATCTGTCTATAAGTGGGATCTGGGATCCAAACTCAGGACTTTCCGCCTGCAAGGCAGAGGTTTAACCCCTGAGCCACCTCTACAGCCCCTGGTTTACTATTCTTTACAATGCTAGGGATTGAATGCAGGTCCACACACACTTTAGGCAAGCATTCTTTCACTGAGTTACACACAAGTCCAAAGATGATGACTTTTAGAGCTGAGATAAATCCATTGACAGTGTAAGGAAGTATTCATTAACAAGGTCCCTTTTAAAACAATGTAGTACAGAGACTGGGGAAATGACTAAGTGGATAAGGCACCTGTCCCACGAGTGTAAGGACCTCCAGAACCCATGTAAAAACCAGGCAGGTGAGTCAGTTCCTTGTAATGCCGGCACTTGGGAGACAAAGACAAGGATCCCCAAGGCAAGCTGGCTAGCAAGAGTGGCCAACTGGTGATCTCTAGGATCAATTGAGAGGTCCTGTCTTGATAATGAAAGTGGAGAAGAATTAAAGAAGGCATCTAATTTTAGGCCTCTTCACACATACACATGTAAGTGCACAAACATCCATGCCCCCCACACATACATGTGCACTCACATGTGAACATATATACATGCATACATCACACAAAAAACTCTAGAATACTCAATTTTAATGGCATCTATTATTCCATATAATTATTTTATTAAGCTTTTCATCGTATACTAGTATATTCAATAAATTATATTTTCATTATTTTCTAGATGTTTTATAATTTCATTTTAAATTTCCTTTAATATAAAAATTATCCAACTATCCAGATGATAATGTTTACTTATGCCTTTATTCTGCTTTCACTACATATGCCTCATTTCATTGTCTACTATTTGGTCAATTCTAAAAAGAAAAACTCCCAATTTTTTAAAATGTCCTCAGCTTTCAATGTCCAGCATTTGATGTGTTCTAATCAGGTTTACATACATGTTATTTACATACATGTTACTTAGGTTTTCTATATTCTTAGATTTAATCCACTTGATCTATTGTAGACTGTGTTTTATGCAACGCACTCTTAAAGAATTATTATGTTTGTGTCTCTACTAGTGTCTTTTATCTGCTTTGAACACAGCTCTTTCAGTTGCAAACTGTGAAAATTGAATTAAAATCCTCTATCTTATCACTTCTCAGCCTTTTGGCTAAGATCAAGTGTAAAATCCTCTACCTTTACTAATTTTTTTTTAATTTATTCAAGTGTGTGTGTGTGTGTGTGTGTGTGTGTGTGTGTGTGTGTGTAGAACCACAGACGAATTCGGGAACCACCAAGGACGCCTCCACCTCCTCATTTACTCTGCCCCGACTCACAGGCTCCGCCCTACCAGGACCAGAAGCCCAGACTGTCCCCGCTTCCGCCCGGCATCTATATGTGGGATCTGGGATCTGAACTCAGGACCTTCTGCCTGCAAGGCAGAGGCTTAACCCCTGAGCCACCTCTCCAACCCCCCTTTACTAATTTTTCATGACCATTAACTATTACTTGGAGCATCATCCTTTGTGTTATGTCCTTTCTCATTACAGTACACAAAACAAATTCACGATAACCAGAAGTCTTTATTTTTTCATTTTTTAAAAACTTTTATTTTTTTTTTTGATAGTGCTGGGGATTAAAGCCAAGACCCTGAACATGTTATACAAGTCATTCAGCTACTAAACTGCCTTAAGCCTCCCCTCCTCCTTTTGACAGCACTGCAGAGACTGCTTCCCACAATACTTTTGCTACCCATGTTTGGAGTCGTGTGTATAAACAGCACTATTCTGGCAACTATGTAGGACCCTAGGCCTCACATAAGGTACTACTCTCTACATAAGCTGCAACATCTTCCCAGACCCTATTCAACATTGGCAATAGCCAAGCAAGTATTTGGAAGAAGATCCTAAGAGCACTTGTAAGCCAGTGGAGAATCTGGATACAGAATTTTCCTGCTTAGGAAGCTGACAATGAATGTTTCATCTAAATTAGATGCATGATTTGCTCTTACTAAAAACCTGAAGCTCTAAGTGTGGTAACTCGCACCTGTAGCACTCAGACAGCTGAGAAAGAACTGAGTTCAAGGCCAATCTGCTTTACATAATGAGTTTCAGCCCAGTCTGGGCTATAGTAAAATTCCACAATGAAGTTATACAGGTACCTATGAAAAAGGAAACCAGTGACCCTCTCTTTAGTGTCTGCTATAGTATGAATTTTACATGTTGAAATCCTGAAGCCCCCACTCCAGTGATAGAGGACCTGATATGTGATGGTATATGACCTAAATATCTCCCAGGCATGGAGCCTTCATGAATGGGATTAGTGTTCTTATAAAGGATGCCCAGGAAAGACTCCATGCTCCATCAACCATGTATGGACACACAGAAAAGTAGCTATGAAATGGGAAATGGGTCTTTACTATATCTCTGCCAGTACTTTGATCTTGGACTTCTAGCCTCCAGAAATATGAGAAATAAATTTCTGTTGTTTAAAACTTACCAGTTTTACATTTGTTACAACAATCTATACGAACTAAAATGATGCTTTTAAAAACCATGTTGGAGACCTAGGGTAACAACTCAATGATTAAAGCAATTGTTACTCAGGCAAAAAGATAGCAGTTTGAATCTCCAGATCCCATGTAAAATACTGGACAGGCCTATAATTCTAGCCCCAAAAGATGAAGCCTAGAAATCACCAGAGCAAACTGGCTATTCAAACTAGCCCAACTGGAGAGCTCTGGGTTTAGAGACCCAGCCTCAAAATAGTAAAGTGGAAGAACAATCAAGGATGAATACCATTATCATCTTTGGGCCTATACACATACACACACACACACACACACACAAACATTTGTGTGTATAAAAATGTCATGTGGGTATGGTGACGAGGGATTCTTAGAACAAGCTGGCCAGCCAGACTAGCCTTAAAGGCAAGTTCTGGATTAATTAAAGACCTATGCTCAAAAGAATAAGGTAGAAAAGTGATTGATGATAATTCCCAGGTATCAACCACAGGCCTCCATCGCACATGCAAAACACACATAAACACATGCATGAACCTACACACAAAAAAGGAAAAATAATAAAAAGAATTTGGAAGTCAAAGTGATTATGACTATGATTTAAAATACCTCATCTTTTGGTTTACCTGTCCAAAAGATCCTTGTTGTCTTTGACTTCTCATAATTTCTGTAGGATGTTTTGGCATTGGTTCTCCATTATGTTTTACTGAGACATAATATTTGCTGTCAATCCAAAGACTTGGATTTGTCTTTTCATTTTGGAAAAAATCTTCCTTGAATGGTATATTTTTATTTTTCACTCAAAAAAATTTTTTGAATGTGTGCACGCATGCATGTACCAGAGGCCACTTAAGTATGTGTGGTCCAAGGGTGACTTCAAGAGTAATCCTGGATTGCTTATTGGTTTGCTCTGAAGTTTCCTAGACTCTGCTTTCTATGGCTGGAATTTCAGGCCGCCATCATTTTTGCCCAGCATTTTTACAAGGAATTTAGCAGTCAGAATTCTGGTCCTTTTGCTTGTAAGGCAAAGGTTTTCACCCCTGATCCACCTCTCTAACTGCTCCATGTTTTTAAATAATACTGGTATTAAACCCACGGCCTTGCAACTAACAGGGAAATAATCTACCACAGAGTAGCATCCCCAGCCCTCCACTTCTTTGTCAAACTCCACAACTTAAGTTTCATTTTCTGATGTCTTGATATAATTTTATGAAAAAAGTTATTTTATACACTCTTTTATAAAGGTCATCACACTCATAGGAAAATAATCAAAATTTCCATATGTTCCAATTTTTATCTTTGAAGTATTCTTTCATTTTTCTTCTTAGAGCATTTTTCTGCTCTGTTTTTTTTTTCTTTCTTCCTTTTTAAAAAAATATTTTATTATTTATTTGAGAGAAAGAGACAGGGAGGGAGGAAGGAAGCACATGCATCAGAGGACAACATCCAAAAGTCAGTCTGTCCTACCATGCGTGCTCTGGAGAGTGAACTGAGGTTGCAAAGCTTGCACACAGGTACCCATAAATATACTAGTCCAGTTCTGAATTAGCTAATGCTCTTCTGTACCAACTATATATATATATATATATGACATTTACATAAAGGAAGCTTATATAAAGAAAAGGTTGAGTATACAAAGGTGTAACAGGAATTTTCCTTTTAACACAGGATTGTGTAGGATACCTTTTAATCTTCATTTCTCCCCAGCCGAAGAGCTACACACCTTCTAAGTATCTCTACCATCTCTTAGCCACTTGAACAGACTGTTTTTAAAATATAGCTTGGTTTCTTGGTAACTCCTTTCTAACTGCCTCTTAAAATCACAACAGTCCAGAAACTTTCCTATCACAACCTATACATTATGAGAGAGAGAGAGAGAAAGAGAGAAATGCATGGATAAAGATCAGAGGACAACTTCTGAAAATCAATTTTCTCTCTCCATCATGTGGACTTCCAGGGATTGAACTCAGGTCGCCAGGTTTACTAGTAAGCAGCCTTACCCATCTCAACAGCCCACAATCTATACAGCCTATTTTCACTGAAAAAGCAAGAGATTCCAGGTTCATGTCTCAAGATATACTCCTCACTTCAGGAAAACGTATACTCTGTTTCTGTCTGAGATCACATGGCCCCACAGATTAGACCCCCTATGCTTAAGTCCTCAAGCACCCCAGCACATTTCTCCTTGCACTATTCCAATTGTATGGGTAACAGTTTTAGATATCCTCAATTTTGAAAAAGATGGAGTCTTTCTTTTTTCCCGTCTTCCGTACTGTTTTAATAGCTTTGGAGACAAGAAAATGAGGATGTCAAAAATACTCTGCAACATTCAATTTGCAAGTTCTCAATCTCCACAGGAGTGTCTTTTTATTGTGACCAGGTCCCCTGTATCCTATGATTTTGAAGCCTTGTCATATATATCTTCTCTAGAAATTTTGCATGATGCCAGCAACTTAAGCTAAGAAGGTTAACTGGCTTACTCCAACTCTTTAAGCTGGTAAGAACCCAAGGACTTTGATGCCTAGTCCAGTACTCTCATCACAATACAGATCTATGCATATATGTGGCCAGAGAACTTGACTGACCTTCCTTTTTTTAAACTTATTAGCAGAAGCTGACTAAGAATTAAATTTAGAAAACCTAAGAAAAACTAACTGACAAATGTCAGAGGCAAAGAAAAAAAAGGACCAAGAAAACAAGCTCAGTTCCTATTACCTGGCTTAGTGTCTGTCACTCCTTCCATGAGAACCAGTCCTATTGGTCGCTGACAAGCGATGTTGCAAAAGCGGAAACGTAGTAGGAAGTCTCGGCCATACTTACGTCTCTCTGTAAACCAGGAAATGCCATACAATAAAACAAACGGAGAGTCACATGTTAAGACCTCTTTAGTACCAAGAAGTTTCTAACACAGCATACAGTTTCAAAACAAGAAAATTTTTCCAACAGCTATTATTTAAATTTGTCCATTTCACTGAGTGGCCACTGGAGGACAGTGAGAGAGACAAAGGAACTTGCTAAAAGAATTAAAGACATTATACTTTGTCTTGTCATTGTGGGCAAGCTTTCTACCTATGTGGGCATGGCCAACCCAGAATGTGACACGTACTTACCTGATCTCTTGGGATGACAAGTGGTGACATACTGACAGCAATCAGTGATTCCCAGGGAGGTGGGCCACAGTGGGGCTTGCAGCTTCCTTTGGTAAAGCTGATGGGAGAAGTCTTCCTGTCCAGATACCTTCAGGAAAGAGCAAGGTGGGAATGAGGAAATAAAGACAGAAAAAGAGAGAGAGAAATTCACGTTTTGGAACATTTGGACAAATACAAACATATAATCAGCCACTATATGTACAGGATAAGCAAGTCACATAAGTTTCAGGGAAAGGTGAAAAAAAATAAGGAACCAGTTAAAACAAGTTTTTCACTAGAAACACTGAAATGTCAATGAGACGGGAAAGAAGAGAAAGAGAGTAAAGGGAAACAGAACTGTATGAGCATGTGGTCCTAAGATTCACTTGAAATAGGAGCAAGTTAGCCTGATCTCTGGATCTTCTAATACCTTGAGTCTATTCTGGGAAACCACAAGTTCAAGTCAAATGGGAAATGCACCAAGCACTTTACCGTATCTATGTCACCATCCTCCGTCAAAGCCAATGAGCAGCCTGGGAACAGACAGAGTGCACAGGGGAAATATTCGGCAACATCAGTCATCTGCAAATCTCCAACTTGGACAGCAAAATTCCCTTTATTCATTTAACAACAAACATTTGAACACCGACTATGTGCAAGACACTCGTATAGAGTGGTAATAGACACAATCCCTCTGCCCCAAAAGGATATAAGTATTCAGTATGTCATCTGGAATAAAGAGGCCTAAAGTTTAATGGCCATTTAATGGCTATGACTTGGGACAAGTTAGTTAACTCTCTTTAATATCCTCTATGGTAAAGATGAGATATTAGCACCCTATATGATTAGAACTTTTTTTCACACAAAAGAGAGCATTTGTGTGTATTTGCCTGTGGAGGCCCAAAGGTGACATCAGGAATCATCCTGAATTGCCCTACCTCTATATTGCTTTACTCCAAGGTTTCCCAGGTTCTGCCTTCCAAGGCTGGAACTTCAGGCTGCTGCCATTTCCACTCAACATTTTTATGTAGGATCTGGTGATCCAAACTCAGGTTCTTTTGATTGCCAGGCAAAGGCTTTAACTCCTGAGTCATCTTCC
This sequence comes from Typhlomys cinereus, assembly GCA_023101885.1. Lineage (NCBI taxonomy): Eukaryota > Metazoa > Chordata > Mammalia > Rodentia > Platacanthomyidae > Typhlomys > Typhlomys cinereus. Next base: position 1,075,904 of record JALPQD010000292.1, on the reverse strand, counting down.
CAGCCCACAAAAAGAAATTTACTAATAACCACTATCAATTACTGTTTCCTTTGAACAATATACTGGAAAACCCTTTCTTTATGTGGGTAGTCTGTATAACCCATAAAAATATCTAGTACAGGTCCTATGATATCTCCAATGCATGGATAAAAAAGTTAAGTTAGCTCAAGATGGCAGAATGAGGGTTTGAACTCAGTACTGTCTAGCTTCAAATCAAGTCCTCTAACCTCCCACATCTAACAGCGCCTTAAATGTGCCAAGCACTCAGCAGGACTGTCTCTTAGTCTCTGAAATGCTCTGCTTTAGACAACCAAGACATTACTGGCCCTTGAGTAATAATTCAATCATTTTTGTGTCTGTTCTCTGTTTTGCCAAAAAATAAGCAATAATTTGGATCAGTAAAGACAAAACAAGAACACACAATGAAATCAGCACAAGCTGATAAAACTGTGAGCTATCTATGCTAGTTAAGAAATATGAGGGAGATTCAAGTGCAAACCATTGACTGAAAGAAGAAAACAAAGCAGAGCATACAGTACTAGATCAAGTTTATAAAATACAGATGGTAAATTATATATCACCTGTTATAGCAACTGCAGCATAGTACCAGAGGCCCAACCACCTGGTTATAAATCCTGGCTCCTCTGCTGCCTGCACAGCCCAGACAAAATTGCTTAATTTCTCTGTACCTCAGAATCCTTGTTTATAAAATAGAAGCAATGGTAGAAACAGTGAAAATTGATGAGCTAATACATGTGAAGTGCTCAAAACACACCTGGCACAAATTCAAAGCTTAATGCATGTATATTGTGATCTCATAAGAACACAGATACCACTATAAATGCACAGAAAACAATCTGGAAGAATGCTAGCATAGTCTGAATATACTTCACTTTAAGTGGAGAAAAGGAAGTTAGGTAATCAAGGGGGCTTTGTCTTATACTTCAATTCCTGCAAAAATGTATGCAGGTATCACTTGTGAATTAAAACATGAAAAAAAGAGGGCTTTTTTTGAATATGCTAAAAGTACTGGAAGCTACCAATGTCCAGGCTCAGACATGAGCTGTTCAACATAAGCAGCAGCAGCAGGGGAATAAAACAGGTGTGACTAAGTCCTAGCCACAGAAGCAGCACTTGATGCCAACACCCAATTCTCTCCATATACCATGTTCCCACCCCCCAGTGGCTGCTCCCATTTCACCTTCCAAGCTGGCATCCCATTGTACTGGAGCTCTCCATCCCTGATGAAGTTGTACAGAGGTGAATCAGGGACAGAATTCAGATCCCCACACAAGATGATAGGACAGTGACTGCCATCTGACAACCTGGCCACCTTGTCCACTTCAGCCAGGAGAATGGCCATCTGGGCCAGCTTGACATCACCCCGGCGTGGGTTGTATAGGACGTGAGTATTTGCCACACACAAGGGGGCCACTGAGACTTGCCCCAAGCCTTCTGGTACTAGTGGCTGCAGTAGCAACACTAAGCCCACATTGTCCCGATTGAGAAGCTCCAGGCCAGGTCGGAAATACTCCACAGGGCTGGCGCAGAGCAGACGGAATCTGGTAGGCTTGTAGCATACAGCACAGCCATCCGTTTTACATCCAGTCCTCCTCTTGTAGAAACAGGTAAAGCCTGCAAGGAGACCCCACCAAGAAGATAGGTCAGAGTCCTTGAAGCCTGGAACCCTTCCACCCAGTATGACAGCACGGGGATATGCACATAAGGCACTGCCCTGTAAGAGGACCCCTCCTCCTTGCCCTTGCCCCTCCGTGATTCTGCAGAAGCATGAGGGCTGGGAAGGGGAAGAGGGAGGGAAGAGTATGAAGCAATACAACATATTAGGAAGAACAAATAATCTGGAATCAGACAAGTGGGAATCCTGGCTTCTGGGCTTTTGAGCAAGACACACAAACTTTCAGAACTCAATTTTGATCTGTACAATGGGATCATTCACACTCAACTTCATGGAGCTAATTACTTCAAATATTTAAAAATCTGTACAACTCTACTTTCTCACACACACATATGCAAAAATCTAGCCCATAGTTAACACTGAGGTTTACCAAGACACAAAGAAAAAATGAGTTTTTCAAGAGGAGTAAGCAGAGCTGGAGGAAGGAGAGCTGGCAAACATGCCAGGGAGCTGCAGTACCCATCATTCGCAGAGAGGGCTCCAGCTGCTCCCAGTAATGGTCTTCCTGGACTTCCTGAAGACACAGGATCTGGGAAATTGACAAGGAAATCAATTACTCTAGATGGGCCAAGGACTTGACTCTCACTCCCTAGGACCTCAGATAGAGGATCACACTGAAACTTCCCCCACAGGGCTGATTTCCCACATAGACACCTACCAACAAGAACAGGACCAGACTGAAGCTGAGGAGGCCAGACAGATGTGCCAGAATTTCCAGCCTCATGAATTCCTCGGCTTTTCCCCCCTGCATAAAGGTGCTGAAAAGTATACACTTTTGGAGATCTGTCTTGGCACTTGCCCAGAATTCTAACTTCAAGGCAGGCACGCTCAATCCACAGAGTGAGAGACAATGATGGCCTACCAGGCACAGCTGTAATCATCTGACCAACTATGGGGTTGGCTCTCACTGTCACTGAGCACCAGGAAAAAGCCCGAGTCCAGAACCAATGCAAGGCGGCTCTGCTCTTTACTCACATCAGGATCCCAGTGCTGGAATTCTTGCATGAGGTTGGCAAAACGATAGTTCCAGTTGAGAATATCTGGGTGGCAATGCATATAGAGTTCTGAGCTCTGCTCCATCAGGTCTTGGGACAAGATGTTATATGACATTAGAGTAAACTGGAACTGAGGGCCATCCCCTGCCTCTAGGCCCTGAGCATCAGGCTGGGTGGAGAAATCCTCCCATTCTCGCCACAAGATTTCTAAAAGGGGTCAATGGAAAAGTTTCATGAGAAACACAGGTTATCCAGAGGCCATACCACCTCTACCCAACAACAATATAACATTATGCCTGATCCTTGCTCAAATTCTCCATCATCCATCCCTCTAAGAACATTCTTCAGAGTAGACAGTGAGCTCGACAAAGCCAGAAATGATCTTAGTCTGTCTAAAACTACGTTCCCCAATACCTAGCACCCAACAGATGTTCAAAAATAGTCTCACAAGTTTTCATTTCTCATCCATCCAAGAGTCTCTGAAGAATCACTCAGTGGGGTATGGTTAATAGTCACCTGGGGTTAAAAACATTTCTAGAGTAATTTCTATTCTGAGTTTTGACTGAGTCTGTGCCTGGTTACAGCAGCACGAGCCCATTGAGTAGATTTCAAACCTATTTAAGCTATAGAATTTTCAACACATTTTAATGGACTCCCAGTATGTAACCTGTAAAACCAGAGTTATTCTCCTTAAGGCAAAGTGGAGGCTTCGGAATTCTCTCTAGCCCTGTTCCTAAAAAGCCCTGCTACCCTTCAAGAGAAACAAGTATGCAGAATCAGAGCTAGGATCTTTCACTACCTAGTTGTGTGATATCAGACATATCCCACTACTTCTCTGCATTGTGGCTATTTCATCTGCAGGTCCATACGGCTGAATAAAGACCTTCTCAATATCTGACCCTGCAAGCGTCTCAGAAAAAAAAAATACAAAGGCCCAACTCCCCACTGAAGGATCTTCTTCAAGATGGCTGCCACCCTAGATCCCTCAGCCCATTGTCAGACTCACCATGATAGGGTATTTCCATTGGGGGGAGCTGCAACTGCTCCAGGCCTTCAAAGGGCCACATAGAGGTCTCTTCGGGAGGCATAGGCTCTGGTGCTATGCTCCAGGCCACCAGCCCTGGGTCCTCTTCCCAGTGCTCTGCAGCCATCGCACCCATTGGAAGAACAGCACAGTCTGCATACTGGGGCCCTGTCTGTACTGGGACAGCTGCCCACAAGGTGCCCTCGACCTCGGCCAGTGGCTCCTCTCCTAGCACCTCAGGGAAAGGCTGCTCCAGGTTCTCTGCTGCCCGTAGGTCACTCAGCTGCCTGCTGGACCACTTGTCCTCTGCAGCAGCATCCTGTTCTCCAGAATTATCCATCAGGAGTGCCAGGCTGCTCTCAGCTAGGCCCTTATCTGCAAGGAGACCCTCACTCGCAGTTGGAAGCACCTGGTTTGACCCTTCTTCTCGCCACTGCTGCAGGAGGCCCTCACACTCTTCTTGGTCAGGGCCCCGAGGGGCCATGGTAAAGTTACCCTCTACCTGGGGGGACGAGCTCTTCGCCAGAAGGGCATTTTTTCGACATGTAAAGAAAGCATCTAGGAAGAAAGCCAAAATATCAGATTATAAGATAGTAGCACTCAATCCACATTCTTCCCCCTTTGAGTAAGAATCATATCCACCACCATCATTGTACCACCACCTGGAGTCTTGACTCCCAGGTTTAATGCCTGGACTATCACCAGTATAACAGTGCTTTTGTGGGCAAAATATTATTCTACAAGTATTAATTTGTATAGCAGGGACCTAATAAATTTCAGTGCATAAACTGAAAGAACAGATGTCCCACATAATTTAATATTTAGACAGGCACATATAACAAACCCCTTTTATCAGGAAATATTACTTTAACATTAACTTTGGTTTTAAAAAGTCACATTACTTTAGAATGCTTGACCATAGAATGCTATTGTGGGTTATAGTCTTGTACCAAATTTAACACAACTGACTGACCCTAGACAATGCTCCTAATCAAATGATCTAACCCTGGACTATAAGATGGGGGCCAGAGAAGTTCAGACTAAATAACCTCTAAACGTTTTCCAGCTGTATGGATTTTTTGTGAAGGTATTCCAAAAAAACAATCCCAAAGGAGACAGTCTTGACATCAGTACACTTACTTTTTAGCCAAAGCTCTTGGGTCTCCCCTCAGTGCTATTCACTCTATCCATAAAATTTTCATTATCTGTTTTCCATTCCATAACACACCCAGGGTTGTAAATTAGAATTCACCCATTCAGCAACTGACAGTTACAAGACAGCTGTCATTCTCTGTTACAGCAGCCACAAATGACAGCCAACAGGCTGGAAAGCAGGCAAGAAAGTCTCTAAAATTAGAACTTCAAAACCATGTTTTAATAGGGGCAAATAGCCCACCCTGACACACGCCAGATAGTCTGTTTACAGGACAGGACAAATGGTCACCAACATAACTACAGACTCCTTTTGTTGGCTTTTTTTAAAGTATTGAGTAACTTCAAAATGGTTCAATACTAAAGTTTAAATGTCCTTGTGAGATTTTGCCCTATGGGGACAGCAATGTTTAGATATGATAGCAATACTCTGCAAGTGCTACTGGCATCTAGTGGTCACAGGACAGAGATGCCACTGAACCTCCTCCTTCAACACACAGGGCAGATTCACCCATGGATGATCTGCTCCCAGATGCCAACGGGACTGATTGGGAAACCCTACTCTGAACCCAGAGGTTGGAACACTGGTCTTTAGTCAGGGACTTGCTAATTATCTATTCCTTGAAACATTATCTATGTACACAACATGGTAGAGGAGCTTTGGTTGACAGACATGTTGTTGGCTTTCGAATTTAGATTTTATTGGTGGTGACTGTTTTTCAGAAGCAGAACACTTTTTTGAAGAACTTTTTAAAAACCCAAATACATAAAATTAAGTGGGACTTTAATGGGGAAAAGGGTTCTTCTTAGATTACTAGTACTCCACTGATTGGGAAATCTATGCACTAGGATGAAGCCTGCCACTGTGAACACTATCCAGCCCAAAAGTTTGAAGGAATACTTTCTTTCAGTTCTCTGTTAACAGTGACTTCCGTAGGAACTCCCACTCCTGCGAAGTAGGGACACCGAAGATCTCAACTCATTAGGGAACCACTGTCACCAGCAGAGGATTGAATGAATGAACATGACCCCGTTGTCATGTCTTTTAAAAGGTTCAAGTTGCAAAAAATTGAAAACTGTTTTATGGGAAATATTTCGATCACGCACACAGTGTGTAGTTCCAAAAAGAAAAAAACACAGAATGCAGTTGGGCCCTTATTTCTAAAAAAAAAAAAAAAATTAATTTTTTTAAAAAAAGTCCCTCCTGCTAAATGCAGGAGAAAAAAAAAAAAATCTAGTTCTGGGAGCTGCATGAAAGCCTGTGAAGGACTGTGCAGAAAGCGGAGGAGTAAGTCTCCCTCCCTCCCTTTCTATCCCATCCGACCACCTATCTCTAAACGTGGGATTTGCTCCAAAGCTGTGTTAAACATGTTCCTGGCTTCTGAGCATCCGTGCGGTTGGCGGGTGGGTTTGTTTCTCTGGGGGTTTTTCTCCAGCTCCGGGGAGAGGCCGGAGGGTGGGGGAGGCCCTGGAAGGGCGGGTGTGAAGGGCAGGCAGGAGACCCGACTGTCAGCCCCCCACCGCAGGGAAGCCCCGACTCTACCCGCAGGGAACTCGGGTCCGGGCCTCGTCCGGGCTGCCAACGCTCCCGACCCCCGGCGAGTGACTCAGCCGCCCCGGATCCCCGCACCGCCACCGCCGAGGGCCACGGCGCCTGCCCCAGCCCCGTCCACGTTAACCGTGGCCCGACGTCACCAGCCCGCAGCGTGAGGAGGGGCCGCCCACGAGAGGGGCCGACCGGCCCGAGCCTCGTGGGGCCCGGGAGGCCCGTGGGCCCGGCCGCGGCCGCCTCACGCCGTGCCACTTGCCCAAGGACCGCGTCGGGAGGCCCGGCGTTCCGCACGCCGCCCCAAGCCCCGCGTAGCCCGGCAGGGGCGGCCCCCGGCTCCTGCCTGTCGGGACGCGAGGCCGGTACCTGACAGGGCGCGGAAGAGGCGCGCGGCCGGCAGCAGCAGGTAACACAGACACGACGCGATCATGGCCGGCCGCCCGCCCGCGCCGCCGCCCCTCCTCAGGTCCGCCTCGGCTCGGCCCCGTCCCGCGCCGCCGAGGCCACGCCCCTCGCCGTCATGCCCCGCCCCTACACCGCCTCACGCCGCCGAAATCCGGCTCTGCGCCACCTGGTCCGCCCCCCACCGTCGCGCTCCGCCCCTACACAGCCAGGACCCCGCCCACGCGTGCAGGCCCCGCCCCGCGCCGCCTGGTCCTGCCCTCCACGCCGCCCAGGGCCCCGCCCGTGCCTCCAGACCCCGCCCCCCGTGCGGCCCAGACCCCGCCCGCGCCGGGCCGCGTGCGCCCGCGGCTCCAGCTGCCGCGCTTCAACAACAACTTTATTGGGAGTGTAGACCGCGGGCAGGAGACGCTGGCTTCCATGGTAACGGACCTTCCCGGCCCAGTCAAGATGGTGGAAGCTCCCGGGTTTAAAATGACGACCTCCATAAGGAAACCCATTATTTGTATACTAACTTTAAATTTTTTTAAAATTAAAAACAAAATTAAGGGCCTCCAGAGAGACCCTTAATGTATTTTTTTAATAATATTGTTCAAAGACCACAATTATTTTTCCTACTTCAACCAACCAGGTGTCTGCCTTACGCACCATATGTCTTCGGGTGCAACCCGACTTTTTGCTAAGGCTTTTCTGAGCAGAGTTGAGGGAGAAGCCTTCCTTATCCCCATATCCTTTCCAACCTTTACTGTTTTCCCCAGTTCAGAGTCTAGGCCATAAATGCAGTCGTCCTTTGCTTCAGCGCTTACGATTTTATAGCTTTTCCCAATCTCTTCCTAAAGGGATATGGAAAAAGGAAGTGTCCCATGGGGAAGAAAAGGAGGAAGGACCGGCCTCCAATAAGACCAAGGGACCAAGTCAGCCAGCCTGGTGCTGTGCTTTACCTCGAGGTATCCCTAATGCCTAATACTTTGCCAGTACATAGTAGGACGAATGATCGAAGAAAAAGTGTATCACTAAATGAAAGCCGGTTCTTCCATTAATTCTGTGCTAATCAGTCACCTCTTGGAATCTCTCTTCCCTCAGTCCCCCACCCTCATTCTTCTGCCCCAGCCATTCTCTAAAGGACTACATAATCCACCCCATTTCAGTACCCAGTGTCTGAGCTGTACAATTTCCAATTTGTGACTGGAGCCTCGGCTGTTCAGGGAAGCCCTCTGGGGAGTCGCCAGATCCTGGACCAGCTGGGTACATCATAACACTGAAGGGCTAAAAGGAGGAAAAGAGAGAGAGTCAAGTAATTGTCTCCCTGTGATTTACCCTCAAATGTCAACACTCAACCCCTTCTCCTGAGATGTACTGGAGGTCCAGCAATGTGGAAAAAAAAAAATACCTAGAAATCGACATAGAAATGTTAGTACAACCAACTGAGTCCCAAGGTCAAGCCCACTCCTTCAGCATGACAAATAAACCCTTCTTCCACTTTCTCCCAAGAGTTATCCAAGAATTCAAAATCTAAAACTTTTTTTTTTTTGCGTGTGTCTGTGCGTCTGTCTATGCGAGTGTACACTAGCGGACACTTGAGTGTGCGTGCCTGTGGAGACCCAGGGAGGAGGTCGGGAATTTCCCTGGATCGCTTTACCTCATCATTGTTTTGCTCTGGGGTTTCCCAGGCTCTGCGCTCTAGGGCCAGAAGTGCAGGTGGCTGCCATTTCTACCTGGCATTTTTATGTGGGATCTGGGATCTGGGATCCAAATCCAGGTCCTTCTGCTTGTGAAACAGAGGCTTTAACTCTTGAGCCATCTCTTCAGCCCCCAAATCAGATCTTAAATGAAGGACTACAGATATCATTTTGTGGCACAATGGTTTTCTCATCTACTTGGGGAAATATCTTTAAAATCTAGATTTCTAGGCCCTCCTCCCAAAGTTTTGCTTTCATAGGTCTGAGAGGAAGTCTTTAGCCACTCGTCGGATGCAGTTGTTCTGCATTTAGAAATTTCTGCTGGAAGAAATAGCTTCACCTGGGTGACTCAGAGCACAATGCAGGCCAAGTGTGGCAGGCCAACTGATACCACATTCTCTGAGAGAGGTGTTTCTGGGGCCAGTGCAGAAAGGCTTCCCTCTGTTCTCTCACCCATATTTAGCTACATTGAAAAGTGAAGGCTGATATGAAAATCCCAAGCTTTGAAGTTAGACCGCCTGACTGAGTTCAGATCTTGGTTCTGCCTCTTCTACCCATGGAATCTCTCAGGTTGCTACCTTCTTAGGGCCTCACCTATGCCTGAGCCAAATTCAGTTGTCAATGTTCGTTTTTTCATTTGTTTATTTGTTCATTTCATTTGAGATAGTGTTTCACTTATCCCAGGCTGTCCTGGAACTCACCAATAGGGGAGGATCATCTTGAACTTCTGATCCTCTTGTCTATACCTCTGGAGTTCTGGGATTACAGATGTAAGTGGTCATTCCTGCTGAGAATTGAGTCCAGAGCTTGGTGCGTGTCAGGTACCAATTTATTTATTATATTTACTTGTTTGTTTGTGTTTGTGTATGTGTCTGTGAATGTGCGTGTGTGCGTGCGACTGCATGTGTGGAGGTCAGGGAACAATTTATAGGAGTCAACTTTCTCCTTCCACTGCGTGGGTTCCAGGAATCAAACTCAGTTCATCAGACTTGCATGGCAAGTTCCTTTATCCCACCAAGCCATATCGCCGGCCCTAGTATATTTTCTGAATTTGGACAAAAGCCAGCTGTTGCTGTAAGTGTTGGGTCTTCTATAATCCCTGACTGAAATATAGCTCCTGTTCTCCAAACTGCAATGTGACATGGCCAAGCTAGCCAGTAGCTGCAACTTCCAAGGAGACTTGGCTCAGTGAAATATAGCCCCAGACTTTCTCAGTCAGAGGAAAATTACAAGTATGATCTGCACTGTATCCAGTTTCCTCATAGAAGAAATATCCTAAGGGAGGATGAGCCTCAATTCATCCTGGCAGTGACAACGAAGGACACAGGCCTTTACCATGTGGTTTCAACGTACAAAGTAAGGGAAGGTTTTGCAATGCTCTAAAGAATTTTAAAAGGTTCATATGGATGTTCAACAAAGCAACTGCCTATACCATGTTCATTGCACCTGTACAAATTACAAGGGATAGCAACATAATGTTTCCTTCAGAATCACAGGGGTAACTAACCAAGGCCTGGAAAGTGCTGCCACCCCACCAAAAATAATAATTAATAATAATGTGAAACATATATGTAACTAAAGATTTTATGTTGGAGACTGTGGTGTAGCTCAGTTCTAGAACTAGTGGACTTTGGATTTTCAGCCTAGACATCATTTCTTTCAGAAAATTTCCCACATCTTCAGCATTCACACAGATACAACATCGCCCCTAGTACAGACCAGATTCTGTCACCGTACTCTTCAGTTAACTCCATACTCAGTGATATTCACCCTTTCATTCCTACCACCCTAGCCAACGCCAGAGCACTCTATTGCGGTTGAATACATTTATGAATACGTCTCAAAAAGAAACCAAATATACTAAAATCCAGGCTTGCTGTTGTAGACACATAATGAGGATTTTCTTTGTCGTTTCTGGGGGTTCTCTCTTGCGCTCCCTCGCTGTCACTCTTGCTCTCACTCTCTTCTTTACAATAAAATCCCCTAGGGAAGTGCCTTTCTTTCAAAGTCCACATAATGAAACTCCTCTTAGGTTCCTACTTTGAATCCTTTTTCCCAGCTTACATGGCTGTTTTGGAGGTTGCAGAACCTTTAGAAGATGCACTCTTTTTCTATAGCTCAATCCACTTCCTGTCTACTGCTTCTTTACTCTCTGCTTCTTTACTGCAGATATGAGCTGCCTCATGGGCCTGCCGCGTGCCTTCCCTACATGAGGAGCTGTATTGTGCCCGTTCCTAAACTGTGAGCTAAAAAAGAAACCCTTCCTTCCTTATCATGTTCTCATAGAGCATTTGGTCAAAGCAATAAATAAAATAACTAATACAATTCTCGGTATTTCAAATCTAACAATTTAAAAACTATCATTAAAATGAAAATCGGAGAGCTGGGAAGCTGACTCAGCAAGTAAAGCTGAGGTCAGATTCCCCAGCACTCTCTCTCCCTAGAGGGAGAGGGAGAGAGAGAGAGAGAGAGAGATAAAAATAAGCAAACAAATATAAATATGAAAAAGCTGGGTGCAGTAGTATGGTATATATCTAAAACCCCAGTGCTGAGGAGCAAAGACAAGAGGGTCCCAGGAACTCACTAGTGCTGGATTGGAAATGGAGTTATCATAGGTTCATGGCCTTTGTTTAGCATGACTATAGAAATTAGTTCAGTTGAGTGCCATGGATGACTTGCACATATATTTCCTAGCTTTAGACACATAGAGAAACCAGAAGCACTCACAGCCAATGGTGGTAGACACGCCAGCTACCAGATCTAGATTTCCAAGTACCACTGTCCTGGAAAAAGTGATGTCAGGAAGGACTCAAAACAAAAGGAGACTGCATGTCCCAAGGGCCCAGGAGCCAAAGAAGGGGAGCTCCCTGTGGCCAGAGTTGGACCATGAACCACAAAGTAAGCGATGGCGTTATATGGTGACAAGGAAAGATGAAAAAACATCCTTGTGTCCCTATTGATATAAACAACCGAACAAACAAGCAGAGGACAGGGACACTAATTAATAAATGCAAATGGATTACGGATACAGAAAACCACAGTAATCATATTAAGGCAAGATCCATTAACAGATACTAAAATTAGTGGGCAAATGTGTAAGTAGAAAGGGATATTTTTGAAGTCTTAAAACATTCCCAGCTAGGTATTAATTGTAAATGGAGCACATGGCAACCTCACAATAGAAAGAGCTGGGCAGCATCTACCCCAGACACACTCCAAGGACCACTCTAGGGACCCCTGTCCCAGTAATCATGACAAAACATCAGACAGAGCAGGAGAGATGGATCAGTGGGTAAAGTGGGTAAGGACCTGAGTTCCAATCCCACAAATCCACATAAAAGCCAGGCACAATGGCTAGGGCCCATAACCCCAGTGCAAGGTGGAGACAGGTGGATCCGGGGGCTTGATGACCAATCAGTCTCGCTGAAACAATAAGCTTCAGATGGACTGAGAAACACTGTCAGAAAATAAGTTATAGAACCAATCAAGGAAAAGACATCCCTGTGTCAACTTCTAACTTCCACATCCTCCTGCATGAGATCAGATACACAAATACACATGCATACACACCATTAAAAAAAAGTAGACAAACACCAAGGAACATTCTATACAATCTGACCAGTATTCTTTGCAAATATCAAGATCATAAAAAGCAAGACTGAGGAAACCAATACAGTAAAGTCACAGTAAAGAGTCATGTAAAGCAATCCCTAAAACTCACCCCTCCAAAAAACAAACAACAACCCCCATGAGGAAACCAGAAGACATACCAATACAGTCTAAATAGCTTCCTTCATGACATGTAATGTTGATTTCTTAGGCTTATTCTTTTGCATAAGATGTTGACATCATAGGAAAGCTGGGTAAAGGGCATATGGAAAGTCTAGAGTGTTTGTTAGGCTCCTGTAACCTAAAACTATCTCAGATAAGGTTAATCTAAAAAGGATCCTCTTTAGGATTCACAGAAAACTTGTCAAGTATGTGTGAGACCTTAGGCTCCATCCCCAGCATAGAAAGAAAATGAAAAGAAAGGGGGGGGGGAAGAAGAGAGGAAGGAGGAAGAAAAGAGCAGACACAGGAGAAGAGAAAGGAGAAGAAACAAGAGGAGGAGGAGGGAGAATGAAGAGGAAAGAGGTAGGGGAGGGGAAGAAGAGAGGGAAAAAACAAGCTGCAGGTATTACATTTGGTGATAGATTTCTACCTTGAGGCCAGCCTGGGCTCACAGAAAGTTCACTGTCAGCCTAGATCACACAGTGAGGCCCTGTCTTAAAAAATAAGCATTTAAAAATTATTAGCCCTAAACATCCTTATTTTTCCATAATTTTCCATTTTTAATCTATTTTCTCCTTTGACAGTTTCATAGGTCAGCACAATGAGGTTAAGTCATTTTCATCCCATGTGACCCAATTCCATCCCTACTTTTCCCTTAAAAGCCTTTTTCTTCCTATCCAGCCTCCCTCCTAGTTTCATTTCCTTCTGTATGTTTTGCCCACTGAGATTCCTCAGGGTTGCCTTGACCTGTCATGTGGCTGAGCACTTGCTGGACCATGGGCAAGATATCAGTGGAGATACCACTAAAGGGAGTAAGTAGTTCTTCCTACAGCCAGCATTACCCTTCAGTGATCTCTCAGAGAGCTATGGTATCTCATGAAGTCTCCTTCCACGACAGGAGTATTGACAGATCGCGAGGTCTGCCTTCCATGATGGAAGTGTTGACAGGCCAAATCTCGTGCAGCTCTTATGGAAGCAAACATACTGCATGAGTTCATGGACGCTGCAGCCCTACTGTGACCCAGAAGATACCATCTGGCAGTACCTCTCCCCACTCTTTGGCTCTTACATTCATTCTTACCACCCCCTCTCACTCATGTCTCACTCACGGACATAATAGTCCATGAGTCCTGTTTTAGAAGGTGATGCAGAAGCCCTGTTTAGGGTCGAGCACTCTGCAGTCACTCATTCTCTCTTGTTTTGCCAAGTTGTTATTCTCTGTTTTCTTCCATTACAAAAGGATGCTTCTCAGTCAAGGGCTGAAAGCCAACTCTTGTGCAAAAACATGACTATCTACTATGCTACAGAAACCCGGCCATCGCCACTATCTTAATCAAAATATTTTAGTGACCTTTTAAGATTTCTTTGTTTTTGGTTTTGGTTGGTTGGTTGGTTTCAGTTGCTGCTGTTACCTGAGACAAGATTTCATCACACAGCCCAGACTGGTCTCAAACTCACTGGAATCCTCCTACATATGGATTATAGGCATGCACCACCATGCCTGTTTTCCTTATTGTCTTCTAATTGCATTTGAATCTACTCTTATATTATTCTGACCTTCTTGGTCTTCCCTTTCCAGATTCTTCACATTCTACCTTCCCCCAAACCCACTCTGGGCTCTATCTTCCTTTACCCCGCACTCCAGAAATATCTGTCCCCCAGACTCTACTACAGAGCCAGCAGAGTTCCCCAGCATGAAGCGCCCTCCCCCCGCCTCTTGCATTTCCACGTGCCCCTTGCCATCATCTTCCTTTTCCAGGGGGACTCTTAGATCTACTCTGTGGCCAGTGCAGCCCCTGCATCCAAACTTTTTTTAATGCCATGGTGCATGTGTGGGGCTCAGAGTACAACTTGCCAGAATCTGTTCTCTGCCTCCACTGTGTATATTCTGGGGATCAGACTCAGCCTTTGTCTGCTGAACCATCTTGCCCACCCAGTCTCCGTGTTTCCAACTCTTGCTTGAACACCTGACGCTGAATGATGCCATCCACGTGGAACCCGCAGAGCCTGCTCTATACCTCCATCCTCTTCAGTTCCCCCTCCCATCAATGACCTCCATATCCTCCACACCACTGTGGGGCCAGCCAGACGCCCTGAGAACCTCTGGTACTCAGTCTCCCAGAGCCAACCAACCCGCCCTCAACTTTTGGTTATTACTTTTAAGGGACCACATGAGCTTGGGACACCAGAATGGAGCCGCCATGCTTCTTTAGGACTATTTCTACATACAAGAAGTCTGTGTAGGACTCTCCCACTAGGGGTGGCCCTGTCAGTATCTATCTTGTTGTCTTGTTATCACACATGCCTGCTAAGGCGCCCTGCTCCTAATCCTGTCAGTATCCCTGCCCCACAACATTCCCCCATCTCAGTACCTTGCAAAGCAGATGCTCAGCAAGTGTTTCATAGGATTGAATACTCGAAGGAATGAGTGAAGTCTCAAGCATACAGACTTTTTTGCATGTGCGTGTATATACTTGCTACATATGTGTGAGTGCAGGTATGCACATACCATGGGTTATATGTGTAGACATCAGAGGACAACCTAGAGTGCTGGTCCTTGCCTTCTACCCTGTTTGATCCAGGGTCTTCTCATGGTTGCCTGTTTGCTGCTGCATACACCAGGATAATTGACCTTGAGCTTCTGGGGATTCTCTTATCTCTACCTCCCATTTACCTAGGAGCCCTGGAATTACAGATGTAGGCTACCATGCCAAGGTCTTTCCACAGGTTCAAGGAATTCAACTTAGTTTCTTATCCTTACATAGCAAGCACTTTACCCATAGAGTCTTTAGATCCACAGTTCAAACTAACACAGTGTCCTAATAAAAAGTCTTAACATAAAGTTCTAGATCAGGAACTCACTGCAAAGACTTGTCCTTACCAGACCTGCATCGTGACTGAAACACCGACATGCCCCCATATACTAGCAAGGAGCTCAGGAGAGATAATTATATGCAATGGAAACCTTGGGGACTAGGGCTGGATGAGTGAAGGGGAATGCCCCTATGAGTGGGGCTGCCCAAAGAGGGGCCACTTAGTATGCCATAGAGGCCTGAACCCCTCCCATAAAAGTAGATAATCCAGAGGGAATTATGGGGCCCATAGAAGTGGACAGGGAGGAGGGTAAGAAGGAGCGGGATGGATTGATGAAGGAAGAGAAGGGAGGGAGGAGGGAAGGAGGTTGGAAGGAGGGAGGCAGGGATAAGTACTTAATATATGCTTATAAAACTAGGAAATTTTTTAAAAATTAATTTTAAAAAATTCTAGATCATTCTTCCAAATAACAAAAAGGGATTTTTTTTTTTTTACATTCTTCCCCCCACCCCCAGAGTCCTCCAGTCACTGACCTGACCGTTGATGGGTTGAAACCTGATCAAGGAGCAAGAGACAAGCCCCCAGGTTTTCTTGACAGCACACTGCAACTAAACTTCAACTCCAAGGCATGTGAACACAGCCGAGTGTGGGGGTGCTGGTGGACCGTGGACTGCTGGGTTCAGGTTAGGCCGTCCAGCAGCTGGACTCGAGCAATGCTTTGGCTGTAATAAACCGTGGCGATAGAACATGCGCGTGTGGTGCTTTACTTTTGATCTTCTGCTCTAAGGTCGAGGATGCTCTCCCGAGGGTGCAAGAAAAAAAGGAAGAACTGGGTAGAAGAAACCTGGCTTCACCCATCACTGAAATACTTCATCCCCAAAGCTCGGCCACCTTGAGAGAAGAACATGGTGGCAGCTCTTCATGGTCACCTGATCAAGGACTGCGGTTTGGTCCTGACACTGAAGGAAGTATGCTGTCACTACGAGGTCCCCCCCACAGCACTCAGGCACTCACAGCCAAGTCTGGGCTTGGCCCCAGGGAACATAGAAGAAAAGATGACTACCAGAGCTGCCAAGAGGGCAGGAGGCCTGCTGTTGCCAGGTCCGCCCCGTGGATCACAATGACCGCATGAGGTCATAGAATGTTGAAGATGAAGGGAAAGTGGCCCCTGAGTCATAAAGTCGTGGGTGGGTGGGCATCCTTTTGACAGGGGTCTGGAAAATAGAGCTCTACCACTGTCTCTGATGAACCAGGGAGCCGGATACCTCTCCCAGGCAGAGTTAGGGCCAAACCCACGCATGTGCGAATCTCACCAAAGCCAGCTTTCCCCCACGCTTGCTGGAAAGGAACAATAGCCACGGACCACCCTGGGCTCTGTTCTTGCACGGGCACTGCACGTAGTCTGAGTCACTGGTTGACGAACAAGCGTGCTTCTTAGGGAAGCAGCTACCAGGGGACAAGAAGCTGTCAGCAGCCCCCAGGGGAGTCCTGACAGCATGGATGATGATGATGAAGAGCCTGCTGAGTACGAGAACAAAGGTGAAAAGGCCTTCCGTCTCTCACCCCCCACAGAGAAGTGATCAGGTGCACCACAAAGTCCCTGTGTTCTCTGCCTGAGTTTCTGCAGAACAGGAATGGTGCTTGGATCGGGGTCAGGGCATGACCACCACTGAGGCAGTGGGATGCTATGCCTGGCTCTCCTTGTGCTAGTCAAACTTTCATTTTCTCTGTAGACTGGTTACATCCCATTGGTAGCTGGAAATCAGCCATGTTGGGAGTATTTACATCACATGAATTGGCTGACACTATAAATCAAGATATGCGTGTGTGTGCGTGTGTGTGTGTGTGTGTGTGTGTGTGAATGCATGTGCATGCTTCCTTGAAAAGCCAGTTAAATATTTACTGGTATCCCATTCTAAAATTGACTAATGAGGAAACTGAGACTCAGAGATTTATCACTGTTCTTGGAGCACTTAGCAGCAGCGTGGTCAGCTCAGTGGTTTTATGTCCTCTGACCACTGGCTACTGCACCTGTCATACCCCATGTCACAGGGACCTTGTCTCAGATGCTGAGAAATAGATATTGGGCCCCAGGTCTATGAATGAGCAAGGACTAAGAAAGACACAGACCTCTTAAGATCGTTAAGAAGCCCACCATGGGGTCAGGAGATGGTTCTTAGAGAAAAAGTGCTAGCCATGCAAGCTGGGTGACCTGGGTTTGATCCCAGAAGTCACGTTAAGATGGAAAGAGAATACTGACTCCGCAAAGTTGTCTTCTGCCCTCCACACACATGTCACGGGCACATGCCTCCTATACACACAAGACAAAATTTGGGGGGGAAAATCCTACCATCCTAAAATGTGGATAATGAAAATAGAAGATGGCCTGTCCACACATAAAACCCATCCACAGAGCAGGCTGGCCATGTTCTGACGGGCCGTCAGGAGGCAGCACGACCCGCGGGGTCTGCTGATGCTGACTGAGCTCTGGACTTGTATGGCTTTCAAGAGCCGCCACTCAGTGGTCCAGAAGACACCCCACTACAGCACGTGCAGGGATCTGTGTGAAGGAGACGCCACTGCTTTCACCAGCACGTCATCCAACCAAGACAAGCGTGTTTAATCACAGCAATTAATTTCAACCCATGGAGACCCTCAAGCTGCTTCTTCCTAGTCAAAGAAGTCGCGTTGGGGGGCAAGGAGTAGCTAGATCAGTGTCTTTGGAAGATTGTCTCTCCCGCGCCATTTTGCTTGCATTTGACCCCGGCCCCATCCTGACCTGTTCTCTCTGGCTCCATTTGTGTGCGGTGATAAGGAAACACGGGCTTCAGTATACATTCCTTTCACCAGAGAGAGTAGCAGTGAGGCTGCATTTGGGGAGGGGGTGGCAGCAGCACGCCCTGAGACCCTCCAAAGCAGATGACAAAGAAGTGTGACCGAGACTTCTCATCAAAACCAGCTAGAACTGTGTTGTTACTTTTTTGCTTTCCTATGAGATAGTACCCACACACGACTTAAGGAAGAAAGGGAAACTTGGCTTATGGCTCCAAAGGGGTATGGACCATTATGGCAGTAACTGCATCCCGGAAGGCATGGCTAGAGGCCGGAATCAGGAGGCAAGAAAGACACAGAAAGAGAGCGACGGCAAACAAGCCAGAGAAAGCAGGGCTAGGTGACCAAACCTCAAAGTCTGCACTTGTGATGTGCCTTCCCCTGGCAAAACCAAACCACTTACAAGTGCCACACCTTCCCCCAAATATTAACACCAGTTAAGGATTCAGACACACGAGCCTCTGGGAAGCAACCCACAATCAAGCCATGACAAATAGAGAAGAGTCAGGAGCAGCCAGTCTATAGGGGGGGACACGCAGGCACTTGTCACTGGGCTCCACCAGCTATCCAGCCATGAGGCAGCCCTGTGTTTCAGGGTGCTTGTAGAAGGGAGTCTTCCTGGCAGGGCCCATCGTGTAGTGGGACTAAGACTGCAGGCAGGAAGTGAGAGGCACTGGAGGAGAGCAGAGACTAAGGGTGCCTCCCTTGGCTACAGGTTCTAATCCAGATGGGTTTTTCTTCCAGATGAGACATATATCGCACTAGAAACTCAGGGCAGTGAAGACACCCTCTACTGCGAAGCCGAAACCCTCCCAAGTGTCGAGAAAGATAAACCTATCCAGGAGGATTCGGAAACCGACTTAGAGATCGAAGGTGAGGCCGCATTTGGGGAGGGGGCGGCTGGTTCACCAGCTCCCTCGGAAGCTGGAGAAATCTGGTTCTACACAGCAGGCTGTCCAACTGGGAGAGTGGGAGCCGCAAGGGTTTAGTCCTCATCCTCTGGGCTGCTGGGGGACAGAAGCTGCAGTGCCTCCTGAGCAGGCCCCACGTCAGCTTGTTGAAAGCTGAGCCGACATGCAAGCAGGGCTTTCTGATCTTCAAATGTCTCCTACCTTTCAGGTTTGTTCCATAATCCCAGGAGACAGACCCTATTACCTGTCCTTTCTAAGAGAAAACAGAGGCTTAAAGAGACTAAAATCACCCAAGGCCACGAGGAGTTGGCCAAGACAATGTGAACTGCTCCCACATTTAACCCGCTCTGAACACATACCTTCCGTATTCAATATTCCAGGGCCCTGGAATGTCTCCATAGCCCATCTCGCAATTCCGGTGATTTTCCCGTCACCTAAGATGCTTGGTTGTTCTTCTTGAGAAACAAATCAAAGCAGTGTCTGGGATTGGGGCAGTGGAGCTAAAGCAGACACAGTTCTTCCAAACAATACCTGCAGCCTCTCCTTCCTTCTAGCTTCCCCAAAAGGAGGTGCCAAGAATACTCGTGAAGCAAGGGGAGGAGGATGCTGGTCCCACTGGATAGGGACAGCCCCCACCTTCCCAAGTTGAGGTTCTAATCAACTTCCCAAATCAACTTTCACCTCCTGTGATTTTGTTTATTTATTATTTGTTTTATTTGTTGGTTTGGTTTCTTGTGACAAAGATCTCATGTATCCAAGGCTGTCTCCAAACTCAGGATCTAGCCCAGGATGGCTTTGAACTCCTGATCTTCCTGCCTCTGCCTTCCAAGCGCTGGGATCATAGGCATGCACCATCATACCCGGCCTCTCCTGTGTTCTTGAATCTGGGTGGCCACTTGTGGTTCACATAGCTCACAAGACTTTCCCGCTACTGTTCATGTGTAAGCTCCCACTTCTACACAAACCTCCTGTCTGCTGTCCTCCTGCCCCCTCCATCCCCCCCAAATATCCTGGGCTCGCTTTCTGGCTTCATGTTTACTTCAAGACCACCGCTGACCTTGCTTCAGCATCCTATTTTCCTAGTTGGAGGAGATGGCAAAGAATGGTACTGGATGTGTTGCCCGAGGCTCCTCTTTCCATCCCATTTGCCTTCGTCCCTTTGTGCCTGGCAAGTGACAGCACTACTATAAGCTGCTACCTCTAAAATAGAATGATCTAGCACTGGAGAGATGGCTCAGGGATTAAAACCTTTGCTTAGCAAGCAAAAGGATCTGAGTTCAGATACTAGATCCTACGTAAAAATGTCAGGCAGAAATGACGGCACCCACTTCCAGTCCTGAAAGTAGATTCTGGGGAACCCCAGAATAAAGTAATAAGAAGAATAAGAAGATAGATTAATTTAAGATGATTCCTGAAGTCATCTCGAACCTCCACAGGCCCTCTTTTTTTTTAATTTATTTATTCAATTGTGCATGTGTGCTTATGTGTGTGTGTGTGTGTGTGTGTGTGTAGAACCATGGGTGAATTCGGGAACCACCATGGATGCCTCCACCACCTCCTTGTTTACTCTGCCCCAGGATTCAAAGGCTCCACCCTACCAGGACCAGAAACACAGGCCGCCCCCGCTTCCATTGAACCTCCACAGGCCCTCTTCTAACACACACACACACACACACACACACACACACACACACACAAATTTTTTTTTAATAGAACCATCTGAACTCAGCTAAAAAGGGTCAAGATTGAGGGTGAATATACGTAGAAGGGTTAACATCAAAGACGAATATAACTATAGATTCAGTATCGAGGGTCAGAGGAATCAGTCTACAGGACAAAATGTCCCAAGGACTAAATTACCTTCCTTACTCAGGGACCTCTAATGGCTGAATTTGTTACTAAAACTCCATCCCAAGCAGAAATTATCTGGTTCTCTATGGCCCAACTGCTAGTGCTGAGATATGGGAATGAATAGATGTGTAAGGGCTTCATTAGTGGATCATCTACAGGAAGTGGGTTTTGGTGACACAGCTTACTTATGTACCATGGGTTACATCTTCGACAACACATTCTCATCTGGAGGTAACTGTCCACTCTAGGGAACATTTGGCCAACTAGGTGATGGAGGATTACTACTAAGACATAGGGATATAGGCCAGAAAATCTGCTAACCACTACACAACACACAGGACAGCCTCTCATAGCAGAGAAGTATCCAACACAAAATTTCAGTAGTATTAAAGTTGAGAAATCTTGCCTTGCAACCATTCTAAAGATGATCCTGTTTGTAGCTGTACTTGCAAAATCAGCTTCCCATAACCTTACCACCACCCTCCCAGCAAAGTTCCATTGTCTGCCTTCAATAAGCTTGAGTGGGTCTGCTTTTCAAAGGACCCAAAGGAGAAACAGCAGATGTAGATACCAGCTGGCCGCAGGAGACCCTGACAGTGATAAGAATCCAGCTATGGGGCCTCCAGAGAGGTCTGATGCCTATTGACCATGGGCCAATGACTTGCAATGGAGAGGTGGGGTCCATTCTCTGTGGTTTCTTTCTCCATTTGCAGTAGGGTAAGCAGAGATGTAGGTGGAAAAGCCCACTAAGGGATCTTGTCATCTTGAAGGTGTTATTAGAGCTGCTAGCATCAGAGCCTCAATTCTAGCAGCCCTACCAGGCTAGGCTCAGCCACTCATCCTTAGGAGGAAAATTACACACAAGATAGGCCCAGTGACTTTAAGTCCATTTTGGTATCCTAACACATAAAATTCAAGTTTAAGTAGAGGAGAGAAGTATGTGCAGTTAAGCAGTCCCAATCAAAGTGTGGTCCCATCCAACACGGACCTATCATTGTCTTGTCTCTCCTGCAAGATGGTCTGACAAGTCGTCAGAACTGTGTGAAATCTCTTTCCAGAAGCTCCTCCTCTGCCTGCATCAGCACGAGACGCCTGAAGAATTCCAACTTCATGAGGACTATTATTTCAATACTCTGTTAGCCAAAGGGAAGGGCACGAATATCATTTCATCATATCTTCATTTCTGCTAAGATAGTTAAAAGATTTTTGTCCTCTTTTTAAGTTGGCATTTCTCTAAATCTTTGGCAAAGCTTTGTTCATAGCTCGCACTGTTTTATGGTCTGGGGAGCCTCGCACGTGCTAAGCACTCAACCACTGAACTCCACTACCAGTTATAGCTCACGTTATTTAGTTATTGTGTGTGTGTGTGTGTGTGTGTGTGTGTGTGTGTGTGTGTCTGTCTGTCTGTCTGTCTGTCTGTCTGTCTGTCTCAGAGGACACTATGTGTCCCTGTGGGTGACCTACATTAACTTCAGGAATCATCCTGAATTCCTTCTACCTCCTCTTTGCTTCACTCTGGGATTTCCCAGGCTCTCTCCATTAGGGTGAGAAGTGCAAGGCCACAGCTGTGCCCACCTGGTATTTTTTACGTGGTGCCTGAGATCTGAACTCAGGATCTTCTGCTTTTTGAGACAGAGTCTTAACCCCTGAGTCATCTCTCCAGCACCTACAGCTCACATTTTAGCAGTACTAGTGAACCAAAAATTGAAAAGGAAACTCCCTCAACCATCAAGAGTCCCCAGTTCCTGGACTGTTACATTTGCCTTTCAGAGTAGTTCTAAGGCAGACAGGAAGGCTGGGTCTTTATGTCTCCCTGGTGCCCAGTCTTCAGATGTGGCCAATCTGGGAAAGTAACTAAGATCACACTGCTCCTCTCTCCTACTGGAGCCAAAACCGTGTGCTTCTCTTGCTATTCAAAGGGGCACGACTATTTGGGACTGTCTGGAGTTAGCACCTTTCTCTCCACTCAAACCCCTTATACCCAACGAAAATTTATACAGCACTGGGTATCTGTGTGTGTGTGTGTGTGTGTGTGTGTGTGTGTGTGTGTGTGTGTGTGTGTGTGTGTAAGAGAGCACTTGAATGTGTGTGCCTGTAGAGTCCCAAGGACAACTTCAGGAATCAGCCTGGATTGCTCTACCTCCTTATTGCTTTGCTCTGGGGTTTCCCAGGCTCCATCTTCCAGGGCTGCCAATTAGGCAGCCATCATTTCCACCAGCGTTTTTACTTGGGATCTGGGATCTGAACTCAGGTCCTTTTGCTTTTGAGGCAGAGACTTTAACCTCTGAGCTATCTCTCCAGCCCATAACCTGGTTATCTAAGTATGTGAAATAAGTGTACAAATCAAACACTTACTGACAATAAATCATAAGTTTATTTAAAAACAGTTATTTGACACACATAGAATTTTACTGTTTATTAGAGACAAAAAAACAAATTTGCATACTGGGGTAGAAATATCTGTTCATTTTACATATAAAAAGTAAATCTTGGCTGAATATCTGATACTGCAAGATATGAAGTAACTCTGATGTTTTTCAGCATTTATCAATATTTTGATTTTATCATTGTGAATGCCGAGAGTGCTGCTTCATGCTTCAAAACATACTGCAAAATGGCAGAAATAGGACTAGGGAGATAACTCAGCTGGTACAAAAGCCAGGCATGGCGGCGCACACTCATAATCCCTGCTCTGGAAACAGGGAGATTCCTAGAGCTCATGAATTAGTTACTCAAAGGGTCCCAGGCCAAGGAGAGACTCTGCCTCAAAGAAAAACAAGGTGGACACAACTGGGGATGATACCTGAGGTTGACATCAGGCACATGCACCCATGTCATACATACATACACACACACACACACACACACACACACGCACGCACGCACACACACACGCATGCACGCACACGCGCGCACACGCGTGTAGAAATCTGTCTAGGACTATTTTGGACAATGTTGGAAATTCTGTTGTAATCCTAGCCTAGAATTCACTTCATTTTTATGCAACTCAAGGCAGCAATCCAAGAGCAATTTTTAAAATCAAATGCTGTAATGTAATACAATCCAAAGATACACTACTTTGATACGTGCCAAAGAATGGTGGTGGAAAAATATTAAGTCTTTGTTTTACATAATCAAACCATTATGTTTCTATGAGAGCAGGAAGCTTTGTTATGTGTCGTTCACAGCAGGCAATCGTCTGCAATCAGTCTGTGTGTTTCAATATTCATAGGGCTGTGTGGTATGACAGCATGCATGGCCAAAGCTCGCATGCTGTGTGTTCAGAACCAAAGCTGCGGTGAAGCTCCTTGATACGACACAGGCGAGCAGACCAGAGACACCTGGATTCATTGAGAGGAGAGTTTAGATAGAAGAGCCCATTGCCTGGGGCTTCACAGGGAGAAGGCAGAGTGGAAGAGAAACCCAACTTCATGCTGTCTTTCTCTCCAGACACAGAGAAATTCTTTACCACCGGACAGAAGGATCTGTACCTGGAAGCCTGCAAACTGATGGGTGTAGTGCCTGCCTCCTACTTCATCCGGAACATGGAGGAGCCCTGCATGAACCTCAACCACCACGGGCTGGGCCCCATGGGAACCAAGGCCATCGCTATCACCCTGGTGGTGAGTGTGCTGGCCCAGGGGAACACTTCCAACCTGGCGAGGAGGAGAGTTACAGGGCAGCTGTTCTGGGATTTAGGGGGTCCACTCCTTTAGAGTCCTTAGAGCAACCTGAATGCCCACTTGTGCTGGGTTCTGCTCCTCCTTGGGAAAGCTGTCATTGCTTTCTCCTTTAGATCCAGAAAGGGCTAAAGGGGCCAGAATTCACTTTGAAGTGTGTCCTCTTTCTCATTCAGACAGCAAGGCATCCATCTGTGGGCCCCAGGAAAGTAGACCTAGGGCTGGAGAGTTGGCTCAGGGGCTAAACTTCTGTCTTGCAAGCAAAAGGACCTGAGTTTGGATCCCAAATCCCAGGTAAAAACACTGGGTGGAAATGACAGCTGCCTGAATTTCCAGCCCTGGAAGGCAGAGCCTGGGAAACCCCAGAGCTAAAGTCACTCTTCTCTTGCATCTCCACAGACACACACAGTGCTCTCTACACACATCCACATATAACTACACACACCTATACATGTACACACCCATACCTACACATGCAAAAAAAAAAAAAAAAAGGTAGGTCTAGCTCTCCATTCCAAAGTAGACCGTGGCTATGCATAGAGACGCTGAGCCGGCATTCAGTGCCTACCTTCCACAATGTTGTCATTTTTAAAGACTACAATTGCACCATAGATTGCATTTTCCCACAGGAATAATGTTATCTATTGGCTATGAATGACCAAACCAATACTTGACCTGGAATTCATATCGATTTCTGTAATGGATTACCTAGGAGACTGGCTCTCAGTACAGAGAATTCGTATGCTCTGTATTATACACAGGGGCCACCTTGTTTGGCTCACATAGGAAGGCAAAAAGAAAGTTCCATGTAGAAGTTCAGTAAGATAAAGGGGCAAGTGTTCTTTAAAAGAGCTATTTAAATTGTAAGAGCACAAGGATGGGAGGAGTAATGATATGCAAGATACTCCACACAAGTTAGGGCCGAAGCATCATAATAGGACTTTACACAACCTGCGTAATGTCCAACACAATTTTGACCCCACAAAGTCTAGCATGGACTAAAGGCACTAGGATCCTTGGAGGCTAGGTACTGATAGTCACAGTAGTATTCCTAAGTTTAAGAGGAACACAGGAAAGCGTTCTGGGAAATGCCCCTGGATCCTTGCACCTCATTGGAGAGGAGGACCCAGAGGAGAGTTTGGCATGCACATTAAAGGATGCTCTGGGGATGGCTGGGAGACACTGGGGGATTGAGAGGGTGGAGGGGAGGGGAGGGGGAAGCAGGGGGGTTGGGGGGAGGTAGAGGGAGGGAGGAGACCAGTGTACCTGTTAAGTTTGTATGAGTGGAAATAATAATAAAAAAAATGAAAGCAAACAAACAAAAAAAGAGCTATTTAAAAACTGATGATAATACTGGGTTTGGCAGCACACTGATCCAGAACTTGAGAGGACAAAGCAAGGGAATCAGAGTTCCAATTCCCAGCATCATGGCCAGTTCCAGGCCAGCCTGGGCTACATGAGACCTGCCTCAAAACAACAGCAATGACAAATCAGTAAAACTTAAGCTACAGTAATGTTTGAAAAGCATTTAAGGAAAAAAAGGGATTGAGAAGAAATTCTGAGAATATTGTATTCAGAAAGGATCTGAAAGAACCGAGAGAGATGTGAGTTTACAAAGAAGACAGTGGAGAGGTGGGGGGCAGCTAGTCAAACCCATGAAAGACACACGTCAGGAAAATGGAGTTGGCCAGTCCAGTGAGGCAGGAGTCAAAGAGGATAATGTGAGGACGGTCATTCTGGGCCTCGATGTCTATCCCGTTACAAAATGCACAGCAATTTCTAACAGCCCTGACACATACCATCCCTGTCCATTGCTTAACATAACTGTTGTCAGAAGGTAAGCCGTTCAAGGCGCTCGAAGGGGTACTGTGGGTTGAAGCATGTGCTGCCTGACTCACATTCAATGTCTTTGTAGAATATGTGGTCTCGTCTTCCCCCAGTCCTTTGCCCCCACATGCTCACTCTCTTCTGAAAATATTGCAGCCTTCGTGTTTAGCATACACCCACCAAGTATGAGATTGTACTGTTTCCTGAGAAGAAGAAGAAAGAGCAGAGATGGGACAAATTAATTCTGAAATTAATCAAAGGCCAAAAGTCTACAGACTAAAGTGTTAGGAGTGCACTGAGCCCTCATGGGCTTCATGGGACTGAGTAACAGTGTAGAAATCTGAGGACCTAGATGCCTGTGTCTTAACAACAACGGTCTCTGTTTGGGGAGAGAAGTTATTTTCTTCATGGATTCCCTATATGTTCATCATTGTAACATTTGGGGCTAAATTTTTATCTGCTTTTTTTAAGTACGTTTCTTCCACCGGTGAAAATCATCCTGACAGTGGCGATCATATTTTAATCTTGGGCGTGTTTGTCACCCACCTAGTATCATACCCTTGCATGGGGGTGGGAGGGAGGGAATAAAGGAACCTGGGGAGGGGGGGTCCTTGGTTATCCTCTGTCTCTCTGGCAGCTGGTACAAACTATGACAAGTGCTGGCCCCCGTGACATGAATGCACATGGTTTGGTAAGGTGGGCATTCTGCCCCTCTCTACAAAGGGCTATACCAGTAGAACTCTGAACATTGGTCATACCTAGGTGTGACAGATGCTGACATAGTGCCAAGACTGAGAGGAATGGGGGCATCTTTCTTGCCTTTGAGTTTGACTGGGGGGGTTCTAAGATGCTAAGGCGTGGGGGGGCTGCTCTAAGACTCTAAGGTCAGAAAACATTCCCCCATGCTTCTGGGTGAGCCAGTCTGCCTCTCTTTTTCTCCTGGAAAAAGAAACAGGCACTAAAAGCCCCTACTACCCAGCACTTCTCTTGCTGTTTGGCCGGCTTTGAAAATGCTTGAATGAAAAGACCAATCTGTACTGGTAACTGTTTGTACCAGAATAAGATGAGAAGTACAATTAAATGTTCTGTTTAGTGCTAACCCTAGTTCTTCAAGCAATAACGTGAGTCATTTTCTCTGATCTTGCTCCCAGAGGGAATGCAGACTAGCTTGGGTTTACATGCTTATTGAAAATCTAAGTCTAGCAACTCCCACCTGCCTATTAAATAGAAGAAAGAGGAGGAGGAAGAAGAAGAGGAGGAGGAGGAAGAAGAGGAGGAGGAGAAAAAGGACATTAGGGATAAGGATGTAGCTCAGTTGATAAAATACTTGTCTAACATGCATAAAGCCCTGGATTCAATCTAGCAATGCTTAAGCTGCCCAGTACACTGGAAGGACTGGACGTTCAAGGCCATCCTGGGCTATAGAGTGAGTTGAAAGTCAGCCTGGGCTACGTGAGACCCTGCCTCAAAAAATAAAATGAATAAATAAATAAGGATATAATGTGAGACTAAGGTCAACCTGGAAGAAAAATCCTACAGGAGGCAAAGCAGATGCTTAAGAGGACCTTCTTGGCTAGGATCTTTTGTAAGCTCCCTTGCTGAATTAACCCCGAAGTAGATAGTCTTGTCTCAAGGTTCCATGGTTAAAAATAATTTGGAACATCCTTATGCCTCTTGCTTTTTGTGTTTTTCAATGGGTTAATGAGCCTCTTCTAAACTTTCCCAGGACAAAAGCATATCGTTGTCCCAGAGCTCAGAGGGATGTTCTGTGTTCCTGTCCTTACCCTCTCCACTCCTTCAAACGCAAAGACTGCATCTTTATGCCCTCTCTATTAGCCCTTAGCCATTGCTGTATTAAAATACTCAAGGCTGTGTGACTTTATAAAGAAAAGAGTTTTCTTTAGTTCACGGGGTTCTAGGTCACGGCGCTGACATCATCTCCACTCTAGTGAAAGACCTCGCGGTGTGCCGTTGGCAGGAAGGCACACGAGAAGGAAAGATGGCATGATAGGACAGGAAACCAGGGAGAGACACGCAGGAAAGCACCAGTAACCAGCTTTCACTAGTCTCTATCTGCCAGAGGTCTCGCTAACGTGTGTATGTAAGGTGTACAGGTGTGCACACGTGCATACATGTGTAGAGGTCACAAGTCAGTGCTGGGTGTCTTCTTCTATCACTTTCCACTTCATGTTTTGCACCAAGGTCTCTCACTGAACCTTGACTTTGTTGATTTGGCTAAACAGACCGGCTCGCAGGCCTCTGAGATCCTCCCACCCCTTTCCTAGTACTAGGACGACAAGTATCCACCCCCGTAGTCCAGCTTCTTACAAGGGTGCTGGGATCTGAACCTGGGTCCTCATGTTTGCATAGCAAGTAGTTTACCAGTGGAGCCATTTGCCCAACCACCACGGTCCTACTGACTCCTAAGATCACCACGGAAAACCAAGCTGCTACCACATGACCCTTAAAGGACATACAACCTCACAGCGCTCTCTCACATGGCTGGGACACCCTAGACTAAGGTCCAGTTGTGGAACAGAATGGGCAGTGGTCACTAACTATCTCCTTGTCTTTCTCCCCCTCCCTGTGTGATGGCTAAAGTCCAACACGACCATCCTCCGGCTGGAGCTGGAAGATAACTGCATCATGGAGGAAGGCGTCTTGAGTCTGATGGAGATGCTACAAGAGAACTATTACCTCCAGGAGCTTGTATGGTGTCCCCCCCCCCCGTTCCTCTGGCTCTTCCCGCCATACCTGGGGATTCAAATCCACTTAGGTCAAGTGAGAGTCCCTGTTCAGGTCAACCCCAGAGCTAACTATGACTAGTCTGTAGGCCTCCTCCTCTTGTCTAGACAGCACTTCTCAGAGGAGGGCCATGCCTCAGAGGCTGGTTCACACACTGTGCTGTCTGTACTTGTAGGAAATTCTGAAGAGCCATTTCTGGCTGCACCTTCAAGTCCCCAAATGGATGGATTTACCTAGCTCAGCATAGCTGCCATACAGTAAACTTCCTTTATTTGGAGGGGTGGAGCCTCATATAGCTCAAACTGATCTCAAGCTCAGTATGCAGATAACCTTGAACCTACGATCTTCCTTCACTCACCATCCAAGTGCTGGGATTCCAGTCACGAGTTGCCACGTGCACTTTATGTGATGCTGGCCAAAGACTGGATCGGCTGAGTCACATTCCCAGCCCTGAGAGAACTTTCTCTTTTTTTTTTTCTTTTTTTTTTATTTCTGCTCATACAAACTTAACAGGTACACCAGTCCTCTCCCTCCCTCCACTTTCCCCCAACCCCTCT
This sequence comes from Typhlomys cinereus, assembly GCA_023101885.1. Taxonomy (NCBI): domain Eukaryota; kingdom Metazoa; phylum Chordata; class Mammalia; order Rodentia; family Platacanthomyidae; genus Typhlomys; species Typhlomys cinereus. The sequence goes on along the minus strand of JALPQD010000292.1, from coordinate 1,046,419 downwards.
GCTTCTCCTTCCCTTCCCTCCTCCCTCCTCATCCCTGGAGCATCCTTTAATGTGCATGTCAAACTCTCCTCTGGGTCCTCCTATCCGATGAGGTGCAAGGACCCACCAGCATTTCCCAAAACCCTTTTCTGTGTTCCCCTTAAGCATAGGAACACTACTATAGCTGTCAATCCCTAGCCTCCAAGGATCCTAGTGCCTTTAGTCCCTGTGAGAACTTTCTTAAAGAAAGTAAAGTCATGAGATTTTTTTTCATAAAATATAATATGCCTGGAGACAGGTGACAATAATGTCTGAACAACAATAGGAATTTTTTAATACCACTGAACTGGCTAAAGTGGTCAAAATTTTTTAACTTTATTTATTTGTGTGTGTGTGTGTGTGTGTGTGTGTGTGTGTGTGTGTGTGTCAGAGGGCATTGTGTGTCTTTTGGGGTCCAAGAGTGACTTCAGGAATCATCCTGGATTGCTTTTTTCTCCTCTTGCTTTGCTCTGGAATTTCCCAGGCTCCGCCCACCAGGGCTAGAAGTGCAGGCCACGGCCATTTCCACCTGGCATTTTTTTATGTGGGACCTGGGATCCAAACTCAGGACCTTCTGCTTTTGATACAGCGTCTTAATCCCTGAGCCATCTCTCCAGCCCAAATTTTATAGGCTCAGTGAGGTAGTTCAGTGGATAAAGCACCAACTTGTAAGCTTGGTGACCTGAGTTTAATCTCTAGAAGCCCACAAGATGGAAAGAGAGAACTGACTACTGAAAGCTGTCCTCTGACCTCCACCCATGTGTCATGGCATGTGTGTGTGCATCTTCTCTCTCCCAATATCTCTCCCTAATTAATTAATTATATTTTTTAAAAAAAACCTTTTTGAAAAGAAGAGGGAGAAACCAAGTAAGACAACAATGGCTGCTTTGTGTGAAGTCCTGAACCCCGAAAGGACAATGCCCACGTATGCTCCTGCTTCTTTCTGGGATCAGGATTCTTTCTGGTGGATCAGTGAATGGAATTTACACTGATCGTTTGCTCTAGGCCTGTCTTTCAACCATTTCCTGCCAAGTTTTCCAAATGAAGTTGCCTTGGGTTTCAAAGCAAGCAAGCAATGTGATCGTACCAGGATTAAAGTAAGGAGGTGGGATATCGCTGAAGCCAGCCTCGGAGAAAACTGAGACCTCATGAGAATTATTAGAGAAGCCAGAATGGGGGCCAGGTCTCCTGTCCCCTCTTTCTCTGTGTCCCTTGCGCTGTCTCAATCCTAATTCCTTCACCCAAACCCTATTTCCTCTCTAACCCCCACCCTTGTGTTTGAAATGCCTTGGATGGGATTCTCACGTGTGTACATGTATTCTCGTATCTTAGAACATTGCTGAAAATAACCTCGGTTTGGAGGGGGCGAAGATCATCTCAGAGTTCCTCCAGGAAAATAACTCTTCACTCTGGAAACTGAAACTTTCAGGTGAGCCGGTGGAAGGGGAGAGAGGACACTGGGGATGCTGGGAGAGGAGAAGAAGGGAAACAGAGAGGGTCCAGGGTCTAGCCGAACAGGACACCTCTTTCTGGTCTGTCAGAACACTGAATCTTCCGTCTGCTGGACCAGACTTCTGCCCCTCTGTGTCCACACTGGCTCCCTGCTTTCCTGAGCAACCGTTCAGCTCTCCTCCTCAGCACTCTTCCCTCTGCTTGGACATATCACCTGCAGGTGGTCTACCAGGCTTAGACGACTTCACTCGTGTCTCCACTCAGATGTTGACTCTCAAGGGATTTTCCTGACCCCTGTCAAAATAGCGGCTCTCCATCCCAGCACTATCGTTGTTCTCTGTTCTCCAGTCGACTTGATCAGGTTCATTGTCACACACACACACACACACACACACACACACACACACACTTAATCCTTCTGTTGACATTGAGCAAGTTAGTTAACACTTTTGTTTAGTTAACCTCATTTATCTCAGGCTCAAATAACTGTGTAGACAGTGATTGTGAAGACTAAGTGAATTAAAATCTAAAATGCCAAGGGCTAGGGAGATGGTCAGGGGGTAAAGCTCAAACATGATGACCAGAGTTCAGATCTCTGACACCCACTTAAAAGCCAGGAAGGCACGGCAGCCCCCCTGCAATCCCAGCCCTCAGAGGCAGACACAGGGGATCCCTGGGGCAAGTTGTTTGGCCAAATTAGCTGAAATTGGAGAGCTCTGGGCTCAGCAAGAGACAACGCCCCCAAAAAACAAAATGGAGGACACCCAAGATCAATCCTGAACTTCCACACACCTGTACATATATGCCTACACACATGTAACCACACATATACACACTACATTCACAGACATGCAAACAAAAAACCTAAAACGCTTGGAACACTGGCTAGCATATAAACATTCAACATGAGATCATCACTTTTACAACTTTGTTTCATTCTCACCTCAGTGGTGAAAATAGAACACCTTTTCAGATGCTGGTTTGAATTTTATTTCCTCTTCTATGAAATGATTGATTGTTAGGTGGGTTTTTATATTATTGAGTGTTCAGCATTCTTAATAGCCAGAGATGGCCATACTTGGATGTCAGAGAGAAAGAAATCCTAAGGGGATGCTAAATGACTCTGTGTGTGTGTGTGTGTGTGTGTGTGTGTGTGTGTGTGTGTGTGTGTTTACTCTAAGTACTTGTCATCTTTTCTGCTTGTCCCATCACTGGGCAGAGCACTGGCAGGACTGTGCTGTAGAATGCCTTGCTAATCAATCGCTGTCACTACAGGAAACAACTTCAAGGAAGAATCTGCTGCACTCTTATGCCAAGCCCTTTCGGTAAGAAGCAGGGGAAGCAGCCAGACACACAGGAATGTCCTGGGCTATCTGGGTGGCCTAGGGAATGCTCCAGGCAGGGTGAAGCAAAGCCACTTGGGAATGGTTGGTCTCTGCCAAACCCAAGCTAAAACTTCAGCAAGGAGAAGGGCTTTTAGGATGGCACTAAGTCCTGCAAACATCCATCAACAATTAGATGAATAAGAAATAGTTCTGTCTAAGCACTCTAGCGCACCTCAGAATCCTCCAACATTCTGCCCCCAGGTAAGTGAAAGATTTGCAGTCCAAAGACAAGAATGGTTTCTTGCTTGGGCCTAGTGGCCTGTGCTACTGATTCTGGCACTCAGGAGGCTGACATAGAAGGATGACAGGTTGAAAGCTAGTCTGGGCTACACAAGAGATCCTGCAACAAACAGAAAAATTAATAAGTAAGATAAAAATAATCTCTTTCCACTATTTATTCTTCTAGTCTAATTACCGAATTAGGACGCTGAATCTCAGTCACAACGAGTTCTCTGATATAGGAGGAGAACACCTGGGACAGATGCTGGGTATGTACCCAGGGAGGGAGAAGGACTAGGGAAGGGGAGGAATGGGGACCCTGCAGCAGGGACTGAAGGAAGACCATTCATCAAAGCTGAATCTACCTTCCTTGACTGTCCCATTCAGAGGGCTTGTTTTGTTGAGTTTTGGTTTTGTTTGGTTCTTACTGTTGCTGGGAATGGGGTTATTGGTTTGTTTGGTTAGTTGGTTAGTTGGTGGATGGGTGGGTGGGCTGGTTGATTGGTTGGGTTTATTTTTGTTTTATTATAGGTAAGATTTCATTATATATCCCAGGCTGGGTTTGAACCTGAAACTCTCCTGCCTCTTCCTCCCAAGGGTGCCCTAAATATTCTGATTATAAAAGTGATGTAACCATGTCCAAAATGATGGAACAAATATCTGGATGTGGGAAGTGAAATTTCCTCACAGTAAGAAGACCATGTTGAGGGGTTAGAGAGATGGCTCAGCGGTTAAGCCTCTGCCTCAAAAGCAGAAGGTCCAGAGTTCAGATCCCAGATCACACATAAAAGCACCAGGCAGAAATGGCTGTGGCCTGTACTTCCAGAATCAGGAGCCTAGGAAACTCTTGGGCCTCTATAGGCACACATACACACACAAAAGTAAATAAATAAAACCACTTAAAAAAGAGAGAACAAGAAAATTTTTAGAAAAAGATCATATTGAGAAGTGGCTCTCTGACCTCAGGGAGGCAAAGGCTTATTGCATGGTACAAGGAAGCATAAAGTACAGCAAAAATAATTCATAAATTAGACAAAAGATTATTTATTTTAATATTTTATTTATTTTCTTAATATTTAGTGTATGTGTGTATGTGTATGTGTGTGTATGTGTGTGTATATGTGTGTATGTGTATGTGTGTGTATATGTGTGTATGTGTGTATATGTGTACGTGTGTATATGTGTGTATGTGTATATGTGTGTATGTGTATATGTGTATATGTGTATATGTGTGTATGTGTGTGTGTATATGTGTATATGTGTGTATGTGTGTGTATGTGTGTGTATGTGTGTATGTATGTGTATATGTGTGTATGTGTGTGTATATGTATGTGTGTATATGTGTGTATGTGTGTATCTGTGTGCGTGTATGTGTGTGTAGTGTGTGTGCACGTGTGTATGTGCGTGTGTATATGTGTGTGTTTATGTGTGTGTGTGTGTGTGCGTGTGCGTGTGTGTGTGTGTGTGTGTGTGTGTGTGTTCTCACACTTGCAGCACAAAAGCCAGAAGAAGTCAGTGATGTCATCCATCACTCTTCACCCATTCTTCTCAGGCAACAAGGTTCCTTCCTCGACCTGAGGCTCAAGTCTCAGTTTAGGCTAGAGGCCAGAAATTCTCCTGTCTCCACCCTCCTCAGAGCTGAAGTTGCAGGAGTGTGAGGGGATGCTGGACTAGTTATGTGGGTCCTTGGATCCCAACTCTGGTTCTCATGATTAAGGCACAAATGCTCTTAGCCACTATACCTTGTCTCCCACCCCACTTTAAAAAACTTTTAAGAACTGGGCATGGTGTTACACACCCATCATCCCAGCACCTGGGAGGCGGAGGCAGGGGATCATCACAATCTGAAGGCAGCTTGTCTACACATGTCCAGGTCAGCCAGGCTACACAGTGAAAGATACTCCTGTGCTGTCACCATGCCCACTATTGTCTCATTGTGAAGTTGTTTCCTATGATGTCCCATCTCCTTTAATAGTTGTACAAAATGCCACCACATAGATTTTAATAGCATATATTAATTTTATATAAAAATCAGTTTTATTTTGACATTCTATACATATTGATGATATTCATCCTCACTACCCTGTCTTGTCTCTTCCCACTGATCTCTTTCCTCTTCACAACTGGTCCCTTTTCTACTCTTTTACTTTGGTGTCTTTTTTTTTCTTCCTCTTTTTTGTGATCCAATAAGTTTTGTTAGGTTTACGGAACATAGATGGATAAGGGATTATTTACAGACACATTGGGCACCTTACCAGTGGCTACACCACTAAAGAAAATGCCTCTCTCACCTAGCAACCATTAAGTGCCTTTAGATCTTCAAGGAGTATAGGGCCTTATGAACTCCACCCAGTTCACAACAGGATGCTGACAAACCCAATCTCGGGCAGACAATGATCACAAGCTGCTGTGAATTCATGCTTGGAAGAGACTGTTCTACAATACTCTACCCCATCCTTGGCTCTTATATCCTTTTTGCTGTCTTTTCCATGATGTTCCCTTGACCTTAGAGAGGGTAGTACTGCTGTCTCATTAATGAATGAGCATCCAACAATCACTTATTCTTAGTCCTTTGAACCAATTATGAGTATCTGCAGTTACCACTGTTCACTGAAAAAAGAAGTTTATCTAACCAAAGTAAAACAACAGCTGTAACTCCCCCACTAAAGGATATGATCTTCCTAACTATGGACCTCCAACATGTGCAACATGTAAATTCCTTCCTGAAAGCAGGCTTTAGTTGCATTTAGAAAACAATTGGTTACCTCCATAACAGACTTGCCACTACTACATCAGTGGCTTACTTCTCTGGTTAGTCAAGAGTATAACTCTCACAGTCCACAGCTGAGTAAAACTTCTCATGACAGTTCTCCCTCAGGAGCCTGTATAGCATCTTCAGACACTGTGAAAGCATTAGGAGGGAGCTTCCATCTCATTTGGAGCTTGAGTTTTCTGCATCTTGCAACCAGAGCATGTGTTGCATAACTCAGGCTGGCCTCACACTCACTGCATAGCCACAGATGACCTCCACAATTCCAATTCTGTCTCCACCTCCCAACTGCTAAAATTGTAGGTGTGCACCTCCACACCTGGTTTATGCAGTGCTAGAGATTCAACCCAGGGTTTCGTGCATGCTGGGCAAAACTTCAATTACTGAATTACATCTCCAGACCTTAGATAGATATTTATACTTTATTTTTATTTGTCTTTATTAGTGATGCCGGGGTAAACTTAAGTATAGAGTCCTTCCACATTCTGTATCATCTTCTTAGGTAGAGACTCAGAGAAGGCAAAGGGGTAAGCACATCTGAATGGGAGGGAATATCTGTGGTCGCATATTTGCCAAATAGACTTCAGCAATTGTCACCTGCAATGAAAAGTAGGATCATTTTTCTTGGTCATTCCCAGCATTTCAAATTATCTTACAATTTGGGGTTGAAATGACTCACTGAAAAAATTATCACCTGAGTGTTCCAGGTGGTATACCCATGTTGGAGCTCTGTTAACTCTGAAGCAGGGTCTTTGGGATGTGAAGGGCTAAACTGATTCTCTGTCCTTCCCAGCCCTCAATGTAGGGCTGCAGTCACTGAACCTGAGCTGGAATCACTTCCACATTCGGGGAGCTGTGGCCTTGTGTAATGGTCTCCGGGTAAGGCACTCTTTGAGAGAGGTGTTTGAACACAGGCAAGAAAAGTCACAGGGCTTCCCATCATGCCATCTTGAATCACTTCCTCCTGGTCACCATGGATGAGGGTATATCCTCACCAAATGCCTTTTGAATTGCTAGACTCCATCCCACCTCCTGGGTGTGTGTTGCAGTCTCATAAATCTCACCTCCTTGAGGCCTCTACATGACATCTTTGAGAACTCTTTAATAGGAAGATATAGTTAAAGAGTAGTGAGATCAGAACCCAAAAGGAATGAATCTCAAGAATATTTGAGATTGAGCCCAGCTTAGGGGAGGGTCTGGAATGATTGATCAGATGTGTCTTCCCAAGAGAGCACAAAGCACTGCACTAGGGTGAGGGTGAGGGTGAGCTTTAGGGTGAGTGTTAAAGTTAGAGTGAGGGTTAGAATGACAGTTAGGGTTAGGTTGGGGTAAAGGATGGGGTGGGTTGGGGTGAGAGTTGAATGTTAAGGTGAGGGTTAGGATTGAGGCGAGTTAGGATGAGGGTAAAGATAAGGGTTAGGATAGGGAGAGAGTTAGGATAAAGAGATGGATAAGGATAAAGGTGACAGGGTTGGGGTGAGAGTTAGGACATGAATGTGAGTGAGGGTAGGATGAAGGTTAGGGTTAGTGTTTGGAATAGAAATGAGAGTGGGGGTGAGAGTTAGGGTTGGGATGAGATTTTAGGAGAGAGTGAGGGTTATGAGTAGGATGTGTTAGGATGAGGGTAAAGCTGAGGTTGAGGATTAGAGTAAGTGTGAGGGTTAGGTTGGAGGTACTGTCTGAGCTGGGGTATTGCCATGGTGTGTCTCACTCCTCCTTGATGCTGTGATCTCCCCCTTTCCTGGAGACTAACGTGACCCTAAAGAAACTGGACGTCTCCATGAATGGCTTTGGAAATGAAGGTGCTCTGGCTCTGGGGGATGTCCTCAGAGTCAACAGCTGCCTGGCCTACCTGGATGTCAGCAGCAACAACATCAGCAACGAGGGCGCCTCCAGGATCAGCAAGGGACTGGAGGTGAACGAGACCCTGCAAGTGCTGAAGGTAGAGTCCGCCATCTGGGGCCAGCGTGCACACGTCCATGATGCATGCTGTGAGCATATGTATGTACATCTGTGTTCTCACGTGTATATGTCTAACCGTCTATCTCTATGCAAGTATGCATATAATATATGTTTGTGTGTTTGTAATCCATATGTATGTATGTATGTATGTATTGGGGGGCAGAAGGGCTGGATGCTGCTGCAGAGAATCATCATGCCCTCCTTCCTGTACATCATGTGAGCACATACTCATGCCAGTCTCTGTGCTGTGGATCCAGTACAACCTCACCAATGCCTGGTGGCACACGCGCCTGCTGAAAGGCCTTCTTCCTGCGGGTTGGGTCTCCCTCAAGCTTTTTATTCCCTCTACCAACATAGTGTGCTCCAACCATAGTATCTGACTCCCACTCTCTTCCACAGCCACCCCAAGACCCACCTTTCAGTGGGTAGGCTCAATGGCTTCTTGCCTCTCCAACTAGTCCTCTGACCCCGAGAACCTCAGCAGCCTCGGCTCCCCCTGCTCTCCCTGTCTCTCCATCAGCTCCTGTCTCCTCTCTCTCTCTTCCTGCTGATCATCCCTGCACCTGCGTTCATTCTTCTGCGCTGCAGAATGAGGCATTCCAAAGCCCCTGGACTAGGGGACTGCTCCCAGCACCCTGCTCTCTCTGTCCATAAACCCACTGCCCTCTGTAACCCCACTAAAAGTGTGAAATCTTCCAAAAGCCAGGCCCATTGGCATATCCCTCATTTCCAAGCACAGTGCTGGACACACGGTTCTGTAGTAAATGAATAGATGGATGAATTCATATTTCATATAAATTAATTTATGTGGCAGTTACCCATCTTTTGCTGTGAGACAATACTCTAACATACCAGGTTTAGGGAGAAAAGGTTATTTAGCGTATGGTTCCAGAAAAGATACAGCTCATTATGGTGGGAATCACATAACAGAAGACATGGCCGGAGGGAAAAGCAGGAGGCTGGTTTACAGGAAGCACAGAGAGGAGCAGGGTTTGTGGGAGGAAAGCGGGGTCAAGCTACCCAACCTCAAGGCCCCCACCCTATGACCATGCCTCCTTCCAGCAAGGCTGTACCTCTATAGGTGCCACAGCCTTCCCTAAACATTTACATAAGTTAAGAATTCAAACACACGAGCCTGGGGCGGAGGAGGGGAAGCTCACATTTAAACCATGACAATTTCCTGTGGAGATTGTCTCATTATGACACATAGGCTACAGACAGTTTGAAAATAGCTGCAAGAGGACTTGTGTCCCAGGTCCCCCAGAGCCATACCCTGCATCAGGCATGCCCACCCGCCCTTTGAGCGCATCACCTAAATTATTTTGTTTGACCTTAGGGGTAGCTCATCCACGGTGACAGGCACAAAGTGACCAAGGAGTCACATGCGAGACCAGACAGCCAGTATTCAGCAGAGCCAGCAGACTGCACATTCCCTCCCCACAACCTCCATCCGTGGTCAATGGCTCTCATCACAATCGTCTCCCACGCCCACAAAGTCTGCCCTTGCTTACAGAACATGTATTATTGTCCAAACCCTTCACACCATTCACACCTGTACCCTTTGCACTTCTTGACTTTTCTTGTTTTGTGATGCCATGAACTTATTTGCCTGTCTCTAAAGTAGTGTCACCTGTAGACAGAAACCTTGTCATGTCTGGGATCAGCTCAGAGGTTGATGCATGGCAGACCTCCAATAAATATTCATTTGCTTGATGGTAGATGAATGAATGGAGAGGTGGTGGATTTTGTTTGTTGGATGGACTAATGAGTGGATGGATAGGTGAATAGATACTTGTTTGATGAAAGGATAGATAGAAGGATGAATAGGCAGGTAGATGATAAATAAATGGATAGCTGGGTGGATGGATGAATAAATAGATGAATGGACAGATAGATGGATAGGTAAATAATGGTTGGATGAGTAGTGAGTAATGGATTGACAGGTGGGAAGTTGTGTGGGTAGACAGAAGGATAAGGAGACAGGTACTGATGGAGTCTTGAAAGGAGGCAGAGGTCATGATTTGGCGGACAGAAATGAACACTGTGCTCTACACCAGCCGTTCCCGCCCCCATCTCAGCCTCCCCCTATCTTGTCCCCACAGCTTTTCCTGAACCCTATGAGTATGGAGGGGGCAGTGCATCTTATCTTGTCCATCAAGAGAAACCCCAAATCCAGGATGGAAGAGCTTGACATTTCGGTAAGTGATCAGATGCCAGTAGAAGGCACCAAACGTGAAACAGGTGGCACCAACTCTGTGCCTCTTAGAGCTTCCCATGCTGCTCCTTTGGGTTCAACCCTGCCTCTTTAGGGGCCTTTCCGCAGGAGCGGCCATTCCATCACTAACATCACAGTAGGCAATACTTTACTGGTCCTCGGAACCCCAACATGAGCATCTGAAAATAGCAATAAGGAACCACCAAAAAGAAATGTAGGAAAACTCCAAAACAACTCATGCCCTGTCAGCTTTGCTAACAAACTAAGTCTCAGAATGTTCTAGAATCACAGGATTTTAGGATCTGGATACACAAAGGATTGTCATTTCATGACGTGGCCTATTACACTGAGTAGCATGTGTGGGTGATCCTTTGATGAGAGAGGAAAGGCCAATCATCTAGCTTTCTGCAGGGACTTGCACAAATCATCAAAGATGAGATAGCTGGTATTCAGGATAGCCTATACTTGTCTACCATTGGGGGCTTTTTGTCCCAAAGTGATTTTAGGCCAGCTCCTGGGCTGCTCCTCTAGGAGGTTGGTGCAGTATTTCATTCATTTCTAGGGGGTTAGTAGGGCACCTCGTTCATTTCCAGGACAGCTATAGCAAAGTCCCACAAATCACGTGGCTTCAACAACAGGAATATAGTCTCACGGTCCATGGCTGGAAGATCCAGGAGACTGGCTGGCTCCCTTCTCCAAGCTTCAGAAGCAACCTGTCCCAGACTTTTTTCCTAGTTTCTGCCAGACCTTCCGGTCTTTGGTGCCCTTTGCCTTATGGACATACCCCAATCCCTTGCCGTCAATTTCTCATAGCATTTTTCTCTGGTTGTCTGTTCAGCTCAAGACCTCCCTTTTTGTTTTTTAGGAGAGCATTTTGCCTGCTAAACTACACCGTCCTAGAATTCATTATGTAGTCAAGGCGAGATTTGAACACATGGCAATCCACCTGCCTCAGGCTCCCCAGTGCTAAGATCACAGACCTGGGTGGCCAGGCACCACAAAATCCCCTTTTATATGGATCTATTAGGTTGGGACCCACCCCACTGACCCCATTTTCCTTGATGATCTCTCATAAAGACCCTGATTCCAAATGAGATCACATTCACACACAGGTACTAGGAGTAAAGACCTCAAGGCCCCTTTGAGGGCAAGGCAATAAAACTCAGTCTGTAACTCATACATTTTTCTCACTTCCCATTTTTCCTGTGAGGAATCTGAAACACAGACATTAGGTCATTCGCTCAGGACCCACAGCAAGCAAGAAACACACACCTAGCGGTGAGTCAGAGACTCTGCTGCCTTCTCTGGAGTCTAGGTCACGATGTAAAGTCTCCTGACGCCTGCAGCGGTGTGCTGTAAGATGACTCTAATGCTTTGCAGTGATCTGAGTCACCATATTTTGAATATCAGAAGCCAAATGCCTCGAAACTGAGTGATGAGTGAAGTTTGGGTTTCCACCTGCCACCGTTTTCCATTTTACCTGCAGCACATTTCATAATGTTTCATAAAACATTATGACAGCGTGGTCGATTTCCTTCCACACTTCTCCTCCACTCCTCCCTTCTCTTCCCGCTCCTGAGTCTTTCTCCTCAGAAGCCCCCTCTTGCCACCCCTCTTGCCATTACCATAACGATGATGTCGCCAAGATGTCAGGCCCTCAGCCTCCACCTGCCCCTGCCTCTTAGTCTCAGCCACAGGTTCAAATTTTGCGGTCATTTGCCCACCCCATCCCATCCCCACAGAGCAGGTAGAAAGCACAGACCCAGGTACTGCCTTGGCTCATGGTACGGAACCTAAGATATGGTAGACACGATATGCTGGAGCTAGCGCGCACCTGCGTGCAAATCTGGTGACCTGAGTTCAATCCCCAGGATCCCACACAGTGGAAGGAGAGAACTGATTTCCAAAAATTGTCTTCTGACCTCCACCTATGTGCCATGGCGTCTCTCTCTCTCTCTCTCTCTCTCTCTCTCTCTCTCTCTCTCTCTCTCTCTCTCTTAAGTAAATGAATTTTTTTAAAAAGAGAGAGAACCAAATATCTGATCAAAATTCCATGGGATAGCTGGGAAGCTAAGGATCACCATGAATTCAAGGTCAAACTGGGCTTCAGGGTTCGTCCCTATTCGAGAAAAAAATTTAAGTGGGAAACTTACAAGCCAATTCACAAACTCCAAAACAACAGAACAGAGCTGGAGATGTGACTGTGTCAGTAAAGCAGTCATAGAGCATACACAGAGCCCCAGGTTCTGTACCAGGCACTGCATAAAACTGACCATGACATCTGTAATCTCAGCCCTAGGGAGGTGAAGGCAGGAGGATGGATCATAAGTTGCACAGCAAGTTGGAAGCCAGCCTGGACTACATGAAACTTTGTCTCAAAAAATAATAATAATAATAAAATAAGACACCAGAACTGTTCTAATTCAGGAGCAGCCCAGCAGAAAGCACCAAAGCTCCTGAACCAGGCTTGGGCAGGAGGCAAAGACATGCTGATTGCCAGAGAAACAGCAGGCACAATGACCTCACCCCGGGTCCCGCTCTCCCTTGCTATAGAACGTGATGGTGTCCGAGCAGTTCACAAGGACATTGGATGGAGTGTGCGCCATTCACCCCCAGCTGGACGTGGTGTACAAAGGATTGCAGGGTGCCATCACCAAGAAACCCATCCCACAGAACAACCCCATGAAACTGATCCAGGTGAGCCCCTGCCTCTGCTTAGCGCCTCGGGGAACCCCACAGCCATTCTCAGCTGTTTAATGAGACCGTGCCTCAAAATGCAGAGTGAAAAGAGAGTTGGGAGATAGCTTAGTGGCTAAAAAAACAAAACCTGCAGGTCACAGATGGTCGGGGAGACTGGGCTGAGTGGGCCCATGTTGGTTCATGATTCTCTCCAGCATTCCCTGCTAGAAATGCACCAAGGTTCACTGGGTCACTCGTGAGTGGTTTTTCTGGCATTGGAGAATGATAAAACTAAACAGGGGTTAAAAAAAAAATCAAAGTGCACAAAGCAAACAGAACATTCAGGTAGTACTGTCGATAAGGAATGATCAGCTGGCTGACCATGGAGGACAGAAATGGAGTTAAGAGGCTTCATGATGGAAACATCACCAGGACTTGGTGAATGGTAAGACGTGGGGGATGTCTACGTGAGTGTGTATTGCCAAAAGGGAAACAGATGATGATAACCCCAGATCTCAAACCCCCAAGGAAAGGGGCTGGAGAGGTGGCCCAGGGGTTAAGCCTCTGCCTTGCAGGCGGAAGGTCCTGAGTTCTGATCCTAGACCCCACGTATAGACACCGGGCGGAAGCAGGGGCAGCCTGCGTTTCTGGTCCTGGTAGAGCGGAGCTTGTGAATCCCAGGGCAGAGTAAATGAGGAGATGGAGGTGGTCCATGGTGGTTCCCGAATTCGTCTGTGGTTCTACACACACACAAATACATACACACACATGCATGCACACATGCATACACGCACAATTGAATTAATAATAATAATAAAAAAATTAAAAAAGAAGTCAGTTGTTAAAAAAAAAAAAACCCAAGGAAACAGAAAGACAGTGATCTTGTAAGAAGCAGCGAGTTCACATGGAAGAGTGGGCACTGCCCACCCCTGACTGCTCTCCCCGTGTTCTCCACATCCCTGCCCTGCTGGATTGCCCCATTCCCCTGCACCCCAGTTAGGGGGTTGCAGGGAAGATGAGCAGGGGACCAGGACAGAGCCCTGGGTGCTTCCTGAGAAGGGCATTACAGGAATGTCCATTGACGAGGCAGGATCTAGAATTGGGGGGGGTCTTTGAGAGAAAACCAGGTAAGATAAATAAAAAGACACTTTGAAAAGATCCTGACATTTAATGACATTGAAAGGGTGTTCAGTGTGTTAGTACAACACATTTTGTAAACAGCGGGAATAGAAGAAAAGATGATCAGTACACAGATAGACAGTTGATAGGTAGATGATACACAGATAGAAGAGACAGACAGATAACTGGCAAGATAACTCATCTGGTAAGATTGCTTGCACACCTAGCAACCTGAGTTCAATCTCTGGAAGCCCGCATGGTGGAAAGTTGCCTCTCAATCTGAGAATATTTTTGAAAGGAAACACTGAAATCTGAAGTTTCTGACACAGCAATTCTCCATATGTACATTTGTGGTAAACAATCGTAGGAACTCCTAGCGTCTGCATTACAGCCACCATGCTTATGCCACGTGGTTTTTAGACTCTGAGCTGACAGAAGTCGGCCCACGACCGCATGCATGAACTGCACTAGTGTTAACAGAAGTGATTTCAAAGCCAAGTAACACACTGTCCCCCCCATTCCCCAATGTCCTGGTACATTATGGCTTTGACTTCCCTCTTACATCAAGGAATGTACTGAAGGAACAAGCAGCGCTTGGGCACAGTGGAGTTGGGGCAGGTACAGGAGCCAACACTCCGTGGTCTAGCGGGGCCTCTTTCTGCATGTCACTTGCTTGAAGGCAACTGAGCCTCAAGCTGCTGAACCACCTTCTCCGGGGCTTTGTGGGTCCCAGAGCTTTGGCTGATGGGAGAGGAGTTATGACGGTTGCCATAAAGCCAGGTGTTTGCTCCTGGTATCTCCTATTTTTTTTTCAGAACTATACAGACCAACAAAAAATCTCAATTGTGGAATTCTTCAAGGATCTGACCCCTTCGGGGTCAATGACGATGCCTGTGGGCGAGTTCCGGAAAGCCATAGTTCAGGTGTGCTGGTGGCTGCAGTCACTGATGGGGGGGATAGGGGGAGAGAAGGAGAGGAGGGAGGGAGAGCACATGCATGCGTTTCACGATGCTGCCCACGTCTGCGTGTGGGCACTCATCCCATTCATCTAGCTCCAGAGGGAAACCCAAAACTTCCCTTAGTCCCCCCACCCCCGCCACTACCACTCATCTTCAAGACATCACAGGCTTCTCACCTTCACGCTTTTTTCCCTGTTGACTTGACTACTGGGAAGAAGAGAGTGGGAGAAGTGGCCATTTCCCAAAGCCCCAATATTTCCAGTTTTGTTCCATCATCTCACTTGAACCACCCCCCACATTCCCCTTCACCATTAATAATGAACATACCAGAGGTGCTAACGTCCCCCTGACACGACCCTGTCACTCCCCAGAAGTGGGGGTGAGGCTTCTTAAGTCTGGGTGATGCTGTCAGGGGGTTCATCCAGCCCCTCCATGTGATGGCTTCAGTGTTCTCTGGGGACCTCAGCTTCCACCCTTCGTCCCAAAAGGAGCGAGGCAGTGTGAGGGAGAGGGCTTCTGGAGAAGGGGCAAGCCAGGGGGCTCTAAAACATGCCGCATCCATCTCCTCAGCAAACCAAGGTGCCTATCAACCGCTACCAGGTCAGGGAGATTATAAAGAAACTGGATGAGAAGGATGGCATCGTGAACTTCAGGTGAGCGTGGCCCCGCGCACCCCTTCCCTGCCCTTCAAGGAGCCCTGGCGGGGAGCCTCACCTCCTGGGCCACACCCGTGTTCTCTGAGTTCCAGAACATCTCCTCCCAGAGCCCACAGCCAGGCCCTGAGGTTCACATTCCCTCTCCTCCTCAGCCCACTTACATAGCAAGGCCTGAACAAGACGCCACGCTTGGCCTAAGGAGCTCCAGTTCCCGCAGACCACAGCAACGAGGGCACAGCAATGCTCAGGCCTGCCAAGGTGAGGCGCCCTGGGGAACAAGAGGCATAGGGGTGCCACCGCAGCCCAGAGGAGGCATCACTAGGGCAGGACGATGCTGCCTCGGCTGGATCTGGCAAGATGGGTAGGTGTGGACAAGAGAGTAGAGGTCAGCAAGTGCCATGCGCCAAAGCAGAGCCGCCACAGCCTGTCACTGAGCTCTGCTCTAGCGGGGCGGGGGGTGGGGGACAGGGGGCAGGGGGCGGGGGGTGGGGGGAGAGCATGGCTGGCTAGACTCCCTACAGGGGACAGCAGAGAAACAGTAGCCACAGACCTCATGAGCCCCTGCCACGCACCCAACCCTGGCCTAATAGCAGCACGCTGCTACTATTACTCAGAATGACGAGACTGGGGCTGGGGAGGTGTAGAGCAGAAGCCAAGCTCCCGACGCTGGAAAGGGGAAGGTTTTGCTCCTGGCCTTGGTCTGGGTAGTTCCAGAACCTATCGTAGCACCACTGCCCCTGACTGCTTTATCGAGGCACGAGTGGACACTGCTCCAGTCTGGCCGACCAGAGGAGTGTCCACGCGAGCCTGTGTCCTCCAGGAGCTTCAGAGGGGTGTGTCTGTCCCCTCCCACCATCCTCTCCCAATACCTGTGCCCCTTGCTTCACCACAGTAGAACGAACGTCCTTGTGCCATGTATTCACACACACCTGTTCCTCTAAAATTGGCTTGGCGGGTGCATCCAGCCATTGTTGGGTCAAAGCATGTGACAGTCTAAAATTGAGATCTACCTAACCCTTGCTAAGCACACATACCAGCGTCCTCCTCCAGCCCCAGCCAACACTGAACCCACGTTCAGCATTGTGTGTGTGTGTGTGTGTGTGTGTGTCTGTCTGTCTGTCTGTCTATAGCTACATACATGTGTGTCATTTCCCAGAAGCCGGACCCATCCACCTTTCCTTTGAGACCAGGTCGCTCACTGACATGCAGCTCACCAAGTAGGCTAGGCTGCCCTCCTGTCTCTGCCTCTTCAGCGCTGAGATTATAAGCATGACATAGCACACCCAGCTTCGCCGGGTGTGTGAGTAGGTATTTGCATGTAGAGGTCAGAGGTCTATGTCAGATGTCTTCCGCAAACTCTCTCCACTGTGTTTTTTGAGACAGTGTCTCTTATTGAACCCAGAGCTCACTGTTTGGCTAGACTGGTTAGTGAATAAACAGGAATCTACGTGGTTTTGCCCTCCCCTATCAACCTCTCCCCAACACTAGGCCAGCATAGCCAGGTTTTGCATGGGTTCTGGGGATCTGAACTTAAGTCCTCATGCTTGTGAGCCAGGTGCTTTACCGACCGAGCTATCTCACTAGTCCAGCACTCATTCTTATTCCCTTTACCTTTCAAATTAGCATGGAAACCACAGCAGCAACTGGTCTAGAAAGAAGTTCCAACAAGAGAAGTCCTGGCCAGTTGGCAGTGGCCCTGAGGGAACTACATGGAACCTTGGATAGATAAATGCCATGACCCGGGCTGTGTGTGACCAAGTAAAACCTGGCTTGGGCCTGGGCATCTGTGTTGCTGGCCGCTACCTTTACCTGAGCAGTGGGGGAGGGGGAGCATTTTCTGGTTTCAGCAATCATCAGCGACATGTTCTGGGTGACCTCATTAAGAGTCACGAGGACAAACTGGAAGTGTGATGGGTAGCTAGGCGGGAAAGAAGAGTCTGCAGGGACAGGTAAAGGCGCGTGGGCACGGTGGCTGGTCAAGGGAAACTGCTCAGATAGCAGCAGCAGCAGGAGAGGAGATGAGGGAAAAGACCTCAGAAGCTAACCCCTCAGAGGCACGCGGAGGGAGCCCACCTGGTCACATGACCCGGAGCCTCTTGTCCCCACCTGAAAAATGCAATGGCAGGAAATGCAGCTTCCCAGAATGTTCCTGAGGCCACCCATTGCGCATGGCAGTTTAAAATTCCCTGAGGAAGGAACAGATGTAGCTGGGTGAAGTGGCTCACGCCAGGGATCCCTCAGATAGGAAGACTGACTGCCATACATCAAAACTAGCTTGAGCTATATAGTGAGTTCAAGATCAGCCTGGGCTACATAGCAAGACACTCCAAAAAAAAAAAAAAAAAAGGAGGGTTGGGGAAGATGACTCAATGGTTAAAATCCTTACTGCACACGCCAGGAGGCAGAGTTTGGGCAACTCCAGGTCCCACTTAAAATACCTGCGGTATATGGCAGCCTGCCTGTGAGTCCAGTCCCTAGGCAGCTGTCTAGAAATCCTCAAGACAAGCTGGCTAGCCAGAGTAGCCCTAATGGCACAATCTGGTTTAACCGGAGACCCAGTTTCAAAACAATAAGGGGGAAGAGTGATTGAAGATTATCGTGTAAGTATTATCCTCAGGCCAATACACTCTACATGCCAATACACTCAAATGTGTGTGTGCTCATCCATGCACACATACATGCATCCACATGCAAACATACATAGACACATGCATGTACCTCATACACATTTAAAAAGAAGAACGACAAGGGGGGGGAAGAAAAATAAGGCAGTAGCAAAGATCTTAGCAAAAGTAGAAAAGGAACGGCCAAGAGCTTGTGCCCAGCTCAGGGGATTAGCCGGGCGTGGCGAAACATGTTGATCAGCATCACTAATCACTGCTGTGAAGCGATGATCAGCACAGGAGCTGTTCTGTGCAAACAAGGATCAGATGGACAGATGCCCACTTACAGGGGGCCTCCCAACAGCCGACCTCTGCGGAGAGCTCAATCTTGCATCTATTCCTGAGGTTGACTTTCTATCCCCTGGAATAATATCTGATCTGTAACCATCAAGGCTTAGAAGTCAAGATTAGGATGGTAGAGAAAAAACAAGGGGAAGCCACAGGGAATTTAGGGACTGAGACACATGCCGGACCCCCCAGGATGTTCTGTGGGTGTCGGCATTCTGTCTCCCCAGAGAAAGACAAGGTTTTGAAGTCAGGGGTGGTGACAGTTAGTTGCAGATGCAGACTTGCCAAGTGAAGGCTGAGTCTTTGGGCACATCTGCAAAGAGTTACTAAGGCGACCACTCAGCAGGTCTGTGGGATATTGTCTTAACCTGAGGCAGGAAGACCCAGCCCATAGCAGGTGAGTCTACGTCCCAGGTGGCTGGGTAAGATGGAGAGTTGGTACAGTACTTGGTAGACTGGCAGGGTGGCAGGTGAGAAGTATGTTTCTCTCTCAGCTCTTTCTGTGACTAGGATGTGGCCCTGTTCCTTTGGCGCTGGTGTTGAGAGGAACACTCCTGTCAGGCTGTCCTGAGAGTCCTGTATTCATTTAGCAAAGGGAAGATCAAACTAATAATTTGGATACCAGAAGAGTGGGGAGCTGCTGAGATACTAACACATTTGGCATCAGGAAAAGTGGGGGTGTTGCTGAGAAACTAACACAAGGGTTCATGCTCTTTGAAAACTTTTATAACCCCAAAACTCAAGAAACTTGAGTTCTCTAAGCATCGACACCTGCTGGGGCCCAGGGGGCCTCTAAGAATTATGTTAACTACCAATAGCATCCAGAATTATAAGGAATTGTAGGCTGGTGACACAGCTCCACAGGTAAGGAAGGTGACTGTTCACAAACCTGGAGGTTCAACCCCGGAGGCCCGCATGGTAGAAGAAAAGAACTGATTTCTGACCTCTGCTCGCTCTCCCTCCCTCCCTCCCTCCCTCCCTCCTCTCTCTCTCCTTTCTCTCAAAACAAAATGTTTTTAAAAAAAAAAAAAAAGCAAATTGCAAATCTGTAATGGTTACAGATCAATAAAGTCTTTCCAGTTTGTTTTTTCATAAAATTGAGAGGGGCACAATTATTATCACAAATTGGATTTTACTCAGGAGACTTTCAGAGGATGATGGAGATTATAGTGCTAAAATCTTCCCCTGCCTCCGTTCCCAGCCCTCAAGTCACCCTGTGACACTGGCACCCCACCCCACATTAAGTGAAAGACAAGATCAAAGGTGGTGTCATTCCTGATTTTGGCCACGAGGTGTCAGATAAGCTCCAAAAGTCGGTATGAGGACCTTCCTTGAGCTCTTAGAAGAGATTCTCAAACTTGGAGTGGGCCCTGCCCTTCCTCTGACGTTCTGAACTTCTGCCTCAGGAGTTGGGCCTACCTAAGTCATCTCCAGGATCCAGCAACCACTCCTGCACAGACCCCTCTGTGGCTCAGTGTTCTCACACAGGGTAAGAATGACGAGAACGGCCTTCACCTTTGTAGTCAGGAGGAAAGACACCTGGGCAGCACGAGTCGATAGCCTATTCCCCCCACTCTGCCCCACCCCCACTCAGCCTGCAGCTCACCTGGGCAAAGGCAGGCAGCACAGAGCAGTGCCCAGCAGGATCACGCAAACACTGACCAGCCCACAGCCAGCAAGAGGCCCCAAAAGTAGCCACCTTACCCACCGCCTGCAAGCAGTAAGAACTTGTGGTTGGAATGGAAGCCTCTGAAGGTAAGAGATGGCCAAGAGGACTGTGAAGATGGTCCAGTGGTTAAAGCCCTTGCCTCCTAAGTAAAGGGACCTGAGTGCGGATCCCCAGATCTCATGGGAAAATGCTGGGCAGGTGTGGCACCTGTCTGTAATTACAGCCCTGGAAGACAGAGCCTGGGGATCCTCAGAGCAAACTGACTAACTAAATTAGCCCTAAGGCCCGCTTACTAGAGACCCAGGCTCATAACAGAAGAGCTGTCGAGGGGCTAGAGAGATGGTTCAGGAGTTAAGACTCTGCTTCAGTTTGAATCCCAGGTCCCACATAAAAGTGCCAGGCAGAAAGGGAAGCAGACCGCACTTCCCACCCTGATGGGCAGAGCTTGGGAAATCCCAGAGCCAAGAAAAAAGGAGGTAGAAGCAATCCAGGATGACTCCAAAAGTCATTCTTGGTCCTACACAAGGACGCACAGTGCTCTCTTTCTCTCTCTCTCTCTCTCTCTCTCTCTCTCTCACACACACACACACACACACACACACACACACATACACATACACACACACATACACACAATAAATGATTAAAGTTTTTTAATAAAGAAGAGCCGTCGAGAAATGATTCCTGATAGCACCTTGGGTCTCCACAGGCACACATACGCTTACGTACACTTGTTTACACACATGAATACCTGCACACATGCAAAACACACACATGCGTACACCCCATACACACGTGAAAGAAAAAAATAGCTGGCCTAGAGTCACCCTGCTGCCGCACCCCAGAAAGCAGCAAGCCGGGTTTGCCCCTCCTTCCATACCCACCTTGTCTTATTTCATATTCTGTTACTATACTAAACTCATAACCCAAACAATTTAGAAGAACAAGGGAATTTTTATCCCATTTTACAGTACAGATTACAGTTCATCTTGGCAGAAGAGTTACTAGAAGGAGCCAAGAGAATTGGTCACGCCATCTCCAAAGAGACAGTAGAGGGGGGCAAGGACCAAAGCTGTCAACCATTTTTATCCACCTGCCCCCAAAACAGTCCTACCCACCATGAGCTGAGTTTCCCCTATGCATCGCACGATCAAGACAGTCTCCTGCAGGCTTTGCCAGAGCCCTTGCTCGAGGCTCACATTTCAAGTTGACAGCTGAAGCCCCTCTCCTGGGCTTTGAGAACCAGCTCTGCATCTGCCCAGCGGCCGCGCACTGAGCACCCTTACACCTCCTCCCCAGTTGGAGATGTGAAGTTATGCATCCTGTCCTCCATCCCCTAGCTAGTAAGGCGCAATACCGGAGATCCGGTGTCGCGAGGCTTTTACTTCCTGCAGTCTCAGCCATGAGGCTCCCCGGGCCCCCCAAAGCTGGCTACTCTGCGGCTTTGCAAACCCCCCTGCCCCCCGGAAGCTTTAATGAGCTTCCTTAATGCAGCGTAAACGCACTAAGAAAACTGACTAGCTGGGGCTGGGAGAGGCAAATCAAAGGCTGAGATGCCAGTTCTCAATGTTCAATGCTCAGCTGAGGTCAAATTCTGACAGGCAGGTCTGTGAGTCCTCCCTACCCCCCACTCTACACCCCCATGAGCTCAGTTGCTTCGCTGGGGAAGAAAGATGGCAAGAAGCAGGGCAGGTAATCTCTGCGCAGGAGAACCACACATGGTGGTTACCTAGGCACATCCTGGCATTTCACGGTTCTGGATTTGGATTATCAATGATCAGCTCTGGGACCCTCGACACTGTGCCCCATGTTTCTAGCCTCGATTTCCTCATCTGTGCATGGGGATGAGGGTGCCCCTTCCTCTAGAGGTACCTGCCAAGATTTAGCGGAAGGCACGCAACTCCAAGGCCAGGCTTCCGTAAGGGCCCTCTGCCAGGTGACCTGCACAGTGGTGGTCTGCTCCGGGAAGAGAGGGTGTAGGGGTGCAACAGGGGCATCTTGACATGCCCAAGTACCAAGTATGGAGGCTTGGCAGCCCTGTGGAGGGGTTCCAAACTGAGGGGTGGGGTCAGGGAGCTGTGGATGATTCCTCTGGGTAAAGGTGCTTGCCAGTCAAGCCTGGTCGCCTGAGGTTGCTCATGTGATGGAAGGAGAGTTCATGTGCACTTTTTTTTTTTTATTAAAAGCAGCACAGGGTGGGAAACAGCAGGGCTGGGGGGCATGGTTGGGCAGTGCAGTAAGTTGGTAAGGCAGATCACCTGCGTATTAGGAATGTCTATGGACTGTCTTCCTGGGCCAAGGAAACCTTGCCTTCAACCCCCCCCCCCAGGCTCTGTGGATGCAGCTCAATTGATAGAATGTTTGCCTAGCATGTACCAAGCCTTGGGTTCAATCTTTGGCACTGCATTAAACCAGGGGTGGTGGCATACATCTGTCATGCCAGCACTTGGGAGGTGGAGGCAGCAGCTAACATAAGGGAATTTGAGGTAAGCCTGTCCCAAAATGACAATGTCCTGGAGTAGGCAGCTGGGCCCTGGGCTTGTGCCTGCATCAGCCAGCCACTTGGAGCTCACAGGCTGGCACCCTAGGAAGCAAGGAGCATGCCCCCACCCATTGGTGGGGTTCCCGGAACTGGTGGGTAATGGGCTGAGTCTAGGGCCCGCAGGTCAGTGGTGTGGGCCACAGCCCCTTTAGTCTGCCTGGGGGCAGGCTCCATGTCCTCAGGGGAACTGGGCCTGCCTGCCAAGTGGGGGTTGGGGGTCTGTTTTGTTTCACACAAAATTAAACAATGGTTGGCAGAACTAGCCTGAGCCCTAAACACTGGCTTCTGACCAGCCGCTCTCAACCGGAATGAAGGAACAGCGCTCCACCGGGAAGCAGACATTACATCCTGGAGGGAAGCAAGGAGGAGAGATTGCTGGCCCTTCCTGGGGGACAGCAGAGGCATCAACCCTCGAAGGGCCTTCCTCCTCCTCCTCTCCCTCCTCCTCCCTCCTCCTTTTCTTCCTTTCCCTCCTCCTCTTTCCCTTCTCTCCTTCCTTCCCTCCTCCTCCTCTTCCTTCTCTTTCTACTCTTTCCCTTTTTCCCCCTTCCTCTTTCCTCTTTCCCCCTTCCTCCTCTTCCTCACCTTGCCTCCTTTTCCTTCCCCCATCACATCTCCCCTTCTTCTCCTCCCCCTCCTCTTCTTTCTTTTCCTCTTCCTCCCCTCTTTCTTTCTTTCCTCTTCCTTCTTCCTCAGGACAAGGTCTTGCACTGTATCCCAGACTGGCCTCAAACACTCTGCAATCATCCTGTCTCTGTTTCTTTGTTTTGTTTTGTTTTCGAAACCAGAACACTTATTATAACTGACTGTTGAAATCCTCAGGTGAATTGGCTGCAGTAACAACTGCCCTCTTGGGCTTCAATGTTGTTCCTTCAAGGAACATATCCAACTGTGCGGTAGACATGTTTAGGCCCCCATTCATTCACCTAGTCCCGGTAGTATTTCTCCTTTCAGCCTTGGCATTCCAGTTATACCTTTTCTCACGCTGGGCAAAGTAGCCACATTTGCCACAGGTCGACTTCGGAAGGTGACAGGCCTTAACCTCACAGTGGCGGCACACTGTGTGCGCCTCGTTTCCAGGCTTTCCAAATGATGACGCTCCCTTCGTCATCTTGCATTGCCGCCTCGACCAAAAAGTCTATCTCGGCTTGAAGGCTAGGGCCACGGACATGTCACCATATCTGGAAGGTCTGGAAAGGAGCTTTTTTTTTTTTTTTTTTTTGAGAGAGAGAGAGAGAAAACACTTGTATGCCATGGCACACAGATAGAGGTCAGAATACAATTTTCAGAAGTCAATTTTCTCTTTCCACTAGGTGGACTTCCGGGGATTGAACACAGATTGCCTGGTTTGGAAGCAGACATGTTACCTACTAAGCTATCCCACTGACTTGAAGGGAGCCTTTTTTGGTTTGGTTTTGTCAGGGCCTTGGGGAGTCCTTGAATTGCCATAGTGATGTTGGGCTGGTTGCTGTGAGGTTCCGGGACACACTATGCTGCTACTTGAGTGAATGTGTTGATACCATGGGGAACGTGACAAAACCCATGTAGAGATACCACCGTGATCCGCTGCTAAGACAGAGGCCAGCCTGGGCTACAGGGAGACTTTGACTCGAAAAAAAGAAAAAGGAGAGAGAGAGAGAGAAGGGAAGAGAAAGTGAGAAAGGAAAGAGAAAGAAAGAAAGAAAGAAAGAGAGAGAGAGTAAACTGGACTATGGTTGTAGTTCAGTCGATGGTTGCAGCTCAGCAAACATGAAGCCCTCCAAGTTCCCCATCACTCCATAAAACTGGGCTTGATGACACAAGCCTGTGATCCCAACACTCTGAGGTGGAGACAAACAGGTTAAAAGTTCAAGGTCATCTGCAACCAGCAAGTTCAAAGCCAGACCTAAATTTAAAAGAAAAAAAAAAAAAAAAAAAAACTGGTCTTTCTCCTAGTTCTTGGCCAGGTTTCAAAAATCCCTTGGAATTTCCTGAAGACAGAATGCCTTTGTTGTACTAATGAGGTGGGGGCAGGTAGCTTCAGGATGGGAGTTGGTCACCAGAAAGACCAGCCCGCACTGCCACTGGAGGTTCCAGGCAGCTCCGATGCCCCGCAGGAGTTTGGAGATGGAGTTCAAGCACAAAGGCCCGTGTTAAGTCGCCCGCCCCCACACACTCATAAAACCCTGGAAACTGGTTGTGTGAGTATGGGGACGAGAGTCTGGATTCCTAGCACCTACATAGGCTTGACAACCCCCTGTCATCTCACCAAAAGACAGATTCCCACCCACGACAAGCTGGGTTCAATTGAGAGCCCTTGCCTTAATAGAAGTGGATAATGATGGAAAAAGACACCAATGTCAACTTCAGTCCTCAACACCCACAGGCACATATATGTGTACACACACACCACACAAGCATGCATACATACATGCACACACATTCAACATGAATACACACACACAAGCTTGCTTATACATATGCCCACGTACATTTGACATGAATACACACACACATACACACAAACACATGTACAAACGGGGAAAGAAGCACAGGCTCGTGAAATTCCAGAATTTCAGGTTGGTGGACAAGCGAGTATCCCCAATCAGGTGCATGCTATGGTGGTGTGTCCCTATTCACAGAAGGGGTTCCCAGGCTCACACACTCATCCTGCTTCTTGCTCTGTCTTCATTTGGCTCTTTCTGAGTTGCATCCTTTCTAATGAAACTGTTATTGTACGTATAGCATATGTCGGCCACAGCCACCATTTTGTAAAGCCTCCACCTCAGTCAGGTGGTCATTTTGTAAAGACCACACCTCCAGTCTTTACTGCCCCACTTCCCTAGTAACTCCCAGGCAACTCCTTAGCAACACCTGAGATTGTGAAAGACTGTAACCTCACCAGGGTCTCCCCTCTAAGTTCTCGTCTCTGCCCCTTTCCTTCCTCTCTTCCGCCTCCCACCACGCTGTCACAGTGGCTCCCTCCTTATTCTGATCTTAAGCTGTCCCTTCTGTATTCTAAAGCTATCCCACCTAAAGACTAAGCTATGGCTCCCTTGGCCACGTGCTAAATAAACTCCTCTTTCTTAGTCTCTTCCTCATGCCAGTTTCTCTTTACTCCACATGGTGCCCGTACATGGTCAGAATCACTCCTCATTCCTTTCCCCCACTGGCATAACAGGGCATTCAGCAAGTGCAATGACTCATTCTAGTATACTGCCCTAACAGGAACCCTCTAGTTTTTAGATAGCTCATTAACCATACAGACATCCTAGAGACTGCACACGCAGCTGGCAACTGAAGTAGGGACATCTTGTGGGGAGCCCTTAAACCAGTGGAGAGCCCAGTGAGGTGATGCAGTGGGGAAAGGTGCTTGCTATACACGCCTGACAACCTGCATTTAACCCTCAGAACCTACATAAAGGCAGAAGGTGGAACAGACTGCATCCACAACGTGTCCTCTGAACTCACTGTGAACTCACATGTGCATAATGTATGCATGTACCACATGTGCACATGCACACACGCGTGGAGAAAAGTAGAGTCTAGATGCAAGAAGGGTATGGAGCAGGTAATTGCAGTACATCTAGTTGGAGTTGCCTCGAATCGGGTGGAACAGAATACGTCTACACAAAAGCATGCTCTCATTTGAATTTTAGATTCAAGTTGGTGTGTGATTCAATATGGCTATACCCAAAAAGGAGAGCTCATTTTCAAGCAAAGCCCCAGGTCACTTTCGGATGGTCTCCCTGAAAGCCCTATTAAATGTAACCACGCCCAGTTATACTTCATTTCCCCAGCAGAGGGCAATCCAATCTTACAAGTCCTCCATCTGGACAAAGCTTTCCTAGTTCTCTGAAGCCTGGTGTGGGAAACAGAAAAAAACAAACAGTGCACGCTGCCTCGGGGAAACCAGAGGCGGCCATGCAGCTGAACGCAAGCTCACAGGAGCACCTAGGCCAGCCCCCTCCACCGGTTTGGGGAGCAGGTTCTCCATCCGAGCATTTCAGGTTCTGTGGGGGCTGAGCCTAGGCAATTCAGAGGCCCCTCCTTTAAAAAAAAAAAAAAAAAGCAAACTGAAAAGCTGTGTTAAAGCCAGAGAGTAGATGCTTATTTAGAATAAGGAGGGTCGCAAAAGCTGACAAAGCCAGTATGTCAAATCCCGGGGCGTTGGTGTGGTGAGGGGGTAAGGGTCCCACACACAGCCCCAGCTGTAATGACTGGTCCTTGTGTTGTTCCTGACTTCTCAGCACGGAGCACCCCACTGCAGGATAGGAGTCTGGGCTAGTAGTCAAGCCTTCTTAACAAGGGAGGTCCGTCTGCCTCCTGAGCCCACACTGCCAAGAAAAAGACCTGGCGGGACTCGAATGCCAAAGCTTGTGCCCCAGAGGGAGGGCGACTTGTCTACTTCTCCCTGCCATTGTCTGTCGGGCACACCACAAACATTTGTTGGACGTTGTCCCTTCCCTGGAACACGGGGGCGGGCGGGCTGCCTTCCTAACTCTTAAGGCAGAGCGTGGCGGGGTTTCTCTACCCTTGCTTCCTGGCCCACAGTCGTTCCTCTGTCTACCTCGTGTTATTTTGAGACTTTGATGATGCCTCAAATGTCTCCCAAGGATGCTGTGTTCCAGCAATAACTCCTTGGAATTTGTAGGAAAAAAAAACTGAGAATGCAAAGCCTTCAAGAGAGGAGTGAGCCAGGGCCATAGTTCAGTTTGGATAGTGCTTGCCAAGCATGCATGAGCCCCGGCTTTGCGCTCCATTACCGCACAAACTAGGTGTGGTGGCATAACCTGTAATCGCAGCCCTTGCAGGTAACAAGGAAGATCAGAAGTTCAAGGTGGTCCTCGGCTATATCTCCAGTTGGAGGACAGCTTGGGCTCCCTGAGACCCTAACACAAAAAGAAAAATAAAGTGCGCTGTTGTATATTTAGAATACATCAGTGAATACAGACGTCCAAGCCTCGCCCTTAAACAGAGTTCACATTCTAGCAAGGCGACCCAGACAACAGATAATATCATAACATAACCTTGCAGGACGTTAGATGTGCACTGGGCTCAAAATAGAGACCGGAAAAGGCTGAAGAAAGACACGGTGGAGGGGGGTCGGAGAAGGTTGCGATGAAGCTGGAGAGAAGTGCTGTCTGAACAAAGAACAGAGGCTGTGTGTGAGTTGGGTGGACTCCAGGAACAACAAAGATTTCCTCCGGAGTGTGCTGAGCATCTAGAGGAGCCTCCAGAGTGACGCGCTTACAGGTGTATCACCATGTTCAGCAAACCTCTTTTTATATACACTGAACAGCATCAGACATGACTGCAAGAGCAAATGGCCTAACGTGGCTCTCCTAACTCCTCCGATGCCTCATAGAACATTGACATCAGTGGTTAGGTCAACGGGGCAGTGATTTTTTTTTTTGTCCCCTCATCTCCACCCAGCCAAAAAAGTGTTTGGCGATATCTGGAGATGTTTATCATTGTGTTAGCTTGGGGAGGGTTGAACTTATCTGGGAGAGACCCCAGGATGCAACCCGAGATTCGCAGAAGAGTCCTCCAATAATTGTCTAGACTTGAGTATGCCACGGTTGAGACCCCTCTCTAAATGGGCCAGGAGCCAGGTGACTTCTATGTACCCAGGAGCCACTACAGAACTGAGAATACCTGGTTCTCAATTTCCCAGCTTCCCTTGCAGTTAGTCAGTCCCACGTGACCCAATTAGACCAAGGAAATGTGAAGGGAGGTCACATTAGGGTTTTTTGAGAAACATTTTTCTTGATAAAAAGAATTAAGGAGGCAAACCTGCCCTCCTCGCTGAGTGGGCCATGATCACGTGAGGGTGTGATGCTTAGACCCGATGACAGTCAGCTTACGGATTGCAGGTGACATCACCCACAGTACTGAGGATAGAGAAGCAAGAAAGACCCCTAGGCAGGGTCTTTGATGACATCACTAAGTTGCTAGGCAACCCTATGTCAAGCCCTCCCGTGACGTGACCCGATAAATACCCTATGTCTAGGCTACTTTGAGTCATCTGTTGCTAGCAGCTAAAAGCATCCTGGGAAATATGGACACCTTCCCAGTGCTCCCCATACACACAAATTGTTTTGCATGTTTCACGTCTAGTATCGTGTTATTCCTATTGTACTGGGAGGCCCCCAGATGCAGGATAGGCTTTCCTCGTGGTCTCCATGTCTAGCACCATGTCTGGGACAGAGGAGGGGTCAGAAGGAACGTGAGGAATACATCTGAAGGACGGACGGAAGGGCGAGTGGGTCTTGCTCTCTGCAGCACAGCTGCGGTTTCCAGAGACTTCAACAGACACACCACAGCTGCCTGGCAGTGCCTGGACATAAACATGTCTAAAGTGAATGCCCTCAGATGCCCAGGACCATAGAAGGGCTGGTCCAGAGGCCGCAGCTGCAGCAAAACCGAAAAGCAGACAGTCTAGCTGCATCCATGACAGTAAGACTAAAATGCTCCATGGGCAAGTCTGGACACAAGTTATAAACACAGAAATCTCTTCCAGAAGAGATACCGCACACACACACACACTGATGCCTTTCCTTGCCACCAGTCCATGCTGAGAAAGGTACCCCAGCTGCCCGAGACCCCCAGGTTACAGAGCTGGGAGATAGTGGGTGAATCCAGTTAAACCAAGGAGTCTCTCATGAAGAAGGGGCCTTGGGGGAGCAGAGCCCCTTTTCCCCCTTTCCCCAGCTCCTTTCATGAAATCAAAGTCAGTCTCACCCCGTTTCCAGCCCAGATCCAGTCCAGGCTTCCACCTGGATTTGTTCCTGGGACTTCCTCTGGTCCTCAGGTACCCCTAGGGAGCTGGCAAGGGGGTACAGCCCAGTGGTTAGAGCGTGGGCTTAGCACCAGGCTCGCCTGGGATGGCACCCTGCTTCGACACCTCCTTCCTTATCATGGATGGACGTCCCACTAGACGGCAGGCACACGTGCTCTACCACCCAGGCCAGTCTTAAACATCACATCACAGATGCACAGTCAGATGGTAGCTCTACTCAGCGACACGGAGAGTCCTAATTAGGAAGGCGTACATTAACATTCAGCTGCCCAAACTTCCCCGTCCTAAGGCCCTCCATGGAGCTAGACACGGCCCAGGGGACCAGAGAAACAGCTGTGGGGGGGGGGGACCATTCACTCGTAGTGTTGCTAGGACCCACCTCCTAGGACCTGAATGAGAACAAGCAAAATTACACATAAAGATCACTTAGCCCCTCCCTGAGCCCTGACTAAGCAACCCCCAATGGAGGATTTGAAGTGCAGGTGATGCAGACCTGGAAACCCAGGACCAACCATCAGAAGTAGGGGGGCCCCAGCATTGAGGGATGATAGCCTACCCGCCTGCAGGGCCTGGCCCCTCTCAGCTCTGACCTCTTGGGCCAGCTCCTGTCGGAGCCAAGCCATCCTTCCAAACCAGGACACTCCCGAGCACAAACCCAGGCCCCCGTCCTCCCCCCTGGCTCGGGGGACTTGACAGCACGGACAGCGGCCACCCCACCTGGTCATAGCCCAGCCGGCTGCCGCGCGGTGGCAGCAAGAACAAAGTACCAGGCAGGGCTGTGCAGATGTCTGGTCCGGGGCTTGCAAAGCAGCCCAGGCTCCCTGGCAGTCTGCCCTCAAGAAAAATGACGCTAATGGCTAGCACGAGACCGGCCCCACCTTCACCTCCTCCCAACCCCAGCCAAGACTGGCGCATTGCGAATAGCTGAGGGACCCTCGGCCAGGAACCCACACACAGTCCTGGTCAACTGAGATAGGTGGGATGGCAGGGGACTGGGAGGTTCAGGTCTCCCCCGCTGCCTCAGTTTCTCTAGGAAAAGGCTGGGGTAGGGCTTGAGGCGTGTGCTGGAACACGTCGGAACTGAAGGAGAACCGGCATGGATGTCTGCCCAGGCTTGCCTCCCGCCAAGCTCTCAAAGTGTGTCTGCAAGAGATGGGACGGGTCAGGGAGGAACGCAGTTCTCTGGGGGCAGGTTCTGACTTACGGGTACACGAGCCACAAAAGACCTCACACCAGGTTTCATGCTCTGCTGTTACCATCTTCAAGTCTTGTCTCTGGTGGGGATTTCTTTTTTTTTTTTTTTTTTTTGAGACAAGGTCTCATTTAGCCTAGATTGGCCTCATTCTAATGGGTAGTGGAGGATGACCTGGGCTTTCTGATCCTTCCTCCTCCATCTCTTGAGTGCTGTGATCACAACTGCGCTCCACCACACCAGGTTTGCGGTGCTGGGGACGCAGCCCAGGCCTTGCTGTCCAGGCAAGCACTCTTAACTGCCCTTGCGTTCCTAGCCTTGGGGGCAGGATTTTTACACAAATAGCTTTCTGCCAGGGCACTAACCTCAGAGTGCGTGAGGACAGCCAATCCCTTTCCACACTGCCCAACCCTGCACATTTCTCCTGCAGCTAAAGAATGTAGCCAGGACTCCTTCTGACCCTGTTAGATGGAATGTGTGTCGCACGAAGAAAAGAGAAGTGGAGAACAGCACTAATCTCAACAGGAGTTGGGGAAGGTCCCAAAGGAGGCAGAAAAGACCAGGTAAAGACAAGCTCCCCCCCCCCCAAGCCCTAAGCAGCCTAGACCACCCCCTGAGGAGTGAATGGGCAGTTGAGGGACCCCTTGGGCTGCCCCTAGGAGCCTGCTGGCAGGTAGGGAACAGCAAGGGAGGAGGAAGGCACTGGGAGGCCCAGAGCCAAGAGGCTGTTCAGAGTCCCAGCCAGCAGAGCTGGCCCAGGCCGCTCTGGTCTCTGGTCTCCAGCCAGGGGTAATTCAGAAACTCCTCCAGATTGCTGTTGGGGCCCTCTTCCCACCCCAGCCCGCCGCCTGGGCGGGCAGTCTCCTGCAGTCCACCTTCCAGATGCTCTTACAGCTGGTCCTGGGTCAGGCAGTTGGGCTGCCGGGAAACGAGCTGGCAGGAGAGAACCGTGCCTGGGTCCCAGCCCAGTGCTGGGGGCTGTCCAGGCTCCCACAGAAGAGGGTGGAAAGGGGCCCCACCCTGTGTGTGTTGGGGCAGGGACGGTGTAGACAGTCTCAGGACGCGCCTTGTGGTCCAGCCTGAATTCCAGCAGGCTTTCAGAAGCCAGGCCAGCAGAGAGCCTGCCCTCCCTGCCGAGGCTGGCCACGGGGTAAGAGCCAAGGCCTCAGGCAGCACCACCCATCCATACCCCAGCTTCCTCCCTGAGCGCTGAGAACCAGTCCACTACCTAACAGCTCCTTCCTCAGCCTCCCAACATCCGGGCTGCCAGTCACCTCTATGTTAAAATACCATTTTCCCAGAGGCCTGCTGTACTTCCAGTTTATTCCCTGTGGCTGACCTGCATATCCCCCGCGGCCCCCCAGTCTCTGAGCCCACCATGGGAGAGAGACTGGCAGACCAGACACCAGACATGTCACTGCTGCCAGTGGGCCAGGAGGACAAAGCTGGCAGGAGGTGCCACTTCCAGGTTGTGCCCATCTCAGGACTCCACACTGTCTTCACCCAGCTTGCTGCCATCTTCCTGTGAATCCTCCCAGACAGGAAGACTGAGATCCCCAACCCATACATGAGGTCAACAGCTAAGTACAAGGTAACTACCCCCGGGCAAGGTTTCTCAGAAGCGTGCCACCAGGCCTGGCTATTTTCTCCCTCCCTCCCTCCCTCCCTCCCTCTCTCCCTTCCTCCCTCCCTCTCTCCCTTCCTCCCTCCCTCCCTCTCTCCCTTCCTTCTTTCCTGTGCGTGCGTGCGTGCGTGCGTGCGTGCGTGCGTGCGTGCGTGCGTGCGTGCGTGCGTGCGTGCGTGCGTGCGTGCGTGCGTGCGTGCGTGCGTGCGTGCGTGCGTGCGTGCGTGCGTGCGTGCGTGCGTGCGTGCGTGCGTGCGTGCGTGCGTGCGTGCGTGCGTGCGTGCGTGCGTGCGTGCGTGCGTGCGTGCGTGCGTGCGTGCGTGCGTGCGTGCGTGCGTGCGTGCGTGCGTGCGTGCGTGCGTGCGTGCGTGCGTGCGTGCGTGCGTGCGTGCGTGCGTGCGTGCGTGCCAGCCAGCCAGCCAGCCAGCCAGCGGGCACTGTGTGTGCCTGTAGCGCCTGTAGAGGCTCAAGGGTGATTTCAGGAATTGTCCGAGATTGCTTCTACCTTCTTTTTTGCTTCACTCCCAGACTCCGTCTTCCAGAACTGGAAGTGCAGGCCGCTGTCATTTCTGTTTGGCATTTTATCTGGGATCCAGGATCAGAATTCACGTCCTTCTGCTTACAACACAGAGGCCTAGCCCCTGAGCCATCTCTCCAGCTCATATTTACCTGTTTTATGCAAAGCGCCTCCGTAGGTGCTGCCACAGGGAACAAAAACATATCTAAGGTAACGTCCCCGTCCTTTTATTGTATCGTAGGCTATGGACTCCTCTGCAAATCTGGCAAAAGGACAATTTGCAGGAGTCTGTCCGTAATCTCTGAGCTCAAGTGTCTCGGGGAACACAATGCATTTCCTGGTTATGTGAGGAAATTAGCACCCCTCTATGCAATGTCCCTCACACTTCGTACACTCAGCAACTGCTAATTCTTCCCTCACTTCCAGTGACTGCTCACATGACATGCTTCTAGTCTTTTCCTGCTGGACGAGCGCCCATGGTCGGCTGTAATGGGCTCTAAGCGCAGTCTCAGGATGGAGCACAGAGCCCCATTGTGTCTCACAGTGTCATGGACAATGGGCCCTTTACCTCTCAGCCCTGGGCACTGTACGGCCTCCTGCCAGGGCCTGGTTAGCCGCCACTAAGGTTCTGGTGAACCCGTAATCGTAGCAGGTATTATGGGGAACCCTCAGGAGAATAGGAAAGGAGCCCACGTTACCCCCAATCCCCGCCCGCAGAGCTGGACCCAGAACCACCACGGGGCCTCCAGCCTCCTGCCTCAGCTCCGAACCTTGACCAGCCGCACTGAATCCTCCAGGCACAGTTGGAGAAACTGGAACCCAGGAGCCAGGGTCTGGCATGAGCAACTTTACAAAGGTGAAAAGTGAGGGGCAGAGAAGCTGCAGAGCCTTAGTCACATGCAAGCGCTGTAAATCCCGGCCCAACCCTGCAGTCTAAAGCCAGCAGGAGGAGGTGCTCCCTCTGTTTAATCTAGGGCAGCCCAAAGTAGCACTGCAGCTGCACGTCCCCTCCTGCCACCGCGCTCCCGCAGTGCCAGTCTCAGGAGTGCCATGTTATCCCAAAGACTTGACTTCCAGCAGGAAGGGAAGGGAGAGGAGAGGGGACAAAACAGTACCCCCCCATCCTCAAGCAAGATGCCTATATCCTAATCCCTGCAATAATGGACGGGTTGCCTACATCCCTGGCAAGATTTTGCAATAGGAAGATTGTCCAGGGTGGTACAGGTAAATTTCAAGTAACCAGGAGGGCTTTCATAAGAGAGATGAGGTCAAAGGTGGAGAGGTGGGACCAGGAAGCATAGGTTGAAATACAGGAAGAGGTCATCTCAGCATTCAAGCTTGAGGTCAGCCTAGACTACAAGGCCAAGACTGTCTCAAAACAAGACTCATTTTGAATTTTTTTAATTTGATATTTTATTTATTTACTATCTGTGTGTGTGTCAGAGGGCACTGCATGTCCCTGTGGAGGACCAAGGGTAACTTCAGAAATCATCCTGGATCGCTTCTACCTCCTTCTTGTACTCTGGGATTTCCGTTTCCACCTGGTGTTTTTACGAGGGACATGGGATCCAAACTCAGGACCTTCTGCTTGCGAGGCAGAGTCTTAACCCCTGAGCCATCTCTCCAGCCCTTATTTTGAATTTCTGACCTTTGGTACTATGAGAGTTCCAAGAGTATATTTTAGCCACTAAATTTGCTTTTTAAAGAAAATGTGTATAATGTGTGTGCATGATGTGTGTGTGTGTGTGTGTGTGTGTATGATGTGAAATGGTTGCGTGTGTGCCACAGTGCACAGTTGGAGGTCAGAGGACAACTTGTAAGAATTGGATCTCTCCTAAGGTCACTGGGCTTTTTGCCTCTCAGTCATATACCCTTCCATTGAACCCTCAGGAGAGCCAGCCCAATTCATGCAATTTGCTGTAGCAATCATAGAAATGTAACGCAGGGGCTGAGAAGAAAGGCAGTAGGCAAAGGGGGAAGGTTCCCACAAGGACGTTGAGGTTCCATCCCCCAAGAACTCAGTGACCCTCATGAGCTCCACGTACAGCCACGTGCCCAGCCTGCATGCCAGGAGATCCCTCCACTCCGAGCCCTCAGCTCCAAGGTCTTCTCCTTAGCAGCTCCCCGTGAGCTAATCTGACCTCCAGAGCTAACCGTCCCCTCGCTCGGCAGCTGCGAAACGTCCAGCTATAGCTCTGGGTTTTAGAAAGTCCTGCATGGTATTATTACAGGGAAGCTGCTCAGGGAGCAGGTGCAGCTCTAGAAATTTCTCTTAAAAGGACGTCAGCAGCCATGTGAGGTGATCAACACCTGTACTTGCAGCATTTCAGAGGTAAAAGCAAGATCGGGCATTCCAGACCAGCCTCGACTACACAGTGAGTGTGAGGCCAGCCCAGAACACAGGAGACTCTACCTCAAATTAAAAAAAAAAAAAAAAAAGTAGGAGATGAAACCCTAGCACTCAAGAGACTGAGGCGAGGGTCTCCATGTCAAGGCTGACCTGGACCACAGGGGGAGGCTCTGCCTGAACCTTGTGACCAACAGAGGAAAATGAAGCCCCAAGCCCCACTCTCCATGCTGACATTTTGCTCCCCAGTGTCTCTGGTTTCATTTCAACCTATCACAGCTGTTCACAGCTTTCTAAGATAGCAGCTGTCCCTCTGCATTTTTTTTTTTTTTTTTTTGGTGATGGGGGGTTTGGGGAGGCCCATTTGGTAAGATCTCATCCAGGCTAGCCTTGAGCTCACTGTGTAGTCCAGGTTGGCCTTGAATTCTTCAGCCTCCTGATTCACCTCCCAAATGCTAGAAGAGGATGTCATTTCATCCGGCCCACTCTCTGATCCTTCATAAGCTCTCTTTCAGACTTCCTTCTTGAGCACCCCAGATACATTGAGTTCTGTTGCAACTCCCGCCCAGGAATGCTGGCTCAGGACAAGGGAGGGGGTCACAGCCTTGACCACTGTTTCCTTGAACGGAGGTCACACAGATGCCACTAGTGCTGTTTGCATCCCATGTATTCCACCCATAGCCCTGCACAGCCCAGGAAGTGGGGGCAGATGGGGAGGGAGAGGAGGAAAATTGGGCAGAGAGAGAAGGAGGCCCACAGCTCTGCCCTGGAATTCTTGAGATATCTGGGGTCTTTCCAATAGATTTCCTGTTTTGCTTAGTCGGGCCAGAGTTGATTTCTATCACAATCAAAGATGTTGGGAAGAATTTTGGAGTGTGAGAGTCGAGCCAAGAACAAAGTGTTGGCACAGCAGATGCAGTATATGGTGCATTCCCAAACCAAATATGGTAAAACCTCGCTTCCCCAGAGGTCTCCAGCGCGACCCCCTTGTCCGTGCCAAGCACTGTAGAAAACCCAGAAAGGGAAAGAGGGTCTGTTGTTTCTACGACTGACTATAGGGAGGGCACCAGGAGGTGCGTAGGGACGTGATGGAGTATCAAAGGCAAACACAGAATGAAGGATGGAGTGTGGCCAGGAATCAGAACACAGAGAAGCCAAAGGCAAACACAGAATGGGATGTGGAGTATGGCCAAGAGTTAGAACACAGAGAAGCAGAAGCCAAGGCCAGGCTACAGGGTCTACACGAGACAGGTTCAAAGCACAGGGCAGCCAAAGTTTGCCAGGCATCGGAAACTGCCCACTATACCACAGAGATCTGTCTGTCATAGATGTGCCTCCTACATCCCCCCATCTAATCCCAACCACTGCAGTGTTCTCGGTTCTTGTGGTCTCAGTGGGGGAAGGATTCATACCTGGACGCAGCTCGAACAAGCAAATAAGTAGTCAAGGTTGATTCTTAGCAGGCAAAGAAAGCAAAAGCAAGGTGCACCCTTCAGAGTGGAGAGGACGGGCTAAGGGCTGCCTCTAGTATCTAGACTTACAAGTCCTGGCCTACCACCATTTCTCCTCCCCTGGCCAACCCCTGAGACCGTCTGGAGTGGTCTCCTTCTTGGCATAGGTAGTGGCTTCCTGAGAAGCCACCCTTACCCACAAATCAGTCTGTTACAATTAGATGCATAGATGCAAGAATATGTATAAAGGTGTCAACTACCCATAAGGCTGAGAAGTTTACTATGGAAAAGGGCATATTCCTTGGGAGGGGGGCAAGACTTCATGGAAGCAGGCCAGAACCTGCTAAGACCAGCTATTTTTTCCCAAAGCCCTGACTCCTCTATCTGGTCAGATTGTCTGTCTCATACCCCACTGCAAGCAGTGTTCCCAGCTACACCATTTTAATCCTAACATCCATCCTACCCTAACATTTGTTCCAACCATAACACTGACTGCTATCCCAGGAAAGGTCTGGTCTATTTGTGGGCCCTGGCACCCCATCACTGGCCTTGTTAAAGGGCCTTGTTAGGGACTGAACCCTAAGTAGACCTAAGTGGGGATCACAGGTAGTGTGATCACAGCTCCTAGGTGGTCACACTGCTGGAATCAAGAGCAGGCATCAAGAGATTACCTATGAAATCAGAGAGGAGACAAGTCTGTCCAATCAGAGTCCCTCTTTGTCTCAGAGCATCGTGACCAGAAACGCAAATTGGGTGAGATGATCTGCTCTGTGACACGGGCTGGTGTGTGCAAGCACATGCGTGAGCGCGTGCAAGCGAGTGGGAGCCGCTGTGAGGAAATGTACACGTGCATCCTTGTCATTCAGGGTCTGTATCCCGACTCTTGGAAGCAGAGTCTCAGCTGACAGTGGTTTTTACTCACCAAGGAGTGTGAGCCCAGGCCTTTCCTCTGGTGGTAGAAATGGGGACGGTGATGAAGAGGCTGGACAGAGAAGAGTCCTGGCTGGGAGCCCCATTCCTGTTGCGGCCAGTTAGACCTACGCATAGGGACAGTTCAGGGAGAGTGGCCTCCAGCAGATGTGAAAGGCAAATGTCCATGTCTGCTGTCCTGTCCACTCAGGTAGGCTGGCTGTCAGCGTGGGGTCCACAGTTTGGCAAGTGCCAGCAGCCACCTGAGTGGATCAGCCCAGAAAAGGTGAGCAGAGGGCCATTCTTCTAATCCAGCAAATTCCATCAGAGAAGTTCCATGGCCCATGGGATTTGCCCTCAGAGAAGTGAATGGAATTCTAGACCCAACCCCAAAAGCTGCTGCCCAGTCCATCTCAGTGCACCTCCCCCCCAAGCATGCTGGCTCCTAGTCCCAGGTCTAAGAGCGGCTGTGATCACTCTGCAGGGAATAGGGCACGAGACGTGTGCACTGAGAATGACAGTCACAGTCACGGGCTGCATCTTTCATGGGGGACGGGACGAACTCCTGAGCTAGCAGAAGATGCAGTGGAGACGCGTGGAGAAGTCACATTGAGAAAAGATGACGGGCACGGCCCGGGCACTGTGCCAAAGGCTGCGTCACACACTAGCCCAGAGATCTTCAAAGCAAAGCCCAAGGGCACTGGGGCACCTGCCTGCTCTGCAGAGCTGAGCACAGAAAGCCAAAGCAGAAGGGGCTTTCTGGCTATCTCATGGCTATCTAGCCAGCCAGGCAAGATCAAGGTCAGGAATAAAGCATACAACGTCAATACACCAGGAAGATAAACAGTTGTTTATTTATGGACTACTTGGCAGTCCCTGACATGCCTTGGTAGGAAAAAAAAGAAAAAAGAAAAAAAGAACAGCCTGGAAAGATTGTCAAGATATGTAATTAGGTGCAGATTACAAAACAGTATGGCCAGACAGGTTGTTAAAAAATAAAATACAGGGGCTGGAGAGACGGCTCAAGGATTAAGACTCTGTCTTGCAAGCAGAAAGTTCTGAGTTCTGATCCCAAATCCCACATTAAAAAAAAAAAAAAAAACAGGCAGAACTGGTGGCAGCCTACGCTTCTGGCCCTGGTGGGCAGAACCTGGGAAATCCCAGAGCAAAGCAAAAATGAGGTGGAAGCCATCCAGGAGGATTCCTGAAGTCACCCTTGGTCCTCCACAAGGACATACAGTGACCTCTGATACACACACACACACAATAAATAAATAAATAAATGCATAAATAGATAAATAAAGAAATAAGATGTTAAAAGTAAAATACAGGGGCTCAAAGTGGTTTAGTGAATAAAGGCGCCTGTTCACAGCCCTGCCACCTGGAAGTCTCCAGATGCACCATGTCATGTGTGTGCGAGCTCATGCTCCCCGCCTCACCATTGATAAAAATAAAAATAAATAAAATACAGCCAGACAGGGTAGCTCATACCTGTAGTCCAAGCACTCAGGAGGCTGAAGCAAGAGCGTTAATCGCTGTTAGCTCAAGTAGCTGGGACTACATAGTGAGACCTTGTCTCAAAAAATACATACAGGGCCAGCAAAATGGCTTAGTGGGTAAACAAATTTGGCAAGTTCAGTTCAATCCTCAGAAGCCCTGTGGTAGACAAAAAGACCTGACTTCCAAATGTTTTCCTCTTATCTCCACACATATGGTATGTATGTCTCTCTGTCTCTTTCTCTCTCATAAATAATTTTTAAATGTTTAAAACTGTATGTGTGGTAAAATAAAATTTAAATAAAGCACAGCAGTCTGAATCTCAAACTAAAAGTGTAGACAGTGAGATGACGCGCCAAGCTTGCTGCTCAAGTCTGACAACCTAAGTTTGGTCCCCAGAACCCATGCAAAGGTAGAAAGGAAGAATCGACCCTACAGAGCTGTCCTCTCTGACTGACACACGCACCACGGTGCACATGCCCACACACAATGAAAGAAAAAAAAGGTAGCAGGGCCATTCTTTAATAATAGCAGTAAATGGGATTTTTTTTTCTCCTTTTTTTTTTCTTTTTGTCCTTTTTTCTTACAATGCTCATTTTTATGACAAAGACAATCCTGGCATGTTTTTGTAAGGAAGGAGAGAGGTGGGTGGTGTCCAGGATGACACTCGGAGATGAGGGCTGCACACGTAGGTGGGGATGCTGGGGCACAACATCCTTCCCCCTAGAAAGACGGGACGGGTTCAGGCACCTGTGCTAATTGGAATTCATCAGACTTCTCAAAGCCCCGGAGGTTAGCATGACCTCAGACCCGGGCATGAACCACGCAGACCATATGTGGAAAGCCACCTCCTGCTTCAAGTCTCCCGGTCCCGGGGCAATGTGAGGTGGCCAGCCCCCCTCCCCCAAACCCAGAGCCAGACTCCTTGGCCTGAGCGGGCAGAAGAGAGCTGAAGGGCAATTCTATGAAGGGCAAGGCCTGGCAGAGACGCATGATTCGCCCTGGTCAGGCTGAGCCCCCTGTTCTCCACGCCTCCTGACTGGCTCTCTGCCGAGGCGCTCTGGGGAAGGGGGTTCTCAGACAACCCTTTGGCCACTGCACTTGGCTCGTAACTGGAATAATTAGAGATGGAGCCAGGGATGATGTCATGCCTCTGCCGGAGAACGGGAGATGACTTTGAACACGACCCTGGCCCTGGCCCTCTTGTTTGTCAAGCCAATGGGATAGACTTGACACATTGCAGCATTCCTGAGTGAAGCTGTGATCCGAAGACAGTCTTCCCGGCAAATTCTTCCGTGGAGAGTGTGGCGGCCCTGGTTCCACATATCCCATCCCCTTCCTCCAGCGTGCCCCCCTGTGCTACTCAGTCACGGTGCCCCACCTCCTTCCACAAATGTAGGATGGGCAGATAGATCAGGCTGCCCAGCAGACAGAGGACCCCCCTCCCTATGTTAGCTGGTTCATTAACAGAGCCATTTACATCCTCCTTCGTGCGTCGGTCAGCTTCCTGTTACCGTGACAAAATGCCTGAGAAAATCAGCTTAGAAAAGTTTATTTTGGCTCACAGTTTCAGAGTACACAACTGGCTGGCCCCATTGCTTTGGGGACTGTGTTGGCACGTCAGAGGGCAGCAGGTATAAAAATCATTCACTTCTGTGTCTTTAGTACTCGGACCTTTGAGAGACACCGACCCGGGTCATCGCATCCGGGACATGAAAGACAGAAGTGATGTTTAGGGGACGAGATATTAACTTGGAGACGGAACTCATAATGCAGAAGATATAACCCACTATGGGGCGGGGGGAGAAGGAGAGAGAGAAAGAAAGGAGGGACGGACAGACAGAGAGACGCAGATATGTGTCAGCATGGATTTCTTATTCACTCTGTCCCTTCAGGGAAGTCTGCATCCACTGCCCATGGGCTTCAGCAAGCAAGTTGACACTCAGCCATCAAGCTTTGGGGGTGCCAAGCATTTTGGCATGTTCTTCCGCCACCTCAAGCCACAAATCAGAAAGGACCTGAGATTTTGAGTCATGACTCGTGCCTCTCCGCAGCATCAAGCTGCTCCAATCAGTGTTCCTCCCTCCTTCCTGTGGGGTAACTGAGTAGGGTCACCCCAAGACTTAAAACCTGTTAATTGCCGCTTTGAGAAGGGGGTCTTATGTAACTCCATCTGACCTGGAGCTCATTATGTAGCTTGAGGAGAAGCTTGAGCTTCTGATCCTTCTACCTCTACCTCTCCAGCCGGATTACAAAGAGGCCCGATTTATGTGGCACTGGGGATGGAACTCAGGACTTCTTGCACACAGGGCAATCACTCCACCAGCCAAGCCACATTCCCAGCCCAAGATTTAAGTGTTGAAAGCTTGAGTCCTAATGTGACGGTATTTGGAGGCAGGGCCTTTAGAGGGAATTAACATTGAATGAGGTCACTGAGGGTGGGGACCCAACCCAAGAAATGATGGCCTTAGGAAGAGGAAGGGTTTGGGCGCCCCCCCCCCATGCCTGTACAGGGAAGGCCTATAGGGGCACCCAAGGGAAGGCAACCCCCCTATGAGCGGAGGAAGAGTCCTGGATCTTGGACTTCTAGCCTCCAGAACCGTGAGAGAATAAACATCTGTCGTTTAAGCCACCCAGTCTCTGGTATTGTGTTAGGGCGGCTCAAGTTAACACATACTCCCACCCCAACAAGAAGGATGCCGCTCGCACACTGTCCTCTGGGGAGGGAATCAATTTTCAGGCAACAATTGTCAGAGCAACCACAGTCACGTACCATCCCAGCACTTCCCTGTCTTAGTGCAGTGAATAACTACCCTCTAATTTAGCCTTTCTTCACAGGGGAAACTGAGGCACAGAGAGGTTAAAAAAACCAAGGAGACAGTAATCCTTCAGGACTCGGTTCAAATCCAACAGATCCCAGCATTCCGCCTTCGAGAGTCAGCCAGGCCCCCAAAAGCCTTTATCTGACAAAGCCTTGAGTTTTCAGACAGGAACTCTGAGCTCCGGGAGTGGAGGAAGCCAGCAGCAGCCAGAATCCTGGGGCGCTTCTCAGGCCCGCTGCGATGGTGCTCATTGTCCACCAGGTGTCACTGTGGCGCTGGCAGGACACAGGAGATGGAGAGAGGATCCCCCCCCCCAGCATTTCAACCTCAAGACTGGGGAAGTCACACCAGAGGCCTGGGTGTACAGAGCCATGTCCCCTTAGCCTCATCCTCAGAGCCCCCAAAAACTCCCTGAGAAAGGACATGCCATGGTCTGCAGGCCTGGGAACGGCACGAGTCCCCATCGAAGGCCCAAGACAAGATGAAGGTAGCATGAAGAATAATTTCCAACTTGCCTGCAGGAATGAATGCTCCTGCTCACCCAGCAAGCTCCCATGTGGTTCTCTCTGGTAGATCATCTTAGGTCCTGGGGGGCCTTTCTGGACATCACTTTTCAACCTCACCCCACCGAAGATGCCAGATGTACCCTAACAATACTGCTATCCACCAGCCTCAGACGCCAGAGCCCAGCCCTCACGCCCGAGCAAAGCAGAGATGGGGGGAGCCAGGAGGGGGGGTCAGATTCCATTGCCAGGCTCTCTGAACTAACTCATGTTGCCCAGAGAGAACAAGGCCCCCAAAGCTGGCTTCCTAGCCTCCTGTTCGCAGGAAGGGCAGAGACAAAAGGAAAGAAGGAATACAGGTGTGACACTCAACACTTGCAGTGAGATGCTGCTGACACAGGGTGGCGTGGGGATGTGTCCAGACTGGGGGGGGGGGGCTCACCAAAAACCCCTGTCAGAATAAATCACCCACACTCGCTTAACAATCAACACACGGAAGGAAAACGATCACCTAGCGGAAACTGCACTGTGCCAGATAATGCGTTGTCTTCCCATTGCTGGATGAATACAGGATCTAAAGATTTTAGGGGAACAAGGGGCTTATTCTTGGTTTACAGATTCTGGTTACAGTTCGATGACATGGCAAGAGAGTTCATACCGATCAGGAGCCGAGAGAACTTGCCATACCACATCCGAGGGAATTCCTGAGGGGCCCATTTCCTAACTTGCCAGTATGTCAAATGCTAAGCTGCATCTCCATCTTACCCACCTGTCCAGGGAAGGGCCCCGCCCACTATGAGGTGGGTCTTTCTACTTCAATTGAACAGTCTCCTGCAGGCTTGCTCAGGGTTTACCTTAACTAAATAAATCTTCATAGGTGTGCCGCAAGGTTTTCTTCTCCATCGCCAAGTTGACACTTGTATTTTAAGTAGTATGACACTCATAAGCATTCTGGGCTTTAGTGATTTTTTGATCTGTTTTACTTTCTTCTGATACGGAGATTGAATCTAATTTCAGCCTCGGTTCTGTAAGTAGACAAGATCAGTGAATAAGAAAGCACAAGCGGGCTGGAGAGGTGGCTCAGAGGTTAATACTCTGCCTTGCAAGCAGAAGGTTCTGAGTTTGGTTCCCAGGTCCCACATAAAATGCCAGGCATAAAGGAGGTGGCCTGCACATCTAGCCCTGGTGGGCAGAGCCTGGAAAATCCCAGAGCCAAGCAAGGACGTAGAAGCAATCCAGGATGATTCCTGAAGTCACCCTTGGCCCTCCACAGGGACACACAGTGCCCTCTGATAGATACACACACACACACACACACACACACACACACACGTATGCATGCACACGTGCAAAATAAAACACAGGCAATGGTACCTGACACAATATCAGACTGTACTTTGACAGCAGGTGAAACGTTTGCCTTAAAAGCATGAAGTTCTGGGTTCACTCCCTTGAGCCCTTGTGAAATAAAAGACAAAACATAGGCGGTGCACACGTGTGATCCCAGCTGTGGTGAGGCCCAGACCAGTGGATCCCTGGGACTCAACGGCCAGCCAGCCTGGCCTCCTCACAGCGCTCAAGGCCAGTGAGAGACCAACTCAAAACAACAAAGCAGATGGCCCCTGAGGAATAACACCTGAGGCTGTCCTATGACCTCCGCACGTGCACATACCTGCAAGCAGACCCTAAAACATGTGCCTGTGCACACACACAAAGTACAACTCCCAGAGGCCCCGCCCAGTTTACAGGTGTTTCTGTGTGACTCTCTTCAAGATGTGTGTGTGTGTGTGTGAGTGAGTGAGAGAGAGAGAGAGAGAGAGAGAGAGAGAGAGAGAGGGCACCCTGTATCCCTGTGGAGGACCAAGGGTAACTTCGAGAATCATCCTGAATTGCTTCTACCTCCTTGCTTTACTCTGGGATTTCCCAGGCTCTGCCCACCAGGGCCCAAAGTGCAGCCTGCTGCCTTTTCCGCCTGGCATTTTTACGTGGGACCTGGGATCAGAATTCAGGACCTTCTGTTCACAAGACCCTCTGTTCTGAGCCATCTCTCTAGCCTTCTCTTCAAGATTTTGCACCATGTATGTGCAAGTGTGCATGTGTGAATCTATGACCAGGCATACCTATAACCTCATGTGCTTGGGACTTCCCAGAAGGTTTTGTTTCTTACTGTTGTTGTTTGTTTGTTTGTTTGTAGCTTTATTTGTTGTTATTTTGGGGGTGTGATGTATGTGTGTGTATGTGTGCATCATGTATGCATATGTGTGTGTGTGTGTGTCCTTGCGCCTGTGACTTGTCACCCAAGAGTGACTTGAGGCATCATCCTGGATTGTTTTTGTTTGTTTGTTTTTTCTTTGCCCTTGGTTTTTTGTTTTTTTTTTTTTTTTTTCCTTTGCTCCGGGGTTGCCCAGACTCCAACTCCCAGTGCCAGGCAGCTGCCATTTCCATCTTGCATGTG
This sequence comes from Typhlomys cinereus, assembly GCA_023101885.1. Lineage (NCBI taxonomy): Eukaryota > Metazoa > Chordata > Mammalia > Rodentia > Platacanthomyidae > Typhlomys > Typhlomys cinereus. The sequence goes on along the minus strand of JALPQD010000292.1, from coordinate 1,001,725 downwards.
GGATCTGGGATCCAAACTCAGTTCCTTCTGCTTGAAAGGCAGTCTTAACCTCTGAGCCATCTCTCTAGCCCAAAAAAAAGTTTGTTTTTTATTTGTTTTGTTTTTAGATTCACTGCATGACAGAACAGTAAAGGAGCTGAGAGCCCACCAGGCCCTTACTTAGAGAAAGGGAGATGAGGAGATCCAAGGTTGGATCTGTAAGTTTCTGGTCATTCAGCAAATGAACCACTTGATGAAATTGACCACGAGACTTGCCTCAGCTGATAGGTGAGGACCCCAGAGGTGAGGGGGCTCAGTATTGCCCAAGCTGGAATATCAGCCAGGCATGGTGACGTCCACATATCATTCTAATACCTCAGAAGCCTGAGGCAGAAGGATGACCACAGATTTGAAACCAGTTTGGGCTACATAGTAAGTTCATAGAATGAAACCTGTTTCAAAATATAAATAAACAAAAATTAAGCTGGGCTCAGTAGCCTCTGCTTGTAATCCTAGCACTTGGGAGGTTAAAGATAGAAGGATCAGGAATTCAAGGCCAATTTCAGCTATGTAAGGACTTTGAGGCCAGCTCAGACTAGCTGAGATCCTATCATAAAACAAACGAACCAACCAAAACAGTGGGTAAGACACTTGCTTGCAAACCTGGTGACCTGAGTTCGATCCCTAGAAGCCCACTGTGGGAAAGGAAAGAACGGACCTCTGAAGGTTGTCCTTTGACCTCCACATGTGTTATGGATGGCATGAGTGTTTCTACCTTCTCTCTCTCCTCTATCTCTGTCTCTCTCTCCCTCTCTCTCAAATAAATATTTTTAAAAAGGGGAAAGAGAAAGAAAGGAGGGGAAGAGAGAGGGAAGGAAGGAAGAAAGAAAGGAAGGGAGGGAGGGAAGGAGGGAGGAAGAAGGAAGGAAAGAAGAAAGGAAGGAAGGAAGGAAGGAAGGAAGGAAGGAAGGAAGGAAGGAAGGAAGGAAGGAAGGAAGGAAGGAAGGAAGGAAGGAAGGAAGGAGAGAGAGAGGGAAAAAGAAAGAAAGAGAGTTCTGCTTGTTCTGGGAAGAGTGGAGAAGAGGTGGTCCCTGGCCTCAGCCATTCAGCCCTCTGCACGGGGACCAGTGAAGACCACAGCAACAGACTTACGGTCTAGGCTCTGGCTTGTAGCTTATCTGACTGGAATCCAGACTCCAGCACTTGCTAGATGCTTCCTATCATTGCCACCTGTTGGTTTTCCCACCGGGAAAATAATGGCGGGAATCCACACTCGGGGGATCAGTCTGGGAGACCGTGGTGGAACTTCCTGAAGCGCTTTCTAGCATGCATTGTTAATCATTCCCAGTCTGCATCCTCACCAGAGGACCTCAGCAGACTAGTTCACCCAGAGACCACCGCCCCTTGAAGTCTCCCGGTTCCCAGGAGGAGTTTTTTGTTGTTGTTGTTGGTTGGTTTAATGATTTACTTTGATTCCCAAACCTGACCAGCTGGCAACTCACATCTCTCTCTCTCACCACCTACAGGCAGAAGCAAGAACTGCAAGCAGGTGGCTTGGTGCCCTGCTTTGTCCTGTAGCTGACTGGAGACACTGCGTCTTCATGACTCAGTGCTGTAAATTCATCTGCCTTGGGATCGCCCACCACTTGCCTGACTTTCGTGGTGCTATTGAGAGTCTGTATCCAGGAGACAGGGCCAGCCATAGAGGGACCACAGGAATCCATCCACACCAGTGTGAAAGGCTTTCTATCTGTACAGCTTACTGCTATTTTTCTCACCTGTTTTACTCTTAATTTCTGCAGTCTGCCCCTCCGCCCATGTCATTGCACGTTCAGACAAGCAGTAATTGAGGGGCCAACCTTGTCTTCCTTTCGGGATGACCCTCCTCAGAGATATTGTTCTTGTGACGCATATGAGGTGGCCAAGCCTTCGATTTTAAACTAGCCACCACTCATCCCTCGAGGCCAGGTAGGTACAGAGTCTTTGCCTAGCAACAGCTGCGGCATTGCTGTGGAGCGCACTCCAGGGAGCTGGCCCTGGAGGGAGTCCAGTTAAAGAAGCCACATGAGAAGCCTGAGAGAGAGAGAGAGAGAGAGAGAGAGAGACAGAGAGAGAGAGACAGAGACAGAGACAGACAGAGACAGAGACAGAGAGAGACAGAGAGAGTAATTATGGGCTGCATGCAGACTGGCATGTGCCTGGCTGTCCCTCCACTCCTCTCAGAACCCGGGACAAACAACCTTGCCTGGTGCCCAAATGCATGCCAAGTCCCATTGCATTGTAAGCCTGGAAGACTCCAAGGAATCCAATGTCAGCGGTGGGGAAACCAAGGCAGCCAGAGCCCAGGATGCCCAAGGTCACTCCCGGGCTGACACCCAGGCCACGGAGCAGCCCCATGCTAAGCACAAGCTGCAGGCTGACCCGGAGCCCAGGCCCCAGCCCAGCACAGAGGAGGAACAAACATTTCCCAACTGTGTCAACAGCAGAGCCCAGAACTTTCCAGCCAGGAGTCCTCACAGCCCGCCCTCCTTCCTAGGGCACCAGAGGCAGCAAGGCTCTCGAGGGTCCGAGCCAGGCAAAGCTCTCCAGCAATCCAGCTCTCAGCAAGACCCTGAAACACCAGACTAGACATCAAAACCCTGGCAGGCTTGGAGAAGTGATTAGATCATTACAGCAGGATGAAGGAAACGGAGGGACTGGGGAGGGAGGAGGAACAGAGGCCAAGAATGTCTCAAGGCAACCCAAAAAAAAAAAAAAAAAAAAGGCCTTCACATTAAAGCAAAGCGCATGCATCAGCAGCTGCTGCCACTGCCAGGCAAGCCGGGCTGCCCGTGCTCAGCCCCTTCGGGGCGGGTGAGATACGCTCGGGGCCACATGCAAAGCACACATGCGCGGATTGGCACGCAAGTCCCAGGAAGACAGTGGGAACAGTAAACACGTCCCGACACTCCGTGTGCACACAGAAGACTCAGACACCCACAGATAAACGCCTGTGTGTGTGTGTGTGTGTGTGTGTGTGTGTGTGTGTGTGTGCAGTCGTCCAGGCCTGGCATGTGAGCCCACGGGAGTGCATGTGTGTGTTTGCGTGCAGTCTACAAACATGTTTTCACAAAGCTCAGGGAGAAGCAATCAGTCATCTCCGAGGAATCTTAGCAACAGCCATCCCCAGAAAAGGCTTCCGCCAGCTGGAACAGGGATGAGTCAGCAGAGGGCCAGTGGGGGAGGCTGCGACCAGAACAGCCTCTCCCTTTCCCGGGAAGGTCTCCAGGCTCGGCCTGGCCTGGCTGCCGTGCCTGGGTCACTGCTTTGGCACTGGTGGCCGAGAACACATTCCTGGAACTGGCCAGCACAGCCGGCTAGAGGGCTTTCCCTCCTCCTTCCTCTCCTCCCCCCTCCTGTCCCGCCCCACACCCGCCCTTTTATTTTTCCTACTTGCTGCAAAACCAAAACACGGTGTTCACGAGCTCCGGAGCTGGAGCCAAATGGCAAGCACTGGAGCTTGAGGGGTTGGACTAGGTTGCTGCCCGGCCCAAGCGGGCCAGGGAATGAGGACACCTCCGGCCAGCGCCCAGGGCCCAGCTAGGGGGTGCTGTGCTGTGCTCCTGCCTGCAGGGCAAAGTTGTTAAGGCCTGGGATTCCAGGGAACAGGATTCGAGGCAGTGGCTCTCAGGAAAGCAGACTGTGTCTCTCGGCCCCTATACCAGAGTCTGGGTTTAATAATGTGGGAAGGGAGGATGACCGGAGGAAGGATGACTAGGATTCATCGTGACATCACTGCCTGGGAACATCACACCTTCACAGCACACCCAGGGGACCATCTTTCATAGGTGGAGAGAGGAATGTACAAAGAGGTGAGGCACTGGACTCAGGTGCTAGCCCAGGTTCTCTGCCTATACCAGGTCACCATCTACACACACACACACACACACACACACACACACACACACACCAGCCCCGGCCCCTCCCCTGTCCTCTCTGGCCCCAGAGCAAACAGATCGAGGGGAACAGCCATCTGCAATCTCAGCTGCAGTGGTGACGGGCTGTCAACAGGGGCAGTAACAGCCCAGCCCAGCCCAAATCCCTGGCCTCTTTACTGCAGGCAGGAAATGAATAAAAGCTAAATGAGTTTGGAAATGCCAGGAGGCAGTGTTTATCCCCTTCCCCCACCCCCTCCCCCTGGCAAGAACCGCGTATAGTTACAGTTTAATCTTGGAAATGCCAGACAGCTGTTCCCCGTTGCTAAGAGACTGGCCCACATTATGCAGATGTCAGGGACCTCAAATGTCTGCCGGAAATTACTGATCATGTTGGAGGAGCAGAGGGGCCTTCTCTCGGCTGGGGAGGCGCAGCGGGAGACCCCCTGGGGGATGGCAGAAAGAAGGAGCCCACCCCTCCCTGTCTCCTCCCCCCACCACCCTTAGAACCCTGGCTTCCCTCTGTCTTCAGTTGCCTGCCACATCCCAGCTTTCCTCCCTCCGAGATCATGGCGCCTGACCCAAATCTGTACCCCCGCCTCCAGTTTTCCTTCTGGGACAGCTTTCTTCTGTCCCTCTGTCTGTCTTCTGGATGGCACTGAGCTGGCCTGGATTGAGCTGGGAGGTGGCAGCTGACAGTGAAGGAGGAGGAGGAAGAGGAAGAGGAAGAAGATGCCATTCCACTCCGTGATCCCTCCTCACGTGGCGCTGGAAGTGGACACACGCGTGTGTGTGCACACACACTTCCCCCCAACTTCCCCCACCCCGAGAGAAGCCAAAGGAGGGCCATCACCATGACAACCACGGGCTGTCAGAGCTCCTACATCACTGGTCCCTGGGGAAGGGGAAACGCCATCTGGGTAGGGGATGGGGGAGGAGCACAGGGAAGCCCTCTCACACTCTAAACTGCACCCCGATTGAGGGCCTGGGGCAGGCTGCAAGCGGGCTACCAGGCAGTGCCAAGGTGAACAGTGGCTTCCTGGGACCTTTGGGAAGCCCCCTGGGTATTGCTAGATGGCAAGAGGGAGGCTGGAAGTCCTGCGCCTAGTGGTACCCCCATTCTAGGATACCCCATCCTGATGGTGTGCCACGCCTACTATTTCGGCCAGAGCCCACAATGTACCTGGAGACATAAGCGTTGTCTTCTGGCCAGTGTATCCAAGTGGGGCCTACACCCCCTGCTGCCAGCTATGTGACCTTGGCCTCCCACCAGCTGAGAAGCACAAACCCTATAAACTGAAGGCCGTGGGACTTTATGAGCTGTTTAGGTGGGTCTGGAGAGAAGAATCAAATTGTGTGTGCGTGGCGTGTGCGTGCGCGTGCACGTGTGCGTGTGCGTGACATTACCATCTATGTGGTCTTCCAGAAAGAGAGGAACTGTTGACCCTCTTTCTTGTCAGAAGCACCGCCTTCACCTAGAGCTTTAACTAACCCTGGCTTCTCTGATCAGCAGCTCCTCCTTCGCTTCCCTGTAGTCATGGTGAAATTGAGGCACAGCGATTTCCCAAACAACCTGAAGCAAGAGCCAGTCCTTCATACTCCTACCTCAACCCTGTTCTGGGTTCAGGCCCTAGAGAGTAGGAGTGAGACACTCAGACCCCCCCCCACCCTTCTCGCTGTGAGAACTTGGACAAATAGCCAAACTTCCTCAGTTCTCACCCCACCCCGCACCCCAGTGAAATCCCACTACCATCTTAGGGCCGCTGTGAGGACTGCTCCCTCGCTCTGACAAGCTCTCAGTACATCTGCACTGGGTTCCAAAGGCTGCGGCCTTCACACGTTGGAGGAGGATGGTCCTTGCAGCCTGCCTGCACACCCACTCCCACACCTCCCCAGCACCGTGACTGGCTTCTGCCTATTCAGAAGGTTCTAGAAGGGATGTCTAGGACAGAGGCGGGATGGGGGGGTGATCTAAGGGCAGTTACCAGCCAGGAGGTGGGGCAGGAAAGATGCTTATTGGAAGAGGTTTCCCGCACCCCGACAGAAACTGCTGACTTGTCTGTAGGTGGGCTGCTGGACTGAGTCACGGTGGCTCCAGTCTTCAGCCCCTCCGGCCCTCCCCGCCTTTCCTTGGTTTCCTTCATTTGGGAGGAAAGAGGCCGGCTGCTCAGCCTAGCCTTTGTTCTCTCGGCACCCTCCAGGCCTCTCTCTCTCCATCCTTTCATCTCCCAGCCCCCAGCTCTCTGCACACTCCTTTCCTCTCTCTCTCTCTCTCTCTCTCTCTCTCTCTCTCTCTCTCACCCTCCCTTCTCGCTCGCTCTCCAGTCACACTCACCCCCCCCTTCCCTTGAAGCAGATTTCTTGCTTTCTCATCCTTTCTTCTCAGAGCTCACAATCACACTTGGCCGCCTTCCCTCCCTCCTTCCCTCCCCTCGTCTCGTCTCCGTAATCTCCCCCCTTCCAGCTCCCTTCTCCACTTCCTCCCCCTCCATCTTCCCTCCTGTTTCTCCTTTCTCTCCCCTACCTTCTCTCTCTCTCTCTCTCCTTTCATCTCTCTCTTCTTCACCTAAAGGAGATATCTGAAAGTCCCCCCACACTCAAAACCGAATCAAGACAATCCATCAGCCTTCATCTAAGATCCAAGGTCAGAGCTGAGCAGAAAATCATAGTTCAGCCCACCCCAGCCGCCACGTGGAGCACCTCCTCCCATGGGATTCTTGTGCCAAGTCACCTGCTTCCTCCAGGCACCTGCCTGGCTCCCAATGCCCGCCCGCTGTCTGAGTTCCAGTAAGCTGCAGCACAACTGAAGCCAGGACGCGGATGAGCCCTTAGATCTCTCTGCCCAGTTCGATCCTTCCCCCTCACACTAGTGCAGGAATCAAGGTGAAAAGACAGCAAGCAAGCAATCCCAAGCCGTGCACAGGCTCGGAACAAGAAAGGGCTGGGAGAGAGATTGTTAACATAGATGAGGCGCACGTCTCGCAGAAAGGAACGCACAGGAAGGAAAACCTGATTCTCAAACCAGCCTGGCTGAGTTTGAATACTGATCCTGCATCATCTTCTTAGCCAGTGACTTTGAGTAGGATGCTGGTGCACTTCCGTGGACACCTCTGCAAAATGGGGGGCCTGACAGGGCCCCGCCCCGATGAGGACGTGCAGGAGACTCAGGACTTAAGACACAAAAAGCTCTGAGCACTTGGTGGGCGGCTCCTGGCCCCCGGCCCCTCCCTCTGGAGGACATGGGGCTCGCTCCGTGGAGTCTTGGAAGACGGATAATAACCGTAATCATACTTCTATTTTCGTGGGCTCCAGGCGCTGCGCTCAGCACTCCTGATACGTTATCTCACTTAATCCCCCCAGCAACTCTAAGAGGCAGATTTTTTCCCCTTATTCTTGTTTCATGGAAGTAGCTGAGGCTCAAAAAGGCTAATTAATTGGCTCTATGTCACACAGCAAAGGAGAGAGGCAAAATTCTTAGCTCCTCCGCATTCACTTAGGAGTGGAGGCAGGGTGGCAGAGGTAACCAAAGAGCAACTGCTAAACTAGACAAGTACAGGGTCCCCAAGGATTCTGAGGGGGCCTTGGGGTGGGAGGCCTGCTAATGAGGCCACTGCAGAGTCACCTCTCACCTGAGGTCAAACCCAATTTTCCAGTCTCTAATGGGCTTCATTCAGTCCCTGACCAACTGTTCGGAACCCTTGCTGAAGTAACACATCAGGCTGGGGGAAAGGGTGGGCTTCAGGTTCTGGGGCTCCAGGTCCCTGATGCCTGTCCTTCACCACACACACACACACACACACACACACACACACACACACCCCGCCCTATTCAGATAATCCTAGGATTCAAGTTATGTAATTACTCCTTCTGGAGGTGTCCTGGGAGGTTAACAGCCTGAAATTACAGTGGGATTTTGGTGTGGACCCAATAGCAAAGACAGTCCTCACAGTTTCTGATACAAAGAGGAGCTAGGAGGACTTAACAGGTGTAGCGATGCCCCAGTCTCCTCAAACCTCCCCCAACACACACACACACACACACACACACACACACACACAGTCTCTCAGATTACACTGAGCTTAGCTTTCAAATGAAACTGCAGTTTCCATGGCAACTCAGCCACGTGGTTCTTGCAGCTTTAGAAGCTGGGGTGGGAGGGGTGAAGGGCAGTGACAGGAGGTACCGTGTTCCTCTGTTCCTGTGAGGTGAAGGTAGAGTAAAGCCATAGGGCTACCTATGTCATCCCTCCTGCCCCTCACTTTCACCTCTGTGGCTCCTGCAGAGGCCACATAAAGCCCCAAGTGGGGACGGTGCTCAGGACAGAGGTAGCTAGAGCGGGGTTTCCAAGATGTTCCCCTGACCTTTGATAAGCTATGCTATTACCACGGCCCTGGCAGCTCCCTCCCCATCCTCCAGAACCTCCGTGCCCTTCCGTGGAGCCAGGGAAGGCATGGTTGTGGGGACCCAACCTCCTGGACCCTGACGTTCATTTCTGCAGAGGGGACAGGCACATGTGTCTTAAGGAGATGATATTTGGGAAAGTGTGAAAGAAGATGAAAATGGAGGTGATGGACACAGAGAGGCCAAGTGACTCCTGGGGAGGTCCACTCAGCTCCCCCCCACCTCCTCCCCCCCGCTGGCTGACTGGCTCCCCACTATGCTGTTTAGAACCCTGTCATTCAGAAACTCCCATGCTGAACGCATCCCTGCGGTCCTCGCTGGTCTTGAAGCTCCTTCCTGGACATGACTCCGTTGAGAGCCTCACTTGGCCACATATCTGGTCTACAGCCAACGTCCCGTGACTGTCCCCTGGGGTCTGCTGCTGCGCTACCTCCTGTCCTCATTTTCCACACGTTGGTTTTGGAATGACAATCTCAACCTACCTACCCCACCCAACCTGCAAGGGTCCTTCCAAGGCCGCCAGCTTCCCTGCTTAAGTTCTTCCTGCCCTGGAGCCTGGCAGGTCTCCACCTCTCTGTGGCCCCCCTCCCTGGCCTACCCTTCCCATCCATCCATCAACAGGGTGATTTCAAAGCCCCCGCCCTTCAGCCCCCGGTTCTGAAACACTGACTCGACAAATCTCCATGACTCCAGCAACTGCAGCTCTTGCCCGCAGCCTCCCCCCCCCCCCTTTCCGCAAGCCCACACCCCGCTCCTTTGTCACCTCGCTCAGCAGTGCCAGCAAGGCCCAGAATTGGCAGCTTTCGGAAAATTTTTTTCCTTTATTTTTATCAAAGGTTTGGGTTTTTTGTTGTTGTTGTTTGTCAAAAATTGTGTCTCCCCCGAGAGACAGTGCAGCCCCTGAGCAGGCTCCCTCTGTTTCCATGGTGACAGCAGCTGGCTCACATGTGTGGTTGCTATGGAGACAAGGCTCCTCTCACTTTCCCTTCCTTCCTCGGGCGCCTCACCACCCCCTCCTCTTTTACAGCACTCGAGGTGTAAAAAAGGACTCTGCGAGGCTCTAAGCACCAGAGCAACCAGCCGGGCGGGTCTTGCTCTTGCCCGGGCAATCCTACTGTAACGGGGTGACTCTCCTCTGTTCAAGGGGTGTTCTGTTCAGGCCCTTCCTTCCAGGTCTTCATAGTAGGAGACAGGGGCACAGATAGCTCCCGAAAGCCCCTAGATAAAGGCTCAAACAAATGAATCCTGCCTCTGCTTGGGGCAAGGCCCAGTACCAGCATCAAGCCTACCCAGGCGTGGGGCCTGGGTCCTCTCCCGTGATGCCCTACGTCTTTCCTGACAAAGCAGAGAATGTGTGCAGGCAAAGGCAGCATTGAACCTTAGACGAGACGGGCTAGCAGCAGAGCGGGAGAGGGATGACGGCTGTGCCCACAGAAGGCTGGCAGCAATGATGTGGGAGGAACTTTCCACGGAGCCCTACCTTCTGGTCACAGGTGAATCCTCAGGGTCTGCCTGGGTGGGTGGGGAGAGGAGAAGCAACCCAGGTTGTAATCGTCACAGTGAGAGCGTTTTCAAGTAGCGATTTTATCACAGCCTTTTGCTGCTTCTCCTCAGTAAAAAGAAGAAGAATGGGAATGTAGCTTGGGTGGGAGAGGGCTTTCCTCAAACGCACGAAGCCCTGGGATCACACCTACATAGTCCCAGTACCCTGGAAATATAGCTGGAAGGATCAGGAGTTCAAGGTCAGGCTCAGCTATATAACCAGTTTCAGGACAGTATAGGCCCAGGGAGACTCTGTCTCAAAAACAAACAAACACACAAAAAGAGCCGGCAAGGTGGTTCAGCCTATAAAGATGCCTGTGTATAAATGCGGTGTTCTTAGTTGGATCCTCCAAGCCCACATGACAGAAGGAGGAAAACTGACCTCTGGTAGGTGTCCTCTGACCTCCACATGTGAAGTAGCACAAGTGTTTTAAAAGTTGGAGCGTGCTTGTTAAACACACACACACACACACACACACACACACACACACACACACACACATATACAGACAGGTTCAGTCCCTAGCACCGAATAAATGGGGCGTGGTAGGGAAACATCTTTAATCACAACACATGGGAGGTAGCGGCAGGGGGATGAATTCAAGGTCATCTTCAACTATATAGTAGATCTGAGGCCAGCTTGGGCTAACAAGGACCCTGTCCCAAATAACAGCATCACAGGAAGAAAAAAAAAGAAGGCATTGAGGTCATTTGTTTGATCTTAGAGGAAAAAGGGAAGATAATTTAGAAGAGACCAGACAGAGTCTAGCGAACAATCAGCTTTTCAAATTAAATGATGCAGCAGGCAGCACTGATACTTGATTATATTCGTCTTCACTGTCACACACTGGGGTCCAGATAGATGAAGCAGCTCTCTCATCGTCACAGAGTGACTGGCATGAGAGAGAAGTCAGGAATCTTAGGTCTGCCCAGGTACGGGCTGATCAGAGTGAGCCGCCGACCTTTGTCCTATGTCAGAGTAACGACAGTGTCAGGGTCTAAGGACTCAAGACGACCCTCCTCTGGGAACCTAGGTCCAGCCTCACCCCACCCCCACCTCCACTCTCACCCCCACCCCCATGCGTGCTGGCATCGCCTTGCCCCCCCACTCTCCCTGCCTCCCAGGCCTCAGCTGACAGTGTGAGTCATTGTGAGAAGATGCGCAGCCTGGGAGGTGTCTGAAGCTGCCCTCAGGCAGATGGTGCCAAAGGGGAAAGTTCCTGCAAGGCAAGGGAGACGCCAGCAGCTCAAGGTCAAACGAGACATCACACAGATCCTTGTCCTCGGCCAAAGGCGAGCTTCTCAGTTTCCTCCCCCGCCCACCACCTGCAGCCAACAACACACAAGGCAGAACCCAGACGCGGGGAAATGGAGTCGATAAAAACAGGCCCCAGAGAGCGGGAGGAGCCAACCTGTTTCCAAGACAGAGACTAAAGGGATCCACCCGGTCCTCTTTTTGTGCCCACCATCCCCCCGCTGATGGACAGTTGGGCTGCAGAGGGGGAGAGGGCCTGGCTCATCCCAGCCAGTGAATCCTGCCAGCTGTAATGACAGAGAGACAAACACAGAGAACAAAGAGAGGCCGGGGAGGGAGGGAGGGAGAGGAGAAGCCAGGACAAAACCCGCGCACCACCAGGCAGAGGGACTGCCCGGCTCCTCTATGCTCCTCAGCCTAGAGATCACCTGACTAGACAGGGACGGACTTCAGAGACAGGGAAGGCCCATGAGGGAAGGACAGGAGAGCATTCAGTGCTTGGTAATAAAAATAAAGCTGGTAGGCTAGGGGCATAGCTTGGTTGGTAGAGTGCTTGCGTAGCACTCAAAAGGCCCTAGGTTCAATGCCCAGTACCCTCTAAACCAGGGGTAGTGGGGTACACTTGCCTGTCATCCTAGCACTCAGGAAATTGAGGCAGGAAGATGAGAAGTTCAAGGCTACCTTAAGTACATAGTGAGTTCAAGGGCAGCCTGAGCTACTGGAGACCTCGTCTTAAAGAAAGATGCAAAGACAGAGAGGCAGAGGGAATACTAGAGCTGGAGAGATGACTTGTGGTTAAATTGCTTGCTGGGCAAACATGAAGACCGAAGGTTGGATTCTCAATATCAGCGCACATGTCAAGAGGGCATGGAAGTCCGCCTGCAGTTCCAGCACTAGAACGACAAAGACAGGGACTCTGGGTTTGATGGAGAGACCCTGCCTCGATGAATAGTGTGGAGACTGCTTGAGGAAGACTCCTGACAGCAGCCTCAGGTCTCCACGTGTGTTATGGGCACACATATGCCCACATAACACACACGCAAAGACATGGGGAGAAAAAGAATATCTCTAAGTACCCGTGGAAATCCTCTCCCTTGAGAAGGAGGAGAGTTAAGGGCCAGACCCAGCAGAGAGGTGAGGGGCGTCCACTGTACAGTGCAACAAAGGCCTAGACAGCAACTCTGGTAACAGTTCCTCCGACCACTCCTTGGTTGCCCACTATGACCGGAGTTTCTCACCCTCCAGGTGACTTATCCCAAATCTTGGGTCTCAGTTCCCCCGCTCCCCCCCCCAACACCCTCTCATTCAAACCAGAGTCTCTCTCACACACACACACACACACACACACACACACACACACACACACACCCCTCCTCTGTTATCTCTACAGGGTTTCCTGACAAATAGCACTAGGGTATGTCTACACCCTTGGGTATTAAATCAGTCCTTGTCCTACACACACACACACACACACACACACACACACACACACACACACACACACACACACACTCACACACACTCCTAAGCAGCTCTTTCTGGTTCTAGGGACGCTCCTGGCCCTTGCTGCAAGGCTAACTTTGTGAAGGATGTTTCAGGCCTGGTTTTTATTCTGGCCGTCTCGGCGGCTCCTTTATTCTTGCCTTTGCTTCTGCGCCCTTCCTCCAGCTTTGAACGCGTCCTTCCATCTGACAGCTCTGCAGCTCTGTGATGATCCGCCCGCCTTCCCGGGCTCCTCCCTGCTCCTGCGGAAAGCTACCGTGACCACACTGTCAGCGCGCGGCTCTCCAGGGCCCGAGCATCGGCCGCGCCTGTAGGACACGCCCTCCTTTTCCCTCCTGGTGTGGGATGCTACCTGACTGAGTCAGCCATGTTCTTCACCTTTATCCTGCAGTTGTGGGTTCTTTGAAGTGGGACGGATGGACCGGATTCCTCAGGCTGCCATAACAAATTTCACACACTGGGAGGCTTGAAACTGCCACAAGTATGCTCCGGAGGCTGGAAGTTTGAGATCAAGGCGCTGGAAGAACCACATTTCCCCGGCAGGCCCCAGGAAGGGAGACTTCTCCCTCCTTGCTCCCGATGCTTGCTGGAGGCTCAGCAATCACTCTAACCCCTGCCACCTCCCTCCTCCCGCAGCCTGCCCTCTGTGTGTCTGCTACTTCTGTGTCCAGGTTTCTTTCTCTAAGGACACTGTCTTTAGACCCGCCCCAGTCCCAGATGACTCCATCTTAACTCAATTTCATCTGCATTTCACCTTGTTTCCAATGAGGTTACAAGTTACATTCCCAGGTTTTAATGTTGAACACAAATGGGGAGGAGGGTGAGTACTACTTGAACTAGGAAACTACCTAGCCTTCATATTTGTTTTGTCCCCCACCACACCCCCTATCCTCCAGAGTGCTGGGGATTGTCCCGGGAGCTCATGCATGCTGGGCAAATGCTTTACTGTGGAGCCATATCCCCAACGCTTGTTTTTACTTTTTTATTTTGAGACAGAGTGTCAGTGGCCAAGGCAGGCCCTGAACTCACTCTGTATCCCAAGCTGGCCTTGAACCTGCCTCCTCCTGCCTCAGTCTCCTGTAAGTGGCTAGGCTGCCCTCTCACTGGCTCCCCTTCATACTTTGATGTCACCTCTTTTTTTAAAACCCCACCATCCAAGACACAAGGAATTACCCTAACCTAGCAGCTTTCCTCCACCTTCTGACCATTTCTGCCCCTCACCATCCTGACACCAGGGCCTTGTCTTTAGAAGACATTCTGAGCCTGGCTTCCCTCCTTAGAGAATGGTACTTCACCTCCTCAGGGTTCAGTGTCCTGATATACAGAGTGGGGTCCCACTTTACAGGGCTCAGGGCCTGACTAAGGGAAATGTACCACAAAACAGTCAAAGAACAACGCTTGGCCTACCAGCGCGGAAGCCTACAGCTCAGGTCTCCATTGCCTCTCGCAGGTGGCTAACTTTTTTTTTTTTTTTTTTTCAATAAAACCACCAAGAGGGGTAGATTCTTGTCTCTTTTTAAAAGATTTTTAAAACATTTTATTATTTATTTATTTACTTACTTATTGAACAGAGAAAGGAGCGAGTAACACGACACGCAGGGGGAGGTCGGAGAACAACTTGCAGAAGTCAGTTCTCTCCTTCCACTATGGAGGCGAAGGAGAGCAAACGCGTGTCACCAGGTTTGTGAGCAGACACTTTACCTGCCGAGCTATCTCACAGGCCCCCTGGCTGGCTTCCTAGCCAGCTGTTTGCCAGTCTTCCAGCACCCTAACCTGTCTTCCAACCACATATCTCACCGCGTCGTCTAAATGCATCCTGTTGCATATGAGCTTTTGAAGCAGAGGACACGAGACATCACACAGCCCTGACTTGCCCCAGGAGGGGCTGCGCCATGCCCGCAAGTGCTCACATAGAGGTGCACACTCGTACGTACACATAGATGTAGTGTGGACAAGACACAATGCTGTTTGGGGCTGGACAGTTCTGAGGAGGGGGAGGCCCTGAGAGAGCACCCTCAGGGCTGGGAGAGCTGAGTACGTAGCCCTCACCCCTCCCGAGAGCACAGAACCTGCACCCCTCCCTCAGAGCAACACCCAGGGGACCCATGGGCGCTTACTTGGAGCACTTGCATGCATAAGCCTCTTGGGGCTCATTGCCGGCAGCGGAGGAGGCTGTAGAAGGAGGAAGCCTCTCTCCTGGGGCATTGCCTCAGGAAACACCCTCCACTCCCAGCAGCAAGAAGGCCCAACGGCTGTAGGCAGAAAACAGGAAAAACTGGGTTCACACGGGGCTCAGGAGTCAAAGCTGACGGGGGCCCCCCCTGGGAGACAGAACCGACCCACAATCAAGGACCCAGCTGGAGGGACTATGCCACAATCCACACTCCTTGTCCTGGCCCCTTTCTCTTGGCTGTGGATGGCAGATCACCTGTCTGTCCACACTCATCACAGGGCCACGTTCACCAACGTCTTCCCCACCATCCAGTCTCCTGCAGTTCTTCCAGACGGAAGGCACCCCTCAGCTCAGCACCCGCTCTCCTCATCAGAATCCTGGGGACCTCCTTATGCCCCTTTCTCCCCTGCCCTCCACGCCTCATCTCCTGAAGGCTTCCTGTGCCTTTCACTCACCCAGGATTTGACTTTGCCAACCTCTTGGACCCAGGCTATTCCAAATGCCTCCTTGACTTGCCCTGCAACTCTGTCCCCAAATCACAATGGGACCGGCGGGTCGGGAAGCGCGGGTGACTTCCTAATGCAGTGTGCTCCAATTCAAGCTTGCTCATCTCTCCTCTTGAAATCCTTCTATGGATTCCTGTGGATCACGAGGAAGATGTGCGAGCATGTCATTTTGAGGGCTTTTGTTACCAGCCTTTCTTGTCTCCTGGGGCAAGACAGCCCTGTCTGTAAGGCTGGCCTTAAATTAGAATACGTAGCCAGGTTGGCCTTGAATTCCTCAGCTCCCTGCTTCTGTATCCCAAGTGCCACTACATCCGGGGACTTTCCTCTTCAGACTCTAAAGCAATGTCCCTAGTCCCTCAGTTTGTCCCAATCCCCAGGTCCCATTCAATCAATACAAGCCTCCATGTGCTGCCCCCCCTCCCGTTTCTGGAAACCCCCTTCATTCTGCTGAGACGGTTCACCCGACTTCTTGTCACTCACTGCTCACTGAACCAGCCCCTCTCTGAAGGTATCAGACCTGCAGCAAGGCTGGAGATTCTGCCCGGCCTCCCCCTAACTTCTGTGGAAATCACGTAGAGACTGACACAGACTTGGGTACAGCAGAGAGACATTGAATCTCTCAGTCCAGGGCCCCAAGCGCTGCCTGAGCTCCCTCTACAGTTCCTGTCCCAGCCTCCTTCCATTTTGTATTCAAAACCCGTTCACCACTTTGATGAAATGGTAACCATTTTCTAGAAGCCCCGTTCCTGCCTGCATTATTCATTGGTTCCTCTGTCTGCTACCCACCAGCACAGCCTAATCTCATGTCCCAGTCGGAGTGTGAAAAGTATAGGCCCTGGTGAATGGGGACCCCCCTCCCCCCTGCCCCAGCCTCTCCTTACCTTTTCTTCCCTGCCCTTTCTTTAGTCAAGAGTGTTGGTGCAGGGAACAGCAGCTGTGGAATGCTGAACAATGAACTGGGAGAAGTCCTTTCCACCACATGAAGTCAAGGGAGTCGTCCCACACACACTCTTCCCTCTCCCCCCCCTCCAGTCTCTACCTCCTAGCCTGAGATCTGCCAGTTTGCCTTCAGGCAAGGCAGGTCTTAAAGGTCTGCTGAGTCTGAGCATACTAGAAAAGCATGCCTTCTGGCTCCTGCTTCTGTCCCCTTAGCCCCAGGGCTGAGATAGGTTACCTCAGGCAGCTTGCAAAGTTGAGCCCTTGATCTACCCGCAGACTGACTGCTTCTTTCTTGGTGGAGAAAGGTGAGAACTTTCAAGAAGGTAGGACCCTGATCTATGCTCTCTCCCTTCCCTTCCTAGTTTTTGCTCAGAAGAGTCCAACCCCAGCGACAGTTAATCCCTGGGCACCGGGCGAATGTCACAGCCCCCTCCCTGTAAGAAGGGAAGTGGGATGCATGCCATTGCCTCCAGGGTTCCCCAAAAGTCTTCCTCAGCTTTCCTGCTGCATAGACAGAAGGTTCCAGATGGGTCCCAACTGTACTGATGGGGGCAGGGGTGAGGACCACTGAATCACCTCATGCTCAGGGCAGTTGTCCAAACACTGCATTTACTCTGCAAACAGCTCTTTGAGGTAGAGGCTATTTATCCCCTCATGGGTAAAGAAACCAACACTCAGAAAAGTCAACAGGACCAGATGGGTGAGCGGCACATGCCTGCTTGTCCCAGCACTTGGAAAATGGAAGCAGGAGGATCAAGAGTTCAAGGTCATCCATCCTTAGCTACATGCCAATTCTAGGCCAGCCTGGGCTATATCAAACCCTCCCTCGAAATAAAATAACATCAGAGAGTGGGGAGAAAAGAGGAGAAGGAAGGAAGAATGGAAGAAGGAAGGAAGGAAGGAAGGAAGGAAGGAAGGAAGGAAGGAAGGAAGGAAGGAAGGAAGGAAGGAGAGAGAGAGGAGAGAGAGAGAGAGAGAGAGAGAGAGAGAGAGAGAGAGAAGGGGAAGACAGAAGGAGGGAAGGGGAGGAAGGAAGTCAGTGTGACCACATTGGGAACAAAAGGCTCAGATACTCTTCGGGCAGAGAGGTGAGAATGTCTTCCAGAAGCATCTGCCATCCTTTCTCAAACCTTTCAAGGTCCAAGGCTGGCAGCCTGGGGATGCCACACCCAGCTAGCTGGAGATGCAGCAGCTTTGCTTGCCGCTGAAGGACCAACTGCTAATCAGCAGCACCCGTATCCCGGCAACCAGCCTCCCTGGCTCAGATAAGCAGAAACAGCTGGAGCTGCTGAGGCTGAGAGCCGCAGGGGAGGGAAGGAGCCAGCCAGCCCATCCTCTGGCTTATTTTGAGCCTGTTATTCTCACTCTCCAGACATCAGCCCCAGCTAGAGCCTTTCAGTCAGCTCGTCCTTGCCACTGCCTCTGGGGAGGGGTTTCCAGGGCTCAGTCTAGTCATGAGCCCGGCGCGGCTAGGAGAAATGAGAGGACAAATGGCTCTCTCTCTCTCTCTCTCTCTCTCTCTCTCTCTCTCTCTCTCTTTCTCTGTCTGTCTGTCTTTCTCTCTCTCTCTCTCTCTCTCTCTCTCTCTCTCTCAGAACAAAAGGAAAGTTGGTAGCAGACCACGAGACCACGAGGTCAAGAGCACAGATTCACTTGATAAAGCATAATAGATGAACGTGGCCTTCAGAGGTCTCCAGGCCTTCAGGAGAGGGTCAGGCCAGGCACCCCAGGAGCACCTCCAGGAGGGCAGCAGTCCCTGGACCAAGGGCATGGCAGACCAGTTAGGACTGGACCAGCCCAGCTCTATCAAGGCCTTTCCTCTCTCGGGGGCCCAGCTTCCTCAAGCTGTGAAATGGAGGCAGAGCCCACCCGCAGGCAGGCTAGAGGCTGGACATCGGAGGGCGGCATGTGTCTGGACAGCAGGGTGCCTGCCCTGCCTGCTGGACCTCCTTCCCACGCAGGAGCCTGCCCTCCCGGGCTATTTCTGTCTCCTCTTCTAAAGGTCAGTGTCTTTCCTGGGATGCAGCAGCTGCCGTCTCTTTTCCCTCTACGTGACCCCAGGCCCAGGAGCAGATAGGTGCCCCCCCAGCTCTGTCTTACCCCTTCCTCTACCAGGACTGGCGCACCCCCACTGCACACAGGGCCCCTCGCCCCAGGGCCACCTCTCGTCCTGGAGCGTGACCAGTTCTGGACTGACGCACTAACCACATTAGGGGACAGAATCGTCCCACCATCAGCTGTCCCCTCGGCAGCAGGAGGACCAAGGGGCAAAGCCGATCCCCAGTTCTGACTCCAGGTCAGGCCAGCCGAGGGGCCTAAAGCTGGTACCCTGGGAGGAGCATAGAGTGTCAGAGATGCGTGGCCTCCCCTGCATCCAACATCAGCAGCATTGGGATCTGAGGAGGGTGATGGAGACGAAGTGATTTACCTGTCCTCAAAGGAATCCCTTGCACCCAGCACTAGGACTACAGCATATCTCCAAAGGAAAGGGGAAGGAAGAAGGAAAGGAAATAAAGGAGGAAAAGGCAGCCTCAGTCTGAACTGAGGATGGAGAGAGGGAGGGAGGGAGACCTCGGTCCAGCTGGCTTCTCCCATCCTTCCCAAAATGACACTCTCGGCTCCTACTCCCTCCCGCACAGGAAACTGTCATAGGGAACCAGGACTCAAAAAGCAAGATAAACAGAAGTGAAGGGGGCTTGAGAGGAGCATTCCAGAGCTAAAAATAACAGGGTCAGCTGGCTGACCGGCTGCCGGGTAGCCTCAGCCCTTCTCAGTTCCCTTTGGGGCCCCCTTCTCCCCTGGCTCTCTGCTAGGCCCCCAGTTGGGAAGCCTTGAATACCATTTGCTATGATCAGGCCTGGCATCTCCTCTCAGACCTCGCCCTCAGCCAGGCCCACTCCAGTGAGACCTTCTCCTCTGTTATATCCAACTGGATCCCTAGTTATAACAAAACCACTGGCCTGTCTTTTCTTAATGCTATCACAGAATGCAAGTGCCGGGTCCTATCTCAGCACAGATAGGACTCCTGAGGTCAAGATAGACTTGAGTTCTCCCTCTAAGCACACCTCATACTCCTGCCATCGTTAAGCAATTCTGCTGCTACAGGGGTGGGGAACTGGACATGGGAATAAAAGAACATTTCAGAAAGTGAGTGAGTGTGTGTGTGGGGGGGTCATCAGGTACCTAGCAGATACACTGTAATCCCGCCCTTGGGAACAGCAGCAGACCTCCCCAACCAGTCAGATCGCCTATGTAGTGATCCAGAAAGACTATCTATTGTGTGCTGCACTGGTCCTGTCTGCTCTGTCACTTCAATCCCACCAAAGGCAGATGTTCCAGCTGTGGAAACTGGGGCTCCCGGCTACAAAGAGTCAAAGTCATCAGAGGCATCCTGGGCAGGAACACCCCCTCTCCCGGGTCTGGGGTTACCTACCAGGGACCACTTTCTCCTGCACAGCTTGAAGCTAAGTGCAAACTGCACAGAGGGATTCAGAACAGCAACTGAGACCATCCCTGAGTTAAAAACCATTATCCTGCCAGAATGGAGAACCTTCTGGAAATGTCATTCCGGTTCCAGGCCCACAGCTAGAACCAGAGAGCCCACAGGCTGGCCTGGGCAAGGAACCCTTGGCTGACACCAGAGACTGTCCTTTCCGCCTGGTGACAGCTCCTCCTCCTCACGGCCGGGAGCTCCCTGGGGTATGTGTCCCTTTAGGAATCCAGCCTGTGAGCAAAGGGGTTTTTAGGAACAGTGGTGACTACACAGTCCCAGAGACATGAACCAGGACACAGACAGGCCTGGGCAGCATGGACTGGGCCCCTTCTGTCCCACCGGAGGGGGCAGAAGCACAACCCTGAGACTTAAACCCAGACCAAGCAGGTCGGGTTCCACCAAGACTCGGCCAGCAGAGAGGGTTCTGCACAGGTCAGCTTCTGTCCCCAAGATTCAGGGATGCACAAGGGAATAAACCCACTTTCTGTGTCTGGCTCTCAAGCACATGACCTTGTCAAGTTCTGCCTGAACACACCCACCAAGGAGAGGCTCATGGTGGTCACGTGGTGGGGAGCTGGAGCCACCATCGCTGCACCTCCCTCTGTCTGGCTCTCCAGACCCCAAATTTAGCCCTTTGTCTGCAGAAAGGCCTTGGGAAGGTAAAGTGCTTCCTCAGAGGGACTCTGCCTCACAAGCGGAAGGTGCCGAGTTCAGATCCCAGGTCCCATAGGAAAGCAAACAACAGCACAAAAACCTCCAGGCAGAAATGGCAGCTGCCTGCACTTCCGGCTTTGGAGAGCAGAGCCTGGGAAATCCCAGACTGAAGCAAAAAAGTAGGTAAAGGCAATTCAGGATGATTCCGGAAGTCACCCTTGGTCCTCCATAAGGACACAGTACCCTCTGACACACACACACACACACACACACACACACACACACACACAGAGACACTTGCAAAAATAAATAAATGAAAGAAAAAGAGATGGAAAGAGAGAGATAGGAGAGAGAACAAAACAGGGCTGGCAAGATGACTCAGAGGGGAAAAGTGCTTTCCATCAAGCCTGACCTTTCCAGCTCAATCCCTGAAATCCACACAGTAGAACGAGAAAACTGACTCTTCAGGTTGTCCTCTGACCCACCCCCATGATATACAATAAATGTATATAAAATTTAAAAACCCACTGAATTGGGTGGTAGTAATGTCTACCCAAATTCCTCTCATAACACTATTTGCACAAGTCTGACTGTCTGTCTGTCTCTCTCTCTCTTTGAATTCCTTTATTATCATGCCGTGCGGGAGTATGTATGTATGGTAGGTATACAGGTACAACATGCATGCCATGATATGTATGTGGAAGTCGGGGATGAGTTTATGGAATTGGTTCTCTCCATCCACCTTTACATGAGTTCTGGGGATCAAACTTAGGTTGTCAGACGTGTAGAAAAATGATTTTACTCAATGACCATGTCACTGGCCCGGCAGCTCTTACTGTCTCTAGCCTTTGTAGAGTCCACGGTGAACTGGGGTTTTCGGTAACAGTCTGAATGTTGTGTTGTCTATTAGGCATGCCGGGACCCTCTAGCCTGAAGCCCGACAGTCTTGATGCCCACTTTCTTCTTTCCCCGTCCCAACCCATGATGGGTCCCTCGGCCCCCTCCACCCTGATGTCTACCTCCAGCCTTCCCAAACAGCTAAAGTTCCCACCTCTACTTCCTCTCACCTGCTCTCCACTTCCATAGAAATGCTTATTTTCCACCAATCCTTTTTTTACCTAGAAGCCAAGGATGGTCTCATCCTGTCATTCACCTGCGCAACCCTTAGAAGGGCTGTTCAATGCACTTCTCCATGGGCTATAAGACCTGCCACATCTGGCCCTGCTCACCTCTCACAGCACTGGATTTCCAAGGACATACCAGGCTCTCTCCTGCCTCAGGGCCTTTGCACTGATGGCTTCTCCTTGGAACATCGTTCCACTAGTTACTCACATGCCAGGCTTCCTCCCAACCTGTTGGTCTCCACTAGACTGTCCTCCCTGCAAGGCTTCCCCTAAGGGCATTATCTAAATTAGAGGCCCCTGGTAGTCCTGCATTCCGGGTCTATTCCTCCCTTCCTCACTCATTTAGTTTCAGCCTGGCTACCACGTTACAATACAAGCCACAGATGCACAGAGACCCCATTGTCTTAATGTCCTGCTGGACTAGACTCGTCCCATGTAGGGCCTGGTATCTGCAGGGACCAGGGAAGATCATTTGCCTTTGCCCAGGCTCCAGGGAGATTCTGAATACAGTCTATTGTAGACACAGAGAGGTGGGCACGAAATGACCAAAGGACCTCCAAAGCTCCATCAGAAGGGGTTTCTATTTAAGAAAAACTGGCTGGTTCTCACAGTGTATCTTTCCTTCATTCCCTATGAATTCTTCCAGGAAACTCAAACACTTCCCCATAGCCACAGACTGCTCTAAGAACTGATATGCGGGGGATGAACAGCACCACGGACGAAACGCCTGTGCCTTCCATTCCCACAGTAAGCATTTGCGACAAGCAAGTGCACAGCACACAGATGGCCTCAGGGTGCTTGAACTAAATGTACCAGGTAGATACAGGTGTCAACTTGACAACTGAGCCTTTATGCAAATTATTTAAAGCAAATTCTGCGCAAGACTGTGGGAGATTATCTATCTAATGGATGCAGGAAGCCCATAGTGGGAGGTACTATTCTCTGGGCAAGTGAATACCATAGAAAGAATTAGTTGGCTTTGGCAGAAGGGCAAGCTAGAAAGCATAGCCCTCTCTCAACTATTCCTGTAGATATGGCTCCATCAGTTCCTTCGGCCCCTGATAGTAGAATGAACTCTCCTGCCAGGCCGATGAATTGTAACCAGAGACTGTAAACCAAGGATAAACATGATAGTTAATCTTGGGTGTCAACTTGACCACACCTGACATTGACTAAGACCAGCCGTCAAACTACCTAAAGATATTATCCAGATCAATACATCATAATTCAAAGACCAGCCCTAGATCTGATTGGAACCTCCCAGTAGCAGACCAGAACTATAGAACAGAAGACTTGGAAGAGAGACTCCCGCTTCTTTGACTCTCCAGGAATCCTCCCGTCTTCAGCCATCACCCACTGGCTCACTGGACTGATCAGCTCTGAGCCTCCAGGATGTTTGCAGTGACTTAGCTGCCTCCAGCTTCAGCCACCAGCCATGTTGCCTCCACCATGAAAGACTCTTTCTCCCTTCTGGAACTGTAAGCTAAATAAATCTCCCTTTCTTTTCTCCCCTGTTGCTCTCTCACAGCAACAGTTAAGAGTAACCATTGCCCCCCTGTTCTCCTAAGTTGTTTGGGTCCTGTATTCATTTAGCAATAGGAAGATGGAGCTCACTAACACACTCCCTCTGCATCCTGAGAAGCAAGGACTCCTGCAAAATCTCCATGCTGGAGAAAGGAACTCTACAGCGAGTGAAAACCAAACAGAACCACAATTGGTTTGTTAAAAAAAAAAAGGATTTGAATGCTAAGATGATTCCCAAACAATAAGTCACACATCCGGGTGTTCAGCAGAGGAGCGGCTTGGGAGCGGCTATCTTTGTCAGCTATCCTGAGCTGATATGCACAGGAGATGGGATAGGAGTATTTGGACCAAGCATAACTCTACCTTTTGCTATTTCGCACTGTTCCTCATCTCTCCCGTGTTAAATAAATACTCAGTCATCTGACTTGGCATCTGCACAGCGTGCCAGTCACTGGGGCATCAGGAGTGGGGAGGCATGGGGGGAGCAAGAATGGAACAAGTAGTTCAAAGTCAAAGAGACAGCTTCTCCCCTATCCCCCCACACTGCCCAGGCCGGAACCCTGGGAGATGTCCCGACCTGTCCCTCCATCGTCCTTCTTCCAACCAAGTAGCCAACTGAGTCAGTCATCTGCCCTCTTTCCTGGCCCTAGGCTTTGGTCTCCTAGCTACCAACCCACCCACCTACATCCATCTTTCTTGGGTGCTCTATACCAATCATTCTTGGTATCTGCATGTTCATTTTTGGGAGGCACATGAATGTGCGTTGCATGTAGGTGGGTGTGCATGTGTACGTGAGGGCACTTGAGTGTGCGTACCTATGGAGGGCCAAGGGTGACACTGGAAATCATCCTGGATGCTCTAGCTCTTTATTGATTTGCTGTGGGATTTCTCAGGCTCCGCCTTCTAGGGTTGGAAGTGCAGGCCGCTGTCGTTTCCATTAGGCATATTTACTTGAGATCTGGGGATCCAAACTCAGCTTCATTTGCTCTCAAGGCAAAGGCTTTACAACCTCTGAGCCATCTCTCCAATGTTGTTTGTCTTTTTGAGACAACATCTCAAGTATCTCAAAGCCTACCTCCAGCGCTGACCTTGAACTTCAGATCCTCTTGCCTGTCACCTACCCCCACTAGCGGTATTGGCTACCGTGTCCAGTTAACTCAGTACTGGGGATTAAACGCAGGGCCTTGTGACTGTCAGGTAGGCATTCTAACAACTGAGGTGCTTCCCCAGCCCAAAGCGCTGCCTCTTTAACACACACACCGAGCCCCACTATCTCTGACCTGCAACCCACAGGCCCTCAAGTCCCTGTCCCTGCCCCCAGGCAACCCAGCAGATGTGTCCTCCTTGCACAACTGATAACCGTGTGGTGGCACAGGAGGCCCTGCCAAGGAGCCAGCCAGCGCCAGGCCTGGCTGCAGCTGGGGTCGCCATGGAAACGGCTCTCCGCACAGTACCTCACAGGGA
Source organism: Typhlomys cinereus (assembly GCA_023101885.1). Taxonomy (NCBI): domain Eukaryota; kingdom Metazoa; phylum Chordata; class Mammalia; order Rodentia; family Platacanthomyidae; genus Typhlomys; species Typhlomys cinereus. The sequence continues at coordinate 977,254 of JALPQD010000292.1, read as the reverse complement.
CTGGCCTTTTTGCTCTGCCTTTTTGGCAGGCGTCTTCAGCTACCCTGAAGCCCATTCACCGGGAGAGCCAGGTCCCCGCCTCAGCCCTCTCCCTCCCCTCCCTCCCCTACTTCTTTCTCTCCCTCTTCCTCCCCTCTCAGCTCCTCCCCAACTCCCCTCCCTTCAGCAGCCTTGGCCAAAGCATAGGGAGGGGACAAGCTGGGCCTAGGAAGGGCTCGGTTTTCAATTCTAAGCCGATTTCCCCTCCACAGGCAGCGAGCCCTTTCATGCATTTCCCCCCTATTATCATAAACGCAGGAACTTGCATTAGGATGAATGAGCAGAAACTCCTGTCTTTGTCAGAGCCTTGGCAGCCAGCCAGCCATAGAATGACCTAAAACACTCAGAATTAAATGGAGCTGGAGAGGGGGTGGAGATCCCTGGCGGGTGAGAATCGGGAATGGGAGGGGTGGCCCTTGTCTCTGTCGATAATAACCCAGCATTCCCGGGGAGTCCGGGCACTGTGCTAAACCCTGTGCACAGTTTCTCATGAAGTCCTCACAAAACTCTCACATCCTAGTGCTCCCCCATCCCTATTTTTATGAAGGATGAAACGGGGGCCCAGAGAGGTTGAGAAGCAGGCCCGAGAGAGCCCAGCAACGGAGTGATTTCAGTCTTTCAGACGGGGGTGTTTCAGAGTGAGGTGTGGGGGTGAGTTAGGAGTGAAGTGGGGCTCATTTAGCCCTCCACCTCCTCCCCACATTGCTCTTCCCAGACCTCAAAGGGTTCTCTGGTTTCTGGTGACATCCAGCCAATGAGATGTGGGGCATTGGGAGAGGAGGAGGGACCAGAAAATGGAGAGCAGCAAGCAGCTCCGTCCAGCTCTGGCCAGGCCTGACCCCTCCCTCTGCTTACCTTCAGCAAGACTTTAGAAGTCATGCACCATTCTCCTGACCATTTGAACACAGATGCAAAGCCTGCCTCTCTCTCTCTCTCTCTCTTTCTGCAGGTGGCAGGAATCTACCAGTGAACAAGCAAATCTCCTGCCCTCAGGGAGCAGGGAAAGAGGTAGAGAAAGACAGGCAGTAAACAAACAAAAATACTGTGTCAAGAAGCACTAAGTGCTGCGTATGAATGAACCAGAAGAAAGAATCGATGAATGTAAATTGGTTAGAGGTCAAGACTAGAGCCAGTCTAGTCAAAGGAAGGCCAGGAGGCCCAGAGAAGAAGCTTAAGGGCACAAGATGAATTATTGGGGAAAGCTGGGCTGAATTCCAGCTTTTCTTGGCTCTGCCGTGGCCAGGGCCTGAGGACACATCTCAGCCTATGGAAGTCAGGAAGGGTAAGGGGGTAAGGAAGCCAGACATGAGGGAGACCGAGAGAGGTCTGAAATCACTTTTGCCTCTTTACACCCCTCCCTCCCTTTTTTGAGACAGGGTCTCAGGGAGTCCAGGTTGGCCCCTCAAGGATGTCCTTGAACTTTCTCATGTTGTCGCCTCTTCCTCCTCCCCAGTGCTGGAATTATAAGCATGCACAGTTGTGCCTGGTTTATGCTGTGCTAAGGGTGGAACCCCGGACTTTTCTTTTTGTGGGAGCCTGGCGAGCGCTCCAACACCTGGGTCCGCATCCTCAGGCCTCCTTCTTAAAGAGCAATCTCCTGCTATTAAGGGCAATAGTTTACCAGAAGTCTGACAGCTACATAGAAAGGAAGAATTACCCAGCAAAAAGTCCACCCTCTGGGAACACCTGGACAGTTCACAGAAGCAGGGGGCACCATTGGAGGTCCGCAGCACCAGGGCATTGGCTCCACAGTCAGTCGAGGCACCCGTGGAGAGGGGACTTACTTGTGGGGTCATGTGCTTCCCAAGACCTACAATTCTTGCCATTCTGCCCAGCGCCCCCCCCCCCGGGCATATCCCCCAGTCTTCTCCTGGGGTGGAAGAAAAAACAACCTTACTGTTTTAGGAAGCTGCTCACTGCCTGGACACAGTTCCCTGCAGCTCTCCAAGGGGGAAGCCACCATCCCTTCCTCCCCCCCAAAACGCAGATGGGCAAGCTCTGGGGGCTGGGTAGGTAGGGTGTCTGAGTGACTTGTCCAGGAAAAGGAAAAGGAAGCTGCAAAGGAAAGACTCAAACCCGGACTCCTGACCTGCAGATCTTCCTGGAGCCTGCTAGACCACCCTGTTGATTGGTCCAGAACCTGGGCTAGGGCCACACCCACCGTGCTCCCATCAGCATCGCCCACCCTGCGGCCCCTGTTCTGTACGTGGCCTGCCGAGTCTCAGGTCCACTCCCGATAAAGCGTTCTGCCCATGTGGCTCTGCACCAGGCTCCTGGCCCAGTGGGCAGCCCAGGGTTGCTATGGCAATGCCCTACCCTTGGACTGTCCCACAAGCCACTGGAATGTCTCAAAAATACCACCCTTCAGGCGAGCATCCAAACCGCCTCTCCCAGGCAGCCGCTTTCAGTTCCAGGGACGGGAAAATCCTCTCAGAGCGTGTCCTGTTTTCAGCTTGGAAAACAGATGGCCGCCCTTCAAGGCTCGCCACCCGCCCTCCTGGTCCCTTCCCTTCCCTTCCACCCTCCCTCTGGTCCAGTGTCATGTGGAGCCTGAGCTTAAACGTCAGCGCTTCCACCTCTTCTCAGGGCTCTAAAAGGAGCTTCTCCGATGGGCTGAGGATCATCTACCTGCAACCTTGGCTTTGTGGCACACTTATTTTTACTTGTTTTAATTTTAAGACAGGATCTCATGGATCCCAAGCTGACCTCAAATTTGCCTTGTAGCCAAAATGACCTTGAATGTCATATCCTGAAAGGCACGTGCCACTAGACTCAGTTCTAGTCTGTACTGGGAATTAAAACAACAAGGCTTTGTGCATGCTAGGCGAGCACTCTTCCAAGTGAGCTACAATCCTTGATCCACACTAATGATTTTTTTGTGTTTCATGTGTCTGTATGTGTTCACGTGTACATGTCATATGTATGTACCTATGTGTGATTTGTTAGAAGGCAATATCAAGTGTCTAATCTTGGGTGACTTCAGGAATCATCTTGGATTACTTTTACCTCCTTCTTGCTTCAGTCTGGGATTTCCCAGGCTCTACCCACTAGGGCCAGAAGTACAGGCCGCCACTGTTTCTGTCTAGGATTTTTTTATGTGGGACCTGGGATCCAAACTCAGGACCTTCTTCTTGCGAGACAGAGTATCAACCCCGAGCCATCTTTCCAGCCTCCCCAGTGATTCTGCCTTTCCGGGTGCCTCCCCAGTCTTCTGCTTATACCAATGGGTCATTTTTGCTATGAGCACCCTATCTTTTATTTTTCTCCACAGGAGCTATCACCATCACTTATGCAAAGAATTTCACAGACTTTGGTGGCTATGTCATGATGACATGCTGTACTGTGGTGACTGAAAAATACTTGTTCGATAAAAAAATGGATGATGCTGGTTATGGTCCCAGTTCTCAGGAGGCTGAGGCAGGAGGCCTGAGCTTGAGGGTATCTTGAGCTGCAAAGGAAAGAAAGGGGGGAAAAGGAAAGAAGGAAGGGAGAGAAGGAGAAAGGAAGTGGGAAAGAAAGGAAGGGAGGAAAGAAAGGAAGGGAGGGAGGAAGGGAGGGAAGGGAGGAGAAAGGAAAGGAAGGGATGAAGGGAGGGAAGGAAGAAAGGAAAAGGAAGGGAGGGAGAGAGCGAGGGAGGGAAAAAAGGAGGAAGGGAGGGTAGGAGGGTTGTGCCCATCCATCTGGATGCCAGTGAAACTGTAATCCCCCCGAGGGGCGCTGTATCCCTAGCTGCCAGACACTTCCCCTTGCTGTCACCACACCGGGAGGTTGAGTCAGGACAGTCTGTAGCCTCAGGCCACTTCCTTGTTGCCCAGAATTGCGGAGGAGGGAACTGTGGCCACCAGTCAGGCCAAGGAGGCGAGGCCGCGTAGGCAGTTCAGGGTTAGGACTCCCTCGGGTTCCATAGGACCGCACCGTTGCCTACCCAAGCAGGACAGGCTGGGCTAGTCAGCAGTTTCCTGGAGGGAAGGTAGAGGTGAGGATCAAAAAAACAGGCCCTGGTCTTATAATAAGACTCCAGTTTAACAGCTTTTTGTCTCTGGCCAGGGGGTGACATACAGTGCCCAGCAGGATGGAGTGAAGGGCATTGCAGGAGCAGCAAAACTGCAAAAGAAAATCAACAAACCACAATCCAGAACTTCAGGGACTCTATATCAACTACCCAGAACTAGGCCAGACTAATCTCTCCCCATCCTGAAGCTCAGGGAAGTTTGCGGAAGAGGGGGCGGTAAGAGTGTAAGAGCAAAAGGATGGGAGGAGCAATGATTTGCAAGATACTACACACAAGTTAGTGCCGAAGCAATCATAATTGGACTTTGCATGCCCTGCGCAATGTCCAACACACTATTGACCTCACAAAGTCTAGCATCTGCTAAAGGCACCAAGATCCTTGGAGGCAAGGGATTGGCAGCCACAGTAGTGTTCCTATGCTTAAGAGGAACACGGGAAAGGGTTCAGGGAAATGCCACTGGGTCCTTGTACGTCATCAGAGAGGAGGGCCCAGAGGAGAGTCAGGGATGCATATTAAAGAACTCTGGGAATTGGGGCGGGAGGCACTGGGGGATGGGGAGGGAGGGGTGAGGAGAGGGGGAGCAGGGGGTTGGGGGGGAGGAGGAGGGAGGGAGGGAGGGAACCGGTGTACCTATTAGGTTTGTATGAAATAATAATAAAAAAATGTTAAAAAAAAAACAGGCACTGGGGGAGAGGGGGCGTTTTGCACATAAAGAAAATGGGGGGAGGTGGCAAAGCCCACATCTACCTGAGAAAACTTCAGCCTGGCATAGTAAGGATGATAGCCAGGGATGGGCGCCAGAGCCCCAGCGCCACAAGGATCTTATGTGGGGCAGGACAAAAGAAAACAGAAATTAAGAAACAGAAGCTTCCAGCCGCAGAGTCCAAGGGAGCCAGAGAGCCAGACGGAAACTTTGTTATTTTCTGCTTTGCCAGATTCCCTGACTGTCCTGGGAGCTCCAATGCTGAACCCCTGATTCCTGCTCTATCCTTGTCTGCCCCGGAAGAGACTGAGCCACGCTTGGCAGGGGACCTGGATTAAAAGCCCAGCAGACACCCAAACTAGGTGCACCCCAAGCCCCGGTGGCTCCGGAGGCCTTTGCTCACTTTAGTGGGGCCAAGTGAGTGTTGAAAGTGGTCATAGAGGGGACATGCCCCCAAGCTGTCTACCCCACAAGAGAGTTCTTTGGGCTGGAGAGATGGCTCAGGGGTTAAGACCCTGTCACGTCTCACAAAGAAGGTCCTGAGTTCAGATCCCAGGTCCCACATTAAAAAGGGCAGGCGGAAACAGAGGCGGCCTGTATTTCCTGTCCTTCTGTAGATGGAGCCTGGGAAATCCCAGAGAGAATCAGAAGGTAAAAACAATCCAGGATGATTTTCCTTGGTCCACAGGAAAACACACACACACACACACACACACACACACACACTAAATAAATAAATGAATGAATAACTGAAACTAAAAAGAGAAAGTTCTTTGTGTTCTTTTTGTTTGTTTCCCACTTTGTTCTTTTGCGACAGGGTCTCACTTTAGCCCAGGCTGACCACAAACTCATGATGATCTTCCTGTCTCAGCCTACAGAGCAAACCACCGCGCTGATTTTTCTATTCGCTTTTTTCCCTAGACAGTAAATAACCTGTCTATTCACGGCCAGGTCTAGATCTTCCTCCTTCCTGTGGGCCTCAACCCTCCTCCCTCCCTCCACACACATGCTCAGGCGCCTCCCTCTCCTTGCCTGTGGGGCCCTGAGGTTTGTATTCCTTTGCACGTCATTCCTCACCTGTACACTTGTATTCAATGTGACTGGGTACCCATTCTGTCCCTGACTCATTCTAATGTTAGGAACACAGCAAAGACAAAAATATAGCAAAAATCTTTTCTGTGATAGGCTTTTATTGATTTACCAAAAAAAAAAAAAAAAAAACAAAAAAACACCAAGATACAAATAAAGGTTGGGAATACGGGCTGAGTGTTGGTCCACACCAAGAATCCCAGCCGATCCTGAGTTTGAGGCCACCGGAAGTACATAACAAGGCCAGCCCTAGTACAGAATTCTTGTCTCATAAAAATAAAATTTTAATTAATACAGACTAGGGAGATGTCTCAGCAGGCAAAGGGGCTTGTCTAGCGTGCCTGAGGATCAGTGTTCAATCCCCAAGTGTAAGTTGCAGTTGGAGAAAACCAACTGCAAAAAAAGTTGTTTTCTCACACACACACACACACACATCATAATAAAGTTTTTTTTTATTCTAAAAATTCATTGACGTATTCAGAAAATAGTAAACATGATCAAAGAAACAGAACAGAATAATGAGGTAGACCTGGCAGATTCAATGTGTGATTCTGACACCTGGGAGGTGTGAGGCAGAGGGTCAGGAATTCAAGGCTAGTCTCGGAGATCTCCGAGTTTGAGGCCAGCCCGGGCTACATGAAATCCTGTCTGAAAACGTAACAGAAAGGAGAGGAAAAAAAAAAAAGAAAACGGAGCGAAGGCATGGACCATGATTGGCAGATGGGTAGCCTTGTTGGATGGCATAGAAGGCATTGCTGAGAAAGTGGCATGGACACACGCCTAGGTCAGGGCAAACACACTGGAGGGATCGTGTAGCCGGGACAGACTGGTTCTCGGGCAATGTCCTGGTGCCACTCAATATCCTTCCTTTCGAGGTCAGTGGTGGCCAGCGCCAAGATAAGCTACCCACCATGAGCGACTGAATTGATTCCAAGTGCAGAGGTGGAGGAAATGACGTGGTTGGTGTTTTGAAAAGATCTCTCTGGCTGCTCCAGAAGGGGCAAGAAGGACGACGATACTCCGGGCTGGCATGTGGCATGAGCCTTTCTATCGTTTCCGGGGTGACAGCCTTTAGGGAGGACCCCCTACCCCGCAAATTCCCAAACCCCAGAGGGACGCAGCTCTGGAAACAGCCCGGGACAGTCCCGCCTCAGGCACTTACAGCTCCACCTTCCCAATTCCATTGTCTGTTTGGGTCGAGCCTCCCCACACCGGGCAGGACCACCCCACCGTTCTCCTTCCCCGCCCCCCTCCACTTGCCGCAGCTCTTCCCCAGGCCGGATCCCAATCGGGTGCAGCCCAGCGTCAGGCAGGGCCCACCCCGCCTCCCTGCAGGAAGCCGGCTGGCGGCGCCTGCTGCGTGACCTTGGGCTGCAAAGTCCGCGTTTGCAAAGTCAAAGCGAGTCACTTCCTCCCGCGGGCCTCCCCCGGGCGGGCAGCCGGCCGCGCCTCCCAGCCCCCTCGCTGCTGGCCCGGACTGGCGCTGGCATGCACGCGCTCCGCATGCTAAGCGCCCGCGCCCAGGGCTCATTTGTCACCCGCTGCTGACTCAGCACTTCTGGGGAAGGTTTTCCCTGTGCTTTGGGGGAGGAGGCCCGGAAATGAGGCGGCAGCTCTTCCTTCCCTTCTCCCCAGGGTGCGTGTCTGTGTTTTGTACATATGTGTGTCTTTTGTATACATGTGCCTGTTTGCCTGGTTCTATGGCTGTCTTTTGGGTACACTAATTGTGTTCTTATGTGTGTGTGTTTGTGTGTGTATGTGCGCGCGTGCCTGCATGCATGTGTCACTGGTTGGCACTTCTGAGTGTTTTGTACACCAGTGTCTATTAGCATTTTTTGTGTGTATGCATGTGGTGTGTGTGTTTTGAGTCACCAGTGGGTATTTCTGAGTCTGTGCTTTTGTGTCTATTTGAGGTGCTGTGTGTCCGTCTTCTATGTACATTTGTGTCCATTTGTGTGTGTTTGTATATGTGACAGGCGGCCATTTCCTAGTCTGCCTATTGTGTACATTGTGTCCTTGGTATGTATATGTGTGTCATAGGTGGACATTTCCGGGCTCGTCTTTTGTGTACACCTGTGTCTATTTATATCTTGTACCTGGGTGTGGATGGGTAGGTGTGTTTGGGCCACAGGTGGGTGGGCATTTCCATGTCTATCCTTCGAGTACACCTGTTTGTATCCTAAATGCATGTGTGTGCCTTTGTGTTTGCCTGTGTGTCAGACAAGTGTGGTGTCTGTGTGTTTCCACAGCTTCTCTGTGCATTCTTCAGTCCCAGCAACCTTCCCTCAGATTCCACCTCGGCATCCCAGGGAGCCTGAGATTTCTCCTGGCCACAGTAGCACATCTTTCCTCCCTGGTACCCCCATCTCCTTCTGCTCTCACTTGGCCCTTTTGCTTGCAAACCACCAAATACATACTCTCAGACGTGTACAAGCACAAGCTCCGGGAACAGCCAGACTGGAGTTTCATGGATCCTAGCTCTGTACTTGATGCAGTGACCCTGAAGGTACTTCCTTTCCTGAGCCCCGAGGTGACCACATCTGCTAACATCTGGCCATGGGTCCAATGTAGCACATGCAGCAAAGGTACCCACGCCAGTGTCGGGCTCACGACCGGGTCCTAACACTCAACAAAAGCATTGAGCACCTCGACTTGGTTATTGGGGACCCAAGCAGGTGATCTGGACTGGGAGCTGGGCGGAAGCTACCATCTAAATAGCTCCTGGAGAGAAGAGCTGTTGACCTGGTTTAGTGCTGCCTTGGACAAGGAGCCCCAGGAAAGGACCTGGGGGAGCCAGCTGCCACTCCCACTGAGGCCCCCTGTGATGACTAGGACACCTATGAGAAGAAAACCAGGGTTGCGCGTCAGGCGAGGGGGTGTAGTAGAGAGAGGAGGTTTGAAACCCAGGAGACCCCACTTCATGCTGTACCACTAACAAGCTGCACAGCCTTGGACAGGCCATCCCCCTATTTCGGGGACACTCTCTAGGAGTCTAGGATCCAGGTTCCTGGGTTTGGTGTTGAAGGTTTTAACCAGAATACACATAGAGGATTAAGGCAGAAGATGGCTTTTCCTCATTGGTTAGCTCACATTGAAGCCCAACCCAATTGATCTTGTGCCCGACCACGAGAGAGGGCTTATCTGTAATGGAGAACTTATCCTCAGATGTTTTTTAAGCAAAAGGTCGGAGGAAGGGGACTACCGTATCTCTGTGGAGGATTGGAGTCAGTTCCTCCCTATCATCAAGCAGTGTTCCTCCAGGGTAATCCCAGCAGTGGGGGATGGCTTTCCAAGACCTTCAGAGACCGCCCCAGCATGGCTGCTCTCAAACTGCCTAACCCCAACCTATGCCTGGGTTTGCCGGAGGAGGGAGGCTGAACCCAGGTTCCTAATGGCTCTTACTCTGTCCCTAAATCCTGGCTCAGCCTGTGCTATGAAGCATTACCCTTGACCTAGACGCCAGGCTCTCCCAGCACTCGGAACTCCCAGCTCTCTCTGGCAGAAGGAAACCCCTCAAGGAGTCCCAGTCCCCAGAGATAAGGGTTAGAAGGAACCCAAAGCGGAAGGATTCACCCCTCTTTCCCCTGCTCTCCGGTTCCTTCCTGCTCTGAGGAATCCCGTGCAGTGCCGGTCAGGACTCGGTGCTCTGGTCGGCACTGGTTCGTAGTCATGGTGAGTTAGCCGAAGGAAGAGAATGAGGAGGATGCAGCACGCTGGCCTCCCTGACTCACGGGGTTATCCCGGCATGGGTGAGGTCCCTGCAAAGCAGACATGCCCATTTCTGTCCAGACACAGCTGGGCAGCCAGTGGGCGGCTGCAGCCTGTCCTTACATGGGCGAAAGGGGCCAGCCGCTCCAGTGACTCACGCTCTCGCCCAGCCAGCTGAAACCTTGGCCCCACCCTTCCTTTCTCTGGCTACCCGCAAGTCCCCCTCCTCCCCTCCAGATTCTGGTCACACCGCCACTAAAGCAGAAAAGACATTTGCAAGGGTTGACAGTGACACCAGGGAAATAAACATAGAGGGCCACGTGATCACTAACCAACCCCCGTGACTCCCTGCCTCTGGGCTTCTGATATGTGTTTTTATTGATTCCTCATTAAGTTGCTTGAGTTGGGATGTTGTTCATATACTTCAAGTCAGTCCGGCACTTTTACAAGTAAGTGGTCATGAGTTCCCTGGATTCCTGGGACTGTCACCTGAACTCGGTCTTCCAGAAGCAGTCTGCAAACACACCCCAGGGAGTTGGGTCTGGTGTCAGGTAAGTTAGTGAAGCAGTGGGACAAACTCCGCAGGAAAGCCGTGGTCCAACTGCAGCGGTGTGCGGAGTGAACACTTTCCGGGGAGCATTTATTTCATCCAGCTATTTGTGAGTCAGGAAGTCAACTCAGAACATCGCCCAGAATTTTCACTTAAAAAATGCAATTTAAGGGCTAGGGGCAGGAATCAGCAGTAGAGTGTTAGCTTAGGAGGTCTGAGGACCTGAGTTTGACAAGGGGAGATGGGGGAACAGGGAGAGAAGCAGGAAGAGAAATAGGATGGAAGGAGGAATCAGGTAGGCAGGTACGCATTATAACGTGTACTTCAATCCCTACACTGGAGTTGGGATTCAGTGTCTGGAAACACTAGGGCTTAGGGGAGGAAGGAAGGGGCTCAGTAGCAGCTTGCAGGGCCCTGGTTTCCACCCATCCCCAAGTGCAGTTTCACAGGTAGAAGGGAATGCAGTTTTGAAAAGGTTTGCTTCACCCCAGCCAATGGATTGAGGTGCAAAATGCATCTCTCGGTGTGAATCATTTTAAAAGCTCAAAAATCACTGCTCTGAAAAACAATGAAGACCAAAGTATGCCCTTGAGGCGGGGGACCTTCTTTGTTCTAACCTCAAATTCCAGCCCCCCCCAGAGTGTTGGTATCCCTCCACTTAACCTCCACTTCACATCCAAATGTACACCACTGCCTCCTTCACTGCCAGATAAGAAAGGCAGCATCTATCTATCTATCTATCTATCTATCTATCTATCTATCTATCTATCTATCTATCTATTTTCATCATCATCATCATCTACCCATCTACCTTATGACAGTTTCATGTAGCCCAGGAGAGCCTCGAAACTCTGACCCTGCTGCCTTTACCTCCCAAGAGCTAGGATGACAGCCACGCCCCACCTGCCAGCTGCAGCTTTTACCCACGTCTCCATCTCCGAATATTTTCATGTTCTCCAGGCAAATTCATTTGAATCCTTGGGTTGAGCCTTCAAGAGGCCAAGCGCCACCCTGTCCCCTTTCAAGGTCTCAGGAGACCACGCAGGAGTTGAGAAAGCCAGTTTATTTGCTCCTCCCAATTTCCACTATTTGGCAGAGCCTTGAATGCAAAGGGGCGGGACAGAAAAAGCTAGAAAGCTTGACTTCTGCCACCAGGCGGAAAACCCGCGGTGGCCCCAGACATGGTTAGCCCCCGTTTGTCGTTTTTTTTTTTTCTTTCAAATCTGTTCAACCCACCTCCACGGAAAAACTCCCGGTCTCACTCCAGGGGGCAATGACTAATTACAAAAGACATTTTCTCTCTTTTCCGCCAGCCTGCTGCCCTCGCCCACTTAGCCCCCGCCCATCATTGCCCCACCACAAACCGCCTGCTGGTGCTAGACAGACCGGGCTGCTTGAACTCTCGGCCCTCCTCCTCCTCTGCGGACCTCGCTCTGCTTCTCCTTCCAGTTACTTTCACTTTCTAATCACTCTCGGTTGCAGCGATGCTCAGGCCCATCTCTCAAGGGGTTGCCACTACTGAGGCCCTGGGCTGCACCCGATAAAGCCAAGCTTTCCTTCGACAACTGTCAACACATTGTTCCTCTGGCACTGGTATTGCTATTTTTTGAGGGCTTGTGGAGAGGGAGGGAGAAACAGTCTCATGTAGCCCAGGCTGGCTTCAAACTCTACATACCAGAAAATGATCTTGAATTTCTGACCCTTCTGCCTCCACCTCCCAAGTGCTGGGATTTGGGGATGGAATCCAGAGCTTTGTGCATGCACAGGTCAGGCAAACGCTCTACCAGCTGAACTAATCCCCAGCCCCTTATTCTTTATTTTAATTTTTAATGCTGTATTCTGTGGAGGGCCAAGAGCGACTTCAGGAATCATCCTGGATCTCTTTTGCCTCCTTGCTTTGCTCTGGGATTTCCCAGACTCTGCCCACCAGGGCCACGAGTGCAGACAGCAGTTGTTTCCACCTGGAGGTTTTTATGTAGGACCTGGAATCTGAACTCAGGACCTTCTGCTTGTAAGACAAAAATCTTAATCCTTGAGCCATCTCTCCAGCCCCTCTTCTTCTTCTTTTCTTTTTTAGACAGTGTCTCATCTAGTCCTGACTGGTTTCAAGCTTCTCGTGCAGCTGAGGATGAACTTGAACGGATTTGCCTGCATCTCCCCCCAGTGCTGAGATCACAGACCACCATCCCAAGCTTCAAACGCTTTCTGTTTCCAGCTCTGGGCAGATAATGAGAGCCATGCAGAGCCGGGCTCTTGTGCATCCAGGACTTACGGCAGCCTGACAGAGGCTGTTGCACGATGCACGATGATGTTGAACCAGCACACAAGGAGAGAAGTCTGGAATGGACACAGGCATGAAGAGTGATTTGGTGTCAGCCATTCACCAAACAGAAAGGAAGAGTTGTTCTAGACTAAGGAAAACAACCTGTGAGTGAAGCCACACAGTTGTGGAGCATAGAGTTGGAGGCGAGAGGAGACACAGCTGCGCAGGACGGCCGTAGCTTCTGTGAAAGGAACCGGCAGATGCGAGAGATTTGGAATGCAGAGTCCTTGGATATGGAGGGTCAGCAGAAGGAAGAAGGCAAGGGAGACCCATGGGTTCCCCAGGAGGAGTGGACCTTCAAGTGACCTGGAGGAGAAAGAATCAAAGTGGGGAGAGGCAAGAAACCACCAGATCCTGTTTGCACACACGATGCAGGTGTCTTTGTTGAAAAGCCTAGGGCGTTAGCCAGAGATGGGCAGAAATGACATGATGTGGCCAGGCCCAGAGGACACTGGGGACTTCCAGGGGAAGGGTGTAGGCAGCGGGGTGAGATGCTGCCCTGAGGCCGGCCAGGGGAGGACAGGGAGGCGACTGTGGACAATGAACAGAAGAAAGACATTTGAGAACAAGCACTGAGCCAGATTATACAGAGACTTTTTAGCTTCAAGAGGCCTCTGGTCACCGTGTGATTCTTCCTCGTTGGCTCACTGGGGCTGCTGGTCACGGGACAGGATTATCCCTTCCTTTCCCCTCTTGTCACTAACCCTAAACCTCTCCCCACCAACTCCTCAGGTGACAGGTGTCTCCAGGGATTCTTTTTTTTTTTTTTTTTTTCTGTTTGCACTTTGCTGGCCCGAAATAGCTCCCCACTGCCTCCCCACTTTATCTCACCTAGAAAAACAGGAAACCGGAGGCCAATCCCTCTGCTAAGGATTACATTTTGTTTAAGCACTGCTTACACTTTCTTTAAGCTCTGTTTACATTCTCCATTCACAATGGGTAAAATATCAAGGGTTGGAATACATAGCCATTGTGAAGTTCTGGGGCCCTGGGTGCTTAGGAGGAAACTGTGTGTGAAATTCTTCCCTATGAAAACTCACCTGCCTTAGAATTTTGCACTCCTCCTAAAGGGTCCCACAGAAATTCTCCGATAGGTGGAACACAGCACTCCTGGCCATGAACACAGGACATGGAAATCCTTGCCACAGTCACAGGAATAAATTCTGGACACTATGAAGAGACAAATTACACAACAGGTAGTAGATGACCCAAGTTGTTGTTTGAGGCTGGCCTCGATCAAAATAGTGATCCTCCTGCCTCACCCTCCTGAGTGCTAAGATTCCAGGAGTCAGGCAACAGACCTAGCTTATCCAAAATGTGTCTGCTTGCTGGTTTGGTTTATGTCTTTGTTTTTGGTAGTGAGCCCAAACGGGCCTCAAACTCAATATAGCTGAGATTGACCATGAACTTCTGACCCTCCTGCCTCCACTCCTGAGTGCTGAGTGTGCAAGGGTCAGAGACACCATGTTTGATTTGACTTTTTTTTTTTTTTAAGCAATGTAAACAGTTCAACATGGCGGCTCATGTTTGTAAATCCAGCATTCAGGAGGTTGAAAGAGGAGGCTAGCAGAGATGACATATTGAGACCCTGCTTTAAAAAAAACCCGTTTATTTGTTTGTTTGTTTGTTTGTTTGTTTGTTTGTTTGTTTGTTTGTTTGTTTGTTTGTTTGTTTAGTGGGAGAAGGGGTGGGGGAAGGTGACTTCAGGAATCATCCTGGATTGCTTCTATCTCCTTTTTGCTTCACTCTGGGATTTCCCAGGCTCCACCCACCAGGGCTAGAAGTGTACTCTGCCACTGTTTCTGGCTGGTGTTTTTACATGAAACCTGGGATCCAAACTCAGGACCCTTGTTTGCAAGGCCAAGTCTTAACTCCAGGGTCATCTTTCTAGCCCTGACACAAAGGCCAGAGAGATAGCTCAGGGGTTAAGCCTCTATCTCCCAAGCAGAAGATTCTGAGTTCGAATCCCAGATCTCATATAAAAACACTACCCAAAAATGATGGTGGCTACAATTTCTGTCTTGGAAGGCAAAGCCTGGGAAACTCCAGAACAAAGCAAAGAGGAGGTAAAAGCAATCCACGGTGATTCTGGAAGTCATCCTTAGGTCTCTACAGGCACACTGCCTTCTGATACACACACACACACACACACAAATGTGGAAAGTGGTTGAGGGATATACTGGGCATTCATATGTGCCTTTGGCCTTCAGACATGCACACACACACATACGTGTGCATATACGCAAAAAAACACCATAGAAACAAAAACATGTAACACCTGTGTATTGATAAAGTAAACTTTTGAAAATTAGTAACTAAAGCTGGGGAAATGGTTAAAGCAGGAAAAGCACTTGCCCAGCAACAAGAAGACTGAAGTTCAGATCCGCAGAACTCATGTAAATGCCAGAAGGGCATTTATAGTCCATCTATAACTGAAGCCTCAGAAATCAAAGATCAGGAATTCACAGAGCAAGCTGGCCAGAGAGACTAGTCCTATAGATGAGCACATATACCTGAATACACACGTGCATCCACAAATATGCAGACGTACGTGTATATATGCATATACGCCACACACACATAAACATGAAAAATCAGTAACTAGTCAATGAACTTTGCAGTTTAAGCATCATCTTACCACTGACACAGTTTCTGTCTCTCTTGTTCTGCCCGTCCATTGTCTTGTCTGAACTATTTTCTCTTTGTTGAGTTTGGAATTTGGACCTCAGACTCCAGAGATCCTGCAAAGCACATGTTCTCCCCAAAACTCCCCCAGGGCAGAGGGAACGTCATGGCCCTTGGTTTCTGACTGTCATGAGAGAGAGAGAGAGACAGAGACAGAGACAGAAAGAGAGAGACAGAGAGGCAGCTAGTCCTGTGGCTGCTGAGAACTATAATCCATGTCCATTTGCTTGGAGAAAGGAGGACCTAGCCTTGAGGACAGAGCTATCTTGTCCACTGACCCCCCCACACACACACTTTGCAGATAAGGCTGCGTCTGGGGGAGGGCAAGGACTATATCCACTGCCACCACCAGTATTCATTCCAGGGTCTGTCCCCTTACATCCGAATTCAACACTTCTGAACTGCTTGGTAAAGAATTCCATCAGGAAAACCACCATTTCGCCCACTGACTCTCAACCTGGACAGGCACATTGAAATCACCGAGGGAAATTGACAAACCACACACACCTGGGTTCTCTCCCAGAGGTTTAAGAGGTGAAGGTAAAACTGACGCTGAGCACTGGGGTTGGGTTCTCTCCAGGCAGCCTCTATACGCAGCCATGATGAGGGCAGCTAAGCCCTGTGCATGTGTGGATAATGCTGTCCGTATGTGTGCACAGAAACACACGTGCTGAGCTGATTTCCCAACACAAGAGTAACCCGTGCTACTGAGGTCACCCACAAAACAGGACACGCATAAGAATATGATATTTAAGAATTTATGTATTCATTGTTTTTTAATATTATCTTTTAACTTGTGTGTGTGTGTGTGTGTGTGTGTGTGTGTGTGTGTGTGTGTGTGACAAAGGGCTCTGTGCGTCCCTGTGGAGGACCAAGGGAGACTTTGGGGATCACCTTGGATTGCTTCTACTTTCTTCTTGCTTGCTCTGGGATTTCCAGGCTTCACCCACCAGGGCTGGAAGTGCATACTGCCACCATTTCTGCCTGGCATTTTTTCTTAATTTTTTTTTTATTCAATTGTGTGCATGTGCGTGTGTGCGCGTGTGTGTATGTGTGTGTGTGTGTGTGTGTGTGTGTAGAACCACGGACGAATTCGGGAACCACCATGGACACCTCCACCTCCTCTTTGTTTACTCTGCCCCGAGATTCACAGGCTCCGCCCTACCAGGACCAGAAACGCAGGCCGCCCCGCTGGTGTCTGTACGCTTCTGGCTGGCGTCTGTACGTGGGGGTCTAGGATCTGAACTCAGGACCTTCTGCCTACAAGGCAGAGGCTTAACCCCTGAGCCACCTCTCCAGCCCCATGAGACAGAGTCTTAACCCTTGAGCCATCTCTCCAGCCCTGGCATTTTGTTTTTTGAGATAGTGTCTTGTGTAGCCCAGCCTGGCCTCCAACTCACTATATATTGGAGACCATTTTTATGGCTTATGGGGTTCTGGGAATCGAACCCAGGGCCTCATGTATGCTAAGCAAACACTACCAGCCCAGCTAAGTTACATCCCTTCCTCCCATGAGAGATTTGTGAGGAGTGCAGGTGACCATCCAGAATGGAGGACCACCAGCCAGTATGTGAGGAGGAGGCCAACTCCTCAGGGAAGGACCCAGAGCCCCCAGGTAGGTGGAAAATAAGGCTGCAGAATGAATGCTCCAAAGCAGCTGAACTCCCCCAGGCCACAGGCAAACAGGACGACTGTTCACCAGCAGCCGAAGGCAGAAAAAGTCCAAAGGCCCCACGCACGGCCTCCTGCTTTTCAAATTGGTGCCTCTGCAGAGCAAATGCTGCTCCACTTTCTCACTTGTTTTTCCAGTCCCTAGGACCTAGTAGATGCTCAGTAAATACCTGTTGAATAAAAAGACTGCCATGAGGGGCTGGAAATGGAATTCAGTTGGGAGAGGGCTTACCAAACATTTTTATTTCATAACTCGTTGCTGCGCCAAAACACCTGACCTAAATAACATTGGGGGGAAAAAGGATTTTCTGCAGCTCACAGCTACAGGTTACTGTCTGTCGTGGCTGTAGTGTTGCAGCATCAGGAGCGAAGGGAACTGGTTGCCTCACAGATACGGCAAGAACAGAGGGGAAGAACCACTGCATGCATGCATGCTCTCTTGCTTACCTGCCGATACACATTTAGCCTTCTCCACCTATATGCAGTCCTGGTCTGCCAGCCTATGCAATGGAGACAACCCCTCAGACGTGCCCAGAAGCCATTCTTAATCGAGAGAATGCCTCTCAGGTGGGCCTGGGTGTCAGGTTGACAATCAGTACTCACTGTGACACTGAGCATGTGTGAAGCTCCGGGCTGGATCTCCAGCACTTCATAAATTAAGTGTGGTGGCATATGTGCAATCCCAGTTTGGGAGGGAGAGACATGGCCCATGTCTGTAATCCTAGTATTGAGAAGGTGGAGGCAGGAAGGTGAGAAGTACGAGGACATCTGCTACAGACCCAGAGGCTCGGCTGCGTGAGACTCCGTCTCGAAAACAGCCAACAGCAACGACAGAAAGTTGGTCCGTTTTGGAGACTGAGAAATTCAAGATCAGCATCTTGGTACTCTAGTTCCAAATAAGGATTCTGTTTTTAACTCTGCCAACTCCATGGCAAGGGCTTGGAGCTCCCCCTGACCTCTGACAAGGTTGGAGGGAAATAAAAGGGGAAAGTGGCCACCGGTAGTCCAAATGGTGCAGAAACCTGCCATTGCCCAGATGGGCAAACTGAGAGTCCTGCCCTCTGGTGGGTATTTAAACCCTCTGAGACTGTTTTCCCTATCTGTTCTGCCCAGATACTGTGTGCATAGCAGAGGATTCAAGGCAGGATGGAAAGTGTGCGCGCACACACACACACACACACACACACACACACACACACACACGTATACAAAGAGACAGAAAGAGAGAGACTAGGTTGATCTATTACAGAAGTCACTCCTACCAAAGGCTTGGAGTGGGGCTGGGCAGGCTACTTTGTTTGCCCCTACAGGATGAGCTATTCAATGCCTGGGAGCTGGCTTTACAGCATCAGCCTTATTCTATGTGCTTTCCTGCATCCTATCTGTGCTGCCCCGATTTCTAAGAATGTAGATGGTCCTTTGGGGACCAAACTCATCATGAAAATAATAGCTCGATTCTCCACTAAAATGCTTCCTTCTCTGAAATACTCCACAAAGATGCTGGACTCTGTTTGTGACAATGCTTACCGCTGGAGCAATATACATCCTCATTCATTCCCCCCCCCCCCGCCCCCTGCTTACTCCGAAGTCATGGAATTTCAGCAACCAATGAGTTTAGCTTCAATATTAAAATAATAACAGCAATAAAATAAGAACGTTAAGTGTTTGGGAAAAATATCACCACATTTATATTGAATTCACACTTCTGAATACTACCTGTAATTTTTAAATACAATTTGTACAAACTGAAATAGAGTTAAAGGAGAAAGAACAATGTTTTTAAAAATCATGTTACAGACTAGGGTGATGGCTCAGGAGTTAAAGCCTTTGTCTTGAAAGCAAAAGAATTTGAACACTGGTCCCTAGATCCCATGTTAAAAAAAAAAAAATGTTTGGCTGATATGTCTGGAGCCTTCTAATCCTGGAAGGAAGAGCCTGGGAAACCACAGAACAAAGGAATAAGAAAGTAAACAATCCAGGATTCCCCAAAACCATTGGGCTTCACAGGCACACATACTCAAGTGTCTTCTTGTACACACACACACACACACACACACACACGCCACACACACACACACACACACACACACACACACACACACACACGCAAAAAGAAAAAAGTAAGGAAGAACATTCTTTTTATTTATTTATTTATTATTCAATTGTGCATGTGTGCGTATGTGTGTAGAACCACGGACGAATTCGGGAACCACCATGGACACCTCCACCTCCTCCTTGTTTACTCTGCCCGGGATTCACAGGCTCCGCCCTACCAGGACCAGAATCGCAGGCCGCCCCCGCTTCCACCTGGCATCTATACATGGGGTCTAGGATCCGAACTCAGGACCTTCTGCCTGCAAGGCAGAGGCTTAACCCCTGAGCCACCTCTCCAGCCCCGGAAGAACACTTTTACGGTAGAATACAAAGAGCAAATGTAGGCACCAGGATGATGTCTCTACCAACCCTAGCTCTAAGGATGCCGAGGCAGAAGATTGCCGAGAGCTTGAAGCCAGCCTTGGCTAGCTGTATAGTGAGTTCTATGCCAGCCTGGGCTACTAAATAAGATCCTGCCTTACAGGGTACCCTAGCCCCTCATGGTACTCAAGGTGCCATGAGTTCCTTTTCCAGCTGCCTACTTCTCATGAAGGTGCCCTAGCCACTCATCGCACATCAGTGCCATGAGTCTGTTTCTTGTTCCTTGCTCTTCATGGATTCCATGCCTAGGCACCCTGAGTTCTCCAGGGCGTCCTAGCCCTTCAAGGCACTTCATATCTGGAGTCCATGAGTTCCAACTTTTCTCTCCTCTAATAAATTCTACCTTAATCTTCTAAAAAAAAGATCCTGTCTTACAAACAAACAAATGAACAAACTAAACAGTTGAAGAAAGGAATTGAATTTAAAACCAACATTTAAGCACCTGTATACTGCTTCTAGTATAACCCATCCACAGAGGACACCGCAGCCCAGGAAGCATCCTTGAAAATCCAAAATGCTTCAGAACAGAAACTTTGTGTCCATAAAGTTTGGGATTTTTGGAACAGAACAGATTTTTGGTCAGGGCTCACATATAGCTGTTTTTCCACAGTGGAAACCTCCTCAGTAGGAGGTAAGTGGGAGGGGAGGCTGATGAAACTCATGGGAAAGTTGCAAATTATCTAAGGGAAAGTTACATAACTCACAAAGCTTCTCCTCAGGTAAAATGTGCAATAAACAGTTGTTTTAAGAGAGAGATGCCCAGAACGGTGATGGGGTGGGCTTTCCGTTGATGCAGCCGCCCGAGTCATCCATGCCCCTGTGAGTAACTCTCCACAAATTCCCTGACTCACCAGGATGGAGTTGTTTCTTTGGTCTGTGCTGGTACCCTATTTGGGGAGAAAAGGTGTTTGTTCAGGTCTCCTTGGGAAAAGTCCCACAACAGAGCCCAACCACAGAGTCTATGTTAATCTTTTGAAGTTATAAAAAACTCCCACATGTAAAACTTCAGGGCCCAGGCATCTGGTCATGAATGAGGAAAGGCAAGATATTTTCATTCTCAAAATCGTAAGAAGTCGCAGACTACGAAGTGGGAGAAAGTAGAATCTTTACAATGGGGAAATTAGCAAATATTAATATCAAATGATCCAATTCTAAAGCCTGAAGTAAGACAGATCAGTGTTGTGTGCCTCCCAGTGGAATTCAGGGAGACCACAGCAGTGTTTCTGTGTGACACTTCCCTCTCCCCAAAGTTCAACATCAATGAACACTAGACAAATCCAACCTGAAGAATGTTCTATATTCTCAGTAGTCTGTCCTCTGCAAACAATTTCAGGGTCAGAAACGAAACAGTGACATGACTCAGCAGTTGCAAAGACTCTTGTCACCCAACTTGAGTTACCTGAAACTTACAGAAAGATACAAGGTCAGAACCAACTCTAGAAAACTGTTGTCTTGCCTCCACATGCATGTCATGATGCGCGCGCGTGCGCACACACACGAACACACACACACACATTTGGGACCGAGATGGCTCAGTGCAAGTGTGGAGGTCTGCGTTGGGTCCCCAGAGTCTACATGGTGGAAGGAGAGAAGAGGACCAACACCTGAAAGTTGTCCTCTGATGCCAGCACCCCTCTAATATGTTATTTTTAATGTCAGGATCATGGAAGATAAAGAAAGATGAAATTGTAGCAAACGAAACAAAAGAGACACGACCCCTAAATCTTGCCCTGGATCCTGCTCCATAAAATGCTTCTCCTTCTGCTAAAGGATATCAGCAGCACAGTTGGTGACATTTGGATAAGGTCTGTTAGAGTTACTCAGCATGTGGCCAATAAATTCATGATCAAACAGCTCATAAGGAGACAAAGGGTTTTATTTTGCTTATTATTGTCTGGTTACAGTTCTTACCAGGTTGACGGGAGAATCAATACCAACACCAGAGGCGAAGAGAACTGGCCATACCACATCCATATATCCACAGGTGATTCGAGGGACAATCCTCACTTGCCAGACCAGCATGTCTGGCCAAATATACAGAAGAATGCCAGTTTCCTTAACCAGTTTCCTCCATCTTTTTCATCTATCCAGGACCTAGTCCCGCCCACTACGGACCATGTCTTTCCTATCAATCAGACAATCTCCTGCAAATCTGCAGGCTCAGTGCAACTACCAGTTCTTCACAATTGTGCCTAGTGCTCTAGCCTTTGATTGACAAGTAAACATGTGTACTTGACTATGACAAGGTCTGTTAAGTCAGGGATAGAACTGTGGCCATGATTATTTCCTGGCTTTATAAGTCTATTCTAGAAAAGATGCCATTTTTGAAAAACACACTGGAAGTATTTAGGGAGAAAGGGAGGCTTTTGTCACCTACTTTCAAAAAGAAGGGGGAAAAAAAAGTCCGGAGCAAATCCTGCAGTAGGCGTGAGCTTGGTAACAAAGAGAGATTGGTAAACAGCACGATGCTGATGGCATTACCAGCCCTGTGTCCTGGTGTTCATTCTGGGGGTGGCAGAATTCTCATCCATGGCCAAGTTGAAGCTAGCAAGGGTCAGTCTTCAAAGAGAGAATTGAAAAGAGACCAGAGCACAGCCAGCTCTAGGACCCAGCACCCCTGTACAAGATCAGGACAAAGCTAAAGTTTGGGGAAACTGTGGGAACAGAATTTGGGATTGTGGCAGTTCGTTTCAGGTGTCAATTTGGCCATTGAGAACTGAGGCCTTAGGTACGCCTAGGAAGAATTAGTGAAGGCCGATTTCAGCAAGCCTGTAGGTTATCTAATCGATGTGGGAACACCCAGCCCATGGTGGTTAGGCTCATTCCCTGGGCAGGTGGATTAGATCGGTAGCTGGCAGATTGGTAAAGTAAGCAGTATGACCTGACCCTTGTCCCTCTCTCAGTTCTTCCTGTGTGATGCGGCCAGTTCCCTCTTGTCCTGATGACGGTATGGGATTCCTTGCCATAGTGAACTATAAACTGAAATTGAGGCTGGAGAGATGTCTCGAGGGTTAAGACTCAGCCTCCCAAGCAGAAGGTCCTGAGTTCGGATCCCAGGTCCACGTAAAAACAACAGGCAGAAAACGGCGTCGGCTTACACTTCTGGCCCTAGTGGGCAGAACCTGGGAAATCCCAAAGTGAAGCAAAAAGGAGGTAGGAGCAATCTAGGATGATTCCTGAAGTCCTCCACAGGGACGTTCTGATACACACTAAATAGATAATAAAGTTTAAAAAAAAACTGAAATTATAAGCTGGGGGAAAAAAGTTTCCCTAAATTGTTTAAGTATTTATAACAGCAATGGAAATATGAAACTAAGCCAGAGATTATATGTACAATCTTTGCAAATTTTAAGTAGTCTGAGATTTAACTACTGACACATATATGTGTATATATATCCCAAGCTGGCCTCAAATTCGCTGTATAGCAGAAGAGAACCTTGAACTACCCTTTCTTCTACCTTCCTAGTGCTGGGATTGCGGGTATGTACCATCTCATCTGGTCGTACACTCTATCTAATGAGCTACACCCCTGACCCATTCTGCAGTTATTTCAGACAGTTGGGTATATGAAGCTCAGTGGTAGAACACTTGTCTAGCACATGCAAGGCAGATAGAAGGTAAAAAGAAATAAAAGTACTTTTTTTTACCATTATATATATTTTTAATTTTTTTATTATTTATTCAATTGTGTGTGTGTGTGCATGTATGTGTGTATGTGTGTGTGTAGAACCACGGACGAATTTGGGAACCACCATGGACCGCCTCCACCTCCTCCTTGTTTACTCTGCCCGAGGATTCACAGGCTCGGCCCTACCAGGACCAGAAACGCAGGCTGCCCCGGCTTCCACCCGGTGTCTATAGGTGGGGTCTGGGATCCGAACTCAGGACCTTCCGCCTGCAAGGCAGAGGCTTAACCCCTGAGCCACCTCTCCACCCCTATCATTATATTTTTAATCTTTTGTGCATATATGATATAGTGCATGATGCATGTGTGTGTGTGTGTGTGTGTGTGTGTGTGTGTGTGTGTGTGTGTTTGTGTGTGAGAACAGGTATAAGGTCAATAAACAACCTCGGGTGTTAGTCCTGGCTGCCCGCCTTGTTTGAGACAGGTCCTGTTTTGTTGTTCATTGCCTTCATAGTCCAGGCTGGCCAGCCTGGGAGCTTCCAAAGATTCTCCATCTTGCCTTCTGAGCCCTGAGATTACAGCTACACAAGTACTTCACCTGCATTGTCATCTTTCCAGCCCAGAGGTTTGTCTGTTTTTGTTTTTCTTCTTTGTGTAATTCACAATGATGAGATAAAATAAATGAACGGGAAAAGAGTACAGGAGTATTTTGGGAACAGACATCTGTCTTGTGCGTGCAGAATACCCAAGACAGGAGAAAGCAGGATTCATTTGAAGAACAGGAAAAGAAAGCCGTATGGCTGGGACAGAGAGTGAAGAATGAAGGGAGAAGAGGGAGCCGGAGCACACCTAGTAGGGTTTATAGGCCACACCAGAATTTGGGGCCCCGTGCCCACAGCAAGGAAAGCCATTGGGAACTCTCAAGCAGGGCACGGGACATGGCCCTATTGATGTACCCCTGTGAACTCTGATTGATTCTCTGCAAATGGGGGGCACAAATACTGATTTGTCCAGCTGGCTCTGCCATCACCCCCTTAGCCCCCAGGTCTTTTTGTCCCATCAGAGTTGACAGTGATTAACAATAGCAGCAGTAACCCTATGCCTCAGGCAGCCAGATGATTCTGGCTAATCCAGGTCAAATGGCATCTTCCTCTGCCGTCCACTTGGACCTGCTCCTGGTCCCTCCCTCTCCATCAACCTCCTGGGCTCCTCTTGATTTCTCTGTCTTCCAGAGCCTAGAGTCCTGCGGCCTTGGAGGGAGCTTGGTTCAAGTTGGAATGAATAAGCTGTTTGATGGGGATCTCCTGGGCAACCTGGAGGCTTGGTACCATCCCAATGCCTGTGGGCTTCCTTTCTGCAGATGAATCGCGACTCTGTGTCTGTGACTTGGTGGGTCCTCCCTTGCTCCACAGAGCCTGCAGAGCAGGACTGCATTGAGTGTGTGCACACAACTCAGCTCTGTATAGAACACAAGAACCCATCCTCAAGTGGCATGTCGAGCACTCCCCCAGACGTCACTGCAGATCCCCTTCTTACCCTTGCTGTACCCTGGGAGTGGGAACACTCTTCCACATGTATTGCAAGAGAGAAAACTGAGGCTAGAAACGCTCAGAAGTCAGCCAAACCCTCGGCCCCTGCAGGCAAAGTGCCGGCCTGTCTCTGTCTTGGTCTAAGCATCAGCGCTATCAACACTGTAGACAGGGCCAGCCTGTTGGAGGGCTCTGCTGTGCAGGAAGGGGTTAATTAGAAGGGATGCCCTCAATAAGATGTGGTTGGGAGGGACGCCCGTTGTCATGGCAACAGCAAGGATCTTCTGAATCAGCTGGATCTTCTGAATCACTGGATATACAACCCATATGCTGGTTCTGTTAGTTGAACTTCCTAGTGTCTTTTGTCACTGCATGTAGCCACCAGAAGGGGTTGCCCTGGGCAGGGATGAGGGCATGGGTGCCAGAATGGGCAGAAGCCAGGGTCCTTAACTCTGCAGCTGCAGCTTATCCGGGGCTTCTGCTTTTAGCCTGTGGCAACCCGGACTAGGTGAAAACCAGGAAAGAACAAAGACTAGGGACCTAAAGGAGTCAATCAATCACTCATCGACTTATTCATTCCCTAGATGCACAATGCTTACCAGTGCTCCTGTCACTCTCTGCCCTAGGCTGTGGTCTGGGGCCATCCCTGGGAACCAGACAGGCCTGCCCTCATGTAGCCCCCATCCTAGCCACCCTCACTACAACGTACTTGGGCAAACTTATCCAATCCCTTTCTGAGCTCATCTGTAAGGCGAACCCAAAAGTCCACCCTGCAGGCATGCTGTGTAGAGGAGGTGACATGCTTAAAGCTTTTACTAGAATGCGTCCAATCAGAACAGGACCAAGTATGCAGGCATGACGTCAGCGTGTGCAACCTCTCACTGTTCCCTCTGGCATTAGGAGGCGCAATGTCATCCAGTCAGGGTAGAACCTGAGTGAAGAGTCTCTGGAGACAAGCTGTGAGCCACAGTTCAACCCTGACCCAGTTAGCAGATTCAGTTCTTCCACCACTGCGTACATGACCTTGGCCTTGATTCGTCCATCTGTAATTCAGAGCTGTCCTTATAGAAAGGTGACATACTGGAATGGGTGATTGCTCTGTTCTACCGTCTGGGCCACCCCTAAATCAAAATAGCCCTAAGCCACTAGATGATCAGATGTTGGCTGGATGGCCTTCCATTCCAAATTAACTTGGTGTTTTTGTTAAAATTTGAATTTAATTTGTTATCATTATATATGCGTGTATGGTGTGTGTGTGTGCACGCGTACACACACACACACACACACACACACACACACACACACGAGTCTGTATACTCTTGCCATGGTGCAAGTGTAGCAGTCAGAGGACAACTTTGTGAAACTGTCCTCTCCATTTCACGGTGAGCTCTGGGAATCAAACATTCAAATTCACATCATCAGGCTTTACCTGCTTAGTCACTTGTCTTGGCCCCTGACTCTTCCTTTGTTTGTTTGTTTTTGCTTACAACCTGGACCCCAGCTGTAAAGGTTACTCTTAACTATTGCTGTGAGAGAGCACCCAAAGTCAAACAACTTAAGGGAGAAAGGGAGATTTATTCAACTTACAGTTCCAGGGGGGAGAAACAGACTTTCATGGTGGGGGCGGCATAGCTGGCCTGCCCAAGCAAGACAGGCTAAGGTCACACCCATCAGAGAGGCCGAGAGCTGCCAGACTGGAGACCGTCTCTTCTCAGTCTTCTGTTCTGTGGTTCCTTTTATCTGGTCCACTCTTGGGAGGTTCCAAGGAGATCTGGGGAGGTTCCCAAGGCATCTAGAGCTGGTCTTTGTATTGCAGGTGTGTTGATCTGGATAATCTCTTCAGGTGGTCTCAGCTGATTTTAGTTAATGCCAGGTGTGTCAAGTTGACACTCAGGATTAACTATCACACCAGTAGTTGCTTACCGGACTCAAGTTATGCTCCCTGAGGCTCCTCCCCAGTGCTGTACAGACAGACGTACCTCTGCCCTCTCCCTTCCCACTAGGCTCAGCCCGCTCAGCCTCAGCTGGTCTGTCCTGGTATATGAAACAAGCCGCGGCAAAGAACATTGACACTGTAACTGTTCTCAGGGATGGACCCTCCTCAGGGTCAACCCAGCAATCGCCCTGTCGAAGCCTGGCACAGGAGACGAAAACCAACTGGGTGTGAGAACTGGTCGCACACAAGAGCGACACGCAGGACCTACCCACGCAAAGGGAACCAGCAAAACAGAAAGTCATCCAAGAATTTCTTACGCGGGATTTTGAATAATAAAAGACTTCATCAGCCTTTTATTTAAAAGGTGGTCAGGAATCCTTCAAAGCTCCAGAGGACGTCCCCATACTTCCCTGTGGCTTTGCATTGGTTTTATTTTGCGCAATTCACCAATGTGGAGATGTTCAGTCTTTTCAGAGCTTGGTGCTTATGCAAGTCTTAATCAAGCCGTTGGAAAAGCAAGTGGGGCTCTCACAGTCGGTGGGCTCCCCTCAAGTCTGTTCCACATGACAGTTCTAGGGAGGAGAGGGAAGATGTTTTTCCTCTTTCTTCTGTCTGACTCCACAGGAGGCCAGATGAAGCCTGGCTGGAGGTGGGGTAATGAGTTCTCCAATACTGACTGTCCTTCCCGGTTGAGTGTCGGGGTACATGTTTATTCCAGGATAAGGCTTGCTAAGCAGGTTGGAGCCATCGTTTGTTTATGAAATTCTTTCTAAAAGACCTGAGTAAGAGCACAAGAAGCTGAGGGACTGGCGATGACTGGGATGTTGGGAGAAGAACCACAGAGATCCAGAAATTTCCAGTTGAAAAACCTTTATCCAGTAAATCAGGAAGAAAAGACAAGCAGACAGAGAGACCTGTCCCATGAATACATTTACCTGTCATGAAGCCAGGACATGCAACCCAGGGAAGAAGAAAGATAAGAAAAAGAGGCAGGGGGCACGGAGAGATGACTCAGGGGTTAAGTCTCTGCCTCTCAAGCAGAAGGTCCTGGGTTCAGATCGTAGATCCCACTTTAAACATGCCAGGCAGAAATGGTGGCAGCCTGTACGTCTAGTCCTGGAATGTGGAACCTGAGAAACTCTAGAACAAAGCAAATAGGAGGTAGAAGCAATCCAGGGTGATTCCTGAAATCACCCTTGGGCCTCCACAGGCACATACAGTGCCCTCTGATACACACTGAAATTTAAAAAGGAAAGGAAAGGAGAAAGGAGAAAGGAGAAAAGAAAGGAGAGGGGAGGAGAGGGGAGGGGAGGAAAAAAGAGAGAAAAAAAGAAACAGAGGCAGGGAGCCCAAGGACAATATCTGGAACCTCCTCCTCCTCCCTCTTTCTTTCCTCTTCCCTTCATTTTTGTGGACAAGATCTCATGAATCCCACATTCACCTCAAACTCACTATATAGTCAAGGCTGACCTTGAACTCTTGATCCTCCTACCTCCTTCTTTTCAGGTTGGGATTTAAAGGCGTGCATCACCACTCGCAGTTTATGCAGTGCTGGGTATTGAATGCTACACAGACATCCTATCAACTCAGTCATGCTGTCAACCCTCTTTCATTCTTTTTAATACGCTTCAGCAAGCTTCGGTTCTCAGCAGAACTGAACGGGGATGTACATTCACAGTTTCCGTTCCTATTAATACCTCCCCAAGAGGCAAATGCTTGTACAATCGATGAACTCACCTGGACACATCATCACCGGATGCCCACAGTTCACGTTAGGGTTCACTAGGGTTGTGTACTCTGTTTCCCTGAATCTATCCAACCCGTGTATTCCACTGTAGTATCCCACAGAATGGCTTCATTTCCCTCAATATCCTCTGTGCCCTGCCCACCCACCTCTCAGTCCCTCGGAGCCATCTATCTTTTTGCTGTCTCTGCAGTTTTGTTTTTTCTGGACTGTCACGATCATTGGAATCCCACTCTATTTCAGCTTTACATATGACTCAGGCTGGTCTCCAACTCACTGAGAAGCTGAAGAGGACCCTAAAGTCTTGATCCCTCTGCATCCACTCGGTAGGATGAACGGTGTGGAGAAGGCCTGAGGCTGTCAATTTATTAATAATTCGGAAGCGCAGGAGCCAGGCAAGGTGGAGTAGCACTAAAGAGGCTGAGGCAGGAAGATTCTCAAGTGTTTGAAGCTAGCCTGGGCTATGTAATAAGACCCTGATTCAAAGCACAAACACCATACATACCACAAAACACACATACACACACACACACACACACACACACAAGGCAAGGCCCTAGTGAAGTCAGGAGTGAAGATAGCAGCAAGCAGCAAAGGGGTCCAAAAGAGAGTGAGTGTGAAAGCTCTCGGCAGTGTGACTAAGACGAGGGGTGCCCAAGGGGTGAGAGAAGATGAAGACACCAAGTGTCAAACCCCAGAGTCCTGGAAGTCCCAGTCAAAAGTGTGATTTATTCCGAAGGCAATGGGAAGCCATGGGAGGTTTTCAACCTAGGAGGGCTGTGATCTGATTGACATTTTTAAAAGCTCGGAGCCGGCTGGGAGGAGGATGGATTAAAAAAAAAAAAAAAAAAAAAGGAGCAAGAGAGAGAGAAGCAGCAGGACACATTCAGCACTCGAATATAAATATTCCAGTAACTTCTGCGAAGATAATCACGTGTGCTAGGCTGCAGAGTTACCCACACACGTGTGTGTACATGTCTCACGTCCTCCCATACTCATAAAGTACCCCCACACTCTTCTGCACGTCCATGATTCCCAGACGCACACCCAGGGGCACACAGGTCCCACGTACATTTGACGCTGTTACCTGAAGACTGAGCCAGACAGTTATCAGAGAGCGATTGTATTTAAGCACTCAGTCAGCAGTTTGGAAGGGGGGGGGTTCTGCTCTGAAGCTCCTCCTCTTTAAGTCCTGCTGCCGCCCCCACCTGCTAGCTATCGTGGGCTCCCCACATCCTCCTGACTTCCTGCCCTGAAGCCCTAGGGCTCACAGGAAGAGAGACATGAGGGAGTCTTCCTTTCCAGGTCTTACCTGCTGCAGCAGGCAGGGGACAGAGGCCGATGCCGGGTAAACTGGGACCCCCTCAGATAGGACATTTCAAGGTTCTGTAGTCTGAGCCTCCTCCATTTCCCCCTCCCCAGATGGCTCTTTCTACACCTCCCCCTCAGCTCAGACCCCAGTCAGAGCGACTGGAAGCAGCCGGCTGCAGTTGGAACGCAAACCTTCGGATCTTTGCCTAAGCTGTCCCACCTGCCCCTAGAGCTGCTCTTTCCTCATGAGAGTCTCCGCCCTGCTTTCTGGATGCGAGGACCTGTGTGTGCTCCCCTGTACCTTGACACGCTTCCCTACGCTGCCTAGACCCTTGGCTTCAACTGCCTGACTCCCCTCAGGGCACCGCTAGCTGGCAGGTAGCAAGTATTCAACGGACACTTCTTGAATAAATGAATGAATAAGGGTTGTTCCTGGGCAAAAGATGGTTGTGTGGGAAGAGTGGGGCGGAGCACGTGGGGGGGCACACAACAGTGGGGACAAGCAATACACCACGTGTGCTTGTGGAAACTAGAAAACTTTGGAGACCCTATTCTCTCTAGCATGTGGGGATTTGGGGATCACACTCAGGTGCTAGGTTTGCGTGTAAGTGCCGTTACATGTTGAATCAACTCACTGCTCGCCCCACACCACCACCTTTTGGATTGAACCCTCAGTATGTGAAATTAACAGGCAAGCTCTGTAGCACACCGAGTTACAACCTCAGCCTGAAGATCAGAAGTTTGCTTTTGGAAAGGCCCAGGGGACCAGGTGGAGATCACAAAGGCGCCAGCACCCACCAGAGTGCCTGTGACTTGGTTTCTCTTCTACCTCTCTGATTTCAACTATCTGTGCTGTGTGTTGCTGGGATAATGTCAGGCTCCTTGAGATAAGATCATTTGGGAAGTAAGGAGACGGGGAGTGATATTAAACCGTTTAGCTGGAGCTGAGCTGACTGCTGATAAAGGCTGGCGGGCAGCTGCACCGCTGAGATGGCCCTGCTGACCCAGGAGAGGGGGCCGGATGACTCGAGACTCAGGCAGCACAGGTGAGAATAGACAATGGATAAACAGGATCCTGACCTTTCTGTCTCTAGTAGCATCCTCCCTCCCTTTCAATGGGACCAAGAAATAGGAAAAGCCATAATTGTCCTCTAGGGAGCTTCTTCTAAAGCAAGCTCAGTCCTGTCTAGCTTCCCCTTCCCAGGCCACATGTGGACAGGTGTCACTAGTCCACACAAGTGCATCCATCACCTCCAGGCCAAAGTGGAATGTAGAATTCTCTGCACGACACTCACAGATCCAGTATTGAAAACTGGCTGTTAGAGGATCCCTTTGGCCATCACATATTCTGTCTGTCTTTCTATCCTCTGTCTCTCTCCCTCTCTCTTTTTTTTTTAATTTTATTGTGTATGTGTGTGTGTGTGTGTGTGTGTGTGTATGTGTGTACACACAAGCACGCACATGTGCCTGGAGGCTAGAAGGCAAGCTGGGGTATTGTCCTGCTCCCCACGCTCCCCCTTTTTGAGACAGTGCCTCCCACTGATTTGGAATTCACCAAGTTAGTTAAACTGGCTGCCAGTGAATCCCAGTCTCTACATCCTCAGCAATGGGATTACAAATGCTGAAATTATAAGCACCAAATCTGGTTTTATTTTCTTTTAAATTTTTATTTCTTTACTTCAGAGAGAGTCGCAGTGTATGTGTGGAGGTCAGAGGACAACTTTCAAAAGTTCACCAGGGAACAAGCTGCCAGGTTTGCACACTTTTGCCCACGGAGCCACCTTGTCAGCCCTTAAATTTTTTCACACATGTGTGTATCTCTCTCTCTCTCTCTTTCTTTGTGCATGCATGAAAATACACCCATGTCACTGTGCATGTGTGGGAAGGTTGGAAGACATTGGTCCTCGCCTTCCACTCTGAGAGTCTCTTTGTGGTTTTGTTGATGTAGTCCGGCTGGCTAGCCTGCAAGTTTCTCGATATTCTCCTGTCTCAGCCTCCCGTTGTCTGTAAGAGTTACCATGCCTGGCTTTACGTGGACTCTGGAGATTTGAATTCACATCCTCACACTGGCAAGACAAGCAGTTTACCCACCGAGTCATCCCCAGCCCTTAGCTGTGTTTGTTGTTATTCTTGTTGTTGTTGTTTGCTTACTTTTAAAAAAAAAAAAATGATTTCTGGGAATTAGACTCAGGTCCTTGTGCTTACAAGCCCAGCACTTTACCAACTGAGATGTCTCCCCAGCCCAGAAGTAGTTTTTATTTCCCCAAGAGAACAAAGGCTCAGCCCAGTTAAAGAATCTGAGCCAGTTCACACAGATCGAGAGAACTGTGTGGAGAGCTGAGATCTAAATAAAACTGGCTCCAAAGTCCTCTTCCCGCTTCATCATATCACTGTGTCTGCATCACCTGTTCTGTCACTGTGGTATCTACTAGGCATCTGCTGGCTTCTCAGTCTTCAATCTCCTGGTGTCATTTGAGCCCCTGAAGAAAACATGGTAAGCAACACTGATGGACAGGGAATGAAGTGATTGGCAGCTGGAGAGAACCAGAGGCACAAAGGGAAGGGAGAAGGAGAACATACCCCAAAATCTCAGTATACTCCTCCATTCTTCTCCAGTGGTATTCTGCAAGTAGAAGCTGGAAGGAGTGTGTGTGTGTGTGTGTGTGTGTGTGTGTGTGTGTGTGTGTGTCACACAAACCATGCCCTGGGAACTTTTGATGGAGAGAGACCTAGAAGCCTGGAGAAGAAAGGTATCCAGAACATTTCTGAGCTGTTTGAGAGAAGGGGTGGGAACAACCCCCTCTTTTCCCTAGAAAGTTGAAGCTGAGGACCTCTGCCCTCCACCTGGTGGCAACCAGGGTGGCCTAGACCCAGATGACCAAGAAACTGCCTCTGGGGCTCCAGTGGCGAGGAGGAACCCAAATGCTCAGGGCTCGTGGTTCTTGGCAGAGAGATCTCCGGCGAGGGGAGCTGCAGATGGCAGAGCAATGAGGCCAGCCAAGGCCAGGACGGTCAGACTGCCCTGAAGTGACCTTGCCGTGCAGCTGGCTGCCGGCATCCTTTGGATCCTGCTTGCTTTCCAAGTGGGTCTTCAGCTTTCTTTCCAACCTTGGGAACAATCCTTGAATTCTCTCAGTAAATCTTTTCTCTGCTACAGCGCACCAGAGTCCAATGAGGAGGCCTAAGTAGCACAACCCCCCAGCACAAGCAGATGATGGGCACGATAGGGGGTCATGCTCCTGGCACACACACCAGGGATGCGGGAGGCGGGCAGAGCCTCCCAGTTCTTCTCCTCCACGGTGCTGTCATCATCCAATCAAGCAAGCTTATTTTAAGGTTGTGTGTCCTTTCACATTAATGGCTCCTGAGGGGGTTTCCAGTGTCTCTCACTCCTAGATACAGCTTCCTACCAAAGGTGGCAAGAAGACAGCCTGCCTGGCCTCAGAAGACCTTGCCAACACCCACCTATGACTGCCCTTGGAAGTCGCCAAATAGACATTCCCTCTCAGGTGGGTCCTTAGAGGGTAGGCCCCCACCTCTTTGGCAGCTTCCTGGAGCCCAACCCCTGTGTCTGAAGATTGCATATCTTGGCTGAGCTCATGCTGATCTCCTGCTGGGCTCCACCTCACCCCACCCAGACACCAGATCTTATCGCTTCTCTGGTTGTCCACCTAGGAGGAATGCCAGTGGGAGCTGCTGGGGCTGCAAGCTGCTGCTAGTGCTAACTGGGTTACAAAGGCCTGAGTTCTGCGGAAAGTGCAGGAAGGACAGTGGGCAGGGGGTCTTGGAGGTTCTTAGCTCAGGGGATATCCTGGGGACCGCAAGAGGGACCAGAGCAGGGCATGGACCAGGCGGCTATTGTTCTCTTTTCTATACACAGGCATGAAGGCTGGGGTTCTGCAGCCAATGCAAGACCGGGGGCCAGAGTGCATCTAGCCACAGGCCACAGTGAGCCTTGCATGTTTGTTCGCTGTCCTCCGGGAGCCTCGGGCTAACAGGGGGACACCATGAGTGAGCGCAGGAGACACCGACGTGGAGCAGTATCATAGAGAAGAGTTGCCACCTTCTTCCTCCAGTGCCCACGGATCCTGGCAAGCCTAGGTCAGGACTTTAGAATGTCTTCCCTCCCCTCCATCATCTCCCTCCCCTCCCCTCACCTCACCATAAGGCTGGAGATAGATGCAGGAGGGGCTGGGGATATCCCCAATGTATCTCCTTATTCCGGGAACCACAAGTGAAGATTCTCCTAGCATGGGGTACCCCCAGTGTCACCCGAAGTCTTGCATTGAGTCCAGCTTGACTGTGCACTTCGAAGAAAGGATGTACATCGTTACAGGATGCTACAGGCACCTCACTGGGCTCGATTGAGCCCATCTGACTGTGAGCTGCCTACCTGTAAACACTATCAGGCACATCACTGAGCAAAACAGACCATCCACCCCCCACCCTTGGAAGCCCTGATCTACCCACACTATCATAGCCACTGTGTCACATTGCACCAGCTCAAGCTGCCCAGAGTCAAGGGCAGGGTACACACAGGGGAGGCCTCCCACTTCCTGCTTCTGCACCTCTGTGACTCTGAATCAAAAGGGAGCTCAGGGCTGGAGGAGGGGCCCGGCTGAGGGCCATGCAGAGGGGAGATGGCCTTTCCTCTTGGCTCTTAAAGCCAACCTGCCTCCAAGCCCGAGCTGCCTGGCATCAGCACATGCCATAAATCTCCAGGATGCCGCAGCTGTGACGGGATTATTTATAGCCCCGTTCTTCGTTTCTCACAGAAAAGTCTCACACAAAGGGAAAGGTAAGAGTCTTGCTGCTCCTGCAGCCCCTGTCTGCACACTGAGGGGGATTTCCAGAAGCCCTGCCACGGAACGGGGAGGAAAGCAACTAGCCAGTCCTCCATATGTCTTTCTCCTGCCCTTGTGCTTCTCCATCACTCTTATGCATGTGCATTCAACATACACACACACACACACACACACACACACACACACACACACACGCAAGCATGTTAATGTCTCCTCCACTTCACATCCCCTCAGACACATTCTCACATTTCCTCTGTCATACAGACCCTTCTGCCTAGGCGCCCCCTCCCTCTCTGCTCTCCCTACCTATCCTCCCAGACAACCCTCCCCCCCACACCTGCCCTTTCCCTTCCCCATCCTGTCTGCCTGCAAGGACTCGCACCCACCCTTCTCTGCTTTGGTCTGCTTTTTCGGCTTTGTCAATGAAGCCGCAGCCGGCACATTAATTACCGGCCGGTCGTCTCTACCGAGCGTGTCAGCCCCTTGTCAGTTGCTGGGGGAAAGCGTCAGCTCCCATTCATCTCACTTGCCTTCAAGAATCCCACAGCCATCGCTTCCCCAGGATGACCACTTTGCGACACGTGGCAGGGAAGACACGTGTCCCTGGACTGTGATAGAAAGACTATAAGCCTCAGAAGGCACCTGCCAGCTGTGCTGCCCCCTGGCAAGTCACACAGCTGAGCCCCTTGTGTCTCACTGTCCAGGTGTTATGTGAAGAAGGCCCTGCTTGGACAGCCCAGGGGCATGCCTGTCCCTTCCACCTGCCCTCTGTGCCCAGACTCACAGGCCATCAGCAGAAAGCCGAGACACTGGGGACTGGTGAGACAGCTCAGCGGCTGAGATGCCTGCTGGCAAACGTTGACCTGAGTCCCATCCCTGGAATCCCATAGGGTGGAAGAAGACTGACTTCCAAAAGCGGACCTCCACTTGAGTGCTATAGCATCTGTTCTCTCGCAGACAAACACACAAACACACACACACACACACACACACACACAGCACCTCTGTGCATGCTGTCACACAGTCACTCCTATCTGGATGGTTGAAGCACTTGGTGCGCATGTATGTGCATTCATGGGATTATGCAGCACGTGGGGAAATCTCACGCAGGGACAGTTACACTGGATTTCATGAGGATTCTGTGCATCAGCGGATGCAGAGAATAGTGGCCAACACAATGCAGAAATGTATTGTGATTTCCCTGTATAAGACTTAATAAAGCCATCAAGTGAATTCTATGAACTGAGATTGGAAACCCTGTCCTTCTCCACTCGTTGACCCTGTACTCTTTGCTGATTGACACAGGCCCATCATCTCAGTTGTGTGGTAGGCTGAGGGAGGAGGACTGCAGGTTCGAGTCTGCCGGGGGTAAGCACATATTTATCAAAATAAGTGCTAAAAGAAAAAAAAAAAAAAAAAGTCTGGAAGGGCAGAGTACTTGCCTAGCCCGGAAGAGGCTCTTGGTTCCATCCTCACCATTTTAAAAGGAAAAAAAAAAAGTAAAAGAAAAATAGGGAGCTGTGGATGAGTCCTTTGTGAATGTCCTAACTGTACTGATCTTATTTTCTCTAAAGGGAAGCTAATCCCAGAGGGACATGTGTCATTCATAAATGAACATGCCTTTAACTCTTCCAGCAGTAGATGGGGTAAATTCAGATCTGCTTAGGACTCTGTGTTCACTCTGATGACTGAGTGACTAGGGGCTAGAGTCCCAGACATCCATGGCGCTCCTCCATGGCTGCCCCCTCTGAGGGAGCCTAGGCTGCCCGGGTCAGTTAGTGGTGACCCACGTGGCCCAATAGCTGGCCCTAAGGTTGGGCCTCTGTCGTCCAAATGGCCTGAACTTCAACTCCCTAAGGAAGCTACAGGAAGTCTTGGTTGTTGGCACAAGGTCATAAGGTGAATCCCTGGGGACCGACTCTGGTGGTTATGAAGATGTACCTGGGTCTGAACCCCGAACCAAACGAGAGGTTCAGAGACGGATAGGTCCCAGTGTTCACTGTGAGTCTCAGGGTCACAGGGTTAGAGCAGGTCCAGGGAGCTAGCCATTGTGCAAAAGTCTACAGAGACCGGGGGTGGGCTTAGTGGCCCTTTCTCTCAGTCAAGATGGTATGAGGTAAGAAGGGCTCGAGCTGCAAAAGGTCACTATCCTTCCTCTACCTGTGGACTTCCAGCGACCAAAACACTGGTCAGTTAGAGAAAAAAGTGGTTTGGTTTGGTTTGCATTTTCTTCCATCCAAGCCTAAGGAAAAGCTGGAGTCCGACCAGTGGGGCAGAAGCCAAGATTTCCCTATCAAGATTCGCCATCAGACCTAGAATGGCCTCACTCCTGAGTCATGCCGTCCTATCATCCTGTCACCTTAGAGCACCTCCTACCACTCCTGAATTCTGTGCAGGGTCAGCTTCTTATCTTCCACCAGTTAAAGAATGGAGGCCTGGAATTTTCCTGCGCCTGCCTGCTCGGTGATCTCCTACAAAAAGCCCAGGCAGAACCGGACACGGTTGCGCCTCAGGACCTCTGCTTCAGTGACTAGAGTACAGCAGCAGGGGCTTTGATTTGTTTATAGCCACGTTCCCGATGTTGAATAAAAGCCTCGTAAATGACTTGGCAACCCCAGGATAACCCGTGCAAGAGCCTGTTTCCTCTTCCTCCCCTGTAACCCAGGGGTCTGCTCGGCTCAGGGGGCTGGACTTGCTGCTTGGCAGGGGCAGTTCCAGGTGTTGATGACCGTCCACCGGAAGATCAGTATCTACTTCAAGTCATCCATCTTCGTGTCTTTGTGCACACCGCTGAAGGCGCAAGGGCAGCTGTGTACCTGGAGGCAAGGGGTGGACACTGTCTGCCTGTGGCAGCCTGGAGGGACATTTTGGGTATAGTTTCCTTGTCCCTTCCTTAGCCGCCAGGGTCCTCAAAGTCTCCCATGCTGATTACAACCAAGAGCCACCCCTCGCCCCCAGCCCAGGTTCTGTCCAGCAGCTTTCCCCATGGGCGAGCGAGCCTTTCATCTCTCGAGGACGCTGGAGTAGAATGTAGAACTAGAGGCTAGGTAGCCTGTCCAGTCACAGATCCTCTAGCCCTGCCCTGCAGAAGGTGCCTCTCTGCATTGCATGGTTAGTCAGTGGGAGCCCCCAGCTCCCTCAGCAGACACAGGGGCAAAACACAGCAAAGCAACTCAAATCCAGGAGCCACCAGCAGCTTCCCTCCTAACCCTTAAGTATCCCAGGCTGGCTTCAAACTCACTATGTAGTTGAGGATGATCTTGAATTTATGATCCTCCTGTCTCCTCTTCCCAAGTTCTGGAATGACAAGTGCATGTCACCATGCCCAGCTGATGCGATGAGGGACTCAAATCCAGGGTGCAGCCTGAGCGAGCACTCTACCCACCCGCTCATGCACCTAACCCTTTTCTTTTGAGGCAGTGTCTCCATAGGTAGCCCAGGCTGACCCCGACCTCAAAATCCTCCGGAGCACTCGATGACAGGCATGTGACGCTATACCTGACTGACAGCTTTGTCCTTTAAAAAGATACTGGCCTTGGGACTGGAGAGATGGCTCAGGGGTTAAGCCTCTGCCTTGTAGGCAGAAGGTCCTGAGTTCGGATCCTAGACCCCATATATAGACACCGGGCGGAAGCAGAGGCGCATTTCTGGTCCTGGGTAGGGCGGAGCCTGTGAATCCTGGGGCAGAGTAAACAAGGAGGAGGTGGAGGTGGTCCATGGTGGTTCCCGAATTCGCCCGTGGTTCTACACACACACACACACACACACACACACACACACACACACACATACACACACGTACACAGGCAAAACTGAATAAAAAAAAAAGTAATGGTCTGGATTCCCCACATCTGACTACTGTGGAGGATTTTCCATTCTGGACTAGTCTTCTGGGTTTCTCTTTCGATCCCAAAAGAAAGCGTCAAAGGGTGCACCACTCTTCCTACTGCAAAGAAAAATAAACAGTCACAAGCTGAGTGACTTGCTCAAGGTTAGTGGCACACAAGAAATTTGCACTCTCGGTGCATCCAATCTCAAAGCCGGAAACAACTTTCTCAGCACGTTGTCTCCATATTGCTCGATTTTTTTTTTCTGGGGAGGAGGCACTTGTCTACTGTACAAAATGGGGACTGAAACTGTGAACAGGCAAGAAAGGGACAGACACACATCAAACTATTCGGTCCCTCTCAACTTTCCCAGAGTGACTCTGCTGTGTTTGCGGAGTCCTGCCCCACCCTGGCTCCTAGGAGATCCTGCAGCCTCTGCCCTCCACAGGAAGCTTCCGATCAACTTTCTGAACCCCCAAGAATGACAGGCAAAGGGGATGAGGGACAGAAGAAGGGGCTGGCATCCCTGTTACAGAGAAGGATGGACGGAAGAGCTAGAAGGTGGGACTGGGCATGGAAGATGGGCATCTGGGTTCAAATTCCAGTCTGGGACCAAGTCTTAGTGTGCATAAGTTCTTCGGTTCCACCATCCCCAGCACTGAAAAAGAAAAGAATAAGAAGCAATTCCAACTTCCGTTCTTCCTGGTTGAGGGCAGTTCTACCTGCCTCACTTCCCTCCCTGTAAAAGAGGGGACTTGTGAGGATGAAATGACTTCACACCCAGGCAGCAGGGTCCAGCCCTTCCCTTAAGCCTGGAGGCTCCAGGCTCTAGAATTGTGGAGGCCGAAGGCTTGAGAGAGCTCAGCACTGAGGACTGCCCTTAGGCCACGAGCTTGCAGGAGATGTAGCCAGTGTACTGGTATTGTCCATACAAGCAAATCCCTTCCCTTTCCCAGATCACTCCACCTCAGAGGAGCAGACAGACAGGGATGGTACACACAGCCCGAGAGGCCAGCAGAGACCAGCTACCTGGGGCACTTGGGAGGACATGGAGCAGCAGGAAGAGAGGAGCTGGAAGGGCACCCCACCCTGATGAAGAGTGCTTCAGGGGCGGAGTCAGGGAGCCACAGCGGAAGGAGACCAGGAGGAACCCAGCCAAGAGGGCTCCATTCCAACCGTGCTTGCTGTTTGACGGTGACCTTGCGCATAACACGTTCTTTCTGCCTGGCTTTCGCTCTGCACATTGAGGCATCCTGGAAGGTACCTCTTTCTGGAATTTTCCAGGACTTTCCCCCCATCTACTTCTTTCAGGGTGGCAGGGGAGGTGACCTCTTGCCTTGTGCCATGGTGGCCTGTTCTTCTTGCTGGCAGCCTCTATTCCCCATACCCCCTCCATTCCTTCTCAAACACGTGGTTTTATTTTTAACCTGAGTTTACAGGCAGGATCTGGAAAAGCCAGTTTGTAGAAGCTCCTGTCTTTGCTCCCTCCCCCATCACTTGGCAGTGCTTGGCTAGGAAGGGGGAACTTGGCCAACAGGTGTGGGTAAAGGGCAGACAGCCTGGGGACCAAGCAGCCTAGCAGGTCTTGGCCAGCTGGAGGGCTGGATTGGCAACCCCCACCACACACACACTCGAGTTGGCCCTGACTGCTCTAAAGGGGTGGGGTAGAAGCAATGGAACCTTCTGGGCTTTTCTGACCTAATCTCCCCAGCAGAAGCTGATTGGCCCAGAACATCCTTGTCTCCTGGGAAGTCTCTAAGCAGAGTGGCCCAATGCCCTGGTATTGCAGGCCAGCCCCTGGCACCAGAGAAAGGGGCAGGCAAGGCCAGGCTGTGCAAGAGGAAGAGTCAGCACGGACTTAGGATACTGGCAGAGAAGGGTATCAACAAAGTGTTTTGGGTTTGGTTTTGCTTTTCTAAGGCTAATTTCAAGCGTTTCAAAAATAGCAAGGAAGTAGTCATCTTAGGAAAGCCAGAACTTCCTTGGCTATCCTTGTGTTCATTTTAAGACTCCAGGTGTTTCTGCTTGGCATTTGTCCCTGGGGAGTGGGAGGCACACCAGAACCTTTAGGTTCGGGCTGCTGTATGTCTTCTGTCATCTGGGGGGGGGTCATCGAGATTCAGAAAAGGGTGGGCATAAGGGGGTGCCAAGGAGAAGGGATATGGCCTGGCTCCATAATGCTAACCCCTAAACAGGATCTTCTAGCAAGGAAAGACTGCATTGCTACAAAAAGAGAGCTAAGTTAAGGGCTCTGTCGAGATGGCTCAGGGGTTAAGACTGTCTCACAAACTGAAGATCCTGAGTTCGGATCCCAGGTCCCACCTAAAAAGGTTAGGCAGAAACAGTGGCGGCCTGCACTTCTGGCCCTGGTGGGCAGAGCCTGGGACATCCCAGAGCGATGCAAGAAGGAGGTAGAAGCAATCCAGGATAATTCCTGAAGTCACCCTTGGCCCTCCACAGGGACACACAGCGCTCTCTGATACACACACACACACACACACACACACACACACACACACACACTAAATAAAATAAAATAATTTAAAGGCAGAGAGAGAGAGAGAGAGAGAG
The DNA here is from genome assembly GCA_023101885.1 of Typhlomys cinereus. NCBI lineage: Eukaryota > Metazoa > Chordata > Mammalia > Rodentia > Platacanthomyidae > Typhlomys > Typhlomys cinereus. The sequence continues at coordinate 936,651 of JALPQD010000292.1, read as the reverse complement.
CTGAAGGGGTTGCTCAGTTGTTAGAGACTTGCTTGGCATGCACAAGGCCCTGGACTCCATCTTTAGTCCCACACAAACCGAATGTGGTGGGGATCTGAACACTCAGGAAGAAGTCATCCTAAATTATACAGAGAGCGCAAGTCCAGCCAGGGCTAGAGACTCTGTCACATTAAAAAATAAAATAAAATGTATTCAAATAAAATTTAATTAGGATTAAATTTAATTCATCAAAAAGAAAAAAAGAAAACTGGGCAGGTGCGGTAAGCTATGTTCATAATCCCAGCACCTGGGAGGCTGAGACAGGAGGATGGTGAATTTGAAATCAACCTGGGCTAGTTGAGACCCTGTTGCCAAAACCCAAAATAAAATCAAACGACAGCAGGACTAGCCGGGCTTCCGTGTGAGCTTCTGAAGGGAAGAGTGGGGTGCAGGAGCCCTCAGGGACCAAGAATAGGTCTGGCAATCTGAGATTCTTACCTGCAGACCGGAATTAAAGATTCTGTCACTCTGAAAAGTGCCAGGCTTTTGGCCAGAAGTACACAAAGATGACGGCCACTTAGCCAGGCGTAGAGGATGGTCCATTTGCTAGCACTTGGTTTCCAATGCAGTGCTGGGCTCCCTTGAGTCCCTCCCTGGAGGGCAGAACAGGATCTGAGACCTTCTCTCCATTGTCTTTTCCAAGAAGTCCGTGACTCTTCTGCCCACAATCACGTCCCCAACAGCAGATGGTATAATACGCAGAAGCTGTGGTTACAGGAGCATCCTGTCATAGCACGTGCATGGAGGTCAGAGAATAGCTTTCAGGAGTCAGTTCTCTCCTTCTAACAGTGGGCTCCAGGATGGAACTGAAATCGCCCGGCTCGCTCAGCAAATACCTTTACTTGTTGAGCATCTTGCCTGCCTCTTTATCTTTTCCTTAGTGGTCTCTTTTCTTTTTCAGTTAGCATACAAACGTCATGACATCTTCATATGTGTGAGCACACATGTAGTGGATGTGTAGCTGTACTTTGCTCATATTCGTCCTTTCCTTACTCTCCCTTGTTCATCCTCCCCACTCCTACTCTTCCCTTCCTCCCCAGAAAGAGTCTCCCCTTTCTGCTTTCATGTTCTGTATATGTACATGTGTATATACTCATCTAGTTAAATGTAGATTCTGGGCAAGAAAAAGTGCAGTATTTTTTCCCATTACCTTCTTATCTTCCCTCTTCCCATAGTCCCATGTTTCTCTCTCTCTCTCTCTCTCTCTCTCTCTCTCTCACACACACACACACACACACACACTACTGGATTCTACATAATTCTCTTAAGAACATGCCATGCTTATCCTTCAAAGTCTGGTTTCCTTCATTTATGTTTTGTTAGCACTTTTCCTGTAGCAATGCTACATAACTGACTCTCCAATCCATATAGGAGTTTCAGAACGGATTAAAGTAATGATTACACCAAGGTCCAATGTGATGAGCCAATGAAATTTATTGGGGTAGGTTACAGGAGTAGGGCTGAGGGTTACTAACAGGATCAGGGACCACTCAAGGGCAGAAATCCCCAGAAAGTCCACCCAAGCATGGATGAAATTCATGAAAGCTACAACACTGGAGGTTTCTACTGTGTGACTTGCTAGGAGAGTCTTCCCACTTCTGGGCTGTTCCGAGTCTCCTTCCACCTGCTGAACTGCCCAAGAATCTCCTTCTGATTCCTAACTACTGGGGGTGGAAAGGGGGGGTCTCCTTCAGATTAACTGCTCAGCAATCTCCTTTTCATCTGCTTGGCTGACCCGACAATGTGCTCCCCCAGCTGTTGTTTACTATTTTCCACATCCTAGGGGGGGATCCCTCACCCCAGCTTGTTAGGTTCAGGAACTTCCTGAACCTAACCAGCTGTTTGCTTGCTGAGCCTCCCTCCAGGATGGGATGTTTCAATTTGTTACAGAACTTCTTTCTTACCTTAGACTAGACAAAGTCTAAAATGGCATTAGGCTGTACAGAAGAAAATACCATTCCACAACTTCACACAATGTTCTGTAGTGCCATTGATTTTCCTGCTGTGACATAATTACATTCTTTTTAAATTTTTATTTATTGTGTATGTGTGTGTGTATCAGAGGGCACTGTGTGTCCCTGTGGAAGACCAAGGGTGACTTCGGGAATCATCCTGGATTGCTTCTACCTCCTTGTTTTGCTCTGGGATTTCCCAGGCTTTGCCCACCAGGGAGAGAAGTACAGGCCGCCACCATTTCCATCTGGTATTTTTATGTGGGACCTGGGATCCAAACTCAGATCTTCTGCTTGTAAGACAGAATCTTAACTCCTCAGTCATCTCTCCACCCCAATTTCATTCTTTTAAAGGAAGACTGAAGCTCCGTTGTGTGTATCTAACCACATTTTCCTTTTCCATTCGTCTGCTGGTTGATCTCTAGGCTGCTTTCAAATCTTGGCTATTGGGAAGAACGTTGAACTAAAAAACATGGATGTGCAAGTATGTTCATATTCTGTTGACCTGTATACTAGGGAGTGACACAGCTAGATCACACAGCAGTTCCGTTTTTAATTTTCAAGGATCTTCCATGTTGATTTCCATAGTGGCTGCTCCAGTTTACATTATAGATATTGCTCCAATTTCTTTGCACTCAGTATTTGAAGCTGTAGGATGTATGTCAGTCATTTCATTTAGGCCAGGGACTAAAGCAGAGCTGATGTCCGCCTGAGCCCCGCTCACTGGCTGCTGGTCCACACACCAGGCTGAGGGGCTGCGTTGTTTCCTTTCATTCTGCAGGACTTGGTCCTAGGCCCCCAGGTGGTTTCTGTTCCCCCTGGACTCTCCCAAGTCCTCCTTGCCTGGGGGCTCCATCACTTCTGGATGAATGAAATGACTGACATACATCCTACAGCTTCAGTTTGCTGTGAGTCAGTACAGAAGTGGAGGTGGCTTCTGTCTGCCTAGTGTCACCTGGTGCCTGGCACTGAACTGGGAACATGTGTTTATGCCATTATTTCGTGTGGTCTGCACCCCTGCCTAGCGAGGGGGGCATCTCTATCCCTCTGGGCCAGGAGGCAGCTGAGGCTCACAGTGTCATTCAGAAACCTTACGGCTGCCACCCAATGGAGAGAAGACAGCAACTGATCTAAGGCTGGCCTGTCTGTCCTTATTATCCTATCATTATTCTGTGTGTGTGTGTGTGTGTGTGTGTGTGTGTGTGCGCGCACGCGGGCACGCATGATAATGCATGTGTAGAGATCAGGGGGCAACTTTTTAAGAGTAGGTTCCCTCCTTCCACCCTTGTTTTGGAGCAGGGTCTCTCTTCATTTTGCTGTACTTCATACTCCAAATTAGTTGGCTGGAGAACTTCAGGTTTCTGGGTGATTCTCCTCTCTACTTCCTATCTACTGTAGGAGCGCTGGGATTGCTGATGTTGCCACTGCAGTCAGCATTTTATGTGGGTGCTGGGGACAGAACGCACGCAGATCCTTAGGTTTCTACGGCAAGTGCATTTACATGCTGAGTCACCTTGTTAGCGTCCCAAAGACTTCTTTCCTTCTCTTCCTCCTCTACTTTCTTTGAGAGAGAGAGAGAGAGAGAAAAGAGAGAGAGAGAGAGAGTACTCGGCATGGGTATGGAGGTCAGAAGACAAGTTTTTTCAGAAGTCAGTTCTCTCCTTCCGCCATGAGGATTCTGGGGATCCGAACTCTGGTCATCATACTTGCAAGTCAAGGGCTTTATCTCCCTATTACCCCTCCCACCGCCGACCCATTGGCACCCCAGGCCAGGGACTAAAGCAGAGCTGATGTCCGCCTGAGCCCCGCTCACTGGCTGCTGGTCCACATACCAGGCTGAGGGACTCCGTTGTTTCCTTTCTTTCTGCAGGACTTGGTCCTAGGCCCCCAGGTGGTTTCTGTTCCCCCTGGACTCTCCTAAGTCCTCCTTGCCTGGGGGCTCCATCACTTCTGGCATAGATTGTTGCAATTTCATTCCCTGGCTTCCAGTCCCGCCAAGCCTGTCCTCCCACTGATATCCAGGATGTCTTTTAGAATGACGATGACAAATTAGCCCTTGCTCGAGCATCCTTCCTGATCCCTTGGGACCCGTCCAACTCTACACCTCAGGGTAGCTCACAGGTCTTCCTTGCTGGTTCTACATGTCTGCACCCCGCTCAGCAGCCAAAACCCACTTCATGTCCCCCAGGAATCCTCATTGCCCTTCTTGTACAGACCCTACCTCCTGGAAGGGTCCTTCTCAGTGTCTCCTTGTGCTCCTGCAGCCCTGTGGTTACAGCACACATTGCTAGTTCACAGGGACGACCGAGTCAAGCGAGAGTCAAAGCAGCAGGGGCAGCTTATGTCCACCATTGGCCAGTGAGCCTGCATGGGGCTGGCGGGGAACATTCCCTCTCATGACCTTGCAAGGGACTCCCGCTTCCGAGGAGATCCAGTAGCTTGTCCAAAGCTGACAGAACAGCCAGCACTTGAACACACACACACCAATCAATAGAAATTTGTTGACTGCATGTAAGCTTGTATAGATGCATCTGCCCTCACCAGTACTGAAGGAAATGGGGGTGAGGATGGAAGACAGAAGGGAAAAGGAGAGATATTTCAGGCAGAAGCACTAGCACCTTCTTTGCCTAAGGTCTCCAGGGACACCTTGCCAGTCATGGGAACCACAACTGCAAGTCATGTGCTCTCCAGCTTCCTGCGCATCCTAAGGGACTGGATGTCTGCTCCAGGACCCCCACTGAAGCTGGTGGAGGGAGAGAAGCCACCGCAGCAGATGAGACACGGGCATGAAGAGATTGGGGGCCGGGCTCCACTCGGTGGGCGGGTTCTGGGTGACAAAGCAGAGCGGAGGCTGCCTACAGGGTCTTCCTGTAAGTCAACTGGAGGCAGAAAGTATGACTGGCAGACCCCTGCTCACCCCACTTCCACCCCCAGTGCAGGAGATGGTGAGAAGAGGTCACAAGACTAGGGGCTGTCCCAGGAGTGGCTGGTACTGTCTCTGCCCTGGGGCCAGCCACAGGTCACCGGGCAGGACCTGATGAAGCCAGAGAGGCATCCTCCTGGGAAGGGTCCTGGCCAGGGGCCCTCACCCAGGTGACACAGAGAACCCTTCTACCTTGGGACGCCTCTGCTTCTCCTTTGGTCTCCCTAATTGCTATCTTTCTATTCTGGCTGGGGAAGCTACTCTCCTTTCTCACTCTGAGACTCCCCCTATTTCCAGACCCCCCTGTGCCTGCCCCCACCAGGGTGAGCATGCTGGCAACTTTGAGGAAGGATCAGCTGCTATCAGCTCTGAGCCAAGACCAACAGCCCCTAGGGGGCTTAAGGCTGTAGGCAGACAAGAGGTTAGGGGCTGGGGAGCTCGTGGGCCGTGGTCACATGACTGTTTGGGCTGAGACCCGGGGCATGGAGTCAATTCCTTTGCGGCAGGCATTCCACAGCCTCCTCTCCCAGGGCACTGGCCATTAGTGCTTCAGGCACTGCCGGCCACCCAATCCTGCTCCCAAATATAGCAGGCCTCCTGGGGCCATGGGCTTGCAGGTGTTCCAGGGCTGGGCCCTGGACTGGGATTCCTGCGGCTTGCTCCTCCTCCCAACCAAAATGTCCAGGTTTCTGCAAGAGTGCTGAGACTGAGGTGGGAGAAGGGAGGTTAAGGGCGGCATAAAGAGAGCGAGACCAGGCTTTATAAAGTGGGTTAATGCTAGGACCTACTGGGGTGTTTTCCTGCCAAAGGAAAATAGCACTCACTGCCAGCTTCAAAGAATGACCATAATAACAGAGAAAATGATGTATGATAGTATTAGCTCATTCTCAGGTCTGAAAGTTACCTTTCTTTCCTCTTTTCTTTCTTTCTTTTTTTTTCTTTCTCTCTCTTTCTCCCTCTCTCTCCCTCCCTTCTCCTTCCTCCTTCCCTTCTCCCTCTCTCCTCCCTCCTTCCCTCCCTCCCTCCTTCCTAGTTACTCCCTCCTTCCTAGTTATTTCTGAGATAGGGTCTCATGTAGCTCAACCTGGCTTCATTGTTCTTTTTCTTTTTGAGTGCAGTGACCTTTATTGATGGTAAGTGAGAGAGTAGGGCTCCCTAAGCTACTCCCCTTGTGGGGGTCTGGGATGGAAACTGTGAGGGGAAGTACTCAGTATGTTGGGGTCTGAGTTGAGGGCAGACACTCCCCAGTAGCTGAGGACCTCTCTCTTCCTGTCCTGTGTTCTTGCTGGGGTGGTGGGCGGGGCGTCCAGGGCTCCTCACTCCCTGGAGGCCATGTAGGCCATGAGAGCCACCACCCTGTTGCTGGAGCCGAATTCACTGTCATACCAGGAAATGAGTTTGACAAAGTGGTCGCTGAGGGCGATGCCAGCCCGGGCGTCAGAGGTAGAAGAGTGAGAGTCGCTGTTAAAGTCGCAGGAGACGACCTGGCCCTCGGTGTAGCCCAGGATGCCCTTCAGGGGCCCTCGGATGCCAGCTTCACCACTTTCTTGAGGTCGTCATATTTGGCGGTTTTCTCCAGGCGGCAGGTCGGATCCACAACAGACACATTGAGGGTGGGGACGCGGAAGGCCATGCCAGTGAGCTTCCCGTTCAGCTCTGGGATGACCTTGCCCACAGCCTTGGCAGCGCCGGTGGATGCGGGGATGATGTTTTGGGGAGCCCCACGGCCATCTCGCCAAAGTTTCCCAGAGGGGCCGTCCACTGTCTTCTGGGTGGTGGTGATGGCGTGGACGGTGGTTGTGAGCCCCTCCATGATGCCGAAGTTGTCATGGATGACCTTGGCCAGGGGAGCTAAGCAGTTGGTGGTGCAGGAGGCGTTGCTGACAATCTTGAGCGAGTTGTCATATTTCTTATGGTTCACGCCTATCATGAACATAGGGGCATCAGCAGAAGGGGTGGAGATGAGGACCCTTTTGGCTCCACCCTTCAAGTGGGCCCCGGCCTTCTCCATGGTAGTGAAGACACCAGCAGACTCCACAACGTACTCAGCACAGCATCACCCCGTTTGATATTGGCGGGTCTTTCTCCTGGAAGATGGAGATGGGCTTCCCATTGATGACGAACTTCCCGCTCTCAGCTTTGACCGCGCCTTTGAACTTGCCGTGGGTGGTATCACACTGGAACATGTAGACCATGTGGTTGAGATCAATGAATGGGACACTGATGGCCACAATGTCCACTTTGTCAGTTTGGAAGGCAGCTCTGCAGACCAGGCGTCCAATACGGCCAAATCTGTTTACTCCGACCTTTCGCCATGGTGTCTCAGGGACATAGCTGGCACAAAGTGCGGCTGTCTGTAGAACGGGTAGGAGTAGAACTGGCTTCAAATTTTTTATGGAGCTGAAGGTGGCTTTGAACTCCAGATCCTTCTGCCTCTACCTCCCAAGGGCTTGGATTACAGGTGTGTGCAGTGCTGGGGACAGAACACACACACACACACACACACACACACACACACACACACACACACCCTTCTTGTGAAGAATACAAGCTAACCTTGCTGTGGGGGTAAGTCGTAACTATCCAGCTGACTGTCGACTTACCACTCCAGATCCAAACAAGGGCTCTGTCTGATCCAGGTTTAGGTTCTTGTCCTGCACTTGTCTCTGGTATGTGCTAAGAGGTAGCTCAGGAAATCTGTATTATAGACCCAAGCTGCCTCATGCATCTTTTACCACTGAAAATGTGCACAGTAACTGCATGAGATTCCCTCTCTATAGAACCAGAGATGTAGAGTGGAAGGAGATTAATCTACTGAGCACTGAGTAGCTTTTCATGCTGATATACTTTTCTCTTATCATGTATATGTAAACCTTCTTAAAATTTATAGCACTCTTGGGAATGGGAGATGGTGGAAGGCTTTGCTCCCCCTGCCAGGGAACTGGAGTCTATCCCACCAGCAATTAGAGCCAAGGGCGCTTTCTTTCCTTTCCCTTCTCTTACTTGTCCTGAGCAAGAGTCTTTGTATGGGTTAACTTTTTCTTTGTTTGCATGTGTGAACGCAGGCACATGTGTTTGCATATCCACCGGCCATGGTGCATGTATGGAGATCACGGGACAACCTCTGCTGCTGGTCCTCGCCTTTCACCTTGTTTGAAGCAAGGTCTCTTGTTGCTTACCACTGGTTGTGCCAGGTTAACTGAGCGGCGAGTTTCTGAGAATTCTCTTCTCTTTTTTCCCCACAGGATGGTTGGGATTATGGAAACATGAATTTTGCTCACCTTGAGGTGGGTTTTGAGCCTCTGAATACAGATCCTTAGGCTTGCATGGCAACCATTTTACCCATTGTATTTTTTTTATTCTGTTACCTTTCCATTTTTTTATTTTTTTTTTATTTCTTATTCAATTGCGCATGTATGCATGTGTGTGTGCATGTATGTGTGTATATGTGTGTATGTGTGTTTGTGTGTAGAACCATGGGTACCACCATGGACGCCTCCACCTCCTCCTTGTTTACTCTGCCCCGGGATTCACAGGCTCCGCCCTACCAGGACCGTCTATACGTGGGGTCTAGGATCCGAACTCAGGACCTTCCACTTGCAAGGCAGAAGCTTAACCCCTGAGCCACCTCTCCAGCCCCCTATTTTTTATTTTTTTAATGTGTGTGTGTGTGTGTGTGTGTGTGTGTGTGTGAATGTGTGTGTATCCGAAGGCACTGTGTTTCCCTGTGGAGGTCCAAGGATGACTTTGGGAATCATCCTTTGCTTCTACCTCCTTCTTGCTTTGCTCTGGGATTTCCCAGGCTCCACCCACCAGAGCTAGAAGTGCAGACCGCTGCTGTTTCTGCCTGACTTTTTTTTTAACCTGGGATCTGAACTCAGGACCTTTTGCTTTTGAGACAAGTGCCCTAACCTGAGTCATCTCTCCAGCCCCAATAAATGAATACTTTAACAAAGACTCGACAGTTCAGACTTGAATGACACACAAAATCAAAAACTTAAAGACGTTGTTTACAGCCCCTTATCCAAAAGGTATGGCGGCACCTAAGACCATGGGCTACCTGCTTCCTTCCATTTCTCTAAGACTGAGTGAGCCCAGTGGGTCCTACTCCCCGGAGGTCTACTTATGGTCATAGCTTGATGTATAAATCTCTAGGAGACCCAAGTGTCCTTAAGGTTGTTTCAGATCTACTGTCACTGTTCCTAGTCTAGACTTGAACTGTGTGACCACAGGTAAATCATGTCACCTCTCTGTGTTTTGAGGTTCTCATGTTTATAAGATGGATATACTGAGCTGACTTCTTTTGATTTGTTTATTTGAGAGAAAGAGAGGGAGATGGAGAGGGAGAAAGAAAGAGAGAATGAGGAGAATGAGGAAGACAAGTGTATATATACTATGATGTATGGGTCAGTTCCTTCCTATCATGTGGACTTCTGGGAATCAAACTCAGGTCCACAAGTTTGTGAGGAAGCACCTTACCAGCTGAGTCACTTCACCAGCCCCTGGCTTGAGTTCTAAGTTCAAGTTCCACAAATGGGTTGCAGAAAGTGCACAAACTCTGTCTCTAAATCTAGGAACATGATTATAACCTGGAACAAAATTGGGCAGCCGGGGCCACTCGTAGAAAGGAAATATTACGCTGTGTTATATTCCCCTTTGCATCCTTTGCATTTTGAACCAAAGGAATGTATTACCTATTCAAAAATAAGTGAAATGCATGTTACAAAGGAAAGTGCACGCCAGCGCAAGTGTATATTGGCCATTTGCACTCTTTCCACAATGTGTCTGTGTAGATTAGAGACAACTTTCAGAGGTCATTTCTCTTTTCCTACCATGTGGGTTTCCCTGACAAGCCATCACTGCAGACCCAACACCTATAGTCATGGACAGGACCCCCCTCCCCTGCCTGTCTCTCTCTCTCTCTTTTTTTTTTTTGAGATAGTGCCTCCCCATGTGGTCCAAGGCTGGCCTTGAACTCAGTATGTCACCAGTCTGTGGTCTGAAACGCCTGCTCCTTCTGTCTCTGCTTCCTGAGTGCTCAGATTACAGAAATATGATACCAATTTAGAATCATTATTAATTAAAAAAACTTAATTTATTTTGTGTGTGTATCAGAGGACACTGTGTGTCCTTGTAGCGGACCAAGGATGACTTCAGGAATCATCCTGAACTGCTTCTACTTCCTTTTTGCTTTGTTCTGGGATTTCCCAGGCTCCACCCACCAGGGCAGGAAGTATAGCCCACCCCATTTTCTGTCTGGTGGGTTTTTGTTTTGTTTTGTTTTGTTTTTAACAAGGGACCTGGGATCTGAACTCAGGACCTTCTGCTTGCAAGTTAGAGTCTTCACTTCTGAGCCATTTCTTCAGCCCATAGAATCATTATTAATTTTTTTAAAGGTGCCTCTGATCCCATAAAAAGGTTGAGGCTTTGAACAACAGCTCAACGTCAATTTGGATGATCTAGTGAGAGACCGTATCTCTAAAGAAAAGGCAAAAAGAGGGCTGGGATTATTGCTCCTGGGTAAAATGCTTTGCTTGTCAAGGCCTTGGCTCAATTCCAGGTAAAGAAAAACAAACAAAACATTTCACTAGATTTTAAGGATTATTCCTAGGTTCAACTTCCCGTATTTGGTGACCTTTAGAAGAAAAAAATGGGCTGGCCAGATAGCTCGGTGGGTAAAGCATATGTCTGTAAACCTGGTGACTAGAGTTTCATCCCTGAATGGCGGAAGGAAAGTTGTTCTCTGACTTCCAACCATGCATCATCAAATGCATGTGTTCTCTCTCTCTCTCATATAAATAAAATATTCTAAAAAATAGATAGGGGCTCATGAGGTAGCTCGGTCAGTAAGGTGCCTGCTCTCAGATCTGGCACCCCAAGTTCATGCAGAAGCAAATACAGTGGAAGGAGAGACGAGACTTTGAAAGTTACCCTCTGACTTCCTCCCACATTCTCATCCTCCCCCAAGTAAATAAATACAAATATTTTTAAATAAGACAAAAGTGGGCCAGAAAGATGGCGTAGTGGGCCAGAAAGATGGCGCAGTAAGTAAAAATATTTAAGCATTTAGAGTACAAACTTGACAGTACTCCCCAAGCCCTTTGTTTAAAAAGAAGTGTCTTCACACCAAGACACCTGTCCTCCATCCCCCACAAACATAATTACACAAAAGTGAATTTCAGAAAGTGGAGCCTGTGCCCCCTCCACCATCCCAGAGTCAAAAGGCGGAGCTAGAGGGATCGAATCAGGAGTTCACGGCCAACCTCGCTCTACATTTCCAGATTAGCCTGGTGTACCAATCTCAAAAGCGCGCGCACACACACACACACCTCAGAATCTCAGTGCTGACTCAGCAACCAACTCAGGTGAATTCATGAAAATACGCACCTGGAATCTTTGGAATCTTCATATGTAGGGTTTGAAAGGGAAGCTGTGACGAAGGCCTAGCAGCCCAGGCGCTGTCCTCAGTGATGAAGGTTAAGAATGACACCTATCAGCCTACTTTTCCAAGGTCGCTAGAGTCGGTAGTTCCATACTAAACCCACTTAAGGAAACACCCAGATTGGATTAGGCACAAAAGCTATGTAGATAAAGAGTAGGAGATAGATTTTTTTTTTTTAAATGATGGCCACTTGAATTTTGAGCGCAAGAAAGAAATAGAAGGAGGAGCACTGCCGGGTGACATGGAGATAAACAGACCCTAGTGCCCTCCAAACCCTTGGGTAGGAGTCTCTGAATGGCACAAGAATTCTCAGGTACCAAAGAAGGAAAATGTTTCCTGGGTGTGCCACATAGATCACCTCAGGGAAAGCGGAATCTATCTGAGGACCAAATCAAGACCCGCTGAGGAAATCAGACTAGGGACAAAATGGATCTGGGGGAAAAAGAAAGTCCCTCTCCCCACCTTCCGAAGAGAGAGATCCCAGTTAACAAGTGGCCCCTGGCTATGTTAAACTTGAACTAACTGCACCATTATAATTCACTTCCAGCCAGAGTTTCACCCAAGCTCACTGTGGCTCCCTTCAGTTTCTTTCCTTCTTTTAAGGTCTTGTCAAGTCAGGGCTTCCATAGTGAGGCTGCACTGGTCTCCTTTCCTAGATGCCTTATTGTTCCAGCTGCTGCTTTTCTTGCTAATAATAGCGCCCAGCCACAAGAAGGGAAGAAAACGATACTGTTCTTGGCTCCTGATGACAGGCCCCCTTGCCCGTGTGTACAGGCAATCAAGAGTCCTGCAATCCTAAAAATTCCTAAGCATAATAGGGAAACGATGAAGAAATGCCAGCATGCAGGCAGGTAGGAAGTAACTCAGAGGTAAATAACATGGGCAGGCGCCAGACTTCATAGCACCCACACCCAGACAGGTAACCCACACACACCTGCAAACCTCTGTATTCTCAAGCTGTCGAGTTTTACCTATTTCAACAGCATGTGCTTAAGGAAATGGGGGTTGGGGGCACCTTGAAGGATCTTCCAGGCGGAACCTACCCAGTTTTTATTAATGAGCTCATAAGCAAAGCCAACCCAGACCTTTTTACGTGAAATGTGTGATTGCTAGCTAGGCAGGGATGGGTTTTAGAATTAACTCTTCCTGCAACCTACTATGCATTACTCTCCCCCCTCCTCCCCAGTTAATTACCCCTAAGGATGGAAATAGGTTCCATGACTCATAAGCACCAATACAACACTTGGCAGATGAAAACGCAAGGACACATTTGCAGGAAGCTGACTGGAATCAGTGTCTATTTATATGCAGGGAGATTCTTAGAGGTGAGCCAGGCACCTCCCATGCACCAAGCTGCAGACCCATCAATGTCCCCAAACACACGTGCCCACGCAGGCACACGGGATCCTGTGTGCCTCTCGATAATGGCAGTGGCAAAAGCAGGAACAGAAATCAGGAGGGTGTTATTAACAGCAAGTCCCAACACCATCCCGACCCCCACACAGCTGTTCAAGACTAACCAATGATTTGTTCCTCTCAAACTTGCCTGTGCCTATTCCTAACTCCCTGCCTACCTGTTCCTCCTTAGACCTGAGTCTAAGACAATTCTTCTGACTTGGGGGTGGTGGTGGTGGTGGTGGTTAGAATCTGGGCCCAGCGGACTCCTTCTCACAATGGGGTGTGGCTACAAGTGAATTTCCGACGGGATCATCTTGTTTTGCTCCCTTTCTTCCTGTGTTTTCTCTTCTCCTATTTGCCTTCAGGAAAGTACAAAGTTCAAACCAGGGTTGATAACCTTGCCCTAGATCAGTGAGGGCACCTGAATGGTGTCAGCCTGGCGTCCTGAGCTTATAGAGGGCATGACAGTCCTCTGTCCCCTTCCCCACATCTTCCCACTTCACAAAGTGACTGCATGAATAGTTGCATGAATAGATTTCACTTGGTGTCTAAATCATCTTTCCTTTAGAAATGGGGCCTGGGTTTCTCTTCCTTCCATTTCCAGCCCCTGAAGACGCTCGGACGAGTTGCTGTGTCTTCAGAAACACTTCTTGAAGGGTGGACTTAATGAATGAGGTAAAAATTGCTTTCCCATGGTGTCAGCCAGGCTGAAAACATGCATTTGCTTCCTTGTTGCCCACACCCTTCCCTGCCCCTGCTGCCATTCCCAGCTAGGCATTTTTTTTTTTTTTTTTTGGCTTAAATGTGCAGTGACAGTGATTTCTGCCAATAAAAGGCAAAGCACCCGAGGGTTTTTTTTCTCCCTAGATTCTTTCCCGCCTGTCTAGTCACAGCTGCATTGGGTCTCAACATATACTCATGGCCCCCAAGGCCAACCACCAAAAAAGCATTACTGACGATGCTATTTGCAGCTGGGCCCCATATCCTGGGAAAACAGAGAGGAGTAAACAGAAATCGCTTAGTCAGCAACTGTCACCTCCCAAGAGGTGAATGGAAGTAGCCTGGTACCCAGGGGGAGGGGCAGCCAGTTCCTTGGCTTTCAAACGAACAGCATTCCTATTTCAGGTAGGAGGTGGGGAGGTGTCCCCAAGCTTAGTGTGGCCTCAGTCCTAGAAAGACAAATTTGCTGACTCAGGGCAGAATTAATATCAATTGAATTTATTACAAGTTACTAAGCTCCAAGGCACATTACAGTGTTCTGTTAACTACAGAAATGTATAAAGGACAAACAGAGCAGGTTCTCCATGTCTAGCATTTCGTTCTACTGTTCAAAAGCATCCGTGCATCAATAAAGCAAAAACAAAACAACACGTGAAGATCCAACACATTCAGGTCAGTAGAAACAAACCAAAACATTTTCCCCTCACAAACTTGCAACAGAAAACATCCCATCCCCCCAACACCCCCCTTTTACCATTTTGCAAACAAAACAGGAAAACAAAACAGAACAAAATAAAGTGAAGACTTCAACACTTGGGGCTGTTTAGAAAGAAGCTGTCACCATTTTATAGCATCATTTTTTTTTCTTTTTTTTTTCTTTTTTTTTTTTTAGGCAGCAACACTGGCCTTGGCAGAACAAAAACAAAAAAAATCTTTTTTCTTTTGTGTGTGTTTTCCTTTCAGAGAATGCATAACATTTACAAAAAATACACACCAGCAGCAGTCGTTGCTAAGGGCTATTAATTTTGTACCTAGGCAAACATTCTGCCACCAAATAAATGCTAACGAGTATGAAGTGAATGACCCAACCGATATTATACTGCTTAACACAAACCAGTTTATCCTTCAAATGAAGAAGTTACATACCTGTTTCAAAATATAGAAACATACGACGAAAATAATGTCTATACATAAGACTAACTTTTTGCAGTTTGTTATATTCACAATTCTACATCTTGGGGGTAAGGATCGGGAAAGTGGAGGTGGGTGGGGGGAGGGGCCCTCTGGATTGAAGAGGGGCTGGTCTAGGGCAAGGAGGTGGCTGCCCTGTGGTTCAAGGGTCTCTCTCCTTTTTCACTTTGACATCCCCAGCTAAGATGGTCGCGATTTCCCCCTGCATGAAGGCCCAAGGTACATTCGAACCGACTAGGGGGCATTTCTCTCCGCTGGGGCAATACACCTCACCAGTAGCCCCTTGGGCCTTGATACTCTCTCTAGAGCAAGGGAAGCAAAATTTGTGGCTAGGGACAGATGGGCACTGAACGAAATGCGTGTCCTCCAATCGTTCGTGGCAAATGGTACAGCAGAGAGGTCCGCTGTTGGCCATGGGGGAATCCGGAATGTTTTGGGGGTGCACTTGGTCCATGCCCGGGTGGGCGCTAGGCGGCGGGGGCGCCACCTGTAAATTCAGGTCCCCGTTACGTGATGCCAAGCGGCGCTGTCCCGGCACCGAGGCGGGCGACACTGGGCTGCTGCTGTTGCGCCTCGCGGACGCAGTGGTAGAGTGCACGGAACTGCCGTCCTTAGGCGAGTGCGCCGTGCCCAGGGTGTCTGCCACGGACATAAGGGCAGCCATGGGGGACGGACCGTTCTGGGGGGCCGATTCCGGCGGGGTGGTCCGGTTGGAATGGGGTCCCAGAGGTGGGGGTGGTGGGGGAGGTCCCCCTGCTGTGTGCCCCGGCGCCGCAAAGCCCCCCGCCGACATGGTGAGCTTCAGCGCCTCGCTCTGGTTTGCCATCCACTGTTGCCTTTGCTGTTCCTCGCCCAGCTTCAGTGCGCCGTCGGCTGAGTCTGGGGGCTCCGGGGACGCCTTCCTCTTGCGCAGACTGGCAGCTGCACCCCGGCCCGAGGGTGTCGCGGGCGGCAGAGCCCCAGTTCCTGGAGGCGCGCTGGGGGCGCGGCTGAGACTCACCAGCGCCGTGGGCAGCATGGGACAGTTAGCGTCCAGGTAGGGCTGGGGCAGCATGTCCGCACCGGGCACGCCCTCCTTGAAGAAGCGCACGGCTTCGGGGAGCAGATCCCCGAGCAGGCGCCAGTCGCCGGAACCGTGCTTCTTCTCGTACTCCAAGTACTTGAAGCCAGAGGAGAGGCCCCGGCCGAAGTCCTTCATGCAATCCTGGTACATCTGCTTGGCCACTCCGGACGCACTGGAGTACACGTTGCCCGAGCCCGTGGGATACTCAATGAACAGCTTCAGCTCGTAGTCCATCCCGGGCTTGGAGACGGCGTCGAAGGCGAAGACGCGGCCCAGCAGCGAGTGGTCCTTCTTAAAGCGCACCTCGTAGGGCGTGCAGCCCGCCAGAGTGAGCAGCGTGTCGCGGACCATCTTGGGCTTGTTGGCCCACTCCTCCGCTCGGTTGCGCAGGCTCTCGCTCAGTTCCGCCAAGGCCTCGGCGTTCCGCTGCTTCTCCTTCAGCTCCCGCTCCTGATCCGTGCTAGACACGGAGCCCGGCCTCTTGCCACCGGCACCCACGCCCACCTCGGCCACCGACGAGGAGGTCGAGGACGGCGCCGAGGAAACTGTGGCCGACACACCCGGGGCGCCCCCGAGACAGGCGGGGCCCCCAGGAGCCCCAGGCGGCGCGGGTGTGGGGGGCCCGCGGCTGCCCCCCAGCCCGTGGGGAGGGGGCGGAGGCAGCACCGTGGCGCTGGCCGGACCGTTAAGCAGCGTCTGGGGTAATAGGTTGGGGGGCACGGTGAGCTGGGGGGCCCCGCCACCTCCCGGGTTGGGCAGTCCCGTCACCAACCCACTGTGTGTCCCACGCCGGGACGCCACGGATGCCGCAGCCGAAGAAGAGTTGGGACTCTGGCGATTCAGCTCCGGGGGCCCCTCCTCCGGTGCTGGTTTGGGGAAGCCATTTGGGCCCCCCAGGCCGTTAGGCAGCCGGGCAGCGTGGCTGCTGCTCCCCAGACTCACCGGGGGTGGCGGATACTCGAACCGGTTGCGTTGTTCCACCGCGGCGGCGGCAGCGGCGGCGGCGGCGGCGGCGGCGCTCAGGCCGTAGCGCTCCAGGCCGGACGGAGCCGCCAGCACCGCGGGCTTACTGGAACCATCGACGTGGTTGAGTTGCTGCTGCTGCTGCTGCTGCTGCTGCGCGGCAGCCGCCGCTGCCGCCGCCGCCGCCGCCTCCTTAGCGGACAAGGCCACAGTCTTGACCCCAACGGGTGGCGGCGGTCCGGGGGAGCGGCCGTCTTGGAAGCCGTGCGCTCGCTTCAGTTGGCGTGCGGTCTCGATCACGAATTCTATGCGATCGGCGCCCTCGTAGTTGACGCAGCCGCGGCATACGGGTTCAGAGAAGTCCCAGATCATGGCCCAGGGCATGCGGGGCAGGTCACACAGGTAGCAAGATTGTCTCCGGGACGAGGACACCTGCGCCGCCGACATGATGCCAGCCCTGGGGAAGGTAGGCCCCCGCCCGGGCTGTCTCCGCGACGCCTTCTCCTCCGGGAGGACTGGCTGGCTGGGGAGGGAGTCCGGCTGCGGGGGAGGGGGGCGGGGGGGCGAGAAAGTTCTGCCCCAGGGGCTGGAGGGAGCGCGAGTCTCCACCGCCGGCGCAGCGCCTCTCCGCGGGGGCTCCGCCGCCTCGGCGGCGGGCGAATTCAGCACGCTCCTCGCCCCCACCTCCTACTGCGGCTGTCTCGTCGGGAGAGGAGCTCTAGGTGCCTTCTTCCTGGTGCGGCAGAGCAGGGCTGGAAGCTCCCCGGCCAGGGGGAGGGGGCTAGGGTGTCCGGTGCCGGCCGCCAGTTGCCTTTTGGCCCCCTCCCCGGAGTGACTGGAGCGTGAAAGCTTCAAGGGGGCTGCCTCTTCCTCTCCCCAGGGGGGCCCCCTACGATCAGCGTCCTTTCCGTGCCAGGCACCCCGGGGCGAGGGTTTAGAGGGCTGTGCCACCCGGTGCCCAGATCCAATCTCGCCGAAGCCGCTGCTTCCCTGGAGGGCTGGGGGAAGAGGTGGCAGCCGAGAGGAGCCTCTCTCCTCCGCAGCGTCGGCCGTTCCGCAGGCGGCGGCTGGCTTTGCACGCTGGAGAGAGCCGCCGCGGCCACCGCTTCCAGGACGCACGAGAGCGGAGAGGAGCGCACGCACGCAGGCTCCCACCTCCCCCTTTGGCCTGGCCAGCTCCCCGGGCCACTGGGACTGGTGGCGCTCACGTTGGCTGCAGGACGCTCGCGCGGCGCCTCCGCCCGGGTCGCATCCCTTCCCGCTCGCGCTCGCCTGGAATGTGGGGTTGTGATTGTTACTCTACGTTCCGGAGGCGCGTTTCGGCGCTCCCGCTTGGGCTGCGGCTCGCGCTGTCCCCGGCTTGGCCGCGCGGGATGCCGCCCGGGCGGAGCGCTGACGTCACCGCCATGCTCTGCACCAGTCCTTCCACCCTCCCCCCCTTTACACTTCCTCTGTCTGTGGAGCCCACTTGTTGCTTGCAGAAGGCGCATGCGCGGCAGGACGCCCAGATTCCTCCCTGTCGGCCCCTCCTCCGCGCCTCCGCCCTCCCCTCCCCCATCGCTGTGTGTGTACAACAGCTGAGGCCCTGCGAGCTAAAGCCAGAAGTAGAGGACCGGGAGGATGGGGGGCCGGGGTGGGGGAAGAAGAGTTAAACAGGCGATGACCTTTCCTTTTCCTACTTGGTTTCCCAAGTAAAAACGCATTTAAGAACCACGAGCGTTGCTTCCGATTCCCGTTCCCCAGGCAGTAAATTTAAATGTCCTGTTTGAGGATTTTTCGCTTTGAATTTCATATAAGGTATTAGTATTACCCATTTCATCTGCGATCACAGCGCCCGCCCCATTAATGTCCTATTCCTTGCCACCACTATCCAGACACCTGCAGAATTATTTGTTCTCCAATCTTCTAGAAACTGCCTTTTAAATGTGCTTTTGCACTCTGGTCTAGGAACCGGAGCTGGAACACTGCGCTAAATGAATTCAGGGTGAACCACCCCTCCCTGACCGAACTCTAAAAAAATTTGGCTGAATGTCTAAGGAAGCTATGAGCTCAAGCACCGGAGGCCTTTAAGGAACACAGTCTACTGGTTGCACACGGCTGCATTTGAGGGCAGGGAGGAGGGAGTGCTGGAGAGACCAAACAGGTGAGTGGTTTTTCTGGGTTCGATAAAAAGTGGGGTTAGCATTTAATAATACAGATCGCTAGGGCTGGGGCTTTAGCTCAGTATACGGCGCTTGTATAGCAAAAGCTAAGGTTTCCAATTCAATCCCAAGAACTACAAATAAATAAAGTGAATACTAATAGGTTTTATACAATGCAGTCAATTTTCAAAGTTCTTTCTCCTGTGCTGTGATTTCAACTCCGTACTACCCCACAATGCTGTGCGAGGTCATGGTCCCCCCCCCTTATAAAATCACTGTTCATCATTATAGCTCATTGCTCTGGTTGGAGAATTTCACTTGGTTGGTTATTAGACCTGCTGTGTTTTTTTTTTCTTTTTCTCATGAATATTAAGATAATCCCTGAGGAAAGGCAGGAGGATGGGAGGTGATGTAATAGGATTGGCTTCTGCTACTGGGTTGGAATTTCCTCACTGTCATTTCTGGCTTTGCAACCTCAGGCTTTTTATATAATCTCTGTTTTCCTTTGGTAAAGTAGAAAGATGGGCCCTTGTTGGGTTTGTGATTTCAATTTGTATCTTGTCAGCCTAAGAGGTAACTCAGATTGTCAGTGAGCCAGATGTTGTGCAAGTTGGTTTGTTTACATCAGCCTTATTTCCATTAAAATATAGATATATAACGCAAAGGGATATTACCTACATTAATAAACCCTTGTTAATATCCATGAGGTAGATTTTGTTAGTTCCATCTTATAAGCCAGGTTTATAAAGTGACTCAGTAATTTGTCTGCATCTAAATCCAGTAAAATCTAATTTGAAAGGTGCACCCAGAAGTCGAGTCTCCCAGGGGTGGTGGGGGTGCTCAAGTTTTCCATTTGCATGCTATTCTTTTTTACGTGCAATCCTGTACGTAACATGCTGTGCAGATGCACTTTCCATGCCAGCTCCTAGCTCTCCTTCCAGACTGTGCCACTGAATTCTTCTGTACTCAGAAGATGTGGATTTGTCACTGCACAAGACTGTAGCTTAAGTGCACCAAGCAGTCCACAGAGCACAAGTGTTAGATGCACAGGTAACTGCAAGTAAGTTAGTATTGATATTGCTATTGGCACTGTTGCTAACATGAAAGTGTTTTGATAGAATTTTAACATGAAGTAAATGATTACCTGTTTTATCAGTACCATTGCTGTCATAAGAAAAATCAGTTCAAGTAACAAGAAGTACTCTGTTATTTAGCCTCCGGATTTATTAGCAAGTATTCCCCAACATCCAAGTTTCAACTTATTCTAGGGTTCTGAGAAGCATAGAGCTTCTAAGGATAGGGAGAAAGAGAGGAGGAAGCATTCTCTGGGAGTCTTTTTCATCGCTGAGCTGCCTGATTCCTGTTTTTGCAAAAACTCTGGTGCTCACTGCTTGCTCCAGAGCAATAATAAACTTTGCCTGGCCGACTGGCCTGGAGTAGTAACTTTGCTGCAGAGTTTGGAATCACTGCCTCCTGGCCTCTCAGACTGCAGCCCTCCTCAGGCTACATCTACCCTGGAGTGAGTCAAAACACAGGGCTCCACAAACCTTGCCAGCCTGGAGCTCCTAAGCTTTAACTTGGCTGATTGACCCATTTCTTTACGTAATTTATCCTCTTTATTAAACCAAAAAGAAATAGCTTGGTCACAAACCCTCCAGCCAGGCAGCAAGAAGAACGCAAGATGGTTTCTATGTCACTGTTATGTTTGGCGCCCACCGGTGCACACATACACACAGACAAACATAGGTCCCCTTCTCCCTGTCTGTCTTCACTCATATGCACCCCACGGTATCTTCAGACACAGTGAGTTAGAAATCATCTAAACAGACTCCCATTACAGCCTACAGCCTCATAATCTTTTTATTTAAAAATTACAGCTCTTCCATTGCCTCACTCCCTCCAGAAGAATCACCATCATTTCTGATGATAAATTGTTTCTTAACTGTTGTCTCAGACGGCCCTGTTTGGGGGATGCGTCAGAGATTTTTGAGGATGCGTTCCTCCTCCTCTTGCAGCAGCAATGCTGTGACTCTTCGGAACCCAGCGAGGAGGTGAGGAGGGGAGCAGAAACACACAGCGCTTTGGTGCTGGGGGCTGCAGATTCTGACCGAGCAGGGCTCAGAATGCACCGTCTCCCAAAATTTCATCTCACTAATTGTCGACCCCTCCCCCAGTCCGCTAGGCTAGTATCATTAGAGAACCGTCCTGTAAACTGGAGCAAAAGGTCAGCCTTCCACTTGGCCTTTGCAGAGCCGCCCAGCCACCCTCAGGAGGGCGAAGGTTGCCAGGATCATAGACACTTCAACTGCTCCCCAGAGATTCTCCTGCCCTCCGTTGCCTGCATCTTCCGAGGCCAAGATGGGGGCTGATAAAGGGGTGCTCTTGGCCGTGTATCCTTGCAACTAGCTGGTTCGCCAGAGTCTGAACCTCGAGTAACCCCCGCTGCAATGCGCCGCCAAGCGCTCCTCAGAGAAAATCCTTTTTTGGTAGGACCCAGTTCTTTGGCCTGGGAGAGCCGCCTAGGAATAGATGAAAACAAACGTGTGGGTTGGGCCAAGGCCTAAGATCGTTGCGCGCCAAGAACCCCAGGGGCGCGGCCGGAGCCCTGAGCCTTACGGAGCCCTGCAAAGGGACCGTGGGGGGGGATGACGGCAGGATGATTTACACGTTTACTCCCAGGCTTGATCCGTGGCGGAAGTATTTGCCTTTCCCTAAAGGATTAATCCTGCTATTAAAAAAAAAAGCATTGAGTTAGTCCAGGGCATAGGGTTACGCAAGAGCCACCAGAGCGTGAAATCCCAGAACAACGTGATTCGCCGAGAAGCCCCAGGGAACAGAGCCTGCAACGCCCCCCCGGACCTGCCCAGCCCGAGCGCGTGGGCAAGCGGCGCTCGGCGAAATTGGGTAGAAGGGAAGCGGTACCCATGTGCTGGTTGGGGCTGGCACTTGAGACGTAGAGAACGATCGGATCTCTGGTTGTTTTCTTCCTGGAAGGGCGGAGAACAGGGAGGGGAAGAAAGATGAAGGGGGGGGATATACGTAGTCCCGTAGGGTTCCTGCCTCCTCCCGGCATCCTCTCCTTGCTAGCGTGCCAGGGCAGAGGAGGGGGAGGGAAGTCCATCGCTGCCCTCAGCAAAAGCTGTTGGTGTGTGTGTGTGTGTGTGTGTGTGTGTGTGTGTGTACTTAAAAAGGAAAGGAAACCTGGAATGAACTGTCCAGGGAACCAGACCTAGAGGAAAAATGGATGGAAGCGTCAGACAAGGGTGCTACGCACTGACTTAGCTGGGTTAAAACAAATACTCAACCCCAACAATGGAGATCAACAGAAAGGAAGGTTTGGACGATGGGGATAGTTGGGACCCTGGCGAAGTGGCCGTTTAGGTCACAAGTGCGATTCCTCCGACCCTTCACTCCATCCCACGAGAGCCAGGGAGGTTCCCATCCGTCTGTATTGAGCTGGGGATTTCCATCAGCTAGCGGTGGTGGAGACCCGTTGCCGCCAAAAGGCGTGGCCTTAGAGCAGGAAGCTCCTCCCAAGGCCTCACCATGGCTAGGGTCATGGCTGGTACACTTAGGCAGACATTGCTGCTTCTGCTGAGTTGGGTGCATGGGCCTGGACTTTAAATATTTTGACCTATCTGAGCTAAGTATTTCAATCTGTTATGGGGGGAGGGGTATTTGGTACATATTTACATTGTGTTGTTCACCCTTGGGCTTGGCTGACCTTAAATAGCTGTATGATCTTGAGCAAGTCACTTGCTCTTCAGTTTTTTTTTTTTTTTCGGTTTCTTTTTCTGCTTCCTTTTGCATGCCTTGTTGGTCTGTGTGGATGACAAAGTATGGCACCGGGCTTCATAAAATGTAAGCAATTATTAACAATATAGTTGACATTTATCTAAGGCCTGAGACTGTGTCCCTAGACATCTCGCCATCAATCCTCACACCAACTTGTGAAGTAGGTGTTGCTTTCCTCAGCCTTCTGTGGAGATGAGGTAGCTGGGCCATGGGGGATCCAGAGTAAAAGGAAACCAGTTTCTCAGGAACGTAGCTTGGTGGTGAAGTCTTGCTGAGCACATTAAAAAAAATACACACGAGGGCTAAAGAGATGGCTCAGGGATTAAGACTGATTCACAAACAGAAGGTCCTGAGTTTGGGTCTGGTCCTGGTGGGCCAAGCCTGGGAAATCCCAGAGCGAAGCAAAAAGGAGGTAGAAGCAATCCAGGATGATTCCTGAAGTCACCCTTGGTCCACAGGGACACATAGTGACTGCTCATACACACACACACACACACACACACACACACACACACACAAAATAAATAAGAGTGAAATAAAATACATAGGAGAAAGAGCTGAAGTTTGTTAGGAAAGAAAGACCATGAGAAGCATGAATTCTATGGTGAAAGGAGCCTCTTCCAGACTGGAAATGATACTACACTAAGTAATAGCTCTTCATTCTCACCTAAGTGTTTTTCCCTGATCGTGGCAGTCAACCAGAGCATAGTGTGTCTCCCAGCACTGGGTTATCTGGAGGACTATCCACATTTCAACATGAATTTCCTTTTCTGGCTGGACCCAGAGGATCTAAGCTCCAGCAGTGCTTAGTAGGAGTAAAAATTGCTCTTTGGGGTCCACAACACAGCTTAGTAGGTAGGTTACCTGCTCGCTCGAAAACTTGGTGACTGAGATGGATCGCCAGAAGCCCACATGGTGGAAGGAAAGAATTGATTTCCAAAAGTTATCCTCTGATCTCTACCTGTGTGCCATAGCATGTCGCTCTTCTTAGATTTTGTTAGACGGAACTTGACCGTCAGGCCTGGAGAGTTTCCACATCCTGTGCCCTTCCCTTGGCCATTGATTCAGTTATTCAATGATTTTTCTAGAGAACACTTCCCTGCCCCCTGCTGGAGATAAAAACCCCAGAGGCTTGCTAGGTAAATGCTCTACAGTTGAAACTGTATACCCATCTTATTTTACTTTTTATTCTGAGATACTGGATCTAAATAAGTTGCCCAGGCAGGTCTTGAACTTGGCAATTCTCCTGCTTCAGCCTCTAGATTAGCTGGAATCTCTGAACACTACTACCTGGCCTAATTTTCAACACACACACACACACACATTGTGTATGCACATACCCTGGCATATGTGTGTTCAGAGAAAAACCTTGGAGTACATTCTCTCCTTCTACCATGTTGGTTTTAGAGATGGAACTCAGGTGAGGTCATCAGGTTTAGCTGTGCACACCTTTACTGGTTGAGAGACCGCTCCGGCCTCTAGATAGCAATCTGTCTGGTGCTGGGGATTCAAAGATGAACAAAGCCAGACCAAGTTCCATTTAGAATCCAGAAGCTTCCATTTCTTCTTTAGGTGTCCTAATTTCCTGATATGATAGCCCAAAAAGCTGTGAGAGGCAGTGTTTGTTCAAGGCTCCCAGCTGTGAAAGTGATTTGGAGTAATCGCTTGAGTCTTGGCTTCTCACCTGTCAAATGCCCATCTTAAATCCTGTTCTTCATCCAAGGGCCCCTTGAGAAATCTTGCGTGTAACACGTAGGGCTGTAGAAAGGCTAAGCCTGACCCAGATCTCCTTCAGGGCGTAGTCCTGCTAAGTGAAACCAATAGAAAACCAGGCCCTATGTTGCCTACTTGGCCATACTGTTCTATCTTGACCTTGGAGGATTTCCTCTGAGTGACCAGACTTGGCACCTCTGCCCAGGATTGACAGGCAAATGAGCAATAACTGCCTCTTGGCCAAGAAGCTGGGGGAAAACAATAGCTCAGTCTCATCTCCTAAAGAGACAAGGACTTCCCCTCCCAAGTCCCTGGTGTGGGGGAGGGAGAGAGTTGGTGGCTCAGAGCTGTTAGATTTCTTTGGCGCCTTTACTTTTTTTTTTTTTTTTTCCAAATTGGAAAGAAGCAATGACCTCCTATTAAAACACACACACAC
Organism: Typhlomys cinereus; assembly: GCA_023101885.1. NCBI lineage: Eukaryota > Metazoa > Chordata > Mammalia > Rodentia > Platacanthomyidae > Typhlomys > Typhlomys cinereus. The sequence goes on along the minus strand of JALPQD010000292.1, from coordinate 911,875 downwards.
ACACACACACACACACACACACACACACACACACAACTAGGCAGGAAGTGTGTAAGGCCCAAGTGGCAAGACTAAGGGTGTAATTACAGGTTTTTGTTCAGCATTTTCATGTAATTAAATCCAAAGGAAAGTGAGACTGGCCCCAGCATCTTGGATGCAGGGCAGACCGGAGCTGCATTTGTGTGTTGGGGCTGGAAGGCAGGAGGTGAGGAACAGATCTGCGGCTTTTCAGTGGAGAGGCGGGTTTCTCGCCTTTATTACTATTTTAAATTCCTTTTCCAAAAGGTAGCTGATCATTCATCTTTTATTCGGTGCCACTGCGCTCTCCTTGGTGACATTTCCCAGCCGCTCGCAGCCTTCTAGGCACTGATTTCCCTTTCCGCCCACTCCGTTCCCCTTCCCCCTTTTACATATTGCCGCTTTCTGCCTGGCTGCTCTCACAGTGTACCCGTAAAAATCCAGAACCAGCTTTCTTGTCTCTGGAGTTTCGATATCCGTGACCTCCAATGTTGTGAAAGCAGCTCTTTTGTTTTGAACAGAGCCCGGTTTTCCCAGTTCCTCTTGATAACAACTTCCTCTCACAGCTGCCTTTCCCGCTGCTGCCTCAATTTCTCTGTTGGCTACAAGCTGGTTCTGCACACAGGAGCCTGGGGCTGCATTACCCTGAACCTAGTATTGCAGAGGAGTCCCTAGCCACAACGCTTCTCTCTCCTATCCTTCCGAAGCCCTCGATGGCCCTTTGATATGCTCTGAACTTTGGGGACTAGCAGCAAGAAAGGATCTACTGTCCACATTCTTAAGGATAGGAGGCCTAACCCACTTCCAAACTAGGGGTCCTGGAGGAGAGGCATTTACATTTTCCCCCATGTGGCAGGTCTCTGGACAGCCCCCTCCTCCCTCCCACCTTCTTCCCTGCAGATTACCCCCACTCAGCCCCCTTCACCTATTCTTCCCAAGAACAGATTGCTTATCAGGACAGGCAGCCAGGAAACCTACTCTTGTCTCTGGCCTCTGCCAGGGATTAACCGCCCTTGGGAACCACACAAAACTTGACTATGTTGGGGCAGGACAGCAGGTAGCTAAAAGGAAGGACCAATGAATTTGACATTTGACAAGCAGACCTGCTGGGGCTACTGCTACTTCTCATCCTCCTTTATTTTAGTAAGTCAGGGCAAAGAACTGAGTTGTATTTCATTCTCACTCCTTTACCCTACCCCCAAAATTCCCCTATCCTCCCTTATCCCTCCTCCAAGCCCTCATAGTTAATGTTTTAATAGTACTGACTTGCCTTTAATTCTGATTAACATTCTCAGCTGGTGTGTGTGTGTGTGTATGTGTGTGTGTGTGTGTTTGTATTGGAGCCTGGCAAGACACACAACAGGACTGCCTGACAAATCCTCTTTTTTCATCCTTCTCTTTGAAATGACATCGAGATGGACTGGGGGGGGGAGCGTGGAGGATGAAGAGAGAAGGCATGGAAAAAAGAGAGGGAGGGGGAAGTAATTTATGTGCTATTCTAAAGCAGCTAGTAAAATTCCTCAGAGAGAATGAATGCCAAAATTGACTGTCGTGGTGGATTTAGACTCCATCTTAAGGGTGAATCAAGTCAGGGCATTTCACTGGACTTTCAGCCAGGAATGCAGAGCCAGATACGCAAATGGTGCTTCTAGTTAGAAGGTACTCTCGGGAAGCAGGCAAGTGATAATTTTGCTCTCACCAGATTCCTCTCCATCAGATTTTTTTTTTTAAAGATAATTCATTGTGAGTTTTTTTTTTTTAAAGGAAAGACACTGAAAGATAAGTCAGGGATAGAAAAACTCCTATAAAACATGACCCCCCAAAAGGAAGGTTCAAAACCTACTTGATCCCAGATAGAGATATCTCCACCCTAGATTTTTTTCCCCCTTTGCTTTACAACTCTGTAGACATCGGGTTAGCAAAAGGTAATAAATAGTCTTTGCACAGCAGGGTCTGGACTAGTGAAAACAGTTTACTGAAATTAATGGGCCTCACTTGAACCAAAACCTCCACTTTGGAATTAATGCCAGACATAGTTTTCCTGAACTCTATCCAACCGCCTAAGCGGCAGACAATTTTTGTTCTATTTGTGCTGGAAAATAAAGCTCAAGCCCTTGATCTCAGTGTAGATTTTCATTAAAAAAAAAAAAAATTCAGCACAGTGAACACTATGCCAGTTTCTTCCTGCCAGTAGAAGCTGTGGTGCTCTGAGCCAGGCATGGCCAAAACTTATCTGGTAAACTTTCCATTGAAAACCAGCTCTGAATTCCCATCATTGGCCCCTAGCTCCTCCTGACATCTGAGAGAGCCTAGGAAAGCTCTAGAAACAGCTCAGCTCTCAATAGCAATCCTTCTTGCCCTGCAGCTCAGTAGAAAAGCTGGATGTGGACACACCGCATTTGTTTGTAAAATCTACACAACAGAGGCGCACACTCTAGGGCATCCACCTTCATACAAACCCATCCACATTTGCCACCTCGCCCCACCCAGTGCTCAAGGTCTTCTTGGTTATGAAACTACTTTTTATTTTTATTGAATTATATTTTTTAAGGCTTAAAGGCGCACTCAACATACATTCCTAGCCTGTGGTTACCCTTGTGGCAGGTAGGGAGGGGGGAAGAAACTGTCAGTGACTGAACCCACCCTAAGTCCCCATTATTAAGAAAAATCCCGGTCACAGTCAGCCTCTGTTCTGGTTCTCGTACAGCCTGCCCTGGTGACACAGGACATGTGGAAAATTTTGAGAGCATTGCGGTGAATGGTGTGGAGGGGGGAGCGTGAGCAGGGGGAGGAAGAGGAGGGGAGGGAGCGAGTTACTTTTTAGCTTCCGCTAAGTACTTGGCAGCTCGCCAAGCCCGGAGGATTCTGGGAAGCGAAAACCTCCCCAGTATAAACTGCCAGCTTTAAGCAGCCCTGACAGTTCTGCTCCTTCCAAACTTGGCAGCCGTTCAAAGTGCTCTTTCATTTGAAATGCTGGAAGCCTGCCATGTGCAATGCAGATTTGCGGTGCCTGTGCGCAGAAGGAACTGATAAATACCGTTGCAGTTGCCATGGGGACAGGAGGCTATCAGAATGGCCTTGTGATCCGCAGCCTCTCAGCGAAGCCTCTCAGCGCGGCAGGCTCTCCCTCCCTCCAGCTTCACCCCCCCTCCCGCCTGCCCCTCCTCCTCTAGTCAGTGAGATGGTGAAATAAATGTTCTGGAAAAAGGTTAACCCTGCCGGCTCTGGCTCGCAAGCAGTAAGGAGGTCAACCTCTTCGGACTTGCCTGGCCCTAAGGGTTTGCCAGGACTACTAGCATCCTTGGGTGGGTTTATCAACCCCCCCTTCCCACCCCCAGCCTTTCTGCTCCCTGGAGTCTTTCAGAAAGCCGTGTTTTTAATATAGCTTTTCAGCAAGCCCAAGTGTAAAAGGCTTTGAGTCATCAAAACCCGGATGTAAACACAGCAGCCCCACATTCTGCACAGTTTGCGTGTATGTTATCTTTTTAATAATATTTAACTGGCAACTTAAAGCTGTGAGCGTGCCAGATATTTTAGCCAGTCACTTACATCATGCAGTCTCCATCTTAGCTGCCTGTCCTCGCCCTGTTCCTCAGCAACCCGCCCTGAAGCTGCAGGAAATCTAGGTCTTTCGGAAAGCATCTTACTGCAAAACAGAGCAAACCCAGTCCGGTAGAACCCTGGGCTTTAGCATGACATCAGCTTGGGCAAACATAGAGGATGTGTTCCTGTGGAAGACAAGACACTGGGTGAGTCAAGGTGAAACGGATCTGTCATTCACGCTGCGATTTCAGGTGACTGCTTTGCAAGGGTGCGCCTGTCCAGAGCCCGCTGCCCTCCTTGCACAATCAGCCACTGGAAACACAGTCCGATTGAATGTACAGAAACAAAATAAGCGCATTCAAGATGTGGTCTGTTTTTCAGGTCCGCAGTGCCAACTCTCAGGGTGGCCTGTTTAATGGGGGAAAAATGAAATCCCCCAGCCAAGGCCTATGGAAACCGAGGAGGGTTAAAAATTTATTTACACTGGAGTAAAAAAGGTGAACAGTTATTCCTTCTTCTCTCGCCATTTCCTGAAGGCTTCCTAGACCGAAACCTTCGTTAACATCCCAGGAAGGGAACATATTTTTCCTGTGGCTTTTCCATATTTTCTGCTAAATATATTCCAGCGCGTTGTTTACCTAGGGTTTTGGCTTTCAGACCTTTATGTACTTTTTAACACCTAGAGCCAGTTCTACTGAAAAATGGTGCATGTTCATTAAAGAGTACTTTATGTGCTGGGCGTTAAGGCGTGGGGCAGGAGAGGGGGCAGGGAATGCTATTTAGGTCAGTCTGTATAATGAGGGTTTCAAGTGGAGATACAAGTCAGAAGGCTGGTTTGTGGAGTCTTTTTATAAAGCAGGCCCTCTGTACCTCCAAGCACAAACCCTTCAATACCACACAGAATGTGGAACCACTTGAGGTATTCCTGAGTATATATGGCTGCCATAGACTGGATCCGCCCCAGTTGGGGAGATTTGGCTGTAGTGTCTTTGAACCTGCTACTCTACTGTCTGCTTATGTCTTGTCATGGTGCTCTGGTTAGGGTCATATGTTTAGTCTCGCTGGAATTTCCTGATCCCAATAAATAAATAAATTATCCCTTCCAAATAAATTAATTAATTAACCCACGAAGCCATCTTTTCGCTTCGTGACAGGCCTGCAGCCAAAGAAGGGTGAGTGTTCAACCGCGATTTTTAGGAGCCGTCAGCCCCTTGTAACATCCCGAGATGGATTTTAAAGGTTGGAATTACACTGGAGCTGAAGGCGGAAATCAGGTGACTTAAAGCCCACCCCCCCGCCCCCTTTCCCCAGACGGTCCAGGCAGCTGGGTTTTTGGCTCTCGCAGCTGCTAAGCTTTGGCAAGCCAAGAGCATATTTCTCGGTGGTGATTCCTTCCCCAGGTTGACGGACATGTTTCTGTACTGAGCGCAGCCATGTTTCCTGACTGTTTGTGAATCAGAGGTTGTATTTTTAACCCAGGGCTGCTGGTGACAGTTTTAAACTGGAAGAACAAAGCAGATTATGACGTTCTCTTAGTTCCCTTATTGTCAGAGTCCGGAGACAGAGACTATGTCTGAACTGTTTGCCACCTTTAGCTGCTGAGTGTTCGTTTTCTCGTCCCGACGGTCTCTGACCACTGTCCCCCAAAGGGGGGGGGTGTTGCTGCAGTCACTCTTCCACATTACCCTTCCTTTCTTTCAGAGTTCTCATGGGTGTTTGTTTATTTATTGATTTAGGAAAGAAACCACTTGGTACCCTCCAGGATCTTTCCAGACAAGTCGAACCCCAAGATTCCAAACAGCCTTAACAATGTGTTCTGCCCCTGCTCTAACACGGGTGATTCTAGAGCAGAGCCCGAGACGTGACCCTTCCGTACCAAGGTGAAGTCAGATTCTCAGAAATCCATGGATTAGAAAGGTCTGTCGGGCCAGTTCAAGAGCAGCGGAGAGAACAATTCTCTTTTGTTTTGTTGTCTAGCATGTGACCAGAATGCTGCCAGCTAATTTTAACCCCACCAAAGTACTGCTGGAAAAAAAAAAAAAAAGCCCTATCTTGCATCTGGAGAGAGACACTGTGGGCTGGATAAAAGCTTTTTCAGCCTGTGTTCCTTCCTGTTTCAGTTTCCAAACTTGCATTATCGGTAACCTGAAAAAAAAAAAAAGATGAGTTTCACCAAATTCCTGGATGTTGCGAAAGAGGACAATGAGTCTATTTCCAGGGTTGTGAGTGTGTCTGGCACAGACTCTGGAAGTCATTGTATTCAGGAGGGAGAACATTTTGGGGTTTCCTGGTGCTTTCCTTCTAGGGTCTCACAGCCCCCAGGGAGGGTCCTCTGGGGCTGGGGTGGGGACAGGCACAGCTGTCACAACAACTGTGAAGGCTGCCTTCTTAAAAGACTTGTATGGGAAGTTGGGGTTAAGCCAGGGCGGTGGTAGGTCAAGCAGTTTGGGGGGGGGTGCAGGAAGTAGAGTGAGGGATCATTCACAAGACAGCGCTTTGGCCTGGTCACTGGCTGCCATGTCTCAGTACTCTTTTTCAGCCCCAGACTTCAGGGGCTCCACACCCTGGAGAGTTAGATTCCCTTGTGCAAATCCCCACCAGAACCGACCCTACCCAGCTTCCAAGGTCAAAGGGGATTGAGCAGGTTCACAGGCTGGATTCCCAAAGCACGCCCGTGGTAGTAGTTAATTGTTATCTGGGGATCTCAAGAACCAGAATAAACCAGCCAGCTATGGGGACAGGCAGCTGCTGCCACCATTTGATAGTCAGACAGACAGGTGAGGGTCCTTGACCTGAGCCCACCCTGCAGCCTCAGAGGGGATTCTGGCGCCACCCTCTGCCCAACTTCCAGGACCCAGAGAACTTGGCAGAAATTGTACTGACAGCAGGCTTCAAATTCCTAAAAAGCCATTTGCTCAGCCATGCCCCATCCGACCAACATTTAGGTATTTAGAAGACATGGTCCACATCCCCTTCTGGGTCTGAATCCACAAGCAGGGACACGGTCTTTGGCAGGACAGGGAACCTACCAGGAGACTGTGACTTCTTTGGCTTGAAGGCACTGCTGTAACTTTCCAGGAGTGGTCCAAGAGCCATGAGCAAATTTTTCCCCCTTTGGGTTGTGTGCGTGTATGTATATGTTTGTGTGTACTGATGATTTTGGGGGGCTTACCGAGGGCACAGATGAGGAATTACTTACAGGGGTGTGGTTGGCCCTAAAATAGCTGCAATACTGCAAAGTCCAAAATGGACGGCAGCCTGTGGAAGCTGCTTCATGGGGTCCCCGTTCAGTTACATTTCTACCTCCTGTATATTGTACCATCTCCTAAGACCTGTGCCTTTTCCAAGTATTTTGAGACGGATCTGCCTATAGCTCAAGTTCTCCTTGAACTCGAAGCAACCCTCCTGCCTTGGCCTCTCAAATGACAGTTCCAGGTTGACACTACAGTGTCCTGCAGTTCCTAAATCAAACGTCTGCTTACTGTGTGGTTTGCTGGCTGGAGACTGAACCCAGGGCTTCAGGCGTGCTAGGCAAACCCCTCTGCCACTGAGCTCACTCCCCAGGCCTAAAGATTTGTTTTGAGTACCCACTCTGCAGCCTCAGAGGGGGCTCTGCTACCGCCCTCTATCCAACTTCCACAACCAAGAGAACTTGACAGAAGTTGTTCTGACAGTGGGCTTCAACTTCCTAAAAAGCCATTTGCTCAGCCACGCCCTGGGCTCAAGAATAAGTGAAATGTTTGAATTTCATTGATTGCGTTCTTAGCCAAGGCCTTTATCTGGAAGACCTCCTAGCCCCACCTGTCTTTCCCTAGGGCAGCAGCAGAATCTTTACCGGATCACTTAGGACGCCCAGGGTCTGTCTGTTCCTTGGGCTTCCGGGTTTCCAGCTCTCAGCTGTCATTAGACGCATTCCTCACTTACCTTGCAGCCCTAGAATTCCAGGCAGTTTCCTAAGAGTGTCACAGCTGGAATTCAGCTGCTCGGGTGGAGCGAGCAGAACTCCTTGTAGGTCAGCAGGGTGAGGGAGGGCAGGGAATGCTGCAAGGTTGGGAAAGTCCTTTCCAGAACCAGAGCTCAGGAATGCACTGGGGCTTCTGGTGTGAAAACTTTCCAGATGGGGGAGGGAAAGGGTAAGTTTTGGCCCTCTGGGTAAATTAAAAAAATTGCCCTGGGGAGGTCAACTGTTTTGAAACCGGCTTTTAAGAAAACAACACAAAAGTTTAAATTAACCTGGAACCCTCTTCCTTTTTCCTTTTTCTACTATCCAAGTCTGTTTCCTTGAATACTAATCAGCAGGAGCGTTTGCCCGAGGGGCTCTCCAACTTTGCCTCTTTAAAGAAAAAAAAAATTTATATTATTATTTTTGTTGTTATCTTTGGTTCAGGGAAACTTTTGGATGCTTTCCCAGACTGCTATAGAATGTTTCCAGGAAAAATGCAAAAAGGAACTTTAGGGATGGGAGCTTCTCCAGAGGGGGCTGGACTTGTTTTTCCGAGAGCCAGAGCTGGGGGCAGACAGGTCCTGCTTCAGAGTCTAGCCAGGCAAAAGGGCAGACAGTGCCAGAAAGATCTATGAGCATCCACGGGGGAGTAGGGGGAGGGTCCACATGTGGATATTATCAAGATGCATTGTGTACAGGTACAAATTGCCAGAGAATAGATGAAAAATATTTTAAAAGAATAAAACAGATCTGAGTATCCAAAAGAGCAGAGAGAAAAGTGGACCCTTGGTTAGCCCACCCGCTCCTGAGCCTTTAGCCTCTTACTATGGCAACTGCAGGGTTGTTACAAGTGAATTAAAGCCCTGGGTTCCATGGCGACTGCAGGGAGCCAGGTTTGAACTTGGTTCTCCAGGTAGCCACACTTGTAGTTTTTGCTTCAAAAACTTCCCTAAAGAGCTGGGGGTGTAGCTCAGTTGGTAGAGTGCTTGCATAGCATGTACGAAGCCCTGGATTTGATCCCCGGAAGGAACAAAATGAGGTGTAGTGGTGGTCTATGTCTATAATCTCGACAGGTGGGAAGTAGACGCAGGAGAACGGGAAGTTGAAGGACATCCTTGCTAGTTTGAAGCTAACCTTGGCTACCTGATACTGCCAGAAACAAACAAAATGAAAGAATTTACCAAGAGGCTACTAGGGAAATGGGGGGAGGGGGGTCTAAGGTCACCCCGTAGTATTCTTCTTAGGCACAGAAGGGCAAGGGTACATGAAAAGTGTGTTTGTTCTGTGACTGCCAGGGGTGGTACTGACTCCCAGGTCGGGCAAGTCAGGGCAGATGCCAGAGCTGATCCAGAAACATATACAAAGTTACATGCATGTGTGTATTAGAGGCACGTACAGCCCTAGCCAGAAAGCTATGGGGAGACACACTGCACCAGGGCCCAGACAACCGGGACCATCGAAGGTACTCGTGGCTCCTGCAGAGCAAAGGCAGTTCCAGTTCCTGTTTCCTAGAAGCATGTGCCATGCCACGTGGTCTGCTGATACAGCTTCCTGAGCGAAAGAGAGAACTCCTTCCGGGGGCCCCAAATGAGATCAGAGCTGTGGACTATTCTCTAGGGAAAGAGGGGAAGTCCTTGCTCACCTGAGTCTGTCCCTTTAGCTTAAAAATCAGCAGCTAGCAACTGTCACAGATCACTTAGTAAGATCCTTTCCCCCTTTACCGGGGTTGGAAAACCCAGGTCTAAGTAAATGCTCTGCACAATGCCAGAAACAGGCCGCCCTTTCCTTTCCACCCAGGGGCCAGAGACTTAAGAGCCTGAAAGTCACTAATTCTTCTCTCTTAGCATTCCTATCTGGGAAATGGAGATAAAGATAATTGGCCACAAGCAGAATTGATCGCTATCTATTAATAGTCACTTTTGCTGTGATGGGTAATCTTCCATGTCAGCTTGTCAGGATTTGGAGCTGCCATAGAAACGCATCTGTGGGTGTGTCTAGGAGGGTGTTTCCAGAAAGGTTCCATAGAACAGGGAAGACTCACCCAGAATGTGGGTGGGTGGTACCGTGTCAAGGGCTGCCATCCTAGACAGAATGGAAAAAAAAAAATACACACACCGAAAAAATTGAGCTGAACGCGACATTCACCTCTTTCTCTGCTTCCTGACTGTCAGCACAGTGTGGAGAGCTGCTTTAAACTCCCGCCACCGCGCCCTTCTCACCATGTTGGACTGTATCTGCAAACTGTGAGCAAAACAAACAAACCAAAAAACCCACCAATAACAAAGCATCTTTCTCTGCTTAAATTGCCTTTTTTCTAGTGTTTTATCTTAATAACAGGAAAAGTCACTGATACACTTTCTTTCTTCCTTGTTGTTCTGATTTTTTTTATTATTTTTTATTATTTATTCAATTGTGCATGTATGCATGTGTGTATGTATATGTGTGTGTGTGTGTGTGTGTGTGTGTGTGTGTGTGTATGTGTAGAACCACGGACTAATTCAGGAACCACCATGGACCGCCTCTACCTCCTTCTTGTTTACTCTTCCCCGGGATTCACAGGCTCCGCCCTACTAGGACCAGAAACGCAGGCCGCCCCGCTTCTGCCCAGCATCTATACGTGGGGTCTAGGATCCAAACTCAGGACCTTCCGCCTACAAGGCAGAGGCTTAACCCCTGAGCCACCTCTCCAGCCCATGTTGTTCTGATTATTTTCAGAAGTTTAGTCTTTCTACACATGCACTGGGAGACATTCTAATTAACCTAAGGGAACCTTGGTTCCCCCCAATATTTCCTGATATCTTCCACCCCTCCCACATGAGATTTGAACCTAGCACCTCATATAAGTTAAGCAACTGCTATACCACTGAGCTGTGTCCCCTTTTTCCCTCTCTACCTTGCTTTTAGAATAAAGATTTAAAAAGTATATTTAATTTTATTTGAGAGAGCATACGTCACGGCATGCTTATAATGGAGGTCAGACTACATTATTTGGAAGCCCTGGATTCAGACTGGATTCAGGTCTGCAGGTTTGTACATAGATGTCTTCAGCCACTAAACCATTTTGCTCCCCCTACCCCTGTTTTACTTTTTTATTTTGTGAGAGTTCAAGTTCCCCAGTCAAACTTTGAACTTTTGTTCCTTCTGCCCGAGTAGCTGGGATTAAAAGCCCATCAAAACTGAGCATTTCTTTGACCTTAAGAGAAAATGGGTTGGGGGTGTAACTCAGTTGGTAGACTGTTTGCCCAACACACTCAAAGCCCTCTGCTCAATTCCCAGCACTGCAACTGGGCATGGTGGTGCATGCTTGTAATGGATTCAGGAGGTCATCCTTGTAAGGTATTACCCTCCCAACGTGCCACACCATGGACTAGATGGAAGTTTTAATGAAGTTCTAGAATCGCCAGGAACCATAGGAAAAGGAGAGAGAGGCTCAGAAGAGGGGAATGCACAGTGTCGGTAGTAGGCTAAGGGGGCGGAGTCTGGAGGTGATGTCTGGGACTTTGCCCCGCTCAGGAAGTGTGGTCAGGGTCCATCTTTGGTCTTGACCCTATTAGCACTAAGGATCAGGTGCCAGCTGACCATTAAGGGGCAGTGGCCATCAACAGAAGCTCTGCCCTGTGTATGGGGGTGGGAATTCTGTCGGTCTTCAGTCATTAGAAGCCAGTCTGGGCTGCATGAGATCCTGTCTCAAGAGGTCCGACGATTCTGCTTTTGGAGGTTATGCTGGTGATGCTGGCACCGTAGCCGCCATCTTGCTGTGAGGAAGGCACCTATCTGGTGCCTTAAACAGACATAGAGGATAAAAGGAAATGCAGAAATAGTCTTTTTCTTGGTATTGTTCAGTGGCTAGATTACCTTGTCCTGCCCAAGCCACCTACTCTTATGTTATTTCCCAAGATCATCAATTCCTTTGTTATTCAAATGAGGGACATCTGGCTCAGGCTCAGTCTAGTAGCACCAAGGTTGCTGTGGCGTGCAGCCGGAGCCTCTTAGCAGATAGACTTAAAAGGTTGTTGTGAGGGCTACGCACAGCTTATACATTGCCTAACGGGACGCCTTGTGGGAGGTTCGCTGAGATGGGGTGAGGAGAATGCATTGGTGACCTCCTCAAGTGACCAAGTGCTCAGATGCTGAATGAGATGAAAGCAGGAGGGTAGTGGGGTTCTAATGCAGTAGGCAGCATCCTGAAGGAGCTCGGGGGACGGGGAGGGGTAAGTCTCCTTTTTTTTTCCTCTTACCTTAGCCAGAGTTAAATATTTTATCTATCTATCTACCTATTTATTTACCTATCTATCTGTCTGTCTGTCTGTCTAGTGTGTATGTGTCTCAGAGTGCACTGTGTGTCCTCGTAGAAGACCAAGGGTGACTTGGGAATCATCCTGGATTGCTTCTACCTCCTTGCTTGGCTCTGGGATTTCCCAGGCTCCGCCCGCCCAGAGCCAAAAGTGCAGGCCACCTCAGTTTCTGCCTGGCGCTTTTATGTGGGACCTGGGATCCAAACTCAGGACCTTCCGCTTGGGATGCAGAGTCTTAACCCCTGAGCCATCTCTCCAGGCCCCTTGGCTGGAGTTAAATGTCCCAGAAGCAGACCTTTCTAATTGTGAGAACCTCAGTTTTGCAGCCGGGTGGTCCCTGTTGGTTCAGGGGCTTGGAAGGCCCACCACAAGATGAAGGGCAGGGGTAATTTGTAGCTCCAGGAGGAGTCTGGGTTTGGAAACAGAACTAGGTTCTACGGGAAGCAGAGCTTGAAACCCATCACAAGCCCACAGACCCCAGAGACACCCTCAGTCCACTGTGAGGGGCCCCCAGACCAGACAGCAGACTGGTTTTGGCTGGTTCGCCAGGACCACAACAGCCACCCCACACATGCCAGTTCTCTTAGTCTAGGGAGCTCAGCCTCCCCGAGAGTTCCGTCGGGCCTTGTCCGCCCAGCCTTGTGGGGCCTGACCGCAGAGTCAAAGCAGGGTTCGTACAAGGACTCGGTGTGGAAGAAGCTCCTCACCCCACCCGCAGGCCAAGAGGGAGGGGACTTGGAGAAGCAGGGTCTGAGGCCCCCTCTTCTACAGCAACTCACACCCTAGAAAGCCTATCCCAGTGTCCAGTGCTGCCTTCCCTCCATAGCCACCGACACTCAGTTCTGCCCCAACCATTTAATGATTATTTTTCACGCAAGATGCTGTGTTCCTGTTAACCAGTGGGGGACCAAAGAGCAAGATCAGAGTTAGAAAGGGCCCCAGCCAGGTCTTTAAACCTTTCTCTGAACTTCCTCCCTATCTGTCCAAGCCCAACATTGACAAAAGGAAAAAAAGAGAGAAAGAGAAAGAAAGAGAAAAAGAAAGAAAGGAAAGAAGGAAGGAAAGAAAGAAAGGAAAGAAGGAAGGAAAGAAAGAAAGAAAGAAAGAAGAGAGAGAGAGAGAGAGAAAGGAAGGAAGGAAGGAAGGAAGGAAGGAAGGAAGGAAGGAAGGAAGGAAGGAAAGAAAGAAAGAAAGAGAAAGAAAGAAAGAAAGATTCTCTTGATCTGGAATGTGAAGCAACCCAAATAGAAACTGAGGCACAGCTAGGAAGGGGGGCAGGATTTGCCTTGGGGTCTGACACAGCTTGGCAAGGCATGGTGGGAGTTTGGTAAGGTGGCAGGAGGTAATTCCAGATCTCTCTAGAACAAGATCTGCTGAGGCCCGAAGAAAGAACTTCTTTCCGAAGATCGCAGCTCCATGCCTGGCTCACCTTTGCAGGAGAAAGGAGGCTCGCCTCCCTGCGCGCGGGATGGTAGAGGCCCTGACGTAGCTGGAGTGCCAAGCCTGCCCTCTTCACTGGGAGCTGGTTTTCACCTCTCCAGCATCCGGAATACTTCTGTAATGTATGCCAGGTGGCTGGAATTGACACTAGCAGGAAGTGTCTTCAGGAGTTGAAGGGATGCAGCCCTGGAGCTGGTAGAATGTTCTAGTGCCACCCAGAGCTTGGGGAATGTGACAACCTCTCAGGGGGCAGGCGTCAGAGGAGAACATGTAGGAGCCATGTCTCTTCTGAGAAGCCTGGGTCTCAGCCAATACTCTTTTCCAGGTCCCCTCCTCAAGGTAGGGGTGATAAATCTGTTACCAGCCCAGGCTTCCGCCGTATTCTCATTTGTAAAACGTAAAATGAATAGAATAGTACCACAGTGATTAATTCTACGTGTAAACACTGTAAGATTAGTAGCCTGGGATGTTCAGTGAGATAACGGATCTTGCAGTCTGAACAGGACCATTCAGTAAATGATAGTTCTTCACCCCAGAAATGCACTGTTCTCAGAGGAGTTGTGGGGAGGCTAGAAAGAACCCTCTAGAACATAGTGCGTGCACGCCCCCTGCTGGCTGGGAGCAAAGGTGCTAGCTTGGGGCCGGGGCCAATAGCCTCTGAACAACCAAGCCTCCTGGGAGGAAGGCAGCAAGGCAAGGGAGGCAGAACCCAGTTGGGGAGTCACGTTGCCCTGGAGTCTCTAGGCGTGGATTAGAGGCTGTATGACTGTTCCTTCCCCCGACAGAAATTCTGCATAGGGATACAGAAGCTTACAGAGATCCTTGCATTTGGAGCGATTTTAGCTTCTAATCCTCCTGCCTCTACCTCCCGAGTGCTGGAATTACAGGTGTGCCCCCACAGCTGGTTTGTGCATTGCTGTGAATTAAAACTCCAACGCTTTGTTCCTGCTAGGCAAGCACTCTACCAACTGAGCTGTATATATTCCCAGTCTAGCTTACTTTGTCTGAGACATCCTCTCACATTCTGTGTGTGTGTGTGTGTGTGTGTGTGTGTGTGTGTGTGTGTGTGTATGCACACATGCATCTGTATTCATTCACATAACCAATTTTATCAAGCGATCGACATGTTTTGAAGTCATTCCACTATGCAAGACAGACAGTCACAAGACTCAAATCCTGGCCCCAACGGAGCACACGTTCTAACATGGGCAAAGCGTGGGGCTGAACAGTAAGCAGTTGATCACATAACCATGATGTCTGATTGTAGTGTGTGCTATGGAGAAAACCAAAGCTGAAGGTGAAGGTCTCATCCTAGGATGAGTACATAGAGTTTACACAGAGTGAGCCTATAAGATCTCATCATGAAGAGAACATTTAATACATTCTTTTTTTAATTTATTATTATTATTATTATTTATTCAATTGTGCGTGTATGCGCGTATGTGTGTGTGTGTGTGTGTGTGTGTGTAGAACCACGGGTGAATTCGGGAACCACCATGGACCGCCTCCACCTCCTCTTTGTTTACTCTGCCCTGGGATTCACAGGCTCCGCCCTACCAGGACCAGAAATGCAGGCCACCCCCGCTTCCACCTGGCATCTATACGTGGGGTCTAGGATCCGAACTCAGGACCTTCCGCCTGAAAGGCAGAGGTTTAACCCCTGAGCCACCTCTCCAGCCCGAAGAGAACATTTAAGTAAAAGACTAAAGACACAAAACAGGGCTGGGATATAGGAATATAGATCAGTAGTAGAATGCTTGCTTAGCATGTATGAGGCCTTGGGTTCAATCCAGACCCTGATCTCACACATACACATACACACACACACACACACACATACACACACAAGAATGATCCATAGAACTGGACATGGTGTCATGTTCGTAATTCCAGCACTTGGGAGGCAGAAACAGAAGGACAATTAACATGAATTCAAGACCAGCACTACATAGTAAGACCCTGAAAAAAGAGAAAGGTCGGGTGATCAGAGGGACCATCCTGTGGAGAATGAAGAGATGGGATAGCATTTGTAGTCAGAGGGAATGGAGGGACAGGATGCGTTGGGCCTGGTCATCCACGGGAGGATGTTGCAGGTTTCGAAGCCATGAGTGACATTTTCATCCCTCATTTAAGCAGGAGTGGAAACGGTTAGAGGGGGTTGGCAAAGGGTTGGTAGCTAGGACCAAGGCAGTGGTGGTAAAGTTGCAAGAAAGCCTCACTACTTCTGGGTGTCCTCTTAGGTTAGGCAGGTGCTAACCAGCCGTGGAGATTTCCCTGAGCGTTTCTCTGTTAACCCCTAGGATATGTAGGGGAGGGGCTGTGCATCCCCAGGACACAGCAACGGATCACTGTGACGCTCCTGAGAGCTACTTTCCCTGAAGGAGTGGGTGGGAACTCTATGCGCACAGTACTCAGCAGATTCTTTGCACTTGGTACAGAGGAACTATTTCTGTTTTATTTCTGGCCCCGAGGATTGAACTTAAGGCCTTATATGTGATGGACAGGTGCTCTACGCCTGAGCCGAGTTGTCAGCCATCTCTCTCTTTTTTGGGTGGAGGAGGGACAGGCCTTACTAAGTTGTCCATGGTGGTCTTGTTTTTTTTTTTAATTTATTTTTTTTAATCTATTTATTATGTATTCAATTGTGCGTGTGTGTGTGTGTAGAACCACGGGCGAATTCGGGAACCACCATGGACGCCTCCATCTCCTGTTTACTCTGCCCCGGATTCTCAGGCTCCGCCCACCAGAACCGGTGTCTATACGTGGGGTCTAGGATCCGAACTCAGGACCTTCCGCCTGCAAGGCAGAGGCTTAACCCCTGAGCCACCTCTCCAGCCCCTCCATGGTGGTCTTAAGAGCACCTGATACACAGCCAAGGATAACCCTTAACTTCTGATCTTCATGCTTCTACCTCCCAAGTGCTGGGACTAGAGGCCTGCATCACTGTGTAGTTCATGCGGTGCTGGGGATGGAGCCCAGGCTTAATGCATGCTAGCCAAGCCGTCTCCCACCTGAGCCGCACACCCAGCCTTTGCAGTCCATTCATAAAGTTCCGAAGTTAGCATCTGTCTTGATGGGTCAATTTCAATGACAGCCCGATTGAGAAAAGTGGGTGGGAAGAGATGATCCAGGAGACTTCCTGGCAGGAAACTTGGCTGGTTTGTCTTTTTTTTAGGCAAAGAAACGGAGGCTGAGAGAGGGTAGATGTGAAGTTCATCTGAGAACCAGAGACGATATCTTCCGGATGCCTTGCACTCAGTGAAGGTGCTCAAGACCCGGGGCACTCCCTGGAGAATGAGCAGAGCTTTGGCTGAAGCAAAATGGAGGCACAGGCATCATGTGTAAGACGTAGACCTATACTTACCTGGCAGGGGAGATACCATGATCACGAAGGTGGTTTTCCCAGGGTGAGGCTTATCCATTGCACTCCGGATGTGCTGACCCCTGCGATTTCCCCAAATGTGGGAAACTCGACTGCATAATTTGTGGTAGTGGGGGACTGCGTTCGCGCTCTCCCCTGAAAAAAAAAAAAAAAAAAAAAAGACGTAGACCTACCATCTCATTCTAGCCTGCAGACCAGGAGCCCTTGGGCCTGATGTGACTACTGGGTCTGGTCTGTGAGCAAAGCCAACAAAGAGAAGAGGAGTTGATTGTAGCTCAGTTTGTAGAGTGTTGGTTTAAGCATGCCGAAGCACAAGGTTTGGTCCCCAGCAGCACAGAAAGAGTCTGTGCTGGTACATTCCTGTAATCCCATCACTCAGGAGGAGGAGGCAGACAGAGCAGAAATCCAAATTCATGCTCATCTACACAGGGAGTTTGAGGCCAACCTGGACTACAAGAGACCTAGTTTAAAACAAACAAAAATTTGGAATTGGTTTTTTATTACGTTTTTTTGCCTAGTTACACAAGCTCAATAGGTACTCCCCCTTTTTAAAAATTTTTTTAAGTTAAAAAACAAACTAGCAACAGCAACAACTAAGTCCAGAGACAAGAGCTTGAGTTGCTTCAGCTTTCTCTGGCTGTGTGAAGACCGAGTTCATATATCAGGACTTTAAAACAGCAGCTTGCCATTTCTCATGATTCTGTGGGTCAGGAATTTGGACAGGGCACAGTGGGGAGTTCGTTTGCTCCACATGGCCTGAGCTGGGGTCATAGCAGGTGGCTGGACTGACAGGGAAGGGCCGAAAAGGTGCCCTTGTTGACTTGGGACTGCAGTGCCCCTGCACGTGGCCAGCATGAGACTTTCAGAACAGAGGAGTTTCTTCTTTGGCATTGGAAGGAAAGTGGAAGTTGCCAGGTTCCTTAGGTGCCAAATCTGGGGCTGGCACGGTGTCATTTGTATGGCTTCTACTAGCCAGAGCAAGCCAGGGCCTTCAGCCCTCGCCCATGCAGGAGCTAGAGAAATGGGATTTGTTATCTCCGTAGGTGAAACAGCAAGTGCTTCTTGGAATGGCGGAA
Source organism: Typhlomys cinereus (assembly GCA_023101885.1). Lineage (NCBI taxonomy): Eukaryota > Metazoa > Chordata > Mammalia > Rodentia > Platacanthomyidae > Typhlomys > Typhlomys cinereus. Next base: position 894,178 of record JALPQD010000292.1, on the reverse strand, counting down.
CACGCCTCAGGCTATGGGGGCGGGTAACTATCACTCTCATCGCTAGCCTTTCTCAAATGGCCTCTGTCCAGTCCCGGGACTGGTGGAGGAGGCCTGCTAAGCCCTCGCCCCAAAGCACATGCCTGGCCCTCCTGCCCAGTGACCACTTCTTGCTTTGTGCCTCGTTGCAAGGTGGCCTCACAGGTATTTGTCTTGTCTCCTTAAAGGCAGGCACTAGAGTTTCCTCAGGAATGTACAGGAAGCTAGTACAGACACTCAGCCATCGACACAACCAGGTGATGGCTTCTTAGAGCCAGAGCCTGACTCTTTCCCCATTCAGCTAATACAGCCATAGACTACATATACCTCGGCCTCGGGGACAGCAGTGGAGTCTTATTCCCGTGGGACCAGGCTGCCATGTCACTGTCACAGTCTGGTTCCCCTGGGAATGCAAAGCCGTCTCCCATCCCTAGCGTTTGACTCAGAACTTGCCTTTTAGCAAATGTCCAGGGGTTCCTCTGCGGATGAGAGTTTGAGACAATGGAAGCAAGGGGTTCCTCCAGGAAAGATTTGCATGACCTTGTGTGAGGACACACTCAGGACAGAACAAATACTATGCTGAGGACAGACCAAAAAGAAACGATCCCTGCCAAGTTTAGTTTGGAGAACCGATGATTTTGTTGGGGTTACTTACAGGCACTTCTGGTCAAGCAGCCACATCACCATTACTTACAGGAGCTGTGTTGGGGAAGCTGCATGTGCCACTTACAGGCAGTTCCACTGGAGTCTCCTCCAGGGATCATCTGCTATTTACATAAGCCCAAGGAGGGACCTCACAGGTCTTGTGACTTTCCTGTGAGTTCTTGTAGTTGGTGAGTTTCCGAAGCTTCCTGGGCCCTCCATAAAAGATAAAGAGGGAAACAGCACGGACAGGGTTAGAAGGGGAGAGATAGGTGGAGCCCACCTGAAATGAGATGTAGGTGCTTGATTTTCAGCATGTACCCTTTTGAAATAAGTCCAGGTCTCTAAGGGTCTGTTACTGCAATTTTCCAGAAGCTCCTCCAGTGATTTTAGTTGAAGGTCGTTGGTTGAAGGTATTCAGGTGTTTTTGTATGTTGTTTGGTTTCCCGTAGCCCAGGCTGGCTCCTAACTCCAAAGATAACTTTGAATCAACTTCTGATCCTCCTGTCTGTACCTCCCAAGTACTGGGATTACAAGCATGGACCACCTTGTGTGCACGCAGGGTGTCTGTTCTTAAAGGGCAGTTTCTGGACCACCTGCATCCAGATTGCTTGGGGTAATTTGTTAAATATGTAGCTTCTTGGGTTCTACAGCAGGTGTTGTAAGTCCAAATCCACATTTCAGCCCTCAGTGTTTTTGTTGGTTAGTTTTTCATTTTTTTTCACATTTGTGTCTCTGTGTGTGTGTGTGTGTGTGTGTGTGTGTGTGTGTGTGTGTGTGTTCATGTGGAGATCGGAGGACAGTTTGTAGGATCAGTTTTCTTCTTTCACTGTGTAGGTTCTTGGGATTGAACTCAAGACGATCAGGCTTGATGCAAGTGCCTTTATCTGCTGAGCCGTCTTGTGGTGCCACGCTAAGTTTTTCATATGTGCATTGAAATCAGAGGCCTCGGGTTTAGCGCCGTAAATAAGCAGCAACAATAACAGTGAGACAAGGGCATACTACATACTTCAAGGTTGACCTTGAATTTGAGAAACTCCTGCCCCACCTTCTAAGTGCGGGAATTACAGTTATGCACCACCATGCCTGCCCACAATGATGTTTCTAAATGTTACAAGCAATAATGTACAAACATGGAAAAATATAGAGAAGTAATAATAGAAGGTAAAAAAACGGCATACTCCCACTGCTGAGAGAAGGGTGGAGGGCATCCAGTCAAGAAAAGGGAAGGAGGCTGCCACCGGTGCCAGGGGTCGGTTGTGATCTGAGCGCTGTTCTTTTGGCAGGGTGGAGCCTGTCATCTGGCCTGGGACAGAATTATTGCCTCCAATTACATGGTTGATTATCAATTACTTGTGTCCATGGGAGAGCATGTGTGCGTGTGTGCATAAGTGTCTTTGCAGATCATTAAGGGTCGTAATTCTGGATTATCGTTGATTAACGAGAGGGAGGCCTGGTACCTCCAGCGGCTGGGATGGCAGCTCCGCAATTATGTCCCAGCTGATCGGTAATTGGTGCATCAAAAGATATTCCTCTCTCAGCTGCCTCCTCCCTCTCCTGGCCGCCCCACAGTTACAACTATTGCTCATTGCCTTTCAGCCCAGGTGAAATTCAGAGAGCCGCTTCCTGGCTAGGAGAGGCTGTGGGGCTAGATGGAAGACGCCCTCTCCCCATTTCAGAGGGGGTGCTGAGTGTGTGCAGAGCCCCTGAGATGGAGAGGGGCTGACAGAATTCAGCTTCCCAGAGCTGGCATTGACCACCGTGTCTTATTCTTCTAGTAGCTGCCCAGCATGTTTAAGCTTTCATCTCCTCCCCCCACCCCTCACCTCCTAGAGACTCTCCACCCCTCACCCATCCCCCCATCTCACAGGGATAGGCAGAAGAGACCTAGAGGAGGAAAGTGATGGGTTGGAAAAGCCAAATAATAATAATAATAATAATACAGTTCAGCACACAGCGCATGGCCAACCCCACAAGGCCACAGGGCCCAGGAGGAAGCGGAGACCCCCTTCCACCATCCTTGCGCCATCACAGAGCCTTGGCAAGCTGGCAGATCCTGTCTGGGTCAGGTTCCCTGAACAACACAAGCTTTTGTCCTGCACAGACTACAAATAAACCCTCCCGCGGAGCAGCTCCCCAGTATGTGTGGGGGATGGGAGCTGTGCGCTCCCGAAAATAGGGTAATTCGCAGAGGCGGCAGGGTCTGCCCTTGGATAGTGTTCCCCCACTTTCACACTGCCCCCCCATAGGCCTCTCAACAGTGGTGACAGAATCGAATCCAGGCTCTTGGGTGCCCTTCTCGACCCACATTCTCCTGGAGCCCGCTCCCCTCCTCCCATTGTCTCTTTGCGCTCCGGTCCCCCCTGCTGGAAGGCGCCCCTGTAAGCCCCACACCTGGGCGGCATCCCCACAGCCACAGCGGTTCTGCCCCCCACTCCCCCAACTCCCCAGCAGAATTCTAAGGAAGGCTTTAGGGAGGTCGGGAAGGCTGGGGGTGGGCAGTCCAGAAACCTCCCGAATAAAAGGCTCCCGCGGCTGCTAAGCCGGCAGGTAGTGTTTCTGAGCCTTGCAGCTGTCTTGGCCATTTTCATTTTTATCTACTTAGGGTGGTCAGCGGGTCACCGCAAGCAGGAGACGCAGCGCTAATGACTCCCGGCTCCACGTGGCGACCATTCAGGAAAAAGCTGCAATGTTCTCGCTGCCACATTAATCAGAGAAACGCATCGAGAGCCGTCGCATGGAGACAGCTTTCCTCTCGGTACCTGCCCTGCATGCTAATCACCTCGCCTGGCGGTGAGTCAGCTCTGAGCCTGGCTGGTGGCAGCCGCGGACCAGTGCACAAGCCAGCTCCACCCACGTGGGAGCAGGCAGAGGCGCAGCCCGGCCCGAGACACTGGTGACCATCATCCACGCCCTGGCGGACTGCAAATTCTTCTTTTTAAAAAATATGTATTCGTTTGAGAAGGAGGGAGGGAAACAGAAACAAAGAGGAGAGAGAGAGAGAGAGAAGGCAGGAGTGTGTGCATGCGTGATACATGGGTGGAGGTCAGAGGACAAGTTTCCCAGATTATTTCTCTCCATCCATCATGTGGGTTTCTGGGGGTTGAACTCAGTTACTAGATTTGCTAGCAGAAGTCTAACTGCTGAACTATCTTATCTGTCTTGGGACAGCAAATTCTGGGGAAGTCAATCCAAACCCAAAGCCTGGGCTACTTCCCTGGATATAGTTGGCTGGAGGGAATTTTCCAGAAGCTGGTCCCTAGGACAGTCTGAGTAAAGCAAGAGAAGGCCTCACTGACCGGTACTTCGCTAACAATGACATCACTTTAGATAGTGCTCAACCCTCAAGGACAAACATAAGCAGTCTAGACAGATTAGCTCATTTGATCCTCATGTAGTCACACAGATCTCATAGATGATATTCCTACTTTGCAGGCAAGAGACACACAGAGTGGTTAAGGAACCATTCCAAGGTCACACAAGCTGGTACCAGCTCAGGGAGCCTAAACCGTGTCTCTCCCCTGCCTCTCACTGTTCTCCCCAGAGTCCCCAGAGCTGGTAGTCCACAAGAGAGAATGACCTCAGGAAAGTCTTTGAATGTTTTTGCATTTGTGAGTCATTCATTCATTTATTTGTTGAGTATGTGTTGTGTACTGGACTAGGCAGCAGGGAGCTGGTGGTAAATAAAGACCACAGTCTCCTCAGCCGAAGTCGACATCAATCCCCTATTTCATAAATATGTGATATAACAATGAAAAAGTGTAAGTGCAGGGAAGGAGAGCTAGAAACCCATGGAAATGTGTAACAGGCATTCCTTTTCTCTTCCCAGGGGTCTTGACGCTTCCTTGAGGAAATGAATGCTATTGCTAGTTACCATAGTGCCTGCACCCGTGCTCAAGGCTGGAGGATCAGGAATTCCAGGCCAAGCTCAGCAACACAAAGTTATTCTGAGTTCAGCCTGGGCTACATGAGGCCCTGTCTCAAAGAAAGAAATGCAACTTTCGGAACCCACCCCAGATCTGCTGAGTCCAGAATTCTGGGTTGAGGCTGAGAAATGAATTTGCTGAGAACCACTGGCTTGTGCAAAGGCCCAGAGGTGGCTGAGGGAAGCCTGCAGGTATGTGTAGGCAGAGTTGACCGAGATGTGCCATGGGGGCAAGATGTCATCAGCTTTCACCCACCAGCATGACCAGAGGCTCCTCCCTTCTGGGGACCCTGAGAAACACCAAGTCACCTGAGTGTTCAGGGCGTCCTAGGTAAGGTCAGAGGATTGGGGCGTGTGTGTGTGTGTGTGTGTGTGTGTGTGTGTGTGTGTGTGTGTGTGTGTCATGGCTTCTAGGCCCCTGATGTGACCTTATTTTGGTTTTCAAGAAGCACTGGCCAAAAAGAATTCTGTTGCTAGGGAAGTAGTTTCCCTGAGCCCCTGAGGGCGGCTCTCCTGGTCCTGGTGGGACCCAGAGGACTGAAAGGCAAGTTTACCATCAGATAGAGATGGACGGCTCTGGAGGTGGAGACCCATACTTCACAGAGCTGGCTGGTGGAAGGCAGGTGTCACCTTGCAGAAAGTCAGCTGCCAGTGTAGACAGGAGCTTGCCGGGGAGGCTGGCCACTGTCGGGGGCAACAAGACAGGCTGGGTGTGACCGGTCCCTGCTGGCTGGGGTCATTGGCCAAGAAATAAGCCATAGTTGGTGACAACCAAGCAGCTCCCAGACCCCCGTCTGACTGTATTTACCGGATGCCTACGGTGGCTCCACACTGTGAAGCAGCTTGACGTGGGTCAGCTCTGAAAGTGGCTGGTTTTCTTAGGCAGGTTTAGGCAGCCACGCTGGGACTGTCTCCAAAGGTCTTAGAAAGCCATCCCCCCACTGCTGGGATTACCCTAGAGGAACACCCCCTGCAGATAGGGGAGGGACTGACTTTAATCCTCCACAAGAGATAAGGTGGTCAAGTTTCCCCAACCCTTTGCTTAAAAAAGATTAGTTCTCCGTTGTAGATAAGCCTTAAAGTCAGGCTCAAGATCAGCCGGGTTGGGCCTCAAGTGAATAGACCAATGAGATGTAGAGGATCAAAAGAGCGCCAATCGGGTTTACAAAAACTGGAGCTTGCTTGCCTGAGTATATAAATATATCCGACCTTGGCAGTTGTCTTTGGCACCTGCCCCTCATGGCACTCCATGTTGAAGTCCATGAGTTCTTTTCTAGCTCCTGCCCCTCATGCCTGGAGTCCACGAGCTCTCCAGAGCGCCCTTGCCCCTCATGGTACTCCACGTCTGGGGTCGATGAGTTCTATTTTTAATCTCTCTAATAAACTCTACCTAATCCTCTACACGTGTTCTGGTTTCAATGTTTGACTCCGAACACAAGAACCTGGATACATACAGACTCCTAGAGAGTGACCCCACAACACTTCCGACATTTCTGTCTACAGTGGGGATTGGTTATCTAGGCTGTGGTGCATGAGGACGTGGTGGTGACCAGGACACACGTGCACTCATTCTCCCAGGCAACCAACCTGCCAGGGACACAGAAAGAAGCTGGATGCGTTCTAAGGGCCACACAGGACTTATCTGAATGTCTTCTATTATTATTATTATTATTAAATCAGGAATGACTCCTTTAAAATATTTTACATCTTTATTTGAGAGAAAACAGACATGACCATGACCATGGTTGTGGGCAGAGGCCAGAGGACAACTTTTGGAAGTCAGTTCTCTCCTTCTATCGTACTCTGTAGACCAAATTCAGGTCACCAAGTCTATGTGTGAAACCTTTACTCCCTGAGTTATCTTGTCAACTTTTTTTTTTTTTTTTTTGTCTTAAACAGAGTTTCAAGTGCCCCAGGATAGCCTTGAACTACATGTATGGCTAAAGATAATGTTGAATGTCCAATACTCCTGCCTCTACTTCCTGAGTGCTATGATTAAAGACATCAAATAGTGCATCTGGTTTTGTGCAATTCTGGACGTTGAACACAGGGGTTTGTGCATGTGAGGCAAGCATTCTACCAACTGAGCTACATTCTTAGCTCTTGAATGCCTTTCTTTAAGGATATATTACAGGAAGAAAAAAAAAAACACAAAAAACCAGAGGCAATCACATGCTCCCAGATACGCTAGCTTTGCTCACAGTTACTGTTAGCATCACTTAGCACCTTCCAAGGAGTGACCATGCCCCTGGCATCAGCCACTCTACACAGGGCTTGTACCCACCAGGCATCCTTCCTTCTCGTGCTCCGACTGCCCCAGCTGATTTGCTGTCATGGAAAACCTGACACTGACTCAAAGACCTTGTTGGTAGGAAGGATTGAGCAAGTAGAAGGGGGTCTAACCAAGCTGGCTGGAAAGGGCGAGGACAGTGAATAGGTTAATGAATCAAAGCAGAGGCTTTGGCCTAGCTGACCCCAATTCTCATGACCAGGGTCTGAAGCAGGGCTATCCCTTGGGGGAAACATGGAGGAAGAAGAGTAGGAAGAGTCTGGAGGAGGTAGTTGGAGACAGGGGCTGGGTCCCTTGGGAAACCCTGGAGGTGGTATTCTATTCATCCCTGACTTCCCTTTCCTGGAGTTGCTTGGGATATACCACTTAGCGTTCTCTGAACTTTAGCTGCAGCTACTGAGAGCATGGTGGGAAACGTGTGGCCTTTGCAGTAGAAGGAGCTGCACGTAGGATGGAATGCTTGCTTGGCTGTGTGACTAGATCGCCCTCTGTCCCTTATTGGGGGGCTTCATGTACAAAACGTCACGGGGGTGGAGTTGTGAATGAGCTGGCTGGTATAGCCGGAATCCGGCTGAACTACCAGCACGTCCGTCCTCTGGGCAGTGTGTTCTTCCTTCTGGAAGAACAAGGAAGGAGGAAGCAAAGGCTCCCAGGACACGGAGCTGGGCCCGTGACAGGCTTGGCAGCTATGTCGGTCTCTAGGACAGAAACCCAGAGGGCTGGCAAGACAGGCTGAAGTGGGCAGTGCCAGGCAAGATAGTTGGAGGGGTCCTGGCTTGACACTGGGGACAGTTGCACCCTGTCTGTTAGAGGCAGAGTTGCTGTTAGCCAGAGGCCAGAGTGCTGGCTACAACTGGGTCCTGACCATGGGCCAACAGCCAGCGTGAAAGCATGGGGCCTTGAAGGTGGAGCTCCCCCACTCCCCCAAAATGCTAGATTTATATTACTATACCTTCCCCGCCCCTTGACAAGCTCCTTTTCCCTTTCCGTCGGCTCCCTCCCGTCCGTTCTTGCTTCAGCTGGAGAGGCAGGCTGCCTCTGCAGTGTCTACTGGGAGGCGAGAGGAAGTCCAGCTGAGGGCTGCCCAGGTGGTGCGGAGGGTCAAGGTGCTCGCTGCGCAAGTCAGATGACCCAAGTCTGACCCCCAGAACCCGAGTAAATGTGGAAGGAGAGAGCGGATTGCACAAAGCTGCCTTTTGACCTCCACATGTGTACATCACATACACACACACACACACACACACACACACACACACATCAAAAAGACGTCCAACACGACTGTGAGTCACCAGCCCCTCCAGTGGGATGGTGACCGTTTAATGTTTGGTGGCATCCAACTATCCTACCCGTGGTTCCTCCTCACAAAGTGAAAGATGAGGGATTTTGGAGGGACCAAGAAGTACAATAGCACGGGACCTAGGACAGGCTGGGAACTGCAGCGGCCAGGCAATAAACACAGAAGCAGAGGACAGCGTGCCGCCTTCTCCTCTTTGTTGCTTGCAAAACAAAAAAAGAAGAGTGAGCTGGGGTGATAGCTCATGGCCTTTATCACAGGGCCAGGAAGCTGAGGCAGGAGGATCACTGTGAGTTTGAAATAAAATAGATAAGGAATTGACAATTTCTTTCATCCCTGTGTTTGACCACTATCGCTATTTTTTTCCAGCAATAAAATGTGAGCAATTTGCTATGTGTCATCTCAGACTTTCCTAGTGTGATTATATAATGTATGTGTGCACGTGCGCGCGCACAAACGTATATGAGGTCAGCAGTTTGTTTCATATCGATTTTTCATAAATGGTTAGCCATGTTACAACCAGGGCATCATCTCGGGAAGGCAAATAAAACATCCTTGCTTGGTTTTTCAACATTTGCATAATAGTCCGCACATGGGCATAACTCTGATAGTTGATTCAGCAGCTTTCCCAGCAACCCCCTCACCACCCCCCACTCAGGGTTCCAGGGTGTCCAACCCAGGAGCATACACCAGGTTTCATGGTTAACGGTGCGTCTGTACCAGAGGCCGCCACCCATGTCAGAACGTGGCAGGCCTGCTTGATGAGACACTTCTGATATTCACCACACAGACACACAGACAGGCCTGCAGGGAGCCTGTGCCCGGCCTCCGTGCATGCTCTGAGTGCTTCTGCAGGCATCCCTCTGTGTGTGTGTGGGGGGGGAGATACGTGCACCTACTCTTGGTAGACGCAGCCATGGTGTGTGGGAGGGCGGCTTAGGTTCCTGTGTCTGCTCAGCCTCAGCCAAACCAGCCCCCACAACACACATCTCCCACGTGATTGCTGGCTGGGCTGCTGCTTCCAGGAAATCGATTGCAAAGTCTAGTGATTGTCAGTGGCTCATGCACTGGAGGCCGTCCAGGGAGTAGATTAAATTGTATGAGAAAAATCTCGTCCTGGGCTCAAGACGGCTGGTAATGGAGAAGTTAAAAGAACACGGGCAGACATAGCCTGTCCTTACCCTGGCTCACTTCCCCTGGGCCACCTGCCAGAAAAGTAGCCAGCCCTCTGCTCTTGAAGCTCCTTGTGAGCAGGTCTGGCTGCCAAGGGAAAGAAAGGCCTGGTGCAGGGTCCAAACTGTCTGTCTGCAGCCAAGGAGACCAGCGGAGCAGCTGCTTTCCCGCAGGGAGGACCCAGGTTGACTTTCAGATCTGAACCGCCGGCGTGCTTGCACCTCCAAAAGGTGTTGGGGCTGCTGGAGGCCAGAACAGAGGAGAGAGATGAGACATGGCGAACACAGCACATTTCTTCCCCAGAAACGTGGCTAGGGCTTTCCCTGGTTTCGAAACAACCCATCGTCCCTCTCTAGGGACACTTTCTAGTCTCCAACCTGTGCCCTTTTCTCTAGATCCCAGCTACACACAGCAGCCCGGCCCTGCAGAAACAGGTCCGGTCTTAGTCACCAACTTGGGGAGAGACATATCCCCTTTCTGTGTGACGCTGTCTCCCAGCTCTTCAGGCTGATTTCCCTGGAGTGAATACTCGCTACTGTTGCTGGCGTATACAAGCACTCTGTGCATGTTGAATTTCTCACTTTGTGTGGAACATACCCGCAGCATTTGCTGGTGGGAGAAACAATGGCCCAGAGAGATGAAGGTGACTTGACTTCCGTCACTTCTGAATTGAAAAAAAGGTCCAGTCATTCTCCAGAGACCACGCCCTTGGCCACTGTGCTTATGAATTCTCGCGTGGAATCCTCACATGGGCGCCAACACGAGTAGCAGCTGTCGTTTACACTCGTAACGTGAGGCTGGGTCACCTGCTCAGTTGTTCCAGGTGGTACGTGGCAAAGCCTGCCTGATCTCAGGGCCCTACGGGCTTCATGAATTGCATTTCTCTCCTATCACCTGCCATTAGCCGTTGGGTTCCCGGCGGCAGTGAGTCTGTGCTCACCCTTCCCTGTGGTTTTGCCCTGTCCCTCTCCTTTCCCCTCCTCGGGTCTGTTCGCTGCCTCTGAGGCCCAGCTGGCCGAGAGCATCTCTAGGGTCCCTTGGGATCCCAGGTTCTGACTCTGGAGCAGCTCCGGGCCTGATACGAGAGTCCCTTGCAACGCAGGTCCCCAGAGCCTGACGTCCGGTCCAATCCTTGATCCAGGCACCCGGTCATTTTCACTGCCGAGTAGAGAGAGAATCAAGGGGTAGATGATCATTTTTATTGACAAGCTCTCTTGAGGTTGGAGATGGAGCTTAGTTGCTAAGAGCGTTTGCCTAAAAATGCATGAAAGCTGTGGTTTTGATCCTAGCACTGCATCAAACAGAGCTTGGTAGCATACACTTGTATCCCCAGCATTTGGTTGGTGGGGGTTGAAGGATTAGAGGTTCAAATTCATCTTTGCTATATAGAAAGTGCAAGACCAATCTGGGTACATCAGTCAATCAGTTAATCCATCAAAAGGGGCTGGTCAGATGGCTCAGTAGCTAAAGATGCTTTCTATCAAACCTGATGACCCAAGTTCAATTCCCAGTACTCATATGGTAGAAAGAGAGAACTGACACTTACATTTTTAATTTTTTATTTATTTATTCAATTGTGCGTGTGTGCGCATGTGTGTATGTATGTATGTGTGTCTGTAGAACCACGGGCGAATTCGGGAACCACCATGGACGCCTGCACCTCCTCATTGTTTACTCTGGGATTCACAGGCTCCGCCCTACCAGGACCAGAAACGCAGGCCTCCAGAACTCAGGACCTTCTGCCTGCAAGGCAGAGGCTTAACCCCTGAGCCACCTCTCCATCCCGGAGAACTGACACTTAAAAACAGTCCTCTGATCTCCACATGTGCATGTGGTACTTGTGCCTGCACACACACACACACACACACACACACACACAGCAATTTATAAGGCCGTATGCAGTAAGAACAAATTTTATTAATGAAACAAAAGTATTTTTAATGAGAAAGGCTATTTGCCAAGATGCTAACAGATAATTTTTGTTATCTTGGCTTCTCTGTGTTCTTTATTTTTCAATGAATATCAGTTATTTGCGTGACTTTTAAAAGCAATAAAAATAAACCAAATCCCAGATTGGTTGTACTTCTGCCTGTGCTTACCGCAACCCCACACTTCTCAAAAAAAAATATGTATGCGTTTATGTCAATCAGTATGACACTCCTGCCGCTTCAACAACTGGGTTGAGGGGAGGGGCCTGAGGCTCTGGGAAGCCCCCTCCTGACTGAAGGAGAGGAGGCCGTGGCTTCCTGAAGGTTCCTGGAGGCTTTGTCTTCTCTCTCTCTCTCTTTCTCTCTCTTTCCTCCTTTTCTTCCCTTTTCTTCCTTTCCTCCCTCCCTTCCTCCCTCTTTTCCTTCCTCCATAGGCCCTCCCCTCCCAGCCTATGAGGGAAAGGCGAGCTTTCTCCTGCATTGTCTGCTTCTTCAGGTGACCTACTTGGTGGCAGTTCTGCGGGAGCTGACCTGGTGCCCAGTGTGGGGCCCTCTCTCTACCGCTGAGCCTCGTGGCACAATGAAAAGGAGGAGAAAAGAAACCACATCTGTCAAAACAAAGCACAGCAGTGTCTCGGGGCAGGGCTGTCCTGGTCCTTCCGGAAGACCCGGGTGCTTGTGAGCACGCCTCTCTCCCAAGCGTCCATTGGGTGTGTGGCTGAGGCCTGTCACATTTGCACGCGTGCCCTCCCCCAGATGGAGCAGCTCTGAGGCAGGAAAGGCCCGGGTTTGCAGGGCTCTGGGGTCATGACTCTTCCTGCACAGAGAGGGGAGCATTAGCTCGTGAAGCCTCCTTCCCACGAATACACTGCCCAGGAAGCAGCTTCCTCGGGCTTCTCTCTTCGAAAGAGCACCATGGAAAATCAATCTTTCTCATAAGGGGAGCTTCTCTTGCGCGTTTATCAAAGGCTGTCACTCCTTTCGTAGCCTCCATTAAGGCAGAGCTCATCAGATAGACTTCTGGGAGCCAGGGACAGCAGCCTGATCCAGCTCAGCGGAGATTCAAGGACCATTTGTGTCACCCTGGCTCCATCTTCAATAAAATCTCTGGGGATGCTAGCCTTGCCACTCAGAAACAGCTCCTGTTGCCCCAGGCTTTCTGTACATAGACAGATGGGGGTTGGCACTTAGTTGAGAGGCCCAAGAACAGGGTACCCACCCTTCCAGCTCATCACCAGGTTACCTTGGCTACGTCACTCCTTTCCACCCCCCAGCCCTTCTACCCACACAGTGTGGCATAAAGATGGGTTTCAGAGTGTGTTTGAGGAATTCCCAGCGACCTGCCAAGGACTCTGCTCTAAGAGGCAATCTACTGGTTAAATTCCAAGGCCTTGAGAGTCCTGGTGTGGCCATAGGTAATCAAAGAGCGATTGATAGCGACACCCCGTGGACAGGACGGGTAACTGCAGCAGTTTGTACCGCCTCAGGGTGGCAAGCAGGAGGAGGAGACGAGATGATTACAATTAATCACACTCATCATCTTGTTCTGGGAGCTGTCTTGGAGCTGGCAAAGAAACTCCCAAATCAGAAGATAATCTTCCAGCCAGATCTCCCTACCGTCAGCCTTCAGCTAGACACCTGTTTTGTTCAAATTTTCAAATATTGGCCTGATACAAGAGTCTGGTGTAACAGAGGGAGAAGATGGTAATGACGGTGTTAATAGGAAAGCTTCACGGGCTGTTCAGTCACTCTTGCCATGAATTTCACGGGCATTATCTCTCGTAATGTTCTCAGAGCTCAAGGTTGTTCATATCTCAAATTTTCCCATGCAGAGTGTATGCCATGGTTTGGGAGGGTAAAGTGGGCTACAAATCTGGGCGGCCTGGCATCAGACCTCATTTCCTTCTTTTAAAAAATGTCACTGATTGATTGTCTAATGCTGCAGTGTGCATGCACACATGCACATATGAATATAGGTGTGTGCATGACATAGCATGCAGAGAGGTCCAGAGGACAACTTGTCGATGTTGTCCTTCCATGATATGAGTTCCAGGGATTCAACTCACTGCCATCAGGCTTGGTGATAAGCACTTTTGCTAGCTGAACCATCTTGCCAGTCCCAAAGGGTGTAACCCAGGCTGGCCTCTTGATCATATCCTACCAGTATGCACCACCACAACTGACCCATTTTTCATTTATTTCATGTATGCGTGAGCATGTGTGTGTGTGTGTGTGTATGTGCACGTGTGTGTATCAGAGGGCACATGTGTCCTGGTGGAGGGCCAAGGGTGACTTCGGGAATCATCCTGGATTACTTCTACCTCCTTCTTGCTTCCCTCTGGGATTTCCCAGGCTCTGCCCACCAGAGCCAGAAGTGCAGGCCACCGACGTTTCTGCCTAGTAGTTTTTTATGTGGGACCTGGGATCTGAACTCAGGACTTTCTGAGACATCTCTCCAGCCCCCCTCCTTTTTTCCAAGTACCACTTTATGTTATCTCTCTGCTTGGTGGGGCCCCAGATCTGGGCTGTCACTCATTAGCTGAGAGACCTGGGGCTCATTCCTGAGTCTCAGGATCCCAGACTGTCCAATGCACATCAGAATCCCTTCCCTCGGGAGGGTGTTGTAAAGACCAGAGAAACTGCTGGCTGCTGAGTGCTGCTCAGGAAGCACAAGCCCAGTTCATCTGCAAGTTGCACAATTTCACCTGGGGAGGAGCTACCTGGCAGATGGCAGCAGGTAACAAATTCATCATGGAGAAGGGTTTTGATTTAGATAACAGTGAGCACCAGTCTGCTCACCATGAGGCTTGTGGATGGCAGGCAGAGAGAACTGCTAATGCCCTGCTTCCAGAATTCTCCAAAGGGAGTTGCTTGGCTGGGAAGGTGAAGCAGAAACAGGATCTCCATACTTTGAACCTAGTTGTTCCATAGAGACACTGTTACTAAAGAGCAGCGCCCCCAGCAGGCGGTCGACTCATGGCTTTAGGTATCTGGAGAGACCCTGCTACCGTGAGCCAGCCTTGTAGTTTGGGAAACACAAATTCAAGACCAGGAGTGGGGTGTCTGGATCAAGTTCCAGCTTAGTCTTGTCTTGCTTCTTTGGGGTTACATGGCTACAAGCTTTTCCTTTACCACCCCAAAAGGGGTCAATTTCCTTCTTGCCTATCTCTGTTGACTGGCAGAGGTATGGCCATGCCACCAACTGCTCATGTACAAGACATAAATGCATTACACAACCTCTTAGATAGCGTCTGTCAATTGTAAGTTACATTAGTGATGTTTTTTTATTATTTATTCAATTATGCATGCATGTGTATGTGTGTGTAGAACCATGGTGAACTCTGGAACCACCACGGACGCCTCCACCTTCTCCTTGTTTACTCTGTCCTGGGATTCACAGGCTCCGCCCTACCAGGACCAGAAACGCAGGCCGCCCCCGCTTCGGCCCGGCATCTATACGTGGGATCTAGGATCCGAACTCAGGACCTTCCGCCTGCAAGGCAGAGGCTTAACCCCTGAGCCATTAGTGATGTTTTTAGTCACTGTAACTAAATACTTAACACAAAACAACTTAAGGAATGAGGATATGGCTCAGCGGGTAAAAAGTTTGCAATCCAACGGGGCTGGAGAGGTGGCTCAGGGGTTAAGCCTTGCACACGGAAGGTCCTGAGTTCAGATCCTAGGCCCCACGTATAGACGCTGGGTGGATGCGGGGGCGGCCTGCGTTTCTGGTCCTGGTAGGGCAGAGCCTTGGGGCAGAGTAAACAAGGAGGAGGTGGAGGTGGTCCATGGTGGTTCCCGAATTCACCCGTGGTTCTACCCACTCACACGTACATACACACACATACATACATACACACACATGCACAATTGAATAAATAATAAAAAAAATTTTAAAAAAGTTTGCAATCCGAGCATAAGATCCCCAACATCCACACGAAAGCTTGGCAGGTATAGTGGCCTGTTTGTAGCCCCAGCACTTGAGAGACAAAGCCTGCAGATCCCTGGGCAACTTGGCTACACAGACTATCTAAATCGGTGAGCTCTGGGTTCAGCAAGAGGCCCTGCCTCAGGACATAAAGTGGGAAGTGATTCCGGAATGCATCTGATGCCAACCACTGCCCTGCACGTGTGTGCGCTACACGAATGTGCACCTGTGCACAGTGCGTGCCTCTATACACACGTACCATCCAGCTTAAGGAAGAGTTTCTTTTGACTTACTGTCTGAAAGGACATAAATCTCCATGGTGGGGCAGGCAGAAGGCTCCCTGGTGGGGTGGCCTTCACGCATCCCTGGTGATCAGCAAGCAGAGGGAGAGAACGAGGCTGGAGGTAGAGCTGTGCCTGTCACCCTGAAGACCCACCGGTGACTGCTTCCTATAGCCAAGTCCCACCTCCTAACGGTCCCACAACGTCCCCAAACAGAACCTCCACCTGAGGACTAAAGACTCAAACACCAGTCTCTAGGGGAGGGGGCACATTTTCTATGGAAACCATAACAAAAACTTCTCACTGGTGAACAAAGAGGCAGGATATCCCACTGCAATAGGGTCCATTGCCCAAACCTTGTCCAGAAAGAACGGGACTGGTCCCTAACATTCCAGGCGCTGTATACAGATTATAAAGATTGGGCGGAGACCCTCTCTTGTGACAGACTGATTGCCCATTAGCGGATCATCTCAATCCCTGACAGGATTTACCTAACGGGTTCGGGTCGGCGGGACCCAGGTGTTCTGGCTCAGGGTTTCTCATGAGATTGCAATGAAGGTGTCAGCCGGAGTTGCAGACACTTGAAGGTTTGCTTCGGACTCGGAGGGCCTGAGGTGGCTCCTCACAGGACTGGCGAGCTGGTTCTAGCTGTTGCTAGGAAACCCCAGCGCCGTTCCAATCCCGTTCAAGTCCTGCAGTCTGTAGGGCTGCAGAGTGACCTCATAACATGCAGCTGCTCCCGCAGAATGAGAGATTCAAGTGAGAACAAGGAGGAATTTCTCTAAGGCTTTCTCACAGTCTGGAGGCCAGAAATCTGATTTCAAACCAAGTTAGACCAAGTTTCTGGTGGCCCCGGATGACCCTTGGCTTGTGGCTACACGACTCCCATTTCCGCCCTTGCGTCTCTCTCTCTCTCTTCTTATAAGGACTCTGGTCATTGGCTGTAGAGTCATGCTTTTCAAGCTTAAGTCTTGATTAGATCACATTCTCAGATCCTGGGGATTAGGATTTCAGTATATCTTTTTTGGAGGACACAATTTGATCCACCATGATGAAGTGGATGTGAGGTGGCATGTCATCATTTCTGCAGTAGGAGTAGCCATAAAGGTGGACCCTGTCCAGGTGAGAGGAGTCTACCTGATCCTGTGAGTCTGGGAGGACCCAAGTTCAATAACCTGACTCCATTGAAAAAACTCTCTCTGGGGGGAGGAGGGGAGAGGGAGGGAACTGGTAAAAAATTTTGAAATGTATAATTACATTTTTAATAAAAAAAATTAAAAAAAAACTTTGTGTGTGTGTGTGTGTGTGTGTGTGTGTGTGTGTGTGTGTGTGTGTGTCATATGCTTGTTAATCAGATGGGAAGCAGAGGCAGTCAGATCCTTGGGGCCCAGTGACACAAGCCACCTAGCTTAATTGATGAAACTGAGACTAGCTGTCTAAAAACAAATAAAAAGGCAGATAGGTGTTAGGTCAGTGGGAAAGGCAACGGAAAGCAACCCTTGCCATGGGCAAGGCAGAGGAATGGTCCTGGCTGAAGTTGCTCAAGGGAAAAGGAAGGGTTTGTAGTCAGGAGGGTGCACACAAGGAAGCTCAGAATCAAAGAGAGAAACTCCATGGGAATCTGCTCAACTCCCTCCCCCACCCTCCCACCCCCCCCCCCCGGGTTTCCGGGCACGTGGGCCTTCCTGTCCTCTCTGACTTTGAGAAGCCTCCTCTGTCCTAGCGTTCTCCCATCTTACGGTTAGACTAGGGCTCCTTCGGCCACTAGGCGCTCGGCTCTAAATAAACTCCCCGTTCTAAGCCTCTTTCTTGTGCGTCTGTTTCTCTTTATTTAAGAACACGTGGTCAGAGTTGACCCCCATCCCCTCTCTCAGGTGACCTGACAATAGGGGAGCTGGAGAGATGCGCGTACATGAGGGCCCAAGTCTGATCCCTAGATCCCCATGTAGTAAGCAGGGAGGGGTGCGCATGCTTGTAATCCCAGCGCCGGGGAGGCAGAGACAGGAGAACCCTTGGTGCTGACGGGCTCCCTAGCCTACCTGCTAAGCCCCAGGCTTACTGGTGAGAGACTGCCTCCCCCCCAAAATAAATAAATGAATAAATAAAAAGGTAGAAGGGCCAGTGAGATGACTCAGTGGATAAAGGGCACTTACTATTAAGCCCGGCCACCTGAGTTTGACCCCCTGAAACTTATATAATGGAAGGAGAGAAAGGGCTCTTTAAAAAAAAACACAAAACTTTATTTTGCACGTGCGCGCGCGTGTGTGTGTGTGTGTGTGTGTGTGTGTGTGTGTGTGTGTGTGTGACAGAGAGAAAGAGGGGGGGGCACTGTGTTTCCCTATGGTGGATCAAGGGTGACTTCAGAAATCACCTTGGATTGCTTCTACCTCCTTTTCACTTTGCTCTGGGATTTCCCAAGCTCTGCCTACCAGGACCAGACGTGTAGGCTGCTATTGTTTCTGCCTGGCATTTTTACATGGGACCTGGGATCTGAATTCAGAAACTTCTGCTTGCAAGGCAGAGTCTTAACCCCTGAGCCATCTCTCAAGCTGGAGAAAGGGCTCTTGAAAACTGTCCTTTGAACACCACATGTGCACATGTAAGTACACACACACACACACACACACACACACACACACTAAATGTGAATGAAATAAAACCAAAGTCGGTAGAGTTCAAGAGGATGACAGATAGCTAGGATCGACCTCCAGCAATCATAGGCACACACATGTACGGATGCACACACGCACACACACATGCAGAATATGAAGTGTAGAGGATGGGAGATGGTTGGAATTAGAGACCTTTGAAAGGTCGAAACTATGCTTGTTGTGAGATCTACCTCTCCCATCCACTGAGCCCTTGTGGCTCCTGTGGGCTCGCACCCAGAATGAGCCACACGTGAGTGCGGCAGAAACCCTCTGTGTGCTTCCCACTCAGAATGGGAGGAAGGGTCTTAGAGGACCTCTTAAAGGGGCGAGGAGGTCTCAACCAGAAGTTGGAAAGGATGCTGTACTGAGAGGCTGAAGATGGAATCTCACAGTATTATCTGGGAATGGAAGTGCAGATAAAGACAATTCAAGGTAGAGCTGCAGAGAAGGACCCTCCTAGAGACGAGATTTCATCTCCCATGTCCACGGAACTGCAGTCACATGGCCAAAGAGAACGTCTCCATCTCTCTATTGCCTTTGCCGCTTTGCTTCATCCCCTTCTACCCGCTTAGACCCTGGGAGCCACTGGCAGGTGGGAGCGAGCCGTGTTCGGGTGAGAAAACAGACAAAGCTTTTCATGCCTCCATCCCTTGAGACCAGCGGTCCCCAACTACAGACCTTAACCAGGGCAGGAAGGAGTTTATCTTTGAAGAAAGATGAAAGTGTCCTTGTCTTTGATGGGATGCTTTAACTCTCGAAGAGGGAGAAGGGGCGGTGGTTTTTTGTGACACCAAAGGAACAGGGCAGTTCACAGAGACTGGGACAGCGACGTGGCGGTTTCTCTCTGTCAAGAGAAGCCGGGCCTCGTGTTTCTTGCCGGCCACTCCCAAGGGCAGGGCCTCCATCTGAGCTTCCAGATCCTTCCTTAGCCTTTGTCTAGAACTGAAGAATGTTTACTACTTTTCCCCCTTCCTATCTGTCTGGAAATGACCCAAAGAACAGCAACAACAACAACAACAAAAGAGGACTCCTTGTCCCGGAGCAGAACACCCACACCCTGTGAACTCTTCACCCGGCCTTGGCCTGGCTTCACCCCAGGGACAGGGGGAGGCTGGGCCAGAGGCCTGAGAACCGGCCGCCCTGCCTGGGAACAAAAGCTGTTTTCTGGAAAGCTCGGAGCAAGTTAGCTAAGTGGGGGGAGGGAAGACAGGCGCAAGCTTGGGGACAGTTCTAATAAAAACATCCCCAGGGATGGTGGAGCTATGAGTCTTTGAAATGTCGCCTTAGCTAACCAAGAGACAGCGGCAGACTCCCGGGCTCCCTCCTCTCACTGTCCTTACCCCAAGCTAGGCACGGGGTCTGTTCTTTCTAAAGAGGCCTTTGGTAGAGTGCCTACATAAACATGCCTGAAGCCCTGAAGTCCATCCCCCTCCCACACCCCCTGAGCAGGGCACGGGATGCCCGCCTGTAATCCAAGCACTCGGAAGGTGGTGAAGGCAGGCGGGTCAGGAGTTCAGGGTCATGCTGGGCTACAGAGTGAGACTCTGTCTTAAAAACAAAACCGTATACAAGATCAGGGCTGAGGAGACAGCTCAGTCTTGTCTTCCAAATGTGAGGACGTGAGTTCAAGGCCCAGAACCCACATTAAAAAAAAAAAAAAGCTGGGTGTGTGCTTGTTGGGAATTGGATCTTGGGTTTCAATGGTCAGACAGCCTAATTTAATTGGTGAGCCCCAGGCACTGCCTCAAAAAACAAGGTGCATATCTTCTCAGGACTGACTCCGGAGACTGGGCTCTGGCTTCTGTAAGCGCATGCATCTACGCACCTGTGCATACAAACACGGGCATATGTAAACACACATACACATCATCATCATCAATTTAAAAATGTTTAAATCTAGTGTTGCAGTTCGCCTGGATAGTTGCTGATAAATGACCATCAAAAGACTTAAGGGAACAAGGGGTTTATTGTCTCTTATGATTATCTGCTTACAGTTCTCAGTCCAGCTTGACAGGAGAGCTCACACCAACACCAAGGCCAAGGGAACTGGCCAACCATCACCACGTAATGGTTGAGAGAGGGATGATCTTTACTTGCCAGACCAGTATGTCTGGCCAAGTGCACAAAAGAATGCCAACTCCTTCAACCAGCTCTCCATGATTTATTCCAGAGCCTAATCCCACCCATCATAGGCTGGGCCTTCCACATCAGCCAGACAATCTCCTACAGGGTTGCTCTGGGACCAACTCAACCACTAATTCTCCACAAATGTGCCCAGAGTTCAAATCCTCAACTGTCAAGTTGATACCTGTGCCCAACTATGACACCTAGTCTGAGATATTTCATCATAGTAGCCCAAAGGGACAAAGACACGGGGCACTAATGATAATTGGTTTGGTAGTTCTTTTTTGAGGAGATGGTATACTACATCAAAGGATGTTCAGGCTTATCCTTGGCCTACACACAAAACGCCAGTAGCGCCTCTCCCTTATGACAATCAAAACTACCTCCAAATATCACCACATGCCCCCCAGGGACCCAATGACCCCAATAGGACAATATAACAATACCCCATATAACAAGTAGTAGTCCCTGTTTAGTGATCAGATAACTAAGGAGATCCAACAGGATGCTGGCCACACAGTCCCAAGGGAAGTCGCACTTCATCAGTGAGTGCTGTCTTGGTTGTACCAAGTGATAGAAAATTCACCTCTAAGATGGACACAGTGGCACATACTTATGATCCTAGCAACTGGGAGACTGAGGCAAGAGTTCGAGGCCAGTCTCAGTTTTATCTTGAGGCTAGTCTATAATATATAAGACCCTGCTCTTACCTACATGAAAGAAAAAAATTCACTCTAATTGACTTAAAATTAAGTGGAGAGTTTGATGTCATTTCCTGTGCCTGAGAAGACAAGGGGTTAGACATAGGGCTGGTTGAAGCTGAGCTTGATCTCAGACTCAAATATCACTGGAACTTGTCTGGATCTCCTGACTTCTCTTTTCTTGTAGGGGCACAATAACTGCAAGTGACAAGCCTAACTCTGCTTGGGTTTGAGACTTAGAGAGAACTGTCCTCTGCTGCCCGGTGAAAGTCTCATGACACATTATTAGACGCTTTGATTATCTGTCCAGCACCAAGCAACACATCATGGCCAGGGAAAGTGATGGCCTAATTGGCTTAACTGTAGTCACATGCTTTCTTGTAGGCCCAGGAGTAGAATCTACCCTGCTTGCAAAACATCAAGGATGCCCAAGAGCAAAATTGGGGTATGACTATCAGGAGACATGTGAAAGGATTAGATTAGTAAGTGCTGTCTTTGTACAGAACAGAGCAAACAATGTTGAAGCTATGCAAAGTCTGTGTCAAGATTGTCCAGCTCAATCTCCTGCTGATGTAAAGCAAGCAAACAAAAAACAAAACAAAACACCAAGACTAATTAGTGGCAGTCCTTAATGGAAGCTACCAGGATCTCACCCAGGGTTTTTTGGTCCCTTTTCCACAGAACTATATCTGAGGTTCAGTCCATAGCTATTAGTCTGAGGATAACAGTTTCTGGTCTCTTTATGGTTAGATGTGACTAACTTACACTATATGAGTGGAAGAGGTGATTATCGCTAGGTCATAAGGTCAAACTCCTTTACCTTTTCTTGAACCAGAACATGAACTCGCTTAGATCCAGCTTTGATTCTGCGAGTGAGAGTAATGTTCTGGAGAATAATAGCAGAAGATGCAAAAAAAAAAAAAAAAAAAAAAAAAATCTGGATCCCTGAACGACCATGTGGAACGGAGCCTCCTTGCAACCCGGAGTGACAGATAAAGACATTTCCATCTTTCATAAGCCCGACAAATTACTGTATTTCGTTCATTTTAAGTAACAACTTTCCCCCTTGGTCTAATGACTTCTGAAGTCATGGCACCATTAGCTACACAGTGGTCATTAGAGGCTATTTTAGGGAGAAGTGTGTGTGTGTATGTGTGTGTGTGTGTGTGTGTGTGTGTGTGTGTGTGTGTGTGTGTGTGTCTATGAGAGAGACAGACAGACACAGAGAGAAATAAAGAGATAGAGAGAGATAGACTTGGAGCAAAAGTCTCCTGTCCATAGAAACAAATCAGCTTAAAATTAGAATGTCATAAAAACACCTAGATCCACATGAAGTACGTTTATCATTAATGAGAATTTAGAATACTGGACGAGAGGAGCTGAGTAATACATATTTATTCATTGTGTGATAGGTACACTGGAAAAGTCTTCCCAGCAGCCAGACACCGTTTCTTCCTGTAATAATCTAGAAGCCATCCTTGATCACCTCATAGCTCCCACTCTGAAAACAATAGCAACACGTCATTATGTTGGCTAAATACTGTGCGCACAATGTGTCCCTGAGGAGCGCCGGCCAGGGTTCTGTTTCAGCCTTTCCACGCTTTTGTGGCGTACTGTTGTTCGAGGTTACTGAGGCTCTGCCTACATTCTGGAAATTGCATTTCTGTGTGGAAGTGGCGTTTTATGTTCTTTTAACAGAGACTTAATGTATTTTATCTTCTTTGGCCAAAGCTAATGGTGAAGAGGGATGTTAAATGAGTTACGAGGGCAGCAAAAACCCTTCAGTTCTGAGTGAAAATCCATCTTCTGGTTTCTTTTGCCAGGCATAGAATGAGCCGTTGACTTCTTCGCCAGACAAATTCTATTGCTTGAGCAGGCAGGTCCCTTGGTCTCTTGGGCCACAGCCCTGTTTTCCTAGACTGCTGAAGAGTCTGGTCCATGCACAGCCAGGTCTGTGGTCAGCATAGATGACCTGATGTGCAGTGGGAAGTCCTCATCGGCTAAGCCTGTATTGACCAGCTACTCCCTGTGCCCGAATCAGCCAGAGAACTGGTCGCGGTCAACAAATGGAAGATGTCTTGGGTATCAAGTGTGAGAAAGAAAGAGGATGACGGGCTGGAGAGGTGGCTCAGGGGTTAAGCCTCTGCCTTGCAGGCAGAAGGTCCTGAGTTCGGATCCTAGACCCCATATATAGACACCGGGCAGAAGCAGAGGCGCGTTTCTGGTCCTGGGTAGGGCGGAGCCTGTGAATCCCGGTGCAGAGTAAACAAGGAGGAGGTGGAGGTGGTCCATGGTGGTTCCCGAATTCGTCCGTGGTTCTACACACACTCACATACACACACACATACATACACACATGTGCATACACACACAGTTGAATAATAAATAATAAAAAAATTAAAAAAAAAAGAGGATGAGGAGGGCCTGAAAGGGAAGGGTGTTCCAGAAAAGTGGGAGAGCGCCCCCCTCCACACACACTTGTCAGCCTGAGCAAAAGGAGGAGGTGTAGGAACGGTTCCCAGCCACCTGAGAACAGCACAGGCAAAGCCAGCAGGGGCTCTGCAGATGGTAGACGAGGGTTCGAAGGTGCGCAGACAGTAACAAAATTGTCGGGGTACAGGTCAGATGGTTTGCCGTTTGCCTGTCATGCATGGAGCCCTGAGTCAATCCCCAATACCCCCAAAGAAAAGCAACAAGTGATTGTGGTGGCATATGCCTATAATCGCAACAAGTTGGAGGTGGAGGAGAGGAAGGAGGATTAGGAGGTCAAAGTTTCCCTTAGCTCTGTAGTGAGTTTGAGGAAAATCTGGGCTACATGAGACTCTCTCTCTCTCTCTCTCAAAAAAAGAGAGAGATTTAATAGATAAAAATAGATAACGGGACCAGAATCTATCTAGACCAATCCTCAGAGGAAATAAAAGCACCAATCTATCTGCTACTGTAATGTTAACCATCACTCAGTCTAAAGAACAGTCTGGACCTAGCTGGACTGGCCTTGGTAGCTGGGTTTAGGTGGGGAGTAATTATGCTATGAAGTTATGTGTGTGTGTGTGTGTGTGTGTGTGTGTGTGTGTGTGTGTGTATGAGAGAGAGAGAGAGAGCTCCTGATTATGCTATGAACCTCTGAGTATATGGTGTGTGTGTGTAGATGAGAGAGACTTACTGATTATGCTATGAAGCTCCGAGTATATGGTGTGTGTGTGTAGATGAGAGAGACTTCCTGATTATGCTATGAAGTTCTGCATATATGGTGTGTGTGTGTGTGTGTGTGTGTGTGTGTGTGTGTGTGTGTGTTCTTGATATGGACTTCTGTATCTCTCCTTGTAGTTCTGCACCTTTATTTTTTTAGTCTTCTTGAGCTTTCACTGAACCTGAAGCTCATACATTTGACTAAGCCGGCTGCTCATTGAGCTTTAGGACTCCATCTGTCTCCGCCCCTGCACCTCACCACAGCTGAAGCTAAAGGCATGCACCAACTTTTTATGTAGGTTCTGAGGATCCTAACTCAGGTCCTCATGCTTGTAGCAGGCACTTTACCAGCTGAGCCATCTCCCAGCCACAGGAACTGTTTTTTTCAATGCCAGCAGCGTGGCCATTTAGCGACACAGGCTGAGCTCCAAGGTTACGATCATGGATGTTTATGCCAATAGTAAATACGCTTTGGGCACAGGTAGGATCTCTGGCTGTATGGGCTTAAGTGGTTTTGTTTTTTTTCACTTCCTGAACATGTCAGATCTGTCTGGTAAGATCAAGAAGGTGCCAACATCGAAACTTGAAGAATGTCTGCAGCTTGGGGGAAAAAAGCTTGGAAGAGTGAAATAGTCCTTCCAAATATGCTGCGTTGCCAGTTCCTGCTATGAAGGATGATGTTGTTAGGGGGAACAGCAATGACTCTAGGTGAAGAGCTTGGGAAAGTCAGGTTCTGAATAGACAAGGGGACTGTGGGGACTGTGAGTAGGAGAGGGCACACACATCTAGTAGACAGTTACACCTATTCTCTCTGGCCCCACCAGAACAGACTGCTTCCACCTCTTCTTTTCTTTTACTTTGTTTTGCATTTATTTTAAGCTGAATTTATTTCTGGGCCATAAGTTTTTGTTTCTTCAGTTTCTTCAGGGATATCTTTTTCTTCTGTACAATCTCTTCTTCTGGCTTAGGAACAATTTCAATGCAGCAGGGGGAGCTCATGTATGGGATAATCAGACCATGCGCTTTGTACGTTTGGCGGCATCTTGGGTGCCTTGTTCACCTAGATATGTTCAATGACCAGAGAATCTACATCCAAACCCTTCAGTTCAGCATTACTCTCTGTATTTTTAAGCATGTGCAGCAAAAACTCAGCCACCGGCCCTGTGTCCCGCCCCACTGTTCAGCCTGGGTGCACCTACCAACTCCACCGTTACACCACCGGAAAGGCACGCATTGCTTTATTGTTTTTTAATTTTTTTATTATTTATTCAAGTGTGCGTGTGTGCATGTGTGTGCGCGTGTGTATGTATGTGTGTGTGTGTAGAACCACGGGCGAATTTGGGAACCACCATGGACCACCTCCACCTCCTCCTTGTTTACTCTGCCCTCCCCCCCATTCACAGGCTCCACCTTCGCTTCCGCCTGGCGTCTATACGTGGGGTCTAGGATCTGAACTCAGGACCTTCTGCCTGCAAGGCAGAAGCTTAATCCCTGAGCCACCTCTCCAGCCCCAAGCCCACTTCTTCTTTTTTTTTTTTAATAATTTTTTAATTTATTATTTATTCAAGCGTGCGCGTGTGTATGTATGTGTGTGTGTGTGTGTGTGTGTGTATGTGTGTGTGTGTGTGTGTGTGTGTGTGTGTGTGTAGAACCACGGACGAATTCGGGAACCACCATGGTCGCCTCCACTTCCTCCTTGTTTACTCTGCCCCGGGATTCACAGGCTCCGCCCTACCAGGACCAGAAACGCAGGCTGCCCCTGCTTCCGCCTGGTGTCTATACGTGGGATTTGGGATCCACACTCAGCACCTTCCTCCTGAGCCACCTCTCCAGCCCCCCCCCCATATCTTCTTAAGACAAAGTCATAGCAGCATTTGGAGGGCCGAGGCAGGAAGATTGTCCTGAGTTCAAGGCCAGCCTGGACGTCATGGTGAGACCAGGTCTCAAAACAAAGCAAAACAAATCAAAGACAAAGGGGGAAGGTAGATTTTTTCCAGTTCCAGGACTCATATTTGTTCCCAGGCACAAGGTGGCAGGAATGTGGACCAGAGGCGCCTCTAGACCTGGCTCTCTCAGCATAGAGGAAACTGTAGATGTGACTTAGCAGATGTGATAGCTCCCAGCTTGCTCACAGAGAATGTCACTTTATAGTTTACAAAGCATTTTCACCTGTTTGTCTCCTCGATTCTCTGTAACTCTGGAAAGGAGAGAAAATAGGATCATTGCTCCATTTTTATGTTTGTCTATGGGAGAGTCTCACTATGGAGTTATGGTGGTCTTGAACTCCTCGTTCCTCTGCCTTAGCTTCCTGAGCGCCATAACACCCTACACAGGCCCACTTTTACACACGAAAAATAGCAGCTCGAAAAGGTAAAGAGACCTCATCAGAGCTCTCTGGTTGGATCTTGTCTGTCCCCGCAAAGGCCTGTGTGTTGAAGACCTGGCCCACAGTTGGGATGCTATTGGGAGGCGTTGGAACCATTAGGTTGGGTGCTGGTGGGAAGAAGGCAAGTTATGAGGAGTCTGTCCTTGAAAGGGAATTTTGGAATCCCAACCTTTGGCACTCTCTCTCTCTTTCCTTGCCACCTAGAGATCAGGCCTCTGCCATGCGCACTGTACCATAATGGGCAAGGCAGCAGGACCCAGTGACCGTGGACTGAAAACTCTGAAACCATGAAACAAAATAAGCCCCTCCCCTGTTGCTCTCAGGTGTCCGCTGAAAAACTAGCACATGGGCTGGAGAGATGGCTTAGGGGTTAAGACCCTGACTCGAGTTCAGATCCCAGGTCCCACGTAAAAACACCCAGCGGAATTGGTGGCAGCTGCACTTCTGGTTCTGGGGACCGACCCTGGGAAATCCCAGAGAAGCAAGAAGAAGGTAGAAGCAATCCAGGAGACTCCCAAAGTCCTCCACAGGGACACAGAGTACTCTCTCTCTCTCTCTCTCTCTCTCTCTCTCTCTCTCTCTCTCACACACACACACACACACAGTAAATAAATAAAATAAAATACTGTTTAAAAAACTTGCACATGAGAATCCGGCTTGCAAGGTGCTGGCTGGGATTTTTTAACGCATATCCTAGTAGATAAGCCTATCCTCTTTTTGCAGGGAGAGGCGTCCATCACACTCTGACATTTACTTGCAGGGCAGTTCCATCTATCTCTGTCTTTTGTGTTTTCAGGATCTAAATAGTTTGTTTTGTGTGCCCGCCACCCCCCTCCACACCCAGGGGCCGTGTGGGTGTTTTTTAGAGTGTACAGAGAAAATTCTTGGAACACAAGAACAATACAGAGCAGAATCAAGCTGGCACTGATTTCTCACGGCACTTTTGCAGACTGGCCAGCAGGTGGAGTTTTCGTGTTGTTACCTCTAGCATTAAAGTTAAGAGGAGCCTTCTTTTTTAAATTTTCATTGTTAGTCTTACAATTTATTTTGAGGCAGGGTCTCATGTGCTCCGGCTATGGATAATCTTGAACTTCTGATCTTTCTGCCTCTGTAGCCTGCATGCTGGGATTACAGGGTGTATCACCACACCCAGCATTTTCCAGTTATAAGAGGAACCCTAGTGCTCCTAAATTTTATGGCTCAGAGACTGGAGTGTACAGAATCACCAACTTTCTCAACTTCCCCAAATATTACTAATTTATTTGTTTCAACTGACATACTTTTGCCCTTTTTTTATTGTTGGATGAAGGAGGGTTTGAGTTATATTTGTTTATGTCAGAGTTGTTTTATTTGGGTGCAAGGCTCCCTGGGAAGAAAGATAAGGGAAATGGAAGGAATCAATCATCTGTCTTCCTACATCCTAGGTAGAACAACTTATTTCAGTCCCAGTGAGGGAGATTTTAGAGTGATAGAAGTAGTAGTAAGTTAGTAAGTAAGATTCAGAGTGATTAAACATATGGTTGGTTTTGCAGCTTTGGTTCAGGACGCAGGCATTGAAATACACATTTAGTCAGAGGTTCATTCCTGTCCAACCTTCCACTGGGACGGCCGACTGGCTTAGAGTGATCCCAGGAGAGAAGATGTCTTCGCATCACGTCATTAATGTTCTCCTAGTATTGTCCCGTTTTAAAGGGCTTACAAATATCAAGGCATCAGCCAGGACACTTCCTGTTGGTTTGTTTATGAGCACGTCAGAGGTCTTCCAGAAATAACTAAAGAAGAAGACAGGGGACAGAGGCAGTAGAAGTAGGTATAGACCTCCAAGAAGGGCTCAGAACTTGTGAAATTCCGGTCTAGGTGTCATTATGGGAGCCATAAGCTGGTGAAATCTGATAGTGGGGTGGTCTGAACCCTTCGTCTTCTGTTTCAGCTTCAAAAACTCGAGTTGTCTTTAATGACAATATACTATGAAAACTGCTTTTGGGCTTGTATTAGGGTTCTCTACAGCCTCGGAATCAACAAAATGAATAAATACAAAGGGAATTTATTGAGTTGGCTTACACGATATGGCTGAGGTAGTCCAGCAATGGATGTCAGCAGCTGCTCGCTTCAGTAGTCCGGTGGGTGACAGCTGAAGGCTGGGGTGGGGGATTCCTGGAGAGTCTTTAGTCACATTGAAGACTTGGAGGGTTGAAGAAGTGAAGAAACCAGGTGGCAGGAGGGAAGAAAGTTTTCTAGCTCAGCTTCAGAGTCTCTCTTCAAATCCTTCTGTTATGTAGTTCCTTTTATCTGGTCCATTATTGAGAGGTTCTGATCAGATTTAGTTAGGGCTGATCTTTGTATTATAAATGTATTGATCTGGATAATCTCTTCAGGTGGTGGGACAGCTGATCTAGATAATGCTGTGGTCAAGCTGACAACCAGGATTAACCATCACAGGGCTGGAGGGTGTAGCTCAGGGGCAGATTGCATGCCGATAGCTGGCACAAAGCTACAAGGTCTGGGTTCAATTCCTACCACTGAAACAAAAAAGAGAAGTGTGGAGTGCGAATGCAGCTCACTTGGTAGAGTGCTTGCGTGATATGCACAAAGCCCTGGGTATGATCCTCGGCACCTCATACGCAGGGTACAATAGCACTCACTTGTAACCTCAGCATAACACAATATCAAGTCTCCTGCAATCTCTTCTCCTTTCTCTGTATGACAATGGGTTGAGGGTCCGAGTGACTTCTAACGATAGCTACAGGAACCTGGTGGAAGAGGAAACGATCACACAGTAGTGGGTCCTGCACAGGGTTCATGGAAGACGAGCAGAGAAACCAGAGCGCACTAGCGAAGGGTGGTGGGCAGTTCTGGGGCTGATCTTCAACTTCCCGCAGCCACTTCATTTTCTTTGTGGAGTCCCGGTCCAGTCTAGTTAGGTGGAGTAGCTTCTCAATGCCCATCTTTCACAGGAGCCATTTCTGCCAGGCCAGAGATGGCAAGCACGGGAATCCTTCACTAAGCAGACAGAGGCAGGCACGATTGCTACAAAATAGACAAAGGAAGGTAAGGAGCATCTTTTAAACTGGAATGTGTAAAATAGGGGTGTGGGCTGTAAACGCCACAGCAGCAATTATAAAGAAGACTGCAGTTAGATGCCATCCTATCAGACAGCAGCGTGACATGTTCCTACAAGAGCTGTTTAAGAGCCGCTAATTATTTAGATTCCAATAGGAGCCAGGTCTTAAAAGTGATTTTGAACTGATTACAGCTCTTTGAACTGATTGCAGCTGTAAGCTGTAAAGACAGGAATCTAAGTAAGAGCAAAAAATGCTTTGATCGAGCACAAAGGGATTCTTCCAAAGAAAATACCTTTATTTCATATATATATATATATATATATATATATATATATATTTCATGTGTAAACAAATGATTTCTATACATCTATCAAAGATGTAGTGCTAGGGACTGAACCCAGAATTTCATGTGAGTTAGGCAAGTATTTTACCCCTGAGTTAAATCCCAGCCAATCTACACTAAATCTCATGTTTGCCGAGGCCAGGGACACCCTTCATTGTCTTTATAATTCCATACAGTGTACAGAATGGTATCTAGCAATAAAGATGCTTATTGACTAGACTGAATGGAAGCAGTTGCTGTATTAATAATCAAAGCAAATAGCTGTCATTTGTTGTGATGATGAAGTACTGTAGAATGAATGCTGGGGAAAAAAACGAGACAAAAGACCATTTGAATAGCTTCAAATATAGGATAGCACACTGATTTTTCCCAGAGACCCAAAAGAAACATGGAAATATTCTTGAGAGGAAAGACGACCACAATACATTCCACAACAGAGACCGTCTTGATTGAGCGATGGGAGTTGCTAGGCAACCACTTGGTAATTCCCCGTGTAATAGAGATGAGCCTGTCATGTGTGCTTTCTTGGCAGAATGTGACAGGAGGAGACAGCAGGTAAAGGGCAGCCAAGCACACCTGCACCCGATGACAGTCACTCCTGCCGCAGCCTGATGACCCTGGAGAAAGTCTCCATGCCCCATCCAAGTTGCTGCAGGGAGAATTTCATTGAACTATTAGTGCAAGATACTGCAGTGGATTTTCTTGGATTTACCCTGTGGGTAGATCCTGTGGGCCATCCTGTTATCCTTGTCCACAAAGCAGGAGACCAAACGCACTGCGGCCCTGAGTCTGGGCGGCTGTCACTTTAGATCCTGTCTCCTGGCTCAAGCTGGGATGAAGCTCTGTCAGATAAAAGCAGCTTTTTTTCCACCCACTCTTAAAAGGCACACCAAAAAACACAAAGAGATTCAGGTTTTAGTGTGATAATGTGAGCAAGTCACGCTTTTTTTGCTTTTTTACACCTGGGGAAGGCTTCCCAATAATTTCTTTGTTTGCACATGATTTCCATGACTTTTTGGACAAACAGCTGCCTTGAAAAGAATCCACTCCATGACAAGTCCTGACATCATCATTGTCTTCAGAGTAGGCTGAAAGCACGCTCAAGTGATGGAGGATGAATGCCTTCCCAGTTCTGGAACCTTCCTGACATTAAGCCAGAGAAAGAGATCTTGAATCTAAGCCGCACTTCAACTTGGAAAGCTAATTTTCACTTGAATATTCAAAAATTTCAAAAGGACGACTCCGCCTAGATTAAAATCAACAAACACCCCCCCCCATCCTATTAATTGGTCTTCTTTAAAAAATGCTCTCTTGCTTTTCAGGTTTCTGTTAGAGAGTTTGGATTGTAGAATTAGGCAATCAGTTGGTAAGGAGCAGATTTTGATTTAAGATTTAAAAAAAAAAAAAACCCAGGAATTCTTAATGAGCAACTGAATACCCAGTATCCAGCTTCTAATGCAGTCTGTAGCCACCCAGGTAGGAGAGGAGAAGACAGACACTTGTGCCCCCCGCCCCCACTTCTGCTATCAGACTGTGAAATGGACTGTATTCTAGTTACATGACCAAACAATCTAGAGCAAGGGGCTTTATTCTAGCTTACTGTTCTTTGAGTTACGGTACATCGGTGTGGCCGTAGAGTTCACACCACCAACAGGAAGCAGGAAACTGGCTATACCATACCCACAGGAAGAGCTGAGAGAGAGGCACAGTTTATTGCTTGCCAGTCAGCAAAGTACTGAACCCACTTGCTGTATCTTACCCACCTGTCCACCCCCAAGCTGTGTCTTCTCACACCAATTAGCTAATCTCTCACAGGCTTGATGAGGTTTTTACCTCAACTAAATTAATTTCTCGTAAGTGTGCCTCAAAGGTCAGTTCTCAAATGTCAAGTTGAATGTAACCAGTACAGAACGTAGGAATTAAGTTTCCCAAGGATCCCACACTGGGGGAAGGAAAGGCTGAAGTCCTGGCACCAGGAAGAACCCTGTGGGAAGAGACTTCACACAATTCTGACAACTTAAATTACTATATGACATCTCCTGGTTTATATTTCAGCTTTCCTCCTGTTAGGGAAAAGGTGGAGATAAACTGGTAATTTTTTTCTGGTTTGAACAAACTGTAAGTAAACTTTTTTTTCTGATTTTCCTTTACTGATTTTAGTCTCCTCAATCTTTTAAAATACAGAGGCACTATGGGGCAGCCTTGATGAGCCTCAGTGTGCTGGTAACAACACTGCCTTAGAGAGATGCACAGGCCAACCCTTGAATCTTTCAGTGTGCCCACCCATGCTGCCTCCCAAGACTGGAAAGAGTAGGATGTGCAGAGCTCCTGGGCGGGCCTCGCTGCCACACAGCCAGTGTATCCATCCTCTGCACATCCTACTGGCTTTTATAAGATTCTTGATGAAGTTTCAAACGTTGCCAGCCATGAGCCAAATCTAAATGTTAACATTCAGGGAGTATTTCTGAGCAAATGATCATAATAAAAAAAGACCCACAGGGCCAGTGAGATAGCACATGGGTAAGGGCACCTGCTTGCAAATCTGGAGACCTGAGTTCAATCCCTAGAAACCCACATGGTGTACCTCTCAAATAAACAAATGAAGCATTAGAAACAAAATGAATGAATAAAAATTTAAAAATTCTTTAAAGAAAAAAGAAAGACAAGGACCCACAGATGATTCAGAGAGATAGGAATAATGGGGTTTGGAATTCCTTTTCTAGAATACAGGTGTGGAGCAAGGTCTGAGGGAGTTAGCTGCCTTCCTACCCCTTCCACTTCTTTCTCTCTTTCTTTTTATAATAATAGTTTAAAAATATTGTGTGTGTGTGTGAGAGAGAGAGAGAGAGAGAGAGAGAGAGAGAACATAGTACACGGGTACAGGTCAGAGTTTGGAAGTCCGTTCTTTCCTTATACCATGTGGGCTACTAGGGATGGAACTCAGGTTGCCAGGCTTACTAGCAGGCACTCCTGTGGTGAGATTGGAGGCTTGTCTGGAGTTTGCAGAAATCCTGCCTCAGAGAAGGAGAGAACCTACTCTGAAAAATTGTTCTCTGACCTCCCTATCTGAATCATGACGTGTGCACACCCCCACACACATGCATGTCCACACGCACGATAGATACAGACAGATGATAGATTAGTTAGATGACAGAAAGACAATAATTGCAGATGATTTTAGGTAGAGGGTATAAGAGGGTACAAAGCAGCTTCTGAATATTTGGGCAGAAAGAGTTGTGGGTTGAAATACCTCCCTCCACAACAAGCATCTCACCATGTGCAGAGTGGGAGAGAGAGACTAGCTGGAGGCATTCTCCATGAAGTTTGCCTTTGTACTGCCCAGCCTCAACCTGGCATTTGTCCCACACAAGGCTGTCCCCCGTGCATCTGGCTCCCCTACCAGCCTCTTCCGCACAGCAAGAAAGGGTGTGGTATTCTCTCTCTCTCCACTCTGACACACCTAGTCTGGAAATCAAATCCTGCCTCTACTATTTAAGGTGGGTGATTTAGGCATGGGACAGCCTCTGTCTTTAGTTTCCTCCTCTGTCAAAAAAATAATGGTGGGGGGCTGGAGAGGTAGCTCAGGGGGTAAGCCTCTGCCTTGCAGGCGGAAGGTCCTGAGTTCAGATCCCAGACCCCACGTATAGATGCCAGGCGGAAGCGGGGGCGGCCTGGGTTTCTGGTCCTGGTAGGGCGGAGCCTGTGAATCCCCGTGCAGAGTAAACAAGGAGGAGGTGGAGGCGTCCATGGTGGTTCCCGAATTCGTCCGTGGTTCTACACACACACACACACACACACACACACACGCATACACGCATGCACACACAATTGAATAAATAATAAAATAAAAAATGTTGCTAAAGCCATCTTATAAGCTGTGGGCAGAGCACATGAAGGAATCTAGGCAAAGTCCTCTAGACGCGGTCTGGCAAATGGGAAGCAGTGTTAGTTGTTATGACTTTGTCGTGGAGTCCAGAGTATTTGAGTGTTAAAGGAATTTAAGGCATTAACAAACATAGTGAGAAAACAATTCGTGAGGTGCTTCCAGTGCCCCTATGCACTAACATCTTAACTATAATCGAAGAATTATCTTTTCCACATTATTGTTCTTTCACAAATCCAGCCTAAGAACACCAGATAACAAGCAACTTGAGGCCAACAAGATGGCATAGCAGGTATAGGGACTTGCTATATAAACCTGAATACCTGAGTTAGATCCCGGAACCCATGTAAGGGTGGAAGGACAGAACCAACTCCACAAAGTTGTCTTCTGACTCTCATCCTTACACATACTAAGTTAAAAAAAAAATGCAATTTGGCTGGTAAAGCCCTGTCACCTGTCTGCTAAAAAAAAAAAAAAAAAAAAAAAAAAGAGGCTTTTATTCTTTCTATTTCTATCTGTGTGGGGGACTATAGCTCCCTATGTCTGTTCAGGACTGGCCATTTCTCACTGAACATGAACATACACGTGCCCATATATCACCGAATCATCTTTAAAACGCCATGAAGTGGTCAACGATAGCAGGTGTCGATTCAGATGGCCAAGGAAGGTTCAGAAAAATGAGATCTTTGGTTCCTAAACGCTGGCCCAAGAACTGATCCTGGTCTTTGTGGTGTTCTCACTGGTCCTTGACAAAGTTGGAAAAATGAGGATGTGAAGAGGTTTTCATGTTGAAATTATTCGAAGTTTAAACTGTGAAATTATGTTTTATCTTCCTTCCTGTGGATATAGGATGCCAGAAAGCTCCTTCTTTCACGAAATGATATAAACACAAGTTGAAATCTGAAAGTAGATCTTCTGCATACTTTTTGTTTCCTGTTATATCAGTAACCTTATTTTTTCCTTTATTTTGTGTGTGTGTGTGTGTGTGTGTGTGTGTGTGTGTCAGAGGGCACCGACTGTTCCTGTGGAGGATCAAGGGAATCATCCTGGATTGCTTCTACCTCCTTGATGTTCTGGGATTTCCCAGGCTCTGCCTACCAGGGCCAGAAGTACAGGCCACCTCCATTTCTTCCTGGTGTTTTTATGTGGGACCTGGGATCCGAACTCAGGACCTTCTTCTTTCGAGGCAGTCTTAACCTCTGAGCCATCTCTCCAGCCCAATAACCTTATTTTTAAAAGCTCTTTTTTGTGTGTGTGTTGCTCGATGCATGGGTTTTACAGAATCCACAGGGGGGCATCGGTTGTTCTATATCACCTTATTCCCTTAAGACAGGGTCTCTTACTGAACTTGAATTTGCCATTTGGGCAAGACTGGCTACCCAGTGAGCCCCTAGATCTGCCTGTTTCTGTCCCCCAACACTCAGGTTATGTGCATGCAGGATGGCCATGCCTGTTTCATTTTGCATGGCTGCTGGGATTCAAACTCATATCCATGTGAACTCAGCGAGTACTCTTGCTCACTGAGCCATCTCCACAGCTCCACACTAGTAACTCTCAAATAATTAAAAGTAACTTTAATTTTAAATTCAGGTACTATAATAGTTACCTATTTTTTTTTCTTCTTACAGCACTAGGGGATTTTACCAAGGCTTTAGATATACTAGGCAACCCCTCTACCGCTGAGTTTTGTTCCCCTTCCTATCACCTCCATTTCTTTGTCTAGGATCATTTTGAAATCCTTAAGTCATCCTCCTACCTCAGTCACTCAAGTAGCTGGGATTAGCATCAAACCTGGCCCAAACCATTATTACTTATAAATATTTGAAAGTATATGAGGCATAGTGGCACATGCATGTTATTCCAGCAGTTGGGCAGCAAAGGCAAGAGGATCACACAACTTTGAGACTAGTCTGGTTCACTAGTGAGTGCCAGGCCAGCTAGGACCACATAGCAAAACTCCATCTTAATAGAGAAATTGAAAGGTACGTATGTGCATGAAATATACTTTGAAATATCAACAGAAGGCTACCTCTTCATGCTACCAGACATGGGAATGAAGTCAGGTGCTCAGACTTATTAAAGTGGGCTGGGTGGAGTGACTGTTTCTTTCCCAGCATCCCTGCACAAAAGGAAACACTGCATTGAAGGAAGCATGTCTCCCCCTGCTGGCAATGCTATTGTCAACCACAAAGGTCTTGAGGCCTCACATACCCAAGACTGCAGCAAGAAAAAAAATTGTGTTTCAAGTGGGGAGGGCTTCAATTCACGACAAAGACCTTACCTAACCAAGAATGAGAGAACAAAGATTAAAGAACTCCTGCCACGGAAACTGTCAATACAGATGCTGATTTAGAACCATGGTAGGTCCACAAAGAAAGGAATTTGTTTTTAGTTACTTGATTTCATTAAAAAAATCCATCTTTCCTGAACTTATTTTTATAATTGCATAGTAAAATAATCATAGAATCATGTTTTTATAGTAAATAAAGCTTATTCTATTTGGCTCCATTGCCAAACTTGTTTCAAAAATTCAGATTGTTGATATAACATGACTATCTGCTCATATGGAGGTAAAATCAAGGAAATCTTATTTCTCCCTTTTAAGATCCATCTTAAAGCCGTCCTTCATACTTTTGCTTATCACTGTAAATTTCACTGTTTTCTTTTTTTGAGATGAAGTTCTTATGAAGCTCAGACTTTCCTCCAATTTGCTAGATAAGGTAGCTGAGGATGACCTTGAACTTCTGGTTCTTCTGACTGGGCCTCCCTATACTTCGATTGCAAGCATGAGCTTCCACACCTGTGTTACCAAGTGCTGGAGCTCAACGCTTCCTATAAATTAGGAAACTGTCTGTCCTTACAGCTTTACCCTCTTCTCTTTCTCCAACAACAAACAAGAATCAAGATGTGCTTTTCTCCCTTGATTTTATCGTTTTGTTCAGAATCTTCTGGCATTTTACATTCTCTCACATTGCTTATTACTGCATGTCTTAATTTCTGGGTCTGATTTAAGGTGTTCGAGGGCAAAGACCGTTTTAGTAGGACTATACAGCTTCATGGTTAGGAGCTCAGGTTTGGTACCAACAGCTCTCTCATTTATAAACCGAGAACAGCAGCATTTATGCCATAAATTTGGAGAGGAATCCTACGAAAATGCAGTAAAGCTGTGGGCTCTTAATCATTTGATGATTATGTCTTTCGTTTTTTCCATCTCCCATATTGCACACGCTGTAGGTATTCAACCGTTACTTGTTGGGAGGGCTTATGCTAATAAATGCATGCATACCCAGTAAAGCGTTGGCATTATCTGTGTCTGGAGAACTAACGTGATTAACTACGACCTAGCAGCACGTTAAGCCGCCTAGATGACCAATACGGAGACCATTCTCCGTCATCTAGATCAGCCAAGTTAAGTTGATTTTCTGGAATGTGCGATCATCTTTGCTGTCCAACAGAGCAGCCAAGAGCTGCCTGGGACCACCGAGCTCTTGTAAAATGCCGCTGAAAACGAATGGCCTCGGTCCGGACAGCTCCAGCATTTGCTTCTACCCGTCAGCAATCTAAGCTTGCTCCCGCGCTCCTTCTCAGTTCTGATCCCCCCTCTCAGATTGGGACCCCCCTTGTGATTTCTCTTCTCCAGCAACTTCCCGGGGGCTGGCACGCGACACTACACTCACGCAACCGAACCCCCGACGAAGCGGGCGGAGCGTCCGATGGCACGAAACCAAGCCAGTGACTCACGGCGCCCCGGTCTCGTGCACGGTCTCCAGGGCTGACCTGCGCGCACACCAGGA
This sequence comes from Typhlomys cinereus, assembly GCA_023101885.1. Lineage (NCBI taxonomy): Eukaryota > Metazoa > Chordata > Mammalia > Rodentia > Platacanthomyidae > Typhlomys > Typhlomys cinereus. The sequence continues at coordinate 856,566 of JALPQD010000292.1, read as the reverse complement.
GACACGCGTGGCAAACACGTGAGCGGCGCCTCCCACGCCGGGCGCCGCCGCCCCGGGCCCGGCACATCCTGTTCCGGTTCCCGCCCCGCGCGGCGTCGGGGGAGCGAGGGAGGGGGCGGGGGACACCCCGCGGGCGTGGTTTCCCTCCCGTTCCCCTAGCGCGGGCCGCTTCTTCGCTGCCCTTTCCGACGCTGCCCGAGACCCTGCCGCAACGCCCAGGGTTCCAGGCCCCGCACAAGATGGCGGCGAGACCGCCGACGCCGACCATAGAGACGGCGGCAGCCGCGGAGAGAGCGCCGCCCTCGCCCAGAGTCGGCTTTCCGGCAGAGGCGGGGAAAGGGTGCGGCTCCAAGGGGTCCCTCTAGGAGCACGGTACGCAGACTCTGTGGTTGCCCGGTCCTCCGAGCCGAGTCACGTGGCTGGAGAAAGCCGTCGCGGAGGCGAGGGGAGGAGAGAGGGGCGGGAGGCCGGGGGCTGGTGGGGGGGCTAGCTGGAGACTTGGCGACGACCGCGTTGTCATGGAGCTGTGGGGACGGGCTCGCGCATGCGCCGTCCGACCTTCCCGAGCCGGTCGTGGAGCCGCGACCCCGCGCCCCAGGTGAGGAAGGCAGAGATCGGTCCTGGGGGCGCGGGGCGCGGGGGCAGCGGGGATGGCGCGACCGAAAGGGTTGGGACGGGGCGCCCTGGGAAAGCAGGTGGTGGCAGGGGAGAGCCGAAGGGAGCGCGGTGGGCACGAGGGGGAACCAGGACTTTTGGGGGACGGAGGGCCACATACTGGGAGCAGAGCTCCTGTTTGGTTGGTTTGCTGTAAGGAACGGGCCTGGGGTGGGGGGGGCATTTGGGGTGAGGGGTGAGGAGGGACCGTGCGTGGCGAGAGGGCACGAGCGAGAGGCAAGTGGCAGAGTCCCCCGGGGCAGGTGGGCCCTGGGCCTAGCTGGGGGCGAGGGCCAGCTGGAGACCAGCGCGCAGGAGCCTGCAGCCGCCGGCCGTGGGCACGGGCCGGGGCGGGCATTGGGGTCCCGGACCTCCGCGCAGGAGCTGTGCCCCCAGCGCAGGTGTACTGGCCGCAGTGCTTCTCCCTGGTTACTGGCCGTTTCCCCCGGCCAACTGACCAGGCCTGGGGGCGAAGACGAGAAGTGCCAAGGAAGGAATTAGTGGTTAGTGGGTGGTTGAGGGAGTTTTGGTCTGGGCCCAGGACCCAGGCCAGAGTCAGGCTGCCTGTTTATTGTCCAAGTCTTGGCGGTCGGCATTGCCTGGGCGTTTGCCCCGGAGACTGGTGGTATGCCAGTCCTAGGGTCTGCCCAGTTCTGCCCTGCTGAGCTGGCAGACTGGTTGATGCCTGGAGGGTGCACATGCTGCCTGGCACAGATGCCGCGTGGGCTGGTAGATGGATAGGTGGGCACAGTTACTGCAGGGCTTTTCAGAAAGTTCTCTTTGAACTCCATCTCCTCTTTGAAAGGTGAGGTTGTATAGAGTCTAAGACTGTGACATGAATTTTCATCCAGGAATGGAGAATGGGAATGAATGTGAGAATAATAGAGACTTAGGAAGGTGGGATTCCCCCCCCTCCACCACCACCATTACATGTTCTTTCAGAATGGTTTTTCTGACAATGCAAATCAAAAAAAAAAAAAAAAAAAAGACATAAGAGAAAAAAACCTAGTAATATACCTGTAATTGTGACGGGTTTACTCATGGTTTGATGGCTGATAAATCTTTACTTTCTATGACCTTATCACTTTATTGTATTATAAGCCTTTGCTTGGGCTTTCACTTCACACCTCTGTGTGCACGCATGTCGTACACGTGACATTTTAAAAGGAGCGTGAGCTCTCAGGAATGTTGCCAAGTGTCTGTGAAGAGAGAATGCTGAAAAGCTGCATCTTTGGATCTTTGCCTTGGATCCTTGGATCTCCTTTCCATCCTAGATTCAAATCGCTATAGATTGTGGGTTCCACCAACTTCTAGTTTGGTTAGTGGGTTTGTCCCCTCATAGTTTTATCTTAGCGTCACAGGTATATTGGACTAGATCTGGAAGTTAGATCTCGAGGTGATTGTGATGTTCAGAAATACAGCCATGACCTACAAGTATCTGAGTGTTTTATTGACAACTAAACTGCTTGGTCTGTCAGAACCGGGGGGGGGGGGGGGGGGGATTTTTTTATTCTCTGGAATGTCTCACATGAGCCTTGTGAGCAAGGTTGGAAAGGTGAAGAAAACACCCGTGAGGTCAGGAGACAAATAGTAACAGTAATGTAAGATGTGTAAAAATAGAAACATGCACCTAATGCTGTGAAACACTTGCCAGAATTTTGTCTTGTCCCCTTTTACACAAGCCTATGCATTGATTAACTTCCCATTGTGCACTTTAGGGTGTACTGTTCCCTTGGGGGAATCTTTTGGATAACGTGTTACATGTATATGTAATTAGAGTCAGTGCTGAAATTTTAGGAACTTAAATTAGTCTTTAGGAAGAATAAATCAAGGTAAGGTCTGAGGTGTTTGTGGCAGGAAGCACCAGGAAGATTACGTGGCAGGTGAAGACTTAGTAATTCATTTGCAGTTTTTTCTCAGCTCTGAGCACTAACTTTGTTTTAAAATCATACTGAGGAGGAAAAGAAAATCCAGCAACTTTCGTATTTTGCCATTTCTGTGATCCTGGGTTTGAGAGGCTCTGATTAGATTATGCTTGGGTCTGCCTCGCCTTCCTCTGGTGCTGTGCGTATGTGGGCGTGCCCTCTTCTCACAGAGGAGAGGTGGGATTGATGTAGTCCTCGTGCTCCCTCCCACGTGAGCCTCCTTGGCTGAGACATGATGACTTTTTTTTGCTTCTGCAGAGAACAGGGGCTTTCATATTTTTAATCATTTACTTCATCCTAAATAATTAATTTACCATTCTAAATTTAATTATATATTTTCTTATTTCCAACTGCTACCATTTTAAAACTTTCTAAATTTTAAAACTAGAGCCAACATTTTAAAAACTTCAAATTTTACTTAACAATTATTGTACGTGCATGAACACGTATATGTGTATGATATGTGAATGTGAGCACATGTGGAGGTCAGAGGACTGTCTTGCAAAATTAGTCCTCTCCTTCACCTTACAGTGGGTTCCAGGAATTGAACTCAGGGTGCCAGGGTTATAACGCAAGTCCTTTTCCCAGTTGAGCTGTCACGCTGGCCATGGATGGAATATCTTAGAATCTGTTTTTTCGTTTAACTAACTGACTTTTCAACATTTCTGTATTTTTATTCTACAATCAATATTATCTTGTAAATTCTTGGTGAGCCAAGGTAAATTCTTGTGTATTTTCTGTAACTCCACTTTAATAACGGTAGTGAGACTTTTTTCATGGTTTTGTCAGGCAGATTGTAGAATAAATTGGGATGCTTTAAAATGCCAGTAAAATACTTTGTGCTTAGTAAGATATTGTGAAATTTTGCCAGATTCTTAATTAGTCGTAACTGACATGAGTTGCCCTTCAAATCTGTATCAACAGTCTGGTCAGACCCACATTAGTCTGAATGGAATCCACAAGCCAAATCTACTTCCATTTTGAAGAAGGCTCTATTCACTTTTGGACAGTATTATTTTAGGAAAATTACACTCTGCACATTTGTTGAGTTTCATACAAAAGGATCCTGATTTAATTAGAGATACAATTTTACATTTTAGTCTGCTTTTTAAACTGGGTTGTCCAGGCCGTCAAATATCGTAGCTGTCAAACTGAGAGACACTGCCTTTGCATAGTGTTCTGTAGGATGTGACAGTGCCTGTTTATCTTTTGTGTACAGAGGATTAAGCATGTGACCTGTGAGAGAGTACTTGATGTGACATGAATTGAATGAGGATGACAGTCCCCTTATGTGTTACATGTGGGGCAAAATAACTGTGACTTAGAATTGTGTTTCCAGTTTACTCTTATTCAGATCAGTTTTTGCAAATGCACGAGAAGGCAAGTTCAAGAATGCCTGAAGCATTCTTGTCTTCTATTGAATTGTACAGGAAGTCCTTCCTCTGCAGTTCTTCACTGGGTCTTAAATTAGCAGAAATGCTCAGGTGTGGTACTTCAGAGTATGTGGGGAACAGTGTTACTGGGCCAGGGCTTGTGTTTCTTTCCACTAGGGACAGCTGGATGGAGTTGCGAGTGGACGGTGTGTTAAAATGCCACCAGCCTTGCTTGCAGCTACCTGGTTTCGTCATTGTTTTTGTTTTCTTTGTGTTCGCCCTTGTTCTCTTCATCCCTGCAGTGCCCTTTGTGTTCTTATCTTACAGCTTGGTGATGAAATATGTGTTAAAATATCTGGGATGTTTTTGGCTGTTAGTCCTTCATAAAGCTGATTTGTCTTATTCTTGTGTTGCTAGTATAGGTCTGGAATGTTGGAGTCTAGCTGTGTCACTGGGGTAAACCTCTGCTGCTTTTATGGGATCTGTCTTACATGCAACTTTAGCCAGACACTCTACTTGGTTCGTCTCATTGTCTTCTGTGACCCAAACTAAACTCGCTTAGCCTTACTGCCCACCCCACCCCACCCCACCCAACTCTTGAACTCACTCACCTGGAAAATGGTCCTGTTGTCTACCTGCCTCCCTGTTCCATGTACTAGTCAAGTCCCAGCAGGCGTCCTTCCATGATTCTCTTCTCCCTGTGTCCGTAGTGCCAGCTCAGTCATTCACCTGGACTGCCGTGGAAGCACCCTTATAAGCTCCATGGTACTTCTACTGTCTCCACTTGGTCTCAGTCCAGCATCCCAATGCTTTTAAAGTGCAAATCCGACTGTGTCAGTGTTCTAGTTTAGAATCCTTCCCTGACTTCCCACTGCTCTTGAATTAAAATCCAAAATCTTTCCAACATGGATTCCAAGACACTGCCTGTATCCCCTGACCCCCCCACGTCGGTACCTGGTACTTGCCTTTGCAGTGTGCTGTGGCCTCCCTGGCCATCAGCTGTGCATGTGCCAAGCTCTTTCTTCCTACTTCACACTGATAAGAATACACTGCACTCCCCACCTCTCACCTCTCACTTCATTAATGCTACTAACTCCTTGCTCTTGAGATCCCACTTGTATGAGCTTCCTTACCGTGCAAGTCGTGAACCTCACCCCTTTAGAGTGCCTGTCAAAATAGCCATCGGTTGTGTGATGTATTAATTTCTGCTTGTCTCTGTACTTCACGAGCTCCAGAAAGAACATGAATGTGGATATTCTGTTTACTGTGTATCCTCAGTCTTACACAATGCCTTACTTATTTATTTAAACTTTATTTATTTTGTGTGTGTGTGTGTGTGTGTGTGTGTGTATGTATCAGGAGGCACATGTGTCCTTGTGGAGGACCAAGAGTGCCTTTGGGAATTATCCTGGATTGCTGTTACCTCCTTCTTGTTTTGCTCTGAGATTTCCCAGGCTCTGCCCACCAGGGCCAGAAGAGCAGGCCACTGCCATTTCTGCCTGGTATTTTTACATGGGATCTGAACTCAGGACCTTCTGTTTTCAAGGCAGGGTTTTAACCCCTGAGTCATCTCTCTAGTCCCCCACAGTGCCTTATTTATAGTGAACATCTGGTACATGTTTTTAAGCAAATGTAACTTACCTGAGCCTCACTTTCCTCTTTTATAAAATAGGATTATAACTAAGGAGGGCAGTGTGAGGCTTAAGTGTGATAATATTAACAGTAATAAGTGTTGCGTATCTTTATGAAATAGGACGTTTGCACAGAAAAGTGTTTTTGTTTATTATTGTGATGCTGGACTCAAACTTAGGTTCAGCATACTAGGGAACTGTCTACTGCTGTTATCCCTCAGGCCCATACAAGTTTATTTTAAGTAAAAAAGTAGACACACACACACATGCACACACACAATGAAGTTAGTTTCACTCTGTTTAGAACTTCATCCAAAAAGACTCAGAGGTTTATTTGAGAGGCTACACCGTGTGAGGTGGCACTAGGTCATGAGCTTCGCTGTCCATTGGGACAGCAGGCCTTGTTGATGTTACCTCTCCTCTCCTCAGGGACAAGGGCGAGCTGATTTGTTACCCATTCCCCAGAGTCTAATCAAATGGTCCTTTGTTAGCAGTTGACAAAGCTTTCACTGAATGTGGATTGTGTGCCTTGAATTCCTAATGAAATGAGAGGGCAGCAAGGGGACTGTGAATCTCCTTTGGGTGGAAACCGTTCTGTTTAGTAAGCTTAAAGCTCAGTTGAGACCACTGAGAGATTGTTGCTGGACTGAGCACGACCTGTGTTCTTTGCCCTCACTTTGTGCACTGCTTGGGTCTCTTGTTTTAGCACTCCATTGTTTTAGCATTGACTTGGTATGCAATTTTTTTCATAGAGGATCCAGATGAAAAGACTACCTATGAGCCTTCTTCCAGCCCACTAAATCATGGAGAGGAAAATCCCATCCAGAGAGAGTCCCAGAAGACTCTCTGCCAAGCTAGGCAGAGGCTCGGAGATGAAGAGAGCAGCCCGACAGCTCGGCATGGTGGCGCCTGAGTCAGATAAGGACTCTGGATTTTCAGGTTCATAGCACCTCATCCTTTCTGCATTGTACTCAATGATTTGCCTAAACATTTCCTCCTTGGAATTCATCTGTGTGGGAAGGATGTGAGACTTTCACATACGTGATAAAATGACTTCTTAAAAATTATACTTCTGGTGTCATGTGGTGGGGTACTGTTAGTCGCTGTGGGGTTAGTTCTGAAATAATAATATCTTAGATGTTCAACTTTCAGTCTTACATTTCCAACTGTTTTAAGTGGTTACTGGAAAAATGTTAAATATTCCTAATTTTGTTGTGTTAATTCATTTTTCATAGGAATAGTTGCATTGCAAGGAAAATACACATCTTGTCACTGTGTAATGATTTGGAGGTTACCAGTTAAAATGAGCACAGTCAGGGGCTGGAGAGTTGGCTCAGGGGTTAAGCCTCTGCCTTGCAGGCGGAAGGTCCTGAGTTCGGATCCTAGACCCCACGTATAGACGCCGGGCGGAGGCAGGGGCGGCCTGCATTTCTGGTCTGGTAGGGTGGAGCCTGTGAATCCCGGGGCAGAGTAAAAATAAGGAGGAGGTGGAGGCGTCCATGGTTCCCGAATTCGTCCATGGTTCTACACACACAGACACACATACATATGCACACACACGCATACACGCACAATTGAATAAATAAAAAAAAAATAAAAAAAAAAATGAGCACAGTCAGATGTCCCGTAACGAGAAACTGGTCCTTGGTGATTTCTGTCCTTGTGTGAATGCTAGAGTGTACTTTCACAAACGTAGATGGTGTAGTCTATTGCATATGTGGGCTATATAGTATAGTCACCATTTCATATATGGTCTCTCAGTGACTGAACATCTTTATATAGTGAGTGACTATGTAATTTGTTAAGAAAGTAATTTTTCTTTACTTAAAAATTCATTTTCCGGGGCTGGAGAGGTGGCTCAGGGGTTAAACCTCTGCCTTGCAGGCGGAAGGTCCTGAGTTCGGATCCTAGACCCCACTTGTAGACACCGGGCAGAAGCGGGGCGGCCCGCACTTCTGGTCCTGGTAGAGCGGAGCCTGTGAATCCTGGGGCAGAGTAAACAAGGAGGAGGTGGAGGTGTCCATGGTGGTTCCTGAATTCGTCCGTGGTTCTACACATACACATATACATACTCACACATACATACACATGCACACTACACGTACAATTGAGTAAATAATAAAAATTTTTTAAAAATTCATTTTCCATGGATTTTCGGGGAAATCAGTTTGTCAGGCTTATAAGCCTTACCCATTGAGTGATCTCACCTGTCTCAGTAATAAATTTTTAAAGCAAACTATTGGTATTTGAAGAAACAAAAAAAATATTCCTTTCCCTCTAACAGTCTTTCCTAATGTCTGTGCATTTTGTATTTGGACTGTGAGTCACTTGAATTCTGTTATAGAGACAAGAATGCCTGTCTTTATTACTATCATATATATTACTGGAAAGGGCTAGTGGCATCTCTTATGAGTTTAATTTTGTATTGAGGTTCTTTTTTTATTTATCTGTTCTGAGAGCAGAACTTGAACTACCCTAAAATTTTGAACTAATGATTTGTTTCAAGAAATTCTCGGGGTGATGCAAGGGAACTGGGACTCAACATCCTGATATTGAAACCTTCTCTAGGAGAAGGTTTATGTACATTATCTGAGCTCACGAAGGCAAATTCATCAGTTTTATTCATTTATAGTATGAAATGCAGCTGTTAGGAAACTAGGACTCTCTCCTCCTTAGACTGGTATATTTTCATCTCATAGGCATTCTGAGTGAGAAGCCAGATTATAAATAGACTATTACTCACAGAGGGACAGTACTGACTGAGGGATTAGAAAAGAGAAATTTGTTTCCTGTTCAGGGAAGGGTGAGGCACCCCGCATCACTTGGGGTTATCTCTCTACTAGCGTTTTACCCTTAAATCTAAAACAAGGATATTCTGTTTAATTATAATACCATTATCGTATCTGAAAAAGTTAACATCAAATCAGTTATTATTAGCTACATACCTTAGTTCCCAAGCTTATCTCGATAGTCACCTCTTGGCAAAAATGTGGACCCTGGCTGGTGAAATAAGTTCGCAGGTAAGGTTTCTGTTCATAAACCTGGTGACTTGAATTTAATTCCTAAAAGTGTAAATGGTAGAAGAAGGGAATTGACTTTGGAAAGTTGTTTTTCTACCTCCAATAGGTGTGTATGCCTTCTCATTCTGTCTCTCAAATAAAATTCAAACAAATCTCTCTCTCTCTCTGTCTCTCTCTCTCTCTCTCTGTCTACTCTATCTACCTGTTTATATCCATCCATCCATTTATCCATCCCCAAGACCCTCTTCTGAATTTTCTAATATTGAGAGGGTAGGGAAGAGCCTGGACTTCAGGGTTTATGAACAAATGTCTCTGTTGTGAGGTCACACAGGTCTGGTAAATATTGCAGGCCTAGTTTCTTTTTTTATTATTTTTTTTTAAAGAAAGTAGTAACAATTTTTAAAATATTTATTTATGTGTATGTGTGTGTATGTGTGTGTGTGTAAGAGAGAGAGAGAAGGAGGGAGAGAGAGAGAGGGAGGGAGAGAGGGAGGGTACTATGTGTCCTTGTGGAGGACAAAGAATGACTTCAGGAATCATCCTGGATTGCTTCTACCTCCTTCTGGATTCGCTCTGGGATTTCCCAGGCTCTGCCCACCAGAGCCGGAAGTGCAGGCTGCCATTTCTGCTTGGTGTTTTTTTACATGAGACCTGGAATCTGAACTAAGGACCTTCTGTTTTCAAGGCAGAGTCTTAACCCCTGAACCATCTCTCCAGTTCTAGTTTCTCTTTTAAAATCACCTTTGCTTTTGTGTTTTTCATTTCATAAAAGCAATACATTCTCATTATAGATTATTAGAAGTTATGAAAGTAAAAGAAAAAAATGAGTATTACCCATAGTCCTTCCATTTGTAATTTCTAGAACTGTTGACAGTTGGCTACTGCTTTAACATTTTAAATTTATCAGGTAGTTTTGAGAATATTGTACTCTTCAGAGGAAGAGCAGTTTTAAAAAATAACCCAACCCATTCTGTCCCAGAAGTGGCTCCAGTGAACGCCTCCAGCCAGCCCTGGGCAGGTGCCAGGGTTTTATTGCCTGAGTTACTCTAGCTACCTTAGCTAGCATGAAGTTTGTATTTGATCTCGGCCAGAAGACCGAGAAACAGTTACAATGAAATGCGTAAAAACAAGATGGTGCTTTCCATTTTAATTATTTTTCCAACGTTATGTTTTAGAATTTCAAATCTATAGATATATAGTGAGCCCTTACCAAAAGATATTTTCTTCTAGATCCACTTGAGTGTTTTCCTTTCCTTTCTCCCATCCCCCAAACAACACAAACTGGCTGAACTTTTTTAAAGTAAATTTTAAATAATAGCATTTTGCCTTTGAGTCTTTAATATAAATCTCCTAAAAGCAAGGATATTATTCTATTTAATCATAATCCCAGTTATACTTTCAATATCCTCCCCCTTCTCCCTCTCCCTCTCCTTCTTCCTCTTCCTGCTCCTTCCCCTTCTCTTCCCCCTCTTTCTCCATCTCTTCCTCCATCATTTTATTTTTATTTTATGTTATTTTTATTTTATATTTGGGTAGGGTGTCATATAGTTCATGTAGGTCTCAAATTCCCAATGTAGCCAAGGATAGTCATAAGCTCTTTCTTCTCCTGTTTACACCTCTCAAATGATGGGGTTACAGGTGTGTATTGTCAGTGCCCAGCTTATGACCACATAAGCTGGGGGCCAAGCCCAGAACTTTGTGCATGCTAGGTGAGCACTGTACCAACTGAACTAATCCTCAGCCGTGCTCTGAGGCTCGTGATGAACATTTAGAAGAGCCTTAGACTCCTCAGTGGCACAGTACAACAGCTTCTTGGTTTACTCCAGCAGGTGCTACATTCTTTTTATATGGAGTTAACGTAAGGGGATCCTTATTTTTGTTACCTTGGAGAGCATCTGTATTAGTTGCTTTCACATCACTGTGATTAAAATTCCTGACAGAACAACTTAAGGGAGGAAAGGTTATGGTGGCCAGTGACTTCAAGGATATCCGTACATGTATCATGAGCAGCTCCCTCCATGGAGGAAGAAGTTTGAGGCAGTGGAACAGCAGCAGAGAATGCAGGTCAGAATCAGAACCTGGTATATTCTGCAAAAAACTCTTAATGACCTACTTCCACCAGCCAGGTCCCACCTCCTTAAGACTTCATGGTCTTGAAAATTGAGCCACAGGCTGGAGATCAGCATGTAGAGCTCGAGCCCGGGCTTGGGAGGTAACTCACCTGGTAAAGGACTGCTGCACAGCGCTCATATAAAAATCATGGGTAGTGGTGTACATCTGTAACTCTTCCATTGAGGGTGCAGAGACAGGCAGATTCTCAGAGCCCTAGCCAGCTAGTCCAGCCATTTAGTGGGCTCTGAGTTCAGTAAGATACCCTGTTTCCATAAATAAATAAATAAATAAATAAATAAATAAATAAATAAAAAATAAGGTAGAGACGAATAGAGAAGACACTGACTTCAACTTTTGATTTTCACATGTACCTACACAAAATGCAAATATACACTACACACATGCCACCACCAGCATGAACTTGTTACTCAAAGCATCTGTCACCTATCACTATCTTGTGGCATCCTCAGTAGATACTCTCCTGTGCTTAGGACACCAACAAAATAGTTGCTTAATTGGGTGGAACAGAACAAAAAAGAGAGAAATATTTTAACTTTGGCTTTGGCAAACTTACCAGAATTTCATAATCAGAATATTCAAGATGAAGCTATTTTCATTTTAGCCTAGATGTGGATCTTAAGATTGCTGGTTGGTTTTGTTTCCTTAGTTTAATTATACCTTTGAAATTCTTAGTTCTGCCCAGGCTCGCATATTCTCAACAGACTTTAAAAGCAATGACTTGGGCTTGGGAGATGGCTCAAAGGTTAGAACCTTTGTTTTGTAAGCAAAAGCACAAGTTGGGATTCCCAGATTCCATGTAAAAATGTTGGGTGGATATGGCCTAAACTTCTGGCTCTGGAAAGCAGAGGTCAGGGAAATCCCAGAGCAAAGCAACAAGGAGGTAGAGTGATGATTCCTGAAGTCACCCTTGGGCCTCCACAGGTACACATAATTAAGTGCCCTCTTGTACACACACATTCACACACATAAAGTAATGGCCTAATTTGGAAGTCCTGACTTCTCATGAGACTGGTGATGATAAACCCTAATTGATGCAGATTTCTGTCTGTGAGAGTGTTATAAAGGATGTTATAAAGCAAAGCAGTGGTGCTCAATCTTTTGCAGTGGAAGGGATAATTATGGATCCCATTGAAAAATCCAGTGAAATTTAAAAACCTCAGAAAATGCCAAAAATGTTTCTTTTTATTTTAAGAGGTCTGTGGCACCTTAGCCTATTGTCTAAACGAACTGACCGTTTTTCTCCCCACCAGATGGGAGCTCAGAATGTCTGAGCTCCGCAGAGCAGATGGAATCAGAGGACGTGCTGAGCGCCTTGGGCTGGAGCAGAGAAGACAGGTTGAGGCAGAGCTCCAAAGCTGCAAGCACTTTCCCTACGCTGTCCCCCATGGTTGTCATGAAGAATGTTCTGGTTAAGCAGGTGAGGAGGAGTCTCTAAAGATGCAAGTTTCTGAGCTTCCTGTGTATAAACTCTTCCTTTTTGCCATGGAGAGATGTCAGAAACAGACCATACAGCCATACCAATGTGTCCTGGCAGAGGATGTTACTTCTCAGCTACTGACACTGTTCTAAAAAACAGTACAGGGGCTGGAGTGTGGCGCAGTGGAGGAGCACTTGCCTAGCATGTGCGAAACGCTGGTGTTCAATCTTCTATCACATACGCACAGCCTAAAGACCAAAACAAGTATAAAGTCAAAACTCATGTCTAAATTTTTAAGATAATTTATCTGTCTGTCGGATTATCCTTCTATATATGTGTGTGTATCAGAGGGCACAGTATGTCCCTGAAGGGTGACTTTGGAAATCTTCCTAAATTGCTTCTACCTCCTTGTTTCGCTCTCGCATTTCTCAGGCTCTACCCAGGAGGGCCAGAAGTGCAGGCTATTGCCCTTTCCTCCTGGCGGTTTTTTACGTGGAATCTGAACTCAGGACCTTCTGCTTGGGAGACAAAATCTTAACCCCTGAGCCATCTCTCCAGCTCTCATGTTCTAATTTTAAACAATTACTTATTTTCTGTGTGTCTGTGTATTTTCGTCTCCATGGACATGTGCAAAAGCATGTGTATGCCACAGTGCATATGAGGAGGCCAGAGGACAACCGGTAGGACTCAATTTTCTTCTTTCATGTTGTTGGTTTCAGGGATCAAACTCAGGTTACCTGGCCCTGAAAAGTGGCTCTTATGTTCTCATTTTTTGGATAGACTATTTTATTTATGTATCCTAGTTTCCAAAGAGACCTTGAAATCCTTTAGTAATATATGAAGGAACTAAGCCATAATGTCATTAAGTGGTACATTCTAACATAAGGCAGAGCTTAGGGTAGGAAAAAAAAGTCTTATTTTGCAGTGCGGTAACTGAGCCCAGGGCCTTGTGTATGTTAGGCAGGTGTACTACCACTGAACTGCATCTTCAGCTCGGTTACCTTTTTAATCGCATTGTCATGGGAATTTACAAGTGTAAAACACCTCTGTAGGCTCACTAGGCTGCCACACTTCATCTACACCTGAATCTTTGGGACTAGATTATAGATAGAAAACATGTAGACATTTCATATTCATTATGAACCAGTACTTAAGGAAATATGCCTGACTGAAGAGTGATGCATCTAGAACAATACAGCCAAGTGCTAGTGTATGACCTAGAATCCTAGTACTCAGGAAACTGAAGCTGGAGTACTGGGAATTCGAGGACATCCCAGGTTCATGGCGAGCCCCTGTCTCAAAAACCAAAAGGGAGTCAGAGAGAATCCTAGCTGCATCTCTAGTAGAGCTTGGCAAATTGAAGCAAGTTCTTTTAATTTTCTACTCGTTAGGGACAATGACAACAACCTGGGGTTAAGGAGATGGTTCAGTTGATTGCTTGCTATGTAAACATGAGGACCTGAGTTCCTTCCCCAGTGTCTTCATAAAAAATAAAAGACTTGGTAATGCAAGCTTGTAATCCCAAAGGTGGGAAGAAGAGGCCAGAGGAACCCTCGGGCTTGCTTGCTAACCCTAACCTGGTTCCCGATGAGAGACCCTGTTTCAGAAAGCGATGTGGATGCTCCTGAGGAATGACACTCAAAGTTGACCTCTGACCTCTGTGCCATGTGCATGTGCGCACATGGACATGCACCTGTGTACACATGCACTCCACACGTGAATATGTATGTGCTCAAACACATTGGAACGATAACCACTTAATGCGTGGCTTTTCGAAAATGTGCATGAGGGAAGTGTAGCACTTAAATCAACTGTACATACCTGAGTGTCTGCCTACTCTGCCTCGAGTGGAAGCTGCCCTCCTCCACCCTGCATGAGCAGCTTCTCTTCCTTTGTTCACAGGGTAGCAGTTCATCCCAGCTCCAGTCGTGGACTGTCCAGCCCTCCTTTGAAGTGATCTCCCCACAGCCGCAGCTCTTTGTCCTTCATCCGCCTGTGCCCTCTCCTGTCAGCCCATGCCACACTGGTGAGAAAAAGTCAGAATCCAGAAACTACTTGCCCATTCTAAATTCTTACCCTAAAATAGCCCCACACCCAGGCAAAAGGAGCCTTTCCATTAGCCCAGAAGACAGAGGAAGAAGTGGGATGCCGAAGAAAATCTGTACTGAGAGACTGGGAACCAGCCTGTCTTCCAGTGAACCGACCAAGACTGGTCCTGTATCATCCAGTCCCTCGACTCCGGCCTTACCCAGTACCAAACTCACTGAGGACTCAGCTCTGCAAGGAGTACCCTCCCTGGCCGCAGGTGGAAGTCCACAGACTCTTCAGCCTGTGTCTAGCAGTCACGTGGCTAAAGCCCCCAGTCTGACCTTTGCTTCCCCTGCCAGTCCAGTCTGCGCATCAGACAGCACTCTGCACGGCCTAGAGAGCAGTTCCCCGCTTTCACCGCTGTCAGCCAGTTACAGCTCACCTTTGTGGGCCACAGAGCACCTCTGCCGCAGCCCAGACATCTTTTCAGAGCAGCGGCAGAGCAAGCACAGGCGCTTTCAGAATACCTTAGTGGTCCTGCACAAATCCGGTTTGCTGGAGATCACTTTGAAAACCAAGGAGCTGATTCGTCAAAACCAGGCAACTCAGGTGGAACTAGACCAGCTGAAGGAGCAAACCCAGCTATTCCTAGAGGCCACCAAGAGCAGGGCTCCTCAGGCGTGGGCCAAGTTGCAGGCGTCGCTAATGGCTGGGTCAAGCCATTCAGGCAGTGACCTAGACGCTGTCTCTGATCACCCAGACATGTAGTGCCAAGGCACATTTTCCAGAGGTTCAAGCGGCTCTTTAACTCTTGTGTCGTTACCGACATCTGTTTGCCGTAGCCCGTGTAAGAGCTTAACTTTCTAAACTCAAGTACGAAGCCGCGTGCCAGTCCCTGGCTGATCTTAATCTGTGGTTCTTGAACAGGTTACATGTGTCTCTGTTCCTTTAAGGATTCTAATTGTGCGTGTCCTTGAGCCCCTTCTCCTTAGCCTGAGGCACAAAGCCAGATCTTGGGCCACGGCATGACTGCGGGTCCGTCTAGCCTCCCACCATGCACTCACTAGCCAGGGTCAAGGTGCAGTACGTGGGTGTCACAGCGACACCTGTACACCTGTAGAGTAGGGCGCAGGCGACCCAAGGACCCTGTGGCTCCTCCCTTGGTATCTTGGCCACTGAAAAGCAACTCACTGGGCGTGCTGCCAGTTGGGCAAAACCTAAGATGCTTTGGGCACAGGGCATGTGTGGGTTCAAGCACGTCAGCACTGAAAGCTTTGTTTTGTTAAACTTGAAAGTCAAGGGGAAAGGGTAGTAGTACCATTTGACTCGCAGACTTTCATCCAACCAGATTTCACTTGAACTAGTAGGTAAAATACTTCAGATTCTAGGATATGGAATGATTAAGTGCTGTTCGGAACTGTATTTGACAAATCAATTTATTGATTGAGAGATTGAAGAAATAGTCCTGGCCAGGATCTTTTGGTCAGCAGCTGCAGGGTTCCACCACACTTTCTTGAAACAGTATAATCTGTCTGTGTGTAAAAACACTTGAGGCAGCTTCAGTGGTTACTTGGGATATGGTGTAAGTTAATCTTCTAGACCACCTTGTTCCATCTTCCTCCTCCCGGCTTTGTTTTCATGAGAGAGAAGTGATTGTGCTTGCCAATTTTGAATTAAATAAAATTCTGAGGTTATGATAATAAGGCCACAAAAATTTAAGAAGCATTCTTGAGCATTTTCTTTTCATATCCTGAGCCTTGTGGTAATGGGGAGCAGCTGTGGAGGAGACTTGTGTCTATCGTGGCTTGAGTGTGAGTGGCCAGGCCCAAGGTGTGATAGCGGTTCTGAGGATGGTCCGTGCCGAGAAGCTCACGTCATGCATCCTTTCCAGCTTCACTGAGTCAAAGACTGAGCCCTTCATTTACATGTTTATCTTCTTGAAAACCTTTGTTCCTTACAAAGTACTTTAAAGGTTTTTATGGCTAATTTTGTCTTTTCTGCAAAGGAAATATTCTTGAAGTTTTACCAAGCCCCGAATCTAATGATCATGTTTACCAAGTAGTTGGTTGTAACTCTTAACAGTTTAGAAATTACAAGGCTCGGGTTGACTATGCTGTGTTCATGAAGACCTGGTTTAGAAATATCAACGTGGTAAAAGCTCTCTACTCTGAGATCTACACAGAGTTATTACCTGCTGTTTGCTCTCTGAAAATGTTTCCAAAATCAGAGCAAATGTGTCTTTGAGCAGATTTAGCTCCTTGTAATATTTTTCTCTTGGCGGCTCACTTCGCCTCCCCTGAATCTGTAGCCACTTTGCTCTGCACCATGCTAGGAAGCTTCCTTTTTGGCAGTACGTTTGGCAGTAAGGTGATAGAGACAGGTGCATCCAGAATAGCCTGGGCACCAGTCATGAGTCTTACTGAGTGTCAAAATTCTGAAACACTCGCTGAGAACCAAATGTGTTCTGCTGGAAAAACCCTCTGTAGAGCTATAAGCCTCTTGCACTCACTCTCCTAGATTAGAATTTGCATTTCCCTTCCTGTCACTATAAAAGACAGAGCAAGTCACTATCCGTCCTCTGTGCTCTTATAATTAGCGCTGAAATCTCTAGGCTGTTCTTTTCCTCCTGGAGCTTGAAGCAAAGGAACCCAAGTGAAGAAACGAGATCTTAGAGAGATCTACTGAGGCCAGAGCCAGACCAGCACCTGGAGGAGGTTTGGAGTGCATGGGGAAGATCCCAAGGCTGTAAGTAACGATGGCCTTAGCAATGCATGCTGTATGTTGTCAGAAAGTAGTCTCAGGGCTGCTACTTTCTGAAGGCAAGAAGCCCATTTTAGCTTAAACCAACCTTTAAGAGACTCTTTGGGAGATTTTGTTGGCATTGTTGAAACATATCTAGAAAAGGTGGCTATGGAATTGACTGACATTTGTAATTTGCTATGCTCTGTTTTTATTGATTATGATAGTGTCTGACTTCTCTACAATGATTGTTAGCAGGCAAGTTACTCTTGTGCATATGTTGAAGTGGTTTTCCAGCAATGGACTGACTCTTCAAGTAGAGATTTATTTACTAAATGTGAATTCCTTTAAGAAAGTGTGAAGTTATATAGAAATTGACTGTGAAATGTCAGAGAAAAATAAAAATCACTTACTTGAAAACTATTTGACCTATTTGTTTTATAAATGCTCAAAAATACCAACTGGGGGATGGAAGTGTAGTTCAGTGGTAGAATGCTTGCCCAGTATGCATGGGACCTGGGCTCCATCCCCACCACCAGAAGCAAAACCCAAAAAGCTCCCAAAAGAAATCTAAGAGAAATACAGAGTAAATATCTGAATTGATTGGATTTGCTTACGTTTCAAACAGTTTTGTCTCATTTGGAATATTGGAATTGGACACTGAATATGTGGAAACTCTGCTCAGACTCCCACGCTGCGCACAGGCGGGGCACTCCTGACTGGTACCCAGGCAGTCTTGGGCCGATGAACACACCGTAGTTCCCGAGCCGTGCACGTTTACGCTGCAGAGCAGTGAGAGGATGCTGCCCCTGTTTCCTCCACATACTGATGGGTTACAAACAGAACTTGTCAGTGACGCTGTGCTATGGCTGTGTACCGGGATAAGCTAAGGTCTCATTAAGTGACATTCTCAGAGAGAGGTCCCTAGCACGTGTGTCTCACCTTCCCCCGTGTTCCCTGAGTGAAGTATGTGGTCCCACCTCCAGACCCCATCCTGCTTCCCAGTCTGTCCAAGAACCCCCCTGGGACTTTTACAGCACTGGGAGTATGAGAAGCCTACTTTCATTAAAGGGTCTGCAGGGTCATTGTGGTATCTAGTCCTGTAGCACATCTGCTCTTCATGGTGGTGTAAGGACTTTAAAATAATGTCTGTAAGGCTACCATGATAAATTTAAAGAGTTGGGACTGTTTTTTTCTTGAGAGGGGGAGAAAGAATGCCAGTGTATGTTATGGAGAACATTCTCCTTCAGAAGTGGACTTCAGAAGCAAGAGCAAAGAGCAGAAGTGGTGATGCCTGGGAAAGTCGGTTATCTGAGTTTGTAGCCCCTCATCCACCCCGCTGCCTGGTCCCACTATGAGGAAGTAGCTTTCATCCAGGACTGCCTGTTTGCAACTCTGTCTACTCAAGTCACATTTTCACCGGTTTGTAACATGGCGCAAAGAGACTGAAGACTGGCATCAAGTGCCATTTGTATTTTATTTCTCTGTGGTGCTGAGGACGGAACCTAGAGCCTCAGGCATGCTGACAAGTGCTCTCCGCTGAACAGCACCCTCTCCATTACTGGCGACTTTCACTATGTCATTCAGCCCTCCTAGAGGTGGCTCTTCAGGCAACTAATGAAACTAGTTGTCTCTAAGGTTCTTTCTAGAATTAACCTTTTGTTAATATACCTGTGTTGCCAGTAAGCCACAGTATCAGTAGACTAAAAAGAACTAACCTGTGCAGTTTGGAAAAAAGATGGCTAGACCTCTGGAAAGATGACTTTATCGCAGCAGTCTATCAGATTTCTAACTTCTGATATATGACTCTGGGAGAAGCAGTTTGCCACTCTGCATTGGTTTTACCTTTATCGTAGTACCTGATTGCAGCTTACGAATTTACCAATTTGCATATAAAGATTTCTCTTTGAATGAAGACTTCCTACCAGAGACAGGGTCTGTTGTGTAGTTCAGTGAGAACTCACTGTCTTGATGCCTCTGCTTCCCAATGAGACTCATGTATTGACTCTTGTGCTGAGAATCAAACCCAGAGCCTTGTTAGCAAACATTGCCACACTGAGGGCCAGCCCTCGCCTTTTAAACAAAGTGTTCTTAGCCCCAGAGGAGGATTGCTTGGGGTTGAATCATATCACACCCTTGCTAGTCAGCCATCTGCAAACAGCCCTGTCCTTTCTTCCAAGAGGACGGGCAGCTTTCATCTTTTTTTATTATTATTTATTCAATTGTGTGTGTGTGTCTGTGTGTGTGTGTGTGTGTGTAGAACCATGGGCGAATTCGGGAACCACCATGGACGCCTCCACCTCCTCCTTGTTTACTCTGCCCGGGATTCACAGGCTCCGCCCTACCAGGACCAGAAACGCAGGCCGCCCCTGCTTCCACCCGGCGTCTATACGTGGGGTCTAGGATCCGAACTCGGGACCTTCTGCCAGCAAGGCAGGGGCTTAACCCCTGAGCCACCTCTCCAGCCCCATCTTTCATCTTTTAATAGTATCTCAGTTAGCTTTCTGTTTCCTTCCAGACTTCTCTCCCCACAAGCTCGGAGGATGTTCCTCCATGTATTGTAAGGAACCACGGATTGATTAAGCATTATTTTCATTGTCTGTAGTCAGAAGCTACACAAATGCTACATATGGTCCTTTGTGAGGCTTTTATTCTGGTCCAGCCTTTGGATGTTGCCTTCTGTCCACGCAGAGAAGGAGTGGTCTGTGGCCTCCGTGGCAGAGCATAGTAGGACAGAGGCAGCGAAGCATCCTGGCTCCTTTTATTGCTAGTACTTTAATTTCCCTCATGAAAACAGAGCAGAGGGGTCCTCGCAGCACAAGGACCGTGACGTGCTGAGACCTGTGCGGCGTGGAAGAATGCCGAGCTGAGTGTTCAGGTTGCAGGTGGGCGAGCCTCTCTGCATCAGTGCTCAGCCAGGAGAGAGTTAAGGCCATCTTCTACCAACACCCAATTCGTAGATAGGTACCTGGGAGGAGCAAGTGACAGGCTGGTTACTCTGCCTGGCTCCCTGGAGGGAGATGGTCCTGGAGTCCACGTGTGACTACTTTAGCTTTTCCTTTCAGGAGCTCTCCTTGTTCTTAAGGCTCGTGGCTTCCCCGTCTTTCTGAGGGGTGGTTATGTAAGACACTAGAAAACTGCTAGAAAGAACAGCCTGCATGATTCCTGCCTCCAGTCGCAGCAGCTGGAGATGAGCAAGAAAGGGAGAAAAACCCATGGAGCAGGAGTGTATGCAGCGAGGAGGTGGAAGCAGCATCAGAGGTCCCCCAATCCCCCACACCGCTCCCCAGGGCCCCAGTCAGGCTGAATGTTCCTTCACAGTGGCTTGCCAACCCCCCAGTAAAAACAATTGCCTTTCGGTTTCTTAGAGTCTTCTCAGAAATTGCAGTGGCCTTCGAAGGGTGCACCTTCATTCTAACAAATGTCCCCACAGCAAGAGGACTGGGGTATGTGTTCTCTGGGAGTAGCTCACAAACTGTCCGTTGGGTGGGCACATAAGAGCGTGCTATCCTTCATTTGGGAGCCAGAGTGAAAAATCACTTGAACAATCATGACCTGCTCTGACTCGTGGGTAGTAAGCCGCATATCTCCACAGAGAGCTGAACTGATTGCCATGTCCACTTGCCTCTCGTCAGATGGATAAATTGGCCCTAGACGAGCTAGGGAAGGCTCGCTGCATGAACCGGCGGCACACCACAGGAGAAAGGGCATGCGGTCACTAATGAGCAGGAGGAGCTCCCAGGGGAGCGGTGCTCAGTAGGTGGTCGGCGAGGCTCAGAGGCCACTGAAGAGGGAAGTGGGGGGATACAGGCAAGCTCCTGGGGTAGGAAATGGTATTTAGGGCGAATGCAAGGGCCAAGAAGACAGGCAGGGCTTCATAAACCATTTTCTTTGGACAGCAAATGGTCCCAGGAGACGTCTGTTGAAGCGCAGTGACATTTCCGCCTCCCTAGAGCATGAACTTAGCAGAGCCTTGGGAAGGGACCCCTTGAGCAGCTCTGGGCCTTTTCCACATAAGGGAACATCAGAGCAGTGTCTGCTGCTCCCCCAGAGCCTTTATTTAATCAGCATATTTGGGGTGAAATTCCATGGGCTCTTTCACCTCAAAGAGGAGAAGTAAGAGGAAGGCATATAAAACGGAGCCCGGCTCTGTCATGTTCACATCATATTTAACATGGGCCCAGGGACCCTCTGTGTATCTATTTCACTTCCCTGTGTTCTCCAGCTGGCCTCCTTGAGGAAATGCAAATGAATGTTCACCCAAGCACACAGGAAGGGCAGCAGGCAGTGCAAGTCGTCAATAGTCCAGGACATTTGGTCTGACAGACACAGTAGCTGGCATGGTCTGTCTCTCTCTAGCCCCGCCCCCAAGCAGGTAAACCTACAGCAAAAGCCTCTTTTATTTTTTTATAATTTTATTTTTATACGTAATTATCATGCATTTGGAGACCAGAGGATAACCTATAAGAGTCAGTTTTCTTCCATCATGTGGGCTCTGGGATCAAACTCAGGTCATCAGGCTTAGCTTCAAGCTTTTACCTGCTGAGCCATCTCACTGGCCCCTGAAAGCATCCTTTAAATTTTTTCCAAACATGCTTGTCTAGCCAAAGTGTAGGAAGACATATTGGGCCTTCCAGCTTTGTGCTGGTTTGATTATTTTTATTTGTGAGTTCCTTTACAGGTGTCAGTTATTCACACCGTTGATTATCTCAGTCAACTCAGGTCACAGTGACTATTCAGTTTAGCTCTGAGAACCTCGGAGGTTTGGGAAGTTTGGGGGAAACCCAGCTGAGTGGAGCAGTCTCTGGCGCACTGCTTTGATGTTGCCGTTACTGCTTTTGATTCAAGGGCAAGGGTGTGCAATCCACAGGGTCAGAGGTCAGCTCCAGATAGAGCCTACTTTGAGGACCTTCAAATCCTCAAACATGGTCTTCATCCCTTGGTTGAACGAAGTCAACTTGAAGTAAACTTGGTATGTCCCGGGCTGGACATATAGCTAGCTCAGTGATAGGTGCTTGCTTGCCTCGCTGGCATGCAGGGGAGCAGAACCTTCACATGTCCATGAGCAAGCTTCCCTGGTGTAAACGTCCTGAGCCAGCCCTGGTGCGACGGCACAAACCTCTAATGCTAGCATTTAGGAGTCGGAGGCGAGATTATCAGGAATTCAAGGCCAGTCTGGGCTACATGTGTCTCAAACCCTGATCATTTCCACTTCTGAGAGTGTTAATGACTCCTGAAATTCAGTGGCACTGTTACTTTAGGGCAACAAATGCCTAAGACCTGTCAATACTCTGTGTATGGCCCAGACACGGGTCCTGCTTGTCTGGTCCTGGAGGTACCATGAGCACTAGTCAGTCGCCCTTTTGATGCTTTTGGTCTTAATTGCAAAGGCGGGTGTGCAAGCCTGGAGACGTGACCTCGCCTTTCTTACTCATCTCTTTTATTTCAGAGATCAGTGCTTTGAGAACCTTGGGTTATCTTGGCCCTTTGATTGGGGCCAGAGTTCTAAATGTCAGGGCTACTAAGTTGAGAATGGAGGTGTCGTAAGAGGCACAATGTAGTCATTAGTTGATAGCCCTGCCTTTGCAACAGGCAAGCATATTAGGGCAGTTCTTGAGGTAGGCCGTCCTGCCGGGCTACTGGAGATTGTGGGGCTCCCTCACAGCTGGCCTCAGCTCCCTGGGCTCCCCCGGCCACCAGCAGAAGCCCTCACACGTCCTTGGCTGGTCTAACTCTTGTTGACAGCCATGGCTGACAGAAGGATATTTGTGGACCTAGCCTTAGAGCCCTGGCAACTGAGCCAGGAGTCATGACCCACTGGAAAGGTAGTAACACACTAGGGTGTGCCCAGCGCCCCAGAAGGGAGCCACCGGAGCTCTTGAGTCTTGGGGAGTAACTCAAGGCAAGAGGAGCTGTGAGCTTAGTCTTGGCATTGGGGTGGAATATAGGTAAACCGAGAGGCTGGGGGATAACAGTGTTTTGTTTTATTAACTTACTAGTTTGATTTTGGGGGGGATAGGTCTTGCTGCACAGTCCAGGCTGGCTTCAAACTTGCAGCAACCCTGTGTGATCCTCCTGAGCGCTGGGATTACAGGTGTGTGCCACGGTACCTGGTGGGAGTAGTGTTTTAGCCTTGGGAAAGAGCATGAATGGAGGCATGTTGGTGGGAGGGAATGTGGCAGGTCTCCATCTGTTCTCTAGCAGCTTAGCCTGTTGCATAACCCCAGTGTGTCTTGTTTCCTCCTGCAAAGGAGCCTCACGTGGCCCGACATGGTGGGTGCTCAGTAGGCAGTGATCGCAAACCGATCGCTGCAGATGAACAGTGCATGGGACTGAGCTGGCCTCAGTCCAGGCCCAGCCTTCGCTGTGTGCTCCCCGCCTGCCTCTGGCACCCTGCCCAGACACCCAGCACAGAGCCCTGCCTAAGTGCACATCCTAGGAATACCTGCCAAGCAGGCTCTGCTGCTCGTGCAACCTGTCCCTGGCCTTGCCCCTCTTTACAACCAGGTGGGGAGGTACAAGAAGAATCAAGAGAATTGATTGTTAGCCTCACCCTGACCGGGACCCTTAATCTCACATCTGGCCCAGCCTGGCTAGTGACTCAGCCGTGAGTTTCCAGCACAATTTGCCTTCCACATGTATGTCAGGTGAATTTCTCAACCTCCTCAATTCATTCCACCACCTTGGACGCCCACTGCAGTACTCTAGCCTGGACTGCAGAGGAGTACCCAGTCCTCAGTGGAGCTCTTATGATCCATGCCCGGGCCACACCCAGACTAGGTCTGTCAGAGATCCTTGAGAAAGAACCTTTTACTCTGCCCTCCCCCCCACCATGTGTGCAAAGTGGGGAACTGCACTGAATTGGAGGCAAGAGGTAGGGATCCTCACCCCAACAGGCAGTAAGTGAGATCAGGAATCTCACCATCACCCGGAGCTTGTTGGAAATGCAAAGTTGCAGGCTTGGCTGTATTTTTAACAAGATCCCCTGGGATTTCTAGCAGCATTTCAGGAACCATTGGCATCAGCTTTTACAAATTGTTTTCCATGGTCCAACAGCATTGCCAGGTACTTTACACACACCACCCTGTGTAATTCTCATCCCCCCACTTGACAAGCAAGGCAAACAAAGTGCTGTTCATTCAAAAGGTTCTAGTATCAGCGCCTCTGAGCAAGGGTCCTGGGCTGAAAACAGATGCCCTTGAATCAGATGCCTGCCTCTCTGCCAGAAGTCAATAGAATCTGAATGCCACCGTCTTTTACCAACGGTGTGTCCCTGGCCAACCTTTCTGAGCTGATTTTTCCAATTCTTCAGACACATGATTATATACGAGATTTTACGATTCTGTGAGATTTCCTACCAAGCAAGAATGAGCACAAGAGCGATCTCTCTTGTGATGAACAAAACCCACCTGTAGGAAGAGAAGAACCCCGAGAAGGGCTGCAGGTGGGGTGAGGTGAGCTCAGGCTGGAAGCATGCTCCCAGGAACCTGCCTGCTGGGGCCCAGCCGGGGGTCATCACTGGGGTGCCCCGTCCTTGCTTCCTGGACACACAGTCAGCCCATCTATCACGCGGAGGGGAACCTCAGGTCAGCCCACTGTCAGTAGTACAAATCTGGGCCCCAGAGCTGGGTAAGAGCTCCATTTCCCCGCTGAAGCCCTTCGAGGCCCCGCGAGTCAAAGGTCAAGCAATCCCCGCAGTCCGTCCGGCCATGGGGCCGGTTTCTCGCGCGCACCTGCCGTGGTATAACCCAGACCGTCGACAAGGAGCCGGAAGCGGGCGGGCGGCGGCGCCCCCTTCCGGCAGCTGTGAGCACTGCCGCGGACCGCCCATCCCGCGCGGCAGGTGGTGGTTGCAAAGGCCCCTGGCGAGCGGTCCTGGGAATCTGCGTAGGGGTCTTGGGTCTTTCGAGCGCACCTTTGTCTCCTGTAATTTAATTGTCTCTTCAGAAAGCGTTGCCAACTAATTAACTCCTTTCTCCGAGAGCCAGTCGTTCGCTCTCCCCTGCTGCTGTGTGTTAATTACGCGGCACAGGCGAGGGAATTCTCAGCCTCTCTGCCGGCGCCCTCGGCCTCTCGCCCCAGCTGGCCTCCTCCTTGGGCTCTGATCCCTCTTTGCCCCCGTGTCCTGAGGGCAATCCCTGCCGCCCTGTGCCGAAAGCAAGAACGCTCTCCCTTGTTCAGCTGATCTCTGTAGCTCCCGGTCCTCAAAATCACATACAAGTCACTTCATCTCCCTGTCTTTCTAGCTCTGGAATCACACACCCCGTTGCTTGTTTTCTTAGGCATCTTTCCTGCTCTCTGCCTGCTGCACAGCACAACACGCTAGGTCCAAGGTGTGACACTGGGCCGGTTGGCGCAGGTCCTACAGCACATCCGGAGCAGTTAGATTTGACCTCCCGGCCCCGTCTTTGGGATCACAGACTCATAGACAGATCTGCAGCGGTCAAACAGGCAAGAGGGTGGGTTAAGTAGCTCTGCTTGGAGCAGTGGAGAGAATGGAGTCTGTGGTAAAGTAGGGTGCCTCTGAGAATCACCCCAGTGACTCTGAACCCCCAGGCTCAAGGGAACTCTCTGTGATGATCTTTCCGAGGTGTCGCAGCCTGGCTAGGGACCTATCACTCCGCTGCTCCGCGGCTACCCAGCTGCCTTGCTCCTTCCTATGCGTCCTACTGTGTCCTGCAACTCCTTCCCCTTCCCCCAAAGTGCGCGTGTCTGGGATTCCATTCTCGCCTGCCGCTCTAAAGAAACTCTGTTGCTGGTCGTCTCAGACCAGAGAAGGAGGCGTCACAATGCAAGGTGTCTAGTGGCAAATGCCTGCTGGAATTTGAAAACATTTTTAGGGAGATATTATTGGTGAGGAGTACAGACGACCTTCAACAGGCCAGAAAGGAGGCAGAGGGGGGCTGGGAGGAAGCCAGCCTCTTGTTCTGAAGGCTCTAGCTCCTTATTAGAGTTCTGGATCAACACACACACACACACACACACACACACACACACACACACGAGAGGACTTAGTTTGTGGTTCATTTTAAGCAGCCACCCCAAGAGTCCTCTGGAGACTTCTCATTCCTAACATAACAGAAGAGTTGGCATCTCCCCTGAGTCCCAGTTATTTTGGGTAGCAGGTCTTCAGAGCTATGCTGGCCCCTGGTGGTGTCTCATCCCCTCCTGCAGAGCACAGGGCCCTGCCTGCCAGGAAGAGCTAGCGCCTTCCTTGGTTCCTGGGAAGCTCCTGCTTCCAGCCCAATTTGCTCACAGTCCCCAGTCTGGGACGATCCCAGCACACCAGGTTTTACCTGCAGAGGCAGCAGGACATGAGCAGTCCCTTTCCAGCTCCGTGAGGCAGAGCCCTGGCCTCAGCTTCTCTGTACACCGCCAACGTCCATTACATTTCAAGTATTCAGTGCACGATTTGAATGAGCAACTTGATCAATTACTGAGTGAAAATCTGATTCGTTAATTTTTCATCAGGGAATTTGTGTGATGCCTACAGCCGTCGGCAGAGAGTCGGCGTGTGAGGGAGCAGGGGACAGACTCTGGAGCAGGCAGAGTGGGCTGAAAGCTTGTCCTGACACTTGCCAGCTGTGAAACTTGGGCTGTGACTTCTCTGTGTCTCTGTTTCTTTGCCTGGAAAGTAGAAGTTACATATATTTTTAAAGCTTTTTTTGGTATTATTTTGAGTGTGTGTGTGTCTGTGTGTGTGTCTGTGTGTGTGGACACTGTGTGTCCCTGTGGAGGACCAAGGGTGCCTTTGGGAATCATCCTGGATTGCTTCTACCTCTTTTTTGCTTTGCTCTGGGATTTCCCAGGCTCCGCCCACCAGGGTTAGAAATGCAGGCTGCTGCCATCTGACATTATGTGGGATCTGGGATGTGAGCTTGGGACCTTCTGCGTGGGAAGCAGAATCTTAACCCCTGAGCCATCTCTCCAGCCTGAAAAATAGGAGTTATAACAAAGTTTACCTCAGAATAAATGAGTTAATGCAGTGAAGGACGTGAATGGCAAGGGTCTGGCACCTGTGGACGCCCAGTAAGGGCTGATCATTGTTCCTTCTAGTAGTAGAATTACTGCAACGAAATGTCAGCCCACGGGATTGGAGAGATGGCTCAGGGGTCCTGCCTCGCAAGCAGAAGGACTTGAGTTCGGATCCCATGTTCCACCAGTTGGAAACAGCAGTGGCCTGCATTTCAGCTCTGGAAGGTGAAGCCTTAGAAATCCTGGAGCAAATTCAAAAAGGAGGTAGACGCAATCCAGGATGACTTCCAAAGTCACCTCTGGACCGCCACAGGCACACACAGTGCCCTCTGATACACATAGACACATACAAACATACGTAAATACGTACATATATGCGTATACCAACACCCTCCCCCCACCCACATATGCAAAAACAAAAGTCAGTACCCTACACCGTTGTAGTTATGAGGGTGGGCGAAGGATCCATCCTCTGTGTTCTTGCTGTCTGAGGCTGTGCAATGCAGCAAGGGACAGAGGCACAGGAGGACAGAAGAACGCCAGCGGAGCACTTCCGGCAGCAGTGGGAGTTTGGGTGGAAGCTTCCAAATGGGGCTGGATCAGGTGAGGAAAAGTGGTCTACAGAGGATGAGGTTTAGAGGGGCCAGGGAGACAGGTAGGTTAAATGAGGAACACCAAGTCCCTGAGCATGGGGGTTCGCCAAATGAGCTGGCTTGCTGGGCAGGACGGCAGAGACCTGAGAGGTTGCTGCCTACACTTCAGGGTTCTGGCCTTCCAGCTTCACCCATGTGCCTGTAAGTTGTCCTGGTAGGAGGGCTTTCTTTCACCCCATTTGCAGAGGCAGCGTGGGAAGACAGGAGGGCAGGAAGCTCCTACAGACTATGGGCTCCGCCTTGGCAGCAGCGAGTCAGGATCTCTTATTTTAGCAGCACCAGGCGACTCCTCCCTCAAACATAGTCTCCAGTGTGTGGAGGACTTTTAGACATCTGTTGGCAGGTTTGTCATCTGGGGTAAGGCAGGCTTTCATAAAATGTGACCAGACAGAGGAGGCAGGGCCCGAGTTCAAGATCCCTAACTATGGCTGCAAGACCCAGCCTCACACTCCGTCATTCCCAAATGCAGACGTGGACGTGCTGTTCTCAGAGATCTCAGGTCCCTCCATCGCTGCGCGTCTCCCTCCCTCCACTTCCACCCCCAGCCGGGCTCGTGTGTCTGGCGCACTCCTATGCATTCTGCCTGGTCCACATGTTGCCTCCCCTGGGAAGTCTTCCAACCCACCCACGGTGGAGGGCGTTGCTGTCCTCCAGGCTTCCGTAGCACCTTGTCCTCCCATCAGCCCGCTCCTGCTGCTGAATCACAACCGTCTGCAATTTGTCCTCCTTCCCGTGAGCTCCCTGAGGTCTCATTCATCTTTGCTTTTCTGGTTCCTGGCATCACGCCTGGCGTGGAGTTAGCATCAGTGAATGTTTGAAGAATGAGTGGAGTAGTTGGGCTGGCACTGTGCAGAGTGAGAGGATCAAGAGCAGCAGTGGAGGAACTGCCCCTAGCACCTCCCGCCTCCCACAGTGGGCCCACGGCTGGGAGCAAGGCCCATGGCTGGGAACAAGGCCCACGGCTGGGAGCAGACCAGGTCCTGCCCCTCGCAGAAGCAGTTGAACAAGGCAGGGGACTCCTTGCTCCCATCCTTTTTTCCTTCCTGAATGAAAGGTCCCTCTCAAGCATCCATGGGAGTGTTCCCCAGGGCCACTTAGAGGGCACAGGGTACCTGGGGGGAACCTACTGCACAGTGGTAAAGATGGAGGCTCTAGGGAAGCAGATCCGTTTCTGCTTGTTACAGTGGAGAGGAATGTGCGTTTGAGGTTCCTCAGGGTTTCTGTCTTCCCAGAGCTTTGTGGGCTACCAGGCCTTCGAGCAAAGTGGTTCATACCTCGTTGGATCCAGCCTCAGGACATGGGTCAGAGCAGAGCGTCTGATGAGCTGCGGATACTGAAGCCCCGAGGACAGCTAGGAGTTCCGTCCAGCAGTGGGTATGAGGTCAGCGAACCCTTGGGGTTTTGGGTGGCCTTACCTCCAGTTTGTGGGTGTCAAGAGTGCTGAAAAGTGTGGCTCTAGAAACCTCTCAAGCCCCTTCCTCCACACAAGGTGACTGAGTGTCTGTTTGACAAGAACATCAGCTAGTACTTGTGGGGCCAGTGATAGAAGTGGGCGCACCAGTGCCCCTGGTCCCCAGCACCCTGCTTTTCCTACCCTGGGCCCGGCCAGCCTGTCCTCTGAAGCCGATCCACTCTGTCCTAACCACCAGGCCGTCTTGGGTGCTTTCCCCACACCTCTCTGGTTGTGAGTCGTGTCTGAGAAGTACCCCTGACATGCCCCCTTCTTGCTAGCCCACGGCCTCCTCTCCCCCCATACCTTGGTGTGTGATCAGCTCCCTCAGTTTACCCACTTCTGTCCTCCTTGGCTCTGCTTTCCATAATCTAACCCTGACCTGCCAACTTCTGGCTCCAAACCTTCAGTGATTCCCTATCATTCATCAAACTCAATGTAGATCTCTCAACTTGATACTCACTCAGACTGTAGCTTTCAGCTCCTACTCCTTCTCATGTGTCCCTTACTCCAAGGCTCCGGTCTGTTCTCCCACCTAAAATGTCCTCCTTGTCCCTCTCCAGCAATCAGACCTCATCCAGTCCACTCTTCTGGGCCTGGATCAACGGACGCCCCACGCTGTCTTGACAGTTGAATGTCCTGTCTGTCTCTAAGCACTCCTAGGAGCCTCTCCCAGGTGAGAAGTTCTCAGGAGCAGCATTTTTTTTGACCCTATAGTGTTTGCATCACAGTGCTGGACACATTGGGGCAATAGGTAATGAGGATTAAACATTCAGCCATTCATCAGTTAGTTGAGCAATATGTGTCTGACTCCTATTAGGCATCAAAGATACAGTAGTGAAAGAGGCAGGCATGGTTTCTGGTGTGTAGACAGCCCATGTGCGCTAGGACATGCTGAGAACAGTCTCTCTGGCTTATCTGGGGCCGGCCTGCTGTCTGCCTGTGGGCCTGTGCTTTGATAGGTTACACACAAGCAGCATTTGGCCGGTGTGTCCCATCAGCCGAGGCCTGCGTGTCTTTAGGATGCTTCAAAGGCCACGCCCATCACTTCACAGGGCCCACTTCTTGTAGAGGCCAAAGCTTCCTGATCGCCTGCATAAACGGCAGCCTAAGGGCTCCAGTGGTACAGGGCCTGAGAGGGCAAGGCCGGTCCTCGGTGGCTGTCGGGTGATAGACATGGTGGAACTGGTAAACTCTATTCTTCATTCTTTTCCTGATCTGCCCTCTGCCTCCGGAAGGAGAGTGAGGGGAGGAAGAAGGGGTGAGGGAGAGTGACATCCTTGGTCACCATGGCTCACCAGAGCACTGCCCACCAGTGTGAGTGTGTGTGTGTGTGTGTGTGTGTGTGTGTGTGTGTGTGTGTGTATGCATGTGCATCCATGCATGTATGTGAGGTCAGAGGAGGATGTCAATGTCGGACTGTATCATTCTCTACATCATCCCCCAAGGCTCACCATTGTTCAGCTAGATTGGATGACCACAGAGCCTCAGAAACTTTCCTGTCTACACTCCACCCTCAGCACTGGAGTCACAAGTGTGTGTGCTCACCTTTTTTTTTTTTTTCATATGCGTTCTTAGGATCTGAACTCAGACCTTCATGTTGGCTCAGCAAATGTTTTTACCTAATTAGCCACCTCCCTGGCTCTGGCAGAAGTATTCTTAATCATTGTAAGTTGGCATTAGTGCCCACCATTCCAAAGCATACAGTCATATCCAATTCAGTTGACAGTCATGTGTTTTATTGATGCTCTTCACTGACAATAGAGGGTCATATGCACAAGAGCTGCTCAAGTCCCACACCTGGCAACCTCCCCATGGCCACCCTTCATTGGCCAGTGCGTAAATAGCTGGTCCCTTGAAATTCTCCTTTGTGCCCTCCTGAGATGTCAGGCCCCACAGTGCTGAGCTTGGACAGGACAGGACTGGTTCTTAGATTTGGACTCTAGGATCAAGCGAGAGCCATAGGCTAAACGGTGCAGGCCTCACCCGTCCTCTGTCCCTTCTCACTGCTTAAGTGTGGCCAGAACCAGGAGTGAAGATGCTGCCAACAGCTCTTCCATTGAGGAATCCTGAGCTCCTTTCAGCCCTCCCTATACATCCTTCCCCTCCAAGTGGCCTGCCCCACTGACCACCAAATTGTCAACGTGTGGGAGTCAGTGCCCTTGATGGCAGAAATCTATCCGTCCTGGTCGCTGTAGTGCCAGCACCCAGGACTCAGCCCATAGTTGGTGCTTGACAAATATATGCAGGATGAATGAATGAATAAATGATGACTGAAAGAATGAGTGCTGGAGGGCACAGTGCAAACACACTACTGTGTAAGTCTCCAGGGGGCACCAAATCAAGACTTAGGTAAAGTCTTCTCAAGCTCTGATCAAGAATTCAGGATGTCGTGTAGTAATGGCTGGGGTGACTGTGGCCACCCACTGGCCACCCAGCTTTAGCCTCGCTGCCCATACGACCTTGGGACTAAGTCAAAAGAGGGTACGTGTGTTGTGCCCACTCTTTCATGTGCCCCAAGGGTCTGATCCTCTAGGTCCCAGAACACATTAGCAATACCCCCATCCAGAACTAGCTAGACTATCAGCGATGGGATAGCTCATATTCTGGTCATTCCCACCCCCAATCTCCTCGCTCAGAGCTGATCATGACCTTCAGGCGATTTTCTCCCCACTGCTGCCCCCATGTGGCCCTGAAACTGCCTGTTCCCCAACACTACCCCTCAGTCAACAGGGGAGAATCTCCCAAGTGCTGGGTTGGGTTGATCATGATTTTCAGACCCCTCTCATACCCACCCTACCCCCCCAAAAGCAAGAAATTCACAGGCGCCTCTGGCCTCTCAGTGACAAGAGGACTCCAGCGTCTTGAGTGGCAAGAGTGCTCTAAGCCTGTCAGGAATAACCAAGCACAGAAAGCTCTAGCACAGCATGTCTGGCAGGTAGCCGCTGAGCTCCTAAGATTCCTCCAGTGGCAGGAAGAACACGCGCCCCTCCCCGGGCAGCACTTAAGCACTGCGCGGCTTTGGCTGCTAAGATGTGCTCTACGTAGGACATATATGAGCCCCTTTGCCCTCCCTTCTCCCCCCTCCTGTGTATACTGTTCCTCTGTGCTTGTAACAACAGTCCTCACCTATGCCTGCATACACGTGCACACGCGTGCACACACACACACACACCTGTGTCAAGTCCTTTTGTATGATTGTATAAAACCATACCTTCCTCATTACTTCATGAGTAACTCTACTTTCTCTCTCCCTTCTTCCTGCACTCAACACCTAGCAAATATCTGGAGGCTGCACAGAGTAAAGGGAGAGGCCAGAGGAGTGTCAGAGGAAGGAAGCGTCCACCTAGGCCTGTCGAGGGTGGGCGGCTGCAGCAGGAAGAGCAGGTAGCATCTCCACGAGGGAAAGGGCTCCAGCAGAAGCACTGATGGCATGAGAGGTGGACAGGATGGAGGGGCCGGGCAGAGAGGGGAAAGAAGGGCTCCCAAGGAGGAGAAGCCTAAGTAGAGCTACCGCCACAGAGAGCAACCCCGAGGCTGGCCAGAGCTGACCCTGCCTGGCTGGCCCCTTTCTCCTCCTTTGTCAGGATGCACCTGCTAACGTGAACTCTCCAGATCGAAGGCCTGTGGTGGGCATGAGGGCCTGACCAGCCAGCTTGGGTTGGGTCACAGGTGGAGATAAGGGTGCGGTGGTCTTATGTTCAGGAGGAATCACGACGCAGAGAGAGGACCAAAGTGTCTGCTCACTACTTGTCCTGCTGCTTGGAGCTCTCGCTTCCCACATTGAACATGGGGACCAGCAGGCCCAGCAGCCACCTCTTTCCGAAGACCTCTTGCAAGTTCTTGCGCCAGGGCCGGGCCCTCACAGCCACTCCTTTTCGAACCTGGTGGCGAGTCTGGCCCCGAAGGATCAGCAGCAGCTGGTGACAGCAGAAGCCGGCGCAGGCCAGGCCCACGGCAAACCAGAGGTAGAGCATGAGGATGACGAACATTTCAGAACCGAGGACAGCTCCTGCGGGGGACAGGGAGACACCCTGCGCTTTACAGCCAGGCCCGTACCAGAGCGGAGTGAGTGATTCATGAGAGGGGAGCTGCATTGCAACGCCGCAGCCAGGGAGCTGCAGGATGAAGTGGTCACCCAAACTCGTCTTTAGTACTATGGCTTCCCAGGGGACTGAGGAGGTGTGGAGAAAGCTAGATGTGCCTGTGAGGACAGCCCCTCCCCTTCCAGCCTTCTGGTTTAGCTCACACTCCACTCATGCTACTAAAGGCAGAAATGTTCCCCTCTCTTTCTGGAACGGAGGTAGAGAGAAGGGTGGGGTTAGGTCCCTAAAGAGGGAGCTCGCATCTGGGCATCTGTCTAGACTGCAGCCCCGTCTCCCAGCGGGGCTGGGAACGCTGTCTGGAAAGCCGAGGAAGTGACAGCATGATGGAGAACGGGCGCTAAGAGCAAGTCACGAGCTCAGCCTCAAGGCAGAGCACGGCGCCAACATAGAGAACAATTCATCATTAATGTTAACATGAGGACCGAGGCCGCCAGAACGCTCAGCCAGTCGTCCTGTCAGTCAAGCATGCGAAGACTGAAGGGGACCCCCAGAGTCGCCATTCAGTTCCCTCCCTGTGGCATCACCTCTTCTACATCCCCCCAAACCGAGTACTTCTTCTGAATGCTTTCAAATGTCCTCTTAGTAAGAGATTCCACACTTTCCAAGAGTTAGGGAGTGTGTTGGCCTATGCTATGTTTGACTCTCCTCGCTCTGTGGACTTGCACAGATATTTTTTTTTAAACCTCTCTGAGTTGTGAGTTGCTCTTCTGCAAAACAGATAAAGCGTATTTTCCATGGGGTTGCAGGATTCCAGGAAATGATGTTTGGAGGGGGTCAGCGTTCGGGTTAAAATACTCAGGGCTGGAGGCCATGCTGCAAAGGAAGACATCTTCAAAAGGTTCAACTTTTAAACCTTAGCATCATAAAGATTTCCTCTCCTTTCCAAGGCTTGGAGTTCTGGCAGGACTGCGTCTTTCGGTAGCTACAGGAAAAGCTCCTGCCTTTGTCTACTCAGCAGCCAGGGCAACAGACCCTTCTTAGTCCTTTACTTCCAGAAGGGGCAGCCCCACCATCACTTTCTCCAGGGAGGTTTGGCTTCCTGTGGCAGGGAACCTTGTAACACCCTATTCTACTCCATGTAAATCTCAGCATCTTCCTTCTTGCCTTTCTCCAGCACTCCTGGTCTACCTCTTTCCAGACCCCTGAGAACTGGGCTTTTAACACCTGTCAGTCTGAGTGGTGGTGAACTCAACAGCCAGGAGGGATGTGACGCTGCCACAGGCCTGCTTGTTAGCAGCCGCTTCTGTCTTCAACCCCGGGAGCTTTGATGGCAAGCTTTTCTTGCAGACGCGGAGACAAATAGGTCCAGCTGCCCAGGGGATAGCGAGCTAACTCCAGCTGGCATTTAGAGCATCCCCTCTCCTGGCATGGGGGCTTGTATCAGGCTAGGCTCTCCTCTGACCCACTTTTTGCTTGTCAGCCCAGATTGGCTTGGACAGCCACGTGCAGGAGGGCGGCTCCTGGGGGGCTCAGTGCCCTCTGGGTGTGAGGAATGCTGATGACAGCTGACTCTCAAGCCGCAGAGTCGTCAAGCTCAGGCCTGCCTTGCACCTCAGCCCCCAGGAACAAGTCCGGCAGATGGAAGCCGTTTCTCACAGGCTTTTTCTCTGGCACTAAATCAAGGCATGAGGCAAAGACCTTGTAGCCTTTTCCCAGCCCCATGCAGCAGCTACAAAAGGCTATTCTGGGGATCTGCTTTCTTTCTCTCCAAGTGTTTGAAGTTACCTGGTCTGGCTGCTTTAACTCCTCTCAACTATGTAAAAAATAGTTCTGCCTCTTTCAAAATATCATAGAACTTTCTTAAATGGCCAGGAAGATGACATCATCTAATTTCCTCTGGCCTTGCCTTCCACCAGCCATCTATAACGCTCTTGACAGGCTGTCACCCAGCATCTGGGATGGGCAACTCCCTCCTCCCTGAGAACTCCTTTGTGGCAAGGCCAGATCCAAGAGGCAGGTGGAGGCATGAGAGAGACACAAGGCTCAGCTCCAAAGCTCTGTGGTTTTGAAGCAACTTAACCTGACTGAGCCTTTGGCTCCTTAGCCTTAAACAGATGAAATACAACCTGCCTCCCAGATTCGTCATGAAGACTAGATGTAAGAAAGCATACTCTCCAGATAAGAATGAGGCTCAGAGAGGTGATACGACTTATTCTGGTCCCAAAAAGCCAAAAGGAGGGATAGTATCTCCGACCTGATCAGCTGACACTGCCCCACCTTTGGCCTTAGTTGAAGTCCTGGAGTCAGCAGGATTATTTTAGCAGGTGATACGACTTATTCTGGTCCCATAAAGCCAAAAGGAGGGACAGTATCTCTGACCTGATTGGCTGACACTGCCCCACCTTTGGCCTTAGCTGAAGTCCTGGAGTCAGCAGGATTATTTTAGCAGGCTCCTCCTATCTTTCTCTCTTAGGACCCCCACTTGCATCTGTCTCGGGTTCTGGTGGCAGATCTGACTCAGGGTCGATTCCTACTAGACGACAGGAACGCTGTCCTGGTCTACCATCCACCCCGAGCAGTTCAGAGGCTATAATCGTGACCCTGAGAACGGGACACCAGGGAGGAAGAGTCTGAAGGAAGAAGCTGAACAGGGACGTATATGTGTGAGAGAAATGGGGCGGCTTCGGAGTGAGTGAAGGATCAGAGAAAGAGGAAGATGAACTTGGAGCCTCTTTTCCTTCAAGGGCATGGTGCAGGAGAGAGGGATTCATCCTCATGCTGGAATGGGCATCTGGGCTCTAAGGTGGGCACCGACTGGCTCTCTTCTCCCATCAGATGCAAGAGGCGTCCTTTCTTTCCTAATCCCCCAAACCTAGCACATATGGACAGGCCTCGTGCCCAGACTTAAATCAAACCATTTCAAGATCTCCCTTCTGGAGCCACCCATTTTTATGGTTGGTGAGACTACTTGGGAAAAAGATGTGTAATCAGGTTCTTTGGCTCTTCACATCCCTCCACCTGTCTGTGCTCACACTCCACCCCCAGCCCGCCCACCCACCCTCCCCCACCCGGCTTATTTCAGTCTTGGCAGCCTCCTATGTCAGCATCGACATCCAGAAGGCCCAACAGCTCCAAGTTCTGGGCCCATCTCAGGCACCAGCCCTCCAGTCATCCTTCCAGCTAGTCCTACCAGCCCTCTAGTCATCTCTGGCTAGTCCTCCCTGGGTCTCTATAGTCTCACTGCCAAATGGCACGAGAAAAACTGGGCTTCCCATAACAAAGGCTGAAATGAAGGGCTCCCCCAGAGCACAACCATTTTTTTTTTTTTTGCAAATGTCCTATCCAGGCTAGTCCAAGTTCATGACAGTCGTGAGCTCTCAGTGGAAGTAACCGTCTTTTTCTGACCTAGAAAGTCAAGTCAGTGTATTAGGAGACGCGGATTGTTAAGCAACGACGCAAGGCTGTGGTTAACAGACCTGAGCGCAGGCCAGAGATGGCTAGCTAGGAGCAGCAAGATGCTATTTAGTCTCACCTAAGTCTCTCTCTTCATCTGAGAGATGAGTGGACAGCAGACACACACTACTAACTGTAGGACTCAAACTGGTCAGAGGTGGAACGTCAGGGCTGGAGGGGGGATAAGGCAATGATAGAGTGGCAGATGTCCAGGTCAGGAAAAGTAGTAATTGCCACCGGGAGTTGAGTTCCCAGGTATCACAGAACACTCCTTGAGACATGCTATTCAAAGTATAGTCCTGGACTGTAAAATAGTTCAGTGAGCACAGGCACTTATGCATAAGCCTGGTGGTCTGAGTTCAACCCCCAGAGTCCACATGGTGGAGAGGACAAACTGACTTTGGAAAGTTGTTCTCTGACTTCCACACCCATGGCACAGATTTCTCTCTTTCTCTCTGGTTCTCTCTCTGTCTCTCTCTGTCTCTGTCTCTCTCTCTCTCATACCCCTTACCTTAATGCCCAGTTGAGCACCAGTGCTAGAGAATCACCATGCCTGACTCCTGCAAGTGTCCAAGTCATCCAGAAGGTCAGAACCCACACCAGCCCATGTAGTGCGGCTATGACGCCGTTAAGCCCCTTGCTACGAGCTGCCTGCAGACTGCAGAAGAGTCTGGTAGGGTCAAACCTCATGGATAGGAGGATGGAGTTTAGCCTCCTGCTAAGTGCAGCCTGGAATCAATTCAGCCTTGGCTGGCAAGATATTTGGAGGGTAAAGTGCTGGAGGAATGTGTGAGCAGGATTGGGGTCCGGACCAAAGTTGGGCATAGCACAGGCTACAGAGGAATGTACTTGGCCTGGGCAGGTTGTGTGGCTTGGATGTTGTGATTCTGAGGGTCATGGACCGTATGGTCAGTAAGGAAAATGCAGTGCCAGATGAAGTCATGACCAGTTAATCTAAATTTTAGATAGATTACAATCTATTCTTTGTATGTCTCATATAATATTGGGACATAATTATATTGTCTGACAGTTTGAGCTGAGAGTCCTCTATTTTATTTGCTCAATCTAGCAAGACTTGAAGTTGAGTGTGTGTGTGTGTGTGTGTGTGTGTGTGTGTGTGTGTGTTTGTGTATGTGTGTGTGTGTTGGGGAGAGGGTCTTGTTTTCTGAACCTTCCTGCCAAACCCACTCACCGGAGAAGAACTGGCTGATGGAGGTGGGCAGGAGCGTGAGGAAGGCCAGGGGGTGGGCGAAGGAGATGGAAAGGACGGCAGAGATGTACGCCACTCCAGCCACCATGGAGTAGAGGCAGGCCAGCGAGGTGTAGAGGCAGAACAGGACGAAGTTGCGCATGTTCCTGCTGCCGATGCAGTTGCCGGTGAAGAAACAGTGATGGTCATGTCTCAGGGTGACTCGGGCGCACACTCGACAGAAGTGGGTGCTGGGTGGTGGGCACAGAGCTTTCCGGGAGGAGGTCCCCTGGCAGGCTCCCAGGTCGTCTGGGGAGTTCTGGATGACTAGGATGTAATTACCCAGGGCATTGGCAGAGAGGAACAGGAAGAGCGCCCCGTGGAGCAGGGCAGGCGAGAAGGGCAGAGTGGCGGAGGGGGCTTCATGCATGCTGGGCAGGAAGAGGAAGAGCTGCAGCGCGAAGGTCACCAGAGCGATGCACAGGAAATAGGCAGGGGCCACCACGTTGAGCAGCCGCAGGGCCAGCATTCTGGATCACATTCCTGAGGGGTGCAAAGGGAGAGGAGAAGCCTTACTTGTGGCTGTTCGGGGGTCTCCCTGATGATCCCCACTTTTGCCTTAGGTTCAGAGGGTTTGAGCAAACCTACACCGCCAAACCCTGCCCCTTTGTGTCACCTCCACATTTCCTAACCTGGGGACCAATGATCTATGGAAGCAGCCTGGTGACCTGGAGCCTTGGGGTCAGGCACAAGAGGAAGGACCCTGATTGAGCTTTGCGTTGGGAGAGGGGGGCCGAGAAAGGGCTACACTCAAGGGGTAGAGCTGTGCCCTTCTGGCAGTGTCTAAAGGAGGTTTGGGATCTCTGGTTTGAACCTCCTTAGGATATAGCGAAGGCTACGAGGCTAGGGTAGAGATCCATTGACTCTTGAATGTTGGGAAGCGCCCTTTCCTATAACCCCATTTTGGGCAATATTCTGACTCAGGGTTGCCCGGACTCTCTGGAGGTGCACAGGTGTATGCCTGTGATGTGTGTGTGTTTCCTAGTGTGTGACTGTATTGCTATCTCTGCGTGCCTGGATGTTTTGTTGTGTATCTGTGGGTACACATGCAGCCTTCACCACCTGGCTTTTTACTTAATAATCAATTAAAACATTCGATACATTTATACATGCCCAGGACAGGGTAGGGGGGGACACAGCCTGAAAATCCCTGCCAGCGGGTCGTGCTGAGTCCATTTTCCCCGATGCTGGCTGCCTTAGTTATTTCTTTGCAAAGAGTGTTTTCCCTTGAGGCAACGGAATTAAAATCCCCCATTCACACCCGCCTTTCTCTCTCCTGGCGGGAGAAACCCAAACAATCCCCCCATGGCGCCGAGAAACCCTTTCGATGCCAAGAAGCAGGTCCTCGGGTGGACAAGCGCACGCTTGGCAGCCTTTCATGGGATAGACCTCCCCCCACCCCCAACACATTGCTGAGCGGAGCCTGCACGGCATCCTCTGCCCACACTATCTCCTACAGCCGGGGTTCCTGTCCAACTTCAGAAGCCTGGGAAAACGGGATCTGGACGCAGGAGAGAACTTTGCTGGGGTTAAGGAATCGACCAAAGGGAGGTGCGAGAAAAGTTCTGGATGCACCTAGGATGATTTATAAATGGCACACGGCCTCTGTCAAGGCTGTCCTGCTCGCACTGAGGGACTGGTCATCTTGGAATCCTCTTTGCAATTGCCCTCTCTCCTGCTTCTATGGCTTAGGCACCTGCGCTCCTGGGGAGCGCAGGGCGCAGCGCAGGGCTCGTCTGAGGGTGGTCACTGGGGGGGGGGATCGGCACCACCAGTAGTCGCCAGTAGTCGTCCCAGAAGGCCGTGGTGGCGTTGCCCACCCCAGAGAGCCCTAGGTCCGGGCTCTGGCAAAGCAAGTGTCTTCCCCGCACCAGTCGCCAGGGGGGCGCGGGAGCAGCCTCCAGATGCGCGGCGGCGCTGGGAAGGGGAAGGACAGGGGCCCCGGGAGTGAGAGGCGTGTGACCACAGCCCCGGCCTGAAGCAGCGGCGGAGGGTGTCCCGCGAGCTGGGATCGAGGGGAGCTGTCCGTTCAGCACCGATGCCCGCCTCTGGGGCGGTGGAGGGCGGCACCACGGAGCCCCGCGGAGGCCGGCAGCGAGGGCGGCCGCTGGCTTCTCAGCCACAGCCTCCCGGACGCCCCTGACTCTGAGCCAAGGCCACCACCGCAGCAGCGCCGCAGAGGGACGGGGAAAGGAACTCACCGAGCTCTGGTCGCCGATGAGAGGCGCCCCGGACGCAGGCTGTTGCCCTCCCCAAGACTGCAAAGTTGTGGGTTCGGCCCGGTTGGCTCCCAGCCTCCTCACGCTTGGCTTCGGGGACTGGGCAGGTAGCGGGGGTGTTGGGGAGGAGGGAGCGGGCAGCTGCCGCCCTCCCACTTGGGCGCCAGCGAGTGGGGGCCAGGAGGCGGCGGGGTTGGCAGCTGGGCACCCCCAACTCCGCCACCCCTCCCTCCTTTCCTGGGGGCGGTGCTCTGGCCAGCGGCTCAGCACTCCGGACTTATCCCCTGCATCCCCGCCCTTCTCCGCTCCCCTCTGGCGGGTTGGGGCGCCCTGCCTCACTTCTTCACGGGTCCAACTGGGAGATGGGAATCAGTCCTGACGTGGACGTTCTAGTCACCACCTTGTCTTCCTTTCCTCCCGGGTGACCCTCCCTGTCGTGGCTTTGCACTAAAGAAACCTGGGGTGGGGGGAGTCGGGAGCTCAGCTTGCCAGGGCAACACCCATGGAAGTGAGCGTCATCTCTGAAGGGCTGTGCAGTGAGGGGTGCAAGCCAGTCTATCAGGTCTAGGCACCCCCCGTTCCCTACTGACCCTGTGATTCCCACACCCGGGGACCTCCTCTGTAGAACCGAGGCTTGACGGGCAGTAACCCTCCCTTCACAGCCTTTAAGCAGAGCCTGGCTAGCGTTAGCTCACCATCACCAACACCACAGGTTGGGCCCTTCCTAAGAACCAGGCGCTGAGCTAAGCCAGTGGTATGATAGCTGCATTAACCCTCTAGTAGGATCCCCGAACTGGGTGAGCCCCATTCTAAGGATGACAAGGGTGAGACTCAGAGATGCCAACTCACACGCCCAAGGTCATCCAGCCGGTGGTTGGTGGGGCTGGGAGTTGAACC
This sequence comes from Typhlomys cinereus, assembly GCA_023101885.1. Lineage (NCBI taxonomy): Eukaryota > Metazoa > Chordata > Mammalia > Rodentia > Platacanthomyidae > Typhlomys > Typhlomys cinereus. The sequence goes on along the minus strand of JALPQD010000292.1, from coordinate 815,704 downwards.
CTGTTCAGCACAGTGAGCCTTTTCTCTGTCTCCGTACACTGGCATATCACTTGGCACCCAGCGCCGGGTTTCAAGGAGGGGAAGACAACAGGGTTGCCCTGTCTTCTGCTTGTCCCGACCTCCTCCTCCTGTCTCAACTCCACTATTCTCAGGTGAGTGTCGTGAGGAACCAAAAGGGTGAAAATGTGTGTGTGGTTTCAGACTGTGAAATATTGCAAGGATCCGTGCCTCTGCCAGCCTGCCTCAGTTTCTCGGACAGTCGTAGCTCTTCTGGAGCAGGCCAGCAAAACAAATAAATACTTACTGCCTTCTCAGCCGCTTGATTAAAACGAGCAATCCCTTCAAGTGACGGCCATATGCTGATCAGCTCAGCCTCTATTTTTGAATCATCAGACACTGTTTTCTCTGTATTTTATCAGCATACATAAAAATAAAAGGGGGACCAGGAAGCCTTTTCGTGTTCTTCAAGGAGCTTGTCTACGAGCCAAAGAACAGCATTAAGGTATCGAGTGACCTCTGCGGATCTAGTACCCCTGTGAGTTCCAGAGGCCCCAGGCCTGGCACAAGGAAGCCCAAATGGCCATTTACGCCTTCCAGAGCAGCTTTGAGTCACGAGCTGCCTGGTCCCTTCACAAGCTCTGTCTGCCTCTCACACAGACTTGGGAGAGAGGGAGTCCGTTGGGCTCAGCTTGGGCCATATTGACTGAAGATCCCCTTTCCTCAAATACCTTGAGAGTTGGGTGTATTTCTAATTTTACTTTGCATATGGGTGTGTGGTGGGAAGGTGTGTGTGTGTGTGTGTGTGTGTGTGTGTGTGTATGCGTGTGTGGTGTGTGTGTATGTGTATCTGAATTCATGTGTGAGAGGGGAAGAGAGAGAGAGAGAGAGAGAAGCCAAGCAAACGTGGGAAGATGTTCAGTGGGGGGAGGGAGTAGCCAGCCAGGAGGAAACCTGGTGCTGCAGACAAGAAATGTGAGGATTTATTCATTTTAGAAATCCAGTTTATCCATAGAAAAGGACATGAGAGCTGGAAAGCTAAAGCTACTGATCCCCCCACAACCTGGGGAGAAAGAGTTGTTTTTCTAAAATCCAGGCTTGCCCTGGACAAAGCCCATGGAGTGGTCAACTTGAAGCTTTGCTTCGACTCTGGCTCCAAAGGACCAAGAGGGGGTGACTCACTGCCGCTTGCCAGCTGCGTGACCTGGAATAAGTCACCTCACCTTCCTGTTCCCCGTGTCATGTCATAAAATGGGAATATTGGCATCGTCTGCCTGGCAGTGACCAAAGAGGACACACACTTAAATGCCTTGATCCCAGAGGGACATTGGACCATGCTTGCCTGTCCTATCTGCCTCCTCTCGCTCTCCTGGGCCCACAGGACTCCCCTCTAGAATCAGAACTCTTGGCCTGTGTTGGAAGCCTTTGACGGTTGTCTCTCATTTTCCCAGAGTAGACCTGAGTATGTGTTCTGTGATTAATCTCTACTGGTCTCTGTCTAGAAGGAAAGAAGCGAGCTATATATTCTGGAGTCTTTGAACTGTCTGGCGAGGACACACGTATCATTGATTTTGCGTCCCGTCATTACCCACCCCGACCGTCATCTGATCCCCCACAAGCAGTGTCAGAAAGTAATTTAGAAACCACATCCTCCGGTACCTTTGTCATATATTCTCCTAGGTAGGCTCTGATGACACCTGCAGGCGGTCCCAAGGGGACGGGACGCAGGCAAGCGGTTGATTGCTGCAGAGCGCTTTCCTGGAGGTGTATGCCATAAATCTCTCTATTTCAAGGTGTTATTTAATAAAATAAATTCCCCGTCAAGTGGTAATCATTCCATTTTACCACAAAAGATAGTAATCAAAGGAAGAAACTCGGTGAAGTCAAGTGGTCGCTTCTCCCTTGAGTGAGGGTATGTCTCTCAGACTCCCCAGATGTTTGGACAGAGTCTATTCCCAGACACAAGGCATTGCGGTGAAGGGGGATGGGGCAATGACTCATTCTCATGCTCTTAGATGGAGGAGATCGGGGTGAATAGAGGCTGGGGTCTCAAGGTTAACCAGGGCTCAAAATGAAAACTGTAATAGACAACTTCAAGATGGGGTGCTCTCCGTGGCCGACAGTAAATCATAGCCACTAGAACCACAAAGTGCTGTGAGCCACAGAAGGCCCCACTGGGAAAACATATATCACCTTCATCTCAGGCCCCCCGAACATGCGAAAATTGGATTATCATAGAATTTCTATTTGGAGGTGTTAATTTACTTTGCCAACACAGCCTTCCTTTTAACGGCAGCTACATTACTTGATGTAATAAAGTCGAGCCTTCACAGAATTAAAATTTTAGTTCTTGAGTCTCTCAACGGCCCTGTGAGCTAGCTGGGCCAGGCAGTTTCAAACCCGTTGTTTTCCTTCTGAGAAAATGAGGCTCAAAGATTTGCTGTAGGCTAATTTGCAAGCTTTGGGGCGTGCATTCCTGTGATATCAGAATTTAGGAGGTGAGGCTGGTGAGAACAAGAATTCAAGGTCATCTTCAGCTACCCAGGGAGCTAAGAATGCATGAAACCCTGTCTCAGAAAACAAACAAGTGCCCGCCATGTGATTCGATATGCAAAAAGATCTCTACTTTCCTGGATCATGCCATTTCCATAAAGGAAGTAGAGGGGTCACAACACACTAGAGTGGAAGATCTACAGACTTCTCTTTATCTGTGACTATTCTGCATCCTGTGTCTCTCCTATTACGCATCTCTAGCAGCACAAGTTACCATCTGAGACCATAGTATCTGCTACCTGTTTTCTGTTTGTCTCTGTCCAGTAGAATGCTGGCTCCCAAGAGCAGCATATGGCCAGTAGCAGGCATCCCTTCCTATGCCTCGGAGCAGTGTTCCCTGGCTGGCCAAGTGAATGGGTGGGTACTAGACACTCGGCGACACCCTCGCCGGATGCTCTCAAGCCCTCTGCTGCTTGTGCTGCTGGAGAGGATGGATGCAGCTGGGGACAAGGGATTCTCAGCATCCGGGACCACGTGTCAGGGTAGAAACAGCAGGTGTGGGTGACAGGTAACCCCGGAGCTCTCCCTGGAGACTGATGCCTCCGGGTGGAAATCTCAGCTTAGCTCAGAAGGCCCCCTTTTAGCAACGCTCAGACTGTGGAAGAATGGATGTGATCTTTTCCCAATTAGCCCTGCTTCCTCGGGACCACTCAGGCAGCCCTGTTAGGGAAGCCGATGCCCCCTAGATCAGGTGGAGGTGGCAGCAGGAGTCACAGGACCTTTCATCTCGGAGCGTGCAGGAGGTGGCGTGGAAGGAAAAAGGATGCAGGGAGGAAAGGAGGAGGGAGGCAGAGGGCAGAGTGGAGAAGCGGGACTAGGAGAGGAGGAGGGTGGGTAGGTGGTGAGAATGCACTTGTCTGGCACCCTGTGGTCTCTGTCTTCATGATGGAGGGTGGTTTGATGGCTCAAGGCAGGGGGAATCCATCGTCTGTGTCGAGAGCCCTTCCACGCCAGGTGGCCAGGCTAAGGCAGAAGGCTGACATCTCAATTAGAGGAGGAGGGAGGGAGGCCGGAACAGTGAGGTCACTGTGGTGCCTTCGGCTGTTCGGAGGCCTCCTGGATATATTGTTTGTAGCTACAGAGCAGCAAGCAGCGTACAAATCCCCTCCCCCACCTCTTCCCTCCTCTGTTCCAGCCGAGAGGTCAGGGCGTGGGAGAGACGATGGCCCCACTGTGAGAGCCGCCCAGTCTTTTGGCGTCCACACACCTGAACTTGAATCTTTGCATTGTTACGCACTGGCTGCGTGACCTCCCTCAAGTTCCCCTGTCCATGGCATGAGTTTTTTGTTTTTTTTTTTTAATTGAACTTGCCAAATTCATCCTGAGTTTTAAGTGGGAAGATTGGTCAGCCCAGTAGCACCAGCTCTTTCGACCTGACACAGCCTCCAGCTTCCACTGCCCTGTAGTCCTACCTGCTGCCGCTCACTCTGTGGTTAGAATTCATGTGCTTAGGACTTTGTTCTTTGTGTCTCTCCATCAGTGAGCCCCATGGCAGGGCCTTATCTGAAAGCTACATTTTCATACCGTTTATGTAACATAGAGCCTGGCATAGGGGGAGTTCAACAAATATTTGAATAAATGAATTGCAAATAAGTCTAATTATGAATAAATATTAAATTCTACCTTAATGTCTGACCTTTAAAAACCAGACGTTGGAGGGGATTGAGACTCAATTGGCAGGGCACTCATTTAGCATGCAAAGAGACCCTGCCTGGTCTGACCTGCATTGCATCAACCGTGGTGGTACATGCCTCTAGGCTCAGCGCTGGGGGATGGAGGCAGGAACAGAAGTTCAAGGTCATCCTTGCCTACATAGCTAGCTGGAGGTCATGAGACCTGTTTTTGTTTGTTTGTTTATTTGTTTATTTGGTGTGTGTGTGTGTGTGTGTGTGTGTGTGTGTGTGTGTGTATCAGAGTGACTTCAGGAATCATCCTGGATTATCCTACCTTCTTTTTGCTACACTTTGGGGTTTCCTAGGCTCTGCCTTCCAGGGCTGAAAATGTAGGCAGTCTTCTAGCATTTTCATTTTAATTTTTAAAATTAACATTTATTTATTCAGTTGTGTGTGTGTGCGTGTCAGAGGGCACTATATTGTCTCTAGGGGGGAGCAACAGTGACTTTGGGAATCATCCTGGATTGTTTCTATCTTCTTTTTTGCTTCACTCTGGGATTTCCCAGGCTCTACCCAACAGGGTCAGAAGTACAGGTCACTGCCATTTCTGCCTAGTGTTTTGGGGTAGGACCTGGGATCTGAACTCAGGACTTTCTGCTTTGGAGGCAGAGTCTTACCCCCTGAGCCATCTCTCCAGCCCTATCCAACGTTTTTATAAGGGCAAGGCAGATGCTTAACCCTTGGGGAATCGCTCCAGTCTGTTTTTTTTTTGTTTTTTTTTTTTTTTAATGATGTGAGACTGTCCTTTTTTTTTTATTCAATTGTGCATGTGTGTGTGTGTGTGTGTGTGTGTGTGTGTGTGTGTGTATGTAGAACCACGGACGAATTCGGGAACCACCACGGACGCCTCCACCTTCTCCTTGTTTACTCTGCGCAGGGATTCACAGGCTCCGCCCACCAGGACCAGAAACGCAGGCCGCCCCCCACCCCCAGCTTCCAGCTGGCGTCTATAGGTGAGGTCTAGGATCTGAACTCAGGACCTTCAGCTTGCAAGGCAGAGGCTTAACCCTTGAGCCACCTCTCCAGCCCCTCTCCAGTCTGTTTTTTTTTTTTTTTTTTTTTTTTTTAATTTTTTTTATTATTATTATTATCTATTCAACTGTGTACATGTGTGTGTGTATGTGCTCATGCGTGTGTGTGTGTGTGTGTGTGTGTCTGTGTCTGTGTCTGTGTATGTGTAGAACCACGGACGAATTCGTGAACCACCATGGACGCCTCCACCTCCTTCTGCCCCGGGATTCACAGGCTCCGCCCTACCAGGACCGGAAGCGCAGGCCGCCCCCACTTCCGCCTGGCGTCTATACGTGGGATCTGGGATCCAAACTCGGGACCTTCCGCCTGCAAAGCGGAGGCTTAACCCCTGAGCCACCTCTCCAGCCCCTCCAGTCTGTTTTAAATGAAACAAAACAAAAAATTAGTCTCTCCACAGCAATGGATAAGCAGCATTCAACTAAAGATTCCTGTTTCCTGACTTCTAGTCTGTGTTAGGCATCCCAGAGGGGGTCAGGCTCATCCCTGTTGGTTATTTTGTCTAATTCTTATCATAGCTTCACCTAATGCGAACCAGACTCTTCCAGCCTTTTAGAGAGAAACTTGAAGACTGATAAGAGGTTTGCTGAAATTTTGCCAAGCCTGTTGACATACAGCAGCATAAAATCCAGGTCATTTGATTCCAAAGCCCAAGCCTCTCACCACATATCACCACACACACACACACACACACACACACACACACACACACACCCACATTGCTCACATATCACATATGGATGGGAAATAAATGACCTCTTTCCTACATGAAGAGGGAACATGCCAGGCTGATGTTGGTCTTCAGTGCAAATTAGACAGTTACAGCTTTTCCCTGGTGACCCACAGAGTGTGAGAGAATGAGTTTCTTCCTGAAGGTGAGTAGGACGGGATGAGGGACCAGAGTTTAAAACAGACCTACAGGGACTGGGGATGGTGGTGGCGGAAGTACAGGTGAGAACAGAGGAAGAAAGGGGAGGAGACAGGGGGGTCCAGAAAGCATCCAGACAGGCGCTGGAGTCAACTGCGGACACTCAGACTTGAGCTGCGTATGATACTTACTATACAATCTGGAGCAAACTAGTTGTCTCATTTGATTTTCTGTTGCTATAACAACATACCTGTGCCTGGGTGATTTATAAAAAATAGAGGCTCGTTTAGTGCATGGCTCTTTTGACTGAAAATCTTGGAGCCACGTGCTGGTATCTGGTGGGGGCTTCTTGCCACACAGTGCTGCGGCAGAGGGCAGCACATGGCAGACAGAGTTCCCTTTGTCATAAGGCCGCTCCCCAATACCCACCAAGTCATTAATCCCAAAATGGATTAATCTGGAGGCTCAGTTACTGCCACCAAGGTCCCGCCTCTGACCCCTGATGTGCAGAGGAGCACATTTCCAGCACATGGAATTTACAGGGTGCATTCAAACCCCACCCCGGTCGGCTCTCTGTGGGTTGAAGACAGCGCCCACCACACAGGGCTGTTCCATCAATTAAGCAAAAGAACGTGTGCAGAACGCGCGGGAGAACGGATGGCGCAGTGGTAGCGGGACGCTCCTGCGATCATTATTGTTGGTTCCATGGCAGGAGAACGAATGCTAAGGTGGAGGGGCCCGTGAGCTCACTCCTGAGCAAACATGCCAGAGTTCAAGTCCCAAAAGTTCATATGGTGCAAGGAAAGAACTGACTTCTGGAAGTTGTCTGACCTCCACCTGTGTGTGATAGCATGCGGTGTTTGCTCTCTCTCTCTCTCTCTCTCTCTCTTTCAAGTAATGAAGTATTTTCAAAAACAAACTAAGGTAGAGGTTTCATGAAGCTGTGTTGGGACCGGCGCTGACTCTATGATCTATGAGACCCAGACTCCCTATCTTTTACTCTCGCATCCACAGTGCCTCGTGATCCAGAAGGACTGGTTACACCTGTCCCAGTTATGGTGTTTATATTTGGTGAACAAGAGAAGAGGAGAAAGGGTAGGTGTCTTGGTGAACTTTCTAGTCACAGTGACAGAAGACCTGACGAACAGCAACTTGAAGGAGAAAGAGTTTTATTTCAGCTCACAGTTTAGGGTAGAGTCCATCTTGATGGGAAGGGATCGTGGCTCCCAGAATGGTAGTTGCTTGTTCACGTGTTAATGCCCAGGGAGGAGAAGAGAAGAGAAGTGGAGAGAGAGAGAGGAGAGAGAGAACGAAATGAAGAGGGAGACGGATAGGGAGAAGGAGAGGAAGAAGGAGAGGGAGGGGAGAGGGAGAGGGAGACGAGAGGGAGAGGGAGTGGAGAGGGAGAGGGAGAGGGAGCGGAGGGAGAGGAAGAGGAGGTACGGAGATGGAGGGAGGGCAGAGAGGGGGGAGAGAGGATCTGGAGAGCTGCGAGGGAGAGTGGATTGGCGGGGTGTTCATCGGGGGAAGAGAGGGAGAGGGGAAGGGAGTAGGTGATGGGGCTCCTGAGATATTTTGAGCGTTTGCGGGAGAGGGAGAGGGGGAAGGAGAGGGATATTTGATAGACTCTCTCCCAACTCTGCACCTCGGGTCTGAAGCAGGACTTTCTTGATAGTCGGGTTCCTCTTTGATCAGATGTGACACTGCCCTCTGCCCACGTCCACCTAGCTATACCTGTGCCCTGCTCTTCTCTGAGCACCAGCAGACATGGGAAGTCAGAAGTCAGCTCAGACTTGGGGCTTGGATCAAAAAGAAATATGCTCTTACTTAAAAAAAAAATCTTGAATTATATGCGACAACTCAATTAAAACATATGAACAGCAGAGCAGAAAGGTTTAAATCCTAAACCCTGAGATGAACATCATTTACATTTGTGCCTTAGAGTCTTCCGTCTACTTGTGTTTTCCCCCTCAGTTTCTTGGAGATGGGTGAATCGGTGATCCCAGGACTGTGTCCCACGTTTTTGTGCACAGTGGGCCTAGCGGCCACCACTGAACACCCATGACATGCCACTTAGGCTTCCTGCTAAAAACCATTTTCAAATATAAGTGACCGTCTGGGTGTAATTTGTAAGCCATGTCTCCTTTCCACTGTTTGTTGTGATTCCACCGGTCAGGGAAATTGTGAACGCATTATGTATTTTCAAACTGACGATTATAAGCTCTTTCCCTTTTATGTGCCAACATAATTATTAAGAGCATTTGAGTGTTAAATAGGGAAGGAAACACATTGACAGCAAATGTGAACTTCGAGGAAGCATGCAGGCTGGATGCTTTCGAAAGGGATGCTGTCCAAGGACAAAAAGATTAAAATTGTATGAATCAGAATGGTAGACCCTAGATTATATCATAATAGTTCTGTTCTTGCAGAATTGTTTGGGTAATAACATTCCGAATGCTAAACAAAGCAAAATTGCATTCAAATTTAGTTACCTTATTCTATTAAGACTACGAGTCTTTAAAAGTCTCATTTGTAGGACTGGAGTTCAGATCTCAAGGTCCCACATCAAGTATGTGTATGATGATCTAACCGTAAGTTCACCCTTGGAAGGTGGAGTCTGGGAATCCTCAGAGTGAGTTTCATAGTCAGGCTAGCCCTGTTGGTCACTCAGGGTTTAATTAGAGACCTAGCTTCAAAAGAATAAGATAGAAGAGTGATCAAGGATCAAGGATGATTCCTGATGTCACCTTTGGGCTCCCACATGATGTGCACCTGCACACGCATGTACTTACCTACGTGCAAACACACATATGCATGTGCACCATACTCCACCATACACATAAAAGAAAAAAAGTCCCATCTGTAGTTCTTTACATCTTGTAAAGATAAAAGGAAAACAGAATATCAGCCAACCTCATAATTCACAAGGATAGAAATCCTTAAAATCACAAATAATGCCTTTTCTTTATATTTGTGTGTGCGAGTGTGTGTGCATGTGTGTGTATTGTGTGCACATACACAGATGGGCATGACACAGTGTGCTGTGCATGTGGAAATTGGAGGACGACATCTGGGCACTGGTTCTCTCTATCCACCACGTGGCTGCAATGATCAAACTCAGGTCACTAGGCTTGCTGGCAAATATGTTTACTCACTGAACCATCCCATGGACCTGAAGTCACATATCATGTCTAAGGCAAATCATATTTAACCTACCATGGGAAAGAATATACAGAATATAAGGAAAAGAAGAAATTATTAGAAAAAGCGCACTAACATACTTCCCCACCATTGTGAGTCTGTACCGGTCAGTCTAAACAATACAAATGCTCACATCACACCATACTGGAGCCACGGAGTTTCTTCCTGGACAGTGTTTGGAGCACTACAGGGTTAAACTGTGAAATACTGTTGGCCAGACTCATGAGTGAGGGTGTTGCCTGGACTTCAAAACGCTGGGCTTTAGCACTTGACCATCTGGCCTTCAACCGACGTGCGTACCGAGCTCCTTTCTAACTTTAGATTTCTTCCACTTTCTTACTATTATTAGCAACACTGAGACGTCTCCCCCACAAACAACTCCTTGGGGCCTATGACTGTTCCTTGGCTGAATTCCTAGAAATGGAGTGACTGGGTCAGAAGGAGCCCTGTGGTCAAACCACCCCCCAGAGAGTCTGTCTCAGCTTCTCTTTTGTAGAGGAGTGGGACCCGGGAGGGGGTGTGTCTCCTGACCCCTCACCAGCCCTGGGACATGCGTCCTCATTCCTAGGCTCTGGAGGGCAGTTGACTGAAGAGAATCCTGCAGCCAGCTGCAGACACCCCCTTGAGGCCCCTCATTGTCGTTGAGGCCCCTCTATGTATTTCACAGTTACCGTATTTCCCGTATTGTCACATATAGAGTCTGTAGCTTAATGATCCCTTGTCCCTTAATACTTGAGTAATGGTCGAAATAAATAACATGGCCTCATTTGATGGAGCAGACTCTCAGAGGATTGGTGGTCCTGTCGAGTCCCAAGGGAGGCCTCTAAAATGCCTGACCAAGCAGCCGCCAGCAAGCTCTTCCCTTCAGGGAAAGCCTTCTTGGGAATAGTTTATTTCAGGCTCCCGCCAGGGCTAATCAGGGTGGGAGGAAGATTTCTGCCTCCTGAGCCCATTCCTAGGAGCCAGACAGTGATATTCACACACATGTCGGGAATTTCTTGATTGTTTCTGAAGGAAAACACGCCATGGTTTGTCTTTCCTGAGGGAGCTTGCTCGGGCTGGGGTTCACTTGTGGGCTCAGATTTAACAGTGTCAGGGGCGGATCCAGCGTTGGTTGTATACTCTCAGAGAACAATCCACAGTCGACCTTTGAGGGCAAAGGCAAGTACTGGCCTCCCGCCAGGGTCTACATCACTGTCTTTGCCTGAATACATGATCTCATTTAAGTCCCAAGCTACCCGATAAGACAACATAGCCAACAAGGGTAGTCAGCGCTTTAGGAGAATCTCTAGGGCTGAAAGTGGTAAAGGTGATCGTGCGAAACCTGGGTGATCTGAATTCTATCTCCGGAGCCCACACGGCAGGAGGAGAGAGCTGACTTCTGAGAGGTGTTCTCTGACCTCTGTTCATGTGTCATGGCGTGCATGTGCTTACTCTCCCCCATCTCTCTAATAATAAATGAATAAATAATTTAAAAAATTCCCACCAGCTCATCCACAGTCCATGCGGAAGAAACTGGGCTTGGCCTTGGACCTGTGCCTGCAGCAGGTAGAAGGACAGCTGGACTCTAGGGTCTTAGAACTAGAGGAGATGGCCCGCTATGGGCTCTGCATGAGCCAGGGATCTCCTAGGAGAGAAAGGTGGCATGAGGCTCCCTGCCGCCTGGTGCAGTTGTCTTTTCTCAGAGGTCCCTCAGGCAAGCAGCAAGGTCTGCACAGCTGTTCAGATTTTATAACCCTAGGGCTGTTTTCACTCTTACCGTCTAATTGAATGATCGCTATGACAAATGTCCAGTAGATGGCAGTAAAGAGTCTTGAGTTAAGGGCACCTTTTTTTCTGCATGTGCAAATGTCCAGTTTGGACTGTGGGCAGAGGTGAGCCAATCTCTCTACCAGTCCTCCACATTGTTGGGAAATCAATCACCTGTCATCCCTTCCCTCCCTTGCCCAACACTTCGCCTTAGGGCTTCCCAGTGTAACCCTCTCGCCAACTCCAGGGTCGCAGTGCTGCCGGGGAGCCGTTGGTTCCAAGGCGATGGTCTCCATCAGAAGCCCGGGTTCAAGTCCTGGCTCCTTATTTCCTGGTGGGTGATCTTGGACACGTGACGTTTGAGTCCTGGGTCCTGCGTGTTCTTCTGAACAGAGTGCAGTGTCCTTCGTGCCCGTGGGCTGGACGAGCAGAGGTTATCTCTCTGGGAATTGCATGTTGATTCCCAGCCCTGCTGCAAAGCAGTGCCCTCCACTGAGAAACTCATCCTGCTGACTCAGAGAGAACAGGCTTCAGGCTGGGGCTGGGGCCGCACATTACAGACCCCCCCCCACCCTTTCCTGAGCCTCCACTATCCACTGCTCCAGGCCCTGGGGGCATCTAGGCCCCTTTCACTTACAGTCCAAGCTCGGCACCCGCGTGCCTCAGGTATCCAGGTAACACTACCGTGGTGTGAAACCTAGACTCTCAAGTCTGCCCGTAGTCCTATCCCCACCAGTCCCTGCACCTCGATTCTTTCCTGTCCTCGACACCCCACAGCTCTGCCTCTCCCCGTCTACAGTGGAACCAGCTCCTCTGCGCGAGGGGAGGGGACACTGTGGCGGCGCAGCATCGGTTGCCTTGGTGAGGCAGGCAAAGCGCTTTCTATGCTGCTGTGAAACGGTATCATCCTGACCTGCCACCCGCCTTCTTCTCTCCCAGGCCCCGGGGGAGCTGAGGCTCCTCAGCTCGGCCTGCTTCTCTGCTTCATCCTTCAGGAATGTTGGGGTCTCTGCTGATGACCTCACCTTGTAAGGGTGTGGGGGGGTGGAGTCCCCCAGCTGCCTAGGGTGAGGGGAGGGATGGCCTCAACGGTGGCGGCTTCTCTGGTGGGTCCTCTGTCTTCTCCCAGGCAAGGCCTGTACCTTTGAGTCCTGTTCCTTCAACAAGTGGAGCCCGAGAGCTACAGGTCCTGGCCGCTGGGCTCCTAGGGGTCAGTCAGCCTTGGGAACCGGCTGGGGTGGGAGGATTGCAATGGTGGGAATTCAAAAGGGTGCTGGGTTGTGGAGGAGAAAACGGGGTGGGGGGGAGGCAGCGAGAAGAGGCTCAGAGTACTGATGTCTCGGTCAGTTCTTCAGGAACAAGTGTGAAGTGGGAGGAACCTGCCCCTGCTGGCAATCAGCAGCAAGCCATGACCCCCCCCCATGCTTGTGCTTCTGTCTGTGCGCCCACAATCCCCAGGCCCAGCACCCCGGCCCTATGTGCTCTCTAGTCTTTCCATGTCTAGAAAAATCACCCCCTCTCAACAGGGGGTCGCATCCCTGTGCCCTACTCTCCATCCTGCCCAGCCTCCCAGCCTGCTCTGGTCTGGTCCCTGGACCTGCCTTCAGCAGTGCCAGGCAGGCCCTGAGTCCCTGTGGCTCACAGGCTGGTTGAGAAGAATCCTACAGAGGAGGATTTTGGCAATTCAGTAAGGCAGCTGGAGAAGGGTGGGTAGGCCAGTTAGTGGTAAGGCCACTGAGACCCCCTTCTTTAAAATGGGCTGGGGCCAGGAATTGGGTGTTATGCAAGTTGTCACAGTTACCCTGCATGGTTGCTGATAAATCACCATCAAACGGCTTAAGGGAACAAGGGGTTTATTTCCTTACAACAATCCAGTTATAGTTTATAGTCCAGCTTGATAGGAGAGCACACACCAACACCAGGGCAGGGGAAATTGGCTACACCATCACCATATAACAGCTGAGAGAGAGGCAATCCTTACTTGCCGGACCAGCATGTCTGGCCAAGTGTACACAAGGACGCCGACTCTCTCAACCAGCTCTCTGTATTTTATGCCAGGGCCTAATCCCACCCACCATGGGCTGGGCCTTCCCCATCAGCTAGACAATCTCCTGCACGCTTGCTCTGGACTTAATTCAACCATTAATTCTCCACAAATGTGCCAACTATGACACAAGTACATATGACTACATGCACTCTCATATAGAAGACACACATATTCATGCACACTAGCACATGCCTGCTCATATGTGCATGCATACACACATACCTTAGTTCAAATTCTGCTGAGGAGCCAGGCTGGCAAGGCAGGATTAATCTCAGCTGTTCAAGAGGCCAAGGTGAGAGGACAGTGAGTTCAGGACCTGCCTGAATACCTGAGTGAAATCCTATCTGGAAACCAACCAACCAACCAACCAACCAAGCCTGGGGACGTAGCGAGCGGCAGAGTGCTTGACTCACATACGTGAGACTGGGTCAGACTCTCAGTACCGAAGGAGACATGGACGTTGGCCAGGCTATAGCCTCTTATGGCTATGCTGAGTTTGAGTCCTGAGTTCAGGCAGCTTGGCATTTTCTTTTACATCCTGAATTACAGATGTTAAACTTTTAAAAAATTAATTGATCATTATTATTATGTGTATGAGTCTGGTGTGTTTGTGTTTGTGTGCGTGTGTGTGTGCACACACATGCATGCATCATATGTGTATCATGCGTGTGCAACACTGTATGTGCATGATCAGAGGACAACTCTGTGGAATCAGTTTTCTCCTTCTACCTTTGCACGGATTCCATGTTTTGAACTCAGGTCGACATATTGTAGCAAGTGCTTTTACCCTCTGAGCCCTCTTGTTGGCCCTGCATTATAAATTTTTAACATGAACAACGGTTCTTTTTTCAGAAGGCTCGTTTGACGTTTGGACCTTGTAAAGCTGTCAGGAACTCAGGTCTCCTGCCCCCCCTCCCTCCCCAGGCTCTTGTTCTCCAAAGAAACAACCGCTTGCCAATTCCTTATCCCATCTGGATTCAGTCTACAGATGAGAGGCTCTAGGGCTGTAAGCAAGCAGACCACGCCCCCACCCCCACCCAGCTGCCAGCATTCTGCCTCTTGCAGACTTCTCTCCCTGTGACTGCTCCCTCTTCCCGTGCACTTGAGCACCTGTCCTTTTTAATGACTGCATGGTACCCCACTGTGAAACTGCATCATGATCTATGTAACGTGTCCTCTTGGATGAGCACAGGTTGTTTCCAGCTGCTTGTTTTTCTTCATTGCTGCTACCTATGGTCCTTTAGAGAGCATCCCGCCCTGATTTTTGAGCCTGTGTGGGTGTACATATCTGCCGGAACTGGGTATGAATGAGCACCAAGTCAGTGCCCCTCCTTGGCTAAATTGTGGATGAGGACTCTGAGAGTGTGACCTCACAGGACAAGGGTAGGAAGTCCAGTGAGAAACTCGTAAGTGGGGGGAGGGGGGACAGATGGAAGGGGCCAGGCAGACGGCTCTTCTGCTGGGGTGGATCAGCCCCTCCCCCAAAGTCACCAACATGAGTCAGGGGGCCCTTGTGAGTGGGGTCAGAGATTCAGGCCCCTGGTCAGTGTGGGTGCAGTCAGGAGATGCAGGGGACTGGCTGGGGTCTGCAGGGACAGCTCCCCAGCAGTTGCAGTGTGGAGCAGGACTGGCTTTCTAGCTGAGTCATTCCCACCAAGATTCCAAGGGAAGGAGCAGGGCTTAGTATGAAGGAGAGAGAGTGTGCGTTACACACGCAAATACCACACACACGTATATGCGCATACACTCATACACACACTGCACATGTGCACATATGTGCGCACGCGCGCACACACACACACACACACACATGCATATGTATGCATATACACCATACAGAAGAACACCTCACCTGTAGTTTAGGGCAAAGGAACCTCACCTAGCAGAAAAAGACTTGTTCCCACAGAGGCAGGCAGCTGCTAGCCTGGCTCCCTGCTGCCATTTCTTCTCTCCATGTCTGGCCTCACCCTGTTCCCACCAGCTGCCTTTTCTACCCTCAGTTCTATTTCTAGGCTGACTCCAGGATAGCACAGAAGTTAGAGGTAAATTGGCGGTTCCCAGGGAGTACGTGTGTGTGTGTGTGTGTGTGTGTGTGTGTGTGTCTTTTTTTCTTAAAGCATATATAAAATTTTATTAATGTATGTTAAATGTATGTGTATTTCTTCTTTTCTAAAGTAAGATTGTGGACAGTGCTCACGAGACTGGCCTGTGATGTGGGGGACAGGATAAGTCAAGCCGATCTGCAGGCAGGTAGAGTTGGCCGGACTCTCGGGGCAGCTGGTAATAGTTTCATTGCATGAAAGTCACTTTTTTTTTTGTCTATACAAAATCCTAATGTCCAGCTGTTGTCTAAAACCCACAATATGCTGCTGCGGAGATGCCTCAGTGGTGAAGGGCTTTGCCTCAAAAGCAGAAGGACCTGAGTTCAGATCTCAGATCCCATACAAAAATGCCCAGCAGATATGTCTCCCACTTGCAATTCTGGTCCTAGAAGGTGGAGTCTGGGAATCCCAGAGCAAGCTAGCTAGCCAGACTAGCTCTAACGGTATATTTTGGGTTTAATTAGAATCCAGATTCACAACAATAAGATAGAAGAGTGATTTAGGATGATTCCTGATATCACTCTTGGTACTTCATAGACACACACACACACGAGTACATTCATGCATATACCCCCACCCACCCACCTGCAAACAGACACATAAGTACACTTATACATGAAAAAGAAAGAAAGAAAAATAAAGCCCGCATACATTCTTTCAAGAGTATTTCCAGGACCTGGTTCTGGGGAAGTCTGAATTTGATTGTAAATTTAAACAGGAAACCTTTCTGCTTCATCTCTAATCATAGCTTTCCAACTGTGTTTTGTTGAATATCCTCTTCTGTCCAATATTCCTGGAAGATTTACTAGCTTTCTGGTCATCTTTGGTTATGAAAAAAATTCAGATTAGCAGAGCCTAATTGAAAGCTAATTATTGTTTGTAGTTACAGGTCCTGACTTGGTCCCTGGTGTCAGGCAAGGAGTCAGGGACTTTTCTTCTGGACCCCCCAATTTCTGGCACTGATGTGGCATAAGTCTCCCCCCACCACCACCCCAACATTCTAAAATTCATAGTTTTAAAGCAACGGGTCATTTATTTGGCTTTTGTAGTGGGCTGCCACATCACATAGCTGCCTTGCCTATGAGTCTCGGCTCTGAGGGGCCTGAGGGGTCTGATCGGCTTGAGGGCAGGAGAGGAGAGGGTTCTCGTGACCTGGGAAGGGCAGAACTGATTCTGGAGCCCACTGATGTCCCAGAAGGTGCCGAAGCCCATAGAGATCCCCCAGCTCTCTTCACAGCTGGTGAAGCTTGGCAGCCGGTCATACTGCTGTGCACTCAGTCACTGACTCCCGGGCAACCGCATCCAACATGCAAATCGGCGTGTGTTTCAGGCTCATATCGATGTCTAACACACTTTTCCAAACCCAGCAGCGTAGAGCTGCAGTGATTTTTGTTTCATATACAGAGAGAAATCTGGTTTGCAGACCTAGCTGGTGATGTCTCCTGGGTTCAGTCACCTCTGGGCTGTGTTACAGAGGACAGGGGTGATTATGCCCCTTCACTGGAGACATCTGGGAGCTCAAGTGGGAACTATAACAATGTTGTCTCCCAAACCTGGTGGAGCAACTCCTATCTGTAATCCCAGCACTTGGGAGGCTGAGGCAGGGGGATTGCAGGGAATTCGAGGTCATGTAGGGAGTTCCAAGCAGCCTGGGCTACCGAGAAAGACACTATCTCAAAACCGCAAAGTCAGTATCTCTCCCGTAGAGCTGTCAGGAGGACGGGAAGGAGTTAATGCAGGTTACACGTTAAGTATTAGTGGTTACCATAAGGCTGTTGTGTTATTTGGAAGCATCTCGGCGAGGCGTGAGGGAAGGGAGAGAATTGCTAGTGAAGGAAGTTAGCCTGTTCTCCAGCTCACTTCACTGTGAGGCACGGGAGGAAGCGAGAATTTCTCTGATTAAAGGGAAAAACTTGGAAGGAGCAGAGCTGAGAATATTAAGCATCACAGAGCCAACAGGGAACTAAAGGAAACCATCTTGCTGCAGCCTGAAAACCTTCACTCTTTAGCTGCACTTTCTGTGTTAATACTGTGCTGGTGATAAAACCAATGCACAAAAGCAGGCTGCAGAAGCCTAGATAAGAGGCACTAGAGCCAGCAGCTACCCACAGCCCTGTGCACCTTGGGACCCACTGAGCTGCTAGAGATAGAATCAAGAGCCCACATCTACCCCTCAAGCTTGTCTGACCTCAAATATCTGACTTCAGCTTTTTCATTTTTCATGTTCAGAGATTCTAACATGAAGAGATTCAAAGCCTTGTGTGTGTGTGTGTTTTTAAAAATGCGATAATGAAAACAAAAGCCATATAAAACTGCAGTAAGAACTTGAGATCTTGTCACCTGTATAAGAAATAAAACATTGCCGATATAGTTAAATTATGGGTGGATGTCCCGTGCCTTTTCCTAACCTACCCATAGGAGGTAACTGCTCTCTCTCTCTCTCTCTCTTTTAAAACATATTTTATTTGTTTATTTAATATATGTGTGTGCGTGTCCCTGTGGAGGGCCAAGGATGACTTCAGGAATCATCCTGGATTGCTTCTACCTCCTTCTAGTTTCAGCTTTGGGATTTTCCAGGCTCCATCCACCAGGACTGGAAGTGTGGTTCCCCGCAGTTTCCACCAGGTGTTTTTACGTGGGAACTGGTATCCGAATGTAGGCTTTGAAGGCAGATTGAGACTA
The DNA here is from genome assembly GCA_023101885.1 of Typhlomys cinereus. Classification (NCBI taxonomy): domain Eukaryota; kingdom Metazoa; phylum Chordata; class Mammalia; order Rodentia; family Platacanthomyidae; genus Typhlomys; species Typhlomys cinereus. Next base: position 797,803 of record JALPQD010000292.1, on the reverse strand, counting down.
AAGCCTTGAACATCGCCATCAAGTGTAATGACGATGAGCCACATCCTGGCCCCGCCCCCTTGTCTTGACCTCACACTCTTGCTTCTTAAATGCATAAATAATTCTCACAGGAAAAGAACTGCTTTTCAGAGATTTGATATTTTTTAGGGAAGGGCCTATGGGTTCCCCAGTAGGATGTAGATGACACCTAAAGAGACAAAGAGGCTGGAAACAAGAATTCCAGCTGCCAAAATCACCTACATGTGGGATGAAAGGGTTGGGAAGCGGGAGGCTCCGGAATGAATTTGGAAAAGAAATGGCTGAAAATTTCCCAGATTTGATGAAAAATATAAAACCACAGATCCCAAGATATGAATAACTGCCAAAAGAGTGAACATCTCACCGAAATGTACACTAATTAAATTGCTAAAAATCAACATTAAAAAGAAGAAAAATTGAGATTTGGGGGAGGACACATGTAAAACAAGATAATGACATTTCTGCTGCCTCCTCAGAGACAGTGGCATTAAAATCAAGATGGAGGGTTCACTCCTTAGGACTGATTGCCAGCGGATCCACAGTACAAGAAATACCAAAGGCTTCTGGAAAAATCTACCAGGTAGAATTTGATCTCCACAAGGAAATGATACAAATTAAAAAGAGGCTCCCTCTTCAATTTTAAGTTTATGTGAAATGCATATATCACATAGATATGCTTAAAACAAAATAATAAGCAATCCGCCTTGGAATTTATAACTGACGCAAGCAGCCTGGCACTGGTGGTCCCCATAATTCTGTCCATTCAGGAGGCTGAGGCAAGAGCACCCTTCAGTGCAGCAGTGATAAGCAAACAAGTAAAATGCAAGGAGGAAGATGTACGGCAATAAAAGCTCCGAAGACGTGGAAAGAAAAGGAGTCATTCTTCAGGTGCTCTCTGCACCCCTCCTTCTCGGACCCGTACTGTGCCTGTGCCGCTCTTCTTGGTGAGCTCTTGGGCTCTGCTCAGCTTTCTGCCTTCTCTTTCCTTCAGGCTTTTCCAAGTGATGCTCTCAACGGACCTGCCTTCAAGTCCTGGCTTTTGTTCCTCTACTTGCTCAAATCTGCTATTTCGTTCTTGTACTTTTTAAGGACAGAATTTCTATTTGGCACTATAACCAAACTATCTCTTTACTGATGTTCTCTGTTTTTGAGTCTCCATTCTTCGTGTTTTCCTTCCTTCCTTCCCACCGCCAGCGGCAAACAGCAACCGAACATGGCCGTGGGGGGTTCATAGAGACACAGGAGGGGGGAGGGGGGTGGGGGGTGTGTCGGGCGGGCGGGCGGTTGAGTGAGGGATGTGAGTGCGTTCGGTGCTGGCGGGTGGATGTGTTAGTTGGTCTGTCTTAGTGCTATGGTGTGAGTCAGGCTATTTCTTTTCTTTCTCTTTCTTACCTCCCTTCCCTCACATCCCCTCCTCCCTCACTTCCCTACCTCCCTCCCTCCCTCCCTCCTTACCTCCCTCCCTTCCTTCCTTCCTTCTTTCCTTCCTTCTTTTAAGACAGGTCCTCACATATCCCAGCCTGGACTGAAATTAGCAAACTTCCTGCTTTAGTCGTTCAAGTGCTGGGATTGCCCGTGTGTATTACCATGCTTTAAATTCACTGAGCATATTTAAAACTCCTTTTGAAGAAAGACCCATTTTTTCAACTTTCCTGGCTTTAGTGTGTATGGTCATCTTTCTTAGAATCATCATATTTTCTTATTTCCTTTTATGTCCCTTAATTTTCAGTGAAAACTGGACATATTAATATTGCAATGTGCATGTTTGAAAGCCACATTCTTTCCTCTTTTCAGGGGGAAGAATTTCTGCTTCTTCTAGTTGTGGTTGTTGGTTTGCTTAATGCCTTTTCTAAACTATTTTCTTTTTGCATGCATGTACATGAGTGTGTGTGTGTGTGTGTGTGTGTGTGTGTGTGTGTGTGTGTGTGTATGTGTGCGCGCGCACGCACGTGCCTCTGGAGGCCCCAGGGTGACCATCAGGAACCATTCTGGACTGCTCTGCCTCCTTATTGTTTTGTTCTGGAATTTTCTACTCTCTCCTTCAGGGCTTGAATTACTAGCTGCCACCATATCTGCCAGGCATTTTTTTATGGGGGATGTGGGGATCCGAACTTAGGTCCCTTTGCTTGCAAAGCAAAAGTTTTAACCCCTGAGCTATCTCTCCAGCCCCTGAGCTAATTTTTCTTACCTACACATTTTTGTTATGGTCACTGATATCTTTGTTCTGTTAACTTAACGATCAACTAGTGATTGGACAGAGACTTCCCTAAACGTTTGTGATGTCAGCCGCAAAACTCTTTTGGTCATTGAATATAGGTTGTGTGTGTGTGTGTTTTCAGAACTCATCCAGGTGGTTTATAACTCTATCTTCCTCTTCAATTTTTTGTGTGTAATGATGGTTACATATTATCTTTGATAAAACTAATGCAGATGTCTTTTCCTCTCTCTGTGCTCTGGATCATTTAGGTAGCATCGGTGTTTCTACAACAGTCATAAAATTTCTAATGAACCCTTGCTTTACAAGGATTTTCAATTAATCAGCCATTTACTAGTCCCAGTGGCCTCAGATATAAGGGTTTTTATAATTTCTGAGTTTTCAAATAATAAACATCTCATAAGTGAATATGACCCTGATAGTCATAAGGGTATTAAACCATTAAGTTGAAGAAATAAACAGAAATGTGTAAGTGTCGATGTGGAAAGGTTTTTTTCAGCATGGCATCATTTATAATCAAAGCCAAAAGAGGAAGAGAAGGGACAGGCTGGCGGGATGGCATGTCTGTGCAGTAAGGAGCACTTTATTTGACTGTTGAGACTGATGTCCAAGTAACAGGGATGGAGTCCACTTTCTTTATTTTTTATTTTTTTATTTTTAAGGAGTCCACTTTCAACAGAGTCACGCATTAAGGATTTCACACAGGGAATTGCTACTTTTATACTAAATAAGATATACTTTTTAAATTAAAAAATATTTTCATTTCTCAAAGCATCTCATTTCGCGGCCTCTCCCCTAAAACTTTCTCAGCTGTTCTTCTTCTCACTAACTGTTGTCCCAGCAGCAGTGACAAATCCCCTTGCCTTTATTCTGTTTTGTTATTTTATGTTATTTAGATAGTGTCTCACTCAAACCACCATTCCCTCCCTCCCCCGCCTCAGCTTCCTGAGAGCTGTGATCCTAGGCAGGCATGGGCCCCCTCAATCCCAAGACAAGTTCCTGGACAGGTAGCTAAAGATGCCCGGGGAAAGTTGGTATGGTGGCACGTGTCTACCATCCCAACGCTCAGGAGACTGAGGCAGGAGGATTGTGAGTTCCAGGCCCATCTAGTTTACAAAGCAGCACTCTGCCAAAAAAGAGGGGGAAAAATGATAGCTAATTCTTTTGTCTAGTCGACCTGGACTCAGAACAAAAAATCGGTCACATTAAAAAAAAAGAGAGAGAGGTCGGTTCTGCTCTTTTATAGGATGTGACTAGGACACAAAAAGCTCTGAAATTTTCCTGTTTGCTGTAAACATTCCGTTGGTTTCAGAGCCTTTGTTTTGTTCTGGCTGGCTTAGCTAGTTAGTTTTGTGCATTTGTAGAGGAATGGTTTCCTCTTACATGATTTTCACAGATGTCTGCCAGGCAATTTTAGACTTACATGCTTAATGCAAAAACAAACAAACAAACAACTACCCCCAAACAATTTCCCAAACAGCCAACAAGAATAACAAAATCAAACACCCCAAGAACAAGAAAATCCAACAACAAAGGAGAATATCTTTATTGTATCAGATAAGGGACATATTTCTTAATCATGATGCAATGATACTACCTTTTAAGAAAAAGATAAGTAATGAAAGTAGGCATGAGACTGATAGGGAAGAAAAGGGTTGTAGTGAGAAAGGGACGGGGATGGGATTGAGTAATAAGGGGTAAAAAATAGCATCATTTCATCGTGTTCATGTGTGAAGCTCTAAAAGGATAAAAATGAGTTTAAAAAAGAGATAAGTACATTTTGCTACCTTAAGAACTGAAGAATCAGGTCATCCAAGAATACTGTTAGAGCACTAGAAAGGTGAGTCACAGCAGGAGCAGAGACTTGCAACATCTAGCATGATGACGCTCTCTGCTGCGGGCAAACTAGGGACAGAGGGAACTTTTTTAACTTGTGAAGAACAGCTTACATCATATTAATAGGAAAGTACTTGAAGCTTTCCCACAAGATCAAGAATAAAAGCAAAACCCTTACCATAGTTTTTAAAAAATTATTATTACCATATTTGAAATTAGCTCCATAATGTAGGAAAGAGAAATAAAGCTTCATATAGATTGGAAAGCAAGAAGAGAAGCCATCTTTGTTGAACATGTTTGCATGAATAGACCTCCATGAACATAGCCAAACAAAAAGTAACACAATGGAGTGAAGATAGTTTTTCAGCATTTGGTGGAGCAACTGGCTGTCCACAAGGAAAAAAGAATCTAAACAGGAACTTAATACTTGTCACATTGACCAACTCAACGTGGGTTATTGTCATAGTCAGACACAGGTGTCACCTTGACAGTTGAGGGTTTGAGCTCTGGGCACATTTGTGGAGAATTAGTGGTTGATTTAAACTCAGCAAACCTGCAGATTGCCTAGCTGATGGGGAAGGCCCAGCCCATGGTGGGTGGGACTAGGCCCTGGAATAAAATATAGAGAGTTGGTTGAGAGAGTTGGCATCCTTGTGTACACTTGGTCAGACATGCTGGTCTGGCAAGTAAGGATTGTCCCTCTCTCAGCCATTATGTAGAGATGGTGTGGCCAGTTCCCTTGGCCTGGTGTTGGTGCGTGCTCGCCTGTCAAGCTGGGTTGCAAATTGTAATGGGATTATTGTAAAGAAATAAACACTTTGTTCCCTTAAGCTGTTTGATGGTGATTTATTAGCAACCATGCAGATGAACTGCAACAGTCGTAAACTTAAAAAAATAAAATGCAAAACTGCAAAACTACTAGAAGACAACACAGGGGAAAACAAAGGTGTCCTTGGGTTTGGTGATGACATTCCAGGCACAGCACCAAAGACCTGGGAGAAATAATTGATTGACAAGCTGGACTTCATTAAAAATTAAGGCTTCTGCTCTGCAGGGCAAGGTCAAAAGGATAAGACAAGCCACAGAATGAGAGAATATATTTGTATACAGCCAATAAAGTACTTTATCCAGTATACACAAAGACTCCTTAAAAACCAACTGTTAAAAAAAAATCAGCAATCTCTTTAAAGTGGGCAAAACACCTTCTGGGACACCTCGCCAAAGAGGATACACAGATGGCAGACACAGAGGAAATGTTAGGTCATTGTAAATTAAAACATCGGGAAGGTATTGCTTCACATCTGGTAGACACATCATTAACTGATTCCAAACTTCGAAACACTGACAATACCAAATGCTGGTGAAGATGTGGAGAAACAGCAACTCTGACTGCAACTCAGAAACATGAGCAGTTTTTTCCTAAAGTAAAAACACTCTTAATGTTTTTGTTTTTCATTCATTCGGTGTGTATTTGTGTGTGTGTGTGTGTGTGTGTGTGTGTGTGTGTGTGTGTGTGCGCGCACAAGTGCATGCCACACATGTGGAGGTCAGAGGACAACTTTTGGCAGTCAGTCTTCTCCTTTCACTATGTGAGTTCTGGGGATTGAACTCAGGTCTTTAGACTTGGTACCAAGTGCCTTTACCTGTCTTGCTGGTCCCCTAAACCTAAACTAAAATGCTCTTACCAGACGCTTCAGCATTCACAAATTCTTATTTTCCTGAATGAACTGAAAATGTATTTCTCTACAGAAGTCTACACATATATTTCTTTTTAATAGCAACTTGGAAAACTAAAAAGATTTGCAAAGAACAAAGATTCCTTCAACAGGTGATGGGTAAAGGAAGCCGTGGCTCGTGCAGACAATGGGATATTAAGCAGTGCTGAGCAGAGATGAGCTATTGGGCCACAAAGAGACATGGAGGAAATTTAAAAACAAATGACTGACTGAACGAAGCCAATGTGAAAACGTTACATACTGTGTGTTTTCAATGGTGTTCTAGAAAATGTGAAACTATGGAGAAGTTAACATATACTAGGTATCAGTGGGAAAGAAAGGTGAATAGGTGGCGCATGAGGGATTTGGGGGGGCAATGAAGCTGTTCTGTGGGATATCACAATGGTGGGTACGTGTCATTATACACTTGTCAAAGCCGTGTACAGTATCAATAGTGAGCTGTCATACAAACTGAATTTGGAGTGTTGATGTGTTAGGACGGGTTCACTTAAAAAATTTATTTTATCGAGAGAGTGAGAGAGAGAGAGAGAGAGAGAGAGAGAGAGAGAGAGAGAGAAGGTGCCAGGGCAGAGGTCACAAAACAACTTTTGAAAGTCAGTTTACTTCCTCCTTCCATTATATAGGCTTGTGGGGGTTTAACTCAGATTTCCAGGCTTGGAGCACACACCTTACTAACCTGCTGAGCTACCTCACCAGCCCCATCCTCTTTTAGAGAAACACAAATACACAGAAGCCGAGAAAAACAACATTGGCAAGAGAAACTATCCCAGACTGAGCTTCTGTCTCAGACTAATTTATAGGCAATAAATATTCTTCCCAGTTCTGAAGGCTGAGAATTCTAAAGTCAAAGGACTGTCAATTCTGCTGTCTGGCTTCAGGATGGTACCTCACATTTGCATCCTAGCATGGCAGAAGGCAGAAGGAAGCCTGAAGGCTGTGGAAAACCACTCATTTTTGTTTGTTTATTTTTTCAAAGAATATGCGGCTCACATGTTGGAAAATGTAGTTGCTTCTTTTAAAAAAAATTGTATTTGGGCTAGGGACCTGAGTTCAAATCCCCAGATCCCATGTAGAAATTATCTATTTATATGAGAGAGACAGAGAATATACGTGGCTTCCGGGAATCAAATTCATGTCACACACACTAACTGAATGAATGAATAAATTAAGTTTTTAAAAAACAATTTTTAGTGTGTGTGTGTGTGTGTGTGTGTGTGTGTGTGTGTGTGTCAGAGGGCACTGTGTATTCCTGTGGAAGATCAAGGGTGACTTTGGGAATCATCCTTGATTGCTTTTACGTCCTTTTTACTTTACTGTGGAATTTCCCAGGCTCTACCCAGCAGGGCTGAAAATGTAGGCCACTGCCATTTCTTTATCTATGACCTGGGATCTGAACTCAGGACCTTCTCTTTGGAGGCAGAGGCTTAACCCCTGAGCCACCTCTCCAGCTCCAAGGACAACTTTTAGAAGTCAGTTCCCTTCCTCTACCACGTGGGCTTGTAGAACCAAACTCATCTAACGGGGTTTGGGAGCAGGAGCCTTCTTCACCGAGGCATCTCGGTGGCCCCTATTTATTTCTTTTCCTGTGCTGGGTCTCACTTTGTAATAACAGTCCTGGCTGGCCTGGAACTTGGTATTATAGTCCAGGCTGGCCTCGAACTTGTAGCCACCCTCTTGCCCCTGCCTCCTGATGCTGGGGTTACAGGTCCAACTACTACACTAATAGATACGTCTTAAAAGTACAGCTACCTAAAAGAAGCTCAACATGACATACAGGACTGTTTTCAAAAGAAAACATCTCAAGCACCTCCTTGCTGAGGGGGTACCAAGTGATTCTTTGGTCTCTGACCTGGGATATATGTATCTCTGATGTATCTATCTCCCTAGAAGCCTACATGGTGGAAAGAGAGAAAAGACTTGGAAAGTTGTCCTTTGACCTCTACCCATATGTTATGTATGCATCATGAGCCTTGTTTCTCTTCCTCTCTAATAAACACACACATATAAGTCAGGCTACGGCTGTGTTTGGGAGCAGAGGGTTGGAGTGGAAGGGTCGGATTGAGAAATTCCTAGGGATAATGTATTTCTCAGCTTGGATTCTGGTTACGCAAGTGTGGGTTTGTGAGTATTTGCAAGAGTGTTCATTCGTGTTTTGGATATCTGTGTCTTCCTATTCTATTTCACAAAGAAAATGAAAGTCGTAAAGCAAGGAAAGTGTTCAGCGCTGAAGGCAAGTATCCTCTCCCAGGGAACAAGTAAAACAGAACTAACTTGAGATCCCGGATCTGGGCCGTGGGCTGATCACTTGGGAACCCAGAGGAAAGACGGGTTTCTGTATCGCAAGGATCGTCTTGGGATAGAAGGCTTTCTTTTGCCACAATGAGCTATCAGTGCACATATTCTTCAGTGGCGTGATCCCACCAGTTGTCCAAGGTCAAAGGAGGCTGAGAGGAGGCTGAGCAAACCCGCAAGATGGGGAAGAAGCAGGGCAGGCTAATTCCAGGTGGGGAGCCCTCCATCTCAAGCACCTCTAGAATTCTCGAACAACTGCGTGCGTCCTTTGTGATGTCACCAGAACCCATCTGACCTCACCTATCAGAAGTAGCCAATATTGATGGTTGGTAGTAGCTGTGGGTGGGCAGCAAGAGTGACTGCCTGTCTTGAATTTCCCTTCTTCCCCAATAGAAATACTGGCCAAAGAGGCGGCTGCTGGCTAAGAGCACCAAACAGGTGAGTGGGCCTGTGGAGGGTCAGAGAGGGGAGGAGGCCAAGGTTGACCCCAAAAGAAAGGCGACCCGGGTTCCCTGTCGAAGGGCACAGTTGCAGCAGCCTTCATGGTTGCTGATTAATGACCACCAAATGGCTTACGGGAACAAGCAGTTTCTTTTCCTTCGATGGACTGGTTACAGTTCTCAGTGCAGCTTGATGGGAGAGCACGCGCCAACACCAGGGCTGAGGGAACTGGCCACACCATCACCACATAATGGCTGCGAGAGGATGATCCCCACTTGCCAAACCAGCATGTCTGGCCAAGTATACAGAAGGATGCCAACTCCCTCAACCAGTCCTCCATCTTTTATTCCAGGGCCTAGTCCCACCCACCATAGGCTGGGCCCTCCCTATCAGCTAGACAATCTCTTGTAGGTTTGCTCTGGGCCCAACTCAACCATTGATTGTTCACAAATGTGCCCAGAGCTCAGACTCTCAACCATCAAGTTGACACCTGTGCCTTACTATGACAGGCACCAAGTGATTCAAAAGGTCCTTTGCTTTGGTCCCTGGCTGGTGAATTCCTGTTCCCCATGGAGAAACAGCCCTGTGTATGGTCTTAGGCTTGAGGTGCTTTCTAGAAACCCATAGCCCTCTTTCTGGTTAGGCAGAAGCCAATACATTTGCCCTTCTGCTCAGAAGCTCCAAACCCCTTTCCCCAGCAAGAGAGGTTAGAGTTTGCAACAGATACCCAAGATCCTACATGAGTCTGCTCTTTTAGTCTTATTTGGCTGTTGAGGTGGGTGGGATACCTCGGATCAGTGGACTGTCACCATGTAAATGATGTTTCGGCTCTGCCTCGAGCACACTGTCATTCTTCTTATTCTGGGTCTGACTTCTGGCACCTCCAAGCCCTTGTCTGATGCACTTGCTCAGTCATGGGCCATGAGGCCACAGGGATGCTTGTATGTGGCTCCTCTGCGGATCCTAAAATCCTCCTCAGTGAGCATGCTCACATGTCTTGCATGTGACCCAAAACATTCCCATGAGCCATGCTGAAAGGCTGCTCATAACTGTTTGGGCGCTGTGTGGCCATGCTTGGTTTGGGACATTGCAAACACTCCTACCATAAATGTCCTTGTGCATGCATGAGAACTCAGATGAGTGCTGCTGATGTCATAACTTCTAGACATCAGGGCCACATTTCCAGGCCACCAAAGGACCCATAATATGATATCCAGCTCCTAAAGCTCTTCTTGGGTTGGACCGAATGTTTGGATAATTTCTTTTTTTTTCCTAGTAAGACTAAATTTATTCAATAGCCTAGTAAAAGTTTTGATTATAAGTATCCAACAGTATAAAAAGTACAAAACAGATCTGTAGATTTCTAATATATTAATACAAAGTGCATGACTACACACAGTACTTCCTACAGGCAGAGAGTGGAAGGGGAAGAAGCCTGGTTGAGGTCTAGTAATAAATAAATAAATACAGAAGTAGAGATGATCCACCTATGCTACCACCCACTGCAGCCAAATCACACAAAAAAAAATCCCATGTTAAACAACTTGGGATGCCGGCTGGACTCTTGTACTGACCTCAAGGGCTGTGGTGAGCCAGCCGGCTACTGGTTAGTCTGTGCAGGTGGTGGTTTGTACGAGGTAGGTTTTTTCCCCAAAAGGAAGAGATACAAAATGTTTATAGACTAAGAATATAAAACTATAGGGTGCCGTAAAAAGTGGCTCACTCCTTATTGTGATATACTATGCAAATTAAAAATGGATGCTTGGATAATTTCACTAATCAATATTCCAAATTCCTGGTAGACTGACCTGGGCTACACCATAAAAGGGAGCATGAACCTCACCCCTGTAGTGGGGTTCAGATTTGTTGAGGAAGTTCCAGATACTAGATGCAAGAAGACATCTCTTGAAGGAGGGCGTAAAGAGCAATCAAAACTGCTTTGTGACTCTAGAGAAACAGTTGCTGTCTGGATGACTGAGTTTTTCTGGACACGGAGGCTTTCTCTCTTAAAGATAACAAGCTTTACTTTAACCGCTGTAAACTTTTATTTTGGTTTATTTACCTATTTTGTATGAGCAAGTGCAAATGGGGGCTCACATGAACAATAGAGAGGACAATTTTCACAAGTCCATTCTCTCCTTCCACCATGCGGGCTCCAGCGCGACCAAACTCACTTCCACAGGTTTGCATGCTTGCCCACCGTTACTCACTTAGCCATCTTGTCGGCCCTTGCTTTAACTGATTTTGACTAAGATCACTTTCTAAGTATGCCATTTCTCTCCTTCTAAAATAAAATATTTGGCCAGACCTTTCACCTTGTGTTGGTGATGCAGGCTGTTGCTCCAGTGGAATCCTACATAGCCAAGCTCTCTTGGCCCCTTGAGATGACACTGCAAATGACAGCCGGCTTTAGAGTTCTCTTCTTTAGAGTTCCCTTGCTCTTGACTTGGCTCTTTTCACTACCCTTGCTCTTTCTTGTTCTCCTTCCCACAGCTGACTGCTCATGTGCTGTGGAGGTGCTCATTTCCTGAGACCAGGACTGGCCATTAGGTGATTCTAAGTTTGATTCCCGGAATTGGGGACCAAGCAACTATACATTTCCAGTTGTTTTTTTTTTTTAATTTTTTTTCTTTTCTTTCTTTATTTTGCTGTCTCCCAGAAAAGAGCAAGATGGCCACAATTCCAGTTTTAGACTTCTGAGATTCCAGATCCCCTGAAGGTCCAGTTGATCCTGTCTTGCTTGGTCAACCCTGAGAGAATGACCATGTCCAGCAGCATTCAGAGCTGGGTTGTTCCTACAACATAGTGACCAGCTATGGACCAAGGGTTCAAGCACATGACCTGTGGGGGACACTTCACGTTTAAGTCGTAATGGAATACATGTGGTTCCTGGGAAAGTTACCAGGTTCCCTTGTGCAAAGACCTACTGACTTGGTTAGGAAGTTTCCATTTGTTTGTGTTATTCCTGTCCCATGTTCCCTTTGTGTGTTTCTGTGCATGCACATTCACATGTGTAGTGTGGGCGTGTGTGTGGAGGTCACGAGTAACCTTGGGTGTTAGTTCCATGTTCATGGCCGGGCTGTTTGCTGCTGCTTACATCAGGTTAGCTGGCCCGTGAGTTTCCAGAACTCCTCTGTCTCCGCCTGCCATTTTCCCTGGCTTCCACCTACGTGGGTTCTAGAGACTTTGAACTCAGGTCTTCCTACTTTCACAACAAGTACTGTTACTCACTGAGCCATCTCCCCAGCCTTCTTTTGTTTCTTAATATTGTTCTAGATTGCTCTCCCAGCAAGACATGGGAAGTTCATAACACGGTCATGAAGACGGCGTTGTACACAGTTGTTCACAGACAGTGACAGCCCGGACCAAAAGCACACCCTGCTTCAATCCACAGGAGTGATAGTATGAAAGGGGTCTGCAGTGTCACAGGTGTTGAGAACAAATGCCAGATGCTCTGTCACTCATTCCCACACATCTCCGCCGAGACCCTTCTATAAGTCTGACATTCACCCGAGTTGTTGGTGTTCGGGTGATGGGACATTGGGATCATTTCTTCCACTGCTGTGCAACGCATCTGACATTTGCATAGGTCGTCATCTTTTTCCTTTCCCACATCCCTGTATGATCCCTTATGTCACCCCTTGGTACTGAGCAAGTCTCTTCTCCGGGGGTTGAGTGTGGGCCCAGCAGTAGCAGTTCTGTGATGAGGGAAATCAGAGGAGGAGAAGGAAACCGCTTTCTCCCAACATAATGGCAATAACAATACCAAGCATTTCCTTAATCCTCATGACAGTCCCTTAGGTAATTCTGTCTATTTTACATGTGCAAAAATGTGCAAACCTCAGAGAGGAGGTTAAGTCCCCCTTGCAGTTACTCTTTCTGCTGTTGTGAGACAACATTCATATACAACTTTTGGGGAGAAAGGGAGATTTATTGGCTTACGGTTCCAGAGAGAGCTATAGTCTGTGGAAAAGGCATGGCTGAAGGCGCAAGTTACATTCATCATCAAGTCCAAACATTAGCATCAGCGAATGAGGCAAACACATGAGTCTGTGGGGGACAACTCACATTCAAGTGACTGGGTTGGGACTTGAATGGGGGGGTAGGCACATGCATGCATACCATGGCGCATGGCTGGAGGTCAGAGAAAGCTGCCAGTTCTCTCCTTTCACCAGGTGGGCTTCAGGGAATTGAACTCAGGTCTGTAGGTCTGCAAGCAGGCGAGGGTCCCATTCAGCACATTGGCAAGAGGGGAGGTATGTTCCTCTCTCAGCAATTCTAGTGGGTGTGGCGTGACCAGTTCCCTCTGCTCATGATGTTGGTATGAACATAATGAAGAACTGGAAGGTGGAATGTACCGCTGGCTCCCCTAAATTTTTGGGTCACATGTTCATTTAGCAAGTGAGAGATGAAACAAGCACAACCTCCTATGCAGGTCAATTTGTAGATCTTTATTTCTCTGGAAGAGAAGTAACTAGACCTGGGTACCAGCCACTGAGCCTTGCCCAGAGGACAGAGGTGGTCTCTAGAGTGGGGGGCAGAGCACCACCGTTAGTGATGGCGGTGGTGGTGGTGGTGTGTGTCTTTCCTTGCTTCTGGCCGATGAACTGTGAGGCCTCAGAAGAGAGCTTGGGGCGTGGGAGAGGGTGGGTGGGCAAAGCAGCTGCCAGGCCCAGAGCTCCGCGGTTGCCTGCCCGCCCGAGCAAACTGCAGCCAGGGAGCGGCAGCTTGTGCATTCGGGATGCTCAAGTGCAGCTAGCTGATTTGGGGTAGCGACGGGATCTGGGATGCAGAGCCCAAGTCTTTGCTTACGATGATCCGCCCCTGGGTTCCCCCGCAGGTCAGAAGAGCGTGGGGCGGGGCCAAGGTTGATTCCTGCTGGGAGGAGCCGGGATGCCGCTTCCGCGGTGTTGCGGAGGGGAATTTGCTGACAGTCCCTTGCCAGGTGGGGCTGGCTTCACTAGGCCCCGCTAAAGAGGAAGAGGACGCGAGGAGGGAGGAGGAGGATCGGCGGCAATCTCCTCCCAGGTAGAGTGCTGCGGGTCGCGGGTCCGCCGGCCGAGCCCCTGGCCAGGCGCTGCTGGCCGTGGTGCTGGTGCGCGGAGGCGGTGAGCGGGCCGGTGCGAGCCCGGACTGCCGCGGCTGCGAGAAGGGGCGAGGATCCGGGTCCTGGACAGGAGAGGGGGCGGGGAGGGATTGCTCGTTCAGAGCTTTTCACGGCCTCGGACTGGGATGGGGAGGATGGGGGTGGGGGGAGACTGCGCCACGGTGCCTTGCACGCCGGCTGTCCCCAGCGTATATATCCAAGGCAGGGTGGACCGAGCCGCCCACCCGGCAGGGTCATAGCTTAAGAGACCCATCTGCACGGGATGCAGACATGGAGATGCGTGGTGATGGCTTGCCTGGGGGTCCCCGCCTTCCTGCCTGACTGGGTGGGAGTTCCTCTGTCAATGTCCTCACCCACCCATGCAGGGACTCCCCAGGGCTTTGCCGCCCACTCACTATGCCGGGGCGGGAGGAAGCGGTCATACTCCACGCATTTTGTAAGACAGCGTCACAGCTGGGCTGGGGGGGGGAGGCAGGGGTCTCCCTTTTGGCTGAGAGACCTGGGCTCCTTGGCTCCCAGGGGCAAGAGGATGCTACCTTTCTCTCAGGTGTTGCCACTAAAAGGTTCATGCCTCCATCTTTACCTTGACTTTGGGGAAAAGAAAAACTTTGGGTTTGGGTGAAGACTGTGGGGAAACTGAAGACCAGGAGTGCTATGACTTGATGGTGGCCACTTGGCAGGACCGCAGAGCTGGCCTCCCAGGTGGTCCTCCCCGTAGGCCCTTATTCTCTAGACCCCTGGTCCGACGAGGCCAGCCACCTTTCTTTATTCCTGAAAATACAGGTAGTTACAGCTTCTGCGTGGGGCTTGGAAAGCCAGGGGTAGGGGTGGGGGTGTCTGGGGACAGGAGGAAATTGACAGGCGGACACCTGGGCTGCAGAGTGGGCGAGGAATCTGCTCTCCCCGTGGGTTTAGGAAAAGAAGGAGAGGCGACTTCCGGCAGCTGAGCCACGTGCCAGCCTTGATGGAGGCCCAGGGAAAGTTCCCGGGCTGCTGGGGGAGGGACCATGCTGAGGGGAACAAGAAGGTGGTCTTTCTCTTTCAGAGACCCCGGTGCTTGCTCCAGAGGCACGGGGAGTCTGCTGGTGAGGAGGCTTCTCTGAGCTTCCCTTCTGTGCCATCTTAGCTCAGCTCCGATGGCTGTCCCCCGGAGAAGGAGACTCCATGGGCTCTGCTACCCTCTCAGAGGCACGTTTCTTCTCGCTTTCCTTTCTCTTGGAGGGAAATGGAGGCAGGGAGCCAGGGAGAGTATTTTAGACCTGGAGTCAGCTATCTTCCTTGTGCAGATGAGGAAACCAAGGCTCGGAGGGTACAGTGGGTCACCTCTCATCTGCACCCCTCAGGGGAGACTTATTCTTACTTCCCCCTTCCCCCCACTGCTCTAGTAATTTCCTCTGACAGGCCCAAGGTGACAGAAGCAGCCCTGGCATGCTTTCCTCCTTTAAGACACACTTCCAGTCACTTGAGCAAGAAGCAGATTGGAGAGGGGAGCCGGGATCCCTTGGTTATCTTCTCAGCGTGTCCTCACAGGGGCACCCTGACCTGTGGACCCCTCAGAACCAAAAACAGATGTCCTTCCTGCCCCTGGCAGTAGCAGCTGTGAACCCAGCCGGGGAGCAGGGGCCCACAGGCAGGCAGGGAGACCCACTGTCTCTTCGACAGCAGCCGGGGCAGGAGGCTCTGAACTACCCGCCATGCCAAGCTAAACGTGTTACCACGTACCCAGCGCACCGCTGGCTGCTTTCCAGGGCCACCTCCTGAGCACAGAACCCCGGAAGCTGGGAGCAAGAGAGGAGGGCATGCCTCGGGCTGCCGATGGTTACCAGGAATCTCTGGGGTGCTTTCTGGAAAGGAATGAGTCCTCTGGAAAACCAGCTGCTTGTGGGATGCCAGTCAGAGAGAAGGGCATATACTCCCCACCGCCTCTCCCCGGGCCCTTCTCTAGAAGGAAGGCCACTGGGCCTGGTATTGGGAAGCTGGTGGCATGTGTTGCTCCATGGACAGACCCTGCTTTACTTCCCAGGTTGTGGAGGGAGAACCAGACTTGTAGAGCCCAGGGCCTGTTCTGGACAAAGAGCAGGGTTGACACCCTGCCCTGAGTTATCCTACCTGACAGCTTGGCTTGGAAACGCCTTCCCCAGATGGGTGCGGAGGTTTTGGAAGCATGTCAAGTGTTTATTACAGACAGGAAGTGTTATTCCGGAAGACTCCGGCCTGTCTGGAAGCCGTCTGTTCCCTGCCTCGATGGAGGAATCATGGCTATCCCCTCCCTCTGTGGAGGATGCCGCCTCTCTCCGTGGCCTGTGCAGAGTTCCTTTCCAGGCTTGAAAGGGAGAGAAGGCCTTTCCAGTCACTTCCTGTTGTGTTTTGGCCCTTGAGAGCCACCCCGCCGGTGCCTGTGGTTCAGATATGTACCAGAATCCCCACCTAGAGATGCTGGCATCCAGGGGCACAGTGTGTTTCCTGTACCAGTCTGTCAGTCCTTTAACCCCTCAGACTCTACTCTGGCCCTTCCTGGGTGGGAGCAGCTGGTGGGAGAAACAGAGATAATGGATGGGAAGGGCTGGGAGCCTTGCACAAGGGTCCCGGCTGTGGGAATCCACGCGGCATCCAGGCCGGGCAGGCTCACACTGGGAAGGGCCGTAATGCAAGTACTTCGGGGAAGTGCTCAGCGACTGAGTGAGGTCAGCAGCTTTTAGCGCCGCCCGTCTTGCCTGGCGCGGCCCTGTGAACGCTCCTCCCCCTCTCTTGGGAGCACAATGGTTTGCTCAGCTTACTGGCGCATTAGCATGAGTGGTCCACACATGGGTGGTCTTCACTTCCTTGCCCACCAGTTGACTGGTGTGACACCTGCTGGGCCACAGGGTAGGTGGGGAGTTGAAATGAGGGCCTGGGGCGATCGAGATGTGTATGTGAGGAACACATGAAGTGTGATTTGTTCTTATTCTAGATCTGTCTGGATGGCTTAGGGTCAACTGGGGGCAGCTATTAAGAAAACCTGCTCTGGGTTGGAGAGATGGCTTGGGGGTTAAGACTCTGCCTCCAAAGCAGAAGATCCTAAGTTCAGATCCCAGGTCCCACCTGAAAATGCTAGGAGGAACCTGCAGTGGCCTGCACTTCTGACCCTGGTGGGTGGAGCCTGGAAAATCCCAGAGTGAAGTAAAAAAAGGAAGTAAAAGCAATCCAGGATGATTCCCGAAGTTACATTGGTGTGACAACAATGACAACACAGTGCCCTCCGATACAGGTGCACACACACACACACACACACACACACACATACTAAATAATTTTTTTTAAAAGAAAAATGCCCTGAAGCCAGAGCTTCATGGCTTATGGTTCTAGGACGGCTACGCGCCGAGGCTACTACATTCCTTGCCAGCCCCGAGGCTGGGACTGAGACAGGCAAAGCCTGGCAGGAGGAGAGGGATGCCCCTGTCATCGCCCCTGGTCGTTAGCGGTACTCTTAGGGAGACAGAAGGAGGCCCACTTAGGAAAACAAGACTTGCACCCAGGTGTCCTAGACTCCCACTTTTTACTTTCTCCCACCCTCCCACTCCAGCCTCTTCTGGAGGAGACGGGGAGCACTGAGCTGGGGTGACTTTGAGTGACAGCACAGCTCTGCACTTTCATTCCTGTTGAGTCAGGCAGTCTGGTGTACTCAGAGGATTGGTGCAGAAAGGCCAGACCAACTTTCGGCAGGAAGCCAAGGTGTACTGTCCTCATCCCCGAGGGCTCTGGCCAGGAGAGGCGGCCCTAGCGACAGTGGCCTTCTGGCCGTGACTGAGTCTTCCAAGGATCGTGTCCAGTTAGAGGAACCCTGCCTCAGGCCATGCCCCGATGCAGGGGACTCTAAGATCTTCGGAGGCTCAGGGCAGCAACATGGTCCTGTGGCCAGTTGTAATGAGATGTTCGGGCTGTTGATCATGAGCCCTCATTGGCTGGGCTCATCTGAGAGGGAGACGCCTTTGGCCATTGACTCAACATGCTGCAGAGGGCAACTGTGCAACCGCTTAGGAAGAGACGGGTCGTGCTTGTGGCGGGACCTGTCACAAGTGAGGATTCACTAGACAGAGAGGGGAAAGCCGAGGCTCTGGGCGGAGGTGTGAACCACAACCAGACAAGCATGCACGAAGCTGGGGAACAGAAGGGGCCGCAGGGGTCCGATCCAGGGGTCCTCAGGGCACTGTCCTCCCCCAGCACTCAGACATACCTTGAGCTCACCTTTGCTGTGCCGCTGGTGGTTTTGCTGAAGTTGCTTAAGACCAAAGGACTTGGAAATGAAGGTCACATTTTTCTCCCCTTCCTCTCCACTCTGGGCAGGGCGCCCAGAGCTGGGGCTGCCGAAAGCATAGCTCCCTGTCATGAAAGCAGCAGAAATGAAGGATGAGATTCCCACCCCGTCCCCCACAGGGGCAGAGGAAGAAGACCCAAGTTCCGCTCCTATCTACAGCAGCCTCTCCCCGCCCCACCGCTTGCCTTGTGCACAGTGGCCTGGTCATGGAGGTGGAGAGGAAAACCTGGTCCGGGAGCTGCAGAGTCAGGAGTAGCATGGCTCCAGGTTCCAGATTGGGCACCCTAGGCATCCATCACCTTACCAGTGAGTCAGCTTTCAGCCCGGCTCTGCCTTGGACCTTCCTTGCTGACCACAATCTTCCGTTGAGGGTCCCTCTGGGGTGAAGACCTCTCCTCGCACATGGTGCTCTCCATCAGACTTGAAGCCTACTACTTCATATGTGAGGAAGGAGATGTGACTGACCACCTTGATGCTTTAAAAAATACCCCCAGCCTTTCCAGCCCACCCCTCAACTCAGCCAAGAATGGTGACTCCGTTAGGATAGATTCTATCAAAAGAGATCATGTCTGCTCTGTGCCCGAGGCTATCCCACCCACCTTCTCTCCTTTGGACCTTGTCTGTTGTCCCTTTTCTCATCTGCTCCGTCTTCTGGTCCTTTAAGGTGCGACTCGCATGCCACCTCCTCTGTGAAGTCCTCCCTGGATCTCAACCGGCGGAGGTTGCTTAGAGCACACGGTTCCTGTCTCCTCTTCTAGACAGTGAACTCGTCCCACCCCTCGCTGAGGGCCTCTGGGTGCCAGCCACACATGTCACAAGGAAATGGAGATTCGTACACTTATTCCGTGACAATGGTGGTTGCCGGGGACATTCTGGCAGGGATGGGTGAGGTAATGGCTGTCCTTGCTGAGTGGCTAGTTTCATGTCTGGGTGTGCAATAAGAGACACTCGTGCACGTGCAGAAGGAAGGCAGGCCCTGGGATAACTAGGGCAGCAACACCTGAAATGCAGAAATGAGGCCTCAGCTGCAATACCGAGATGCTGACATTAATAGAAGGGAAAACTGAACTGCGGTGTTGCGCCAATTAACACAGGCAGAATTGAGGGATTTTATTTAGCTTATCTTTCCTTTTTTATTTTTCAACAGAGCCTCGCTATGCAGTCCTAGCTAGCCTCGTGCTCTCAGCAACCTCCTGCCTCCAAAGTGCGGGATTTTTTTTTTTTTTTTTTTAGAATCTGGTTAGTTTCTTTTTTCTTCGGTCGCATGGAGCACATGGGTGGCTTTAAACTTACTATGCAGCCAAGGATGACTTTAAACTTCTGAGCCTCTTTGCCTCCACCTTCCAAGTGTTGTGGTGAACATCTTATTTTGTGTAAATTGTACCTCGATAAGGGTATGGATGCATTCTGTATTGCCACAACTAAGTTTTAAAAATGTTGCAAAGAAGGGGAATTTGCAGAGCGATACCGTTAGTAACAATTTAAGATGAGTGAAACTGTAAAACAAGACTATGACCCACAGAGGCGAATGCACTGCACGCGTGTGTGGCGTTTTGGGGGTACAGGAGGAGCTGAGACCAGAAGGGCCATAGGAAGGGTTCTAATTTGTCAGAAACACTCGCTTCATGATCAGAAGGAAAGGTGATAGGATATTCACATTTATGACTCTTTCGTGTTTATTACTTTTTTCAAAATTGAAAAACGAAGTAATCTGGGGTGCCAGATGGAGGGCAAGGACTCCTGGGGGAGGCAGGCGAGGGCCCAGCAGGTGGCAGTTGGGTGTCGAAGGAAAGGTGGGTACTGGCAGGTGCACCTGACGCGAGGGAGTTGGGGAAGGAGGTGTGCGGTGTCCCAAGCCAGGTGGTGCGTGCCTGCGCTTGCACTTTTGGAATGTGTCTTGAATGACTTGTGCTTATCCAGTAGTCTTTCTCCTCCCTCCTTCCCCCCGCCTTTCCACTCTCATGATTTCAGCACTTCTGTGTCTGGGTTGTGCACAAGAGGACACTTGAGTGTGTGTGCCTGTGGAGGCCCAAGCGTGACATCAGGAATCATCCTAGATCGCTCTACCTCCTTATTATTTTGCTCTGGGGTCTCCCAGGCTCCACCCTCCAGAGCCAGAATCGCCGGCCTCCACCATTTCTGCCCATCATTTTTACATGGGATCTGAGATCCAAACTCAAGTCCTTTAGTTTTTGAGGCAAGGGCTTTAACCCTAGAGTCATCTCTCTAGTCCCTCCAATGAGTTTTAAACGTATTTTCTTTATTTATTTGAAAGAAAGAAGAGACAGACAAGACAGAAGACACTCACACGTGCCATGACGCATGGCTGGAGGTCAGAGGCCAGCTTTTGGAAGTAGGTCTCTTGTTCTGTCATACAGGCCTCCAGAATTGAACTCAGGTCGCCAGGGTTATGGGCAGGCACTTTATCTGCTGAGTTACCTCATGGCCTCCTTTGTTCTTGATTTGTAAAGATGTTTTATTTTATTTACTTTTGACAGACAGAAAGAGAGAGAGAGAGAGAGATACTATGGAAAATGTGTGGAGGTCGGAGAATATCTTCAGAAGTCGGTTCTCTCCTTCCACAAGCAGGGCCTAGGGATTGATCTCAGGTCTCTATGTTTGCGTACAGATGCCTTTGCCCGTTGAGCCACCTCCCTGGGTCCTTTTTCTTGATGCTTAAATGACAGAGTCTTACATAGCTCAGCTCACCTCCAGCTCACTACCCAGCTCAGGGTGACCTGACTTCCTGCTCCTCCTGCCTCCACATCTTGAGCCCTGGAGTTACAAGCTGTGTTACCACGCTAGACACAGAATTAGGTTTTTAAGCGAGCATACCACAAGCAAATGGTGCTATGTTCAAGAAATGCAGATTAACTACTAGAAAAGAAAATGTGAATACAACTGAACAAACTAACAGTAAGGCAAAAAAAAAAAAAAAAAAAATCCAGGGACTCGGACTCAGCAGGTAAACATGCTTGTTTTGAAAAAGGTAAAGACCTGAGTCTGAATCTCCATAGCCCACGAGTTTGCGGTTACTCCGCATGCTGCGTATACACACAAGACTAAACGGCTTAAGGGAGAATAAGAGGTTTTATTTTAAGGCTTATAATTGGTCGGTTACAATTCTTAATCCATCTTGGCAGGAGAGTGCACAGTGTACACCAAGACCAAGAGCCAAGGAAACTGGTCACGCCATATTCATATATGCACAGTACTGTTGAAGGGATTCTCACTTGCTAGACCAGCGCGTCTGGCCAGGTGTACAGAAGAATACCAACCTTTGCTGCACCAGCTTTCCTGAACTTATCTCCTGCCCGGGAGAACGAGTCCCACCCGCCATGGGCTGGATTTTTCTATCAATTAGAAAATCTCCTGCAGGCTTGTTCAGAGTTTAATTAAATCTTCACAACTCTGCCCAGAGTGCAAGCCTTCAATTGTCAAGTTGACATTTGGATCTAACTATGACACCACGTAAAGCCAAGAACACCAGCATGCACCTGTAATTCCAGTATTCCTCTGACAAAATGGGAGGTGAAGACTAGAGAATCCAGGGCTGGAGAGGTGGCTCAGGGGTTAAGCCTCTGTCTTGCAGGCAGAAGGTTCTGAGTTTGGATCCTAGACCTCACTTATAGGTCCTGGTAGGATGGAGCCTGTGAATCCCTGGGCAGAGTAAACAAGGAGGAGGTGGAGGAGGTCCATGGTGGTTCTCGAATTCGCCTGTGGTTCTACACACACACATACATACACACGCATGCACACACACACATACATACATACACACGCATGCACATATGTACAATTGAATAAAAAGAAAAATGACTAGAGAATCCACGAAAGCTTGCCCAGTGTATACTGTGGCAAAACCGAGATCTTATCTCAAACAAGATGGAAGTTGACGACATGTCTGAGCATGTATACCCTCACACCTGAAGACACCTACACAGATTCAATGAATAAATTAATGAATAAATATAGTACTCGATTAAAATCACATAGATAGCTCCATAAATGCTAAAAAGATTTAAAACACATTTGGTAAAAGGTGTTATACATCCTTGACTTTGACTCTCAATAGAAATGAATGCATGATGCTTAATTAGATATGAAAACATACAATAAAGGAATGATGACTATCACTTTAATGCTTTAACCCTAATCTAGAAGTATAAGTTAACCCACAACTTGAAATAAGTTTTGAAAGATAGGTCAATGGTATACCTCTTTGGTAGAACACATAACTAGCATGCTCAGGGGATTGGGTTCAATTTCCATCACTGAGAAAATTCATTAGATAAGGAAAAGACTGACCATGTGAAGAAAAAGAGATAAGCAAGATCCAAAAGAACTATTAGAGGTCATAAAATAAAATACATGAGGACCAACAATAAACACTAGAAACAAAATGTGTAAAATTTCTACACACAAGTAGACTTTAAAAACCTAATAGGAGAAAATATTTAAAATATCAATAAAAGTGCAAAAAAGAGCTAAGTTAGAACTCCATATACCCAGAGACGGTGAGAGCAACTCATGCATTACCGCTCGTTGCAGTTTCTTTGCATTGTTGCTGACAAATTCATGGCAGAACAGCTTAATAGAGAACAAGGGGTTTCACTTTGGCTTTCAACTCTTGTTTACAGTTCCTTGTCCAGCGTGACAGGAGAGTCCACGCCAACATCAGGGGAACTGGCCACACTCAGTCTGTTTATCCATAGAACTGCTGCGAGAGGGACGGTCCTCACTTGCCAGACTAGCATGTCTGGTTAAGTATACCTAAGGAGCCAACCAGCTCCCTCCACCTTATTCACTACCCGGGGACGAGTCCCACCCACCATGGACTGGGTCTTCCCTATCAATTAGACAATCTTCTGCAGGAACACTCAGGGCTTCACTCTATTGCTAATTCTCTACGAATGTGTCTAGAGCTCAGACCCTCAACCATCAAGGTGACGCCTGTATCTAACTCTAACACTGCTCTTCATTCCTGCCTCCCAGCACTTGGGAAAGAGCCTGCACACACCGTGGAAGATATTTGTTGAGTGGCAGAAGTAGCTCACAGATGAGTAGAATGAAACACATCTCATACGCGGTGGTATAATAATAATCACCAGGAAAGGGGTCCCCAGATGTGGACACTTACCTGATGTGCTGGAGAAGGTTCCACAGGAGCTTGAGGGGTTCCGCTGCTGCTGGGTGAAGGGCTGAGCAGCTGTCTCTGAGGTCCAGCTGGTCTGCAGAGTTGTCCGAATGCTGTTTCCTTAATGACTTTCTGCCTGCCTGGTGGTTCTAGTCATTATCAAATGAGAGGTTGAAATCTGTGTGTTATTTCTCTACTTCTCCCTACGGTCTGGCCCGTGTCTGCTTCATGCGGATGTTGTGTGGTTAGGTGTTTTATGATTACTATATCTCCTTGAGGAATGTGTTCTTTATGATGTTCTTTGTCTCATGTGTCAGTTCATTTTTCTCTTTCTATTTCGTGTTGAGGTGTATGTATGCATATGTGTATGTATGTTCATGTATGTGGGTGCACATATATGTGGAGGCTGGAAGTTGGGACTGGGAATCCTCCTGGATCCTCTTTCTCCTTATTCTTCTGAGAAAGGGGATCCATCTTTCACCACTGTGGCTCATCTAGCCGGCTTGCTCACAGGATTCCCAGTCTTCCACGCTGCACTTGACATGGAAGCTGCTTGTGTGGAAAGTGGTTGAACTGCTGAGCCATCTCCCAAGCCCCTCATGTGGCAGTTTCTGACTGAGTATAGCAAGTCGTATTTGCTTATGGTCCTACTTTATTTAGTGTCCTGTGGCAGAATACCTATGATTCGGTCATTCAAATGAGCAGAGGTTTATTTTTATGGCGACTGAGAAGTTCAAGATCAGGTGGCTGCATCTTCTTGCTGCGTGGCAAGATGGCTGAAGGCGCGTTTAATTTAGTAGAAAAGTATGAGCAGGAGAGGGACAAGGGGGGCCCGCTCTTGCACTAACTAGACCACTCCCATCCTAGTGACTTTAATTTTTTCATTCACCCCTTGTGATCTCATCAGCTCTGGAAGGTTCCACCTCACAGCATGTCTGCACTAGGGGTTACGTTTCCAACACATGAACTTTGGGGACATGGTAGAAGCAGTTACGTTTGCATGAGCTATCACTCTCTAATCTTTCACTTTCAGCCCACGAATGTCATTGAGTATCTTGTAACAGTAATCATGGAAGAAAACGAATCTTCTAAAACAACAAAGCTTAGAAGAAGACTTGCATATGGGCAACACAGAGCTGTATCTTTCTACTGGCTTAAGCTGTAATCACTCACTTAGCCCCCGCAGTGGTACTATTGGTATACTGCTGTGCTGCCTCTTCTACCCCAGCCCTGTCTTCCTCCCTCCCTCCCACCTGTCTTTTTTTCTTTCTTTTCTCCCTCCCTTTTTCCCTCTCTCCCATTAGTCTCACTCGTTCCTATCCTCCCTTCTTCCAATTCTTCCTTTCCTTTCTCCCTCCCTTTTTTGTGACACTGTGTGCATGTGGGGAGTTGAACCAGGGTCTTGAACGTGTTAGATAAGTACTCTACCCCTGGGCTACACTGCCGGCTCTTGGCTTTTTGAGACAGGGCCTCACTCTGTAGCCTAGGCTGAGCCTGAACTTACAGAGCGCCTCCTGCCGCAGCCTCCCAAGTGCTGGGATTTCAAGCACGCGCCACCACACCCAACTTCCATTTTCTCCATTTCTAGACAAGGAAAACTGAAGTGCGGGAATGCTGGGTAACCTTTTCTAAAGGTAGTGAGGCTGGAAACTGAATCCAGAACGTAGTTCTAGGTTCCTACTCCCAGAACCTACCCTACTACATAGTCAAGCTGGAATTCTGAATCTGGAGAAGGAGGGAGAATAGGAAATTTATCCCTCAAGGTCGACTTTACAACACTGTATAGCCAAAGCCTGAGAAGAAGAGCAAAGTTGGGCCTCGCCATATCTTTGCACCAATGCAAATTCTGAAAGTAGCCAAGGTTTAAAAATAAGAAAGAAGAAACTCCTAACAGTGCAAGT
Source organism: Typhlomys cinereus (assembly GCA_023101885.1). Taxonomy (NCBI): domain Eukaryota; kingdom Metazoa; phylum Chordata; class Mammalia; order Rodentia; family Platacanthomyidae; genus Typhlomys; species Typhlomys cinereus. The sequence goes on along the minus strand of JALPQD010000292.1, from coordinate 772,826 downwards.
GGGAAATGTGAGCTGGTATGTAGATGATCCTCAAGTGCAAAAGGTTTTGTTGTTTATATAAATAAGTACAAACATATAGAAGGGTTCTTATATTTTAGACTACAGGAAACTCTGAAATTTCTGAAAACAGAAAATGTCTTAAATGTGGTAACAAAGGGAACAGATGACAATTTGCAATTCATTCAAAGAGCAAATTCCATCAATTCAGAAAGCTGCTTAAAAAGCAATGTTAAATTAGAAAGGAAAGTCAGTTCACAAATAAACATGAAGGAGAATTAATCCCAAAGAGAATATCTGCCTTGTTGGCAATAAAAGAATTATAAACTAAGAAGTTAGTATTCTTCAACTCCTATTGGCAAAGTTCAAGAAATTAATAATGGGCTGCACACATAAGCAAAATATAGTGATGTAGACATATGCAATGTCGTAACAAAACCCATTATTCTATGCACCGATTAAAACAACACAAAAAAAGAGATGCTGAAAACAACTTTTAAAAATGTATTAATGCAACCAACGAGATGACTCAGAGGGTAAAAGTGCTTTCCATCAAGCCATGACCTGAATTTAATTCCAAGAATTCATACTGTGGAAAGACAGAATCAACTCCACAAAGTGTCTTCTCACCTCCACATTCATGCTGTGGTAGATGCACACATACACATACACACACACACACACACACACACACACACACACACACACACACAAAGTAAATGTAAAATATTAAAAAAATTTTTGGTAACATTCCATGTTTTTGAGGTTGGAAAGAACAGGTAAATTCCCTATATTGTTGGAACACACAAACTGCTTTGCCATTTTTGGAGAGCAGCTTGAATTTTAGATCCACATAAACCTTACGCTTAAGAATTTCTTCTATATGTTCAAAATGTCTACTGCAGCTTCTTGCATTGAAAAAGAAGAAGAGCAAGCTAGGCATGGTGGTACATGCCTTTTCCTAGCACACAGAAAGAGAATCACCAGTCCCAGCCCTGCTATATAGCAAGTTCAAGGTCAGACCCAGTCATAAAAGGAGAGTTGTGGGGAGCCCAACCTTAAACATCCATCGACGAGGAAAGAGTCACAAACAGTACAGAGCACAGGTGCAATGGAACATCATGAGCTGTTTAAAAAAAAGGATGAATCTCTATTGGATACAACGATGTGTGATGTATATCAATAAGCAAAACAAAGAGCACCAGAATATGAACTCGGCTGATTTAAAATGAAGATATGGGCACAGCTACAAGTTGTCCACATTTATGGAAGGTTTGCAAAGAAAACTTATCAAAGAAATTTAACAATGTTTAGGCTCAGGAGTGGAACAGAATTCTGGGATGGCAGGGACAGGACCTTCAATTTCATTTTCATCATGGTCTGTCTCCATAGCACATTATTTTCATAATCAAAAAGGATATTTGAGAGGAGGCCAGTTCCCAAGGGAGCTTTACTTGTCTCCTGGTGCTGGGGTCCGACCCAAGGGCCCTGGGCATGCTGTGAGCGCCTGCCATTGACATCCAGCCCTGGGCTTCCTTTTCACGTTCCATCCTCAGTGGGGTTGTCTCTTCTTGTATTGGCAAGTTCAGGAAGGGTTCAAGAATTCACCCCAGCGTCATTGTGTCTATGAGGAAAAGGAGACCAAGAGAGGCATGGACAAGTTACCCAGGGCCTCTGCTTGGTCTCTTGGGCTTTGAGCCCTTTCTGACACTACTTGCAGGAAAGGGCCCGATGACACTGTCTGTGGATTATGAAGCCCCACCCCTTCCGGCCTGCGCATTACGTTCCTGTGCATCTGTGGTGGGAATATGTGGAAGTGTGGAGTCACACGCGTCTCCTGGATATTTGTTTTCCGTGGCCAGAGGAGGGCCTGTCAACCACACTCGAGGAAGCTCATCTCAGATGAAGGGGGACATGGCTGTGGTCCTCTGTGACTTTCCCCCTCAGCTCAGCCCTGCTAGCTCTATCCTACATTTAGACCCATGTGAGCAAAAGTAGGGTGTTCCTGTCATACGACCATGCAGATAGCTCTGGCTCCCTCGGGCCGAGTGAGCACTCTGGCTTGGACTTGGCCTTGTGGGAAGATGCCGACTTGCACAGCTGGGCCTGGGAAGAGCCTGGCCCACTTAGGCTTGGGAGGAGCTTCTTGGAGGCCAGGGAGGACCGGGATCTGTGCCTTGTTGTCGTGAGACTGCTACCATTGTCCCTGTTCCACAGAGCCTTGAAGGAGCCATTTTGCTTTGTGGTCTGGAGTCAGCAGGACGCTCGCTGCTGGGCCACTTGGAAGCAGCTCTCCCAGGGGACTGATCCAGAGCAGAAAGGTCTGGGGACCTTCGGCCTGAGCCCCCACCTTCACCTGCTGCTCCAGGTAGGTGCTGCTGATACCACCCTCCATTCTCCTAAGCCCTCCCACCAGCTCTCTTCTCCTCTGACTATATAATGGTCCTTGTCCCTCCATTCATAGGCCCTCTGGAGATTTCCCAAGACCACAGCCTGGCTGGAAGAGCGGCAGAGGCCTGACTCCTCCGCACTGGGTGCTGCTGCGGGTGGCTCTGGCTCCTGAGGTCTGAGTGAGGATTTGAGAGCTGGTTGCCCCTTGGTGGTGTCTATCCCAGGCTGAGATCCCAGCTGGGCCCCCTGTGGGTCTTGCCCAATTTCCCAGGACTTGGCCAGATCCTGCTCTTCTGAGAGTTCCCCGATGCTGGATATTTTTTTTCCTTTGGAAAAGGATTAAGACAGATGCTATCTCCACAAACTGTTGGAGCTGGAAGGGATCTCAGGGAGATAATCCACCTCAATCCCTCTTTACTCCTGAAGCATTACTTATATCAATAGAGCAGTTCTAGATGTGGGCGGCGAGCATCTCGGAGGAATCAGGTGTAATCTCATCAGAACAGCCCAGGGAGCCTTGGGCTCCAGATGGCTCCTCCCTCTGCCCAGCTTCTGCCCAGGCACTTTTCCTCTCTTGCCACCTGCCTGTCATGTCTAGCAACTTACTTCTTTGCAGAAATGACCTGAAAAGCTAGAAGGCGTTAAAACCATCTGAGCATCTACCGGAGACTTTCTCTAAGAAAGCAGAGATGCTAATTAAGCAATGCAGCAGCCCTACCTGCGTTATTTCTCCCTCTGAGAGACTCTCACATCTCTCCAAGTGGAAGGAGAAGATACCTTATATGGGTTGTTGGCTGAGATTGTTGTGATTTTTTTTTTGTTGCTATCCATAAAGGTCATCTTAGATCCAGCTCTTTCCCGTGCAAAGTACTTGATGTTCATGTGATCCTTACAACTTCCTGGTCCTTTCCCGAAGCAGCCTCCAGGACAAGGGGCCTTGGCTGCAGTCAGTACTTGCTTCTGTCCTCAGAAGGCCTCACTGCCCAGCCCTGTGCTTGATCCTTCTGTCTCCGCTCCAGGTGACCATGAAATGCACTTCTGAATTGGATTCTGTCTCTATGTGGCTCCGGCTCTTCATCAGTAAAATGGGGATAACAGTGGATCCTTAAGGTCACTGGGGATTTGTTGTTAATATCTGTAAAGCGCTTGAAGCAACATCCAGCACTCAGTAATTTGCTTATCAAATTAGCTCTGTTCTCTCCCAGCCACACCCTGATGCCTAGCAAGTTTCCTTAAAGCATAGAATAGCCATCTTACTCTGAGATTCTATGGCTCCCCACTGCCTATTTAATGACTACACCTTAACTTGCCCTTTAAGGGTCTTAAAGCAAAGCCTGGATATATTTTACTTAAAAACAAGAAATAGTAATGTTGACTAAGAGTGTTTACCCTCAAGGTGGGGTGTATCAAGTTCCTAAGAAATGGATGTGCAGCCGTGTGTAACCCCCTAGCTTAAGGTTTTGATTGACTTTGTCTTTCTGACCATGATTCAGATGTAAGAAGGTCTGAGTATGGGCTGAGGGGTTTCTGGGCATAGGATGAGGGTCCACTGGAGAAGGGCAGCTCTGTCTTCTTTGTGTCCACGGGGACTGCAAGTGTCGTCAGCCCTGTTCTCGACTCCAGTATTGTGTACAGAGGTCAGCTGGCTGCCTCCCGGATCAGGGAGGGACGGCAGCACTCTTCTGAGTTCAGGCCAGGCAGCAGACGTGAAGTCATTGTCCTCACTGCTGGGCGGCTGCCACAGCCTTGGCCCTGTACCTCTGGGCTGCGGGAAGATGGTGGCCGGCACCCAAGTTCAGCACCCTGGACAGAGCACACAGCAGCCTGCAAGGCAGATCTGCTTTTAACACACCAGGCTGGGGAGACCTCGGCCCCGTCTATGAACTTCTCTAAGTCTATTTTTCCATATGTAAAATGCAGAGAGTAATTTCTGCTACAGAGGGTGGGTGGAGGCCCCAGCGAACAGATGTCCTGTGTCTGCACAGGATCCCTTTACTGGATCTGCGCCGTTCTGAGCCTGTCTGCCTCCTGTCCCCCTCCCCCTTCCTGCCCGTGCTGTCTGCTTCTTGAAGCCCCGTCCTGCAACCTGCTCGCTTTCCCTAGGTGCAGTGCGCCTCGTGGGCTTCAGGCTGCACTCCAAGATGATGGAAGTGAGTGTTTGGAGGGGAGTGAAGGAGGATCAATCCAAATCTTCCCGGATTCCTGGCAGGGCGAGAGGCGAGGAGGGAAGCAGCACAGTTCTGTCTGGTTTTCTCTGAGATTTTTCCACTGGGAGGTTTGGGCACTGCCAAGCCCGGAAAGCCAGGAGCATGTTGCAGAGACAGAGAGAGCACAGCAGACTGGCTTGTCCTCACAAGGTGGTCTTTCCTCAGAGACTCAACATCGGGATGTGTGTGCTGCGGCTTCAGATGCTGTGGTCACCTGCAAGTAGACCACACGCTCTGCCTTTCTGGGCCTCCTACTGGATATTTGACAACATAAGCTTTCTCTCTCTCTCTCTCTCTCTCTCTCTCTCTTTCTTCTTTATTGTGTTCTGTCATCAAAGGGCACTATGTGGAGGACCAAGAGTGAGTTTGGGAATCATCCTGGATTGCTTCTACCTCCTTCTTGCTTCACTCTGGGATTTCCCAGGCTCTGCTCACCAGAGCTGAGCGTGAAGGCCCTCACCATTTCTATCTGGCATTTTTACATGGGACCTAGGATCTGAACTTAGGACCTTCTGCTTGCGAGACAGAGTCTTAACTCCTGAATCATCCCTCCAGCCTTTTTCTTTTCTTTTCTTTTTTGTTACTAATAGCCCAGGATATCTTGGAAGTTTCTATGTAGCCCAGTGATGGCCTCAAACTTGTAGCAATCCTCCTGCCTTAGCCTCCCAAGCACTGGGATTACGGGGGTGCACCACTATTCCCAGCCAAGAGCATAAATGCTGAATGAAGTACTTTAGGGTAAGAAAAATTCAATAGGAAAAAAAAAAACACTTCCCAAAGCAAAATAACCAAAAGTAAATAAATAAATAAAACACACAGAGAGAACGAGGACCCAGGAGTGCCACAGGCGCTGTGTTATTAGATGAGACCACCAGGACGGGTTGCAAAAAAGTAGTACGTGTCTAAACTGTTTTCCTCAGGAATCCCAAGCAGGCCTTGAACTCAGTATAAGGTCAAATGACTTTTATGAGATCTTAGGAGAGAAGTGAGATCTAGAAGCCCCCCCTCCCCCTCCTCATTTCCAGCCCAGGCTGGACGGTTTTTTTTCTCTAATTCTTTCCGTAGCTCCCTACTGCCTGGACCACGAAGGGTAAATCATCCAGGCTGACTCAGGGCCCCGTGGCCTGGCCTGCTGGCCTTCAGCTCACCACACCCTTTTCCCTGCACGTCTGCATCCGGACCTTCCATTTCTGGAGTATTCTGCTCTCTGTTTCCCTTCTTCACCCAGATGCCCCTTTCTCTACTGGTGTCTGTCAATGTGGAATCCCACCTGCCTCCAAACACTGTCTCCCGAGGTCCTCCTGCCCCTGGGCTGTGGCTCTGAGCCCACAATCTCAGCAAATACGTTTCCACCTGCCTTGATTTCAGACCCTGGCTGACTGTCTGGTCTGCCGCCTTGGTGTCGGGCACGGGAAACATTGGTTGAACTGTCTGGGGTCCCATGAGCCTTTGGTCCACTCAGACACAGAGGTCTTAGAAGGGGGAGGTGAACAGGAAAGGGGAGGGGAAGTGAACATGAGGGGGAGGAGAGATTGCCATGTTTGTTTTTTCCAGATAGGAAAAACCAGCACAGAGGGAGAAAGGAGGTCTCTGTCTTCTTCCAAGGAAGCAGCTACTACTTGCATCAATATCCCGGGCCAGTGCCTCTTCAAGTCTCATCAGAGTACTTCTTGCTGCAGGTGGAGCTCTGTTTTGTTTTTTTTTCTGGTTCTGTCTCATGGGTCAGAGTAGCTTCCCTGAACTCCACCCAAGGAAGAGCAAAGCCAGAAGCTTCCAGTTACTTGTCTAAGGACTTGTTTGTAACCCTTGCAGACACATAGAAAAAGGAGGAGAGGGTCTGGGGGCTGCCACAAGTCCTGGGGCGCTGTGTAGCTGTAGCCCCTCAGCTCTTCCTCCCTACAGGGGATCGTCACCAGCAGGCCTGCACACAGAGACCTCCCAGTGCACCAGCTAGCACAGGGTTCTCGGGGCCCTTAAGTTGTCACTCTCTGGGGGTTCCCCCAGGCCCGTGAGGCCACGTGAGCCAGACTTACACCTCTGATCATCTGAGTCCCGCCCGTCGCTGGGGCAGCTGCTCTCAGAGTCCCCCACGGCAGCCAGGGCGGCTCCCGGCCTATTTAGACAGACGGAGCCACAGCCCAGAGAGAGGCTTCGCTCTGGCCTCCCTGGCGCGTCCATCTGAGCATCTGAGCAGCCCCAGGGAGCCTGAACTCAGTCTGGCCCATGGCTGTTCTGCCCCCGCCTCCCTCTCTGCTTTCACACGCTCAGCGACCTCTCCCTAGAGCGAGGTGGCATGGCCGGAGCCCTCATGCTCACGGCTGAGCCTACGGCTGCCCTGTCTGCTCAGAGCTCAAGCAGCAGCAAGAGTTGTGTCTTGGTCTCTGGGAGGGTTCAAGCGAACAGAGCTGCTGGTCTTCAACGTCATCAACTCACGGGCTCTAAGCCAGCCTCTGTAAGGGGCACCTGGCTGGGGCACCTGGCTGGCCCGCCTCCAGGCAGCCCGGAGAAGCAGATTTCCCCCCTCCCGTCCCTGTGCTGTCTGATGTGTCCTTTAGGGGGGAGTCTGTGTGCCCCAGAAGCTTGTGTCTGGGCTGCAGTTTGCAGAAACCCAGTCTAGGGCGAATCAGTAATTCTGAGCGGCAGCTGGGCCGCTCGGAGAGACACCGGAGGCTACGAGCACCCTAGTCGGCATGACCTGGATCACAGGGTCTGTCCAGGACACCAGATTGCTCACCCCAAGGCCTGGGCTCCGCTGAGGGGCTGCAGAGGGACCTCCACTTCCCCCCACGAAGCCTGGCCCCCATTCCAGCAGTATTGCCATCACCCAGGGACTGGCTAGAGACACAGACTCCCAGGTGTACTGGGAGTATCCGGAACCTGGGACGAGGACCAGCCACTGATGGGTACTGGGCCCCCAGCAGGAAGCAAGTCCAAATCTGAGATGTGATTCATGACACTCAAACTTTTTCTTCCTAAGGGGAAGTTTGGTTTGTTGGAGGCTTGTGGAAAGCCCCAGCTGGCGCCTGGGCAGGGCTCCTGAGTTCTGATACCAACTGCTGATAGTACTGCAACTGTGGGGACCCTGGCTCTGTACCCCTGCCCTCTCCCACCAGGCAGCTGCACCCCTTCGAGGCTGCCCTGTAGAAGGGGCCCCAGGCCAGACGATAGACCCTATGGAGATCCAGCAGCACATGAAGCGCACTGATAGGCGCGTACATGCATAGACAGGTGTAACGCACATGTGGGTGAGCACAGACGCCCCAAGCCCACATCGCAGTCACACATGCAATGCCAATCAGTTCTCACCCCTGATAAATACGAGGGAAGTAGCTTGAAAGGAGGAAAGGTCAATTTGGGCTCACGGTTTCGGAGGCTTCAGTCCATCATGCAGGGAGGTTGTGGGCAGAGCAGTCGTTATGGTGACCAGGAAGGACTTTAGTCACTTTCTCTGTGTTGCCCCTGGACAACACCTGTGGGATGGAGTGGCCTAGTCAGGAAAAGCAGAACTAAGGGAGTTAATCCTCCCTTAGTTAATCCTCTCGAGAGAGAGGCCGGTCCAGACATGCCCAGAACTAGGTGCTTCTCAATGCAATCAAGTTGAAAGGCAAGATCAAGCATCACACACATTTCCAAACGTACATGCACACATGCTCACACATACATATGCACACATGCATGCAAACAACATGAGTACACACATACATGTGCCCGTAACCCACAAACGCCGTTCATTTCCTAGGCAGCTGTAAGAAAATCCTGCAAACCTGGAAGCTTGAAACAACTCTCCCTGCTCTGGAGTCTGGAAGTCCGAAGCCAAGGTGCTGGCAGGGCTGGGTGTCCTCTCCTCGCAGGCTCCAGTAAAGGGTCTGCCCAGGCCTCCCACCCCGCCTCTGCTATTGCTTGACTTATAACCACATTGTCCCAGCCTCTGCCCTGTCTTTATATGGCCTTTCTATAAGAACACCAGTCCGGGCTGGAGAGGTGGCTCAGGGGTTAAGCCTCTGCCTTGCAGGCGGAAGGTCCTGAGTTCGGATCCTAGACCCCACGTATAGACGCCGGGCGGAAGCAGGGGCGGCCTGCGTTTCTGGTCCTGGTAGGGCGGAGCCTGTGAATCTCAGGGCAGAGTAAATAAGGAGGAGGCGGTCCATGGTGGTTCCTGAATTCGTCCGTGGTTCTACACACACCCACATACACGCACACACACACATACACACACATAATTGAATAAATAATAATAATAATAGTAATAAAATGAACACCAGTCACTGGATTTTGGGGCTCACCTACAATAACTTGATTTTAATCATATCTGCAAAGTTCCTGTTTTCAAAGAAAGGTATACTCTGTGGCTCTAGGTGGATGTGCATTTTGGAGGGATTCTGTTCAACCTCGGAGATCCATGTATCCCCTAGACAGGCAGATAGGCAGGGGACGTCCCTTGCGGATTGCTTTGAGATCAGAGAACAGTCTTGGGTGTCAGAGCTTCTCCTCACTGGATCCCCAGCACTGAGCAGTCACATCCTTATGACAGCAACTGTTACACTGTGTGCTTCTTTCTTTTCTTCTTTCCTTCTTTCCTTCCTTCTTTCCTTCTTTCTTTCTTTTCTTTCCTTCTTTCCTTTCTTCCTTCCGTCCTTCTCTCTTTCTCTCTATCTCTTTCTCTCTATCTCTTTCTCTCTCTCTCTTTCTTTCTTCTTTCTTTCTTTCTTTCTTTCTTTCTTTCTTTCTTTCTTTCTTTCTTTCTTTCTTTCTTTCTTTCTTTCTCTTTGCTTCTCTCCCTCTGTCTCTCCCTCCCTCCCTTCCTCCTCCTTTCCTTTCTTCTTTCTCCTCTCCTTTCCTTCATTCCTCACTCCTTTTCTTCCTTCCATCCTTCCTCCCTTTCTTCCTTTCTTCCATCTTCCCTTCCTCCTCCTCTCCCTTCCTTCCTTTCTTCCTTTCTTTGGTTTGGCTTGCATATATGGTTCAATACACACACATGTAAAATCCAAACAGCAGTGAGGAGAATACTGAACACTGAATCCTCCTGCTGCTGCTTGTGGCCACCTACTGGAGGGCAAGCTCTGCCCCTTCTGTGAGTGTTTAGAGCCAGGCTCTCACATACAGGGCATAGCATGGTGTTTGGGTTCCCCCCACCTGATCATGTTCTTGCAGTGGTCCAACCTCATGTGACTGATCGTTGTACTCCAGTTTCCAGTTTGGTGTGGCATAGAACAGGAATTCTACTGAGGCTGGTTCTGTTGGCGAATCACAAACATTTGGTTAAATGTGAGTGAAACTGGAATTCAACCCCTGGCTGTAGAAACGCAGTGAATATGAATCCATTCTGCCTGCACAGGGTAAACGATGCGTACCAGGATCATCTCACCTGGTGGTCTCTGCGGTAGCATCTCTCCACCGGCAACCTCCATCCCGCTGTCACCAGGGCTGACTCCTCCGTGGGGGACTGTGCCACGCTGCCTGCCTGAGACCCCCTCCTTCCTGTTCTCCCCCCCAGCACTCTCCCTCTGGACTCCTGCGAAAGAATCAGCGGGGTAGAGGCTGGAGAGAGAATGACCCCTTGGCATCTTCTCCCCCATGCTGATGGAGAACTCAGCGGCTGCCCTTTCCTGCTGTCTGAAGCTTAGTCCAGATGGTTGCCATGGAGATGAGAATTACAGGGATAACTCAGGGTCCTGCTGGAGGCTCAGATTCACCCAGTTGTGGTAAATGTACTTGTCTGCCACCCTCGGGTGGGAAGTGTTTCTCTCTCTCTCTCTCTCTCTCTCTCTCTCTCTAAATTAAGATACAAACCTCCATCCCAGACATCGCTGTGCTTTCCATGAGCAGCTTCTAGTCAAGTCTTGGAGGGCAGGGATGTGCATGGATACCCGGCAGAGACAGTCAGGCAGTGCTGGCCGGCCGCTCCTCTGCCTGCGGGAAGAGTGGCTTCGACGACAGTGCTTGTGACATCCTTTCCAGCCCGGCTGCTCTGGTTTGAAATCATGGGCGCTCCCCTCTCTCTCCTTGCATCCTGCATTGAGGACCCCTCCTTTTGCTGGCCTTGACGGGTCAATCTGTAAGCAACTGTGCTACGTACCGGGTCCCAACTCAGCAAATCACGCTTCACTGAACGGAACCGCGTGCTGAGCACGGTCGGAATGACTCCTGTCAGTGATCTCTCTCGTCAGCCTCATGGGTCAGGTGCTAGTTTTCATTTGTTGAAATGGAGCCATGGGGTAGTTAAGAACCTGTCCAAAGTCAGAGGTAGTAAAGTAGCAGAGGCAGGAGTTGGCCCCAAGCAGCCCAGCCCTAGGGACCCACACTTGGTGTTGTTCCACGGTGCCTGCCTCCTAAGGCGCTCGGAGGCTGGGAGGCTTCTGAACCAACATCTTCCCCAAGGAAGCAAACATTGCACTGTTAGCGGCAGAATGAGTTGAGTATGTGGGGATGTGGTGGGGGTATCGGCAGAGTTACTAGGATAGATGTAAAGGCCCTGTGGCAGGATGGGGGGGTCTCTCAATTCAACAGATTATCTAGGAGACTAGAGAGTCCAGCTCAGTGAGGAAGGTGAATTAGGCACAGATATCCATAGCGGTCGCCAGTTGGCAGGGTAAGGACAGCAACGGGAGGCTCTTCTAGCTGACGGCCCCATCACCCTGCACAGAAAGCCTGCTGGCCATTCTGCGATGGGCTCAGCATCCCTTATCTGTGTCAGCCTTCTCCCACATGGCGTACCTATGCTCTAGCAAGGCCTGTCTCACACCCCTTCCAGAGCGAGCTCAGGAGAGGGAGGGACAGTTCACTCTTCTCAGTACTCACTCTGTCTGGGAGAGAATTCAGGGCAGAGCTGAGCGGCCCCAGTGTGACAGGGTGATCTGAAGGGGGGAGAAGCAGAAAGCCAAGGCGTCTGAGAGCAGGGGCTGTTCATCTGAGGGAGCACAGGCTGCTTGCAGGGACATAGGGTCGGCAGGTCAGGAGGGGCTGCTGGACCAAGCCTCTGGCCTGGAGCTGACCCAGCCAAGGGTCTGGATATCAGGAGTGCGGTGCGATACTCTGCAAAAAGACTCACCCGGGCTTCAGGACCCTCCCCTGCGCCAGCACTTCTGTGATGCTGAGCAGCAGATGCCCTCTCTGGACTCCGCGTCCGCATCTATGAGGTGGGACACAGCTACCCTGCCAGAAGCGCTGGTCGGGCGAGGGGGGCACTTCATCACCCACAGACCTCCGTCAGTCCCCTGGAGACGTCCAGAGCCCAGTCCATGCCAGGCTCTTCTCTCCTTCCCATCAGGGAACCCCGTTGCTGACTGTCCCCAGGGACAATGGCCACCATCTTTCACTGGTCCTCTGGGACTGAGAAGGTCGTGGGCAGCGGTCCCCCAGACCTGTCCTAGGGAGGCCTCCAAGTCCTTCCCCAGCACGGCGATGGGCCCCGGGCTGTCGCCAGCATTGTGCTCTGCTACCAGGGGAGTCCCCATCTGGGGACAGGGGGGTCTGCAGCGTCAGGGCAGACCCCAGGGGCCCGTGGCCACCTAGGACTGTGTGGTCAAGGTCAGGCAGTGAATGCCTTTCTTGACAGGGGATGGCAGGAGCAGGATTGATCGTCCTGAGTGGCGGCTGCTAGGAGCCTCCAGGGCCCCTCCCCCACGGACAAGCTGCAGCCAGAGCTGTCGGAACAAGAGTACACACCGGTTTTGATGCAGGAAGGCTGACAATACGTGTGCCTAGAAATACCCAGCCTTCCCTTTAAAATAGTATGAACAGTAAGACGTGTGCATTTTAGTTTTTCAAATTTAGGAAGAAGAATTTAAAGATCATCATAAGAACATGGGATAATTTTAGGGTTTTTGTTCTTCCTTAAATTTTTTTTTTCTATAAGACATTAAGAACTTCCAGTTTTAGAACAGCGGTACATCCTGCAGTTCTTAATGTTTCATTAAAACACAAGCAGGGGGTCACCGACCTTCCAGCACCCGCCCCCCACTGCTCCCACCACCTGTTCTGCCTGCTTGTACTTTGTCATGGTGGGTCACTGTGGCAGAATGCCTGGGCCTTTGGGTTGTGGTGCAGGGTCTGAGGACAATGAGGGAACTGTGGGGGACCCCAGAGTGCGGCAGGTGGGGAGTCTGCTTGTTCAGCTTGCCGCCTGGACCCTCCCAGTTCTGTAATACTCTTGCCTTCCGTTTAGCAATGGACATCTTAGGTATGGTGCAGGGTGGGAAGGTTGAGAGCCCACCTTTCCATTCCCCCAAAATGCTGTCCTCTGGGAGCAGAACAAAGCTGCTGTCCTCACAGAAGCCAGGTGATAGGATAGAACCAGACCTATTCCATCCTGCCTCAGTTTCCCTGTAGCCGTGGGTTTCTAGGTCATCATTAAGCCTCCTTCAGCCACAGTTTCTCTGCCTCCTGCTTAGGTGACTACATTTAGGCTGCTCTTGAGGAGAAAATGATGATCGGTGGCGGGTGTTATCCGCGTCCCCCCCACTTTCTCTTCCTGAGGCCACATCCACTGGGGCTGGAGGGTCCACCCAGCATTCCGGGCCAGTCTTTCCTTTTCTCCCTTAACTTCTGTCTTGAGCCTGGGAGTTTCCCCTGCTGTTTGTGGGTGTCTCTGTTCTGTCCTGAAAGCAGTGCGATTCAGAGGGGCTGTAGACTCGGTCCCCGGGGCTCAGCTCCCACCCCCATTGCCATTAGATCCCTGATAAGTCTGTCAGCCTCTTGGCCTGAGGTTCTCTCTATGAGATGGAGAAATAACAATCTACATGGCCTTCGTATAGGATGCAAAAACCACTCTAAGAATTTTAAGTTAAGCTGAGATTTGTTTTATATATATTTTATTCTTTGGAATATATACAAATACGATGACTTTGTGTGTTCTCATCCCCTACTCCCTACCCCACCCCTCCCATCCCACTCCACATGTTCTGCTTCCCGGCTGGTCTTCTTCCTGCTCCCACATCCTCCTCATGTGTGATATATTTGGCCCCTCCTAGGATGCTTGCACTGGTACCCACTGGGATATGGCGGCCCACCAGTGGGCAAACCATTGTATAAAAAACTCTTCTCTTGCCCTCAGACTCCTATATTTTTACCGGCCTCTCTTCTGCATGGGACAGAGAGTGATTTAGATGTCCTTTTTAGGACCAAGCTATCCGCAGTCTTTTACTTTGCACTTTGGCCAGTTGTGTTTCTCAGGATACTTCTATTGCAAAAGGATGCTTCTTGTAAACCGGGATTTAGTACAGGGAATTCTGTGCTTTCAAAATGACTGGGAGGCTAGAATGTGGACCTGGCTCAGCAGGCACAGCACCTCACCTTTCACCTGGCCGGAGGGCTGTTCCGAAAGCCACCGAGCTCACAGATGCTCCTCCGCCACCAGGATCAGGAGCTTCTGCAGCTTTTGCCTGGAGTGGAATCCGCTGAGGAGGGCGAGCCCCTCACCTCTCTCAGAGATCACAGCCAGTCCCAGGAAGGACCTCCTCCTCCCTCCTCCCTTCTCTTAGCATCTGGCAGAACCTCGGCTGCAAGGGAGTGTGGGAAATGTAGTTTTTTTAAACTTCCAGTTCTGAATTGCTGGAAAGAGCAAACGTTGGATGCCAAGGGGGTCAACAGCATCCCACACTTACCCTGACAGCTGTGTTGACCCAAACAATCATTAAGAGATTTGACCTGCCTCTCGGCTCATAGAACTCCCCCAGTAAAGGCCAGCTCTCATGGTCTTGGTGCTCGGGACACCAATGAGCACTCCCCGTCCCTCCCCAGAACCCCAAGTCCAGAGACCACCTTTGGTCTGCTAGGTGTGTGTACAACAGTGAGTTCTCCCTCTGGACCCATGGAAGGCTTGTTAGGCAGATCACATAGTGGGGGCCCCCCAGTGAGTTGAAATTCTATTCCAATCACCCCATGTGTAGCCTTGAGGGCACTTAGACATTTCTGAGATAAGACTAATTTTAATCCTTGAAACAGGATAGCATTGGTGGCTTTCACAGTCTGCAGAAAAAGTCTCCATGTACTACCTAAACCAGTCTCATAATCACATAGGAACAGGCAGGGCACACAATGCATTCAGTTTATAGAAGGGAAAACTGAACAGTGAGAAATTAGGTGGCAGCTAGTAAATAACAAAGCCAGAGACTCATCTTCTGACCGAGAACTCTGTGGGAGACTTGGAAGCTGCGTTTTTGGCAAATAAAGACTCAAACACTCAACACACACTGAAGACAAGTGCAAAACACCCGTAATTAATCTTTTCTAGCCCCGAGTATGACTCGGGCTGCAGCACCGTCCGTCCTTCATTGGGGCTGCTATGGATCATCATGGAACAAGCATAAGAGGAAGACGTGGCCCCTGCTACCAAACGTACCACAGGTTTGCGGGAGAAACAGCTGCTCGCGTGCACGGAGGAGAGGCCAGCGGCAGGCAGCAGTAGCAAAGGCCCAATGTGCAGAAGGAGCAGGGCACAGACCGGGCTCGGCGTCTGAAGCAAGGCTTCAGGGAACATGAACCAGTAGGGCAGTGAGTAGAGAGAGGAATGCAAGGAAAATAGGAGGAGCAGCCTCTCCAGATGCCCCCCTGCTACAGGATTCAAGGGGCACAAAGCTACTGTCACTTATCCCCAAACCACCCCCAAACTCTCTATAGAGGCAGAAGCAAAAGATATTTTGGGCTTCAAGCACTCACGAGATGCAGACAACCTTAGGAATCTTAGAGGTGCCCCTCCATCTTGGAGGCACGTAAGAACCGGGTGGATATTCTCATCGGCGATGTCCAGGGCAAGTGCACAGATGTGAGCATCCACTGCACACCTTCCAGCTGATTCGTGACCTTCACACCCACATCCATGCTGAGAAGTCTCTTCGCGTAATAAGAAGCCGGAAGACCCAGAGTCCCATTCCAAATCTGCCCCTTTCTCAGCCTTAATCAGGTCTCTGAACCCGCTAGAGACCTTGGTGTCTTCATGTGAGCAGCTGGGCACACGGCCTCTGGTCGTGATGGTCGGGAAGACGGAGGACAGTTTGGAGCAGGCCAGCTGACGAGGGAGGTGCAGAAGGCCGTGAGCCACAGCCCACAATGCTCTGCCTAGTGATGAGAGCTGGCCTAAGCCACCAAGACAACTTCTGTGGTGGGACAGAGATGAGGAGGGGTGGGAGGAGCTCATGTGTTCAGAAACCCCTTTGTTTAATCCTGAGGAGCCAGAGGAGACGGTCTTTCCTGTTGTCAACAAAAAGGCGATGCATTATTAAAGAGGCGGAGAGCAGATGGCGGGAGGAGGCAGGGTTTTGTGCACTCCAGGGGGCGGGGCAGGGGGACTGCTTACCAGCCACAGCATCTTCTCTTGAGATACGGTGTGGCTATGATGATTCCCGCCTCATCCTAAACATTGGGTTTATATATCAGTTCTTGCCACCTCAGGAAGGTGGTGGCCCTGACTGGGCCCAGGGCAGTGCCGGGAAGCATAGCTAGATGACTGCAGGGTCCAGCCCAGATCCCCGGCTCTGTCCACTGTGGTTAAACAGCATCACTCTGAATGGCTGGGAAGCCTTCATTCCATGCCTAGGGCTCGGGAAAGATCATCATCTTCCTGTGCTCTCGCCAGCCAGCAAGAAGTTATGGTTATACTGTCAGCCCAGCAGAAGGTTACGAAATACCTAGGCTTTAAAGTCCAGCCCTGTTTCTCACTAACACTGGGAACTTGACTGACTTGTTTAAGCTTTGTTGGGCCTTAATTTTCTAACCTAGGGATTCTGGTACCCGAGGATGCTCTCGAAGATTAAATGAACTAGTGTTTAAGTGGAAACGTTTAACACAGAGAAGGGGCTCAGTCAATGTTGGCTAAAGTTAGCCTCTCTGTTGGGCCTCCTACATCACCCTAACTCTGGAGTTGCACCTGAGACTTAGCCTTCAGATGTCTGGGTCGTGTGGAGGAAGTGAAGAACAGTGTTGTTCTAGCTAATTAAGAGAGAAGTAGTTCTGAAAGCCTGGAAGGGAGGGAGCCATGAAAGGGGGTGTTGAAGTCAAATCCCTCTGCCCAGATGTCAAGAACAACCTAGCAGCGATCAGCCTAGAACCCTAAAGCATCCAAGTTCTCGCATGGGAGACAAACGTCTTCTTCTTCTGCCCTTCTTTGGGCCCAAAGCAAGACTGTCATTTGCTTTTCATTCACAGGAAGTGCAGAATCAGTGACCCCCTCCCACACTGGTTGTAGTGTGAGATAGTGGGCGTTTCTTCCCATCCCTATATCTCTCCTTTTTCCTGTCCCAGGGTGGAGGAAGGAGGTTGGGAATGGTCCAGTCTGGGCCCTCAGCATCATCTCAAAGGCACTGTTGACATGACAGAGTGACACTGACTGTCAACAAGGTCTCCCCCTGTGAACAGCTCCATCTTCACAGCAGCCCAGCAACGCAGTGTCGTCATCACCCCCATCTCCTGGCACAGGATCTGAGGCTCAGAGAGGTGAGGTTGTTGTCCAGGGTCACGTGGCTGGAAAGGGTAAATTTGGAATTTAAGTGTAGATGATTGACTTCAGGCAGTCAAATTTTCTCCACTTTCTTACTTTCTCTGTCCTCTGCTGTGAATGGACGCCCAAAGACAGATGTTTCTTGACACCGGCTCCCCTAAACATGCTCCAGATTGGTGTCCCCACAGTTGTGTGCCTGTAACATCCTCTGGTTTCTCTTGCCAGGGACCGTGCTTGGATCCCCAGAGAGCCACCTCTTGGGAGCTAGCTCTGCTTCTTTCCTTCACACTCACTAGCTCCTAGCCCGTGTCTGGACAGTGGGAAGAGTCCTGCCTTCTGGGGTTAATGTGGAGATGAAGTTAAGAAGGCAGGTTCAGGATGGATGGGTGTGCAGAGATAGGCTGGGAGCTGCTCTGGGTTTCCATGACAACAGCTTCCTCCTTACCTCTGCCTGCTGCCTGAGAGAGCTGAGCTGGGTAGCAGGGTGGGAGAGGCGAACTCGCTTCTCTCTTTCCCTTCTGCACCTGCCTTTCAGGTTAGCACCAGGCAGAGCTGAAACCCTGCATAGACAGCCCACTGGGTGGAATCCCCCACACTAAGATTCCCTAGCTGAGGGTCCTCCCCACAGTACAGTAGCCTGGACCAATAACAATCCTCTCTCCAGATCCTAACGGTTATGAATCCCTGCAGAGGGTGTTATGCTTGCGTTTCCAGAGTCAACACAGGACAAGAGTAGATATTTGGCAAGATAGATCCATGTCTTTGGATGGACGGATGGATGGATGGACTGACAGACCGATAATCCATCCCATTCTCTAGCCACCACTATTCATTTCACTTTCCAAAATGTTATTTTCAGCCTCAGTCAGTAACCCGTGAGTCTTTGCCAGTGTGGCTTCCTCTGTCCACACTTCCCCACCTCCTTGCACCTTCATACCTCAGCTTGGAGGTCACTTTGCCAATAAGTTTGTCAAAACTTTTGCACTTCAGAAGGCACCATCAATAAACGAAAAGGGCAACAGAGTGGGAGAAGCTTTGCAGAAACACATTTGAGAAAGTCTGGGCGGCTGAGCCTAAGCCGAGGGCTGGGACTGTGAAGGGGAAGCTACCAGACAAGAAGAAGCCCGGGGCCCATGTCTGTGTCTCTCCTGCACATCTGTTTCTTTGTTCCTCCACGCAGCCTTGTAGCTGAGTGGAAGCTCCGGGCCTGACTGGGACATTCGTTGGAGTACTGAGGCGGTAGGAAACCTCTCTTGGGCTTATGCCTGCCAGTGCATTTGACTTCTTCCATGCCAACTGCCTAGCGTGGGCGCCCTCCACTGGCCAGCATCAGAACTGTAGCTTCCTGTGCCTGCAGACCTCAAGCCGGAGTTGATTGATGCCCATGGCTCCTCCCATTTTTTTTCTGAGAAAGACCCAGTTCCTGACCACCTCATCTTCTCTCTATTCCTGTCTGTATCCCTGCCTCCCAGTCCTCCCAGTCCCCGAGATGTCCTGTATCCCCTGGAATTCCACATCCACTTCCGCTTCTCCCCATCCCTGGCATGCAGCGAGGAGCTGTCTTCCTCCCCTCCCCGCCAACTCCCTTGTCTCGGATGGCAGTGTCAATCATGCATTCCATCTTTCCTTGCCACAGTCACCAACGACTCCCCGATTTCTTCTCCTGTTACTATGAAAGAATACCCTGACATGGTGACTCAAGAGAATGAGAGTTCATTCTAGCTCACAGTCTAAGGATACGATCCACCATGGCGGGGAAGTCAAGGCGGCAGAAGCTGGAAGCAGCTGGTTGCACCAGGTCCACAACCAGGAAGCAGAGCTGATGCTCACCTGGCTTCCTTCTTCATACAGTCCAGCACCCAAGTCCAGGGAGTGGTGCCGCCCACTTTTAGGGTGGGTCTTCCCGTCTCAGTTATTATAGCGTAACCTCT
Source organism: Typhlomys cinereus (assembly GCA_023101885.1). NCBI lineage: Eukaryota > Metazoa > Chordata > Mammalia > Rodentia > Platacanthomyidae > Typhlomys > Typhlomys cinereus. Next base: position 753,867 of record JALPQD010000292.1, on the reverse strand, counting down.
CCCAACTACGCCCAGAAGCTAAATAATCCCCCACAGGTGAGATTGGACGTCTGTGATTCCAGATCACTAACCATCGCACCCTCCGCCCACTCTGGGTTCCCCCCTTGACCCTCTGCCCGCCCTGCATCTGTTTGTCCCCCCTCAACACTCTGGGCCTTTGTGTCTGCTGGAAACAGCGTCCCCACACCCCTCAAGCACACCAGTACACACCGTACTCTGTTTATAAGGCCTCCCTGAGCATCCCCCATTATTAGAATTACATTGAAGGAGGGCCTTTCCGTTGTCTTCAGTACACCCTGTATGAGTGTGGCACAAAGCAGTTGCACATCAAATTTAAATTTTTTTATTTATTTACGTGTGTGTGTGTGTGTGTGTGTGTGTGTGTGTGTGTGTGTGTGTGTGTGTGTGTGGTGTATCAGAGAGCATTCTGTCTCCCTTTGGAGAATCAAGGGTAACTTCAAGCATGATCCTGGATTGCTTCTACCTCCTTTTTGCTTCGCTCTGGGATTTCCCAGGCTATGCTTTCCAGAGCCAGAAGTCTAGGTACGGTCATTTCCACCTAGTGTTTTTTTGGGTGGGACCTGGAATCCGAACTCAGGACCCTCTGCTTTTGAGGCAGAGTCTTTACTTCTGAGCCATCTCTCCAGCCCTCATCAAATATTTGAGTGAATAATGAACCTTCTCTTGCATGGGAAGCAAAGAGTATTAGAACAGGGTAAAGACCTGGAACCAAAATGAAATCTCTTTGCTTCAAAACTATCAGTCTTACTGATGAGTTCAGGTGACCACCGTTCTTAGCCATGCTTGAAAAGCACTTGGGTCTTATCAGAATGTCCAGTTGTACTGAACGAGCCTATAGATCCCTAGGCAGGTGCTGGTCTCCCTGGTTCTAAGTAAGGTTAAGGCAGGGTGCTTAAGACTAGGGAGGTAGCTAGTAACAGTGCTTGCCTCACAAGCATGAGGGCCTGGTCTAATCCCTATATCTTTAAAAACGCCAGGTGTGGTGGCCTGTGCTTGTGATTCCAGCATCCCAGAAGCAGATATGGGAGGATTCCTGAGGGGACCTGGGATCCGAACTCAGGACCTTTTGCTTGCGAAGCCATCTCTCCAGCCCAGATGTGTTGATTTCTATATGAGAATTTTCATAGCTTTCCTTTAGCAGCTGTGTTTTTAAAAGAACTGGGCAGTACAAAATAAGAAGTGTCAGGGCTCACTTGCCGCTCATGGACGCCATGTCTGGAGTCCATGTGTTCTTTTCCGGCTTCCTGCCCATCATGGAGTCCATGTCTGTGATCTCCGTCCATTCTCTTCTTTAATAAAATCTGCCTTAATCCTCAAAAAAAAAAAAAAAAAACCTGACTGCAGAGATGGCTCAGAGGTTAAGACTCTGTCTTGCAAGCAGAAGGACCATAGTTCAGATCCTGGAACTCACATAAAACACCAGGTGGAAATGGTGGTGGCCTGAACTTCCCGCTCTGGAAGGTGGAGCCTGGAAAATCCCAGTGTGAAGCAAAAAGGAGGTAGAAGCAATCCAGGATGATTCCCGAAGTTACTATAACAGTAACTCTTAACTATTGCTGTGAGAGAGCATTCAAAGTCAAGCAACTTAAGGGAGAAAGGGAGATTTATTCAACTTACAGTTCCAGAGGGGAGAAACAGACTTTCACGGCGAAGGCGACATGGCTGGTGGCTGAAGCTGGCAGGCTAAGTCACTCCCATCCATGTGGCTGAAGGCTGGAGGGTTACTGGAGAGTCTCTCTTCTTGTCAGTCTTCTGCTCCGTGGTTCTTTTCATCTGGGCTGAAGGTTCCAATCAGATCTAGGGCTGGTCTTTGTATTGTAAATGTGTTGATCCAGATAATCTCTTCAGGTGGTCTCACAGCTGATCTTAGTTAATGCCAGGTGTGGCCAAGTTGACACCCAGGATTAACTATCACAGTTACCCTCGGGTCTCCACAGGCACACACAGTGCCCTCTCTCTCTCTCTCTCTCTCTCTCTCTCTCTCTCTCTCTCTCTCTCACACACACACACACACACACAATTAATCTTTAAAAAAGAAGTTTCTCAGATGGTTGGAGCTGTTTGCCTTCCTGACTCTGGGGTCAGGCAGTGGTGACATCACAAGATAATGCTGCTGCCATCGAAGAACCGTCTCTTCTGCAATGACACACGATTCCATACCCAGTTCATGGGTCTCCTGCGCCCCAGCCTAGCCTGGCTGGTGCCTTTGGTGCTTATCTCCAATTCCTCAGCAACCTTTTGTGGTTTTGCAGAGTGAAGAGCAGTTGGTGAGTTTGACTGCGCTCCGCTCCCTGCCGGGGAAGCCCAAGTACCCCTGGGATGCAGGCCTCTCCAGAACAGTTCCATTTAAACAGAAAGGTTCCCAACGTGACAGCGAATGAGTGCTTCCAGTCCTGGAACACTGTCCTCCAGGGACAGCCCTTTGGGGGAATCCCCACGGTGCTTCTCCTGAATGTCGTCTTGTGGGTGGTAAGTCCTGGGTGCCGGGGGAGGGATTCGCAGGGGCGCTTCACCCAGGATGGGCTGTTGAACTGTCACAATGTAGTGGAGGGTCCCGATCATCCAAATGGACACCAACCACAGTGATGTGAGCCACCTTGGCATCAGTCCTGCCCACATGGCCCGGTGGGAGGGCCTTGGGCGGGCGTCTTGGTAGTTTCTTTCATTGCCGGAGAAAGGGTTTATTCTTGCTGGCAGTTCAAGGGCGCAGTTCATCATGGTGGGGACGTCACTGTGGCAGGAGCATGGGGCAGCTGGTCACGTTCTGTCTACAGTCAAGGACAGTGTAATGAGCGCACGCTGCTGCTCCGTAGCCCCTATGCATACATTCCTGCATCCTCCCCCTACCACGGGCAGGCCTTCCCACCCAGACTATCCCCCACAGGCATTCCTACAGGCCATTTCTCATGTGATTCTAGATTCCGTCCCAATGATGATTAAAACTAAACATCACAAGGAGAAGAGTCTTGGGGAGCAGGCAGTATTCCTGGGGCCTCTGTGCACCGGCTAGCAGGACCCTTGGACTGTCCTTCTCTGTCTCCTTGCGGGTGTCTTTACAGGGAATTCTTGTCCCACCAAAACATACCCTCAGCCTCTCTCCATTCAACAAACTGAACTACTCTGTGTCAGGGAGCTGCCAGGGGCTAGGATCTCGCATCCCTCCCCCCCACCATCTGGGCACGGCACCCCGAGGACTTCAGGACAGGGTGTTTTCAATGGGGATGTGAGGGGCCGTCCCGGAGGGGCGCATCCACGAACTTTCCTGCCCTGTATTGCTTTTCTTGGTCTGTAGATGGTTGTCTTGATTTACTCCTTCCTCCGGAAAGCTGCGTGGGACTATGGGCGCCTGGCTTTACTGATACACAATGACAGGTAAGGAGGGCAGAGGGCAGGATGCAAGCCCCTTAACTTCCTTGGGAGATGCTGCCTGGTGCCCAAGTTGCAGACGGTCTCATTAGTGAGTGGCATCCTGACCCCTGCTCTTCCCTCCCGCGGCAGGGGACTTGGTAGGTACAAGCCACATTTTCTTCAGATTCTAGAGTCTGGGAAGCCGTGGCTGGACTCTGAATGTGCCTGCACACCCAGGAGCAGGGGGCACACCCAGGAGCAGGGGGCACACCCAGGAGCAGGGCACACCCAGGAGCAGGGCACACCCAGGAGCAGGGCACACCTGTCTATCCCCAGAACTGGGATCTGAGATACGCCTGTAGCTTCAGGCAGGCGCTGCTGGCACCTCTCAGCCAGGAAGCGGAGAGGGAGCAGGGCTGGTGTCTGACAGGATCTTGTCTCTCTTCTCTGCCTCCCGGCCACCTTTCCTGACTCATTGGCAGCCTGACGTCGCTCATCTACGGGGAGCAGAGCGAGAAGTCTTCCCCCTCAGAGATTTCCTTGGAGATGGAGCGCCGGGACAAGGTAAGGACTGGGGCAGCCCAGACCCTGAACAGGACTGAGCTCAGGCTGGCAACCTGCCAGGCGCCCCAACCTCTGGGCATGTGACTTTGGAAAAATTCCCACTTCCCTACCAGAAATAGGGAGATATGAACCCCAGCTCCTAAGTGCCAAGGAAATTTCAGGTAGTTTTGTGTTTGATTTGTAGAATGAAGTTCTCGAACCTCCAACCCTTCCCATATCCCAAGCCCTCTCTGAGCCCGGGACACATGCTCATGTTCCTGTAGAAGATGTTGTTCCCCGTCTTCGACCCACAGCAGCCTTGCTGCACAGAGCCCCGTGTTCTCTTTCTGTCCCTCACCACTTATTGGGTCGGCTTCTGTGGGTGTCTACTGTTGCCCGCCGCTGCCCCGAGAACAGGAGATGGGAAGTGGACACCATGAGGCAAGGAGACGAGCAGATATGCGCACCTAGGACAATGATGATTACGTGATGGGAAAGGGTATGAAGAAGACCCTTGTCAGCAACAGGAGCAAGAGGCATTGTGGGTCGCCGCTGGGGCTGGTGTGGACAGAGTGGCGTGTGAACTAAGACCTGATTGGGAAGGAGTGAAGAGAATGCTTCGAGCTCCTTCATGGTCCCCCACCACTCCCCGCCTGTTTCCATCAGCCCCATCGCTGATTGGACAGTGGTCTTCTTTTCCTCACCTCTCCGCCCCTCCTGAGCCTCCACAAATACAGAGTTTGCTTCCCTTTACTTTGCCAGAGCCCCAAATCATCAATGAACCCCTGCTACCAAGTCCAGTGGGCTCTCCTGTCTCTTAGCCTGCCTCCCAGAACATTCGACTCCCTGGGCCATGCTTCTGCCCTCACTGGGCACATCCAGTCACTTCTGCGACATGCGCCGTGGGGTTTTCTTCTGCCTCTCTACTCCCTGTGAAGGTCCCTGCACACTGGGAACCCCAGGCTGTCCCCGAGACCTCTCCCTAGTACCTCCACGTTCTCTCTCTCCTTAGTTGTGACACCCAACTCACAACTTCATTTGTCATTCTGACAATAGAGCCTCTGAAAGTCTACTTCCTTGTGGTCCCTCTTGTCCAGTAGCCTTCACGTAGCCCCACATCAGACTGGCCAGATGGCTAGTGGGCAAGGCACCTGCTTACAAAGTAGCTTCAGAGTGAGTACTGTAAAGGAATTTGGGGTTCATTTTGCCCAAAACTTCCCATGGTATTCTCCGCCTCCCTTCTAGTTCCTTCCTGCCATCCATCCTTGCTCTTTTTTAAAAATTTTTTTTAATTATTATTATTTATTCAACTGTGCGCATATGCGTGTGTATGTGCGCGCGTGTGTGTGTCTGTGTATGTGTGTGTGTGTCTGTGTATGTGTAGAACCACGGACGAATTCGCGAACTATCATGGACACCTCCACCTCCTTCTGCCCCGGGATTCACAGGCTCCGCCCACCAGGACCAGAAGCGCAGGCCGCCCCCGCTTCCACCTGGCGTCTATACGTGGGATCTGGGATCCGAACTCAGGACCTTCCGCCTGCAAGGCGGAGGCTTAACCCCTGAGCCACCTCTCCAGCCCATCCATCCTTGCTCTTACCCCAAGCCCTGAGCACAGCCCATTCCTTCATCAGATCATATTGTTTTCACCTTACCAGTTTTTCAAAAAAAAGGTTTCTAATATTTATTTATTTATTTGTGGTGTGTGTGTGTGTGTGTGTGTGTGTGTGTGTGTGTATCAGAGGGCACTGTGTGTCCCTGTGGAGGATCAAGGGTGACTTCAGGAATCATCCTGGATTGCTTCTGCCTCCTTCTTGCTCGCTCTGAGATTTCCCAGACTCCACCCACCAAGGCCGGAAGTGCAGCCCCCCACCCTGCCCCATGTTTCTGCCTGGCATTTTTTACATGAGACCTGGGATCCGAACTCAGGACCTTCTGCTTGTGAGACAGAGTCTTAACCCCTGAGCCATCTCTCCAGCCCACCTTCCCAGTTTTGATCCTTTTGTTCCAGTCAAGACCATCAGTCTGTGGCTCCGATGGCCACAACGGCCCTCTAGGTGACCGCTTGATGTCCTCCCACCCCTACCCCGTCCATCTTCCACTTGCATCTCTGTGAGTGGGGACAGGCTCCCCGTGCACCTTCAGTGCTCTCCCGCTGTTCTTTCAGCGGGTCGTCGAGGCCTTCCACCACCTGGCGGTTGCTCTCTTGGCCCACGTCTAGTCCATGTCTCCTCCCTACCCCTCGCCACCTCGGCCGCCTTCTCTGGATCCTCACTAGTGTCGTCACCTCTTTACCATCACAGGGCCTTTCCCACGCTCTTCTTCTTCCCCGGGGACCCTCCTCTGAGTCACTCCTCTTTGTTCAGCTTTCAGCTCGGGCGCCACTTCTCCAGGGCCCAGACCACCCACCTGGCTGCGTCTTCTGTTTTCTATTCATGAAAAAATGCGTCCCTCTTCTTGAACATTCTCAACCCGGTCTGGAATGACCCCTCATCCACATGATCGGTCTCCCGCGTCTGCCCCCCCATCAGTGGGAACCTGGAGTCACTCATTCCATATCCGTACCCACCCGGTCCAGCCCGTCCTGTCATCAGCCGGGAATGGATCAGTGTGGCGAGTTGAATCACATTTTTTTTCTCAAGAGACCAGGCCCCCCTTTTGCCAGGCTGCACCCTACCCTGAACATGACATCTCAGACAAGTCACTTTGGTCATTTTCAGATACACGTGTGTGCACGTGGACACATGCTACAATGACAAAAATATTATTTAAAAAAATCAAGAAGAAACTTGTAATCCCAGTCTGGGCTGCACAGTGAGCTCTGATATGAGATCCTGTCTCAAAAAGCAAAAAAGAAAAATAAAAACAAAGAAGGTAAATCGTTAGGGTAGAAGTGTGGACAGACAGTGGAAACTCTCCTAAACCAGGAGGGCAAATGCTAGGAGGTGGCCCCCACAGCAGCCCAGCCAACAGGAAACCTCGACCAGATCCCAATGGCGTGCCCTGAGCAAGCTGGACATTTATCATTGCCCTGCGGTGGAAGGGTGTAGAAGGGACCAGGAGAGATCCACATCCCCTGGGGCCGGGGAAGAGAGGGGGTAGCACGGGCCTTCCAGGCTGGATTTCTTTTACTGACTTTTCTGAAGGGCTTTGGCCTCAGACACCTTGTATTAGCTACTTTATTTTTGTTGCTCAGAAAAGCAGCTTAAAGGAGGACGGCTTTATTTAGGCTCATGGTTTCAAAGGGTTCAGTCTATGATCAATTGGCTCTATTACTGTGAATAAAGCTGAAATGTTCAGTGAGAAGCATGTGGTAGAGAGGAGAGCTTCTCATCTCGGAGGGGAGAGACAGAGAGAGAGAGAGGAGAGACGGAAAGAGAGAGAGAGGAGAAAGAAAAGGAGAAGAGGAGGAGGAAGAAGAAAAGAAAGAGGAGGAAAAAGGAGGAGAGTAGAGAGGAAAGGAGAGGAGAGGAAAGAGAAGAAAAAGAGGAGAGGAAGAGAGGGATAGAGAGAAAGAGGGAAGATAGAGGAGGGAGATGGAGAGAGAGAGAGGTCAAGAAACTCTCCTCAAAAGGCACACCCTACACTGGTCTTACGTCCCCCAGCTAGGCCTCACCTCCTAACAGCCCATCCAGCTATGATCATCCGTGGATAAACGAGAACCCAATCCCCCCTCAGTAGTGCCGCCAGCGGGAACTAAACCTCCAATACACAGACCCTAAGCGGGGACACTTCATAGCCATAAGCCAAGGTGGTTTTCTGATAACGTAGAGCAAACACGTTCTTTTGTCTCTTTGGACCTGCCCTCGCTGCTTCCTTTTGGGAACCCCTCTTCTGGAAGACCATCGGTCAGTGGGCCAGTCAGTCAAGATGGAGCCTTCCCCAGGGTTTTGCTAAGCCTCTGTGATAACAGAAGGAATAAGCGGTCCGTCTCTTAACTGCCTGTCAGTGGCTTGAGATGTGAGTCGTCCCCCGCAGGCTCCTACGGTTCAGGCTGCCTTACTTCTGGGCTGGCACCTCACCGAGCATTCACCCTTCTAGAAGGCTCTTCTGGAGAGGGAGGCCCTTCCTGGACCCTGCTACAGCTGCCATCATTTCCCCACAGCCTAGCAGGGTAGACTGGGGCTCGTTTCTCACGGTTTCTCTCCTTTCCCCCCAGGGCTTCTGTTCCTGGTTCTTCAACAGCATAACTATGAAGTAAGTGCCGCTCTTGGGGGGGTTTGAGGTGGTGTTGCCCAGGGTGAGTGGGGGAAGGGGGTGCCGTGCGTGGAGATTTGGAGTACCTCCAGACTTAGCACACCTTCTCCTGGAGGATTCGAAGATCGCTGTACCGCACCCTCGCCCCCTGCCTCCTGGTGCAAGCAGAGGGTACTTTCCCAGGTTACAGCTGGTAAACGGGCACTGGACTTCGTTCCCTGCCACACCACTTCCTCCCCGACCTCAGGGAAGGACCCCATTCAAAAGCTGAATCATTATTCCCCTGCATATAGAATTGATTCTTCATACTGTGCAACAGGGAAAGGAAATCCTTTTTGCACGCTGTTTTCTTGATTTCTGACCCGTCATTCGTCTTACTTGTCAAGAGGGATCAAAGACATGGAACCAAAGGACAGGCGTCTTCTCTCTGTGCCTGGGCTGCAGAGGAACAGCTCTGTAACCCTCGTTCACCCCATCTCAATGTCTCTAGAGCCAGGCCGCAAGATGCATGTTTTCTCCCATCTGCCCAATCCCAGTCAGACATTTATTAGAACCATGACTGTACCTTCAGTGCAGGGATGTACAGGTAACACATGCACGTTCATGCATGCAGACGTGTATATACATGTGCGCTCGTGCATACAGCCGTGTACACACATGCATGTTCACACACAGCATATGCAGTGCCTACCGTATGGAGAATCCTGGCTTTGATCCGGAGGCAGTAGAAAGCAAGCTGGCTTCCAGTGAGAAACTCAGGGCGATATCTGTTGGTTTGATTGATATATTTTTTAGAGGACTAAGGCAGTTTATTAAAGGAGAGAAAGGACTGAACTCACAGACTCCAGATGCAGAGTACCATGAAGGGGTAGGGGCCTTGATTATTTTAGAAAATGTAGCTTTTTTATTTTTTGAGACAGGATCTCATGTAGCCCAAACTAGTCTCAGTGTATGTAACAGAATGCTATGTAACAGAAGTGACCTTGAACTTCTGAGCTCCTGCCTCTGCATGTTGGGAGTGGGATTGCTAGGCCAGAGGGTGTACCTGCATTCACAGTGGATAAGGCCAACTGTTCTCCAACATGCGCTGTAAATGCCCGTGAGTGTAAGAGAACTCCCAGTGACGTACCCTCTTGCTAGCACTCGGCGTTGTTCTACTTTGACCAGTAGCACTGTGGTTTTCAGACATTTCCTTTAAGGATTGAAATGAAAAGCTTATTTCTTAATGGGGCACATTCGAAAGCAGCCATGCTTTGTCCAGCGTTGGTGGCATCTCGGGCTCAGCACATTCGCAGCAGGAAGAGAGGATGACTGGCACCTGAGTTGACCACGGCTCTGGGTCCCTCAGGGCCTGCCTGCGACAGTCTCATCTGTGAAGTGACTGAAACACCCTTCGGGCACATCTGAGGCTTGAACAGAAGGGCAGTACCCCCCCCAAGTTAAAATGGGGTGAGGCGTCCCCTCGTCCCCCACAAGAACAGTGACCGCCCTAGTGTCTGAGGAATATTCTCGCTTGTGTCTCTTGCAGGGATCGGGATCTGATTACCAAGTGTGGGGACGACGCGCGCATCTACATCAAGTTCCAGTATCACCTCATCATCTACGTGCTGGTCCTCTGCATCCCCTCCTTGGGCATCATTTTGCCCATCAACTACGTTGGAACCGTTCTGGGTAGGCAGCGCTCAGTGAACCCTGAGCTCTGGGCCACTGGCAACGCAGCGCTTCGGAGAACTAGAAATCTGACTTTTAGTCCCTTCTCTGAAAGGCACTTGTAGGACTCGGCAATCTGCTCACGTGGATACTAGAGGCCATAAAGCTGTGCTTGATCACGGGCCTAGCATGCCACGTGCACGGAATGCCAGTTCCGCCAAGAAGTGTGTACTCAGGTTCCCTCTCTCGAAGAACTTGTGATTCACTGCAAAGGTGCCTGGCCTCACCTTCTTCCCTCTCTTTCCCCACTCTGGTGGACGCTGTACATACTGTCTCACAGGACTCCTGCCCACACGCTCTGTACTCTGTAATGACTTAGCTTCCAAAACAGAATCTTCCCGGCTCTGCAGCTGTTGCCAGTGTCTGCTTCCTATAGAATGCTTTCTAAGCCAGCCGTTTATCGAACCTTCTAAATCAGGTTCTTGCACCGTCTTGAGCCCTGAGAGAAGAGGGTGGGGTGAGAGGGGAGAGTATGTCAAGCGCCCAACACACAGCAGGAGCTCAGAGAATGGCTCTGAATTTCCTTTAGAGTTAGAGGACTAGAACCATGGGAGGTCCAATGGCTCCCCGATGTCCAAGTGGCAACCCGTTCTACCCCATTCTTGAGGGTTTGCTTGTTTCTCCTCCTAGGTGTAGACTTCACTGAATTCTCTGCAGCACATCCTGTCTTAGATTCCTGTCCCAAGCAGTAGTGGGTGGGCCATGACGGTATAGTGCAGGAATTTTAGACATTCTGCTAAGCCTGGAACCGGCCTGAACCAATAGGTTGATGCACACAGCCAGAAGGATCTTCTTGGTTTGCAAGAGACAGCGTCTTTTTTTCCCTGGAGTTTTGGGTTCTCACTGGGATTGTGGCCAGCGTGACGAGCATCATCATTCTCGTGGTCACACAGCCAGCTGATTCCTTTGGCTGGGTGTCTGTGACATGCCAGTCATGCCCTAGGGATTTCCTGCAAAGGCTTGATCTCACTTACAGCTAAGAGTTCCGATTAAAATGTAGGCAAGCGTAGGCAAGCGTCTCTAGACCCATTCCTTCAGGGACGTTGAATTCTGCCCCGGCCCCTGGTCTGGTAATCTGCGCGTCGGGCTCACTGTCAGCCGCCCTTTCTTCTCTTCTCTTTCAGAATGGAATAGCTACTTTGGCCGGACCACCATTGTCAATGTCTCCACAGAGTAGGTACCTAATCTTCCCTCGCATTCTACGGGCTGGGCGCTGGTGGGGAACGAAGGGCCCGTGTGGCATTCTGCAGCGTGGGCACTCTGTGCTGAGGAGGCAGGCCTGGCTTCAAGCCGGATCCTGAGCGGGATACCAGAAGTTGTGTTCTCCTGCTTGGTCGGGACTCTTGCACGTCAGTGCCCCCATCGTCCTGAGTGGAACTCCCCAAAGTGGCCACTCCCAGAGACTGAGCAATTGGTTTTTTTTTTTTTTGCGGAATCCAGTCCACTCCCGAGAGGCAGGGACCCTGCATATGGGGGAAGGAGAGGAAGTTTAAGACATAGTCAGTGTGGGGTCCAAGTCAGCATATAACTGACTCCTATCACGGAATAAATCACAGACCTGCCAGGCTGCCTCCTCTGATCCCACAGCAGAGGGACCAAGGGTGGATTCAGGCCTCGCTGTAGCCATTCCCCAGCCCCACACCTGGGGCACACGTCCCTCTCCCTGCCCCTGCCGTGGGTATGTTGCAGATGAGCCTCTAAGCCTGCTCCCACTCCAGCAGGTACCTGTGGGTTCTTTCAGCATCAGCCAACCTGACTGATGGCCAGATAACCTGTCCTGGGCTAGCTGTGGCCTGCTCGTTCCAGCTGACGCCCACCCCACTAAGGACTTGGCCGCTCTCCCGAGCAGCTGCAGCAGCGGTCTCTAAGACACAAGCGGGGTGTCCGCTCCACCTCCCGCCTCTGCTCTCTCGCCACAGGCTGATTTTTCTAGAACTCTGATCAGATGTAGTCACGTTGCCAACCGGAGCAAAGCTGCCAGCTCCTCCCTAGACCATGCTGAGGTGGCCCATGCCCTTCCAAAGAAGAAACGGTTCCCATAGAGCAGCAGAGAGCCACGTGTGTGCCCAGCTCTGTAGTACAGAGGGCTGAAAACGTTCCTTAGAGAACCTGTCCCCCCTCCACACTCACATACGCTGAAACCTAGTAGGCCTGTGGCAGCCCTAGAATGGGCAGGAGCAGGGCAGCCTGCCCCCCTCAATGTAGCCCACCCAAGCTGCTCCTGCTCTCCAAACAGTAATTCCAACCCAAGAGTCACAAGCAGGGGTGGAAACACAGGCCAGGGGCTGCCAGCCTTCCTGCTCCAGGGACGGTGAAACTGCCTGCTCCTTCTCCTTCCCACCCGTCTGAAAATGACCTGATAACTCTCACCAGCCTGCCGGGCGGCTGTGGGATGAGGTCCTGGTACCCAAATACATAGTCAGTGCTGGCTCCTCTCCTAGTGACCTGAGACAGCTCACGCACTCCTCTGACCCTCCTTTCTTCGCAGGTAAAAGCAGGGGACTAGAGGGTCTAGCGAGAAAATGCAAATAGAGAGCTTAGTCTCACCCTGGAACTAGTTCATAGGAAGCCCTGCCGTGGTGTGAATGGGTCTGGGGGGACCCTGATATGGCTGGAGGGGATCTGGGGATACTGGTGGTGGTGGTGGAGGGGTTTGGAGATACCAGGATCGTGGGAGGGGAGCAGCCACCCAGCGTGGGGCTCCTGTGGCCTGTGGCACGCACAGCCTCACCCCGAGCTCTGCCTGGCAGGAGTAAATATCTGTGGCTGCACAGCCTCCTGGCTTTCCTGTACTTTCTCACCAACTTTGGCCTCATGGCACATCACTGCTTGGGGTTTGTGCCCAAGAAGAGCCTCAAGGTGAGTAAAGGAGGGGTTCCCTCCCCAGCTGGGCCATTCCCCCCTCCCCAACTTGGTCTACACTGGACAGAGTCTGTCCCCCACCCAAGGAGCAAGCCCTTGATTATCCTGAGCTGCTGCACGCACCTACTGTTGTTAAACCTTGGGCTCCCCACAAGGCTGTCACCCTGAGACCTCCAGGAGCTGGTTTAAAATGCGCACCCTGGACTGTTGCAAGCCACAGAGTAAATAGTTGGGGGCAATGCTAGTCGCAATTCCCAGTCTACTGGTTGAGGGTTGCATTTGGAGACTTATGATTTCATCTCTCTCTATTAAATATTTTAGAAAAACTTTCTTTTAGTGTGTGTGTGTGTGTGTGCGTGTGTGTGTGTGTTGAATGTGTGAGCTATGTACACGTATTTGAGGTGATGGGTATGTGTGCATGTAGAGACCAAAGCAGGAAGTTACGTGTCTTGCTTTGTTGCTCTTTGCCTTATTCTCTTGAAATACAATCCCTCATCGACCTAGGGTGGCAGCTGGAAACCCCCACCCTGATCCTTCTGTCTCTTCCTCCCAATAGTGCTGAGGTTATAGACATATGTGGCCATACCTGGCTTTTTATGTGGGTACTAGGGATTTGAACTCAGGTCCTTTCACTCACACAGCAAGCACTCCTAGCCACTGAGCCGTCTGCCCAAGTATTCATCTCTTGACCAACACATGCTCCTCAGGCCAGGTGTTCAGCTAACCCAGCATTTGAGTGAGGCCATAGCCTGCAGTGAGCAGAGATGAGCATGGGGGACGTGGGTAGGCACCTGTCTGGCCCAGCACCATGAACAAGGGCCGGGCCTTTGGGATGTCTGTGCTCTGTGGAGGACAGCCGTGGACAGCCGTGGACAGCCGTGGGAAGGAGCATCTGTGACTTCATCCTCAGTCTGTCAGCAGAGTGAGCTTGACTGGTTCACTTTAACCTGGCTCCATTTCTTATAGCAGTTTACCAGATCTTGAAGGTGACAGAAGGCACTGGATCACATTATTCACCTGTAAGGAAAAAAAAAAGTTTGGGTGAAGTAGCTCAGCTTCTCCTTAGTCTTGCTGAGTTAGTCTTCCACTACTATGACAATATTCCCAAGAAAATCAGATTAAAAAGAGGAAAGGTTTGTTTTGACTCTTAGGTTGTATCCACGTTGCTCTGTGGCCTGTTAAGGCAGCACGTTGTATCAGGAGAAGGCTGCAGTCCGTAAGGCAGTTGAAAAGCAAATGAGAAAAAGAGGGGCCAAGATCCACAGGGCCCTTTGGGGGAATGACCAAAGGCCCCGCCTCTCAAAGTCTTCACACGTTCCAGAGTACTGAGCGCTTAACAGTCGGACCCTGGGATGCATCCTGGGATAGAGACAACTGCATTTGCTTCCGTCCCAACCCCTGGTCCCGTTGACTATGAGGGTTTTCTCTGGCTTCTCACTGGAATGTGGGGATTCCAAAGTGTCCAAAATTACTGTGGGACGATGTGAATTGCAAGTGGGCTGTGCAGGCCTTTCTAGTCATGGGAAGACTGCCTTCCACTGGCCCTTGCTCTCCTTCTGTCTGGCACGAGTCCACATTGGGTGTACAGAGAACAACCAAAGCCTGTTTTATTGACCCTGGGGCTGGGGGATGTGGCTTGCTCAGTGGGGAGATCCTGGGCGTCAGGCAGCTTAGTGTGAGCAGAAGCCGCGCTTCCGAGGGTCCGGACCACCAGGAAACCCTGATGCTGGTATTCGTGTGTAAGAGCAGCTCTCTCACTCTGTTCCCCACCTGCCCCAGGTCACCAGGACACTGATGATTACCTATGTGCCCACTGATGTCCAAGACCCGGAGGTCATCATCAAGCATTTCCAGTAAGTGAAGCTGACGGCCCAAGGACATCAGCTCCTCCCAGGATCCTCACCGGGTCCTTGCACGGGCATGAGTTGGCGCAGGATGATGAGGACAGGGATATCGCTGGCGGTGCTGCAGGACTCAGTCTAGAATCAGCTTTTCAGAACGGAGCAGGCCACCTAGGTTGCAGCAGGGTTTTGGAGCATCCTGCATGGCATGGGGCAGGACAGGAGGTGCCGCTTTCCCTGTGGTTCCCTTGACTTAACCCAGGGAGCCCCTGTCTCAAGCTGTCTTGGGTCTCTCTGGACCTCTTTAGTGGTCCCCAAGTTTCTGACCCAGGGACGTCGATGGTTCTCTCTAAGGGGCAGCTCATTCTTGGGTCCCTAGTGTTTGGAGCTGAGTCCCATGCCTTGCCGTGAGTCATCTCTGAAGGCTGCCACGAGTCTCAGACGAGCAGAGTTCAAACCCTGAAGGTGGCTAACGCAGTCTTAGGGACAAACATAGGCATTCCCATCCGAGAGGTGGGAACCCGACCCTGTCCCCTGGGAAGGGCTTGGGGTAGTACACTCAACTTCTATGCTTGTGGCTGCAGCGAGGCCTATCAAGGATGTATAGTGACCAGAGTCCACTTCTGCTATGACGTCAGAAACCTGGTCGACTTGGATGATCAGAGGTGAGATTTCAGCGGAATCTGCCAGGATTGGGGGTGGGGTGGGGGTACGCAGGGGAGGAAGGTGGGGCTCTTTCTGCTGGTCACCGACCACAGCATCTTCCTTCTGTCTACCATCCCTGGCAGGCGCCATGCCATGCGGGGCCGGCTGTTCTACACAGCCAAGGCCAAGAAGACGGGGAAGGTGATGATTAAAACCCACCCTTGCTCCCGCCTGTGCTTCTGCAAGTGCTGGACCTGCTTCAGGGAGGTAACTGGCAGGGGACGGCCGGGAAGGGGCCAGGGAGCTGGCAGCATCTGGCTGGTCCCCTGCGCACATCCCACTCCCTCTCTGCCATGCCCCGAATCCCTGTAAGATACAGAGGCGCAAACACCTTGCTTAGCCCTCCCCACTTCCAGGATCACCAAGGAGGCTTGTCCTCTGCTTCTGATACTAGACAGATGGACCAGAAGGCAGGCTATGATAGGCCGCCAAGCCTCCAGCTAAAACGTCTTAAGGCAGGAGCAGTTGAAAGCCACAGGCTCTGCCTTGCTGACTGCTGTGACCAGAGGGGTCTCAGCATTCATCCTCCCGCTTCCACCAGACTAGAAGAGCCCCCATCTCCCCCACATGGCTGCTGGTTCTCTTGTCTCTCTGAGATCCGCTTAGGTCTGAAAACGCCCCCTCTTCCTATTGGCTTTAGTGGCCTCAGGGCAAGAGGCGGGTTACAGAGTCACTGTGGTGCTGCTCCAGCTGCTGGACGGGGCTGGGGGGGGCCCAGCAAGGTGCTCTGAGGGCCGCCTCTCGCCCCAGGTAGACGCAGAGCAGTACTTCAGTGAGCTGGAAGAAGAGCTGACGGACGAGTTCAACGCCGAGCTTCACCGCGTCCCGCTGAAGCGGCTCGACTTGGTCTTCGTCACCTTCCAGGACGCCAGAATGGCCAGGCGGTGAGTGTGGGTGGGAGCAGCGCGGAGTGGGCCTCCGCTTCTCACTGCGCCCTGTCTCACCACCATCCTGCCATACTGCTGTGCGGATCGTGGCTGGACCGTTTTCCCAGCTGCTAGACTTCGGCTGACGCTCCTTACCCCAGACGCCCTTGCTTAGGTTGTCGGCATGGCCTTTGACCTCTTGCCAAGAGTGATAATCGTTTTCCCCTCATTGTGTCTATGTCACCCTTCTCCTCCCAGGCAAGAATTCAGGAGGCATAGCCCTACTTGTCCTTTCTTCCCTTCTGCTTCTCTTCTAATTTATAGCACTAACCCCAACCCCCACTGTCTTCTGCCCTGACCTATGCCTGTCCCATCTCAACAGGGAGTAAATTAGGTTCATACCAATGTGTTGGAAGGCTCCTTAGGACTGGACTAAAAAAAAAACGAGAACTCCAAATCACATCTCCAAAAGTTCATGGGGAGCTCTCCCCTCCTGGTGTGAACCTGATCATGCACTATGTTCATACCACCTTGGCCCTGCAAAAGAATAGAGGAGCAGCCTAGATTTCAGTCATGAACAACAGTGCGCAGTTTTCCGAGTCACTTATACTCTCAGGAGTAGGTGTGTGTATGTGATGCACGGGCACGTGTGCATGGGGGTAAGCGTTCTTATGCAGGCACACAGTGGGGAGAATAAGATGCTGAGTGTCTCTATCATTCTCTGCCTTATTCTTTTGAGACGGTCTCTCACTGACCCTGGAGCTAAGCTGGGGTTCAGCAAGCCCCAGCCGTCCTTTTGTCTCTGTCCCCCACCATGCTGGTTGTAGGCACAGGTGCAGCTGCAGCTGGTTTCCTTTTGATATGGGTCGTGGAGTTTGACTGCAGGTCCTTATGCTTGTGCTCTTACCCACGGAGCCGTCTCCTTAGTCCTCCTCTCAAACTTCTTACCTGTCCAGTTTAGTTCCTGGTATTTGCTCTGTCCACTTCCCAGCGAATTAACAAGGGACATACAGAATCTATTCATGTACATGTAAAGTGATAGCCTTACTCTGCACAAGACTTCATTTCCTGAGACATTGCCTGTTGGCAGACAGCGGAGGCTTAATTATGAGCATGCTGCTCCCTTCCTCAGTTACATGTCAAGGGACCTTAATTTAGGAATCTGTGCAATTAAGATCCTATTCCTTACTATTGAGCACAGCATCAGGGCTATAGGAAGAACTTGATAATCAGGAACTATTAATGCTAAGATAGCTGAAGTTAGCTGCGAACCTCGTGGTCCCTTCTTCCTCCTGGACAGTGTAAGCTAATTCCCTCCAGATCATGCACCTTAGGAACAGCCTACCTCCTAGGTCCTGGGAGACTTACCCAGGGCTTCAAGGATTCCCCAGGAAGTGGAGCGTCCTCTCTCTGAAGCCCTCTTCCCACCCCAGACCTTAACGCCTCCCTGTCCCACCTCGGCAGCGTCCAGGAGGATTACAAGTACGTGCTGTGCGGTGTGCGCCCCCAGCAGTCCTCAGTGACCACCGTCCTCAAGTCCCACCAGTGGAGGGTCAGCCAGGCCCCTCACCCCAGAGACATCATCTGGTAAGCCCCCTCTGCCCTGTCCTCTCCTTGCTCTGCCTAGTGCTCAACAGGCTCCGTGGGGACAGACCCAGAGCCGTTCAAATTCAAGGCTGCCGGGCCTTGTCATGTGCTCTGAGCGCCTCAGTCCCGCCCACACCCGTGCTTGCTCCCCACCAGATGCACGGGAGGCACCAACCCTGGGGAACGTGTTTTCCCCACAGTTCCTTGTTTTCCTCTGAGCCTTGACAAGTAGCATCTCCAAGAGGAAGGCCCAGGGGAGCCCTGCACTAAGGGTCCAGATCCTCTGTGGACTGGGACCCGGTCCTAAGTGTGCTCCCCTTCTCTTGCCCTCCACAGGAAACACCTGTCTATCCGCCGCTTGAATTGGTGGGCCCGCTTCATCGCAATCAACACCTTCCTCTTCTTCCTCTTCTTCTTTCTCACCACGCCCGCCATCATCATCAACACCATTGACATGTACAACGTCACGCGGCCCATTGAGAACCTGCAGGTACCTCCTCTGCTTGGCCAGGCCTGGGGGGGGGGTGCCAGGGAGACCAAGAAAGAGCTCTGGTGGATGGGATGGGGGTACACTGGAGCGGGGCTGTCGGGGTGGAGAGGAGTGCTGTCACAGGTGGGGTACGCAGTCCTGTGTTCTAAACAGACAAGCCAGGCTGTTGTCTGCTGTCTCTCAGGTGCAGGCTGGAAAAGCAAGGGGGAGCAGAGGGGCTGCGGGCTGTTCTGGGAGGAGTCGAGGGGCCCGCGTGGGGCTTAGAAGAAGCCGCGTTATATAACTGCAGGCCAGTTAGGCGTCTGGAGAGCATGGCGTATGGGGACAGGTCTCTTCTCATGCTTCCCGGGTGGAGCGTTCCTGATGGGGTAGAGGGCGAGGCAGAGTGAGGTCAGCGCCCACCGCGGGTCCTGAAGAGAAACGGGACCTTCAGCTTTGTTGCCCACCTCCCCGCCTCCCTTGCCTCTCCCGCCTCCTTCAGTCCTGCCAGAGCACTCGGAGGATGGGGGACAGATCTCCACAGGGCAACACCAGGAAGTACTGGTCCAATTGCTTAAATCCAGCACCCGCTGCTGCTCTCACGAGCTAGAAGGCTCCTTCCTCTATCGCGTCCTTTCCCTGTTCCCTACACCATAGTATCCCTTCCCCTAGAGACACATACACAAGCACACATACACATAAACACACACACGTTAACATACACAGGCAAATATGTACACATACATAGCCACTCACATGTACACACACACACACACACACACACACACACACACACACACACACAAGTCCAACCACACCACCTGAATTAGTGACTCTTCTTTATTGCTGCGAGATACCACTCGAAGTCAAGCAACTTAAGGGAGAAAAGGAGATTTGTTCAGCTTACCCTTCCACAGGGGAGATACGGGCCATTGTGACAGAAAAGGCATGGCTGGCTGCCAGAAGCTGGAGGAGGCCTCAGTCACTGTAGACGTCATGGAGGTTGAGAGCTGCTGCTGCAAGCTCAAGAGCAGACTCACTCACTCGAGCAGAACGGGGCTCACCCCCACTGAAAGCCCACCCTCTGACACTGCCTTTCTCCAGTAAAGTTCCACCTCCTAAAGGTGCCATGACCTTCCCCTCTGTGGGGGACAACTCGTGTTTCAAACCATGACGCCATCTTTGTTCCCTTTCTGAACTCTACGGTAGATCTAGGCCACGCGTATGCTGGGAGTCCCACTTCTGTCCCTGACAATTCTTCCTCCCTCCCTCCCTCCCTTCCCTATGCTCTCCCCTGTATTCACACATCACAGTGTAGGCAGCATTGCCTCCGAGCGAAATCACCAGGAGGATCCCAGTCCCCTGTGGACCTCACTTGACCTTGGGGGGACCTCACTTGACCTTGGGGGACCTCACTTGACCTTGGGGTACCAGTCTCTGCTTCACCAGGCTAGACAGACGCCTGAGCAGGAAAGCACCTGAGAAAGATCAGGCTCGTTCCATGACCTGGGATTAGAAAAGCCTGTTCCCAACTGCTCTGGAGGTGAGGAGGGTAGAGCTAGAGAGAGCCCAGGTGGAAGGAGAAGGGCCTTCTGACGCCGGTGTCTGTCCCGTCCCACCAGAGCCCGGTCGTGACGCAGTTCTTCCCCTCCGTGATGCTCTGGGCCTTCACTGTGGTAATGCCTCTGATCGTCTATTTCTCTGCCTTCCTCGAGGCCCACTGGACCAGGTAAGCTGCAGGCCTCCTCTCCTTTCCATCTGGCTCTTTCCCCCAACCTCTTCCCCTTCCCCATCTCCCTGCTACTTGGGCCTTCCTTCTGACCTAAAGGTTAGAAGTGCTACGGGATGGTTTTCATACTTGAAACCATCCTAAAAGACCCAACAGGTGTTTTCTTTTTGGCAAGAGGTGCTACGTTCTCTCCTGTTAACATGTGGAGATGCCGATTAGGGTCACCATCTGAGGAGAGTGGGACCCACACCAACCCCCGTTGGGATTACTTCTTCGGTCCCCAGCCCACTGAGGGGATCGAGCTACAGGCATGAGTACCAGTGTCTGGGCACAAGGCACAGAGTGCAAAGACCTATTTGTAGCTCAGGCCCCAATAGAAGCCCAGGAACTCTGTTCACACGTTTGACCCACACAGTGCCAGGAGACTGTCTATTTGTTAGTGACAATACTTTTACAGTAGTAGGCAATTAGACAGAATGGATTGGCCATATCCTGAATGTTGGCTTCGAGGTTGCAGTAGATCTGAAAAGTTGCTTCCTGTATTCAGAGTTCCTGCCATTTCAGGCGGCAAGTCAGAGTATTGATCGTAATAGAAATCCTCACCAGCTTATCCTCTAGCCAAGAACAAGACGTACCTTGATTACTAAAATTCCTTGGAGATATCAAATGTATGGCCTGTGTGAGTCTTCTCTCTCCTTCCCATGCCCGGCAGATGTTACTAGATGGTCTTCTGTTCTTTTCTGCTGCTCCAAGATAAAGTATGATGAACAGTGTTCTAGGAAAGTAATGGGCAGTTTCCCAGTCCAGTGTAGCTGGGACCATTCTTATGTAGTTCTGGTTTTTGTTCCACCCCATATACTGACAGATGTCTCCGTTTCCTTCCAGGTCAAGTCAGAATCTGATCATAGTGCACAAATGCTACATCTTTTTGGTGTTCATGGTGGTCATTCTTCCCTCCATGGGACTGACCAGGTACCTGTGCCCCCCCTCCCGTCTCAGCCAGGCTTGGCCCAGAATCCTCTTTCAGATACTATAGGCTTACCATGGTTGCTGCAAATCCACTCCTCAAAATGACATGACATAGCATCGGCCAGATATCATGCATACTGTAAAGTGTCAGCCCCAAAGTCTGTCCCAGCCAGGGAGACAAGGTGTTTCTGCTAGTGGATGACTGCCAGAGGGGAAGAACGCAGCTAACACAAGGGGCAAGTTGACAAGGGGAGAGAGATGGCTATTGAAGATTTGCTAGAGATGACCTTGAGCTGGGAGGTCAGAGGACTAGGAGCAAGGTGGTCTGGCATTAAGGAAGTGGGAAAGCAGGGGCTGGAGAGACGACTCAGGGGTTAAGCAAAAGTAGCTGAGTGCTGATCCCAGATCCCATGTGACAATGTCAGGAGGACATGGCTGCAGCCTGCCCTGGAAGGTGGAGCCTGGGGAAGCCCCGAGCAAAGCAATAAGGAGGTAGAGCAATCCAGGGGGAATCCAAAGTCACCCTTTGGTTCTCTACAGGCACACACAGTGCTGTCTTCTCTACACACCCCCACATATGTACACTTCCACACTATGCAAAGAAGTAGAAAAAAAAAGAGGAGGAGAAGAGCAGTATGACCAGCAAGATAGAAGCAAGCAGGGGATTGTAGAGATTGGCCAGAAGGGTAGATGGAAGGAAGTCAGACAAAGGGAATTGAGCACTAGGCCTTAGCACACAGATGCCTTAATTGAAGAACTGGCTTTCTTCTCCCTCTAGCCTGGATGTCTTTTTACGCTGGCTCTTTGACATCTACTATCTAGAACATGCGACCATCAGGTTCCAGTGAGTACTTCTGTGTGCATACAGGACATTCTGTGTGACTGCAGTGTGTGTGTGTGTGTGTGGGAGATGTGGGTATCCTGAGTCCTGGTTCTGCCCCTAACCGCAATAAGGGCAGACGGGCGAAGGTGAGTGCTCTCAAAGGGGGCCTCCTGCCCTGGCCTGTGTTGCTGCCTTTTGGTAATCTGATAAAGCCTAAGGAATCCACTTCTTGGGTTGGTTTTCAAAATCATTGTAGTTTCACAAGAAGTTATACCAATAGTGTACAGGGGGGATCTTGTGTATCCTTCATGCAGTTTTCCCCACTGTAACACTTCTGCATGACTCCTAGTATAATAGTATAATATAAAACAGGAGTACCAGCACAGTCCCCGAGCTAATTTAGCTGTCTCTAGTGTTTCATGTACTCTGAGTGATGTCTGCACATGCACAAAACACATGGATTGCAAAGAAAACAAATTATACTGCAATACAATTATCAAGATATTTTAAAAATCAAATTGTGTGACAGTCTTTATTAACACATCAGTAAGACAATGTATTTTAAATGGGGCAATGTACAGTTACTTTTTGAAAAGACATCAGTATGAAAACTTGTATTACTGAAATAAGAGCATTGGCTAGGGGATAGTAGAGTCTTTGGTAAGGCAACATATGGATAATGTTGACCCGTGATTGTGTTTTATGGTTACAAGTATTAAAAATTCCAGTTTTCAAAAATATTAATGATCCATAACTTTCCATAGTTTGCTCTTTAAGGCAAGGAGCAGAATTCAAAATTCTCTCAGCATTGTAATCCATAATTTTCTTCCTTAAGATGGATGAGTTCATCTTTGACTAGGCAAATATTTTCAATACAGCTTGTGTATGTGACAGAAAAAATTTGTGAGCCCATGATTCAACTTTGACACCATGAATAGTGAACAGTGAATTTTAAAAAAACTTTATTTGTTCATTCATTGTGTGTGTGTGTGTATCAGAGGGCACACGTGTCCCTGTGGAGAACCAAGAGTGACTTCAGGAACCATCCTGGATTGCTTTTACCTTCTCGCGTCACTCAGATTTCTCAGGCTTCGCCCACCAGTGTTTTTATGTGGGACCTGGGATCCGAACTCAGGATCTTCTGTTTGCCAGGCAGGGTCTTAACCCCTAAGCTATTTCTCATCAGCCCTGAACAGTGAATTAAAAAAAAAATTTTTTTTTGAAGACATGGTCTTACTATGTAGCCTATGCTGCTTCAAACTGGGCATTCTCCTAATTCCCCTGCCTCAGTCTCTGCAGGAATCAAACCCAGGGGCTTGCACATAGTAGCCCAGTGCTCTATCACTGAGCTGTATTGCCAAACCTTAAGAATATCTTGCTTGTTTATTTATTTATTGAGTGTGAGTTTGTATGTGGCACATGCACGTGTGTGTGTGCATGTGTGTGTGTGTGCGTGTGTGTGTGTGCGTGTGTGTGTGTTATACACACTCCTGTGTGGGCATGGAGGCCCATTTTTTTCCAACTTTTTCTTTTAAGGCAGGATCTCTCTCTGAACTTGGAGCTTTTGTTTATTTCTCTGTGTCCTAGTAAGTCTTAACGCTCCTGCTGCCTTCTATTCCTCTCAGTGCTGTAGTTACAGGCATCTGCAGGATTGTGCCCAGCTAGTTACAGGCATCTGCAGGATTGTGCCCAGCTTGCTACAGGGGTCCTGAGATCCGTATTCTGGTATTCATGCTTGCACAACGAACGCCTACAGCTGCCTTACTCTGCAAGCTCCAGAGTAACTTCTGAAGGAGCTCTGCCAGTGTCAAGTACTCAGGTGTGTTTGTCATGGTCAGGCACAGGTGTCAACTTGAGGGTCGAGGGTTCAAGCTCTGGGCACCTTTGTAGATAATTAGTAGTTGAGTTAAGCCCGAGCAAGCCTGCAGGAGATGGTCTAGTTAATGGGAGGAAGACTCAGCCCAGGGTGTGGAACAAGACTCTGGATAGGTGAGTGAATACAGAGAGCTGGGTGAGGAAGTTGGCAGCTTCTGGATATTTAGCTGGACATGGTTGGTAAGTAAGGATTGTCCTCTCAACCATTATGTCGAGATTCTGTGGCCAGTTTTGTGGCCCTGGTGTTGGTGTGAGCTCTCCTACCAAGCTGGACAAAGTGCTGTAATCAGGAATCATAAGAAAAAATAAACCCCTTATTCCCTTGAAGTTGTTTGATGGTGATTTTTATCAGTGTTCTTTCTTATACATAAACCGTTCAAGGACATGCCCATGGTGGTATAGATGGAAATACTAAGAAACGCCAGAGAGCGTTTTAAGACATTTTGGGTATGTTTAGATGTGTATACACACAGAAATTTCTAGTGTGTTTAGTTACACATGTATGCAGAGAGGTACACTTGTATGTGTTTGCACATTTATGTGAAGGACAGCAATCAACCTCAGGTGTTATTCCTCAACACCTGTGTGTGTGTGTGTGTGTGTGTGTGTGTGTGTGTGTGTGTGTGTGTGTGTGATACGGACTCAAAGATTAGGCTAGTCTGGCTATGTGATGAATCCCAGTCAGACCTCTCCAGCATCAGGATTACAAGCATGGGCTGCGAAGCTTTTGCTTTTCTTCTTAAAGTTTACGATTAGGTTACATGCATGTGTATATATCCAGTCCACATATTGGAGGCAAGACAACTTGGTGGAGTCACTTTTCCCCTCCTAACTTTACATAGAGTCCGAGACCAAAGTAAGATCACCAGGCTCACACACCAGGTACTTTTACCAGCTGAGCCAGCTCACCAACCTTTCTCCCTCCCCACCTAGCTTTTTATGTAGATGCTAGGGATCAAACCCAGATCCTCGTTCTTATATGGTAAACACTTTGCCTCCCCGGTCCTCAAATAGTTCACTCTGATTGTTTTCTTTGTAATCATATATTTTGTGCACTAAAGACATTCAGAGAAGCAGCAGCTTGGCTGTTTGGTGACTAAATGACTCCCAGGAGAGGTGAGCCAGTCACATGAAGTCCAAATCTATAGACAGCAAAACTTTACTACCTGTAACTTCAGCATCTGTAACTTCTACCATGGGCTTGAAATGGTCATGAGGGAAAATGATATAGAAAGATGTTAATAATGACAATAATAGATTTCATCTGGCCATGACGTTGGCACAGTGGCTGGCATTCCTGGGCTTTGTTGCTCATACTCTGAATGGAAGGAAATGACAAATTTCAGTTAGAGATTAGTGGAATGCACTTTTTTTTTTTCAATCTACAACTGTTGTGTGCCCAAGTCAGGAATACCCCCTGACAGGTCCACCCTACAGCCCTATTTTATGTAGTCCTTTTATATGTGTGCTTAAATGGGCTGCTTGTTAAGTTGGGTTCAGATAGATGCATGTGTTTATATGCATGTGCATGCATGCACACCCAAAGATGTGCCGCTCTATGACAGACACCTGCTGAGGATAGCACTTCAAAGTGATTCATAGTATGATCAAAGTGTGTACTTGTACAAAGTGGATGCCTCCCACCTCACTAGGGTATGTAATCTTGTGTAGCATCATCATATATGTGAACTATCATTGATAAAAGTGCCATTCTATAGCACGTGACTGTTCATGGAACTCTACTGTCCTGGTCGCCCTCCCCCAATACTCCTGCTATTTCTCTCCTTCTCTTCATTTCTTCCAACATATCTCTCCTGACCCTCTTCTTCCACTGCCTTTTGCCCTTCCCCACGGTCAGGTGTGTGTTCCTGCCAGACAACGGTGCGTTCTTCGTCAACTATGTGATCACGTCAGCTCTGCTTGGCACAGGCATGGAGCTGATGCGCCTGGGGTCGCTCTTCCTGTATAGCACCCGCCTCTTCTTCTCCAGATCAGAGCCAGAAAGAGTCCACATCAGAAAGGTGAGGACCAGCCCTTCCCTGAGCCTCGCTCTCAGTTTCTTCAGGGAGGTAACAGGGAAGGGGCCCGCTGGGAGTACCGGGATTAGAAGTAGAGGCACGATGAACATGGCTGGCTGCTTCTTGGCTCCCACGATGGGAAGGAAGGCTGGCTCCCTAGAGGAGCCCAGGAGCTGGACAACCTCAGCGTGACCCGCGTGCCTTCTGCCGCAGAACCAGGCCGTAGACTTCCAGTTTGGGCGAGAATACGCGTGGATGTTGAACGTCTTCAGCGTGGTGATGGCGTACAGCATCACTTGTCCTATCATCGTCCCTTTCGGTGAGTCATGCAAGGCGGCCCCCGAGGACTGCACGCTCTCAGCCTGGGAGGTGGAATTGAGCTCCATGGGCTCAGATGACCTCCTGGAGCAGGAGTTAGATTTGGGACGGTCCTCTGTGGCAGGCGCAGGGGCATGTCACGGGGCCGGTGGCATGACTGCTGGCGCGGGATGTTCGCTGGATGCATACGTGACTGAGTGACGTTGCCGTGCTGTCAGCAGTGTTCTAGAGGAAGCTGGCCATCCCAGAGCCAATGCCATAGGTCTTCCACAGCCCGTTCTTGGCTCTTACTATACCGACAGCTCTGAATCTGGCTTCTTGGGCCTGGGAGCACCTGGCGACGGCACCGACGTGTCCTGTCAAAGCAGCCCTGAAGGTGTCACTTTCTCCGCTCTCCCCCAGGACTGCTGTACCTGTGCATGAAGCACCTCACAGACCGCTACAACATGTACTACTCCTATGCGCCCACCAAACTGAACGAGCAGATCCACATGGCCGCCGTCTACCAGGCCATCTTTGCGCCACTCTTGGGGGTCTTCTGGATGCTCTTCTTCTCTATCCTGAGAGTAGGTGGGTGCCCGGCCTGCCCTGTGGTTCTGCCTCTGCCCACCTGTGAGCCTCTTCACACCACCTCTGATAGTAGTAGAACAAAGCCCAGGGTAAGCAGGATGTTGCCCGTATGACTTGGCCACGTCCTGTGACTTCTCTGGAATCACAGGACACGCATTAGCCTTGGGAGAGTTTTGAGGCCAAGCTCTCAATGTGGGTAAGAAATAGTCCCTCAATCTAAAGCAGACTGATAGAAGGAAGATTCTATCTAATGGAGGCTCAGTTCTTATGACATTGCCTCTGGTAGTATTTGCCAGAACTTGGAAGAATAGATTCTGCAATTGGTGGCTAGCTTTTCCTCACCCTCAGTTTACACAGAGATGCTCTTCCTGCCTAAAGGAGCCCCAGAAACACCTCCATAAACTGGGTACCCCTCAGTCTCCTTCCCTCTGAGTCACCCAGTCACGAGGCTGCCCCAATCCCTGATGCGCCCTTCCCTCTGGAGACAACAGATCGTAATCTTTTCAGTGGAGTTGCGGGGGGTGTGTGCGGAAGACAGCATTTTCTTTATATATATATTTTTTTACATTGGCATCTGTGAGTAATTTAGCATGTTATTTATTTAGCAGATTCATTTGTCACCATCCTAGTTTCTTCCTGCTAGCCTTTTCCTGCCACCTTTCAGGCTTTTTCTTCATGCCTTTTTGTAAGGATAATAGACTATGTGTTTCTGTCAAAATAGGAAACAAAAAAGTCAAAGACCAAAAGTTGCCTATGATCCTATCTGGAGACTGAAGTGTACAGCTCCCAAAGCCCCCTGAGGCACGTGTGCTCTGGGGAGAAAGCTGAATGAGGGTGGTGCCGGTCTACAGTTCTTCATAAAATCATAACCATCCATATATATAATCTTTAGAACCTTATTCTGAGTTTCGCCTGAGCATTATGTTGAGTGGCCTCCTGTGCTGCTAAGAGTCTGTTTGGAACACGTGCCTTTTAGCTGCTGTGTTTGAGGTTCCAGCTTTTCTTGGACTTCCATGGCTGAATGTGGAGCTTGTTCGTTGGTTTATGTTACTGCACAACCATGCAGTTGCCTGAGCTTGGGAAGTGACTTTTCATATTAGAAACTTGCTGCAGGGCAGGGGCAATGGCTCAGCCATTAAAAGTGTTAGCAGCAGAGTTCAGAGCCCCCCAAAATGCTTTGTGAGTATGCAGCTCACATCTCACTCCAAGCGTGCCAGTCCCCAGAGCGAGTTGGCTGCTCATCAGTGAGCTCTGGATTTGATTAGAGGCTCCCATCTCTAAAAGAATAAGGTGGAACAGCAACTAAGGGTGATTTCTGATATCAACATCTTGCCTCCACACATCCAAGCACACATGTGCACACCCCTCACACCAATGTACTCATAACACATGTGAACATGCATACACATTTGTACACAAAAGTGTGCAAATGGAAAAAGAAAAACAACTTGCTGTTATTGAAGAGGCCACATATGCACGAAGCACATGCCTTTTGAATTCTGCACTGCTTTTCAGCACTATAATTGCAGAAAAATGAGCATGTTCACATTGATCGGACTTGCATGGAAAAGTAGGGTCATTGTGCTTGGAATAGTGACAGAAATAGCAAGTCACAGATGCTTTACAGTGACAGGTAGTCAGCAGACCAAGAGGGGCATGTTCAGCGGTCACTCGTGCGGGTATCTTACATTCATCAAAGTATTTTTTTTTTATAATTTTTTTCTCTCTTTTTTTAATTTATTATTTATTCAATTGTGCGTGTATGCATGTGTGCGCGCGCGTGTGTGTGTAGAACCACGGAGGAATTCGGGAACCACCATGGACGCCTCCACCTCCTCCTTGTTTACTCTGCCCCGGGAATCACAGGCTCCGCCCTACCAGGACCAGAAACGCAGGCCGCCCTCATTTCCGCCCGGCATCTCTACGTGGGGTCTAGGATCCGAACTCAGGACCTTCCGCCTGCAAGGCAGAGGCTTAACCCCTGAGCCACCTCTCCAGCCCCAACATCAAAGTATTTTTTTTCAAAGAATGATTGATTGCTCAGCCAAATTCTAAACTAGGACAGTTTCAAATTAAAATGGAAAAAAGGGATAGTGTTTTCATATCAAATTCATTGAGCTCAGTTGTTCTTAGAAGGAAATTAGGGAGGGGTCTTTCTACCCTAAGCTCAGAGGTGCTGAGATGATCCTTAAACATTTGCCAAGCACCTTGGCTGCCCAGCTTTCCCCTGAAGTTTCCGGGGCTTGAACTCCACAATCTTTCCTTCTTCTTGGCAGGTCCTTTCCACAGCATCACCATATTTTCCTTCTCTACCCTTATCATTTCCATGATAATTGCCTTTTCTGGCATTTTTCTGGGGAAGTTCCGGACTGCCCATGAATTTGAGGTGAGTTTTCAACCTGCCCTTCACTGCACTGGCTCTCCTTAGCCCAGGATTTCAGTTTTAGGGCCACTTTCTAGGCCAGGGACCGTAGAGCACAGCAGAATTCTTTTCCCTCAGAACGACGTGTCTTAAATGCCCGTACCTGCTCAAGTGGATCGCTCAGAAAGACACTGCCCTCTGTTTTCCTTCTCTTGCACGTTTCTTCCAGACAGTAGGCTGTCTCTGGTTAATACTTCCCACCACGTGGGTCCAGTCCAGTCCACTGTGGGAGGAAAGAGTGGGGGTGGGGGAGACGGGTGGAGGGATAATGGAGCCCGCTGATGACGGTCTCCGTCAGGCTTTCCAGAGCCCACCTGTGGAGGTGGCTCTCAGGAGGCCTTTGGCTCATTGGCACTGGCATCTCATCTAATCATCAGGCCTCCTGGAGATATGAGCACAGCCACAATCCTCCTGGGACCTTCCAGCATCCGTATTTTCCAAAATGTTTGTCTGCTGGGACTCTGGGATGATTGCCAGCGAACAAAAACATGCCTTTTACTTCTCACAGTCCCACATTCATCTTTCAAAGTTAACTTGGTGTTTGTAGCAGCTGGCACTGATGTCTTGTTTACAACAGTGTGCTGTTTCCTTTCTGAATGAATGTGTGTGAAGAAAAGAAATCAGTTTTGATGCACAGCTCCCTGCTGAGTGGGCAGAAGGATCCCCCCCCCCCCGTGCTTGCACGCACGCGCGGCGCGCGCGCACACACACACACACACACACACACACACACACACACACACCCCACTGGCTCTGTCTAATGATGTCAAGGGAGCAAACAAACAGCAACAAAAAAAATTGGGTACTGGGGTGGCAAGCAAGAAGCCCAGGCATAGATGGAGGGAAGGAAGAGGGAGGCAAAAGGTAACCTCTATCACCTGTGACATACCTCCTTTCCTCCCCACCACAGCCTGACCCGGAGGCACAGACAGTGTTTGACATGGAGCCGAGCAGCACGTCCTCCACACCCACCTCCCTTGTGAGTTTCTGCCTCCACCATGGGGACGAGTCAGGAGGGTGGGGTCTGCAGGAGCGGTCCACTCCAGTGATATGGGGGAGTGACATTTAGTGTCCACCCTGGGTACCGGAGAGGAGCTGGGGTCCTTGGGTCCCCTCCCTTGATGCAGCAGGACTTGGCCCAGGTCCAATTGTTTCCGTGGCCCTGGCTGAAGAAGAACGGGGTGAAAAGAACCAGCTTTTTTAGAAGGCACCTGCTACATAGAAGGCAGTGGGCGAGCAAGTACCGAGTCAGGGAGAGCCAGCTCTCAAACACCTGAGCCGTGTAGGCACACAACACTTGCCGTCAGGGCAGAGGTGCCGGCCAGAGTGGTGCAGACAGAGCTGCAGGGAGCTATTGATGGACACAGTGAATGGTAAGGCAGGGGCAGCACCCAATCAATGCACTCGTCAGCCTGCCAAGAGCCCAGGTTGGACCCAGAGTGTGTAACTAGTGGACCTGGCCAGGGACTCCCATGTCTACGTGACTCACCCGGATGGCAAGAGCGCTGGCCCTCTTCCCCACCACAAGTACACACGCAGTCATGTAGAGTTGGGGACAGGGTCTGTCGTGACCCGGTGCTAAGCATGTCCAAGGAGCACTGAAAAAGGGTGCCAGCTAGGCTTGGGGAAGCGTCCCAGAGAAAAGACCATCGCATGGCACTGGGAGAATGAAAGGAGGAGCCACAATGAAACGGGGTTTAGGAAGCGCTTTGGAGGAAGAGGAAAACCCCAGGCGAGAGCCGGAAGAATGATGTGGAGCAGTTTCAGTATCTGCAATGGAACTGTGGGCAGGATCCGCAAGGAGAAGACTTTCTTTAGTGGTGGGCAGAGCTGGGCAAAGCACTTTACAAGGCAAGTTCAACAGTGGCCAATCCACCGCCACTCACGTACACAGACAAGATGTCAGAGAGAACCTGGCTTGGCTTCACTTGGAACTATCTGTAACAGGAGCAGGGGAGGAGACCAAAAATCAAGCAGGAATCGCTCTCCAGCAGGGACCCTTCCAAATGGGAGCCCTTTCATACTATCAGCAGTGTGTTATTGAAATATTAATAACTCCTCTCACCCTCCCATACATGCCGTTTTCTCTTTAGATTGATGAATTCCCATGGTTGGAGGTTTATACCCAAAGGTTAATTACTATGATCCTGCTGTCCCAGGGATTAAGTCCATTGCCTCATGCATATTTGCTAAGCAGAGCCAGACTGGCTACTTAGGTACACCGGTCCCCAACCCCAAAAAGATCCATTGATTTAGACTCCTGTGTACTGAAGGAAGTAGCAGAATAAAGTTTGAACCAAGTCTGTCTGACCATAAAATCTGTGTTTAGGACAAAGAAAACAATGGCTAGAGTTTATTTATTATGTATTCATTTTTTTGAGACAGGGTGGCTTCGACCTTCAGGCTCAATTGAGCCTCCCATCTCAGCTTCCAGAAAAGCAGAGACTTTAGGCGTAACGTGCCCGGCTTAAATTTCCTTTAATCTTCTATTTTTGCAGCAGCGATTATTGAACATTGTAGACAAATGTGAGATTAAACACAAGCAAGAAGGAGAAAATAAAAAGTTCATATTCCCACTACCCAGAGATGATCACTGAGACCTTGGTGTGACTTCTTCCCCTTTGTGTCTCTCTCCCAGATAGCTATGCTTAGGCGCATAGGCAATTCTATACGTATAAGGGAATTTTGCTACAACAAAATGGTCCTGTAACGCAGCTTTTTAACCTGTGCTTTAGACGGCAGTTTTTCTCTTGCCATCGGCATAAATCTCTCTGAATCCCCAGATTGATTGCCCTTTCACAGCTCGTCCAAATCAAAACCAATGCAGTACACATGCTGGGTTAGACTTGTTGGGCAGACCAGGGCAATAGGTGCGCATGACGTCCCACCTCCTGGATTTTCAGGCTCCTCTTCCCAGTGTCCTCCGGCAGCTTCACTGTCCGGTTTTCTAACAGCTAGAATTCCAGCAGAAGGGCTTGGCAGGTTCGAATTCACATTGAGTAGTTAAGAGTGAATTCTAGGGAGTCACCTTGGAGATGCGTCATCCCATGGATTCCCATTAATGGTGCTAACAGGACCCCTGTGGGTAACACCTGTTTGTTTTTTCTATTGTTCAGTTACCCATTTCCTTCTTCATGACCAAGGACTTATGGAGTGTCCTTTGGCACCATGTGTGTGTTTAGATCTTTCACAGGAGAGCTGTTCCCTCACCAACTGAGGCCGCTTGGTTTCACTGGAGTAAATCTCTACACAACAGTTTCATTCCATTCCATAGTTTCGTACTTTCAAAGTAAAGAGGGAAACTAAAAGCTACTTCCAAAGGTGACAAATTGCCCCTTACCCTGGTACTTCCTAATCTGCCGTCCTCCCACTCATTCTTGGTACTGATTCTCAGTGTGTGACAGGTGTCAGCTAGCAGCTCTGTCTCAGTTTCTGAATGTCACACCCCCCAAGGGAGTTGCGTGTATGCCTCTGAATGCTGTCTTGGAAAATGCACTAGCTCAGGAACAGAGGTCTCTCCAGTTCCGGGGATCCCCAGGCCGTCATTTCCTGGATCCAGCCTGAGTGGGAAGTGAGAGCGGGTGGAAGATGTTCTGAAGGAATAGTGGGGTGGGACCGGCCGCTACACTAATGGTGCGAGCAACTTGCTAGTGAAACCGTTTCACTCTTGGGAGCTCTAGATGAGCTACCAGCAGAAGGAGGGCAGGACGTGGCTGGCGGGCAAGCAGAGCAGGCCCAGGGCTCGGAGGGGTAGAGGTAATGGGGTGGGGGATGAGCAGAGAGGGGGCGCTCCACGCCTTGCTCTTGGTGTGACCTTGCCTCATCTCCCTTCTCTGTCCTGAGCAGCTGTACGTGGCCACCGTGCTCCAGGAGCCGGAGTTGAACCTGACCCCCGCCTCCTCCCCAGCCCGGCACACCTATGGCACCATGAACAGCCAGCCAGAAGAGGGAGAAGAAGAAAACGGCCTGAGGGGCTTTGCGAGGGAGCTGGACTCGGCCCAGTTCCAGGAAGGGCTGGAGCTGGAGGGCCAGAGCCAGTACCACTGATCAGGACTCCAGTCAGGGGCCAGGGGAGATCCAGCAGGGGGGCAGGAGGGGCAGCTTGACCTCCTGCTCCCTCCCACAGACTTTGGGAGGCTCCTTGTGGAGCTTGGCCAACTCAGAGGCCTCGTGGCCACCCGGAGACCCCAACCTGCCGACCAGTTAGAGATGGGGATGCTGGGCTGTGCCCAGGTACTCAGAATAGGGTGGAGGAAGCAGATGCCACGTCTGAATGCTGGGTTGACTTACTGGGGTCAAATCGGGGGAGCAAGCATACCTAAAGAGAAGATAGGAAGAAGCCCACTGAAGGCCTTCTGGGAGTTTGGTCACTCCTACCCCGTCACCTGTCAAGGATGCTGCTCCAGTCTCTCGGTCCTCTACTGCAGTCTGAGAAGGCAAAGGTATGTGCTCCGGGCCTCATGGACAAGGCCTAGGTGGCCATCTTGTTAGGTGTTTCCTTGCAGGTGTCTGTAAACTGTAAACTCTGCACTCAACCCGCCAGACAAGAGCCAACTAAGACAACGACCCTGGGAAGAAGTGACGGAGGACCCCTCAGGAACAGCTGGGTAGAGACCCACCCTGCCTCCTGCTCAGGATGGTGGCTGGACGGGTCACCCAGCTCGTTAGAGGAGACCTGTGCGTGCGTGGTCAGTGGACCTGTGGCTAGTGCTTGCTGGTTGCTTTAAGAATATTTTGAGGAGGAAGAATTCATGTAGTGGGATCTTCTCCCCCAAAATGGCATGGGAGTCACATTTACCTTCCCAAGTCAAATAAGAAGATGCTTCAAAGCTTAGGAGGTGGCCCCAAAGAACTTCCCCGGCCACGCCTGTTGGTTCAGATGACTGGGAGCTCAAGACCAGAACTCAAAACTGCAAACTGAAAGCATTGGCCGCCCCTGTCCTCGGGCAGGGTCCTTCTCAGCTCCCTGCTCTGGAGACCACTCCCAGGGCCTCCAGCGTGGTCCTGGCTCCCACGGTGACATCATCCCAGCCCTGCTAGCAGTGGGTAGGGTAGGTGTGACGGCTGCATTCTCCATGGACAAGACCCTTCTGGTGGGCAAGAGCGCTTCCACTTAGGGAAGCAATCCTGGATGACCTTGATGACTTAGCGCCTCTGCATCCCCTCCGACGCTGCCAGGGGTGGGGCGAACACTAGACTCTGCCTCTTGGGACAGCCCACCATCAGGACTTCCGTGTTGCCTAGTCAGGCCCAGTATGGAGAAGGGCTGCTAAGACCTCACAACCACTAAGTTGTGTGAGGACTGTGGTTTTGAGCCTCTTGTGTCCCCCTCCCGACGTCTGGGTCCTGGTGAGCTGCCCACCCACTACAAGCTGGCCCAGGATCACCACACCTCAGTGTCTCCACCAGGCCCTAGGCACATGATTGCCCTAGGCATAGATCGCCTGGGCCCTCCTCTGCATACACCCTAGCCCCAGCACCTCCAAGCTTCACCCCAAGATTGAAGCAGCTGTTCAAAGGACAGAGTGCACACCCCAGGGTTCGGCACTGAGATCAGCTGTGGGGGAGCTGCTTCCATGTCTTGTCCACCTTGGAATACGGGGTAAATTATGCCCAACCAGTCTCCATACAATCTCATCTCTAGGACCCTTTACCCCTGGGATTTCAGAAATGGAGAAAGGCCCTTTTCAGAGCAGAGTGGTCAAGACATCAAGTTCTTCCCGCGGTGAGGAGTGACCAGTTCCTGGCCCTGCCCAACGCTTGCAGTGCGTATCCGGTATAGAAGAGGAACCACCAGAGGCTGGTCCGCGGCCTGTCTTCTCCTGGGCACTGATTCTATTACCTGTTCAGGGTCCCTGCAGCCTGTGGAAGCTGCATAGGGAGGGAGTCCCACAGATGACACAGCAGGAGGGGTTGGGGGGTGCTTTCCTCTCTAAATTCGGGCCAAGCGCCTGCCTGATTCTGAGTTCAAATGTTGGGACAAGCAGCAGATTTCACATGCGCCTGTGTTCTTCGTGAAACAGTCCAGCCATCTGGACCTCAGTTTTCCAAGGTCACTGAGGGCGGGACTCCTTCAGTGCCTTCTCCCAACACGGTCCAGGCCTCCCTGGCACTTCTCTCCTCCCTGCTCTCTTCGATCTGATCCCAACTCATTGACCACCAGTCTTCACTCTACCCCGTACCCCGCACTATCCACTTGAGGAGGCCGCCTTCCAGGAGACTAAGGGGGCCTAGACCTCCCAGGTGGACTCTCCCTGGGCCTTGCCCCTGCCTGCCTGTCCCTCAGCTGCCTCTGGAAGCAAAGTGCCTATTAGCAGCATTGCATCCTCTGGGGGCCCTGGAGGGGGTGTGGACTAACCTTGGCCACTACCAATTAAAGGAATGTGCCAGAATGCTGAATCTTCTTGTTATCAATGCTATGACTGTGCCTTGAATAAACAAGTCCTCCCAACCTCTGTCGGCCTGTGTGTGCCTGTGCCTCTGGGCCAGCGCGGGCCTTCTCCACGTGGAAGAAACCAGTGATCCTACGTGATATCCCCTAAAGTCACCTCCCACATGGTCCCTGGCTCCGCAGCCACAGCTGCTGCTTCTGGTATACCCTGACCCCTGAGGTTTTCCGTGGCCTTGAAAAGGCCTGACAAGTGCCGCTGGCCCACTGCAGAGGCAGGAAGTGTGGTGTGTGTGAGCCACTCAGGACATATCGGGGCAACCTTTCCTGGCAACAAGACGCCCCCAAGTGCTGGGCCTCTGAGCACATGACTGATCTAGACTGGACTAGACTAGACTGACCTAGACTGGACTAGATTTCAAGTGGAGGCCCCCAGGAAGAATGACAGATAGGCTTCAGGTCTGCCTCTGGGACTGCAGGGGATGGGTAGGTCAAAGAGCTGGTGGGCATTAGGGAGGTGGGGGGGGGGACACCAGACAGGCCTGAGCAGGGCAAGAAGTGACTTTAATGAAGGCTAAGTGCTCCATGTCTGCGGCAAAGAGATGTGAGGACATGCCTCTGGCAGGAGCCCCGGGCTTTGGTCCTTCTCTGTCCAGCCACGATAGATTCCCAGTGTCTCACGAGAAGTTTGGCAACAGAGCAGCAGGAACGCTACTCCTTTGGTGAGTTCTGTCCATCCAAGGAGGCTAAAGGGAAGGGAGGTGGGGAGGAAGGAGAAAGGATGTGAGGGGATGTGGGGGTTTATAGGGCTGAGGACCTTGAGTAGCAGAGGAAAGGAGCTAGTCTCTCCAGACAGACACACGGACACGCATATGCAATGTGACCTTTTGTGAGGTTGCAGTACCTGTGCCCAGGGTGGCTCAAGACATGAGTCAGAGGAGAGCATCTGACCTTCACAAAGCCAGGTCACCCTGGTCTGAGTGATCATCAAACATTTGGGAGTGTTGGGCCCAGCCCTAGACACCTGACCCTGTGCTGGGGGCAAGTCCCTGGAGAAAACGCTTTCAGTGCTGGGCGGGAGCAGCGGTTCCAGCAGGCTGCAGACCACAGTCCTACAGCTTCTAGACTCTCTCACGAGCTGAGCAGAAAGACTCACCAGCTGCGGTGCGCAAGGCCTTACCAGCGCCAGAGGCAACCTGTCCATGCTGAGAAACGGAAGCCCCAGGGCAGGGCTATTAGCCCAGGGTGAACCTTTTCCCAAGCGCAGCTCCAAGCCCACCCTCAGAGGTCTGGCGTCAGTGAGGGACTAACACACCTGCTCAGGTAAGTGTTCGTTCACCCCAGGCTGTCATTGTCACTACCGGCCTGTGAGTTCCCACGCTCCAGGTGCAAAGACTGGTTCCCTCTAAGGATTAGTGTGCTGTGTGTTGCAATAAATTGGATTGGTTCCTTTTTTTTGGTGTGTGTGTGTGTGTGTGTGTGTGTGTGTGAAAATGTTTTATGAGAAAGAGAGAGAGAGAGAGAGAGAGCATGCACATCATGGCCCACAGTGGAGGTTAGAGAACAACTTTTGGAAGTCAATTCTCTTCTTCCACCGTTTGGGTTTCTGGGGTCAAACTCAGATCATCAGATCTGCAAGCACGTGCCTTATGAGCCAAGCTATTGCTCTCCATCTGTATCACTGTGATAAAATACCTAACAAAAAACAACTTAATTTTATTTAGTCTCAGGACTTCAGAGGACTTCAGGATGTCATGGCCGCAGGGCTCCAGGCCGCAGCAGTGTGTAATAATACCTCTACACATCATGGTAGGTCAGGGAGCGGTGAGACTAAAACCAAGGACCAGGCTCTCACCTTCAAAGCCCACCTCCTAGTGTTCCACTTTTTACAAACCAGACCCCACCCTCTAAAGGTCCCACAGTCTCCAAAAATCTTGCCACATACTGGGGAACAGGCATTCAAAGCAGCCTATGGGAGACGCTTCGAATTCACACGATACTACCAACCCAAATGTGTACTGCACAAACACGTGAGAAGTGTACATCTCTTTCCAGCAAAGTTGTCGATAAGTAATCCTGACGAACAAGGGGTCTCCAAGCAGCAACTGAAGGATGAGGCTCTCTCTACTTTGTAGCACATACCCCTCAAGGTCACTGTGAATACTGCATTAAAGGACCACATGACTAGCACGAGGAACATGGAGTCTGGGTGGTGGCCATGGCAGGCCTAGAAGTGTACCCCCATCCCCACAGCCCACGGGCTAGAACTGTGCCTGTCCTACCTACTTGCAAGGGACGCTGGGCCGGTCTTGTTCCCAGGAGGAAGAAGAAGTGATTGGCACTTTCAAAACCAGTCTGTATCCAAGGCTACTAGCTCCATCCCCATCACTGTCCATCTTCCCAGGCCTCTCCCTTCCTTTCTGGCCTTGGCTCATTGACCCCGTCCCCCCATCTTACCTTGATCTTCAGTGACCTGCAACATCATCATCTGGCCCAAGCCATCGTCCACAAGAAAGACCCATTGGGCCATTGCAAACCCCCCCCCCCAAGAAAGACCAATTCTGGAGGGGCAGAGAGACACACAGAATGGGTTTATTCCTCGTGAGGCTGTAGAACCACAGCACAGAGCAGCAGGAAAGGGCAAATGCCTTGGGATGGGAACAGAGTCTTTCTTGTTGCGTTCTCTTCCACACATCTGTTGGGGCATAGGCCTGCCTGGGGCATTACCGACCGAGTCAGAGGTCCACAGTTGGAGGGCGGGCCAGCAGGCAATCAGAAGGAGGTGGGGAGACAAGACTCAGCCCTGCTGAAGTGGGGTGATAGGAACTCGGGGCTGTCTGGGATGCGGTCTCCCCTTCTCCTTGCCCTTCTGGGTTCTCTCAGAACAACACTGGGGGAACTTCTAACAGAAGTGCTGAACAAGGACATGGGGAGCTCTGCTCAGAGCACCTGAGCAAGCTGAGACCTAGGACTGTCTATCACAGATAAGGGGGTCCCTCTCTCCCTGATCCCCCTGCCCGGGATCTCTAGGAAGGTTAAAGTTGCTCTTCCTCTTCATTTCTGGAAAACAGTCCCAGAGGGGAACACATCAGGGCCTGCACAGGCAAGATAAAACAGTTCCAGAAGTCCAAGTTACCTCCTATACCTTGTCTGGGGATCTTCCTGAGACAGGAACCCTGTGCTACCTCACCTCCAGAACTCTGCCTTGTGGGAAGAGAACGTCAGAGCCAGGCAGACGGGCCCAGCTGTGGAGATGAGCGAGACACAGAGGCCCCTTCTGTAACGAAAAGCCACCCTCTGCAGCAGGCAGGGAGCTGAGACCTACCGTGCCCCATCGCCTGTCCAGGCTGGCCAAGGGCATGAGAACCAAAGTGCAGGGGGCCTTGGGGGTGCTGAGACAGACACAGACAGACACGGGCAGCCGAGCTCACGCTCACTGGACAGGGCTCGGCTCCGACTCGCCGTCCCAGCCTCGGCTCATGGCCCGTACTACTGCCCTGTAGAGCTGGCTCCAGGCAGCCCGTGTGGCTGGCGTGAAGGCGGGACCCAGGCATCTCTCCAGCATGTACAACAGGGACTCGCCCACTGTCTGAAAGACAAAAGGTGGTCGCTGATGGCAGGAAGGCATGACTCCACCCGCAGGTGAGAAAGCCGAGACCCGGGGCTGGAAACAAACCAGGGCTGCTGCTTTCATGCAGGGTGTAATGCTTCCTGAACAGCCTGTCCCCATCCCGGGGTGTCACCCCATTTCCCCCTTTCCACCTAAGTGTGAGTCAATGCAGCGGACGAAGCATTTCATCACGGCTCGGATTCAGCCTAGGCATTGCCTCAGTTTCTCCGCCTGCAAGGTAGAGTCATAGGGTAAAGAGGCTGGGCTGGTGAGTGGATGTGAGGGCTGACCGTCTGCCAGGGACTGTTGGGTCACCTTGAAGAAGCTTTCTGAGCCTCGGCTGCTGCATGAGTAAAACAAGCAAAATAAAACTCCAAGTTTTGGGCGTATTGAAAGATTCAATAAAATCTCTTAGAAGCTTCAAAAGCTCTTAAGATTCAAGTAAAACAAAGTTTATCACACAAAACCTGGCCACTTGCTCGATGTTTATGGTCCTACAAGGAGGTTGGACCACAGGATCTATCGTAGCAAGGGGTCCTGGTGAGCCTGGACCATTCATCCTCCCACAGACAGTGAGCTCCTCCCCGTGACTGCTTCTGGGCCAATGGGACACCAGCGATGTGTTAGCAGAAGCTTTTAAAGCTCTTGTTCCTGGAACTTGGTGGACTGATGCTCAGCTAATGTGGGGAGATTTCTAAGCCTCTCAGACCACCTTGGACATCCTAGACCCAGTGGAATTCCAGGCTGACCTCGACACACGAGCAAATCCAACCACATCCCAGGATGCAAAAGAATTGTCCAGACGAGCCCAGCCAAGAGAACTCCGAAGTTGTTGTTTAAACTGAGCATGTTCTAGGGGTGTGTGTGTGGGGGGTTGATATCCAGTCATAGAAAGACAAGCAGCCCAGCAAATCCCCAGGACTGGTAAACCCCCGTGGCTCTTAAAGGAGCCACATCAGAGAGCAGAGCACACCTTGGAGGGGTGGTCAAGCCAGTGCCAGCCACATAGCAGAGAGTAACCCACAGGCCTCCAGTTCTGATCATGCGGGGACTGGGCTGGGGAGGAAGGTGGACCGGGGAGGACTAAGATGAGGGTGGCTATAGGTCTGGAGCTTTGGAGAAAGTGCTTGCCACCCACCGAGAAGGAGCTGAGCCTCACGCCCACTGCCCGGTGCTTCCTGCCCAAGCTGGCCAGGTCCTCCAGCGAGGACAGGTCCTCTACGTTGGTCACGGCAGCATCAATCACCAGCATTACCTGCAAGGACACAGAGGGCCCAGAGCAATCCCATTTGCTTAGAGCCACAGCCCAGAACCCAGACATCCCTACCAGGGGCTGAGGTCTCGGGAGAGGCGTCAGGCAGCCCGTGACTACATATAGTAGGCACTCAGTATGTGGGCGTTCAACAACGGGTGTTCCACCCATGAAGGAAGGCCCTCTCTTTCGAGGGTCTCAAAATCTTCAACACGTCTGCAGAACAATATTGCCTGGCAGATGAGGGGAAACAGACCCTGTGAGGGTCACAAGCCCAGCCTAGTTTTCATAGACAGGGGGACACCTGTACGGCCCAGGGGGCCAAGCAGAGCCCAGCCGAAGGGAGGGGAGAAGGAGTGGAGAGGTGAGGACAGACTTGGAGCAGAAGCTGTTTTCTCTAGGCTAGGTCCCTCTTTCCTCCTAGGCCCATGCTGATCAGAGGCCCCGCCCGGCCGCCTCCCTCACCTTCCGGATGTGATCCAGGAACTCTGGGGAGGAGAGACAGGCCTCTGTGCTGGAGAACTGGCGGCCGTTGTACTGGAAGAGAGGCAGCAGGCCCGGCTCTAGGGCAAACAGCCTGTGGGTTGAGCCAGGGGTCATTGGAGGAGTGAGCGCAGCCCCAGTGGGCTCCACACTTCACCTCCCCACTACATCCTACTGGGGTGGTCAGTACCCCTTAGCCTCTCCCCAGGAGACCCTGTGTCCTCAGCCTCTTACGGGGCCTGGCAGACAGGAATCCCTTCTTCAATAATTGAGGCATGTGGTTTGGGACAGACAGGAGCTGCAGGCCGAAGGAGGCTGAGGGGGCTTCAGCCCAGCGAGGAGGAGGACATCAAGAACACAGCTCTGAGTGCCTCACACGAGCTCACGTGTAACTGCCCATCCCTCATAATTTTAAGCAATGCTGAGGAGGAAAAGCTGTTCACCTCACTGGGGAGAACTTACATTTTTGTGTTAACTCTGACTCTGTTTTATATAATTGAGTTTATTCCCCTTTTGTCTGAGCTGGGCTGTGCAAAAGTTTTGGGAGAAGTCATGATTACCTGAGGGAGAAAACCCAGCCTTTTCTCCCTCACAAAGCCCGACACCCTTCTTCTCTTCCCTAGGTGAGACTGAGCCCTTCTCATTGCTTCCCTGCACTGTAGGGGGCTGGGAGTATGTGTTCCTGGGCCAGGACCCACCGGCCAGGATTCCCCCCTACCCATGCCAGCCTTAGGGGAACTTTTCAGTGTCTTCCAACCGAAGCCCCGGCCATGGGCACCCCAACAGTCACCTCCCAAGGGATATCAAGGAATCACAGGGCTGAGGCGGAGGCACGACAGATACCAGTGGCCACCAGGTGAGGTGAGATCCTCGTGGGAGACTTGCCTCCGCTTGCTCGGTGGCTCCCACGCGAGCCCACTCCTCCAGCGCACATCCAGCCAGCGCCGGTGCGCCCCAGCAGCAGACCTGTCTCCCCTTCTTGGGTACCACCAGTCCAGCCCCTTGGAGCCCGCTCGCTTCGGGCGGGGTGCCCCTCCATCCCACCCTGGGGGCGCTCAGGCGGTGCTCACCTGGAGAACAGGACGGTGCCGTGTTCCAGCGGGCTGCGGCTCACCGCGCGCCAGCTCTGCCGGATCAGCTCGGACTCGGGGCGCCGCATGATCTCCTGGGGACGCGGGCTGCGGAACTAGGACCCGAGGGGCATGGGCACGGTCACCGTGCGTGTGGCGCCATCTCCTCGGAAACGTGGGCCTCTCTGGGCCCCCCCAGGCCCAGTGCTTCTTCCCTGGCCGATAGCAGAGGGTGCACAGGCTAGTGGTGCGAGCCTCACGGGCACCCGCCCGCCGGCGTTTCTGGGGACCCCAGACGGCTCTGGGTCGCTGCGCACCACGCGGCTCTTCAAAGCTACAGGCGGCCTCCGCCCGCTCCCGGCAAGCGAGGCGCGCTCCCTCCGCTCGCACCTGGACCAGTGTAGGTCCAAAGCCTGGAAACGTCCAGGCTTCAGAGCTTAACAGAAACGGCTGGCCCTCCCAGGGCCCGTTTTGCACTCAAAACCCCAGCGATGCTGCCAGTTAAGGTCTGGCGTGGTGGCTCATGCCTGTAATCTTGGCATTCACCAGGCTGAAGCAGGAGGTAACAAAGGGCTACACGTGAGATTCTATCTCATCCCCCGCCACAGCACAACGACTTACTGCTTCTCTCCAAGAGCACGGAGGGTCGCGTGTTGCTGGCCAATGATGGCCTCCAGCAGGTGCCTCAAGTGCAACTCCGCAAAGCCCTTCCCCCAGGACACTGCCCGCAAGCTCTCAGAGTGTGCGTCTCCCGGGCACTTGGTCTCTACTCAGACAATGCCTGCTTTCTCCCTAGAGGTTGGCCAGCTGACATCAGGTCACCAGATTAGCTTGTCTGACGACACTGAGGCTGGGGCACCCTCCACTGAGACTCCGAACATGACTGGGGCACTGGCAAGCACTGGGCCAGGTAAGGACACAAGGGCTCTCAAGGTAAGTAAGGCCAGAGTACACTATAGCCATGCCAGGACAGCTCTCCCTGACAGCCCGTTCCCATCCCAGCCCTGACCATGGTAGAATCCCTCCCAGGAGTAGCATCCAAGGAGCTCACTCTCTCTTCTGTTTCATGGCTCTTTTAAAAAAATGGGCTGGGGAGATGATCCAATCAGCAAGTGAGGACCCAAGTTCAACCCCCCAAACTGGGGGGGGGGGCACGACTCCATGGCACATGCCTATAATTCCAAGGCTGGGAGGTAGAGAGAAGGATTAAGGGCTCATTGGCTAGTCAATTTAGTCTGAGCTCCAGATTCACTGAGAAACCTGCCCCAAAGAGTAACTGAGGAAAACAGCTCAGTCAACACCTAGACTCCCTATGTACGTCACGCCTACACGCACAAAATAGAAAATACTGGTTCTTCTAAATGGAAGTTCAGGCAAGTTCTGTGCTTACCACTAGGGTGTGTTGCTGGCCATCTGTTCATTAGAATATTTAGCTGTTCTCTTTCAAGCATGGAGGTATTTTGGCCCTAGATCGATTCTAGTGAGGCCCAGGCATAGAACAGGCTCATTACCCCTCACCTTATCTGTCATTGTTCTCGACTCTGAGCCTTTGCTCTGTCTGCCCACTGTGCTGTTTCTTCAGCTATGCTGGAAGGGTTTGACGGAGGTCTCCAGAGGACTCCTCTGGTTCCTCATCAGTATCCTTGGGCATAGAATAGACCACGGCCCCATGCTAGATGTGGAGTGCTTCGTGCTCACCTTTTAGGACTTCTACTGGGAGGAGGCACTTAAATCCTGTTCCCCCAAACTCCATGGGGGCATTTACTCCCTCTTTCCTAAAAGAGGTGTTTGGGTACAACCCAATGCACTCTTCCCCACATCCCTGTCCATCCCTAGACCCCTGGACTGGAGGAAAGCCAGGCTTCAGGGCAGCTTGGCAAAGCCTTTGTGTCCTAATGAGTTAATGGGCCCCAAGCAAGAGCACAAAGGGTCTGCGTGTCACCTGGCTGGTCTGGGCACCTCCACTGCACCAGCCTGTACTTCTTACAAAGCCCTACTCGGGACCCTTTCTGCCTGTTTTCTTCTTTGGACAGAGTCTGAGGAGTTCATGGGAGTAATGGACTTAGTACTAAGTGGAGTCAGCACTCACGCCAGCAGCTCCCCTCGGCCATTTTGGAGCCATAGGCGGCAGAAGGAGATGGTGCTGAGTCTCTGCTTCCCCTGCAGGCCTGAGAACCTGCGGTGGTCCAAGTAGTCTAGGTCGGTTATCACACCAGCAGATGATCTGAACTGTCTCAAGGGATTAGAGAAGTAGTCTGCCTCTCTAGGGGTCCACCATCATGGGCAGGAGGTTGTAACCTAGTAGTCTGCCTCTCTAGGGGTCCACCATCATGGGCAGGAGGTTGTAACCTAGTAGTCTGCCTCTCTAGGGGTCCACCATCATGGGCAGGAGGTTGTAACCTACTAGAGTTCAAGTGCTTCCTCAACCCGTCGTCTGCTGACAGTAGAGCTACAGAGTGTGTGTGTCTAAGCACCCACTCATTAACTGCATTCTCACTACAGCTCTGGGCAGGGGCGGCTACTATTTATTACACCTTGATGGTACACTTTGAGGAAATGGAATCCAGTTAGCTGGCCCAAGGTAACACAGCTAATAAAATAAAGGTGTCAAGAGTTCTGACCCTGTGGTTCATCTTCCTCACAGCCCTCCTCACTTTCCCAACTTCTCAGTAACATTGAGTTAGTAACTCAAAACTGTCCCTGGTGGAAGTATGGATTGGCAAAAACTATAAACTGTGATTTTTACCCGACGGGAAATCTGTTGCTAAACACCCACCACCACTGGTCTGGGCACACCAGGGGAACCAGGAAAGCCTGGGCCCCGCTGCCCCACGCCGCATTACGTGGAGTGCACAAAGGCAGGGAGAACAAGGACGCTCCCAGCAGAGGGCTGGGCCTCACTCAGTGTGCAGGGCCGCCAGCCACTCCAGATGCTTCCGTCCAGGCCCCGGCTGCAGAAGCTACAGGTCCACCTTGGCACGGGCTCTGCCTCGCCATTTCCTAGTTGTGGGACTTTAGGGAAGCTACATAA
Organism: Typhlomys cinereus; assembly: GCA_023101885.1. Classification (NCBI taxonomy): domain Eukaryota; kingdom Metazoa; phylum Chordata; class Mammalia; order Rodentia; family Platacanthomyidae; genus Typhlomys; species Typhlomys cinereus. The sequence continues at coordinate 709,160 of JALPQD010000292.1, read as the reverse complement.
TCTCTTGTGGGCAGAATGACAACATTGACATCCCTTGGGCCTTCATGAGGATTAAATGTCACAGATGCATCAAGATGATACAAACCAAGCAGTGTCATTCAAAAAGCACTGGGTCCCTGTCTGACCTGTCTAGCATTTTCTACCTCCAGAGGATGGGCATGACCTGCCTGGCTCCCCAGCCAGCTCCCGCTCCTCACGGCCCTGGGGGTGGGGGTGGGGCTGCTGGGCAGCCCAGCAGGCTCCTGATTTCCTACCTTAGGTGAGCTCGCCCTCGGCATACACGTCCCGTCCGGCATTCCTGAGGACGGGGCTCTCCCTCAACGAGAAGTTGCTACTGCGCGGGCTCACTCAGTTGTCTGTATGGCTCTATAACAGGTGCTCGCCTAGCAAGTGTGAGGCCCAAAGTTAAATTCTCAGCAGGGAAGGACAGCCAATCAATCAAGCCACCAGAAGCAAAGAGAACATGTGGTTCCCATGCTCCTTCCTATACTGTCTGGATACGTGAAACAAGGAAAAGAAATGGCATCCTATTCATTTTAGAATAAGAAATGGGAATAACAGTCGGTACTACAAAAGTAAATCTATGAGAAGCCCACATGCCCCTGAGCATAAGACTCAGCTGCCTGCCAGAGCCCCACAACAGAACGAGATGAAATACCATGTTGGCTCCTGCCCTTCGAACATCCTCCTCTTCGTGAAGGAGCCTTTCAGGGACCCAGAGGGCAAGTCGTACTCGGGTAAGCACAAGAACATGTCACTGAAAACGAGAGCTATTAATTACAAGATTATCTGATTATCTCTGGGAACTTTTTAAAAATAAAATGTGGTGGCTTGAGACACTGGTGGAGGAAGGCGCTGGTCTTCCTCCTCCACCAGCACTTTGTTAAACACGCAAGTCTCTGCCAATTCCTGAGGGCGCAGCCCCAAAACAGAGCCCTGTGACTTCTGTCTCTTCCACCTTCCAAACAGAATCTGAGTACTTGGTGCCACGTTATCATGTGTGACCTCGACCAGAGACACACCCGCTAGCTTGGGCATGAAGGAAGAGGGAATGGGCAGGGAAGCTCCATTCTCATTACTAGAAAGAGATCCAGGCACCTTGTCCTTAAGTGTGGCCAAATTACAGGGAGGGATAGCGTGTCAGGGGCTCTCCTTCCTCACTAGCTGGAAGGTGATTTCCTGGCTCCTTCAGGGCTCCTTCTGACTAAAGAGGGTCTCTTGGGAAATAAGGCACAGGGAAAATCAGCCACCTGCTGGCAGTCACCTTGCTACATCCTCCCCTCCAAGACAGCCTAGTGCCCTCACTGGGCTCAGAACAGCCTGAGCCTGCAGGCAGAGAGCAGGGAGAGAAGGGGCAGAGCTCCTCCGCCTCTGCAGAAACGCAATGAAGCCCCAGCCCAGACTCTGCATCCAGGGCAAGCTTCCTGCTGAGGGAAGTCAAGAGGTCTGCAGCCCTGGGAGAGGGGGGTCAGTGGGCCTCAGATCTAATTAACCACCCTGCCTTGCTTCTGACGGGGCTGCATTTCCTCCATTAACATTAATGATGCTTCAGGCCCAGAAGCTCCTTCCCCACCACATCAGTAGACAGCACAGCCTGTCCCCAGACCAATTTCCAGTCTCCGTGGCAACTGCCTTCTAAAGATGCTTTAAAGAGCTCTGACCCTGGTCAGGGTTGCTGAGAGCTACAGTGGAGGAAAGATAGTATAGCAAGCAGGTTCATTATTAAACCTCCACACATTAGTCTTCTGGGATCAAATAAACGTTCTGTCTCAACCAGAGAAAAGGAAGAAAGACTAAAGGGCCGCCCTTGGGCTGGTTTGGTTCGAACCCAAAGTTTTCTGAATTTCTTTAGGGGAGGAAGTAAGTGGAAAACAGTTGCTCTGGACTTTAATTGAAGTGGTAGATAGTAGAAGCTGGCATGAGTCTCTAGATGCCCTGGCTCTTTGGAGATAAGGAGACTACTGGTCAGTGACAGAGAGAAGGAAAACAACACGGAAGCGGGGGGGGGGGGGGGTACTAGAGAGGACAGAGAACTAAACAGAAATGCCCAGAGGGGACAGGGACAGGGCGAGTATTCTCGCTGGATGCTTGGTCCCACAGATTGCTACTGAGAGCTGCTGGAAAGGGTCCCCAAAGACCCTCCTCACGGGTAGATGCAGAAAAAAAACAATGAACCGGCACCGTGGCTAGCACATGGGTCTCTTCAGCTCAATTTCAGAGAACAAAGACTCAAGAGCTAAGGAAGGCCAACCCAGGCTGGGAGTTCTCTGCCACCTCACTCCCCATAGCCCAGCGTTTGTGCCCATCGACACCAGGATGTCTGTCCACGCACTGTGGGGCAGAGGACATTTGGGGCAGGGAGAGGCTCTCTGGCTTGAGCTGTTTGCTTGCCTCAGTGAAATCATTTACGGGAAGGGAGTCTAGCACTGATGGTCTCATGTGTGTGCCCCTGTGATACCTCAGGGGGCCAGCGCCCTCCGCTCTTGGAGATCAGAGCAATTTTTATGGACCTTACGAACCCAAACGACACCAAATCCAATGTGAGAAAGTATAAAACAGTTACTGTAGTCCTGAACCATCTCTCAGAGTTTATGACACTTGGCTGTCCACAGTCACATGGTCTACACACCCTCCCACACTCACACCCCGCTTGTGCTGCACACTCAGGGTAGTGTCTTCTGCAGGTTCTGCCGACAGGGCTGTGGCTCTGTAGTGTTAGGTTAAATCCAGGTTTACTCCCAGAGTTAGGTCCTGGAGACAGCTTTGGGCGCCTCAGGCAGCTTCCTTGAAGCTGGATGGGTCCAAGGACCAGCTCCATAGCTGGATGCTCCTGGGAAGTTCCTGGATCCAGGCTGGGGTCCTAGCAGTAGACTCAAAACTCCCATGATTCCAGCCACCTTAGTCCTGCCATTGGACTCTCAGGTTCCTGGGCTAAGGGACCAACCATCCCATAAGCCAGAGGGTGGAAGAGGTAGAAGCTGTAAGAGAGTCAGAGAGAGGCAGTCAGCAGCTGTGGTCCTACTACACACAGCTCCCCACTGCTGAGAGCCATTGCACGGCTCCAGCAACGTGACCCGCCATGATGACATGCTGTCCTCTGATAATTTAGTAAATACTGACTGAATGATAAGAAAGAAAGAGCTCTTCCTAACAGGCCTAGGACAGAGCCCATAGGGATCGGGCCACAGACTGTGTGGCCCCGAGTGTGTGTTGACACGTGAACGTAACTTTACTTAGCAGGCATGCCCATGGGTCACGGGCCCCACCATGAAAGCCAGGAATTTTTGAGAGGGGACCTGTGAGGCTGGCCAGATGCAGAAAAGGGAACGACTGTCTCCTTCCTCACTCCACTGAAAGCTGTTCAACAGGAACCACTGTGACTAGAGAGGGAAGCCCAGGTATGCTGGGGCAGTACCAAAGTTGGGAACCTGTGATAAAGGACAGCAGGTGAAGAGCGAGCCTTCCTTCACCCACTGTTTCCACCTGACTGCATGCTGGGTCACCTGAGCGGCGTTTAAAATTGTGATGGCTAAACTCCTCTGGGCCCAATGGAATCAGCACCTGGGTGGTTCATGTCCCCGTGGGGCCCACATGTCTGAGATGGGCTGGAGGAGCACGTGGGGGGATGCGCACCTGTAGGCAGTTCCCAGAAGCAGGCTCAGGATCCCCACCGTGTGCACGCGGCTGGCCAGGGGACAGGAGGCCAAGCCCCAGGCACACAGCCGCAGCAGAGTGTCCCACAGGATGCCTGCGGGGCAGGGAGACCAAGTCCAGGACAGCTTGCAGCAGTCCGGGAAGGAAGTACCCAGTGGACAGCTCTCGGCCAGCCTCCTCTTCCCCCCCCCACCGCTTTGTGTCCAGGGCAGCCTCCTCTTCCTCTCCCCCCACCGCTTTGTGTCCAGGGCGGCCTCCTCTTCCCCCCCCACCGCTTTGTGTCCAGGGCGGCCTCCTCTTCCTCTCCCCCCCCCCGCTTTGTGTCCAGGGCAGCCTCCTCTTCCTCCCCCCCCCCCGCTTTGTGTCCAGGGCGGCCTCCTCTTCCCCCCTCCCCACCGCTTTGTGCCCAGGGTGGGCAGTGCCGACCTGTCAACATGCTGGAGAAGAGCATGGCTGGAAAGTAGTGGTGGAAGTAGAGGATCCGGCCCATCAGGAAGAACGGGAAGTAATGGAGCATCCAGCCCAGCAGCAGCTGGCCACCTCCTCGCAGAAGGACCCGGGTCAGCCCTAGCCCCAAGCAGCACAGCCGTTAGGAGGTAGCAGAGGCAGAGACTGGATTCTAGCCCAGCTCTGCCTGCTTTGCTGTGTGACTCCGAGTAAGTCACATTATCTCACTGGGTTTCCTTCCCTCACGTGGACCACCCACATTCCATGGTAACTACAAGACAAGAGAAACCAAAGAACTCCAGAGCCCTGGCCAATACCCAGTCTGGCAGGGATGCCACATGCCAACGGGGCCTGATGCTGGGTCTGGGCAGTGGACACACCCTCAGTCAGCATCTTCTCTGGCTCGTGTCCACCTCTCTTGTCGGAAACCGAGTCAGAAAGAGAACAGGCGGGTGCGCCAGTGTCTGGGTCTAGGGCTGCTTGAGCAGGAGCTGAGGGGCACACAGGGTTTGTGGGAATGTCTCAGATACTCTTGCCCGTGCCTGGCAGCTAAAAGAACTAGCAAGGGACTCACTGCTCTCACTAGAAAGGCCGCAGCTGAGTGGCCACTCTGGACACAGCACGACAGTGAAGGCTCTGCCGTCAGACCGGCAGGATTTGTGCAAGTGCTGTCACTTACTGGCTACCTGTCCTGTGACACAGTCAGAGGCGAGAACAGTTTACCTCGCATGGTTTCTGGGAGAATGCAAAGCGTTGAGCACAATATGAGACTTTCAAGGCCAGGGACGGGAAAGTGTGGGGTGGAGAGGCAAGGGGAACGTCACAGGCCCTCCCAGGCCTGGCCCAAGCCAGCTGCAAGCAGGGCAGGGGCCCTGACCTTCCAACTCCGCAGGCAGCTGAACTCCTCTCTTCATGGCGATGGCAATGGCGCTCCCTGAGAGGAGGTACAGGGCAATGCTTGCCAGGTTCAGCCACCAGACCACCTGCGAGGGGAGGAGAGAGGGTGAGAGAGCAGCCCGGCTTCACAGGCCGCAGCTTCACGCCAGGCCTGAGCGTCAGAAAGTGAGGCACTCACCGGGTTGCCCAGCAGATAGACTCGGAAATCTGTGTCGTTGGCCCCTGAGAAGCGCAGGCCCTGTGAGCAGAGGACAAACACCCAGCTGACCCAGGAGGCAGCGCGCACACGTGCACACACATACGCGCACGCGCGCGCACACACACACACACCATTATCCCAGGAGAAGGAAGCCAGACACTCTTCACAGCCAGGCAGCCTGAGAGGAGCTGCAGGATGTATCATGAGCTCTCTTGGGAGGGAAAACGATAAATGGGCCAAAAAACCCTGTTTCTAGCCAGCACCCCCAGGTGAGGCCTTGCCCTACCACCCAGCATACCCCAGTCCCACCCAATTTCAATGGTCTCTTTGCTGGTGCTATTTCTTGGAGCAGCTCCAACCTGGGCCCTACCTGATAGTTGATAGGCCAGTGCCAGGGTTTGGACGTGAGCTCATTGTCCTTGGGTTTGAGGCCATTGTTCCCCTGTAAGAAGGTGGCAAAGAACAGCTGGTCAACAAAGAGATCTGGCTGGTGTAAGTATATCTCACAGGGGAAGACCAGGCCTTTGCTAAAACAGCAAGGATCCCAGACACAAGCCCCTAAGACTAGGCAAACCTCACTAGTGCACAAACTAAGGAAAGGAGTGAGGGACTGTGAGTTAGGTTGGGGTTTCTCAGCCTTGCAGCAAGTGACATCTTGGGTTGGGTTAGACTTTGTTGTGGGGCTATCCTGCTGTGCATCCTGGCACCTACCTATCAGATGCCAGTAAAGTCCCTGTGTCACACCTTCCAGTTTTGTCAATAAAAAATTTCTCCAGATATTGCCAAAGGAAGGAAGGAAGGGAGGGAGGGAGAGACGGAGGGAAAGAGGGAGGGAGAAAAAGGAAGAACGGAAGGAAGGAAGGAAGGAAGGAAGGAAGGAAGGAAGGAAGGAAGGAAGGAAGGAAGGAAGGAAGGAAGGAAGGAAGGAAGGAAGGAAGGAAAACCCCCTACTACTGACCTACCTAAGAAAGATCCGAGATCCAGAAAGTCTGGTTCAGGAATCTGTCACCCAGGATCCTTACTAATTCAACTCTTTTGGGGTTTGGGAATACTTTGGTTTGCAAGCCTCCATAGGGAAGCTCCTGTGAGGTCAAAGGTAACACTGGATGGTAGGCGGGGTGGTGGGGAGGGAATACCTTACCCTAGTCAGTGTGAGCTACCAGCCCAGTTCACCACTATGGCCATGTGAAGAGCCATGGAAGAACCCATGTCCTTCCTGTCTACTACACTCAGGCTCTTTACAAACTAAGAGATGACAGCGGTGGATCTGTAATCAACAGAGCTATGCCCGAGATCTAGATGGATAATCCCACTTTTCATAGCTAGGCAAGGAACCTTCTCTATTCAGTCTCAGCTATGACACAAGCAGTCAGATACCTGCATGCACACAGACACGCATACAGGTACATAGACACACATAAAGACAGACACACGCACACACACACCAGTATCTATTATTTGAACTCTGGACTCATACTTTGGTCTTTCCCTTCCCTGCTCTACAGTTGTTGAGTAAGAGTCCCCCTGCATCCTCTTCCTCTTTGCCTCTACCTCTTAGATAACTGAAACTTTTAGATAAAAAAAAACCTGAAACTCTTCAACTCATCTACTCAGTCTTAAAATTCTACCCAGATCCAGACTTACATTCTGAGTGACAGGCACATATTCAAAAGAGCTGTGTCATCAGGCCACAATGACAGCTACAAGCTGAGACAAAGAAGAAGTGACCCAGAGATTGTTTAATGTCAACTCATCACCTTCCAGTGTGAAAACTGACAAAATTCTGCATTTTCAAAGTATAATCTGATGAAGTCAGTCGACTGTACTTCTGTACTGCTTACATAATCACTTCCAGGAAGTCCACTGGAGAGTGGCTCACAGGGAAACAGAAACAACTACCACCCTGCGTTGCAGCACTGTGGGTGGCTGTCATCTTTCTGGCCTGAGGTGTAGTGGCCTTCAACATTGTTCCTGTGGGGCAGAGGGAGGTGGCCTCCCATCAAACATTAACCGCAGCAAGGTCTCCCCATTCATAAAAGCAGATCAAGCCAGTGGGTGGGATCTTTTCAATGTAAAGAGTTCCCCTCTCAATTTACCTCAGACAGCGGATGCTGAGCCTCCTGTCAGCGACTAATGACAAGGGCAAACAACAAGTCTTAAGAACTCTTACAGGAATAGGAGTGGGCTCTTGGTTGGGATTTAGGCTCCATATAAACCACACTCTAACTAGCTAACTTATCTTCACTGGCCCCAATTCTACAGGATAACATGAGCTACACCATCACTGTGGTCTTCAGGGACTCTGATGAGCAGAGGAGTGTCCTGGTAACTGATGCTGACCCTGAAAGCCTGCTCGGCTAGATTTAAAACTTAGATCTGACTCTTTCGTTATCACTGTGTGACCCTGGATAAGTTCCTTAACATCTCAGTGTCTTAGTTTCCTCAACTGTAAAGTCAGATGATAAACATCACAGGATTGCAACAGATACTAAATGAGCTAATATACATAGAGACTTAAAAAAGTAGTGCCTGGCATGCAAGAGCTACCTATGTATCCAAATACATAAGGGAAGACCTATGAAAATCCAGTAAGTCAGTAGGTAAAGACACTTCCAGAGTCTCCTACAAGAAGGCAGGGGATCTAGACTATGGCGCTTGATTTGAACTGCAAATCTTGGCTGCCTAAAAGTTCTTAGAAGCCACAGAGTAAAAAAGGTGCACAGTACCCGGATCATGACCATGTGGGACTCCAGCAAGATCTCAGGAAAACTGGGCTGCAGCACGTCCAGGCTGATATTTGGCACTAGGGGAGAAAATGACAAGAGAAAATCTGTTACCAACTCTGTCCTCACAGTCTGACTACAGAATCTGGATTCCCACCAGAGGCCAAGTGCAGTTAAGTGCAGCCAAGTGCAGATCACTAGTGAGCTTGTATGAAGTAACATCAGGCACCTGACAGAGGAGATGGACAGGTCTCTGACCTGCGGCTCTGACAGGCCCCAGCCCACTGCTCTGGCCCGGACGCAGTCGTCCCCTAGGCACAAGGAGCAGGATGGGAGTGGGAGTTATCTCATTCACCACATACCCTCAGGGCCCACGGGGTTCCTGGACACTCAGTGGCAGAGGTGTGACTGGGTAATCCGCAGGTTTGTGAGATCAGATGGTAAGAAGTAGGATGGGGCAAGTATGGAAAGAAGGAGAAATCAACACGAGTTGAGTGGGAAACAGACCACAAATCCAGGCTGACTGAGCTGAAGGTGTCAAAGGGGCACCTTTCTGAGAAGAGAGATGTGGGACCACACGGGCTGTGGAGGGGCTGGACATGGGGAAAGGCGGTGCTACAGAGGACACAGAGGTTCTCCATAGCACAGGAATTCAAGAATCCAGGGGAGCTAAATAAGGCCAAGTGGAGCCCTGCAGGAAGGAAATGGGCAAGAAGAAAAGGACCAGGCAGTGTTGGCGCTCTTATGGAGACACTGGCTTATAAAAAAATCTAGGAAGACATTTTTCAATGCAAAGCATTTCCCGTTTCCCTTCAGAGCCAGCAGGAAAGTGGCCTCAACTCACGTTTGGGATTGATATGGTCCTCTATATTCCAGATGGAGTTGAGGGTATCTTTTAGGTATGGCGTGCAAGTAACTTCCAACTGCTCCCAGCCCCTGTCAGAAAAGAAGTCACGGATGTCTCTTAGAAGACCTGAAATGATCCCAAGTGTATTGATGTCCATTGCTCTTAAGTCTGTGGGGCCCCTCTCTTTTCAATTTCACACTTTCATAATCTAGCGTTTGTTATTTCTGTTTTACAAAGGGACATAGGCTTAGAGATTTTCCCACAGGACAGTTAGAACACATTAAACACAAGCTATCTTGGAGTTCTGTGCTCCTAACACTCCTGGTGTCTTTCGTTCTTCCATCTACCACCAAGAGCAAGCACACAAGAAGTGACTGCAGAGTAGTAGAAGCTTCTGGCACATTCCTTGTAGTATGAAAGGAGGAGCATGAACTCAGCACTTACCACTTGGGCAGAACCTTTCCTGAGGTTCCTAGAACACAACCTGTGACCAGATGGATGAGGCGAATTCTACTTCTCAGCACTTTGATTCGGTTCCCAAATTTTCTATTGACAATCTCAATCCTCCAGAAATCGTTTGAGTCTCCTGTCCCATTCTGCCATGTAAACCACAAAAAATTCACAAAGGTCAGATGATACTAGAGAAAAAGTGCCACACAGGGAAATGGACACCCTTTCAATTGCTGCTGTGTTATGGATTATGAAGGTTAAATTGGCTGAGATAATGAAGAGACCCAAAGGCCACAGAAATATTCTAAGTGACTGATCCTGTCCTGGCTCCAGTGACAACAAAGAGAACTTTTAAGTCAGGAACTACTGGCACAACTATTCAGCTTATAGGACCAGAGTTGAGGTTCTAAACAGATGATTTTGCCATTAAATGAAACTCAATGTCACCCTAAGCCACCAGAAGCAGTTTGGGGCCATCTGGGCCCATTATCTTGGCATCTGGACAATCTCATCTAAGCCAGAAAGGTCTTGGCTGAATAGTGTACCTTGGAAATCAAGACAGTGTGTCTGCTCTTAAAGGAGAGGCCCACAGGAAAAAAGAAGACTTCAGAGTCTTGGCTATAGTATGATATAGTCTGATCAAGGAGAAAAGAGGTTCAGAAGTTCACTTTAGGTGAACCCAAAATTTCTTTTTTAATATTTGTGTGTGTGTGTGTGTGTGTGTGTGTGTGTCTGTCTGTCTGTCCGTCTGTCTGTCTGTACGTATCAGAAGACACTATGAGTCCCTGTGATGATCCAAGGGTGCTTCCAGAGTCATCCTGGATGCTTCTGCTTCCTTTTTGCTTCCCTAGGAGTTTTCTAGGCTCTGCCTTTCAGAGCTGTAAATGGAGGCTGCCACCATTTCCACCTAGCATTTTTTACATGGGATCTGGGATCCAAACTCACATCCTTCTGAGTGGCAGAGCCTTAAGCCCCGAGTCATTTCTGTAGCCTGGAACCCAGACTCTTTAGTGACACCAAAGGCCTTGGCTTCGACTGTGACAGCCTCGCACAGTTTTCTGCTACTCATTTTTGCTTTTGGTTACTCCAGGCCATAGACATTCATTGAGCTTTTATTTTATGTATTTTATTTATTTTATTTTATTTTATTTTATTTTATTTTTTATTAAGTACATTTCTCTGAGATAGCAAAATGCAAAGGTTTGTGGATAATAACCTCTATGTGACAAGGAAGAGAGATTTAAAAACAACAACAACAACAACAACAACATAAACCAAGGACCTGGAAAAAGAGAAAAACTCACTTGGGGCCCTACTACAGGGTCTTTGCTCTCCATATCTAGTGCGATTTTAAGAGACTCAAATGGTATTCTTAGCTAACATTTATTATTACAATTGGTAAATGACATGGTTATTACGCAAGGAGAGAAATGAAATAAAAAACAGAATTCACAAGCTGCTTTCCTCACAGAAAACCTGACATGTTAAGGAAGTCTGTGTGCATTCTTCAATTCTCAGGAAAACACTTCATCCTCTATGTTCTTAGGAAGAACATTTCAGCCTCAATTCGTAGGAAGAACATTCCAGAATGCTGAGAAGGTTGTGTCCTATCACAAGGTCATGAATGAACTCACAACTTTTTACAACTCCCTCACACCCCGGCTGCTGCTTACTTACTATGCCATAGCCAGTGACCTGATAGTGCTTCCGGGTCAGGGGGGCCTCGTGATAGTGACTGTGCAAATTCCGAGAAGTCCTAGAGATTGGGAGAGAGAAGAGCTGTTACCTGATGAAAAGAGATGTGTGACATGCACACTAAAGGATGCTCCAGGAATGGGGGGGGGGGAGAGGGGGCACTGGGAGAAAAGGGGGGGAAGGAAGGGGAAAAGGGGAAAGGGAACAATGGGATCCAGAGAGGGGTGGGGGGAGGGAAAGGAATGGGGTACCTATCAAGTTTGTATAAATGGAAAAAAAAATAAAATAAAAATAAAATAAAGAATGGGGGAAAAAAGAAAAGAGACGTGTGTTTTTTCTTTTATCAAGAAATATGTATGTAGTCATATGTTAGGATTAGAAAAATTAGGATCTGAACAACTGATTCCAGCACATCAGGAATTTCAAGAAATAGTCAAGGGACTGGAGAAGAGAGAAGAGAAGCAGGCTCCCCACATATTCCAGGCTGGCCTTGAACTCACTATGTGATCTTGAGCATCTGATCCTCCCATTTCTACCTCCCAGGTGCCGGCACCACAGACAGGTGCCACCACACAGCTCACGTGTTGCTGGAATCAATCCAGGCTTCGCACATGCTACACAAACACTCTATCAACTAAGCCAAATTTTCATACCTCAACTTAGCTTTTTTATAACTACTCTTGCATTATCCCTAAGTAATAAGTGCTCACAACACAACTCTGGGGAATTTGTAAAAATTAAACATAATTCTATTAATTTATAATGATAAAATGAAATTTATTTAACTATAGAAATTTAAAGATTCTAAAACCCAAATGACTAAAGAAAATATATCATTAGTTGCATATGCATACATATATAGGCATATATAAATCTATCTAAATATGAACATTCCTGATTTTTCAAAACTTTTATCTGATCATTCCAGGACAACGTCTACTAACAACCACCTTTGCTTATTCTTATGGTTAGGTACCCATTTCCTTGAGTAATAATACACTTTTGTGCATTTTCAATGTTGTAGAAAAACTATCGGAATGGACTGCAATGTCGTTTCCAAAGCAGGATTAACTCTTAATTTTGGCCAGGACCTGGAAGGCATTACCAGTCTATGCTCATGTTCATTTAAATTCATGGCTTGAAAATACTGAGACCACTTAGGTGACAAGTGTGCACTGTAGACCCAAGTGAGGATCAACTGGTAGTGACTTCTTAGGAGGTAGGGTTCTCTACCAATCTGCTCAGGATCAAAGTCTCTTATCCTATCAGTAAGTGATAGATAGGATAGATATACTCTTACTTAACTTCTGAGGTTCCAAATTTTGGGGAATGATAAATTTATCAATCTGGGGGAACCTAGAAAAGTCACTTTGCTTAGGCTCAGCAATTAAAGTTACTTGTTTGCTATGTAAATAAGCGAGAGGAATGGAGATGGATTCCTATATGCCACACAAAATGTTGGGTATGTATGGCAGCCCACCTATAATTTCAGCCTTGGAAGGCAGAGACTAGGAATCCCCAGGGTAAGTTGGCTAGCCAGACTAACCCTACTGATAAGCTCTAGGTTTGCCTAAGACTCTACCTCAAAAGAACGTGGTGAACAAGCAGGAATGGATGATTCTAATTATCAAACAGCTTCCAACATGCACATGTGAACATGCATGTAATACATGCACTCCTCCACATACACATACACATGAAAATGGAAAAAAAGGATAAAAAGTCTTTTCTGTGGGAAAGAAGAAAAGATCAAAATTGTGGGATTGGGAAAAAATAGCTTCAGGGCTTATGCTCTGAATTTGCCTTTCACTTGGATTTTGGCGTACTAACATTTTTTTATATCTTGTCAGCTTTTTTATGCTTTTAAGAAGTTGTTGTATCATACAAATACTTTTAGTCGTTTCAGCAAAAACACCAGTGGAATAAACTAGTGTGCCATGCTCTCAGGAACAGATGTTTGCATTTTCTAAAAGTGTCCACTTAAGCAGCTTTGGCAAACTGAACTTTATCTATTCACACTGGAAGGTACCCTCAAAGATCAAAGTTGCCCAAATCCAAAGTCAGTAGGCAAAGGCTGGCCTGCTGCTTCATCACTTACCCACCATGCATGAGTTTCTCATTCCAGCCAAGCAAGCCTGGTTTCAACCTGGAACCTCAGCCAACTGCCCTTACCACTCACTTCCAGCCGGCAGTTCACTTACTCTTTGTGTTCTAGTCGAATGATGTCTCCATGCCTGACAAATTCTACTGGATTTGAAGGGTCTAGGGGATCTGCCAAAAAGAAGCAAGCGTGGACACTGAATCATTTGCATACCAGGCTAACAGCACTTGTGGAATGTGCTTGCAGTACTAATAGTGTGCTTGTGAGACCAAAGGATAATAGTCCTCCAGTCATCTCAGAGGATGAGGAAGAGTGTCCTGGAATAATGCTTGAAAAGACTCAGAAGGAGGCACTGTGTCAGGAAACAGGTGAAAGAATCAAACGAACTGAGCAATGACAAATGGATTTCTGAAATTAGGGTGTGAGGGCAGAAAGGGTATGGGAAGAGTAACATATGAACAAGTGGGGTCAGGCTGGTCGCTATGCCAGGCTGGTAATATGATCTTTGTCTGACAGGCACTGAAGCCTCTACTGGAACTTAAGATGAAAAGGTAAATAAGATTTTCCTTTCAGTAGTAGTAATACAACATTTCCCCCCAATTAATTCCATGTACTTGTCAAGCTCTCCTTAAAATCAAATTTTATCTCTGACAACAGGCTCTCTAAGTGTGAGCTAAAGAAAATGATGGAACGATGAAAAGGACTACTCCTCTGTCATCTGAAGTCAAGACACATCAGGATCTAGAAAGGCAACGGCATGGAAAAGAAGCTGGCAGTGATCCCAGCAAGGCAGAATGCACCTCACAAACGTCTGTCCCAAACGGTGACGCTCTATAAATAGTCAAGGTCAGGAAAGCTGAATTTGCCAATGCAAATTACTGGCTCTCGAGAGAATTACAGAGGCAACTGCACACATAGATGTCCATTACTCGGCTGCTTTAAAGTCTTTTCCAATTAACAGGTGACACATCCAGTAAGCTGACAGGGAGGAAAAGTTTTACATATAAGGGCCTTTGAGCCATCAGGAACAAAAGATCTGAGTCCATAAAGTTCTCAAAATACTTTTAGTTACTTAGGTGAAATACAGCCATAGACTGTGGTGGTCAGTGGTGGTCAGGTCAGTTCAAGCTCAGATGACTTAGATATAAACTGGTCTCCCTCAAACTCCTCTGATGGACCGCTTATGTTTGGCCCACTGGTTCAAAGCACAATCACTAGTAGTATTACAGGTATATTTAAACTGACACATGTGAAGGGCGTCATAACTTACATAAAACTGAAGATGTAAATAAAAGCGACAGTGGTTATGTTCTAGCATAAAATGATAATAGGAAGTGGAGAAAGAAGAAGAAATATAAGTGAGTAGTTGACTGGGGCCAAGCTCAGGCGGGTGTGTTTACTGTGGTTCAGGACAGCAGCAGTGACTCAGCCATGACAGCACACAGCATGTACACAGCTAGCTGTCTTCCAAAGGATGAAGAGCCTGACGTAGCTCTGGCCTAGTCCCAAAGCCTCAAAGAGAGTCCAATAAGTTTGCTTCAGATCAGTTAGAGGCAGACCAGGCTCTGAACAGTGTAGCAGCAAGGGGCTGGTGGTCCCCGGATCATCAAGTGAGATCTAACCAGACATGAGAAAGAGCAGCTCCGTCTCTCATCATGACCCTCGCTGAGGTCCGTGCAGTTTGGTTGTATGCTGGAAAGGAAAGCAACTCCTAGACAACATCAGGACTACCCAGCAGCCTTTGGGACATGCTCATTCATAACGTCTTCCTGGATGCAATATGAGCCTTGGCCCTGCTCTCTGGTTTCAAAATGAAAGGCTAAGAGGGAGACCTTATCTGTTTTACTTAGTGCTCATCCCCCAAGCCTTCAACTCTGCTCAGAACACACCAGGAACTCAATAAACAGCTAAGATCATAACTGAGATCAGTAAAGACGTCAAAGAGGCTCAGGAGGGCTCACGCCGGCGTTCCCCTCTCGTAGGCATGAGCAGTGAAGGGCTGACAGCGAATGGCAGCACAAAAACCATCATTACCTGCATCTGAATTATGCTTCTTGATAATCCACAGGTTGTTTAAGTCCTTGTGCAAGTAGGTGGTGACCTGATGGGAGGAAGGGAGGAAGAATGCCATCATCATCAGCGCGGCCAGCCAAGCACAGTCCCCAGCAAACCAGCATCACTGACTGAAATTTTCTCCACTTCTTGGTATTTAGAGGCCCTGCCCCTCAAAACTTTCTTTTTTATTTGTCTCTTTGTGTCTTTCTGCATCTTGTCAATAAAATTTCAACCTCCTTAAGGAAGGAATCAGGGTACCATGTGTTGTTAATTTCTGCCACACAACCAGCAGATTTAGCTCATTTTAAAGAGTAATGAAGGGCTGGAGAGATGGCTCAGGGGTTCAGACTCTGCCTCACAAGTAGAAGGACTTAAGTTCAGATCCTAGGTCTCACATAAAAATGCCAGGCTCTGGAAGGTGCAGCCTGGGAAATCCAAAGTGATGCAAACAGGAAGTAGAAGCAATCTGGGATGATTCCCAAAGTCACCCTTGGGGCTTCCACAGGCACACACAGTACCTCTAATACACACACACACACACACACACACACACACACACGTAAAAATAAATAATTTAAAAAAAATACAGAATAATGAAGACAGTGCCTTGACTTCCTAAATGAAAAAATAAGGCTGGACTAGGGAGATGCTGAGTGAGCAAAGTGCCTGCACACAGACATGAAGACCTGGGTTTATGCCCAGTATCCACATATAAAGAAATCCAGGCTTGGGAGACAGAGCAGGAGGATCTTTGGTGCTTGCCGGCTAGCCAATTTAGACACATCGTGAGCTCCAGGCCCAGTTTCAAAAAGTAAGGTGAGGGGGCTGGAGAGGTGGCTCAGGGGTTAAGCCTCTGCCTTGCAGGCGGAAGGTCCTGAGTTCGGATCCTAGACCCCACGCATAGACACCGGGCAGAAGCAGGGGCGGCCTGCGCTTCTGGTCCTGGTAGGGCGGAGCCTGTGAATCCTGGGGCAGAGTAAACAAGGAGGAGGTGAAGGTGTCCATGGTGGTTCCCAAATTCGCCCATGGTTCTACACACACACATATGTACACACAAGCACACACACACATACACGTACAATTGAATAAATAATAAATAATAATTTTTTTTTTTAAAAAGTAAGGTGAGAATGACTGGTACACATTAACCTTTGACCTCCACAGGATGTGCACAAGTTTTTGCCCCATGAATATAAGACAGTACAATTAACGTATCATATGCCAAATATTAGTAGATATATATGGCTTATTATATAACTTTTATATTAAAATAGCCAAATGAAATTTTAAAATTTCAATTAATACCTCATTCTAGACTTTTAACCCATAGCCATTTTATATATACTGATTTTTTAAAAATGTGTATATGCTTTTGTGTATGTCTACAATACATGTCTACAATGACCTAAGAGCAAAACTCTAGGAGCAACATGAACATCTACAAGGAAGACTGGTTAACATGAGATTAAGTGCATGGGATAGAAAACTATATAGCAGCAAAAATGTTTCAGAACATTTTCTTAAAGTAACATGTGAAAAGGCTGTTGCCATTGCTGGTGTTGAAGGAGCCAGTCGCCTCAGGCACTACTCTGGGCACCAGACATGTCCTGCCTTCCAAACATCACTATTACAGCTCTGTGCTGCGCTGTACCACCTTCCCCACGTCACTCACAAGGGACAGTCAAGTGACCCGCTCAAGACGGAAGACACGAGTATGGAAACGTCTGGAAACAATGGAAATACAGGCATGTCTTCTGAGGTTTTACAATCCCAAATGGACACAACATGACCAATTTACAGGCAAAAATATGGAGCTAGCTGGATGGGGGAGGGTGACTTTTGCTTTATTTCTTAAAAAAAAAAAAGAGAGATAATAGTAAGAATATACAAAAGAAAGAAAGAAAGAAAAGAAACCTGGTTCATAAACAAAGCCAGATATAAATCGAGACCTGCTTGGACTTGTTCACAATTGTGAAGCTCCCGTGGGCCGTGAGAGTGGTCTGGGGCTTTGGCGATGATTGCTTTTTTGCTTGTTTTCACTAAAGCCACTATTAAAATTCTTCCAAGAAAAATTTATTGAAAGTAAAGACCCTAGTCCCCTTTTTCCACTGAAATGCAAGTTTGCACTTTTTTTTTTTTAATATCATGAGGTTTCCTAGGAACAGAAGTATCCAATTACTATGGGACGCTACATTATCAAACATTAGAAAAATACAGAGATTCTAAAATTATGTGTACGTTTTGTTTCCCCTTTTTACACTTTCCTATTTTAAAATTGAGGCCTAAAGGGGCTGGAGAGACAGTTCAGAGATTAAGACTCTGCCTCAAAAGCAGAAGGTCCTGAGTTGGGATCCCAGGTCCCAAATAAAAAATGTGAGGTAGAAATGGCAATGGCCTGAACTTCCAGCCCTGGTGGGCAGAGCTGAAAAATCCCAAGAGTGAAGTAAAATGGAGGTAGAAGCAATCCAGGATGACTCCCAAAGTCACCTGTGCTTTGGGAATCATCCTGGATTGCTCCTCCACAGGGATACACAGTGTTCTCTCCTCTCCCTCTCCCTCTCCCCCCCCCCTCCCTTCCTCTCTCTCTCTCTCTCTCACACACACACACAATAAATAAATAAAGTTTAAAAGTTGTTTAAAAAAAATCAAGACCTAGGGGCTTGAGAGGTGGCTCAGGGGTTAAGCCTCTGCCTTACAGGCGGAAGGTCCCGAGTTCAGATCCTAGACCCCACGTATAGACTCCAGCGGAAGCGGGGCGGCCTGTGTTTCCGGTTCTGGTAGGGCAGAGCCTGTGAATCCCGGGGCAGAGTAAACAAGGAGGACGTGGAGGCGTCCATGGTGGTTCCCGAATTCGTTCGTGGTTCTACACACACACACACACACACACACACACATATGCACACATGCACAATTGAATAAAAAAAAAAAAATCGAGACCTAGAGACATCAACAAGACCTTGAAGGAAAAGCGGGCAGAGAGGTGACCAGATGCCATTTAGTGCAACTGCCTCAATTTATAGCTGAGGCGACGAGCTGGGGGAGGCAGAGTGCAGCCCTTCTGTCCTGGCCCAACGCGCTCTCTGTCCAGCCTGCCATCAGCTTCACCTTGCACACGTGGGTCTCTCAGAACCTGGCCTTTCTCTCCCTCTGCACAGTACAGATGCTCCTGGTCACACATCTGTAACTTCATTAACCTGCACCTGACGACTGATCCTCATGGAATGTACTTAGAATGATCTGAAGAGTTAAACCAAAACCAACAGTACCTGGGCCTCACCATAGATCAGTTAACTCTGAACTTCTGCCATGAAGCCCAGGTGTTGGAATTTAAGAGCTCTCCAGCTAACTGTGTGACTGGAACACACAGGCAGGTTGAGACCCACTGGATTGGAGACGAGGAGAAAAGCAAGCGTGAGAAACTGATTTTACAAGCCAATAATCAGGGCCAATGTTCTAGGAACAAAAGGAAATGATGTTAATGTGTTCTGAGAGGCAAAACTTCCCAAAATG
Organism: Typhlomys cinereus; assembly: GCA_023101885.1. Lineage (NCBI taxonomy): Eukaryota > Metazoa > Chordata > Mammalia > Rodentia > Platacanthomyidae > Typhlomys > Typhlomys cinereus. The sequence goes on along the minus strand of JALPQD010000292.1, from coordinate 690,582 downwards.
AACAAGCATCATTTGGTTAGAAGGCCTATGTTCTTGCTGAAGTTATCTTTCTAAATAAAGATTTAATCATACCTTATCATTGCCACCTACCATCTACGGAACAGAGTCAAATCCACTGTAATGCAGGCATCCAACACCCAGCCTGGCCCTACCAACCTCTCCAGTATCCTGCTACTCACTCTTAGACACCATCCACAACAGCTGCATGGAACACTGACTAACATGTGCACATAATGCACTTGACATACATTATCTTATTAAATTCTTTCAGCATTCCTATAATAGAGAAGGGTGCTATTTATTTTCTTGCATGGTGAGGATTATTAAGCCACAGAATGAGTAATGATTGTTCAGTGGGTAAGAGTGCTTGCTGCACAAGCATGAGGACTAAGTTCAAATCCTCAGCATCCACATAAAAAGGCAGACGCAGGGCTGCTGGAGGGATGGCTCAGGGGTTACACCTTTGCCTCTCAAGCAGAAGGTCCTGAGTTTGGATGCCAGATTCCACGTAAAAACTCCAGGCCAACATGGGGGCAGCCTGTACTTCCACCTAGGTGGAGCAGGGGAACTCCAGAGCGAAGTAAAAAGAAGGTAGCAAAATCCAGAGTGATTCTCAAAGTCACCCCTGGGCCTCAACAGGTACACATAGTGCCCTCTGATGCACACAGACACACACAGACACAGACACACATACAGACACACACACACAGACACACACACACACATATGCAAAAAAAAAAAGGCAGGTGTGGTCATGAGTATCTCTAACCCCAATGCTGTGGGGTGGAAACAGGAGAAATGCTAGAACCTGCTAGCTGCCAGTCTAGCTCCAGATTCAGTGAGAGACCCTATCTCAATGGGTGATAGAGCAGAATACCTGACATTAGCCTCTGGTGTCCACATGCATACATGTGTGCTCACACAGACACAGGTGTGCTCACAGAGGCATACATACTACATACACACACACACACACACACACACACACACACACACACACACAGAAACAGAGAAAGAGAGAAAGGAGAGAAAGGAGGAAGAGAGAGAGACTTGAAATTTGTCCAAAGACACTCCTCGCATGGAACCAGGAGTGAAAGCCATGTAATCTAGTCTGGTTCCAGGTCTGTGGTCATAACATAACCATGTTCCCCACTGCTCACTCTAGGACAAAAACTGCGTTAGGCGCAGCAGGCAAAGAGATGGGAAGCAAGAGTTCTCATTCCTGCAAAAGTAGGCAGGGGTGCAGAGAAGCCTCTGGGAGAAGACCACCTTCAGGGCAGACAGAGAGAAACCCAAGCTGAAAGCTAAAGGTCTTGGGGTGAGTGAAAGGAAGGAAGAGAAGGTGCAGGAGAAAGAAGAATGCTTCAAGGAGGGAAGAAAGGGTTTGGAGGATGGAAAACGAGAAGGAATGGCAGAGAGCATTCAGCGCGGCTGAAGCCCAAGGGCTTCTCACCTGCTGCTGGCGGGCGCCGACGCCCTCAGGGTAGAGGTGCCTGTGCGAGTGCAGGTAGCCCATGGCCATGCGGAGGTTCTTCACGGTGATCACAGAGCCGTAGGCCAGGTCTAGAGGACGGGAGGCAACCACAGATGAGTGGACAGCTAGAGGCTGTGACTGCCTGGGGGCTTCCCCAGACCTCACACCCCCTCTTGGCGACTCCCCGGGCCCAGGCCTGTCTAAGCAGGAGGCCTGGTTTCCTTCTCAACTCCGTGGGAACAAATTCAAGAGAAAGCTCCCCACATACCCTCACTTGAGCCCTTCCCTCTTTCCTAAGGACTTCAGGAAATGTGGGTGCTGACACGGTAGTTATCAAAGCACTGTTTGTTACAGTACAAGATCAGAAATAGGCCATGTGTCCCCAGGAACAAAGAAGGATAAAGCATCTTTTCTTTGTTTGGTATATTCTTTAAGATACACCGTGATGACAAAATGTTAAAATAGATTCTCTCTCTCTCTCTCTGTCTTTTTGTGCTTTCTCAATCTAGTAACATCTGAAATTATAGTTCAATGATTTTTTTTTTTTTTTAACCCTGAATTAAGTGAAAACGCACAGAATAAGGTACTTCGCCTAGAGCATCCCCCTGCAGGCCTGGGCAGAAGAAGCCTCTTTCTCTTCCTACTGTCCCTCTTCTCAGTGCTGTGTAGTCTGGCTGTCCCGTCATTACCACGCACTCTCTGCCTGTGACTGCTATTCATCAGTCACACACGAGACTGTATCTACTACACACAAGAGCCAAAGTTGGAGGAGGCCTGGCTGTGGCTTCATACGCGGCCAAGGTGTGCCAACATGTGACACAGTGGTAGTCTCCAACAGAAAAGGACAAATTCTCCAGCCTGAAACAAAAACACTACTTGCTGGGAGAGACAGCTGACCTACACTTTTAAACTGTGAGGAGGAATCTGCTAAATGCTACACTCCGTTTCTCTACGATCCCACGCAGGCCAGCACCTGCAGCCCTACGATCCCACGCAGGCCAGCACCTGCCGCCCTGCACACTGGTGACCACTTCTGCTTCTTCAGCCCACACTCCCTCGCGGACTGCCCCTCCACCAGCGCTCTCTCATTCCTCTTCCTCCCGCCTCCCAACAACCGGGTCTGTTCTTCCTTCCGGTTCCTGTGCAACTGCTACCGCAACAACTACTCCTTCACCTGGCTGGTTCTACCCCTGAAACATCAGCCCTGGGCCCCGCTGAACAAATTTCAGCTCGAAGCAACTTCTCTATTGAGGAACTCCACATTATTGTCTTTCCAAACCAGTGCTTTCTCTTTCTTTCCTACTTCTCGCTCCTCTCTCAGTCTGCAGAGCCGGCTGGATTCAAGTCGCAGTGTAAGGCAAAGAGAGACGGAGGGAAGCAAGACACCATCCCTCTACTCAGAGCCTCGGTGACATCTTCCTTTCTCTGCTTCCATGCCTGGTCCTCCCTTATGTCCCTGGTGGCCACTACCCTGACCCCAGCTACAACCCTGCAGTCCCAGAGGACGGCCTGCCTCCATTCCCATCCCTCCCTTCAGCAGCCGTTCTACATTCCCACTGTGCGAGCTCCCCCTGCACAGGCTTCCTGGCCTCCTGCCTGCTCAGAGATTCCCGCCGGGTCCCCAGGACCTTAAGCACACATCCCAACCCAGGCATCTGGGCCCAAGCTACCTTCTCAAACTGGCAGTTCTGGGTTCTGCATGTGATCTGCGCCTTGGGTTTTACCCTGAGCTCAGCTTCGATCATGCCACCCTCTCTCAGAGGACTGTGCTTCCCCTCTCACGTGCTGCAATCTACCCTCCTTCCAGGGCCCAATTCTAAGACACGCCTCTCTCCACACATACGTGGAATCCTCTTGAACTACACAGACTTCTTGAACCCTTCCATCCCAGCACTGCGCTCTTTATGCACAGAACGCACACACTTACGACGCGTGCAGATGCCACATCGGTGCCTCCCGAGTGAACAACTAACTGTTAATTACAACTATGGCGGCCCACGAATGTCCCGAGGGGACCTTTCTCTGCCACCAGATTCTCTTGGAATGATCTTCTTCCAGAGCTGGCTTTGACAGACACAGAAGTTTTTCCTCATAGTCAAAGAACTTTGGAAAAATCCACGTACTATCCCAGCTCGGTCTTGAGTATTCTTACTGTAACACTGGTCTTTCTCCCAGCTGCCATCTACAGGCTAAAGTGACTCAGATTCCAGATTAGTCTTTTCCATTTCAACTCCCAAGGGACATCCCCCCCACCCTGCTGCCCTCCTGCCTATGTGAATGCTCAGCCCACTCACGTTCAGGGATGGAAGCATTGTGAAGGCTGTTTCCTGCCAGCCGGGCTTGGAAGGCAGAACTAAAGAAGCCATCTCCAGGACCACTGTGGTGAAAGGAGAAGCAGAGAGGAGTCAAGTTAAAGGGGCAAACAATCATTTCTCAGGAGCCCTCCCTTAATTTAAAAGGAGACTGAGAGATAGCGTGGTTTCATGAGATAGACATGGGGGAAGGAACTGGAGAAACTGAATCCAAACCCCAGCTAGTCACTCACTAGCTGTATAACCTGGGCAGTGTTTCTAATGGCTTCAGTTCATTTTCAGTTTCAAAAGAATTCACCAATGATGGTAATGGAGATCATGTGAACACTTCCTGCTTAATTGCTATGCACTAAATGGAAACTATTGCTGTTGGTGTCCTAGTTACCAGTCTCCCTGGCCCACTGCACACCATGTGGTGCCTACCCTTGTCAAGGACAAAGGACTCCCATTAGAGAAAAGGGTCACTCTGGCTTTTAGGAAATTCTCTTCTCTCAGGTCAAGGTGTGGTGTTCTGAGTCCTTGGGATATGCAAAAGCTAAAACACTAGAGGGAAAGAAACAGAGAAAAGTTCCCTCTTCATCTTAACCTCAGGCCCAGAAAACCGCACAGCTCACCCATGCCTCAGAAGTCAGGAAGACCAGGAGGCAAGAGGCCGGAAGGCTGTGGTGTTACCTTTTATTAAGCACCATGACATGAACGGCAAAAATGGTCACGTAGAGCACCAGGGGCAGCACTATGAGGCACAGGATGCGAGCGGTCAGATGTTTCCCCATGGTCACCTGCAAACAACCCGGCACAGGAGGTGAGCACGTGGAAGCTTTCATACGTGTCATTATCATACACACCACACACGCACACGCACACGCACACACAGCCCACCAGAGAGAATAACTAGGAAAACCTCCATCTTTCCTTTTATATCCCCCTCCGCTCAAAGAGCCAAGCAGTGCAGGGGCTCCCAGGGGTCACTTCCCTGCTGCCCCCCCCAGGCCCTGAGCAGCACTGTGGACCAGGCTGTGCCGCCCCCCAGAGCCTTCCAGGCTCACTGCACTGCAGCTGCCCCGTGCTTCCTGCACGTGCCAGTCAAGCGCACGCCCAGCTGTTCCCTGCTTCCACCTCAGACGCCAGCTTCTCCCCGTGGCCCCCCTAGAGCACAGAGCCAGGGTCAGGGCCTCCTTGGCTCTCACAGCACCTGCTCACAGGACTACAATAGTCCGCCCTCACATCCTTTCCAGTTTACCTCTCTCTCCACGGATTCTAGAGGACAAGGAGCATGTGTTCGAAATCTGCACATTCCCAATACTTTGTGCTTAGTAAATGGTCTCTATGTATTTTTCTGAATGAATGTTTTGGAAATTTGGTTACTAACTGAGACCTGGAGCCAATCTCGAGTCCAGCACCTCCCTCTCACCACCTAAGTGCTGCCTTAGGACTTTGGGAAAGTTACTGTTTCTCTACGTCTCAACTTCCTCATTTGTAATTCAGGGCAGTATCTACCTACCTCAGAACTGTTATGACCCATTAATGAATAATGAAGATAAACCATTTTGCATAGTGCCTGGCACTGAGTCAACGTGTAATAAGTAATATTGTAATAAACCTAACAATTTTTCCTGACCTTCCAAATATGGAGAGTCTGGGTCAGGAAAGAGAAACTATGAGTTAAGAATCATCCTTCTCTTTTACCTAAGTTCTCATAGATTTGCAAGAGTCTGGCTAGACAGAATCCCCTATCTGAATAATTTGTAGAACATTCCAAAGAAATTATAGGAAAAAAAATCAAAAGAAAATTTCAAGGTTGTTGCTCTATCTTTCACCTTTCTACCTCTCCAGCCCCTCAGCTAGGCCCACTTCTTGATGCCCTGGACAAGCTGGGCCCAGCCCAGCCAGATTACAAGACACAGCAACTCCTAAACCCATGGCAGAAGCAGAGAAAGGCCACCAATTCTTGCTGAGCAACCCTAGAGAGTAAAGGAATGTCTGAAAGCACTTGAGTTCTCACCAGTGAAAGGCTGAGGTCTCCAAGCAGGTGCCAAAGGTCTGAAATGGTGTTCAACCCCACTTGAAGGATGATAAAGAGGCCAACGAACTTGACCCCTAATGCACCAGCAAGACTGATGCCAGTCAGACTCAGCCAGAACCACCAAGGGGCAGAGAAAGGCCTGGAAACCAACAAGACAAAGAGTTCAGTTTGGCAGGCAGAACCAAACTGGAAAGCTAGAGCAACAGTGGGGCAGGACTCAGAGGGGCTGTGCTGTGCCCTGCCAGTTCCTAACCCAGGGACCAAGGAACATGCGTTCCGTGAGCCCCGAAGCTACAGGAAAGCCAAGTGTCAAGAGTGAGCACAAAGCACACGGCACCCCAGTGACAAGTCATGGAGAAGGACAAGTTTGCTGGTCTCAGGCAGGCTTGCCTTCATGTCACCTCTGGACCTGCCAAAGCCATCATTTAGAAAGGGCTTATTCCGTGCCAGGTACCAGTTCCAAGTACTGTGCACGTGTAAACTCTTCTACTCCTCATCACAGCCCCATGAGGTAGAACATATCATCCTCTTCTTATACACAAGAAAACTGGGGTGCAGAGAAGGCAAGCAATACAGCCAGCAAGTGGAGCTCAGCTCCAACCTACACAGTTTATCCAAGGTTAAGTCTCCCAACTGTTTTGCTGCAGTAATGGCACCTAGTGCATTGCAGCCAATTCTCTGGTGATCTGACGGCCCCCGTTAGAATGAATGCTTATTAAACCAAACACCTCTGACCTTCTGTCTCCTAGCGTAGTACCTGGCACACAGTATGTATTCAAGAAGCGGTAGATAGAGTGGAGATGTGATTCAATGGCAGAGGTTTTCTGGGCATTTGTGAAACCCTGGGCTCAATCTCCAGCACCACAGGGGGAAAAAAAGGTAGACGGATATAGATGCAGAAGAAGATAACTCAAAACTAGAATGGTAGGGAGACACTGGCTATTCTGGTACTAATTAGCATAAAATGGGGCTGCTTTCTGAAACAGCCTAGGAGGAGCCAGATCTTGTGCATATACAGTATTCTGAATGCAATAAAAAACCTATTCTGCTCTCTCAGAGGCAGAAGGATGATCTGGAAAAGCAAACATTCTGGAATCAGACAGACTTCAGATCAGCTACAGAACTGACTTGGCTGGTATGGGCAGCCCTGGATGGAGCCTTCAGGAGGAGACAAACAGCTGTGAGGCAACATCCATTGGTGCCTTCTCCTCCAGGGCGGGGAACACACTGTCCCAGACTCCTAGACCGCACGAGGGGCTCATAAACTTATAAGGCATGGGCGAGAAGAAAGCAATAAGACCCCTCTATAATACCCATAAATTCTTACAAATGGTACATCTATTTTAAACCTAATACTACTACTCTCAAAAAAGATAATTGGCATTTTCTCAGTTGCATATAGAGCAAAACTAAAAGTACCTACAGAAAATATTTTACAATAAAATTTTCATGATTTAAAAAACAAATGAATGAAACATGCTCATCTTAAACTCGGCTTAAAGATAAGGCCTGGGACCCTCCCCACCTAACATGGAGTCTCTGACCTGTTGGCGCAGGAGTTGTACTTGACCATGCTCAGCATGGCAGCCATGATGAAGAACATCAGGATAGGGTCAAGGAGGATGTACTGGGACAGAGTGAGACATCCGGTGTCTGAAAAACATGAGGCTGCCGTCAAAATGCATAGCAACAAAGACAGAAATCCCTGAAATCATGTTCTATGTGAGGGACAGTCCCCCTTGCCACATCTGTAGTCAAGACTGGGTGGTCTCTGAGTCGCCACTATATCGTCAGAGAAAAGGGTACAGCTTTGGGGCAGAGAGGAGCCCAATAAGTCAGTATCTGACACTGCCTCTAGACCCTAAGCCCATAGAGATCCACGCCATTCATTCAGAGCAGCACTGAGACCTTCCCTCACTTTCACCATCAAAAACAGGTTAAGCCCTGTATCTCTATTGTCTTTACATAAAGTCTCTATTAATATCCATTTCCTACATAAGCACCAGACCAATTTTTTAAAAGCTTATATCATATTCCTGCTTAGATTCTCCAGTGTCTTTTTATCTCACTGAAGCAAATTCTGATGATGGCTGCCAACCCTTCTTCACCTCCCGACTTATCCAAACTTATCCTGACCCTCTGCAGTTCACCCACTCCCCTCTTGCCATATCGGACTTCTTGATGTTACTGATTTCTTGAAGCCAAACACTGGGACTAACTGCACAGAATGTTCCCTCTGCCTGAACATTCTTCCCCCAGACCTGTGAATGACGGACCCTGTTACACGCAGGCCTCGGTGCTACCTTCTCAGGGAGCTCGTCAATCCTATCCGACCTTGCTCACTTGTCTGCCCTACTACAGGGCATGCACCATGAGGGCAGTATCTTATCAATCCTCCACGGCCTCAAAAAGTGGCTTGGCACAGGGCAAGTGCCTAGAAAATAGTGTTGGGTGGAAAACAAAGAAATGACTGAATAGATAACTGAAGAGGACCAAATATACAAAAAGTTACCAATCCTCTACAAGGAGAGTCTATATTCCTGCAGCATATTCATCAAAGCAAAGCCAAAGATCCACCAGAACAAGCCCCAAACACCTATCAGGTCTGGTCTAGACGCCTTTGCTGTCAAGCACTATAAAGTCATGACTCACTCACTTTCAGAAGAACAAGGTCAACAACAGACACGATTTCTCCAGTCAACCATCATTTATCCACGTGAGCATCCACAGAAAATGTTTATCCCGTGTTTCATAAATCCTTCTGGAGCATCTTGCCCTCTCATCATTTATAGTGGAAGTTTAGGGAATGTAAATTAACTGTAATAAAGCTTCCTTCAAAAACAAGTACATACAAATACACAAGTCTTATCCACTTCAAACTCAAACGCAAGAAAGTCAGAATCCATTCCTTTGAAATAACAAGAATTTAGATGCTTGTTACCTAGAAGTATTTATACATGTAAGTGTTACTGGTGAATTGAGATCTGCAATACATTTTACCCAGTCCTAAAGTTAATTAGGAACCAGATCCACAGATGTGATGCTTGAATGTACTCGCTTCCAGCCCCCTTCAGGGTGTGGTAGTTCAACTTCTAAAACAAGTGGGACAAGACAACTTACCAAAGGTGAGAAGGGCGGCAGTGAGCAGTGCTGCTGGGAGGGACTTGGACATATCCAGTACAGTGAGGTAGGCGAAAGGGATCAGCCAAGACCCGAGGAAGGCACAGAACTGTGGAAGGACAGAGAAGCTGTCAAATAACACGCTGCTCTGGTAAACCAATGTTTAAGAGGACTATGACGAAGGCATGACTAAGGTAATCTAAAATCACCAAGAATAAGCAAGGCAGAGTAACAGTGAAGTCACATCAAGCAGTATGCATGCTCCCTCAGAGCTGCAACACATGCCTGGCCGTGACCCTGAGAGAGTTACTATCTCCTATCTGCCTCTCCACCAGTGCAACGTGACAAAGCAGAGTTTCTACAGCACAGGTAGGAACTCTGAAGATTCAATGGGTTAAAGGTTTATCAATACACACAAAGTATTTGACCAACATTAGAGTCTAGCACAAAACTGGGAACAAATTGAGATGTACTCCTTGCAGATATCTTAATAGTTTAGAGAATTCTCGTGTTATTCCCACTGTGTCTCCCTGGTTATTTGTTTCTGGCGCAACAGGAACCTTTCTTTAATTTTCAGGACACATTGTAAACTTTGAAAACACTGTTCAAGAATAAGAGACTATGGGGGCTGGAGAGGTGGCTCAGGGGTTAAGCCTCTGCCTTGCAGGTGGAAGGTCCTGAGTTCGGATCCTAGACCCCACGTGTAGACACAGGGCAGAAGCGGGGCGGCCTGCGCTTCTTGTCCTGGTAGGGCGGAGCCTGTGAATCCCGGGGCAGAGTAAACAAGGAGGAGGTGGAGGCGTCCATGGTGGTTCCCGAATTCGCCCGTGGTTCTACACACACACACACACACACACACACACACACACACACATACATGCAAAATTGAATAAATAATAAATAATTAAAAAAAAAGAATAAGAGACTACGGAATCCTCAACCCTAAACAAGAAGCCCACATCAAGGAGCACCGCACAAAGAGCTGCTGCACCCAAGAAGACATTACTGCAGCTGTGTCTACTCGCAAGACCTGCGAAAGATCTGACTATGAAAGGGAATCTCAAGAGCCTTCACAGCTCCTGGGTTAGACTATGAGGGTTAATACCAGATGGGGGAAGAGGAGCTACTGTCCTCAATGGTGTCCCCACTGATGTATCCTCCTTGCTTTAGAAAGTGGTCAGGTACATGCCAGTATGGGCAACCAAGATGAAACTCAGTGGGCCACACATGCAAAAAAGACATGAAAGTTTGAGGGAGATTGGCTGGGAAGATCTACACTGGGAGAAGGACATGAGGAAATAGGACTGGGGAATAAGGGAAGAAAATATCATAAATTCATTGTATTCATGTATAAATGGTCAAAGAATAAAAATAAAGAAAAAGAAAAAATACTCAACATTTCACTGTCTGGAGGTTTACTGTCTTTAAATCTACAGCCCTCTTCCATCCTCCCACTCTGCCCATAACAGTAAATAGACAAGCCTGGGGTAATAAAACACTCTTCCATTTGAGTTGTCACTTTTGTAAACAGAAAACATGCCCTCATGTGAAAGAGAATAAATCACACTATTTTATTTGTCCCTGTTGATTTCCACAGCAAGTCCACATGAGTCAGGCCTATATCAAATCATGTGGTAGTCAAGAGTGTTTAAGAAAACATTGAATCACTTAAGAATATGAACTCAAGGGAGGGGCACTCCTTGCTCAGTATGACAGGGCAGAATGGTGCAGACCATCCAGTGACTGGCCCGAGTAAGCACACTGTCACTTATTTAAAAAGCTTGAAAATCTCAAGGAAAGAGGCTTGTGAATGTAAGCTGCTCAAGAGCTGCAGGGTGGAGGTTGGCTTCTCCATGTTCCACTAAGTTATGCTGGGAATCGGGGCAAGAAGGACTGGACAGGCACACAGTCTCCCTTAAAATAAGACTTGTGTGTCACTACTTCCTTTGGGGCAGTAACCCCAGTAACAGTGTGGGGATGCCAAAACCTTAAGGAACAGCTAGCAGAGGAGGCCAATGCCCAAGTGCTGCGGCTGCAGAGGCAGGAGAAGCCACGCGCCAGCAACCGAGATGCACACTACTGGCTGCCGGAGGCAGGGCTGCTCTCCAGGCTCAGCGACACTCACCAGGAGTGTCTCTCCAGGCCCGGCGTTAGCTGCCGCTTCCCTTTCCCCGCCCTTTCCCACTCTAGTTCTACATGTGCACAGCTCTCCACTTCCCACTCGCCCAAAGCCGCTGTATCTCCACCTGCTGTACTGCAGGGCTTCCAACGTCAGCCTATATAAAGTCAGAAGCCTTACTCCTCTCATCCCCAGGTAGCTGTGCTGCTCGTATTTGTCCCCAGGCTTCTGGAACAAAAAAGTGCCATCATATCCACTCAGGTAGCCAGCAAGACCAATCAGCATCTGAGGAGAGAAGAATGAGTGAAAAGATGAGAACCTGGGAGAAGATTCCTCCATCCCCAGCTTCCCTTCAGCTGCGCCCATGGCCTTGGCCTCCAAGAACAACTGCGCATACAAGTGGCCAGTGTGACGTTTTCTCCTGCAGCTGCTGTAAAGAATCTTTTGTCTAAAGAGCTCATCGCTTGAAACAAATACTCTCTTGTGTCACTGCTGAGATTTTGGGGACAGCGTAGACACTTAGAGAGAAAAACACTCCAGTAAGTTGAAGGGTAGGGTCCGCGAGGGGCTCTCATATTCAGCCTCTTTTCATTTGTTATGAAATAAAACATGACAGTTCTTGGGGGATGTCTACTGAAAGGAAAATGAGGTTTGAAACTATAACGAAGAAGGAGCAAAATGACTAGCTACACGCCAAAAACAAGAAGAGAAGAAAACAAGAAAGAGAACGCAAAGACAGGGATCTTCCCCAGAGAGCGAGATTAAATGATGCTGGTTTCCCTGTCTGCAAAACAGAGGCATGGCAGTGCCTGCGCAGACTGTCCCGAGCTTGCAGGAAGCAGGACTGTTCTTATTGCATGTACGGCCGACAGGAAAGGCACAGCATTCTTTATTCTTCTCTGGACTCAAATCAGCTTCCTATCAGCCAGCTCGCCCTGCCTATTCCTCTGCAGCTTTACCCGCAAGGATGTTTGCCCCTGGCGCCTGGCCCACCGTCTCATGCTTCCTTAGGCCAACCTGACAGACCCTCTGTCCCCAACTCGTGTCTTCATCCCACGGGCGACTTGCTCGGGGTTCACGCCCCCACTTTATCGCCGGCACATTCCTGTCTCCTTGGTGCTGCAGATCTCCAACTCCAGTTAGGAAGACAGGCTTGAGTCAATGCCAGGGCTGAGCCACCAGCTCCCCAGGGGTTTGTTTTTAAAGGAGGAAACTCCTGACTGCAGAAGAGGGCAGTGTATGTTGGGCACAGGAGAGGAAACAAGTTCAGCTTCCATATGGACACTCAGCTCCCTAAGCTATTTTTCCTTTGTGTAGTATATTCTTTCTATTTCTATTTTAAAATTGAAATAAAATTCATGGTTTTAAAATGTACATTTGGTAGTTTTAAGACCATTCACAAGGTTGCACAACCATCATTACGATGTAATTCCAGAACATTAGTCCAAGAAGAAACTCCCTTGTTTCAGGGAACATTCTTTTAGGGGGGAACAATAGTCTACTGTATAGATATATTTCATTTGTTTATCTACAGTTGATGGGTCCTCGCCTCTATTTCTGAGTCAGAGGATCCCTAAAAACATCCAAAAATTTCTATTGGAGAATTCTTTTTTTAAAAAAATTATTTGTTTGTTTGTTTGTTTATTTATTTATTTCCGCTCATACAAACTTAATAGGTATGCCAGTCTTCTCCCTCCCTCCACCCCTCCCTGGACCCCCTAGCTCCCTCCCTATTAAAGAAGAATTCTATGGAATTGTCAAGAAATTTCAAGTCCAGGAATTGGGTCTGGGGCCAATACTGGCTCCAGCCAGATGAGGGATCTGTGAATTATCACACTGCTTACCTTTCCCAGAGGTGGGTGCACATCAAAGAAAAAGGTACGGTTGATGTAGTAACTTCCCATTTTTCCAAAGTGAGTCTCATCCCAACTACAGAAATACAAAAAGTCTTAATAAATCATAGTTAAAGTTATAGCTAAAACCAAAGATCATGGGTTTCAGGCACTTAATATACAAGTTCGATCAAAAACATAAACCTGAGCTGGAGAGATGGCTCAGGGGTTAAGCCTCTGCCTTGCAAGCAGGAAGTCCTGAGTTCAGATCCTGGATCCCACATAAAAATGCCAGGAAGAAATGGTGGCATCTTGCACTCCTGGCCCTGGAAGGCAGAGCCTGGGAAATTCCAAAGCAAAGAAGAGGTAGTGCAATCCAGGGTGGTTCATGAAGTCACTCTCAGGCCTGCATAGGCAAACACAGTGCCATCTGATACACACACACACACACAAATAATAAATTAAAAAATATAAACTTGTGACAGTGATTTGAGGAATGTGTTAGTAAATTGGCTATTAATCTTCATTTAGGAAAATATGAAAGGTTAACAAATTTTTCTAACCAGTTACCATAGATTTATTTTTATTCTGTATCTTGAATTTCTACATACTTTAAAATAGTTTTCCTATAATGTGGAAATGTTTTAAGAGTAGTCTTCCAAGTTTAATAACTTCTAACTCTGAAACTATGTTTGCTATTAGAATGTACATTATTACATCTTTGGGCTTCAGATCAGAGAAAGCTTCAGGTGAGATTATCATAGGAGAATCAGCTTTTACTCATCAACCTACTGACTGCTCTAATATTATTAAAATGACTATCCAGGGCTGGAGAGCTGGCTCGGGGTTTAAGCCTCTGCATCGAAAGCAAAGGACCTGAGTACAGACCCCAGATCCCATGTAAAAACACAGGATGGAAATGGCGGTGGACTGAACTTCCAACTCTGAAGGTGGAGCCTGGGGAACTCCAGAGCAAAGCAGAGAGGAGGAAGATTCCTGAAGTCACCCTTGGGCCTCAATGGATACACACACACACACACACACACACACACACACAGAGAGAGAGAGAGAGAGAGAGAAGAAGGAAGGAAGGAAGGAAGGAAGGAAGGAAGGAAGGAAGGAAGGAAGGAAGGAAGGAAGGAAGGAAGGAAGGAAGGAAGGAAGGAAGGAAGGAAGGAAAGAAGGAAGATGACCATTTGATAGAAAAGCTGTTTCCTCACTACGGGTACATCTAACCCCCATGCTCACATCACATTGCCCAACGTGATGTGAAGTCATGTTCTTCCTACAACATTAATCTTTTTATACCTACGGTAGGACTTTGGCAAGACAGTCGTACCATCCAGCAGTGCCTGGTCATATCTGCTTGACATTTCCTTCCTGATGCTCAAAAGGTTGCTTTCCAGTGATCGTGCCCAGGTCACGTTCCACGACCTTCTACATAGGGGTGATGGTGGGGGACAGTTCTCTATTTATTTATTTATTTATTTGGGCACTGCAGGTCCAACAGACAGGCAAAAGAGTAGCCTTGCTTCTGCGTCTGCCAAGTCCACTGGCTGACATGGGATGAGGAGAGCAGCACGATGACTGAAGACAGAATCAGCTTCAGAGCAGTGCGGCAAGAAAGAAGAGATCCGCTCTCAGTTCCACCACTGGCTAATGATGCAACATGACAAAGCCACTCTCTCCAGCCTTCTCTCTCATCAACACAACAGAAGCGATGCTAATATTTGTCCAACATTTGCTATTAGTCTTTAAGTCTGTTTAGAAACAGACTGATGAAAGAACGCGGGATGCTTATTTCAAAGTTTCTCAGGTAAAATCAGCAGTAATGTATATGCTTCCTCCTGACTGTCACTGCTTGTGTCAGGGGTTTTCAAGCAGGGGTTTTGTTAGGCTCTGTTCCTACAGGCCTTGCAGGGTATGCCAAGAATGCAGGATCCTGACCCACGTGTACCCAGCCATTTCTCATTGTGGCAAGCAGTGGCTGACCCTACAGAAGATGTAGTATGTCCCCATGGGGACAGCAGTCTGCTTACCACCTGCTGGTTTGACTTGAACCCGGGGTTAGATTTAATTCCCCAGCTGTCACGCACGCATTCATCCCTACCCCTTAACACTGCAGGAGTCATTGCATGGGATTCCAGGGTCTCAGCAGCAAGAAAAATAACAAATATACTGTAATCTTAGTATTCAGGAGGGTAAGGCAAGAGAATTAAAAGTTTGAGACCAGTCTGTTCTACATAGCAAAACCCTGTCTCAAAATCCAAATTAAACCAAACGCTGGAAGATCCTTGGATAAGCTTTGCTTACTGACTCAGAACAATTTTTCACCCTTTATGTGATTTTTTTTTAATGTGTGTGTATCAAAGGGCATTGTGTGTCCCTGTGGAGGATCAAGGATGGTTCCTTTTTGCTTTGCTCTGGGATTTCTCAGGCTCCACCTACCAGGGTCAGAAGAGCAGACCACCACCATTTTTTTTATATAAGACCCGGGATCTGAACTCAGGACCTTCTTCTTGGGAGGCAGAGACTTCATCTCTGAGCCATCTCTCCAGCCCTATGTGCACACTCTTTATACCCTCAGCTGCTTTAAAGAAGGTCATTCAAGGTGCATCAAGGTCTCCATGTCCCCCAAGGACATGTACACAGTCATGTCCCCAAGGCTGTACACACTCATATTAGGGAACTACAGGGCAGACAGGGACTTAAACTCAGACCTCTGTTATACAGGAACCCCTATTTCCACTGACCCAAACACATGGAAAGCGAGGATTTGGTTAGCCAGAATTAACAAAGGCATCAAATTCTGCAGGGAGATACAAGATTTAAAGAATAAGAGTCTTTAGACCCAGGGGAGAGAGTGACAGCCAGAGACAGCTAAAAGAGGACAAACACTTTCTACTTCCACAGCCAACATTCTCCAAACTCCAACCAGGAAATGGTTTTATGGAAAGTGCTACTCATTAGTTCAAAAATGGTTGGACTCTGGGCTGGAGAGATGGTTTAGGGGTTAAGACTCTGTCTCCCAAGCAAAAGGTCCTGAGTTCCAATCCCAGGACCCGTGTGAAAACGCCAGGCAGAAACTATAGCAGCCTGAACTTCCGGCCCTGGTGGGTGGAGCCTGGGAAATCCAGATTGAAGCAAGGAGGAGGTAGAAACAATCCAGGATGATTGCCTAAGTCACCCTTGGTCCTCCCCAAGGACACACGGTGCCCCCCCTTTCTCACACACACACACACACACACACACACACACACACACACAATAAATAAAGTATTTTTTAAAGGCTGAACTCAACTGGTAGGCTCTGAGCCAAGTCCCCAGTGGTTAAAGTGACCTCGTGGCTAAGAATCACTAGGTCACTTCAATGTAATACTGTTGTGGTGCCTGCTGCTGATTGTATAGCTTGTATTGTAACCGTGAAGTACCAAAGAGGATTGTCTTCCTCAAGGACTGCTGTGTAGAGATAATTCTGTTCCCCCCTGGTGTCCAGGATAAATAAACCCCTGGAAGGGAAGGTAAATCAGCTTTAAAGACTTAAAGGTGGGGCTGGAAGTAGCTCAGTCAGTAAAGTGCTTGCTGTGCAGACATGAGTACCTGAGTTTGAGTCCCCAGAAACCATGCAACAATTGGACATGCCAGCAAGTGCCTGCAACACCAGAACTGAAGAAGCAGAGACAGGCAGACCCCTTGCTGGCCAGACAGCCTAGCTAAATGGTTAAGCTCTAGGTGAGAGACCTAGTCTCTAAAACTAAGGTGGAAGACTAAGGAGATGGACCAATGGTTAAAGCACTTGTCATGTAAGCAAAAGGATCGGTGTTCAGATCACCAGATCCCATGTAAAATGCCAATGGTGACCTGCCTATAGTTCTGGCCTTGGAAGGCAGAGACTAAGAATCCCAGAGCAAGTTAGCTAGAGATATAAACCTTATCAGTAAGTTCTAAGTTTGATCAGACCTTGTCTCAAATAGAATAAATTGGAAGAATGATCAAGGATGAGTTCTAGTATCACTATTGGGCCTCTACATGCACATGCATGCACCGCCCCACACTCCACAGAAAATTACTTAATTAAAGTGTGGTGGAGAATGACTGAGGAAGACACGTGTGATTAACCTCTGGGCTCCATGTGCATACATGTATACCCATATTTACACGTACATGTGCATCACACGCACCCATATGCACGTGTCCACAGGTGCGCACACGCACACACATATGCACACATCTGGATGCAGCTGAATACATCTGTTGTTACCTCAGTACTGGGAAGGCAGAGATAAACAGATCCTTGGAGCTCACGAGCCAGCCAGCCTGGTTGAATCGGAGAGCTCCAGGTTCAGCGAGACCCCTATTTCAAAAATAAGGTGGACAGCAACACAACTCTGGGTGCTGACTATAATCAGGGCTGAAGCATCTGATATACCCACACTCCTATGGTCTGTGGAATCTGGTATTGTCAGGCACTGAACAGTCACCTCAGAAGGCAACTCAAAATATTCTGACTCTATCACTATCTCCTTGTTGACAGCTCAGAAAAGCAACCTGGACCTAATGCAATCATCCTCAGAAAGAGCCATCTCCTGTGAGCCACCAACTGGCTACTGATGTGGGGAAAGGAGTGGAACTATGCATGCAAGGTTTCCATGGTTTCTCTCTCTCTCTCTCTCTCTTTTTTTTTCTTAGAGAAACCCTAAATCTGCAGAGAAAGGGAAGGAAAAGTGACAGGATTCAAACTTAATTCTACCTCAGTTTTATGCATTGTTTTATTAGAGTGCCTTCCTTCAGACACTATGTTAGTGTGCAAGAAAAAAAAAAACAGTCTATGAATGTCTTACCATGTGACATGGGAATTGCATTCTTTTTTACTTGGAAAGTGGGTTTGTAATTATTGGCAATGATTACAAACACCAGAGTCATGGCTGAAGAGATGGCTCAAGGGTTAAGATTCTGCCTCACAAATATCCCAGGTCCCACATAAAAAATACCAGACAAAACCAGTGTAGCTTGCACTTCTGGCCTAGGAAATTCCAGAGTCTAGCAAAAAGGAGGTAGAAGCAACCCAGGATGATTCCCAAAGTCACCCTTGGTCCTCCACAGGGACACTCAGTGCCCTCTGACACACACACACACACACACACACAAAATAAAGTTTAAAAAATAAAGTCAATCTACACTCCTATACACAGGCCTTAGATAAAATTCCAGTTATTTGAAATAATATTTGTTCTCTACCTATACTTGTTCATGGGTGGCTGAATTTAGGATACTGAAGGGTACAGAATGAGGTTGGCCTCATTCTGATGCTTTAGAGTCCCACTGACAGTAGTTGCCTTAAATTCTGTATGACTGAACAAATTTGGCCCCTGTCTCCATCAGCCAGGCTAATCAGAATAGCTAACGTAGTTACCAATCATCATGAAAATCTGCTAGAAACCAAGGCAGTATATGATCGAGGGGTAATAATGGCTGTTGGGGAAGGCATTCCTACAGCAATGTCTTATGCATCCAAACGTTTTGCCACAGATGTCCTGTGTCACAGTTATTCTTTCTGCCTCTATGAGACAACACTCAGACTCAAGCAACTTAAGGAGAGAAAGGGAGGCTTATTGGCTTACAGTTCCAGAGCAGAGATACGGTTCATTAAGGTGGGAATCCCATAGCAGAAGGTGCGGCGGGCATCAGAAGCTGGAGGCCTCTCACGGAGGCAGAGAGAGCAAGCAGACTGCAAGAGCAGACTACTAGTGGGAAGAAGGGCGGGGCTAACTACCCTCGAGGCCTGCTTCCCTGCCTTTCTTCAGAAGGCTCCAGGTACTGTGCCATGACCTTCCCAAATGCTAACATCAGCTAAAAGGGCAAACACGTTGGAGGACAACTCACATTCCAACCATGACATCCTGATTGCATTTTACCTGGACCAAGTCTCCAAGTTGTGTTTGCAGAGAGCAACCCTGAAAGAGGGATGAGGTAATGTCTCCCACCAGGACAAAGAGTAGGCTTGTGTATTGCTTGTGATAAAACAGCTGGCCTTCTGTTGGGCTTGATGCAGAACGCAGAGTTATCTACTGGGCTTATAGTGTCATTCAGGAGGATTGGAAGGGCAAAAGAAATGAACTCCAAACATACTATCCACCTCACTTCCTGTAATAAAGTCCACCTGGAATACAGGAGTTACATCTTCTGCCAGGGGTCAAGCAACAGTAATGTTTCATGGCTAATTTATTGTTTTGCAAGTTAGGACAACACTGTGTGTTTGCTTGGGATTTATGTTTGACTAGTAAGTTCCATTGTGATACTGACGCTAGTTTCTCCTCGGTGATATTGAGAAAATACAGCATCACTTGTTATCCAGTCAAAACAGCTATTTCTTCTGGTGGAAAATCAAATTACTTTGTAAGCGTGGCTAAGGAAATCTGAGCAAGCCTCAAGCCAACACTGGGGTGGTAGAAAACAAAACCTTCTAGAAATAAACACAGTCTCACAGGACAGCACTTGGCTCATTTTCTGGAACCATGTCTGGATATCCCTATTTTATAGGATAAAGCACCAGCTAAGACTTTTCCTCTTTGCTGAAAACCAGGCCGTAGGAAACTCTGTAAAGCACTTTTAAGAGATAGAGTTGAAGGCTGCAAGATGAGAGAATCCAAAAGTCCCAGTACCCCGCGCCGGAGCAAGAACTCTCAGAATTTGGAACGAGTCGAAGGTCAACCCTCTGAAGCCTCAGTTTCCCCGCCGCGACGGGCTCGCCACTCCTCGAGTGGGTCCCGCCCCCTGCAGGCCCTCAAGCCAATCAGAGAGAGGCGTCCCCGCCTCCCAGTTGCCATGGTGCCCGCCCGGTTCCGCCCTCGCTCACCAGATGTGCGCCGGCTGATCCAGACGGTGAAAGCGGGTGGCGAAGGACAGCAGCGTGACCAGGGCCAGCACGGCCCAGCGGCCCGCCGCCGCCCAGCACCACGAGCTCCGCGCACGCCGTTTGGGGCTCCGCAGTGCAGCCGAGGGGGCCACGGCCCTGGCAGCCTGGGGCCCGCAGCGGCCCCTCCGGGGTCGCACCTCGGACCCTGCCAGGCCCCCGCCCACGGCCGGCGGCATCCTCGCCCTCTTGATCACCCTCCGGACGGGAGGCGCGCCGGGTCTGGCCCGCAGCCCTGCGAAGGACTCATAGGAGGGAGCCTCGAGGAGCCCTGGGATATGTAGTTCCCTGCGCTTGCCCCGGAGCACCGGGCCCCGGCCTCTGTACGGGGAGGGAAACGTGGCCGCCCGGGCCACTAGGAGGCGGCCCGAGGCGTAGAACATGGCGGGAGGCGGAGACGCCGAGGACCGAGAGGCCCGGACAGTTCACGGAACTGCAATTCCCGGCAGCGCCCGGGACGGGGGCGGGGCGGAGGGGCGGGGCCAGCCCCGAGCTGGAGAGAGGCCCATCCAGTGGGACCGCGGCTCGGCCGAGGCTCTGACGCGCCAAGTGTCGCTAGGCCGCAGCCATCCTCGAGTCCCGAGAGCGAACTTCCTTGGTTAGAAGAGCGGTCGCTCGACGTGCGAGATGCAAGTCGGCAAGGTCTGTGCCGCACATCCGGGGACGGGGCCCCCGCTGCTTAGAAACGCGAACAGCTAGGGGGCGGGGCCGAGCGCGCGCCGCTTCTCCGGCCTTTGGAGCCACGGCTCCCGGCGTGCAGTGCGCCACGCCGGCCGCTCTGCGCCTGCGCGCTGCCTACCGAGCGGTGGGAGCGGGCCCGAGAGGCCGGTCTGGGCAGGTGCTTGGCTCTCAGGCCCCACCTCCCCTCCGCTTGGAGTCCACAGGCCTCTTCTAGAACTTTCAGATGTAGTCTCTCGGCTTGCCCATTCCGTTGCGCTCCGCGTGCTTGTCTGGGCTGCTCATAAGGTATCAGACGACTCTTTCTAGCATGCATTCTTAAGATGCATCCAGCTGGTGGAAAGTTGCACCACTTGAATAGCGCAAATGGCAATCACTTGAGAAGCCCCTGCATTTCTTTGGTCTTATTATTTTGGTTATGTTTAATGAGACCGGATTACATGTGTGTCTCTGTACTTCCCTACGCCGGTTTTGAACTCCAGACCCTTCTACCTTAACCGCCCTTTATCTAGGGCTTCTGGGTTTTACATGCACTTCTCCTTTCCGGCCTAGATAATTAACCTATGTGGAAGGGGCAGAGAATCTGTTAATAAACGGTAGGGTTGAGCCTGGTGCATAGAATTTGAAAGCCATTAAGGGATGTGGCACGTTAAATAGGGGACGTTGCATCAGGCTAACAATGGATAGTTTCCCAGTTCCAAATGTGATTTTAGGAGTCTTAATCATGTAGGAGTCCGTTTAAATAGCTGGGGATGTGTGTAGCTTGGGAGTTTACCTAGCATGGGCTTGATTCCCTCCCATGACAAAAACAAAAATAAATAAATAAATAAAATTTGCTAAAATTATTAAAATGTTTATTTGAAGTGAAAACAATTCTTCCAGATGTGCTAATGAAATGGCAGCCTACCTGCAAAAAATGGACAGTCCAATGCAAAATAATCGGATTGGTTTGTACTCCCTTCTCCATCCCACCCAATCTGGTTCTTTCCATGGTTTGTTGTCTGTGCTGGACTGTGGTTCAAAAATATTCAATGGAAAATTCCAGAAATAAAGTTTTAAATTTCAGGACTGTCAGAGTAACGTCATGCAATCTTATATGGAACAGGACTCAATGAATTGTCCCTTTGTTTAGCATGTCCATGCCACATACATTACCCATCTGTTAGCCACTTAGTAGGCATCTTGATTATCAGCTAGGCTGTCAGGATTCCACAGTGCTGTGCAAGTAAATCTTACTTTATTAATTGCAAAAGCTCAAGACAATGAAGTTGGCATTTTTCTAACAGTATTAAGCAGTTGCAATTATTCTATTTCATCATTATTGTTAAACTGTTATGGTGCCTAATTTTTAAATTTAAGTATGTAAAAGAAAAATATAGAAAGGGTTTGGTGTAGTGCATGGTTTCAGACATCTTACTGGGGGGGGGAGGTCTTGGAAAGTATACCCTATAATAAAAAACTACTAACTATAGTTATCAGCAGTAAGAGAAGAAATAGAAATTGCCTAAGAGACTTCAGGCTTATGGGCCATAGTAGGGGCGGTAGCAGTTACCATGGCTTTGTTCACCTTTGTATAGTCATTAAGTGAAATGTTTCTTCAGTAATTCTAATCTCACATCTGCCACTGTCTGGTGGTCCGTGTCTATAGCACATGTCACACAGCCCTAGGGCTTCCCCCCTGACTAATAAGGAGAGAGATACATCTCCAAATAAAATCTAACTGGTTGCCCAACTTCTCCCCTCAGAAGATGCTTCCTGTCTAATTTGTCTTCTGCCAGAACCACTTCACTATCCCAACAGAAGATGCTAGCAAGAGAGGCTGGAACTCCTGAACTGGGAACAACATTGGAAGAGCCTAGATTCTCACCTGTGCCCTTGCCCCCCTCGAACGCTGGTAGCACAGGGATGGGAAAAGCTGGTTCAGATAGTATCTTGTTGTGGAGAGGTGGCAAGGGAGAGGGAGCTCAGGTGATAGAAGGAGGTGACCTGGGAAATTCTATCAAGTTCTGTCTCACTCTTATAGTCATGTGCCTGTGGGAAGATCTATTTGTTTTTAGGTCTTGTTTGAAATGCTGGTTACCCAAGAAGCACCAGAGAAATTGTCTTTGAGTCCCTTTAAATCTTAGATGATACATTCCAGGGGTCTGGAGGTGACAACAGAACAGTAGCCAAATGGGATTCACAGCAGACCAGAAAGGGCACACTCAGACTGAAGGAGGTCATCAGTTGTTACTACTTAAGAACCTAAATCCACTATCTCTAGAATTTTAAAGAGACAGGATTTATACATTAAATGTCCTGGTTTTAAAATGTTGACATTAGTTGAAACCCCTCACTTGCAATTATACTTATATTACTTCATATTGCATACCAGTAAATAATCATAAACTGAAAAAGCTATAACTAAAAAAATGCATTTAATGTTCCTAAACACTATAGTTAAGCCTAACCTGCCTTTAACACGCTCAGAACACTTTCATTAGCTTACAGTTGCATGAAGTACCAAGTTGTGCTTCAAGTACAAAAATGTTGACTATCTCTTGAATGCTGCACCCCACACCATGCTGGGGATGAAACCCAAGACTAGGCAAGTGTTCTCCCACTGGGGAGGTAGAGACCTTAGCTGGAAGCTAAGGAAGTCTACATCCCACCACCACTGACAGTCATCTTGTAATATGATAGGATGCAAAAAGCACTGGAGAAAAGTACACCATAGATTGTTGGTCGATCCTCTGTGAGAGCACAGAGCTAGCCGCAGCTCACTGCCACTGCCCAGCCACTGGAGGGAATTGCATGACCTGTCACCAGACTGGGAGAAGATCAAAATATGAAACACAGTTTCTAAACCAAATGTGCATCACTTTCCCTTCATTGTAAGCTCAAAAAATTATTGGGTAGGACTGCTAAGTCAGGGACTGTCTGTATTGTACAAATGAAATGTCTGCAACCTCACCTTTGGGGTGAACAGTGTATCTGCCAGTTACTTGTATGGAGTCAGGGCTTGAAGCATCAAAAATGAGAATCTCTTATCTTCCTACCAGGGCTGGAAAGAATTCTGCCATCACTTTAGGAGAGCTGTTTGTTTTTAAGCAAAGGACCTTGAGCTGGAGAGATGGCTCAGGGGTTAAGACTGCCTCATAAGCAGAAGAACCTGAGTTCAGATCCTGGATCCCATGTAAAAACACCAGGCAGGAATAAATGGTGGAAACCTATGCTTCTGACTCTGGATGGTGGAGCCTGGAAATTCCAGAACGAAGCAAAAATGAGGTGGAAGAGATCAAACATAATGCCCTAAGTCACCCTTGGTTCTCCACAGGGACACACAGTGCCCTCTGATACACACACACAGAGAGAGAGATTTAAAAAAAAAAAAAAAAAAAAAAGGCAAGGAATCTGAAGACTAGAGAAAATAAGGCCCCTTACATCTTGACACTGAGTATGCCAGCTCTCAGCCCGCTACACCAGAGACTACTTCACAGTCAGGCCATACGTCAGCCCACTGAACTTGGGCCCACTGAGAACCAGAGAAACTTTCCACAAGTTGGAAAGAGATGTGCTGTCTGACTAGAGTCCAAGGTTCCAACCCTGGTCTTGCCTAGCTGACTTCCCCATTGGTTCTCAGATCCACTCCTGGGATCCTCCCCGTCCCACAGCTCTGGAGGCATTGGGAGGCTAGGGGTCACCGCAGCACCACCATGACTGACAAGGTAAGGCAGGCACTTAAAAGCTGCTCCCTCCTGGGAGCCACAAGCGGGACCCCAGAGGCTCACAAGACTCCCAGGGCCCCTGACTGCCAGCTCTAAAGCAGCTCTGAGTTGCCCAGATGCGGCCCGAGGAACAAGGTCTGGTGCAATGAGAAGAAACTGGTGGTCAGAGTCCTTTTCCTGAGGGCCCGACACCTCCTCTCTACTAGGCCCCAAAGGCTGGAAACTTGGGATTCAGTTAACGTGCCCCTATCCTCTGTCTCCTCAGCCCATCCTCTATTCCTATTTCCGAAGCTCCTGCTCATGGAGAGTTCGAATTGGTAAGAGCTCAGTTGCTGGGAAGGGGCGGGTTGGGTGGCCCAGGCCAGTGCTTTATCCCAGCAACCAGCGTCTCTGGTTTCCTGGAACCCCTGTCTCTGAATGGCACCTCCACCTAGAAAGTCCAACAAGAGTCAGTGGGAGTAGGAGAAAAGGGGTTGTTTTTCCTGTCAGGACTGCCGCCTCCCACATGCTGCCCTCAAATGTCCCTTAGCAACTATGCCCAAAGCAGGCTCACAGAATCCAGAGGTCCCTGGTAACTGGCAGGGGAACAGCTGGCTTCCCTCTTCTTATCTTAATTAATCTGGCAAATCAAACAGAACGTTCAGTGCTGAGCACAGAGGCTTTGGGGGAGTATAAATTAGGACCCTCCCTCCCCAGGTTAAAGCAGCCGTGGCAAAGGTCACAGTCAGCAGTGCACGCTGAGGAAGGGCTCCGGGCTGAGTGCTTTCGTGTGCATGATTCCTTTTCGGTCTCCGTGACCCCAGAAAGGAGGGACTCTTCATTGCACAAAGGAGGAAACTGAGACAGGAGAAGGCTAAATAACTTACCCACAGTCCTGCAGCTAAGAGGCAGTCTGGCACTTGAATGATGTAGTCTGTCTGCAGAGTCTTTTTTTTTTTTTTTTTTTTGGTTTGATTTATTGCAGCCAAAATGGATGTTTTTAACTTCTTGCATGATGCTACTTGTTAGGAAAACTGAGGCACAGAGGCCCATTAAATTATTTGCCCAGAGCCACACATCTAGAAAAATGACAGTGATGAAATTTGAACCTAAGCAATCTGCCTCAGTCTTGCCCTAACTGCAAAGTCATCATCAGTCCTGTGGTTGGAGTTTATAGGGCCAGTAAGAAGAAAGACACCCCTTTCTCTGGCCCCTGAGCCTCTTCCCTGGGCATAGCCATAAGCCAGGGTAGTAAGAGCACTCGTAGGACTTGCACCCTTTGGCCTCTCCCTTGCAGCCCCGTCATTTTCAGTCTCCCGGGTAGAGCTGGCTATCACTGAGGCGTGTACTGACATTGCCCTGGAGGCACTGTCTCCTTGGGGAGGTGGAGAAAAGCCATCTCCTGACTCCTGTCTGGTCTCTTCTAGCGCTGGCCTTAAAAGGCATTGAGTATGAGATAGAACCCATCAACCTCATAAAGGATGGGGGGCAACAGGTAAGGAGGACACCCCTGGCCCACAGTGTGAGAATTGTACCTGGGGAAAGACGAGGGAGAAATAATATTCCTCTAAGAAACAAACCCACGTGCCATGGTCTCTATGGGTAGAGACTGCTGCTGGCTTCCCATGGTGGCCCAAGGTGGTAAACTGTGCAGCAGGAAGAGCCAGGGAGGGCCTGGGCGTGTAGGGTCAGTCGGCAACTCGAGTTCTCTAATGCTCCCCGGCATGAAGTGGATGGCAATGGATCTTGTCCCGTAGTGAGCCCCTGCTGCCAGCTGCCTTGGTGTGAGATGCAGGGAAAACTGCATCGCCATGTCACTGGGATGAAGCCCGTACGTCAGGGTTCTGGGATGCTGCATGTATCCCAGATGTTTGCCTGAGTTTAGGTATCAGGTTCTTCCCCAGGGAAGAGAAGTACAGACTGGCCTCAGGCTTGTGATTGTCCTGTGTGCCTGGTTCTGTTACAACCAATCGAGGCCATGCCACGCAGTCCATCAGGGCCTTGTCTCCACAGTTCTCTAAGGAATTTGAGACACTGAATCCCATGAAGCAAGTGCCAGCTCTGAAGATTGATGGAATCATCATTGGCCAGTCAGTGAGTAGAGGGGCTGGGGAGAAGCTCCTTGGGGCGGCAGGGCGCAGAGTGAAAACACCTGACTTTCTTCCTAGTCCAGCCCAGGCCCTCCCTACCTTACTGTCTCCCTCTGGACAGCTGGCCATCATCGAATACCTGGAGGAGACTCGCCCCACACCACGCCTCCTGCCTCAGGACCCAAAGAAGAGAGCCAGTGTGCGCATGATTTCTGATCTCATCGCTAGCGGCATCCAGCCCCTGCAGGTTGGCACCTGTACCTGTGCACACCCCTCGTTCATGAGAGCACAGTGAGGTGCTGGGCTCAGGGCTAGGGGCAGCAGGAGCCCTCCCGAGCTCTGACCTAGGTCACACGGCAGGAGCCAGGGTCCCACAAGTCCTGAGTTGTCACCAGTTATGTTCCTAGAATCCCAGATTTCCAAGGATGAAGCTGCAGGTGCTTGAGAGGGGCACAGGCCAGAGTGGCAGGAAGGGGCGGCAGGTTCAGGCCCTGCATTTAGCCTTCAACATGAGTCTCCGTTCTCATCTGCCCTGTGTTATATACTACAGGTGGTCCTTGCTTTATTGCACTTGTCTTGCTGTACTTCACAAAGAGGGATTTTTTTGTATGTTTGTTTTGTTTTCATTGAAGGTTTGTGATAGGCCTTCATGAGCAATTCTTAGTGTCATTTTTCCAACTATTTTTCACCACCATCATTTAGCAATAAATAAGATACATATCATTTTAGACATAGTGCTACTGCACATTCATATTTCATTTACTTGTTGCAGGGATTGTGGTGAGTGTGCACATGCCACGGCACACATAGGAGATCAGAGGACAACTTGTAGAAGCCGGTTCTCTGAACTCTGATTGAACTCAGGTAGCCAGGTTTGCACACAGGCACCTTTACCTACAGAGCCATCTCATTGGCCCATCTACTGCACATTTAATAGACCAGGGTAGTGTAAACAAAACCTTTATAAACACAGGGAAATAAAAAAAGTCCATGTGACTTGCTTTATCTCCATGTCTGCTTTGCTGCTGTTGTCTGCAATAAGCACAAAATATGCCATAGGGAATACTGGGATACTCATAAAGTTTTTTTGTTAATTTGTTTTGTTTTTCTAAGAAAAAAATTTACTTGTAAAACAGAAAAACAACTATTAAAATTATTCACGTGACAACTTCTGACTTTGTAAGGAAAAGACTCTAGAAAGGCATGTGACTTTATTGGTGACACCACTAAGTAGTGCAGATTAGGAATCGAGCCTTGGGACCCGTGTTCACATTTCATCTTGGTGTTTAACATGGAGAATGTACCTTAGACTCTGGATGGTGGTCCAGTGCACTGACTGTGTCCCAGCTTGATCACACTCCTTTTCTGAAGGGACTGAGTATAAGAGGAGTTGAATGTGAGTGAGAAAGGCCTCACATCTTGGCCACGTGTCCCTACTCTTGTAATTGCTACCAGAATCTCATGGCTTTTATTCTCCTGGGATCACTGGGGCAGTCTGAGAAGGTGGCGCTGGTGGCTACCTACTCTAACCTCAGGGCTCTGATAGGAAGAGGCCAACAAGCCGGAGCAGGTAGACATTAGGCTTCCCTGCAGCGGGCTGGCAGGAGGGCAGACTCAGGCTGGCCTCCAAAGTAATCCCAGGATTTTCTTGAACTACACAGAATCTGTCTGCCCTGAAGCAAGTAGGAACAGAGAACCAGCTGCCCTGGGCTCAGAAGGTCATCACTACTGGCTTTACTGGTGAGTGTCCACTCCTGTGAGCTGCCCCAGTATGACCTCCCAGAGAACTGACCCTCACACGCAAGGCCCTGGTGTCCGAACAGCCTCCCAGGCTGCTTTGTCTTGACCACATAATAGACGAGAGGGCTGCAGACAGCCAGGCGCGCAAGCCCGGCCTTGAGCTCTACTCTTCTGGGAACCTATATCTGAGGCCACAGTTCTGCAGAGCTGAAAAGTGGCCTGGCTCCTGCTCTACTGCCATGCCAGCCAAGACAGCCAGACATCACACTTTCTGTGAGAGCCGCTGTCGTGGCAGCTTTGTGTCTTGCCTACTTTGGACTGAGGAGCCACGGTACATACCAGCTTGTCTTCAGCACCTATCCTCAGCATCTATCCAGTCCTGACTTACATTTCTTCCCCCAGACTCTGCCCTGTCCCTCAACTTATCACTCAGACGGCCACTCCTGTCATAACCATGGAGACCGAGACCTAAAAAGACTAATAAGATATTCCTCATGTGGCCTCTCCACAGCTCTGGAGCAGATCCTGAAGGGCACAGCAGGGAAGTACTGTGTAGGAGATGAGGTAAGTGCTCCGGACTTGCCCACCATGGTCTCCTCCATGCTGATCTCAGGCTGTCAGGATGTCTCTTCCTCCCACCTAAGGTCAGGCAGGACTTAGATTCTCCCGGGGAGACACCTTCAGGAAGACCTAACAGTGGGTCTCTTGGTACAAACTTGTGTGTTAGGCAGTTAGCTTATGGGAACTCTCCATCTCATTTCTATACTGCTTCTGGAGGAGGCATGTGGTGTCTAAGCCAGAAGAGCACAGTTCTGACATGGTGAGATAGTCCAGGCATTAACTGAAAGGTTAGACTAGAGCCTCCCTTTTTTCCCAGCTGCAGGCTAAAGACCTGAACCTATGGCAGTTCTGTTCAGAGTCCCCCCTGCTAGGAGTCCTCACTTAATGTGCCTGGTGATAACGGTTTTAACAATCCTAGAACATCTACCAAAGCCACAGGATTGGTTGTGAGGGCATCTAGAGTATAGCGTGGGAGAAGCTCCCCAGCTCTCGGGGACAGGGACGGGCAGGCTGGGGTGGGGATGAGGGGACCCAGGGTAAGGAGGTAGGAGAAATAGAGAGCTGAGCGTGCACCCTGAACATGACGGCATGGTCACAGGGAACGCCCAGCACCCAGTGAGTCTGAGTACTTACCTGATGCTGGGCCGCCTGACCTTCTTTCAGGTGTCCATGGCTGATCTGTGCTTAGCGCCCCAGGTGGCAAATGCCGAGAGGTAAGTGAGACCTCTGCACCCTCCTTCCTGGCTCCCCCTCCCCAGCCAGGCTACTGAGGTAGCATCACGTGCACTCCTTCCCCAGCTGGCCACATGTACTCAGTCTTGGCATGGAAACAGAATGCCCCTGCCATGCCCACCGCAGCCCAGGTGATCCTGTATGGATAGACACAGGAGGGCTGTGTCTGCTTAGAAGTGAGTTCTACTACTTCGCTCCTTGGCCCTCCAATAGGGCATGGATGCATCCTCTCTCCCTAGAGGTGATCAGGCTTGGCACTGGCAATGTGAAAATGTGTGGCCATTACCTGCCTTAAGCTAGTGTTGTGGGTGAAGAACACTGGAATTCATACCTAGCAGGTTCTCAATAGTCACTACTTACAGAAGAACCAAAGATAACTGACACCAAATGATGTTACACCAAGTCATCCCCAGAGGGCTACCTGTGAATGTGAACGCCTGTGGTGGGACCACGTCATCCCCAGAGAGCTACCTGTGAATGTGAACGCCTGTGGTGGGGCTGCTTTCCTGTCCTCATCCTTGCAGCACCTGGACCTTCTCTGCTTCCCTCGCTACCGCAGGACAATCTCCCCATGTTCCTGAAAATTTTGGTTTACGAGGTATTTCTCTGCCACAGGTTCAAGGTGGATCTCAGCCCCTATCCTACCATCAACCGCATCAACAAGGCGCTGCTGGCGTTGGAGGCTTTTCAAGTGACTCACCCCACCCGGCAGCCAGACACACCTGCAGAGCTGAGGCTTTAGCCCAGGTGTGCAGGGCAGGAACAGGGGCACAAGATTCTGGATCTGAACAGACTCGGAAACAAGCAGTTGTAGCAGGAGATGTGAACTCTAGCTCTAGATCTATCTTCCCTCCAACTCTGTTCAGATGAAACCTTTCCATGTCAGGAGGGGGTGGGCAGAAACACGAGCTGCTGTCTGCCATGGGCTGATACGAAGACAAGGAGAGAATGCACATTAAAAATGCCTGCCAGATTTACCCAAGTGTCACGGAGGCCTGGACTGCTCTGCATCTGTTATTGAACTTGACTCCAGAGAATGCTTACACTAGAATGGTCACGAGCTGAAGGCCAGGCCTCTGCTTGATCAGTGAGGACTGACGAACACTTCTCCAGCTGGAATCCCCGTTCTGCACTCAGTGGAGGAGGACCGTAGTCTTCTTCTAGCCTGTACCCACCCTTGGCCTTTGACACCTAAAGGCAAGGAAGAAAAATAAGCACAAAGTCTACCTGTGAGAACTAGACAAAACCCAGGGAGGGAGGCAAAGAAGGGCCAGAGCTCAGAGTGGTAGCTTCCAGCAAGCTCTGACTGCTGTGGCGGTGGCGGCGGCGGCCTGCACTGGAGGGAGGTGGAAGGAGAGAACAGCGGGCCAGGCTCAGGCGCTGTCACTCTCCCAGCATGGAGGAGGGCAGCAAGGGGCGCCTTTGTGAGCACAACGGACTGAAAGAATCTACTTCTCAGGCAAGCATGTTCCCCACCACTGCTCACTTTCCAGTCTCACCTCCAGGCCGCAGAGTAGAAGTGAGGGAACTGGATAGAATCCACATCTACAAGCGCAGAAACAACCTGAGACCACACTCTCCTGAATGACTCTAGAATAGTTGGTATAGTGGGGGGTGTCTTGGATTTGTTCCCAGAAGGAAACAATTTGGTGGCTGTCTTACTCCTTCCATTCCACCCACCAGCATGCTAGGGAATCTTCCTAGGTAATTCCCAGAGCTGGGAGTCCAGATGCATGTGGGTGTAACTGGGAATACAGCAGGCATGGCCCTTTCCTACTGAGTGTATGTACCGTCTCCACGTCTCAAAAGTTTAAGTGCCTGGCCCTAATTCTTTCTCACTAATGCTTATTATCTCTGGTCTATCTGCCTGAGTCCCAGGGTGATCCCCAGTTCACATGCCTCAACTCAGACCTCCTAAACAGCATCAAAATGTTAACATTTAAAACCTAGGGGTTCATCAGCCATCCTAAAGCTAGTGGCAAAAGCTCTGTAGGATTAAGGATCAAAATCAGGTAGCAAAGTTATATATTCCATAAAACTCACTTTACACATTTTTCCCAAGGTGCAGGCTGTGTAGTTCAGCAGGAGGTTCTGATCTGTGTCAGATGTAACATGAAAGTCAGTCCTGGTAGGAGTGGATAGGAAACAAATGCTGTGGCTTTTCCTCTGGATGCACCAGAGACTCTTGGAGTCCATGACATTTCTGTGAGGCCCCAGGTATTTAAAAAGCCTGCTCCAAAGAGAACAAGTAACAGAGGAGGTGGGATGTGAGTTATTAAATGGAATTTTATCATGTGACCACTGAAAGCAAGAAGCTGCACCATCTACTCTCTGTAAGCTTGGAGACTCAGGAAACTGGTGCTAAAAATCAGTACTAGTACTAAATTCTGGTCCAAGAACTACAGAGGATGAGATGACATTCCAGTGAGCAGGAAATTTAAAAGGGAGTAAATATCTCCTCCCTCCACCTTTTGTTCTACTTCAGCACTCAGCGGATGATTCCCACCCCCACAGTGAGGAGGGCTAACTACTAAGTCCATCACACCAGAAATATCATCACATACAAATCCAGAACAATTTTAATATGGGGACCCTGTGACCCAAGCAAGTTCACACATACCCATCACATCCTCCTTTCTCATCTTGCTCTCGCCCAAGCTCAGAGAAACCTACACACAAAAGGAGCAGTGTGTCCAAGTGAAGAAAATCATTCCACATTCCTCATAGCACTCCCTATGTGCTGGGTTTTTGCAGGAATCTCATTACTCTGTACTCCCCAAAGGAAGTGGCAATCTTGTTCTCAGCTATACTGGCTTGAGGACAAAAGTTCACCTCATGACGTTTCCGAAAAACAAGACTTTTATATTTTAAAGCTAGAACTGGTCCAAGACCAGGGCCATAAACTATGCTCGCCTCCACTCAAAACCAAGGACAGCCTGTTGGCAGTCAGTCTTTTGCAGTGAGACTGCACTCAGACCCACGCAGAAAGGGAGAAAGTTATTTATTCAACGTACGGTTCCAGAGGAGATTTAGTCCACTGTGGCAGGAAGTGTGAGAAGGTTGAATTGCCACCGCCAGTCACCGCAGGAGGCAGACAGCTGAAGAGAAGCAGCAGGGCCAGGGTACGGACCCTTTCAGGACCATGCCCTGCGGCCTGCCTTCCTCCAGCAAGATTCTGTCTCTTAAAGGTCCCACAACCTTTCCAAACAATACTGGCAAAGGATTCAATCACGTTGAGTCACATTTAAACCATGACAGAACCTCAGTAACGGCTCTTCTCATTTCTTCTGAGCTTCACAGACAGGACCTGTGATGAACTCAAGGAAGCTGGAAGTTCAAGGCAGAGAGGCAGGTCCAGGAAGGCTACTGCCCAGGATCCCCTGACGGGTGAATGGGAGGAGACGGGGATGAGCACAGTGACCTCAGCTCAGGAGAAAGGGACAGTCTCTGATCTCTGCAGTTTTGACTCCATGAAGCTCTTTGCTTCCAACTCTGGTGCCTCGACTGGAGTTCACGTCATCTACCTCCTAGTTATTTAGGAATGTGGGAACCTGAGGCTTTGCTGGCATCAGTTATGCCCACAGGAATCCCTCCTCTATTCTCAGAGACATTGAATTTTGCACTGGGATGTTACCTTCCCTGCATGGGAACACAGTGTCCACAACCTCCTCTGGACTGGACTGGACTGGACTCCTCACCTCCTTTTGTTATTCCAGGATAAAACAATGAGACTTACTTCGCTACACACGTGCATGTTAAATTATAAAATGTCCTTTCTCCCATAGTCCTGTATTTCCTCTTTAGGGGTCCTTAAGATCATAAAGGAGCAAGTACCCACACACGCAGACATTTCTCTAGTAGCAGGTCACATGTTTTCAAGGATTCACAATATATAAGATTCTAAAAAGGAGGTTTGAAACTGCTTCCTTTGCAACCGGACTTCCTGTTTTCAGGAGTCAGATGTGTCATCTGATCTAAGACTGTTTGACACTTAACAAAGACTAGATCATTTATAAAGAACAAATTTATTTTCTCTCAATTCTGGAAGCCAGGAAGTTCAAGATCAAAGTAGCTAGTATAGTATCAGGTGAGGGTCTCCGCTTCTAAGATAGGCCAGCAGTGCTCTGTCCATGTGGTAAAAGGGACAGGGTACAAAAAGGACCAGTTTACGTTTAGAATCCTGTGAGAGCTCAGTGGGGACAGGTGCCTGCTCAGCAAGCCTAAAATTCTGAGTTCAATCCTTAGAACCCACATATATGTGACCCTATAAAGTTGTTTCTAACCTCCACATATGTGCATGTGTGTTGTGGCACATTTATACACATGCCCACACTTAAGGGTTCATGAAAACAGAATCCTTAGGGCCTAATGTAAAGGTCTCACATAATACTGCTGTACTGGGGATTTTCAATATGAATTTTGGAGGGGCCACTTGTCAGAGCGCAGTAATGACCACCTTTTTAGGGAACATTTTGCAATTGGAGCTTCTCTCAAAATGCTGAGTGATCAGAGTCCTTCATTTCCATATTATATGTCAGATTTGTGGAGACCTATCAGTAGATAACCTGATTCCGATATGCCTGGGGCCAGAGTGGGGATCTGATACGCGGTGTTTCCGCGTATCACACGAAGAACAGATGTTAGAGTGGCTGATAACTAAAGTTATAAGTACGCAGTGTTCCAATCCAGTGAAAGCAAAGAGCCACAGCAAATATTTCAGAAGGAGTAAAGCTGGACAGAAGTGCTGCCGGGAAATACATGAGAATAAGTAAAAAAAAAATAATAATAATAATAATAGTTTAATTCCAAGTACCAGGAAAAAAAATTTCTAAAGAAATTTTACATAAGCAGGTAGATACACATATTCATTTTACACACACACACACACACACACACACACACACACACACACACGGTCACGGCCACCGTGCTACTTTGGGAATACTCGAATACTGCTGCTGCTGAGCATCAAGAGCTACAACATATGCACACATGTGCCGTAGGGTGCCCATTACCACATTTGCACGCATGCACACACAGTGAGTTTTATACAGACACCAGATCCTATTCATGAGGAGAGAACCCTTAAAGCCTAACCGCCTCCTGAACTAATACTGCTGCAGCTGAGCATCAAGAGCTACGTGAGACATAGAACTAGGACAGCCTAATCTCTCCCCATCCTGGAGCTCAGGGACATTTGCGGAAGAGGGGGCGGTAAGATTGTAAGAGCAAAAGGATGGGAGGAGCAACGATTTGCAAGATTCTCAACAATAGTTGGGGCCAAAGCAATCATAATGGAACTTTGCATGCCCTGCGCAATGTCCAGCGCACTGTTGCCCTCATAAAGTCTAGCATCTGTTAAGGGCACCGAGACCCCTGGAGGCAAGGGATTGACAGCCATAGTAGTAATCTTATGATTAAGGGGAACAAGAGAAAGGGCTTATGGAAATGCCACTGGGTCCTTATATGTCATCGGAGAGGAGGACCCAGTGGAGAGTTAGGCGCACACAATAAAGGACTCTCTGGGAATTGGGGGGAGACACTGGGGGAAGGGGAGGGGGGAGGGAGGGAACTGGTAAAAAATTTTAAAATGTATAATTAAATTTTTAATAAAAAAAAAAAAAAAAAAAAAGAGCTACGTGAGAGCTGCCTTATGTAACCCTGAGCTAGGTCAAGGTCAGTGATGACAGATGTGAATTATTTCAAAAGTAAAAATCTTAAATATATTATGTGTTAGCAATGATGTAGTCCACCCAGGTTAATCAAGCATGACTTATTAAAAGATCCCCATGTGATTACCTGGAGGGAGATATTACACCCAGGTTAATCAAACATGCCTTATTAAAAGATCTCTATGTAATCAGAGAGAGAGAGACAGAGTATGTGTTGGGGGGTCAGAGGTCATTCAATGTCAGGTATCTTCTTCTATTGCTCTACACCTTAAGTTTTCGAGACAGGGACTCTCATTGAACCTAGAACTCACAAATTGACTAGCTTGTCTGGTCAGCAAGCTGTGGGATCCACCTATCTACATCCTATCCCCACACCAGATTACAGATGCACCACCAAGCTCAGGTTTTTCCATAGGTGCTGAGGAGCCAATTTACCCCTCACACTTGCATAGCAGGCACTTCACTCTTGGCGTCCTCTCCCCAGCCTTGTTGCCTGGGGTCTTTATTGTCAGTTGTGGTGTAGCTTAATGGCACATTATATTCATTCACCTCACAATTTTTTTTTACATTCTTCCTTTATACTCCCACTTGTATCTTGCAAAGAACACGTCATAGTTACATACAGGTGTTAACTTGATGGTTGAAGGCTAGAATTCTAGGCACAGTTGTGAGGAATTAGTAGTTGAGCTCAGCCATGAGCCAGTTTTCAAGAGACTATATAACAGTTGGGGACGGCTTAACCCATGGTGAGTGGAACTATTCTCTGGGCAGGTGGGGAAGATGGAAGGAGCTTATTAAGGAAGCTGGCATTCCTCCGTATACTTGGCCAGCCGTACCTGTTTCCCTCTCTCAGCAGTGGATGTGGTGTGGCACGTTTCTTTGGTTCCTGGTTGTTGGTATGAACTCTCTTGCCATAATGGACAAGGAACTTTCATCAAGAATCATGAGAGAGAATAAAACCCCTTGTTCCCTCTTAAGCTGTATGGTCATGAATTTATCCACAACATGCATAGGAATTGTGACAGTACAGCAGAGAGTGATCTTTCAGGCTTATTGTAGTCATGTATCACTGAAGTAAATATCTAAATGGCCCCTTCTGCTCAGATGTGAATCCGTGAAGTAAGTTTTTGTTAATGTCATAGATGTTATGGTAGTATTTTTGCAGCTGCAAAGAGTAATTTACACATCATCCAGACCATATTAATGAGTAGTGTTGAGTCCAAACTTGAAGAGCATGTTCACAAAAAGATGAGCATAACTGAGAACCAAATATTGACATAAAATTCAACATTTTTTATCAACAGTCATCATTATAAACTCAACTTCCTAAACCCAGATCCCACATTCACAGTGTTCTGCCATGCATTTAAATGTAGATGAAGTCTTATCAGTAATCTTATTCTCCGTTTAATTTTTATATTCTTAACAGATTTTTGAAAGAACTTGCATGCATTCACAAGATACTCTTTTTCTTAAGATGACATGGAGAGAGGAAAGGCAATGTTTATAATGGAAACCAGACTTATTAAGATGGAATCAAATGCATTAGGTGCACAGTGAAAAAGTTTATTTGTGACAGATTTCAAAACTTGGAAGAGAAGACAGAATGCACAAAAGCATCACAAAACTGTCACGTGATATAAAAACACTAGAACTGAGCTAAAGAACCAGAGTTTAGGATTGTCAGTATATCACCACAGGGCAAGAAAGTACATATTACGAAAGAAAAACCATTCAGGGGGACGCAAAAACCAAGTAACAATTTGGTAGAGTTCTTCACATGGAAATCATTGGAAAAACTGAAAGCATTTCTCATGACAGGGGACATGTAAAACAACTTGATTATAATAAATGATTACTTAGGATTCTTTTGTATTTTAAAGAAAAAAAGACAAGACTATGATGTAGTTTACCTTCCAGACCCCTTTTGTAATGTCAACATCTGCGTGTGATATATGATAGACAGTAAGGAAAGAATGTTTACCCCGAAAACACGATCGCTTTTTAACTAACAGATCTGAATGCATGGTTCCAAAGCAGCCCTTCAGATATTTAGGCTAAATGGCATAAAGTAGTTTACCAAATCTTCAAGCACCTCTCTGCATTCCGATTACTGTTACTCAAAGTCTTGATGAAAATCACATGCTTTTGTTTTTTATTACAAAAACATCAAACATTTTTTACCATTGCTATTAGAAGAAAATGGATACACAAGAGTCACCCCTCACAGGGTTGCTTTCTCCATACTTGCTCTTTGACATGGATAAATGCAAATAACCCAGTCTGATGGAATGAAAGTTAATTCACTTATAGGACGATAATCTCAGAAAAGGGTACAAGTTGTATTTTGTATTTTTGAGACAAAAGGTCTTAATAAAATGTACTGTTTAGAACATGAGAGAAGAAATGAAGATGTGTTTCAGATGATTCGTCACCTAAACCTAAGAAAGACAGTGATAATCAAAACAACAAACATACAGACTAGGCATTTTAACCCTGAGAGATGAGTTTAGGAAGAGGGCCCCTATGATTGACAACGAATTATGGGCTTCAGTAACACTATATACTTGGAATTGTTCATGATCCTTTTCAGAACCTTAGAAAATACACTTTGTCCCTGAAAGTCATTTCACATAAATTATTTTGACTCCAGATAAGCCAAAAATACTTGCCAAAGTGACATAACTAAAATTTCATAAAGCAGCCTGCATTTCTAGCTCTCTAGGGTACCATTTTTATCATATCTCAGGATAAAGAAAAGATCTGATCTTAACTGTGGTCCACATGCCTGGATCTTAGATTAATCAAGAAACACACAATATAAATCAGATCACAAATTCAAGCCAGGAACCAGGACTATAATTTCAAAGCCAGTGCCTTGCCCTGAATATAGCTTGTGAGACGTAGCTATCTATAAATAAGCCATACCATTTTAGACTTTGGGGCATTAGTTAGGTTTTCTTAGCTTTGAGACAGGGGTTCAGAGAGGAAAGGCTCTGGCTGGCTTTCTTGGTTGAGTAGACAACTACGTACCTCAGAAGGAGTAATGGTGATAAAATGCTTGTGTCTCCCTATCCTTTGGGTCATAAATTGACATACTGTCATCACTTAGACAACTGGGATGTTATTTAGGGATGTCCATAAGTGCTAGATAAGTTATGCAAAGGAAAAAAAAGAGGCTGTCACTGACCATCACCAGATACACATAGACCCAAGCGTGAGTGTCTCCTTCCAGGCCCCCAAAGGGGCCACTGACTAGGAACATCTGATTCCTAGCTTATTACTGGTTTTTGATACTCATTTCTCATCACCAAGCAGCAGTGTGATAGTTCCCTGAGCACACACAATGAATACGTGACTTGCTCTCCACGGCGCACACAGCAAAAATTGCATGCAGTTACCTCCTTCAGATGAAAGCTCATTTTTTCTTTCAACCACCAAAACTCTATAGGGAAAGGATTCTTCCCTTTTCAAGTAGATTTGGATTTCTAGGCTTCTATGCTTTGGTTATGTGGAAAGAAACTAGTGAACGAGGTTAATGTGGTTTTTTTAGCCTCAGAAGAAACTCTAAACAGAAATGTAACAGCACTGGGGTTTGCTGCACTTACTGGATGTGTGTGCCTGTCCTACACAGGTTAGAGATGATGTTATCAGCCAGCTTGAGAGAGGACCGCTTGTTACTCCAACATGCTATCTATCACATGTTGGGGTAACAAGCGGTCCTCTCTCAAGCTGGCTTTCTGTGAGGTCAGGCCAGATAAATCCAAATTACCCCTTTCCTGGACATATCCAAAAGCAACTGAGTTCCGGGGCCACAACTGGAGCTGACTTCTGGCCTTTTTCTCATCCTGCCATCTTTTCAGGCATTAGACGCAAGTCCCAAAGGACAGAGATGAAATCAAAGCTCGGGTCAGGATTATACTTAGCAAAGGAGACCTACTCAGAAATATTCTAGTTGATCCTGTTGGAAAAGAGCAAAGTGGGTTTCAGAATTCTCCAATAAACATGAGGAGAACCACTAAGGCTTCTGGCATAAACAATAATTCTGATAAACAACATGCAAACTAAAGCACTAAATGCTGATAAACAACATGCAAACTAAAGCACTAAATGAATTCAAGACAGGAACAAAATTCTGAGTTAAATCCAACATGTTCTGTTTTCACGCCTTGCTTTTGATTTGTGCCCCTCACTCCACTCACCAAAATAAGTAACTTCCAGGGTCACTCAACTCATACCTTACTTAGAGATTAAAGATTTTTTGCAGAAAAGTGGTCTTTAAAAATATATACAAACGCTGACTTTAGGGTTTGGGTTTCACTTAATTCTCTCAAAGAAGGACTGCACAGGACTCATCAAAAACAAAATTTATATATTATAAACTCGACAATATCTAATCCTATTGATTAATGCAAACAGCTTACACATTAACTCATCTATATCCATATTATAATGGGACAATATTTTTTCCCTAAATAACAGACAAAATGTTTTTAAAGTGCATGAATCCATATATAAGAAAAGGTAATCAAGAATATTCTAATTTCAAGTTATTACCTACTTCCATGATAAAGCTAATGTGGACTGAGGACTGATTTTGAATTTCAGAATCCTGAGGATATGCTGTAAAGTCTTTTCAGAGCACTGTCAAAATGCTGTTAGAGAGGAAAATGGTGGAGGGCGTAGTCTGAGGGAAGGCGTTTTGAAAGACAGAGACCAAGGACTGCCTCCTAAACAGCCCGGAATAAACAGGTCTGCTAAAGCCAGGTCTTTGGGCACAAGACAGCCACAGTGACTGTACAAGGAGCATTCTTGTGGATGCTTGTCAAAAGAAGCTGTTTAAAATTGGCAGTTTGTAATATTACAATATATGTGAGATGTATGTGTATACACTTTTTCCAATAGCCAAAAAAATCATAAGATGTTGGGGAAATTTAGCACTTTAAATAGGTCTTCCTTTCTAGAAACCCTGACACTCAACAAAGTAACAAAACTAATGAAAGAAATTTAAGAACTCAGCACTCTGTGCAGAGAATTCTAATCCCCGCCCTCCTATGAAGCCCTTTCTTTCAGTCACTTGCTACTATTTATGTGCGCTCTGGAGAGCAGGCTGAGGGTGAGAGCCGCTGATTCACATTCACTGTTTGGTTCTATAAACTTGGAGAGGGAGGAACTAACGAGTCAGTGTTGGACTCTGTGTTCTCTGTGATTCTCGGTGTCCAGTAAGTAATACTTTGTTCCTATAGTTCTATTATTTCAGAAATTTCATATGAGAATAGTGAATGCATCACAGAGTGAAAATGTCTTTTGGCTATTTTATGTTAATGGAACAAAGAAACCCTGCTGATGTAAAAATCGGTCAGGAATGAATAGGACAGGACTTCAAAGTGAGCAGACAATAAGAGCCACACAGGTGAGGAGGACCAGTCCCTCAGACATCCCTGCTACAACAGAACGAGGACTCCGAAGAAAATAAACAAAGAAGACTTCATGATAAAAGAAAAGCTAAACAATGTGTGGTCCCTGGGAGCCCTGGCTTGTGCCTGACAGCTCCACTCTGAGAGGAGTCATAAGTTGATAAAAAGCAGGAAAAACAGGCAAGGCTTCCCCTGGCTTGAAAATAGCTCAGAAAATTATTTTACGAAGGTTACACTCAATTAGCTAAGGTATGATTCAACCTCAGTGATAAAGAGGGGTCACTCACCTGTCTGATAGCATGATGCCTCACTGCCCAAACAGTAATTTCTTACAATAGATATAGATTTTTGCCAGTGTAATTCCCTACAAAACACACCTGCAATAATAAAATCATGGAGGTATGGTGCTGTCACTGATGGCAAGTCTATGTTGTCACACACCTGGGCTTACGGCTGCTACCACAGACACAGCGTCCTGCTCTTCAAGTGACTACTCCTGTAGGAGAGAAAGGCTTGGAGTGAAGCAAAGGAACAATAAAGGAAAGAGCCAGAGGAATGTAATGAAAAGATGTCCGAGGAAGCAAAGAACTTTGAAATTTTAGAATCATGGTGTTTGGCTGGTCACTCCTTAGCTAGTCTATTCTTTGCAATCAATCCCCAGTGATTAGGTAAACTTAACACACTGCTTGGAATCTCTCATAGGAAGTGCTAGGCTAGGGTGGAGTCACTGAGCTCTGAAAGGGCAGATTCCTCCCAAAGTATCCCAAGATTGGCACACAGGAGTGAACACAATCATTTCCCAAATCCTCCTAAAACCACCATCTTTAACTCCATAAAAAGTGGCTCAGAGCCTTATGAGAAACAAAGACAAAATGAATTGTGGTAAAAACATAAATAAAGCAATAAATAAATCTAACTATTTAAAATTCAAAAGGAGTAATAGAAATACAAGAATAAGAAGCGAGGTACAGATGGCTGCCGAGGTTCGTGCCTGTCTGGTTCTCCTCTCCAAGGCCTTAGCACCTAGTCCTCTAGTGGTGGCCACAGGCTGCAACATACCTGTCCCCTGAGACACTCCGGGGCCTCAGTGTGAAGAGAGAGAGAAGCCGTCACCAGGAAAATGCACGCTTTGGTTAGGTAAAGAACACACAGTCGACAGCAATAGTGAAACTTCATTATTACTTTTTCTAAAGGGACTTTAAGCACTCAATGCAAAAAACATAATCCAGAAATTTTGTAAACCTGATTGTGTTTCACTACATTTGATTCCAAAAAAAAAAAACAGGAAATGGGAGGAGAAAAAAAAAAAAAGGTAGCACTTGATTTTCAAGGGGTGGGTTCTAAGATCCACTTTAGAACCTAATTTCCACTTTTTCTTCATCAACTCTAACCACCTTGGTAGGGGAACCTGGCTCTGAAAGCTAGACGTGACAGGGCCAGTTTTCTTCTTTGAAGATC
Organism: Typhlomys cinereus; assembly: GCA_023101885.1. Lineage (NCBI taxonomy): Eukaryota > Metazoa > Chordata > Mammalia > Rodentia > Platacanthomyidae > Typhlomys > Typhlomys cinereus. Next base: position 648,755 of record JALPQD010000292.1, on the reverse strand, counting down.
TTAGGTTATAATGATCAGCACTTGCAATGAGTCCTTGTATGGCAAAAACACAGACTTGGGAAAGAGAAAAGGGGAGGCATCTATCAAGAACAACATCCCTGCAAGGCGGCGAGTCTCCTGGCCTGTGCTAGAAACCAAGACGAACACCCAGCAGGCAGGAATATGGCAGTGGAGAGAGGCTGGACAGAGCATTCTCCATCCAAACAGTGGGCTCGGGCATGGACCCTGTGCTTTGCCCTCTTCTGGAACCTCAACAGTGAAGAGGGTGGGCGCCCCTAGGTACACTGGCATTCCAAGCTCTGGAGAGGAGCAAGCAGCCATCTGGAGACAAACCGTTGCAACACAATCCGCTTTTGAAAGACACTTTCTACTTCCTCTTAGGCTCTTGCCTGACAGGTGCCTTCAGGGAGGGTTTTTACAAGACTCTGAAGCAACAAGAGTGAGTCAGGGACACGGATCGGGGCACTGTACCGCCCCCTGCAGAAGCCAAGAGGGGGCAAAGCTATGTGGGGTCAGGCAGGCCAGGGCATGAGCTCAGGAGCCGCACACACCACTTCAGGCTCCGGCGTGTCCACAGGAGGCGCCAGCTGCAGCCTGCTCCGGCCAGCACCCTTCAGCTAGTGTAGTAGATGTGGAAGTAGAGCGTCTTGTTGCGCAGCAAGGAGTACGAGTTGTCGAACTTGAGCAGGTAGATGCCCTCCCCAGGGTAGTCGTGGCTGCCAGCCTGTACGTCCCGGTGGCTGTCCCGCCGATACACAGGCATGATCTCCCCGTAGCGACCCCTCAGGGAATTCCTGGAGCCTCTTTCCACGTCTCCCACAGGGACGGGTTCTGCAGGAGCAAAAGGACAGAACATTCAGCTATGAATTCGTAGTGTGGACACATCCAACACGAAAAGGAGAGGTTGGCCCTCACGGGAGACACAGCTGCCCTCACGGGAGACACGGCTGCCCTCACGGGAGACACGGCTGCCCTCACGGGAGACACGGCTGCCCTCACGGGAGACACGGCTGCCCTCACGGGAGACACGGCTGCCCTCACGGGAGACACCGCAGCCCTCATGGCAGGCACCGCTGCCCTCACACAGGCACTAAAAAAGTCCATGGATCTTTTTGGTCATCAAAGTGACTGCTGAATGAAACTGGTAGTCAGTGCCAGATTCTAGAATATTGAAAGTGGGCTAGTACCTCTGCAATTAAGAGTGTCTCAAATGACAGCAAAACATCCACTGAGACACGGTGACCCAACCTGATAAGTTGGAAGAATCTGGATTTCCAGTGGAAAGACGCATTTAGAGAGTAAGACCAGGACATCCTCACAGTGTATGAAAGGGCAGACTAACAATAGGAGATGCACATTAAACAGTGTGCACACTGACCTAAACTTCCACGTGCTCCCTGAAAGGCAACAAGTAAGACAATGTTCTCTTCTTCCCTCGTCCCTGTGGATTTCCTTGCAGACTTGGAAGTCTAGGAATAAGTCTAAAGCTGTAGACTAAGTAGAGACTACGAATTAAAAAAAAAGAGGAATGGAGTACAGTGACCACTGCTCTTGGTACAAAGTGAAGAGTAGCCACTAGTCTGCACACCATGACTGTTTGGAGGAGAGAATTTGGGTACAATTAGCCATTTAAGATCACTTAATTTGGTTTCAAATCATATAAATATCCCCAAACTAAGAGCAAAATACAGCATAATCTTGGATCTGTATGTGATCTGGAAAAGCCTGACTCATCCTTCCCTCAGCTGCCTATGGAGAAGTTGGGGAAACAATCAGGTCCCATTGAAAGAAAAGGAAGCAGTCTGCTGGGTGCAGGTCTACCAGCACTTGGGAGTCTGAGGCAGAATTACCAATTCAAGGCTAGCCTGAGCTATATACCATGATATGAGAAAAAGAAGGGAGGAGAGGGAAAGAGGAAAGGAGAGAAGAGAGAAGAGGAGAAACACCTTTCCACTAAGGCATTAAACACCAGCCTACTTAGCTGGCAGTGCTGGATTCTGGATTCTTCCCTTGCATTCTAAGGAAGGAAAAAAATGCCCCAGTCCAGGAAGTGGGTACTACCAAAAGAGGTCGAGCTAGAAAAGAAAACTACATATTATATGAAACTAAATTTACCTTCGATCTCCTCCTCCTCTTCTTCATCCTCATCCTCACTGGAATCACTGACTTGCACAGTTATGTCAGTGCTGGTGACAGGGGTCCAGTCAAAATAGACTCCAAAGCCAATATCATAGTCGTCAGTTGCAAATTCCCAGCAGACGCGCTTTCCCTCTGGATGCGTCGGTACCCGGATGGTCACCACTTCTCCCCGTTTCACCACCAGACGACTGTTCTTCTCTTTGCCCAGCTTGCTTTTGAATTCCCTCACTTTTGAAAAGGTCCAGATGCACGGAGGAGCCATCAAAGGTGGCGACACTGAAAGGACAGGCAGCTTACTACTGAGAAGCTGGGGAAATGCTGCCACACCTGGCTTTTTGCTTAGGAGACGTTCTCTCTAATCGCTCGTCCCCATCCCACTTCCTCCCACAACTCATCTTTCCTTCTATCTGACAGCCTTCTATTGGAAACACGCAAACACAACACAACCTACGACACTGCCAAAGGGCTCACCTTTCCTGTGGTCCCCCAGAAGATCTGCAGACTCCAAATCAGATGACAGAACATCTATCGCTCCAGTGTGCTCGGACTGGATCATTACCATGTCTCCAGACCTTTGTGGAACCTGGTACTTGGCCATCTGCACAGCAGAACTCTGGTTAAAAGACTATCACGGAGGCAGATTTCAATTAGCCTCTTTCCACATGAAGGCTGCCCCACTCCCCTGCCCTATTACCACAACTCAGAGTTTAATGTGAAGCTCAACATTCCATCTCTTTTTTCCCAGCACGAACTGCCAACAAAATCTACTTTTTAACATCGCTGTTTCTTACAACTTTAAAAAAGCTACAGAGCACTATTTTTTTTTTCTCTAGACCCTCTGCAAAATCTTCTCTACAACAATTCTCACAGCTGTCGACTGTTACATTGATGGTGGTTCTATCCTTACCTCAGCCTGCACGGTAGCTCCCAGGAGCGCTAACAAAACACTCTCCTTCTCACGTCTCTCTCTCCCTTTTTATCCTTCTCTTCTCCCTCCTTCCCTCTTTTTCCCTCTCTACCCTCTAGTCTCTCCCTTTACCTCTTGCTCACACACATCTCCAGCTACTGGTTGTCTCACCCTCGAAATCTCTAGTACTGTCCTTTTAGTAAGTTCAATTTCATCTTAAGTCAGGTGCAGGATTCCCATCTGAACAGTGCATTTGCTGCAGATATCTGACCCACATAGAATAATACAAATGGCATCTGATACGCAAAGCCTTCCCAACCCACACAGAAGCCTGCAAAATCTCTACAGTGGGTTTCCCTTCAGATCACTTACATTGTGTTCCTTGTTTCATGCTATTATGACTTATTTCCTGCTTCTTCTCTAGCTGGTAAGCAACTCAACAAGAAATCTATACATACTGCCCACAAGAGGAGAGTGCACATCAGTGAGCCAGCGATCCAGGTAAGAGGCTGGAATTGTACTTGTGAGAAATAAATCAAGTTTGTAATCCTCCCCGGCTGTGTTCTCACAAGATCTGTTTCAGAAGACCAAGCCCTGCACTTCTCATTAGCACTAAAGTGAATGAGACCTGGGCTGGAGGGTTGAAAGGAATTCTTCCTTTTCGAAAGAGCTAAACAACAGATTTGGCTTGCAGCCTAATTATCCACATAGCTTTAGTAAAGCTTTTAGCCTTAGTTTCCACATTTGTTAAATGGAGATATGACAACATTTATCACACAAAGTTGTTCTCAGGAGTAAATGAAGTTCGGAGGCAAAAGCATTACACAACTGTTATAATATTTGATGTCATTATTAGTGCAAGTTCCAGTGATTATATAAGTAATAATGCCAATACAAACAATCCCTAACTCCATAACTCTATGGCAAGGGGACCTCTACCTATTAATGCCACTTCCATGGAATCTCTACCCCACTGGAGAAGTGAAACTAAAATACAGTCAAGGACTTAGGATTGCTCACATCAAGACCATTTTGGAAACTTCATCATTGTGCATGTGTGTATAGTGTGTACCTGTGTGCGTGTGTGTTGTGTGTGTGTGCGGCCCGCATGTGGGGTTCAGTGGACAGCTCTGTAGCGCTGGCTCTCTCCTTTCCTCCTCTGTACTCAGTGTTGCCGGGCTTGAATCATGAGCATTTTTACTCTCTGAGCCCTGTGCAGCTGCCGCATCAAGATTCTAGAGACTGTTTCACTTTTCAAGCAGGTGACTAATGGGTAACACAATGATGGGTTCTGTGGGAGGTACAGCTGCTCATGCTCCACATCATGAAACATGAGATGCCTTGGAGTGTCCAGTCTACAGTCCATGGGCCACATACAGTCCACGTCAGCTATAAATGAGGTCTAACAGAAACATAAACTTACTAAAAACACCAAGGTGTGTTTTTCTGTAACTTGATTGTGTAGTTTTCAAGTGTGAACTTTGTAGAAAGTAATGTGTCACAGTATCAAGTGGTTGGATACTTGTAGCGTACATTATATTGGTAAATTGTCATGTACTATTTATTGAAGCACATGAAGCCGGAAGCTGGCTCTGGAAGCAGGGTTCCCACTCCTGTTTTTCATACCCAAGTGTATCTATGTCCAGTGTCCTCCAAAAACCTGCCCCGAATCACTACCCTGACTCTGTAAAAAGGAGAGGGAAACCAGCAAGCAGCTACAGGTATTAAAATACATCTTTGAGAATAGCTACAATAACACGTTACCATTGTTTATCCCATGATAACACCTGTGGTGGGAACAGCTAGTTGGAAGCCCATCTGTGCACAGAATGCCCGGCTCTGCCCTGCCCTGATCTCTTGATAGGAACCTCCAGCCGCCTGCATCTATGGGCTTCCTCAGTCATTTCTGCTAGCTGTTCATAGGCCCCTGGTTTGATGCTGTTTTGCTATCTGTTGCTTCTCACTCTCGGCTACTTGCTATTTATTCTCTTACCTTTGCTTGCTTGCTATATACTTAATAAACTCACCCATTCAAAACTGAAAGCTTGCAAATCACTCCCAGAACCATACAGAACAACGCCCTGTTTTGGAGTGAGAGAGAAACCCAAGAACCACTCCAGCAGTTTCTAGTTCTAGCCATCTACGGAGCCACAACTCCCTCTTCTGAAAAAGCACCAATGCATTCCCTACCTCGCTGAGGACGTGGGTCTGGTCTGCGGGCACTGACTCCTGTTTCACCAAAGCCTGAGCTTCAGAGGTAGCAGGCATTTTCTGCAGATCTCCGGTGGCATCCTCGCTGGCTGGAGATACCATCTGCGGCCTCTCAGAGGAAGACAGCGTGTCAATTCAAGGGATCTCTGAGAAGTGGAATCACCCTGAAGAAACTCTGAAATAAACACTATTCAATGGACACCCAATCACACTGGCTTCTGCACTTAGGAATATCACTTTAGCTGACTTGCCTGCTTCTTCCTTTCTTTACTTATTTTAACTGACAAATTTTAAATTTACATATTTATGGTATACATGTGGCCTTTTGATATATGCAAACGCTGTGGAATGATCAAATGAAAATAATTAACATTAATTTGTTACCTCAAAACTTGTTTTCTGGGTTAAGTACATTCTAAGTCTACTATTTGGCAATTTTAGTGAAGATTTCCACAATTTACTCTCTATCTAACTGAAACCTTGCAACTTTTCCCTAGGATCTACCCACTCCACCACATGTCCTACCGCTTCATTATCACCACCCTACTCTCTCCTTTTGAGCTGACTTTATTTCTCACTCTGGGAACTGTACCATTTGTTCACACAGAATTTCAGTAAAGGATTTGGGCTTCCACTTGGTTCTACACACAAAGCCACTGGACAAAATCACAAGAAGGAGGCCTGCCTAAGCCAGACACTAATGCCTGGACAGGAGAGCCAGCTCACTAGCAAGGCAATCCACAGTTATCCAAGACAAACTTGCAGCACTTCCATCCCAATGACATAAACTGCAATTTGTGTGAACAGCTGGACTTGAAGAGGCAAGAGTTGGGAGCCTGTCCTGTTGGAATGTCATGGCCTCTGTCTTCTTATTCCCAGAAGTTGTGATTACCCTCCGCCAAGGGGAGGAGTTCAGGACTGCTCCACCAAGGAGTTATATGGGCAGCTAACAACAGTTGCTTGAGGCCTGCTCCTCCCAAAGCACATATATGTAGCAGTTCACGCGCTTGCTGCTGATAAAATCATGACAAAACTGCCTAAGAGGACAAGTTTATTCTCACGATAGTCTAGTTACAGTTACCACTATAAAGGGCTGAAGGGACTGTCCACATAATATTCATGACTGAGAGAGGGACGATCCTTATTTGCCAGACCAGCATGTCTGGCCAAGTATACAGAAGAAAGCCAACTTTCTTAACCGGCTCTCTGTATTTCATTTATCTGTCCAGGGTCTAGTCCCTCCCACCTTGGTTTGGACCTTCCCCATCAACTAGACAATCTCCTTCAAGTTCACTCTGGGCTTAACTACTAATTATCTACAAACGTGCCCAGGGCGTGAACCCTCAACCATAAGGTTGACATCTGTATCTATGACAATATATATACAGTTACAGGTGGCTGGAAGGGGGAGAGACTTTTTCCTCCATGATATTGAGGCTCTTAAGTTGGCACACGCCAACTGAAGTCGCTGATTCATGGAGCTGTGCTTGGGTGGAATCCCTTCTCTGTTTCTATCATCAGTTCCCTACCTGGGTTGAAAAGCCCAGGAAAAGTTTGCAGAGCACAGCAGGGAATGACTTATCCTGTCTTCAGTTTCCCCAGGCTTCAGAGAGACTAAAAAATGAATCAAGTACCAGGCAGTAGTCCAATTCCCCAGGCCTTTTTGAACTTTATTGCCAATAAAATGTGGCATGGATTTTTTTTTTTCAGAGCAGTAGTTATAAAAGCATGACCTGGGAACTCAGGCAGTCCTGAGAACCCCTCTGGGAAGTCTGAGACATCAAAACTTTCTTTGAATCCTACCAAAATATCATTTTCCTTATACTTCTCCTGAGTATATAGTAGAATTTTCCAAAAATTATATGACATGTGACAATACAATAGAGCAAATCAAGAAATAGAGGAGAAATCCAAATGTCTTCTATTAAGCCAGGCATTAAAGAGATTTAATGCTCTTCTGTATTACCTTGCTTTGGAATGAGTTGTTTTTCATTAAAAACATCACTTAGATTAATATGTAGCGAGTCAATTTTTTCTACTTTTACAAGGATATTAAGTATTCATCCCAGCTTTCCTCCCTCCCCCTGAGTCAATTATTTTCTAAATGAATGAAATAACTATATTTTAATTTTTAATACAATAAAAAAATTGGTCTTTGACACAGTTTTACTCTGTAGCCCAGGCTACATAAGTCACTACACCCAGCCCTACCATAGTAAATATTAACAGGAATAACCTACATAAGCAAAAATTCTTTAAAGTTTCCAGTGATTCTCAAAAAAAGTATAAACCTTTGCAAGCCCCTATTGTATGGCATCAGCTTCTGTCCTCTATTTTACTTCCTTGGTATCATAAATAAAAACTATTCCTAGTTTACAAATTATTTCTTCTTCAGATGCACACAGCTGTTGTTTAGAAATATCCAAATCATTCCAATCCATCTTCAGAGCAATCAGGAAAGGTAACCAAACAAAATCAGACTTGTGCAGATTATCCAGAGCATGCTGTAAATTACTGAGCTGATTTTAATTCTCTTAAACCTAGGAACCGAGTCCTTCTCTCTCTGCTGTGTCTACCATCTCAAACCCAGCCTGCACATGACCTCATCATCTGGCCACTCCACGACATCGGTCTCACGAATCTTACCAAACCTCCATGCCTCAAGCACTCTCCTACTTGGGAGTCTGCTCACTTGCTGCAATCTCTGCCTACAATTTCCTTTCTCTGACTAACTTACTGCTTGCTTCCCTCGGCTCTTGACTAAGGATAGTTTTTCTGAGATGTGTCTTGGATATCCCTACATAAAATGACTCCCCACTTATCAATCTTTATGTCTTTTCAGCTCCATTCCTCTTCGCTGCACTCACTAGCCTGACAAAACATGTCCCAGATTTGTTGACAGTAAGATGCGCATTTGCCTTAAATGTTAAATGTTAAAGCTGTGGTGCTGACACTAAGTCCTCCCGCAGAAAGTTGTCTGTTCTTCCACTAGTGCTCAGGAATGTTACCAGTCAGAGACAACCTAAAATTAAGGTCTCTGTTTACAAGTCTATTTAGACAACAGTGGCAAAGAGAATTTAGATAGCAAACTGGAAAGTGCAACTTGGTTCACAGTCTTAGAAAAAGGGGGTACACATTACCTAGTACCACACATTTTGTTGCAGTTCATTTCTTTTTTTTAAATTTTTTTTATTATTTATTATTCATTCAATTGTGCATGTATATATATGCGCGCGCGCACGTGTGTGTGTGTGTGTGTGTGTGTGTGTGTGTGTGTGTGTGTGTGTGTGTAGAACCACGGACAAATTCAGGAACCCCATGGACACCTCCAACTCCTTGTTTACTCTACCCCGGGGATTCACAGGCTCTGCCCACCAGGACCAGAAACGCAGGCCACCTCCGCTTCCACCAGGCGTCTATACATGGGGTCTGGAATCCGAACTCAGGACCTTCCGCCTGCAAGGCAGAGGCTTAACCCCTGCAGCCCCTGCAGTTCATTTCTGTATGGAGGGATTTCCATTTCTGTTTGTCTTCTCATTGAAGGTCCATGTAAGGGATTCTTGGTAGTATAGAGTATGACAGCACATTTCACAGGTGATAGCCACTGAGAATTCTAGGAAACACTGTATGCATGTTTTCTGCCTGCCTCCCTCACCCAAATGTAAACGCCACGACAGCCGTCATTTGGACTGTTTTTTGTTCATATGCCTTATCGCTGGTATCTAGAAGAGTCACAGATATATAGTAGGTGCTCAACAACTATACTAGTCACCTCCAAACTATTTACTTAACTATTAAGTGAAAACAGTAATTCTTATTTGGAAACAAGAATATTGGTGAGGCTGAGATTATCACAGCTAATAGGAATCACGAACCTGATCCTATGATATGTATTTGAAATCAAACTTTTTCTTTACCCTGTACCTGCTACTTTATAACAAATATGACCTTTCTGATAAAAAATATTTTAAAGTAGGTATGTAATGTCTATGTAAACTTAGTATTCGCATTAGCATTTTATGCTCTGGGAAATTAGTAAAGGGTATTTTGGAAAACAGAAATTGCAAATCATGTGATGCCAAAGATAAGTCACGTAAAGAAAAACTTCCTGTCAATTAAGTCTTTTGATTTGTGAGGCCCCTGAGCATGGAAAAAAGTCTAAAGGATGGGGAGAACCTGACCAGACAGCCAGCCCTCTTAGAAAAGAGAGAAAACTGTATCATCTCCATTTCCAGCACACAAAACACAGCACTAACCTTCTGGCATCAAATTTGCTGACATTTTTGTCTTTACTCCCTAAGTTTTAGAAAAAAAGATACTTTCTAAAAAAATTTTAGAGATATTTTTGTCTAAAATGTTCTGTGTTCTCTCTCACTCAATAGTTTTATTTACTTTAGGAGAATAAAGCAGTTCTGTGTCTAAAACCCATGCCCTAAAGCTCCTTCTCATGAACATGTGCATGAAAGAGGTAGTAACCAAACTACAAAAAGGACCTATCTTTAAGAAATTTAATAAAAGCTCAAATTCCTCACATAATCAAAATCTTAAGGAAGCCCCTAAGCAACATAGGCAATTGCAACTGCCACTGGCTGCTCGCCAGACTAAATGGTAAGATTCTATTGCTAACGATATCACAAGTCTTGGCCACAACACAGAAAGCAATCCCACTGAAACAGAACTGGTTGGAAACCTTCCTCCTGACAGTGGGCCTCAGAGTATGGAAGGTGCTATGCAGGTTGACAGTCCTACTGAACCAGGACTCTGAATGCTGCCTATCAACCAGTCAGGCACCATGAGCCCATTGGTACAAATCCATTACAGAAGTAACTGGATTTGATGTCTGCTGTACAGAAAGAAATTCATGTCTGATACTGTAAACCCATGTCTGGTACTGTAAACCAGGGCAAAAGTCCACGTCTAGTGAGGTCGCAGGCCCTGGCAGGTAATCTACTGCTGCTGTTTTGCTAAATGGACATGTTGTGCCTGTCAAATTGCCTTCTTTTAAATTACTAGGTTTGTGTATTCACAGATTAGATGATTAAAAATGACAAACCTAACTGCTATCATAACAGCTTGACCTGAAAATCAAATCATTAAAAACTGTGTGTATATATGTATATGTACATCCTATTCAACTTTCTTATTATATGTTGACACTGTCAGACACGAACATAATGAACCCATGTGTTTTCACCCCTTACTACCCAATTCCGTGCCCCTCCTGTCCCACTTCTATTTTCTTCTTTCCAACCAGTCTCCCTACTTCTCCCACATCTCCTTGCACATGGGGCCCACTGGGTTCATCTGGGATCCTGTACTGGCAAGCGCCTGGCATCTGGCAGGGATGACGTATCAGGACACACATACTTCAATGGGTAAAAACCATACATACATGCTTGTACGTTTACCTTAGGTCTACATCAATATTTTAAATACTTGAGGAAAGATAAACCAGTGCATTACAATGTAGTATTTGTTACAGTTTTATTCACTAAAGAGTAAAAGAGAAAAATAACTTGAAATAGGTCTGACATCATCCCAACATATTGAAGGGCTGCTTCACTAGTTTAATTTGTCCTGTCCTGTAAAATCACTGCCTCCTTCTTTCAATATTTCCTTTATTCTCAGAAGATGAAGCTTTCAGAAATATCTGTGCATAGCAGTTGTTTGTTCTTACCTGTAGGGAGAGGACTGGGGTGCTGGATCAGAGGCAGGTCCTAAAGGGGGATTGGCCTTGGTGTTTTCCAGATCTTCATTATCTAAAAAAATCATAGAAATTAAAAATTCAATATATGAACAGAAACCTGATCATAAAATACTAGCAACTTCAGCAGTACACAGTGGTGCACACCTGAAATCCCAGCACTTGGGAAGCTGAAGCAGGAGGATGTTCAGGGCCAGCCTTGTTCACTCAGATCTTTGAACCAGCCTGAACTACATGAGACCTTGTCTCAGAAAAAGAAAAGATGGAGAAGGAGGAGAAGAGGAGGAAGAAGGAGGAGAAGAGGAGGAGGAGGAAGAGGAGGAGGAAGGGGAAGAGGAGGAGGAAGAAGAGGACTGGAGAGATGGCTCAGAGGTTAAGCCTCTGCCTCACAACAAGTAGAAAGTCCTGAGTTTGGACCCTGGATTCCACACAAAAATGTTTGTACTTTTGGCCTGGGAAACTCCACAGAGCAAAGCATAATCCAGGGTGATTCCTGAAGTCTCCATAGGCACACAAAGTACCATGTGATGTGCGTACACACACACGCACACACACACACACACACACTACAGACACACACACACACACACACACACACACACACACACACACTCTACAGACAGGCTATGGTTTGGCAGATAAAGGCTTGATGATCAGAGTTCAACCACTCCCTGAAGCACATTTGGTAGAAAGAAAGAACTGACTTCCAGAAGTTATCCTGTAAACTACAAGCATGCACACACGCACGCACAAATAAATGTAAAACACATTTAAAACACAAATGATCATTGTGTAAAACATGTCCCTACAACATCTTACAAAAATCAATTCAAAATGAATCAACAAACTTAACGCAAAACCTAAAATCCTGAAATTGCTAGAGGGAATATAAGAAAAACACTTAAGATATAGACATGTGAACATTTTCTGAAACGGGCTCTAAGAGTTCAGAAAATAACTGTAAGAATAAACATACGGGATTGCATGAAGCTAAAAATCTTTAGCATAGCAAAAGAAACCATTACCAGGGGCTAGAGAAATAGATCAGCAAGTAAGATGCATTCTCTCAGAGCTAGAGAACTGAGTTTGACCTCAAGAAGTCCAACAGTAGGAGAGACCTGACTTTCAAACGTGGTTGTCTGACCTCCACCCATACGCCATGATATGCATGTGTTTCTCTCTCTATCTCTCCCTCTGTCTGTCTTTCTACCTCTCCCTCCATCTCAAATAAATACATATTTTTAAAAGGAAACAATTTCCAGAGTGAAAAAACAACTTACAGAATGGGAGAAAAATCTTTTCTAGCTATTCATCCTATAGAGGAATAACCTATCATATTAGCAATAATATATAAGGGGAATAGAACTAATAATATATAAATTAAATACATAAAAATGATCCAAGTAACAAATACAGGTGAATTGGACAGTTCGCAAAACAAGAAGTATAAATGGTCAATAAGTACAGGAAAAAGTGTTCAACATCCGTAGTCATCAGACGATGCAAATCAAAACTACGCTGAGGTTCCATTTCAGCCCAGTAACAATGGCCATCATGAGAAAACAGAAAATAACAAATGCTAATCAGAGTATGGACACTTTTACATTGTCGGTGGAAATGTAAACTAGTGTAGCCACTATGGAAATCAATATGTAAGTTTTAAGAACTAAAAATAGAACTGCCACATGATCTAGCTGTAATGCTGGTGTGTACAGACCTGAAGGAATCTAAATCAGTATACGACAGAGATAACCTGCAACACGCCTTTATTGTGACACTATTAATAGCCAAGTTATGGAATCAGCCTGGATGTCCCTCAACAGATAACATATGTATTTAATGGTGTCTTATTCAGTCATAAAAATAATGAAAAATGCCACTTACAAAAAAAATGGTGGAAGGCTGGACAGATGGTTCAGAATTTAAGCCTCTGCCTTGCAAGCAGAAAGTCCTGAGTTCGGATCCCAGATCCCACGTAAGTGTCTGGTAGAAATAGCAGTGGATTGTACTTCCAGCCCTGGAAGGCGGAGCATGGGAAACTCCAGAGCAAAGCAAAGGGGGGTAGTGCAATCCAGGGTGACTCCCAAAGTCACCCTCAGGCCTCCAAAAATACACACAGTGTCCTCTGATTCACACACACATAGAAAGACCCACACAGACATACACACAAAATTTTTTAAATGGTGTAATTGGAAATCATCATGTTAAACAAAATAAACCAGATGGAAAAATAGTGCATGTTTCCTTTCATACATGGAATCTATATTTTAAAAAAAGACATTGTGCCTGGAGAGATTGTTAGTAAGGTGTCCGCTATGTAGTTACCAGACCTAGCACTCACCCCAGCATCTACATAAAGTTAGTGTAGTGCACCCTATGCACCAGGGAGGCGGAAACGAGCAGATCCCCGGAGCCCACGGGCTGGGGCCTAGTCTAAGTAGTGAAGTCTCAGGATGCAGAGAGAGACTTTTCTCAAGAAACCAGAGGGACGGCTCCTGATGAGGGACACCTGAGGTGGCTCTCTGGCTCCCACATAAATATGCACCCATGTGAATATGCAACTGCACACACATTAACACACCCATGAAGACATGTAAGTGGAAGGAGTAAGAACGAGACTAGTGGGAGAGAGAGAGGAGAAAGAGAACAGTAAGGATGTATGATCAAAGTGCATTTATATACATGAATGACATGCTTAGTGAAATCCATTATTCTGTACAATTATGCTATTAAAAATATGTAGGGCTGGGGAGATCGCTCAGAGATTAAAGCCTTTGCCTCACAAGTAAAAAGACCCGAGCTTGGACCTCCAGATCTCCCGTAAAAATGTCAGGAGGATATGGCAGCGGCTTATGATTCTGGCCTTGGAAGGCAGAACCTAAGAAATCCCAGAGCAAAGGCAATAAAGTGGAAGAGCAAATCAATTCAGGATGATTCCCAGTATCACCCTTGGGCCTCCACAGGCACACATACTCAAGTACCCTCACACACACACACACACACACACACACACACACACACACACACACTTCTTTTTTTTTAATTTTTTTTATTTATTCAATTGTGCATGTATGCGTGTGTATGTGTGTGTGTGTATGTAGAACCACGGACGAATTCAGGAACCACTATGGACGCCTCCACCTCCTCCTTGTTTACTCTGCCCCGGGATTCACAGGCTCCGCCCTACCAGGACCAGAAATGCAGGCCGCCCCCGCTTCCGCCTGGCGTCTATACATGGAGTCTAGGATCCGAACTCAGGACCTTCCACCTGCAAGGCAGAGGCTTAACCCCTGAGCCACCTCTCCAGCAACCCCCCCCCACACACTTCTGCAAAATTACCAGTTGTCATTTTCACAAACTTCTTCCTCAAAATATTTTGGGCATCAATTTTTGCTCTCAGAGATTTAGTGCAAATAGTATTCAAGTCGCCACATTTAAGCCTCCTCAGACAATCATAACCCATTAGCAAGAAGGGTATTTGTTTTCTAAAAACAGCCCCATGCTACTCCTAATTCAAGAATTACACTTCTCAGAAAGTACATGGTTAAATTATACAGCACATAGAAGGCAAACAGAGATATAAGATAAAACAAACTCAATTCATATCTAAGTATGCAGAATATCACTTCTACTTTGAAGAAACTTCAAGGGGAGGTAAAGACCTTTTGTAAATTCATTTAATTATTCATCCATCCAACAATGGCTTATCAAGTAACTGTATGCTTTCAAAGGGTATGTAAGTAAGGATTATAATGAACCACTGTTCCCAAAACCTCAACACATTCACTGCGGGTGTTACCATTACCATTCTGTAGGTAAAGAGAGTAAGGCAGAGAAAGATGGGATTCAAACTCAGGCATCTGGACTCTTAATCATGGAGGATGATTTGCTGTGGTTCATTTCTTGAGATGTTGCCCACTCATACAGCATTTGATTTGTGTCTTTACACAGCCCCCTGATCAAGACAAAAGAAATTGAAGCCTCAGGTCAACTTCTCAATACAAAATACAACTTAGAGTAGCAACATAAAAGTGAAACCGACAGACAACTGGTTGTGATCTAACCTTGCTTTAGTCTCTGCTTCTTGTAGATAAGGAAGACCTACTGTTCTTATGTTGACTCACAATCTCATGGGTAGGTTGGGCAACTGTGCAGCACCTGTCACCCCATTTTCTCCATGTATTTCAGTGTAAGACACTCACCAGCTGTTCTGCCTGCCACTGTGTGAAGAGTCAAGTCCACTGAGAGATACGAATAGAAAGTTCCCCCCTGTGTTGGCCTAGGAGTTGGCTTCCTCATGAATTCTACTCTCCATCAGGCCAATCCACAATGCACTCCTGCCTTCCCACATTCCCCTTCCCTCTGCTATTTCTCACCAGCCTCTGGGCACCGGAACCTGCTTTAACTGCTTCACTAAGTAAAAAACTAAACACCAAGGAGATAAATGGCCCAATTAAAAAATGGGCCTCAGAACTCAGAAGAAACTTTTCCAGGGATGAAATTGAAATGTCTACCATATATCTTAAAAAATGCTCCACATCCCTAGCCATCAGGGAAATGAAAATCAAAACTTCCCGAAATAC
Source organism: Typhlomys cinereus (assembly GCA_023101885.1). Lineage (NCBI taxonomy): Eukaryota > Metazoa > Chordata > Mammalia > Rodentia > Platacanthomyidae > Typhlomys > Typhlomys cinereus. The sequence goes on along the minus strand of JALPQD010000292.1, from coordinate 633,211 downwards.
CATCTCACCCCTGTCAGGATCTCAAAAAATCCACAATACAAACAACACTAAATGCTGGAGAGGATGTGGAGAGAAGGGAACTCTCATACATTGCTGGTGGGAATGCAGGCTTATACAACCACTGTGGCGATCAGAATGGCGATTTCTAAGAAAGTTAAAGATTGAAATGCCATATGACCCTGCTATGCCACTTCTAGGAATAATCCCACATAATGCAGAAATTCACTATAGTGACACAACCACAATCATGTTCAGTGCAGCACTATTTACAATAGCAAAGTAATGGAATCAACCCAAATGCCCAACAGTTGACAAATGGTTAATGACAATGTGGTACATTTATACAATGGAATACTATTCAGCCATCAAAAAAGATGAATTAATGAAATTTGCTGGGAAATGGATGGAATTAGAAAAAAATATATTGAGTGAAATATCCCAGACACAGAAAATTAGATACCGTATGTACTTCCTAATAGGTGGATCCTAGTTCCAAACCCACTTAATGACATATCAATGGTAAATTTCTGTGATACCTACTGTAAAAACAAAGATTATAAACAGGAGGGAAGGGGAAGGAGGGCCCCCCCCAAAAAAGGAGATAGGAGATCATGCTTTAGTAGAGAAAACAGGTCACCATCAAGTATTGCATGTAAGTAGCGAGACATCTGGTGAAGCTCACTCTCACTTCCCTTCCTGGTCACCTGCTACTGAACAGGTTTGATCTCACCAGTCAGGGAGGGTATAGGGACTGGCAGATAGCCAGTAACCATCCCGCAAATGAGACACTGACACCCCCACACACACACACACACACTGCTGTGTCCTACTCCTATTCTTCCAGCTACCTTTGAGTCTCCTCTTATAGTAAGATCTTCATTTAAACAGTCTTTTATCTTTGGTTAGGAGATGACCTTTGATACCAATCAGGATGCAACCAAGGGCAGTGCAGGAAAAGCAAAGCTGAAAACAACAACAAACCATAATTCAGAACACTAAAGACCCTACATTAATCATATGAAACCACACCAGCCAAACTCTCCCCATCCTAAAGCTCAAAGAACTTTGCGGAAGAGGGGGCAGCAAGATTGTAAGAACTTAAAGATGGGGAGGAGCAACGATATGCAAGATATTGCACACAAGTTAGGGCTGCTGCAGCAAGAACTGGACTTTGCCTGACCTGCACAATGGCTGACATGTCAACGACCACCCTCACCCCCAAAGTCTAGCATGGATCACAGGGGAGAAAGCTCCAGGCCAGTTGCTCCCATGCTAACAGGGAGCCCAAGAAGGGGCTCTGGGTTATGCCACTATCCTTACCCCTCACTAAGGTGGAGGACTCAGTTTGGCATTCACATAAAGGATGTTCCAAAGGATGGGAGGGAGAAAGGGGGAGGACACTGGGCGAGGGGGAGAAAGGGAGGGGGTAAAAGGAAGTGGGGAAAGGGGAAGAGTGCAAGGGGGAATGACTGGGGAGGGGAAGAGGGAGGGAGAGGACAGGGTACCTATTGAGTTTGTATGATTAGGGAAAAAAATAAAATGTGGGAGAAAAAAAAAGAAGTGTACAACAGCCAAAAAAAGCTAAAACAAACAGCCTTTTCAGGTGCCCCTTAATCTTTATGGAGCACACTAATAACCTGATCTTTCACTAATGACGCACTATTTCTTGGTATAACACCTTATCCAGGTAGAGAATTATTTTTTTAACTGCAGACTTATCTTGTTGGCCTAAATAAGTCAACTGAGACCTCTAGAGCTTCTAAGAATTAATTTTTTCCAAGCCCGATTTCTCTTATGCTCTATTTTTAAGATAGGCTTTTAGAAAGTAATTGACTTTTTAATGTACAATTCGGAGTTTATATATCCACATTATTTGTTTTGAATTAGTTTTTAAAAATTACACTCATAACTCTTTCCACATTAGAGAACAATTGAAATACAGATAAGGAAACATTTCGGCTACCCTCATAGACATTATTTCCTTAAAAATTTTTTGGAATGTGTAAGTGTGGGTGTTTATGTACGTGTGTAGGTATGTGAAGAGGACACACACAGTATGTGCCTACAGAGGTCCAAAGATGACTTCAGGAATCATCCTGGATTGCTCTACCTTCTTACTGCTTTGCTCTGAGGTTTCCCAGGCTCCACCTTCCAGGGCCTGAAGTACAGGCGGCCCTCATTTCTGTCTGGAGGTTTTACATGGGATCTTGGATCCAAACTCAGATCCTTTTGCTCGCAAGGCAAAAGTTTTAATTCCTGAGCCATTTCTCCAGCTCCGTAATTCTACTTTTTTTTAAATCTTTTTTTATTTTTATTTTTATTCAATTGTGTGTGTGTGTGTGTGTGTGTGTGTGTGTGTGTGTGTGTGTAGAACCACGGGCGAATTCGGGAACCACCATGGACGCCTCCACCTCCTTGTTTACTCTGCCCTGGGATTCACAGGCTCCGCCCTACCAGGACTAGAAAAGCAGGCCGCCCCCGCTTCCACCCAGCGTCTATATGTGGGTTCTGGGATCTGAACTCAGGACCTTCTGCCTGCAAGGCAGAGGCTTAACCCTGAGCCACCTCTCCAGCCCCCGTAATTCTACTTTTATCTAGTGCTTTCCTGTCTTGTGACTCCTGGCACGTATGCTAGGTCAGGTGATATGAAACTCAACCCCCTACCCCTCAAAACCTGCAAGAGTCTCCCTTTGTTCCTTGGAACTGAAGGCTGCTCTCCCCTTTCAGGACCCCACAGTGCTGCCTATGGCATGGAGGCATCAGCTCTCCCAGGTGAAGACTCATTCCCTTCAGGACCCCATCATGCTATATCCATAACAGTCCCTCTCCTAACAGTTGCTCTCCCACTTCAGGGCCTGCAACTCTCCTCATAAAGTTCATCTGAAGGGCAGGTCATCTCAGCCTTCCTTTCCACAAAATCGCAATATCCTTTATTATTTATAACAAGGCTGGAAAAACGGATTCTGTGGCGAATAGGAACAATTATGCACCTGTACACACTTGCACGTGCATCTATACAAGTATCTCTCTCGCTCTTGCTCTCTCTCTCTCTCACACACACACACACCACACATACCACTGAAGAAGACCTCCCATGCTTACAGATTTGCAGAATTCGTAGTGTGAAAAAATGGCTATTAATAAATTACTGAAAGCAATCTACAAATTCAATGCACTCAATGCATTAGGATTTTTGATAATCCCAATGATGTTCTTCACAGAAATAGGAAAAAAATCCTATAATTCACATAGAAGCACAAAACACCTTGAATAGTCAAAACACTTGAAGCAGAAAGAACTATTCTGTCTGGATCATACTATCTGATCTCAAAGTATACTGCAGAGCTATAGTAACAAAAACAGAATGGCCCTGGCCTCAAAACAGACATAAGACCAATGGAGAACAAAACAGCCATAGCATCTAACTTGTAATGGTGTCAAAAACATCACAGAAGAGACAGACTCTTCAACAAACTGCACTGGGGAAATTCTGTATCTACTTATAGAATAATGAAACTAGAGCTGTACCTCTCACCATGAACAAAATGTCTATTCAAAGTGGAGCAAATTACCTTAATATAAGACTTGAAATTAGAACTGCCAAGGGCAAACATTCCAAAGTACAGGCAGAGGCAATGACATTCTAAAAAGGACTCCAATAACTCGGAAAATTATTCCAAGAATTAGCAATAGGGATTGCATGCAATTAAAAAAAAAAAGCTTCTGCACAGCAAAGGAATCAATTAGTAGAGGAAAAGACAGCCTATACATCTCCCAGGGGATTATTATGTAGAATCTAAGAACTCAAAAGATTAAATACCAACAAGTTGAATCATTCAGTATAAATAGTAGGCAAATATAAAGAACCCATAGATAGGGAGGACATAGGCCACAGGGAAGAACCTTCTACTATTGTTTTCGTAAATGGACATGGTATAAAAAAAAAAAAAAACTGCCTTCAAAATACACATAGATCAGGGCTTCCCTCCGTCTTCATCAGAAATGCTTCTTTTTGCAATGGATAGCAGTTAATGCAGAGAATCATGACTGGCCAAAATGCAGAGAATATATGACCAAGTAATGCTCAGCTCTAAATGAAACATATGTATCACCTTCCTCAATAACCCAAAGGCTCTGGGAACTTCACCAAAGAGGGGGTGGAAAAAATGTAAGAGCCCGAGCAGAATGCCACTAAGCTGTTTCTGGACATGACTGGCCACTGCACCCATGAACCCATTCCATTATGTTCTCTGCATAAGATAGAGCCTGTCAACACTTCACTATTCATAGGGACTCGACCTTTCCTAAGCGGACTATGAATAATTAATAATAATTAATAATTATTGTTGGCTAGGGAAGGAGAGTCACGCTTCAATGTTGTAGCCACTGATACGTTGACTGTGTTTCAATATGTCCCATGCATATGCTTATATAAGTAACCTTTACTAAATTCAACAGGACACACATACACACATGCACACACACACACACACACACAAGTAGGTAGGAGGACTCATTGGGAAGAAGATAGTTTTCAGTGGGAGATGAAGAAGGGATGACATGATAGGGGAACTTTTACATATATATATAAAACTGTCAAAGAATAAAAAGAAATAAAATGAGAAAGACAACACATAAAAGACAAAAATAAACATTTAAGGGGTGGAGAGATGGCTTAGTAGTTAAGACTCTGCCTTGCAAGCAGAAGATCCTGAGTTCTGATCTCAGGTTCCACATAAAAAATGCCAGGTGGAAACGAAGGCAGCCTGTACCTCCGGCTTTGGTGGGCACAGCCTGGAAAATCTTGTTGGCAGAACAAAGCAAGAAGGAGGTAGAAGCAATCCTGAAGTGCCCTCTGAGACACACACACACACACACACACACACACACACACACACACACACACACACACCAGTCAGAACTGTTATCATAAAACGAACAGCAACAAATGCTAGTAAAGAACTCTTATAAATTGCTAATGGAATGTAAATTGATACTGCTGATATAACACTCAGTATGAAGGTTCCTTTAAAAAAAATGAGCTGGGGATGGCTCAGGGATTAAAGCCTTTGCGTCGAAAGCAAAAGGACCTGAGTTCAGATTCCCAAAGCACAGGTAAAAATGCTGGGAAATGGCAGAGTACACCCTTTCAGCCCTGGAAGGCAGAGCATGGAAAACCCCAGAGCAAAGCAAGAAGAAGTACAGAAATGCAGGATGATGCCTGACGTCACCCTTGGCTCTCCACAGGCACACACACTCAGGTGCACTATTGTACATATAGCTGTCCACATATAAAACATGTGCATGCATGTGCACATGGTCACACAAAAAGAAAAAAACTAACTAAAAATAGGACTATCTATATGATCTACAAAGATCCATGTATAAGCATGTTTACTGCTGAATTATTCACAATAGCCAAAGGATGGAATCAATCTAGATAGCTACCCATCAACAAATGAATGGATGAAGAAAAATGTGGTATCTAAGGTCAGTGAGATGGTTCACTGGATAAAGGTACTTACCACCAAACCTAACAAGCTGAATACAATACATGGAGCCCACATGTAGGAGAACCAACTCTTTCATACCATAGTACATGTATGTCCACACAAAAGAAAGAATATATGGTATACACACGATGAAGAGGAATGAAATTGGATTATTTAGAGGAGAAAGGATGAGCTGGAAGTCATTGTTATATGAAATTAGTCAGACTCAGAAAAACAAATATTTTCTCTTATATATGGACTCTACACACACAAAAAAACCATAAAAGCAGAAGGGAGACCATTTGAAGGAGGGATAAATCTAAAGGGAGGAGTAGAGATAAAGAGCAAGCAATAAGGTGTAAGAAGAGAAATACATTTCTCTCAAACACAGAATCTGTGTGTGTGTGTGTGTGTGTGTGTGTGTGTGTGTGTGTGTGTGTGTGTGACATACGTAAGAAAATATTGTCATGAAACTAATGGGGCTGGCGAGATGGCTTGGTGGGCAAGACTTCTGCTCAGAACCTGCAAAACCTCGGAAGCCCACCTGGTGGAAGGAGAGTCCCGACTTCTGAAAGTTGTCAGAACCACACATGCATTATGCACATGCACTCTCTTGCTCGCTCCCAAATAAATATTAGAGACTAAAATTCATTAGTGTCTAAACTAAAAAAAATGAATAACAAAAAGTCATAGATGTCAAATCATTAAGTGCATTACTGAAACACTAGTAGAATGGTTTTGTATAGAGATTGATAACTGATTTTGAAGAGATCCTCATGTGTTTTTATACTTTCCTAATATGTTTTTAACTAATAATAAATCAATTTAAAACAAAAGAATAAAAAAAAACAAAATTAATCCCAAAAGATTTTTGTAAAAATAAGTTTTAGAAAACACCCAAAGGAGGCCAGCTCCCAAAATACAGAAAGGCTCCAATTCAAAATATAAATATGGTTTAGAATTTCATAGAATTTCATAATGTATTTGCAAATACAAGTAATAATGTATTTCCTACATGACAGTGTGTTATGAATAAGTAACATTTTCATTATTCAAAATTCAAAGGCATAAAAAAATACAGTGAATCTGGTGAGGAGGCTCAGGGTCAAAGCCTTTGCCTCACAAACAAAAGGACATTAGTTCAGATCCAGAACTCACATAAAAATGTCAGGTGGAAATGGCGGCGGCCTGCACTTCCAGCCCTGAAGTCCTAGATGATTCTCTATGGCACCCTTGGGCCTCCACAGGCACACACACTCAAGTGCTTTGTTGCACGCAAGCACACGTGTACACACACACACACACACACACACACACACACACACACAGAGGATATAGTGAGAATTTCTTTCTTTCTAAAGCAATCAATGCTACCAAGTTTTGTAGTCTCCCAGAAATCCTTCACCTACATTGAAAGGTTATGTGTATGCTTTGTTTGAGCCTAGGGAGAGATCAGGTGCATTTACACATACATACTGCTTTTTACTTTTGCTACACAAATAAGCATATTAAAGATGCTACTGTGTATTTTTACCTCAGTTATGTTCTATAACTGCACATAAAAAGCTTTCTCATTCTTTTTGGAGCAGATTAGTATTTTATTGGATGAATAACTGACAATTTATTCATCCAGGTTTATATTGATAGATATTTATGTTTTTCCTATTCATTCACCAGTACAAAAAATGCTAAAATAATTTCCTATCTATGTCCTTAAACAGGAATTATTAATAAAATTATTAATAAACCTATAGAATAGGTCCTAAAAAGGAATGGATCAACAGTAAATATGATCTAATTTTGATGGAAAACAATATCTCCACCAGAAGCAACTTACAACCCCTCCAGTAATATATGAAAGTTGTTTTTGCACAATCTTATCAACATGGTAACTTGCTGAGCACTGCTACAGTTTCTCTCATATGTTAAGAGTCACTTCTCTTAACATCTCTCCTTTTTTTAAGAGCTTATTGTGTACAGGGAAAAAAGTGAAAAGATACCGCTTTTATTTTTTTAAGTTATGTAAGAACTTCTGGTTAAAAAAAAAAAAACAACTTGAAATTGGATTCAGAGAGGAAGTAAAACGGAAAGAAAAACATAAGATTATTTCCAGAAGTATAAAGTGTAGGAGGATGGAATCTTGTTTTAAGAGAGAGAGAAAACAATTATAAACACAGCTTTTTAGGTTTGTGAAATTTAGATCACTACCAAGAGGGAAAAGCCAGTTTTTCTCTAGTGCGGGTTTTTATAAAACAGACAAATTAAGTCAGTTCTTCAAATATTCCTTGAAGAAAGTAGAGAAACGAGGACAGGATTAACGAGTGAGATGGCATGTGGGGATTTTTTCTATTGTAATGAATATATTTGTCTTAGCATGATTAGAAGAAAGTGATCCATCAATCTTATAATATCATAGCAACATTGAGAATTAAATAGTAGCCAAATAATAGTGGAATAAAGATTCTCTAATGTGACAAACTCCTAGTCATGGTTCCTAGCCGGCCAAAGACCTGGAAACAGTGAACAGAGGAGGAGAAATGGAAGCTGGAGAACAACAATTTAGACTAGGAAGATGGCTCAGAAGATAAAGGTGCCTTGTTGCCAGGCTGGATGACCCAAGTTCAACAGCCAGAACCCACCTATAGTGGAAGGAGAAAATCAACTCCTCAGAGGAGTCTCACTTCCACACAGCTGCCAAGGTACGCATGCACTCATGTACACACATCACACACATAGGCATGCAGCGAAAGTAAATTAAGAATAAATAAACAACTACAATTTATAATGGATGGCCTCTCTAGCAAGGAGGAACAGAAAATAATGATCTGAAAATAATTTACATCTGATAAATTTTAAATATTTTATTTATTTTGGAGGTGGCATTGTGTGTCCCTGTGGAGGGTCATGGGTGACTTAGGGGATCATCCTGGATTGCTTCTACCTCTTTGCTTTGCTCTGGGATTTCCCAGGCTCTGCACACGAAGGCCAGCCGTGGGGGCATCTGCCTTTTCAGCCTGGCATTTCTATGTGGGACCTGGGATTCGAACTCAGCCTAAGCCATCTCTCTTGCCCTACATCCGGTAATTTTTAAAATAAGCTTTTCTTTTCAGGTTGCCAGAATATAGTTTTAGACATTCTGATCATGCTACCAATGTGAATTTATTGCACATTTTGTGTTTCCTTTACAAGCTTTTTTCCAAAGCATTGAACATTAAGTGAGACTTTAATTACTCCTTGTCTCATAGGATTTCCCCATCACTACACAGCTACACATAATTAGCTTTGTCTTTGACTGCAGTGTTGAGGAACCGAAAGCAGGTGATGTGGGTGTATAGCCTTGAGAGGCTGAAAGAAAACACATTTGGCTGAGTTATGGGCCAATTCAATTCAGTGACCACATGATCTGGTTCTTCCCCAACCTCAAGAAGGGACATGTTCTTTGGTAGCCATTCAGATTACAGTTTGGATTGCGCTGCAAGAACTGAATTATGACATGGGCAATCAACTATCTTAACATTGTAAAAACAAACCACTATTTGAAAAAGTATCCGTTGGTACACAAATTATTAATGTTTTAACATTTAAAAATCACAACAGAAAACTAAGAAACAACAGAAAGGTTCTTTAGCATAAATTGCTCCCATATCACTTAACATTTAAGTAATTAACTTAAGGCGAAATAACCACAGTTATTTAACATTTCCATCACCGCTAAAAGGTTCCTTGCGCTGCTCTTACTCCTGCATTAAAACCATAAGCAAGTTTACCTATTTCCAGTCCTCAGCTTGAAAGCATTGATAGCTTCCAGATCATATATGCCAACATTCTTGCTGAGTTCATGACATGCACTGCCATTTATTCCCCGAAAAGCTCTGCAGACTTAAAAAAAAAAAAAAAGACCGGCCTTTAAGTGATGTAATATGTATTCCTCAGAGATTTAAAGATATATAAGGAATGACTTCTCTTCCTCTGGGGAACTGAGGAACCCAGGTGTCCCAAATTAAAAAGAAAAACTATTAAAAACAATTACAGCTCATGAAATAGTAAGAATACCATGACCACTGGAAAGCTTTGGTTGTAAGAATATAAGTCATTTTCTTTTATTAAAATCTGAGCTAACAAACATAAAGGCCTTTTACAGAGAACACTTACAAAAACCAGTGATTTTTATTCTAGATACTGATGAATTCCTAAAGGAATGAAGTACAGAGCTATCCCAAACCCTTGATTAGTAACATGATTCTATGACCTCATTTTCACTGCTGTTTTCTAGGTGAAAAAAACATCTTTTGATTTCATTTCTTTCTTAGTACCTCTACTACTTACTCACAAGATCAATTTCTAGTTTCAGCAGAAAGATCCAAACAAACTCCCAATTTAAAGCTTTTTTTTTTAAAGTTTTCTCCCAAGTCTATAAAACACTTGTCCAAGTAGCATTTCCATCCAGGTTTGGAGACCCAGTTTAACTTCAAGCCTGGGTTCTCTCAAAAGCAGCATTACTGACATACACAGCCAGAACTTCTCTGCAGGGTTCATCCTATACATGTTTAGCACCATCTCTGACTCATAATCAGAAAGTGTAATAATTGTTGTCCCGGCTGCAACAATATCTCTGGATATTGCTAAATGTTGCTTTGGGCGTACCAAATTGCTCCTGATCAAGAACGCCCATGTAACCAAGAAGCATCTTTGATTATCTCAGTCCTAACTGGATGTTCCACCAAACCTTTGCAGTAAGACCTTCCCGCATTTGATTCAGCCAGTATTTACAGGTCAAGCAAGTGTGAGGACCAGAGTTCAGAGTTCAAGAACGTTCCCAAAGGTAGATGTAGTAGGGCTGTCTATAATCCTATGTGCTTACAGGGGGACGGGAAGAAGACACAGGGAGCAGCCAAGTCAAGGAGACCCATTTGAAACAAGGCAAAAGACTTCTTGTCTGACTCATGAAGTTGCCTCTGATTTCCACATATGTGCCTACTCTATGTATGCACACACGCATGCGCGCACACACACACACACACACACACGATTTAAAAAAAAATGAGTACTCAAAAACAGCAGATTGGATATGTTTGCCAGAAACTCATGAGAACATTAAATAAGTTAAAATATGTGTACTTTATAAATACTGGCACATACAGGGGACAGGTGTCTATGAAACATACACTTTTAAGATACTTGTTTACCTATATCTTTAAATTATGCTTAGAGAGCCATGAGGTGGCTCAGTGGGTAAAGGTGCCAACCCAAAAACCTGCTGACCTAAATCCAATCCCTGAAGCCCACAAGGTGGAAGAGAACCAGCTTCTTAAAGCTATCTTTTGACCTCCACATGCATAAGCTCTACCATGTTTAGAATTTCTATCACCATAGTATTAAATGCACATCACCACTGTTTAGTACAAAGCACAGAAAGTTAAAAAGAAATAAGGCAAAAATTCAGACACTTTACAAGTTGGGTGATTATAAGGTGTGTGGGGTGTGGTGTGTGTGAGTGTGTTTGAAGCAGCACTAAGAGAAGAGATACCTAGGACACAACTGGAAAGCCATCATGTTGGAAGAGATATATCCAGGAGTATATATGTGCTTTTCAGAAGCACTGCGCAATGTAAGTGAGCAAAAGTAGGGCTTATTCTCATAATGGATCAGAGTATAGTAGCATTTTAGGTTTCACACCAAGTACATCAGACACAGGGACTCACAGAAACTTTCCACCAATGCTATGAAGTGGCAAGCGTTATTAGCAGCCACATCTTACAAAAAGGAAACCAGACACATTTAGAGAGGCTAAGGGACTAGCCCAAGGTCACTTTAAGAGAGGATTCAGACTCCAACCCAAATACCCAGGCTCCACAGTGCTGCCTCAAACCACTGTTCTTTATAGTATCCAATTGCAGACTTGGAAAATTTTTATTTGCCACTTAATGAGACCAGTTCTCTCCCCTTCGACCTTTTATGCATTTCAAAGAACGTCTCTTTAGAGTGGCCCCTCTGAGACTATCATGAGGCCGAAAGGGGACAGTCGAGAGGCTGCTCATCTTCGGACACAGAGGCACTTGGAAATGCAGTCCCCGGTCCGAGTGACGCCTGGGAGACCGAGGGGTCGCCAGCACTCCTAGGCAGCCTCTCCGCGGCGTCCTTGCCTTGACTACCACGTCCACTGCAAAGGTGCCTCGGCCGGCCCGTCTGACCGCTTTTCACCTCCCCGACTCTAGAGAACGGAAAGGCGGGCAGCGAGGTGGGGGTCCCGCACGCCGCAAAGCTGGGGCGAAGCGGGGGCTCTGGACACTCTGGCGACGCTGTCAATCAGATGGGGACAGAGGCGCACGCAGAGGCCGGGGACAGGGAGGCGCGATCGGGTGGGACAGCAGCAGCCGCAGGCGGCGGGGCCGGTGGGCGGCCCGAGGGGGACTGCGAACCCCAACTGAAGCCCGGGTCGCCGCGAGCCGAGCGGTCGGGCGGCTGCGGGAAAGGAAGCGACGCCGGAGCCCGGACCTTCCGCCACCCATAAAAATGACCCGGAGCGCGGCGGGGGTCCGGGAAGCCGGGGTCGCGCGCCCTCGAGCCGCTGACGTCGATCGGCTCCGCCGGGGACCCCGACCCCGGGCGGGCCCCCCTCCCCCGCCAGCGCCCCGGCCCTGCGTACCTGGGGCGGCCGCCGGGCTGCCCTCCGCTCCGCGGGGGTCCCCGAGGCCGGCCGCCGACCCCGCGCGGGCGGCGGCGCTCCGGAAGCCCCGGTCCTCGGCCGCCTGCGGGCCCGACATCTGCAGCCCGCGCGCGCCCTGCTCCGCCGACTGCCGCCCGGGGCTCCGGAAACAGCCGAAGGCCGAGCGAGCGCGGCCGCCGCGGGCCCGGGAGCCGCGGCCGGAAGGAGCGACGCGGCGGCGGGAAGGGCCGCGGGGCCGCGCCGTGGATTCGGGCGAGGCGCGGACCAGGCGCGCTTCGGATCCAAGACCCGGGTCGTTTGGGGTTTGGTTTTTGTTTTGTTTTGAAGTCGGGACTCGGAAAACCAACAAAATCTAGAAAGGACTAAGGAAGAGGCTGCCGGAAACTGCGGTATCCATAGAGACGCTGTCGGAAGTCGGGTTGCTAGGAGGCCTGGGCGCGTCTGTCTGCGTAATGGCTCAAGTCCCGGAAGATTACACTTCTGGCCCCGATGAAGATGAGAAGCCCAGGCAGCAAACACAGAAAAAGCCTAGATCGCGTAAGTTGTCTGGAAAGGCTAAGCCCAGCCCCAAGGCAGAGGCTGACCCTAAGCCCCCAGGAAAGATGGAGCCGCAGCCACAGCAGCCCGAGGAAACGACTGAGAAAGACGACTTCGAGGAGGTGAAGCCAGAGCGTGCAGACAATGTGATGCTGCAGCCAACAGAGCCGAGCGAAGACATTCCCACCGAGGCCGCGGCAGAACTGAGCCAACCCGAGCTGCAGGCAGAACTGAGCCAACCCGAGCTGCAGGCAGAACTGAGCCAACCCGAGCTGCAGGCAGAACTGAGCCAACCCGAGCTGCAGGCAGAACTGAGCCAACCCGAGCTGCAGGCAGAACTGAGCCAACCCGAGCTGCAGGCAGAACTGAGCCAACCCGAGCTGCAGGCAGAACTGAGCCAACCCGAGCTGCAGGCAGAACTGAGCCAACCCGAGCTGCAGGCAGAACTGAGCCAACCCGAGCTGCAGGCAGAACTGAGCCAACCCGAGCTGCAGGCAGAACTGAGCCAACTCGAGCTGCAGGCAGAACTGAGCCAACTCGAGCTGCAGGGGTGGACATCAGAGACATCAGGGGTGATGGGATTGCCCGACGAAGATCTGGAGGGTTTTGGAGAGGAAACCTATGAGGCACCGCACCCAGAACTGTCAGAAAATGATTACCTGCCTCTTACAAGGGATGTGTCCGCAGAACAAGCAGCATATGTACATCTGTCAACAGAAATCATGTCTGGAGCAGCAAGCAGCCAGACAAGATTAGAGTTACCAGAGCAGACTGAACCTGAGAATTCCAAGCAGTCGTTTCCAGAGTTTTATGAAGAAACTGAATCTCAAGAGCAATTTATGTCAATCAAGTCAGATGAAGAGGTGAGCCAAATGGCCACAGCGGAGATGATGGAAGAAACACAGAGAGAGTGGACTGAGGAGAAAAGTGCAAAGCCAAGTGAGATGAATAAACCAGAGTTTCCGGACCAGGAGACAAGACAGCCTTTTGAGGAAGCGCATGTCAAATCTCCGGAAGACACCACATCAGAAGCTCTAGGAAAGATGCAAGTAAGCTCAACCGAGGCACTAAAGACAGAGTCAGTGGAAAAACGTCCTGAGAAAAAAACAAAAAAATCAGTAAGCAGAACAAGGCTACAGACATCAGGAAAAAAAACACCAGAAGAGACTGATCTAGAACTACTAGTAGAGATACAGTCGTATCTTCAAGAAGAGACACAAAAAAAGTCAATTGAGGAGAAAGTTCCAGAACCATTAGAAGATGGTAAAATAGCAGGTCGAAAAGAAAAGCCTAAGAAATCAAGCAAGAAGCAAGAACTGGTACGACCAGAGAAATATAAAGCAGGAGAAATGGGAGACTCCACTGAGCTACCAGAACAGAGTTATTTAGAGATTCCAAAGAAGAAACTAAGAAAACCAACTGGAACACAAGTGTCATCAAAGATGAGCAAACCAGAAGTTCAAGAGAAATCACAAATATCACCTACCATGGAGAAAAATCTAGAGTTACCAGATGAGCCCAAACTGAAAGAGAGGCACCCAGAATCTTCCAAGGCAGGCAGGCAAGAACCAAGAAGGTTATCAGTAAAAGAAACTGACACAAGCCTCGATATAGCACGTTCTCCCAAAGAAAGTGAGGTAGACACAGTTACCACAGATTCGGTATCTCGAGAACCTGTAAAGGAGCAGCAGCCTGTCAATATCAGTGAACAGTACCAGAAAGCGCAACTCTTAGAGTTACCGCTGGAATTAAAAGAGTCCTTTGATGAAGATGCCGAAGATTTGTCCCAAGAGTTGGAGATACCGGTACCTAAAGATAAACCACCCAAGCCGCAAAGAATTGTTAACCTACGATTTGAACATCTTAAATGGAGCCCAGAAAAAGTTGCAGAGTGGATTAGTGAATTGGGCTTTCCTCAGTACAAGGTATACAAAAATATTTGAGAGAAGGAGAGAGAGAGGGAGAGAGAGAGACAGAGAGAGAGAGATTGAGGTCAGGCATGTGACTGTCATGATGCATGTGTAGAGATCAGCAGACAAGTTTCAGGAGTTGTTTCCGTTTACCATTGTGTTGATCGTGTCAACACAATGAAAATGTCACTTATTATTCTACTGTAATTGGAAGAAGCTGAGCAAAAAAATGGTAATACATTTTCCACTTGAATGCCAGGATGAAGCTCAGGCTGCCAAGTTTTCATGTAAGCCCCTTTATCTCCTAATCCATGTTCCCAGGTCCAAAATCAATTTTTAAATCAAATGCCTCAGATGTTCTGCAGTATTGGACTTGTGGGGGAAGCAAATCTGAATTGTGTGTGTGTGTGTGTGTGTGAGATCTTGCTCATGCTAAGCATGCACTCTACCATAGCTACATATCCAGCTTATAACTCATAGAGTTATAAGTCATAGAGATTTGTTTAGGAAGAGACAGACACATTTGTTTTTCCTTATTCATTCCAATGACTATATTGCTTTGCAATTTTTTGAGTAAAAGCCAAAAAAGTATATGCATCTCTTTTCATAGAAATCTATATTTTAAATACATTTTGTCCAAAGAAAGCATCTTACAGTTTGTCACAACACTTCAGTGGCAACTCCTTTACCTTGAATTTATATTGTTAAATGTCTCCCCATGTAGATCAAATGTGTAGTGAGCTCTTAGAAGTATTTAATGTGTATTAACCATTAACCCAAAACAGTTCATCCAAAGATAGTATAAGATTCTTACTTTATTAGTAGCAATTATGATTTTAAATTTTTACAAAATGACATAAGATCAGAAGCTTTTTGTATCTTCTATACTTAAAAATATCTATGAGGGACTGGAGAGATAGCTCAGGGTTAAGACTGTCTCGCAAGCAGAAGGTTCTGAGTTTGGATCCCAGGTCCCAAATAAAAATGCCAAGTGGAGGGGCTGGAGAGGTGGCTCAGGGGTTAACCCTCTGCCTTGCAGGCGGAAGGTCCTGAGTTCAGATCCTAGACCCCACGTATAGACACCAGGGCGGAAGCGGGGACGGCCTGCATTTCTGGTCCTGGTAGGGCGGAGCCTGTGAATCCCAGGAAAGAGTAAACAAGGAGGAGGTGGAGGCGTCCATGGTGGTTCCCGAATTCGTCCATGGTTCTACACACACACACACACACACACACAAATAAATAAATATTAAAATTTTTTAAGAGTCAATGAGATATGAAAGGATGAGGGCTCAAAGTCAAAATAAGTTATAGAACAGGCTGGGCTGCCGAGAGGTCTTACCCCGCCTACTTTCCCTCCCCACAATGTCATTTTTGCACTTCACCCTGTTTCTTCCAATTGCAGTAGGAGATTTGTAAGTGATGTTCTCGTTGTGTTGACAGGAGTGTTTTACCTCAAATTTCATCAATGGCCGGAAACTCATCCATGTAAACTGCTCAAACCTCCCTCAGATGGGGATTACAGACTTTGAGGACATGAAGGTGAGTTGTGTGCAAGGCTTCCTCCTGAAGACTGTGGCAGTGCTACTTGGCGTCCACTCAGACTAACTACTCTCAGTCTCTGGTGTCATCACGCACCCCAGGCTCGCGGCGTTTGCTTCCTCCCTCGCTTCTTCCTATGGTGCTTTCATTTCTTCATCCCAGCTTTTCAGACTTTTACTGACTCATACCTAGAACCCTGAAGAAGCTGCCTCTGAGCCCGTGGACCTTAAAAGCTCTGGCTGTAGGTTCCCGCTTTCCATTGCCTATCTGCTGTTCAGGAACCTGCTTTGGGTGTCCTGTATACAAGACAGTCCCAATTCTTAGTTCAGGATTCCAGGGCCTCCACTCTACCCCTGCTGCCACTCCTCTGCACGACTTCCCTTTTTCTTTTTTCATTATCGATGGATCTTGTTCTTTGACAACCTCCTACATGTGTATAGTCCATTATAATTACTTTCCCCTCTGACTTTTCTTATCCCCTTCCCCTGCCCACTATTAGCCTCCCCTCTCTGCAAGTTCCTCCATGAATCTTCTCCAGGCTACTCCTAACTCGCAATCTCACGAGCCTGCTGGTGCGTGCTGTCTCTGTCTTTGCTCACTTCCTCTTCCCTGCATTTAAAATACAAATCTAACCCCCCTTGAGGACCGCTTCCTCATCTCATCTCCCCAAGAAGTCACTCCTGCCCAGTAAACGCTCACATTTCATGTCTTAATGCCGTCCAGTAGTTAAAAAGTGGCATATGTTATGTGCCTGCTTTGCTGCCTAACTTTGAAACGAGTTACTTTAGCTTCTTTGGGCTCTATTTCTCCAAGTCCGAGCCCACAATCGAGTGATTGTGCTTAGCCATTCCCTCCATTTGCAGTAGTTTATAATTTCATCGAGTATTACATAGAGAATCTCATTTGTAACCCTTCTCTAGCACATCTACCTCAGTACCACAAAGTCTACTCCGTACACTCAGCAGTATGTAGACAAAGCACCCATGTCTAGAAATGCTCCGTCCTGGTATTTTTGTGGATAGTCTTTGGACTCAGATTAGATTTTTCATTTCATTATTTCTCTGTGTGTGCGTGTGTGTGTGTGTGTATGTGTGTGTGGTGTGTGTGTGTGTGTGAGCATGTGGAGGTCAGAGGATAACTTCATGGAGCTAGTTCTGTCCCTCTACTTTGCCTGGTTCCAGGGATAGAACTTAGGTCTTCAGACTTGCTCAGCAAGTCTGTTGAACTATCTTACTGGTCTACCAAAAGGTAGATTCCTGTGCTCCACCCTTGAAATTGTTAATTAATTAAAATTAAATCTTTAGAATATGGTCTGTAGGACTCTTTATCAGACCTTGGAATCTTTAAGTCATATAGTTTAAAAAATACATCTGATAATATTCAAGTCCTCTTACTGTCAATGAAATGTAAGGAAAGTCTTCAGATAATTAAAACCTAGAGCCTTAGTTCAACTCTTAAATTTGGCTGATTCTTATGTCTTAAAAATTTGGCTGATTCTTATGTTTTGGTAAATGTTAAGCACCACACATCCATGACTTCACCTCATTTTGCAGAAGAGGAAACCAAGTCTTAGAAAGGTGAAGTCACCTGCCAAAGTCCATTCTCAATGAACTCAGGAACCAGGGTTCAATGCATGTGTAACCACGTTCTATTCAATCATACTCTACTCCATGTTGACTCAAATCCCTGCACTGTTTTGCCTCTCTAAATGGACATTCTCATTGTAGAAAGGACCCTTAATGTACATATGGTGTTTCCAAACATGCCCTCCCATCACTACCAGTTGCTACCTGAGATGATTAAAAATGGTCCCAAGAACACACAGGCACCTTTCCCCCTCCCCCAAAAAAAGCAGCATTTCCCTTATAGACCCATAGCCCTCTGGCACTTCCTTATCTGCAGCTGCTGTTCACAGATAAAAATCTCTAAGCTCAGTAGACATTTCAGGACCCTTGGTCCAAAAATTTAGAATTTAGTTACCTAAACGCTGTCCTAATCACGTAGACATTTCCCTCATCCACCGACTCCCACTCCCTCGGAATCCTATAGAAGACTTGCCTCCGCTGGCCTCTCCACCAAGTTTTTATTCCTACAGAAATATTGTGCCCCTACGTGCCCTAACAAAGTCTAATTTCTGTTGAGACCATCTCTGTTCTTTATCTCTGAACTATCCTGTTGGATCCCAAAACCAAGCCAATACTATCAAATAAAAATTTTACTTTTTATGTTAAAAAAAAGGATAGCTCTTCTTTATGTTCTCTAATTTCTACTTAAGGTGTACTGAATTTTCTACATAAAAACAAGCATCAGCATTCACAATAGTAACCTGTAGTTCAAATCCCTACAATGCTTAAGTACTAGATACTTATATTTTTATTTTATTTTGTGCAGTGTGTGTGTGGGGGGCATGTGGGTGGGTGTACAAGAAGGGACTTGGCACTTGGGGCTGGAGAGATAGCTCAGGTGTTAAGACTCTGCCTCAAAAGCTCAGGTTCTGAGTTTGGATGTCAGGTCCTACATAAAAATGCCAGGTGAAAACAGCGGCAGCCTGCACTTCCGGCTCTGGTGGGCAGAGCTTGGGAAATTCCAGAGCGAATCAAGAAGGAAGTAGAGGAAAAAAAAAAAAAAAAGGAAGTAGAAGCAATCCAGGATGATTCCTGAAGTCACCCTTGGTCCTCAGTCTCTCTCTCTCTCTCTCTCTCTCTCTCTCTCTCTCTCTCTCTCTCTCACACACACACACACACACACACACATACACACAGAGTAAGTAAATAAATAAATCCTAAAAAAAAAAAAAAGAAGGCACTTGAGCGATGTGCCTGTGAGGCCCAAGGATGCAGCAGGAATCCTGCTGGATTGTTCTTCCATCTTATAGCTTCGCTCAGGGGTATCCCAGGCTTCACCTTCCAGGGCTGGAACTGCAGTTTTGCAGCTTAGCAAAGCAAAGGCTTTAACTACGGAGCCATCTTCCCAGTCCAGCCCTGGTCCTTCTTATCAGACAACCTGTGGACACAAGTTGTACTTGTTGCTACTGCAATGTCATGTTTCCAGGGACTCTCAGAAAGGTCTAGGAAATACGTGTGTTCTCCCCATTGTACTCGTCCATATTTATACGTTAAAATAATATGTACAGCATGACTTCTCTGACTGGAATCTAACAAACAGGATTGGTTCTAACCTTTCCATTTCTTTCAAATCCCTTTGCTCATTTATAATCTTTTCAGACATTGAGAAACCACCTATAAAGTATGTGTCCCTCTAAGAAACAAATTTACTAGATAAAATGCAAGGTTTATCTGCAATTCTTTGGTCTTTAAGCTTTAGTATCTAGACAAAGCACTATTTTCCAAAGTCAGTTTAAGTTCATTTCTTTCTTCTCTATCCACTGAAAGGTGATAGTATTTAATATAAGTACATCTGTTGTCCGTACTATATTCCATCTTTCTTAACCCAACACCTGACATTTCAAAGTTTCCATGTGAAGGGTTGCCAAGATAGCTAACGGGGTAGAGTACCTGCTCACAAAGTGTTCTTTTCTATTCTTTGCTTTTTCGCATCCGTTTAGGTGCCTGTGTGCACGTGTGCGGGAGTGTGTATAGGTATAGGTATAGGTATAGGTATAGGTATAGGTATAGGTATAGGTATAGGTATAGGTATAGGTATAGGTATAGGTATAGGTATAGGTATAGGTATAGGTATAGGTATAGAAGATGGCCCCGGGTGTGCCTGTGGAGGGAATCATCCTGGAGTGCGCTACCTCCTTCTTGCTTTGCTCTGGGATTTCCCAAGCTCCTTCTTCCGGAACCAGAAGGACAGGCTGATGCCATTTCTTCCTGGCATTTTTTACATGGGATCTGGATTTCAAACTCAGGTCCTTCTACTTTCAAGGCAAAGGTTTAACCCCTGAGCCATCTCTCCACCCCTTCTCACGAACTTTTCATGGAGTAAAGTCATTTTTTTGTTGTGTGCAGTTTTGTGGAATTTTTGACAGATGCACAGAGTCATGTATCCACTCTAAGAAAAACCATACAGAATAATTCTGTCACTTTGAAACATCCCTCTGTGTCCTCTTCATTGTCTGCCTGCTCTGCAGTTCTTGACAATCAGTGATCTTTTGGATCCTGGTGATTTTGCCTTTTTCAAAATGGAAGCAGGTATGGTAGCTTACATCTATACTAACACTTAAGAAGTTGATGCATGGAAAATTGCCAGAGTTGGAAACTAATGTGGATTATATAGTGGGTTCTAGGACAACTTGGGCTGCAGTGTTATTGTGGGTTTTTTTTAAAGTTATATAAATAGAATCAAATAATATTTAGCTTTTGTATTGAGCTTCCCTTAGCAAAATTCAAGAATAATCCATATCAAAAAACAAAAAAGAATGATCCGTGTTATTACAGAAATTAGAAGCCAATTTTCTTAATATTTTATTTATTTATTTTATGTGTGTGTGTCAGAAAGCACTGTGTGTCACTGTGGAGGACCAAGAGTGACTTTGGGAATCATCCTGGATTGCTTCTATCTCCTTCTTGCTTTGCTCTGGGATTTCCCCGGTTCTGCCCACCAGGGCTGGAAGTGCAGGCCACAGCCATTTCTGCCTGGCGTTTTTTAAGTGGGACCAGGAACCTGAATTCAGTACCTTCTGCTTGCGAGACAGAGTCTTAACCCCTGAGCCATCACTCCAGCCCCAGAAGCAGATTTTTTTTTAATATTTTGGTGGGTGCTGGTGAAATGGCTGAGAGGGTCTCTGTGGCCTGCGTTCAATCCTTACAGGCAACATGATTGGATGAGAAAACTGATTTCCAAAAGTAGTTATGCACAGCAGTGCAGCGTGATGGGCATGCGCATGCTCCCCAGCTGCTCTGTCTCTCGTCTCCCAAATGAGTAAGTCATAAAATATTTTATTTGTTTGAAAAAAAGTGGGGAGAGAAACAGAGAGACACAGCATATATGTGGAGATCAAACGACAACTTCTGGAAATTGTTTCTCTTCCTCTACCATGTGGGCTTCAGGGATCAAACTCAGATAGCTAGGTTTGCACACAGTCACATTTACTTGCTAAGCCACCTCACTGTCCTTCAGAAATACATTTTTAAAGAGATTATACTCTATTATAATGGCAGTTTTAAATGATTCATATTTATATTATAGTTATATATAAGTTACAATTATGAAGATGTGCAGTTTCACACTATAAGGTAATCCAGTAATATACTATACATTTATAGTAAAGAAAAATCATCAGTAGTTTTCAAATAAAAGCAAGACTACCACCACCCTTCAGTCATAAAATACAATGATGGCATTATAATAAAGAACTTTCTTGAAAACTGTAGGCATTACATATATCTGCTTGAATCCATGTGAAATACGTGCTCCGCAGTGATGCCAAGCATTGACTATGTGCCGCCATTCTAGAACGTGGAATTAGAAGTCCTTAGAAAACCAGTAATCTTCACCAGTGTCTCTTTCTAATGACCCTCAAGTAAGTTGCTCTAAATCTTAGGCAAAAAGAAAATATTGTTATTGTTCATCAAAACTAAGAAAGAAATTATAGTTTTGGATCAATATATGGTACATCAGGCTTGGGATTTAGCTTAGTGGCAAAGCACTTACATAGCATGCACAAGACCCAGAAATTGTATATAGAAACATTTTCAATTTATTATTACTTATTTTATATGTACATTTATATATTTATTATTATTAAATTTTTAAATCTAAACCTATGAGATAGTTAGAATTTGAATATGAATTCCCCCTTCCCCCAGGCTCATGTGTTTGAATCCTTACCTGGGAGCCTTGAGAAGGTTGTGGCCCCTTTAAAAGGCAGAGCTTTGCTGGAGGAAGGCACGTGTCAGGGGCAGGCCTGGTGTGGTGCAGGACACTGCTTTCTCTCAAGCTCCTGGTCATGGCCACAGCAATGAAAGCTGCTTCTGCTCCTGCCTCCGGCGAGTCTTCTGCAGTGTGATTGCTGTCGTAATGCACTGTATTCCCCTGGAGTAAATGTCCCTCTCTCCCTCTCTGTCACAGTTAGCCTGCACTGTTGCCAATAAATTCACGAACAGCTAATAGGGGAACAAAAGGTTTTATTTTTTTCTTATGATACTCCAGTTACACAGTTCCTTGTCCAGCTTGGCAGGAGAGTCCACACTAACACCAAGGGCCATGGACACTGGCCACACCATATCCACATAGTAGCTGACAGTCCTTACTTGTCTGGCCAATATACAAAATCTCTCAGAGTGTTGTCTCACAGCAAAAAGATGAACTGTAAGAGAAAGTCTCTCTCTCTCTCTCTCTCTCTCTCTCTCTCTCTCTCTCTCTCTCTGCATCCATCCATCAAAGGACCCTCATGTGCCACTGATGATATTTTACCATATTTTAAATGTCAACGAATTTGAAGAGGACTATTTAGATTCTATTGCTTTACAACCTTACAATATTTTAATTTCTGCATTATCATAGTGTACTAAAGAGTACTGGACTCTCTTGGGCTGCAGTGGGCATATAGATGTTTATTGTTGTTGTTAATCTAGAATATCCCTTATTGAAAATGCTTGGGAGCATTTCAGATGTCAGGGTTTTTCATATTTTGGATATGTGCTTATACACAGTGAGATCTCCGAAACAGGACAAAACTCTAAACATGAAATGCACTTTGGTTTTGTATTCACCTTTCGATGCACCCGTTTTGACTGCACTCCAATGAGATCAGCTATGACATTTTCCACCATACTGGCTCTTAAAAAAAGTCATATTGTATATCTCTTCAGATTTTGGGGCGGGAATGTTCACCCTGAAGTGATGTGCATCCTCTTGTGCTGCTGCATATCCTCTTGGGACTGTCATCTGCACCCAAGAGGATTTGGGAAGTAACCTCTTCTAGTCGTTCTCAAACAGACCTCAATTAGGATTCTGTCTGGGCATGGAGACTAGGTTTCTACCCATAAATTGTCTCGACTGTCTAAATAAAATCAATTCAAGGTAATAGTTGAGAAGAAAAGTGTCTTGTCTAAAATGTGTTGCTAATGGAAAGATTTGCATTTGGCTTGGAATTGCCTGTGGCATCAGCTTTAGTTTTATAACACAGACTAGTGGATTTAATTGAAAAAAAAATCCACTTATCCCTTTGGCTGTGTTCTGGCTGCAGTTCGTGAATGGCATTCTTCTCCAGATGCAGAATATGAATTCACATAGCATTGTTATTAACTGTCCTGTGATAAAAATCTAAAATTTGAAAAGGCAATTACAGCTCAAATCTAGGATTCAAGTGATATCATGCTCAGTGGATACGAATTATGTTCAGAGACCGAAAGTTATGCCAAAGGGTATTTTTAAGGAATATACAATTAGAGATACCAGTAAAACAACTGAAACTTTAATATCTACTTGTTTAGTGTTTAATGTTTAGGATCTATTTTTAATAAAACGAATTAGGTGATTCTTAGAGGAAGTGAAAATTTTTTCTTAATTATAAAGTAACTAAGCCCTTTTATTGATAAGTTATTTGTTAACCTTTTCTAGGAATATCTATACGTTCAAGGGTCCTAATGTGAACATATTATCTGATTTTTCTTTCCTTCTATTTACTTTTCCTTCCTTCCTTCTTTTATTTTTTTTAGACAGAGTCTCACTTTGTTGCCCAGACTGAGCTCTAATTCTCAGGCGCAAGCAATCTATCTGCCTGCTTCAGCCTCCTGAGTACCTGGAAATGCAGCTGTACACAATTGAGCCTAGCTAATATATCTGCTTTTGTGGGTAATCTCTATCCTAAAAAGAAAGAAATGATTCTCTTCATGGCCATCTTTTGCATGGACTTAGAAACATCTTTTATTGTACTTTTAAAAAGATAATAAGTCATGTGACATTTGTCTTAAGAACTTGGTTTTGGTAAGTGTGAATGTTATTTCATTGTATTCTCATCGAAACAATATAGTAGCTAGCATTCAAGAGACCTAGAAAACCACATAAAACCTCGATTTTATTTTCATACCATCTTGATTATATTTTCAAGTTCTACTAAAAAAAATTTATCCTTTCCTTTCAGGCAATATCTCAGCACACTCGGGACCTCCTGGGAATTGAAGAGCCCTTATTCAGTCGCAGCATTAGCCTACCCTATAGGGACAATATTGGCTTATTTTTAGAGCAAAAAGGGCATTCTGGGGCAAAATCTGATTCTTTAACTCTACCTGGATTTATTGAAGCATCAGGATTACAAGACTATGGTCCAGAAATAATTGCCTCTGAAGAGGATGACGTAGTATTAGAGGAAAGTCACTTCTCTTAGCTTGAAAGATCAAACGAAGTTACTTGCAGGAAAAGTGTGGTCTTGTGGGTTTTTTTCTTAGTTTCTGCCCTCTTCATTAAGGAATTTGAACTGCTCTCTCCAGTCTTAATTCATCCTTTCCTGACTCATGGTACCTTCCCTCTATGTTTCAATTTAACCCTTCTGTTAAAGATAGCAATATTTGTCTTCTTAGGTAATTGTCAGAATTCCTGGTAAATTCTAATTGACCAGTACTAGAAATAAGTTGAAGAAATATCATTTAAAATAAAATCTTAGCCACCCAATTAAAAAATGGGCCCTGGAACTTCAAAGAAACTTTACCAGGGATGAAATTAAAATGTCTAACAATTATCTTAAAAAATGCTCCACTTCCTTCGCCATCAGGGAAATGCAAATCAAAACTTCCCTGAGATATCATCTCACCCCGGTCAGGATGGCAAAAATCCACAATACAAACAACGACAAATGCTGGAGAGGATGTGGAGAGAGGGGAACTCTCCTACATTGTTGGTGGGAATGCAGGCTCATACAGCCACTCTGGCGAGCCGTCTGGAGATTCTTAAAGAAATTAAAGATTGAAATGCCATATGACCCTGCTATCCCACTTTTGGGAATAACCCCCCATGCAGCAGAGGTTCGCCTCGATAGCACAAGTTCGACCATGTTCATAGCAGCACTGTTTACCATAGCAAAGTCATGGAATCAACCTAAATGTCCAACAGTTGACGAGTGGATAAGGAAACTGTGGTACATCTATACAATGGAGTACTACTCAGCCATCAAAAATGATGAATTACTGGAATTTGCTGGGAAATGGATGTCATTAGAAAGAATTATATTAAGTGAAGTATCCCAAACCCAGAAAATTAAGCGCCGTATGTACTCCCTAATAGGTGGCTCCTAGTACCAAACTCACCCAGCCCACATTGAGACACTCAAAAGTAAACCTATGTAACACAGTAATTGCAAGGATTATGAACAAGAGAGATGGGTTAGGAGGGCCACACCAGAAACAAGGAGAGAGGGGACCATGTTACAGCAGAGAAAATAGGCCTCCATCAAGGTCTGCAAGTAAGTAATGAGAAACCTGGTTAAGTTCACAGACGTTCTTTCCTGATCTCACCAGAAGGGGAGGGCATATAGTCTAGCAGATAAAAAGTAA
Source organism: Typhlomys cinereus (assembly GCA_023101885.1). Lineage (NCBI taxonomy): Eukaryota > Metazoa > Chordata > Mammalia > Rodentia > Platacanthomyidae > Typhlomys > Typhlomys cinereus. The sequence continues at coordinate 607,611 of JALPQD010000292.1, read as the reverse complement.
TCATTTTGCAAATGGGTGATGGACCCCTCCCTCAGTGAGGTTTCCTACTCTTATTACATCTACCCTTGAATGTGCTATTACAACAAGACTCCAGTTTAACAGCTTTTTGTCTCTGGCCAGGGGGTGACATACAGTGCCCAGCAGAATGGAGTGAAGGGAATTGCAGGAGCAGCAAAACTGCAAAAGAAAATCAACAAACCACAATCCAGAACTTCAGAGACTATATCAATCACATAGAACTAGGACAGCCTAATCTCTCCCCATCCTGGAGCTCAGGGACATTTGCGGAAGAGGGGGCGGTAAGATTGTAAGAGCAAAAGGATGGGAGGAGCAACGATTTGCAAGATTCTCAACAATAGTTGGGGCCAAAGCAATCATAATGGGACTTTGCATGCCCTGCGCAATGTCCAGTGCACTGTTGCCCTCATAAAGTCTAGCATCTGTTAAGGGCACCGAGACCCCTGGAGGCAAGGGATTGACAGCCATAGTAGTGATCTTATGCTTAAGGGGAACAAGAGAAAGGGCTTATGGAAATGCCACTGGGTCCTTATATGTCATCGGAGAGGAGGACCCAGTGGAGAGTTAGGCGTACACAATAAAGGACTCTCTGGGAATTGGGGGGGAGACACTGGGGGAAGGGGAGGGGGAGGAGGGGGGAGGGAGGGAACTGGTAAAAAATTTTAAAATGTATAATTAAATTTTTAATAAAAAAAAAATAAAATCTTAGCCAGGCGTGGTAGTGCATACCTATAATCCCAGCCCTGGGTAGTCTGAAATAGGGAGATCATTACCTTGAGGCCAGCCCGGACTACATAACAAGACTCTTTGAAAAAGCAACATAAAATAAAATAAAATAAAATCTCTTTCCAAGGCACTCCATGATGCAGCTTCCATAAAGGCATCGGACATGATAGGGTGGGACTGTGGTCATGCAGTTGTTTTGGGGTCACCCACATTCCTATATGTTGTCCTGCTTGTGCCTGAATGTCACTGGCGTACATCAGGTGAGGATGACTGTGATTTTGATACTAAGGTGAGAAGTGTGCTAGGCCTTGATCTAATTACAATGATTCCGGGAATAAAATGAAAGTAGACCTGAAGTTCCTCTGACATGTCATTCCATATCCAGAGTGGTTTATGTCTTCCCATGCCATCATCTGATTCAAACGAGCAAGCGTTGGGAACTGGAGATAAAGAACAGGAATCAGATCGAGTTGTGATGTCAGTGAAAGAGCAAAGAAAGCTTGATGACGGTAAAAGTGACCAGTGTCAGGAAGAAGCAGCAGAGCCAAGCACTGGAAAGGAAGAGCACAAAAGATTTTGCACGTGAAGAAAAGAGCAAAATGAATCATCTGAAAATGTCTCTGAGAGATGTCCAGTTGTTCTTATTGGCATCCACAAAATAGTATGAGTAAATGGACAAGGAGTAGGAAATCCTGAGAAAAGAGTTGGGGAGATAGCTCAATGGTTAAAGCACATGCCATGCAAACAGAAGGGACAGGGTTCGGGTCCCCAGAGCCCATGCAAAATGCGAAGCAGGCATGGTGGCTGGCCTGCTTGCAATTCCAGTTCCAGAAGGTGGAGACTAGGAATCCCTGAAGGGAGTTGACTAGCCAGATCAGTCCAAAAGGAGAGTTCTCAGTTTAAGAACCAATGTCAAAACAATAAGAGTGAAAAGGATCAAGGATGATTTTCCTGATACTAATCTTGGGCCTTCACCTGTATATGCCAGGTAGGTGGGCAAACACACATGTGCACCCACCCACATCCAAAATGCATACACACATTTCCAACCACCCACATGCAAAATGCATACACATATTTCCAACACTTGTACACATGAAAACGGAAAAAATCCTGAGAAATATTTTCATTGGCGGCCTAACACGGAAAGAGTGTTCTAAATCAAGTGGAAAGAACGAAGGCTGAACAAAGCATTCAAACGAGCTCATCCTGCTTTAAAAGTGACAGAGTAAAAACATCGAGCGCTTAGCAGAAATGAAAACAACTAGCTTCAGGAAAAAGTTATTTTTGAAAATATGCACTCTGGCAGAGAAAGGAAATGAGGATCAAACCAAGCAAGTTAATCCTCTGCTTTCGCATCTGCAAGTGTTGTGGGAGTTATTCTGCAACGATTCTTAGACGCCAATTACAGCAGAAGAGAGGAGTGTAATACCAGCAGTCTGGAGCTGAGATTAAGTCTCCAAGAGGTCAAGCGTGGACTTGACAAGAAGCATGCTTGTTTGTGAGGAGCAAAGTGCCTGTTAATGAGTACTGCAGACATTTTCTTCAGGAAATGTCACTTCAAAATCCTCTTGTGTCCTAGAAGGTGAGTGCCAGCCATCTTCCATGGTTTGAAAATAGATTAAAGTTAGAAAATACCAAAAGAGAAAGTGAACATGCATGCTTGAGGAGAATTTCTGTAGTGAGAGAGACAGAGAGAGAGAGAGGTTACAGTGGAAAAGCGCACAAATGTTTGGTAGAGAAACAATATTAACCAGAATACCACAAAATGGAAATGGGTCATAAAGCATATGCCTAAGCCTCCAAAAGGCCAGCAACTTAGCCATTGCAAAGAAAGAAACCACATGCCTGAAGGAAGAAACATATTTCTACACTTAGGAGGAAGCAAAACCAATAGTAGATTTTCTCCGGAGGCCATCACATAATAATAGCAGTTGTAATAACTATAAAAGCATGAAGTCTGTATTAGAAAATTCCAGTTGTTCTTCACCATATAGTGACAGAAGAGTGTATCTTCACCATATAGTGACAGAAGAGTGTATTTAGGTGAATTACATATAGTAAGACAAGTAAAGTTTAGCAATGAGGCAGGCATGTCATGTATAGATGTCCTGGATGTGACAAAGCAGAAGTTCACCGTTAGAAAGAGGCGGACGTCTCAGCTGGGGAGATAACTTAGTGGTTAAAATGTTTGCCTTAGAAGCAAAAGAACCTGAGTTCATATGTCCAGATTGCACGTAAAAATGCCAGGCTGATATGATAATGGCGTAATTCCAGCTCTGGAAGGTAGAGCTTGGGAAATCCCAGAGCTAAGTGATAAGATTGCTGATGTCACCCTTAAGCCTCCATTGTCACACATGCTTGTACATATGCCCACACATGTGCTCCCACCCCCATGCAAACACACACACATGCACACACGAGGCAGGTGTCTACCGGCTTTTTGTTATGAAGTCAGGAGGGGCTCACAAGGTCTTGACTTGCTTTTGTTGGGTATTTTATCCCAGCAACTAGAAAATTCTTAGTTGGGCTCCCCAAAGGGCAAAACACACTTTTATTACTAATAAGCATAAAACAGGCAGCATAGCACAAGCACAGCATAGCACAAGGCAAACCTCACTCTTCAAAATAGGCAGATGTGATTCATTGCTACAAGTTAATTATCTTTCCAAATTTGTGTGGATGAGGACTTCTATCTTGACAACAAGCAGGAAATCTCAGAGCCAAGCAAGAAGGAGATAGAAGCAATCCAGACGATTCCCGAGGTGACCCTTGGTTCTTCACAGTGATACATGTGCCCTCTCTCTCTCTCTCTGTCTCACACACACACACACACACACACACACACACACACACACACACACACACGTCCAAATCTAAAACTAAAGGAAACTAAGGGAAATCTCTTAACTGTGAAGAAGTAAAAAACAAGCTGGCTCAGCATAAAAAGAGTTTGCTATACAATTCTGAGGACCCAAGTTTGAATTTTTAGGACACACACAAAGCTGAACATAGTAGCATGGATCAGTAATCCCAAGACTTCTCTGGTGAGATGGGAGTCACAGACAGGAGAATCCCCGGAAACTTATAACATCCTGGTGTTTGTGGTAGCAAACAAGTCCCCACTCAAGGTAGAAAGCCAGGACTTATACTTGAATTCATTTTCTGACCTTCATATGTAGGCTGTGGTACACACACACACTTCAATATACAATGGAGCAATAAACGTTCCCATTCCAAAAGAGAGGATTGGGAACATGGCAAGAAAATATCAAATCAGAATGAGACCAAAATCCAGCAGGACAAACACTGAATCCTGCAACTGGAGCTCCATGTTTGGTGTCTGGGACTCGTGACCAAATCACCTGGGCTGCAAGGGTACCAATTACCTGTATTGGTTACTTTTCTCATTACGGTGATAAAATATCTAAAAAACAATTTAAGGGAGAATTCGTGTTAAGCCACACAGGGTACAGTCCATGGGGATAAGTCATGCTTCTCTGCGTCCACAGTCAGGAAGCAGGGGGCGATGAATGCTAGCGCTCAGCTCCCTTTCTGTCTGTTGAGTCTAGGGTCCCAAGCTAATGGCATGGTAGGTACCACCCACATTTAAGGGGGCTCTTCCTATCTCAGTTACCCTAATTTAGAAAGTCTTTCACAGATACACCCATAGGTCAGTTTTCAAAGTGACTGTAAACACCATCAAATTGATAAGATTAGCCGTGGATTTTCTGTCTGTCTGTCCCAAGCACTAGAACTATAGGCATACACTACCACACTGAGCTCTAGTCTGTTGTTTGGGGTTTTTTTTTTTTAAGATTTGATTTATTCATTCTGTGTGTGTGTGTGTGTGTGTGTGTGTGAAGCAGAGGGCACTGTGTGTCCTGTGGAGACCCAAGGGTGACTTCGGGAATCATCCTGGATTCCTTCTATCGCCTTTTTGCTTGCGCCGGGATTTCCTAGGCTCCGCCCACCATAGCCTGCCGGAAGTGCAGGCCTACCACCTTTTCCGCCTGGCATTTTTATGGGACCTGGGATCCAAACTCAGGATCTTCTGCTTGCGTTGCAGTCTTAATCCCTAAGCCATCTCTCCAGCCTTATTTTGTTTGTTTTTTAAGACAGGAACTTGCGTTGCAGAGTCTTAATTCCTGAGCCATCTCTCCAGCCTTATTTTGTTTGTTTTTTAAGACAGGAACTCGAGTGGCTCAGGCCGGCGGTAAATTTAAAGCATAGCTAAGGATGGCCTTAAACTTCGATCCTTCTGTCTTCTATCTCCCTGAAGCTTGTATTACAAATGCATGCCTCCGTACCCAATTTATGAGGCGCTGAGAATCAAGTACAGAGCTCTGTGTGTGCTAGGCACTCTGCCAACTGAGCTGCATTCCCACACGCCACCTATTTTTTTAGTGACTTTATGGTTTCATTGGAAGAACTTGGGCCCGTGAGATATCTCAGTGGGTAAGACACATGCTTGTAGACCTGGTGACAATCTCCAGAAGACCACACACATGTCCACACGGGGAAAATTCTCTGACTTCCACACCAATGCATGATGTTCTCTCTCTCTCTCTCTCTCTCTCTCTCTCTCTCTCTCTCCCTCCCCCTTTCTCGCAAATATTTTAAAATAATAAATGGGAAAAAACTTTAAATAAGATAATATTTGGACAGAAATATAACTGAAATGAGCAGAAAAGAATCATAAGACTGCTGACCAAACATTTAGGTTTCTATAAAAAAAAGGGTAGGAAATCAAGCTGTAGCATTTTCTAGCTACATGTTTCAACAGAGAAAGATGTGGTGTACAATCAGCTAATAATGGAATTATAACTTCTAGAATTTTGCTTTTAAATTTTATTTAATTATTCAATTGTGCATGTGTGTATATGTGTGTGTGTGTGTGTGTGTGTGTGTGTGTGTAGAACCACGGACGAATTCGCGAACCACCATGGACGCCTCCACCTCCTCCTTGTTTACTCTGTCGGGGATTCACAGGCTCCGCCCTACCAGGACCAGAAACGCAGGCCGTCCCGCTTCCGCCTGGCGTCTATACGTGGGGTCTAGGATCTCAACTCAGGACCTTCCGCCTGCAAGGCAGAGGCTTAACCCCTGAGCCACTTCTCCGTCCCCGAATTTTGCTTTTAGAAGAGAAATTTGTGTTTATTACAAAGCTTCTCTGAGAAAGCAGTGTGTTAGGTTGTAGCTTTATTTGATTATTTCTGAAACCTGGATACACCCAACCATATTCGCGTATTGAAGACCTCTTATTTTATTCTATGCTTGAGTCATTAGTACAATTTTCATGCACAGTTCAATTATGTGGCTCTCTCCGTCAGTCCTGATTTCTGAGATCTCTTACTTGGTTGAAGAACTTATGGAAACCTCTGAATATTCTTCTGTGATTGGGGAGATGCCAAATGAATGACAGTACAGATGAGTAAGGTGATCTTGGAGACTGGTACTAGCTGACAGCCGCTGGCTAAAGGGAGTTTCCTTGAGTTGCGTGACAGTCAGATCGAACCAGGGGAAAGGCCTAAGAGAAAAGAAATCACTGTTACTTTTATACGTCTGTTCAGTACATCTGAGATAAGCGTTAAACACCTGACTGGGGGAAAAAAACCTCTGAACTCGAGGATATCATAATAGACATTTCCAAACTTGAAAAGTGGTCAAACAAAAGCATAGAATGAAAGATAACGAACAGGATGTGCAAAGATTGTGGAACAAGCATGAAAGATGTAATGTATGCATAACAACACTAGAAGGGGGGAGAAAGGGACAGAATATTTGAAACAATAATGGCAAGGATGTTCCCCAAATTAATGTCAAAAAGCAAGTTACAGGTCCAGGCAGCCAGCTAAGAACACCATACAGGAAAAGTGCCAGTGATTAAAAAAATAACGAAAATGTTCCTAGACATATTTCTCAAACCTAGCAGGACAGAATCCTGAGAGAAGCCAGAAGAAAAGTTATTTTACCTTAGAAGAACAACTGACCAGAAGCTGGCTTGTGGGCTGGCAAAGTGACTCAATGGGTAAAGGTACTTGCTGCAAGCCTGAGGACTTGAATTCAATTCCTGGGACCTACATAGTGGAAAATAGACAACTAACTCCTGCAAGGTCCTCTGAGGGCACTGTATGTCCCTGTGGAAGACCAAGGGTGACTTCAGGAATCATCCTGGATTGCTTCTACCTCCTTCTTGCTTCGCTCTGGGATTTCCCAGGCTCTGCACACCAGGGCTGGAAGTGCAGGTGGCTCAGCCTAGCATTTTTCTATGGGACCTGGGATCTGAACTCAGGCCCTTCTGCTTGCGAGACAGAGACTTAACCCCTGAGCCATCTCTCCAGCCCAGAACAGTAGACCCATTAGTAGATTGCTTGCCCAGCACACATGGAACCTTGGGTTCCCTCCTCAGTACTGCACAAAGCTTGATATGGTGGTGCATGCCTGTGACCCCAGAACATGGAAAGTGGGGGCAGAAGGGTCAAAAGTTCCAGGTCTGCCTCTGCTATGTAGCAAGTCTGAGGTTGTCTTCTGATGAGACACAAAATTGAGAGGTGGGAAGGACGGCTCAGCAGTTAAAGTCATTGCCCCTGAGGCAAAAAGACGGAGTTCAGATCCCCAGATCCCACATAAAATGCCACATGGTATGGTGGCCTGCCTGTAATTCTATGCTCAGAAAGTAGACAAGGGGAATCCCCCAAGCAAGCTGACTGTCTCCCTGGAAGAGCAAACAAGGTTGACTCCCGGTGTCAGGTCTCCATCTACATGTGAACACACATGCAGGTGCATCTGCATATAGTGTCCACCCATATTCAAATACACATGCACACACACACACTCCATACACATGAAAATGAAATCGAGAAGAGCAACAAAGCAAGCCAACAGCAGCAGACGCAGCAGCACGAGTGTGTTCCACGCTCCGCTGCAGGAGACGGGCAGAGAGAGGACGGTCTGCAGAAGCCCGTGGCCAGCAGCCGACAGGCCGCGTCGGACACGCAGGTAGGTGAGGACTGACACTGATGCTCGCGGTCTGACCTCCACACGTGCATGAAGGAGAGAGAGAAGGATGGTGTGTTCGGTACCCCAGGAAGAAAAGGTGTCCAGCGGGTCTTCTGCCATGGGAGTCACTAGCAAAGGACGGCAACAGGGCTGGAGAGGTGGCTCGGGGTTCAGGGCTCTGCCTCCCAAGCAGAAGGTCCTGAGTTAAAAACACCAAGTAAAAAAAACACCAAGTGGAAATGGTGGCCTGCACTTTCAGCCCTGGTGGACGGAGCCTGGAAAATCCCAGAACAAAGCAAAAAGGAGGTAGCAGCAATCCAGGATGATTCCCAGTCATACTTGGTCCTCCACAGGGGCACAATACTCTCTGATAAACACACACACACACACACACACACACACACACACACACACACAAAGAGCAACATAAAGTACGTATGCATGCTCTATCTCAGACATTTTCCCACAGGTTTTCCACAGAAATACTGGCACAAGTGTTTAAATTAAAAAAAAAAATTCAAATCAGCCCATTTTGCAGAATTGAGGTCAGAGGAAGGAACCTTGTCTCTGTCATGCAAAGAGAGGGTGAAGACCTATAATTCAACACAAGGATCTAATGACAGCCTAGGTAGCTCCGTAATGAAAAAGGCATGTGCTCCCTGAACACAATGGTATCTGGATGGAAAAAGGGAAAAGCAGCAGGCTGCTTCCCACTTGTCTAAGTCTATAAATAGGAACAGTGCACATGGCAGCACAATGACAATGTGGATCTATATCTGCAAACACCTAGAAAAACGCCAAAACCAGGCTGGGAGCGTCCATCACTAGAATGCTTGCCCAGCATGCGGGAAGCGCTGGTTCTATCCCCGGCTGGATGTGGTGATAGAGGCCTGTAATCCTACCACTCAGGAGAGGGAGGGAGGAGGATCAGCGCTCAGGGTCATCCTTGGACTACACAGTGCGTTCAATACCAGCATGAGTTCAAAGCTAGTCTGGGGTGTAGAGACCCTATCTCAAAAAAAGACAAAAACAAAAATCTATAAATAATAGATAAAAAATATAAAAATAAAATTTAAAATATAGAATAAAAATCTATAAAATGGGATATAGGAGGGTAGGGAGGCTTTTACTTTTTTCACTAGTTGAAATTTTTTACAAAAATATATTACTATGACCTGCACAACGGCCGACATGTCAACATTCTCCCATGGACTAGCAAGGATCTCAGGAGAAGTGGTTGCATGAAGTGGGAAACTTGGGGGCAGGGGTTGGGGCCCGGACAGGTGAAGGGGAGCGCCTTTGTCAGTGGGTCTACCCAGGGAAGGACCACTTGGTCTGCCGGAGGCCTGAGTCCCCCCCCCCACTGGGCCAGATAATTCAGGAGGAGCCCTGGGGCCCACCGAAGCAAACAGATAGGAGGGTGAGAGGGAATGAGATGGATTGGTGAAGGGAGGGGAGGGTGGGAGAGGAAGGGGAAAGAAGGAAGGAGGGAGGGAGGAGGGCAGGGATGGCCACTCATTGCGCTTGTAAAACTAGAAAAAATAAAAAAAACAATGTTATTGTTATCAATTTTGCAAGAAAATATAGGTTAAATATGATGGCTCATGTTTGCAATCTAAGGACTCAGGAGGCCAATCAGGGCTACAAAGAAACCTAAAACAAAACACTGAGACTTGGGGAAAGAACATGGAAAGATGAAAGAAAAGGCATCTGTTGAGAGTGCGAGAGAAAATCAGAACAGCCGGCCTCGCAGCATCTCACCTTTTGCGAATCAAGTTCCTGACATAGATTCTGTTGACAAAATCTGTTAACTGAAATTTCAGACAAGATGTTGCATCTTCCTTACAGCTTTCTAGGTGCACAGAGAGAAACAGTTTGTTCAGAATCTCCAGCACTTGTGGATGGAACTTGTTTTGGGCCGTGCACACATTGATGGCTGCGTAGACCATGCCTTCCAGCCACTTGATATTAAGGATCACTCCCCCTGTAAGGCAATGAGAAGATACGTCGCAGCTAACGCCAGCAGAAGGAAGCCCTTTTCTCATGCTGGTTGACAATACGGACCTGGAGACAAGTAGGCCTTTCTCCCTATCCGGCCATTAGCCCTTGTGCCCTTTATAGGACATCATGTGACCACACCAAAGGAGGACAGGTGGGACTAATATGACACTGATCCTTGCTAAGAGGGGGAGACAAAGATTAGAATAGGGAAAATCCATTTCGGTCAAAGTCGTTACATTCTCCTGGCTCTTTATCTGTTTAGTTGGTTGGGTTTTTCGGTTTTGATATGATCAGTTTTGAGACAGGGTCTTATGTAGCTCAGACTGAAGTGGAACTCATTATCTAGCCAAAGTTAGTCTTAAACTCCTGATATTCCTGTCTTCCTCCCAAAGGTTGGGATTACAGGTATGTGTTACCACATCCAGCTCATTCCTGATTGAAATGATATTTCCACTGGTAGTTTCCAATCCAAATTCTTGGGTTCCCCCCCCCAAAAAAATCAGACTCTCAGCTCTACCTAATAAAAGCTATTTCTAACTACCAAACACTTTTTTGCACACCAAATTCAGATGGCCAGCAATGTGTTTTAGTTTCATCACACATTGCTGAAACAGAGTACCTCACCCAAGCTACTTTATTCTTTTTTTTATTCAATTGTGTGTGTGTGCGTGTGTGCACGTGTGTGTATGTATGTATGTGTATGTGTGTGTGTGTGTGTGTGTGTGTGTGTGTGTGTGTGTGTGTAGAACCACAGGTGAATTCAGGAACCACCATGGACGCCTCCACCTCCTCCTTGTTTACTCTGCCCGGGATTCACAGGCTCTGCCCTACCAGGGCCAGAAACGCAGCCGCCCCCGCTTCCGCCTGGCGTCTATACGTGGGATCTGGGATCCAAACTCAGGACCTTCCGTCTGCAAGGCAGAGGCTTAACTCCTGAGCCACCTCTCCAGCCCCACCCAAGCTACTTTAGAGGAAAAAGGTTTTAACTGGTCCACAATCCATGTCACAGTCTATCATTGTGGGAAGTTACAGTGGTAGAAGCTTGAAGCAAAACCAGAGAGCAGTGAATCCCACTCACTGGACAAATGCACATTTGCTTACTTGCTAGTGCTCAGTTACCTCTCTCCATCCTTCTGCAGTTCTGGATGCCCTACCTAGGGAATGGTCCTGCTACTGGGGCGGGGGGGCAGGTTGATCATTCCTCGTCATTTCATGTAATCAGTACTCTTATGGCATGACCAGAGAGCAACTTAAACCAGGGAATTCAAGTCACCCCTAAGAGGTTTCAGTTTGACAAGTAATACTAGCCATCACACAATGTATCTGCCTGGAGAGAGAGAGAGAGAGAGAGAGAGAGAGAGAGAGAGAGAGAGAAACTTAAAAAGAAAGCAATTATGGGACTTAGAGAGATAGATAGTGCAGGGGTTAAGCCTTTGCCTCACAAGCAAAAGGACCTCAGTTTGTTATGTTTTGTTTTATTTTGCTTTTTTATGTGGAATCCCAGATTCCACATAGAAATGCCAGGCAGAAATGACGGTAACCTGCACTTCTGGTCCTGGAAACCCCAAAGCAAAGCAAAAAGGAGTAGAGCAATCAAGGATGATTCCTGAAGTCAAACTTGGGCCTCCACAGGCACACACGCACGCTCTCTGATACACACAGATATACACCACACACACACACACACACACACAAATACCCCACCACACACACACGGGGGAGAGGGGTCGGCAAAAAAGAAAGCAACCGGCCATGAGGACCAAAATTTTCAAAACAATGATAGAAATAATTGAACCATTACCAGCGTGATTGTAAGGGCAGGTGGCATGAAGAATCGCAGAATCGTGGAGAGTAGCTGTGATATCCATTTGACTCCCCCAGATGTTGTTAGAAGTCTCAACACAGTGATACTGTGGCCGTAAGATATTGCTGTGATTCAATAGTAGTTTCAACCTAGAAGCCACCAAGACAGAATGGGCAGTGCCAAAGCTGGAGTCAGTAACTATACCATCTAGTACCCTCCGGCACAGCACTGCAAACGAAATGCAGGCCTGGGTTTGAATGAAGAGCACCAGTTAATTGGATCATTCAATCCACACACCTAACACTCACTGAGTGTTACCATAAGCCTGGCACTGGGTTAGACACAAGAGCACAACAACATTTGACACATATTTTCAGTAACTTACCACCTTCGTGTCTGTTGGTTTCTCACCAATGTCCACAATGGGAAACAAGATGCTATTGTAGTTATAACATTTGTACCACAGAGAAAACATCCCAACCACAAATGTTATCTATGGGAAACTAGGGAGACAGAAAAGTCGACTGGGGCGTTCTTTAGACCAAACGTTCTCATAGCCTTGAATGACGCCCAGCGCTTTGCTGCTGGGAATGAGCTACTACCGTCCAGCAAAGGATGGGGGGAAGCAGCCAGAGATGAGGAGGCAGAAGCGGCTCTAGAGCCCTTCTCCCCCTAACAAGGTACCTGGGTAATGGGATGGCAGATACGAAGCTGTACACAATGCAGGACTTCTGGAGGCTGGTTTGAATTTCTATGCAGATATTAGGCAGTTGAGAGGTCAAGCAGCAGAGGAAAATCACGTGGGCCCAACTCACCAGCTGAGGGTTGTTGTAAAAGCACAGAATCCCCCGCTTCTGGAACTCAACTGCAGGGGACCGAGGAACACAGAAAGAGCACAGTACGAGGGAGTGTGACATGAGCATCGACCATGAGCAGCAGCAGGAAAGCTTATCACAGTGGGCAGTCTTGATATTCCTGTGTGCCTTGTTAAGCCCCACCCCCAGCTAAAACAGCTGGGGGCTGCTGTAGCCCTGCCTGAGATTACAGTGTTGATTCCAACAGTGAAATAATCACACATGCAACAAATTCTGGAATGTTAAAAAAAAAAATTAAGGTATAAAAAGATCTTAAGAAACCTTCTCCTTCAGTTTACTGAAGATTTGTAATGTAGCGGAGAGGAGGCAAGGCGCTTTAGATATTGTTTATGGTGGTCCTCACAAGGAGCTTCTAACATCCCCATGTTACAGACAAGTCGCCTGAGGCCCAAAGTTATATAGCTCACCGGCTTGAGGTGTAGGTGAGATCAGGAGAGTGGAAGAGTCTACGGCAGAAGTTGGGAGGAGTTAGGAAGGGTTAACAGTTTTGCAAAGTACACATCGCTTCTGTTCATAAACAGAAATGTGATAACTCAACTGCATAAAATGTATAAGCAGTCCCTGATTTGATTGTACTTAATACAGTGCAAATTTTCAAAGGTAAGCATTTAAGATACTAATTTCTATCAGGTAACACACTTTAAGTGTTACTGAAAAACAAAGTGGCAGGCGTTGGAGAGGTACTTATCTTTTTTTCTGTGTGTGTGCATTCGCATGTGTAGGTACATGTGTGTGCGTGTGCATACAGAGGCTCAAGGTTAACATCAGTGTCTTGCTTGATCTTTCTCATCTTGTATATAAAGCAGAGTCTCTCATTGAACCCAGAGTTAACATTCCAGATAGTCCGACGAGCCAATTTGTTCTAATAACGCTCTGGTGATTGTCTCAGAGACAACCTGGTGATTTTGACTGCCTCCTACATGCTGAGATGACAGGCTGCTACCACACCAGCCTTTTATGTGGATGCTAGTGACATGAACTCGGTCCTTATGCTTGAAGCACAGCAAGCTCTTTAAGCACTGACCCATCTCCCCAGCCCATAACTGCTTATCTTAAAACAAAATGTAATATTGAGCCACTGGATATCTAGATACTCATAAACCAGGAAGGTGATGGACAAAGAGACAGTTTAGAGACTGGCACAGTTGGGATTTTTTTTATAAGTTGCTCCCATTCTTAGCATGAGTATAAAGTATGTTGAAATTCCCCTTCCTTGTATAACACATACATGTGTTTTAAAACAGAAATTGTATTTCTAATACACATATTTCTTCCCAAAGGTTATATGTACTATTCTGAAATGTCACACATAGCAACTCTACTGGGATGGATCAGAAATACATCTTGAGTGGCAAAGATACTTATTGTTTCCTTAACATAAAAATAACATTTACAAATTGGTAGAGAAAGTACAGACATTCCAGACTTAAAAATGGACAAAACTCAGGAAAGATGAATTTGCAATAAATGTGAAGAAAATTCAATTCTTTGAGTGTGAGTGAGCAAATGAATAATATATTAAAACAAGAAAAATTAGAAGACATATCAGAATGGTGATTTTACAAGTGATTTCCAGCATTGAAAAGGATGTGAAGGAATGGGTGTTCTTATACAATACTGGAAAAAAAAATCAAACTGAGTGTGTATTCGAATGCATTAGGCATTTCTTTATCAAATAATTATACACCTACCACACAGCCTGACATTTTGCCCCCAGCCATTTGCTCAAGAAATAACAGAGTAGATACCTACATGGATGCTTGAATACAAATATTCACAGTGGCTTTATTTGCAGCAGCCAAAAATTAGAAACAAATTATATAAACAAATGAATAGAACCCCTGGAATATTTATGTAATGAAATACTAATCAGAAATAAGGATTTTAGTACTTGAAATGACATGGACGTATCTCACAAAAATTATGCAGAGTAAAAGAAACCAAACCAAAAAACAAATTAATATAAAATTCCAGAAAGCTAATTATAGTGATAGAAATTATTGTCATGAAAAAAATGAAGTCAAAGGGCTGGAGATATGGCTCAGTAAAGTGCTTATTGTACAAGCATGAGAACCTGAGTTCAGACCCTTAGCACCCATGCAAAAAAGCCAGGCACAATGGCCTGTGTCTACCGTCTCAGGGCTGTGGGGACAGAGATTGAAGGGGCCCTAGATTTCATGGCTGCCGGGCTAGCTGGACTGGTAAGCTCCAAGTTTAGTGAGAGAACAAGGCGGAGAGTGATTGAAGACGACAACCAACATCAGCTTCTGACCTTCACATACATGTGTGTCTGTGCACACGTATGAACATAGCACACACACACACACAAAATAAACCATCGTCTTCGGTGATAAGTGGAGAGCTGTAGGAAAGCTGAGGGAGAAGATTTCAAGAGGCAACGTTTGGGAGTGGTGGATTTGCTTCTTAATTCATGTTTGCTACTTCACAGGTCTCCACGTAGATACACGTCAAATTGTACATGCTCGTGTGCAGTTTATTGTATGTGATATCTGAATAAATCTTTACTTGTTGATTCAGTAGTTCTATTTTGAAAGGAGATCCAACTAAACAAGGTACAAGATATTAATTATGGTATGCTTATGTTGTGGAATGGTGCATGCTCTTAAAATCACCTTTCATAATAAAATGAATGCTTTACTGAGATAAATATATTTTAGAATCCTGAGAAGAAAATCAAGTTGGGAAGAAGCACGGAGTATCTGGCACTCACAGTCACTACCTGGATGGGCGCACGCCTCAGTATGCCCACGCGCCTGACAGGACACCGGGGAATGTGCTCTCATGCTGGCCTGTGGCAGAAGGACTTCACCTTTATTTTGAAGAGTTCAATAGCATGAGAGGACATTCACCGTGCAAGTGAAAAAAGGCAGAAATCAAACAATATCTGTTGTAAGTAAAGGACGAGAAATGATAATCCTGATAAGAAGAGTAACTTCTTACCATATGCATATTATGCATAATAAATGCATAATTTTTGTGAGACACGTCCATGTCATTTCAAGTACTAAAATCCTTATTTCTGATTAGTATTTCATTACATAAATATTCCAGGTTTTCTATTCATGTTCAGCCTGAACAGGGACGACAAGTGCACGCATCCATGTAACTCATACTTCCCTCTAGGTAGAAAACACTCCTCCTCAGAGTGGTCCTTCAGGCCTCCTCAGTCCACTTCTCCAGAAATGACCACTGTCTGTCTTTCCTTTGTTTTTTTTTTTTTAAACATTTAAACTATTTTATTTATTTAGTGTGTGTCAGAAACCGTGTCTCCCAGAGGCTGCAGGGATGGAGGTCAGGTTGTCAGGCCTGGTGACAAGGGCTTCACCTGTTGAGTCACCTTATTGGCCCCAGCATATGGATTTCTATCTCATAGAGAAGTGACTGGCATTGTTCTAAACATTCTTTTTGTATTCAGATTTTTTTTAACATAAGGTCAAATGCAAATATTTGGAACTGTTTAACCCTTATTAGACTCTATGGTCCCAGTGAGAACATTTGAAATCTGTATAGAAAGCTTCCCTCTACCACAGATTGAAAAAGAACATGGGCTAGAGAGACGGCTCAGTGGTTAAACCTCTGCCTCAAAAGTAGAAGGACCTGAGTTCAGAATTCCACATAAAAACTCCAGGCAGAAATGGCAGCGGCCTGCACATCTGGACCCGAAAGGCAGAACCTGGGAAACACGAGAGCAAAACAAAAAGGAGGTAGAACAAACCAGGGTGATTCTTGAAGTTAACCTTGGGCTTCCACAGGTACACACAGTGCCCTTTGGTATACATAGACACACACACAAAATAACAAAATAAAAATGAAAGGAGAGCTGTAGAGGGTGCAGCACACAAGGATTCCTTTTGAGGGAACCCTTTCCACGTGGCTTTGCTAGGAGCTAGCCAGCACCACACCCACCGTCCAGCACACGCCACACCTCACCCAGGACCTCTGGCCTCCGAGTAGAGATCCGTAGGTTCTCAGCAGGGATGGGGACAAGTTTCAGCAGTACATTAGCCAGCTGCTTCCCAAGACGGCCACATCCAATGATACCCACGTTGGGCTTCCTATTGTTATCAACGGCTACATCAAACAATGTACTCTGGAGAGGTCTGGAGCTTGGACCCCCGAGTAACAGTTCTCTGGAGAATAAGCAGACAAACACATATAAACACACGTCCATGCTGTAGCTCTCCCTGTCAGTCTCAAGTGTTTCTTGCTTTAGTTTTCCAAGTGAAAGTCGGATGGCACCTTAATGTTTCAGAAACAAGGCGTTTCAACTGTGGTCTCTTTGAGAAACCAAAACTGTATTTAAATTTTAATAAATGAAAATATTTTGTTACTTGTATTATGCGTTTTCCTGCATTCTTAAACATACATACATATATAGCCATTTCATTAACTTTGGACCATAACTGTGACTGCTAAACACCATATGACAATGTACAACATAGCATGTAACAATTCCTTCCATTTTGTCTGTTTTGTAGGCAGAGAACTGTTGCTTTTTTAAACATAATCAAACTATCTTTGAGTACACAGTAGCGTTCATTACATGCACATTACCGTACAATGGATTTTCAGAACCTTTGCACCTTTGCAGAACTGAAATTCCTTAACATTAAATACCTCCTCATTACTCTTTCCCCCAACTCCTGTCAGCCAACAATTTACATGCATTTTTTGAGGGAGAGGTACTTTGGCTAGCTATGTACATGAGATTGCACAGGATTATGATTTGCAATTCTAGTTTCATCCCTGTTGTAGCTGATAGGAGTTCCTTCTTTTTCGATCTAATATTTCATTTCATGTATATAGTGCTTTTTTTTTTTAACTTTTGAGTAACAGTTCCATGAGTCACCCAGGCTGGCCTTGAATTTCTGATTCTCTTACCTTTCCGTATGTTAGGATTACATGTGTGAACTACCAGGCCTGACATATACAACACATTGTATTAGTTACCTGTCTTGTTGCTGGGATGAAATACTTAACAGAAGCAAAGGAAGGAAGGAAGGGTTTACTGACAGTCTCTCGTGGCAAGGAAGTGTCATGGTGGCCTGGAGCTTGAGGCAGCTGGCCACGTTCCACTCACAGGAAGCAGAGAGCAATGAATGCTAGTTCTTAGCCTGCTTTCTCCTTTTTATTTAGCCCAGGATCTCAGCCCATGGAATTGTGCTAGTTACAGTCAGAATGGGTCTTCTTACCTGGGTCGACCTAATCTAAATAGTCGCTCACAGGCCTCTCAGAGGCTGGTCTCCTAGGTGATCCTAGATCCTGTCAAGGTGATAGTATTAACTACACATTCATCATCAATGGTCATTTAAATTGCTTCCACTGTAAATTGATTACTGTAATTGAGGTCACAATAAAAGACATAACAAATATCCCTGGGTTTCCTTTTGGATATATGCCCAGAAATGGGATCGCTGGCTCATACAACAATTTGGAACAATTTTTTTCAAGGAACTTCCTTGGTAGTTGCACCTCTTACATTCTCAGCAGAAGTGTTTGAATGTGTTGGTTTCTCCATCTCCTCAGCAAAATTTACTAATTTCTGGAGCTTTAATAGTGGCTTTCTAACACGTGTGAAATAATCTCTCTTTGAGTTTTGATTTACATTTTCCAAGTGTTAAGAATCCTTTCATATACCTGTTGGTCTTTACTATCTGTTCTTTAAGAAGTATCTATTGAGGTTCTATTTTGAAAATCAAGTTGAGAGGCTGGTGAGATCGATCAGTAGGTTAAGGCACCTGCTTGCAAATTGCAAATTGCAATTTGGTGACCTGAATTTGATCCCATATGGCAGAAGAGAGAAATAGCTTCTGGTTGGTGGCTTTTTCTTTTTCTTTAAAAAGAAAACTTATTTTGGGGGCTGGAGAGGTGGCTCAGGGGTTAAGCCTCTGCCTTGCAGGAGCATAAGGTCCTGAGTTCGGATCCTAGACCCCACGTATAGACGCCAGGCAGAAGCAGGGGCTGCCTGCATTTCTGGGCCTGGTAGGGTGGAGTCTGTGAATTCCCGGAGAAGAGCAAACAAGGAGGAGGTGGAGTTGTCCATGGTGGTTCCCGAATTCGTCCATGGTTTTACACACACATATACACACACACACACATATACATGCACACACACACATACACATACACATGCACAATTGAATAAATAATAAAAAACTTATTTTTATTTAGTGTGTGTGTGTGTGTGTGTGTGTGTGTGTGTGTGTGTATCAGAGGACACTGCATATCCCTGTGGAGAACCAAGGGTGACTTCAGGAATCATCCTGGATTGTTTCTACCTCCTTTTTGTTCCACTCTGGGATTTCCCAGGCTCTGCCTAACAGGGCCAGAAGTGTAGGTTATTGCCATTTTTACCTGGAGGTTTTTCCATGGGACCTGGGATCCAAACTCAGGATCTTCTGTTTGCAAGACAGACCCCTAAGCCATCTCTCCGGCCCTCTTTTTTTTTTTTTTTTAACTCAGAGTTATTTTCCCCCAATGAGAATTTTTAATTTTTTTTTGCGGGGGGGGGGGGGAGTGAAGGACAACGGACAAAAGAAAGAAGGCACTCCTGCACATGCCATAGAATACAGAGGACTACTTTTGGAAGTCAGTTCTCTCCTCCTACCATGTAGGCCTTATCAGATGAGCTATCAATCTTTTCTTTCAGCACTGAGTATCTCTAACCGCTCACTTCAAAACTGATAATCATATGGAAGCTCTCTTCTATGCAAGGTGTTCCTTTCATGCTTAGTGGTGTCCTGTCCTGTAAGGCTCTTACTCTCTTCACTTTCCTTCTTTTTGTTGTGATTCAATAATTTCAGCTGCTGCATCTTTGAGTTCACTGACTCCTTCTGTTTGTTCATATCTGATACTGAATCCTGCTGGTGGTCTTTTTCATTTCAATATTATTTTCCTTGGCTGAAGAATGTGTTGTTTTTAAGTAATTTTTGTTTATATTCTTACTTCTTCACATTCCCTTGTCCTGATTTAGTTGCTTATCTATGTTCTCTGTTAATTCATCCTGATTCTTTAAGATAGTTACTTTGAATTCTTTGGTAAATAATTCATGTTTCTTCAGTGTTATTTTTTCCAGGTATTTCTTATGTTCCCTTAAGCTATAATTTTCTTTTCTATCACACGCTTTATTTTTTATAGGGATTTGGAAATTTGAAAAAATAATGGCTACCTTTTTCTTTGTAGCCTGACTTGGTACAAGGGAAGTGGGCTGCCAATCGACTCAGCTGGAGGCTCTGAAAAGTATGTCAAACCTTTTCTTCTTCTCTGGTACCTTGTAGTTCCCGACAGAAGGGCTGAGTCTTTCTCAGGAGCTTGTGCCGTCCTGCTGTGTCTGGTGTCTGATTATGCGGGTTCTCGACCAGCTACTGAGTTCTCCTGTTCTCACTCAAACTATGTTAGTTCCCCAATGAGAT
Source organism: Typhlomys cinereus (assembly GCA_023101885.1). Taxonomy (NCBI): domain Eukaryota; kingdom Metazoa; phylum Chordata; class Mammalia; order Rodentia; family Platacanthomyidae; genus Typhlomys; species Typhlomys cinereus. The sequence continues at coordinate 587,752 of JALPQD010000292.1, read as the reverse complement.
TCTCAGACAACCCTGAAAAGGTACAATATCTGATATGCACTCTTATATTCTCTCTCTCTCTCTGTCTCTCATAAGTTGGTGTTTTTTCCTCTTCATGCCCAGACATACTGACTTGGTAGAAAGACTGTCTCGGGAACTACTTTCTCTCTGCTCCATCCTCTCCATGGAGTTGCCATTTTGTACTTGCCCAGGGAGATACAGTTTCTTAGCTGGTGACCATTTACTTATTTGTTTATCAATACAGTTAGTGTGATTGTTAATTTTTTGTGTCAACTTAGCTAGGTCATAGTGCACAGTCTTTTAGTTTGAAAGTTCAGAATATTTCTAGAAAATTTATATTTAAATGGCCGGACCTCAAGCAAAGCAGATTGTCTTGCAGATGTGGGTGATTCTTCTCCATTCAGTGGAAAGACTGAATACAACCACAACCTGGCCATCGCCAGAGAAGAATCCTATAGTGTTCTGCCTTTGGACTTCATCCTCAACACTTCTGTGCAGTGAAGAATCTGTGGCTTCCTCCTCCATCTTGACCGTCACTCACAGACCTATCACGCTCTCTGTTGAGGATGAGGCGCACCTCTTTCTACCAATACCTACTCATTCTAGTTTCTTTCTAGCTCGCTGTTTCAGTTCTGCATAGACCTAGCAAACCAGCTACGTTAGCTTTTAGAGAGTATCATGATGTATGATAGTAAGTGGTTCACAAAATCAAAATAGCTGAAAAAAAAATTAAGAATCAAGGAGCTGAAACCAGCTTTTATAGAGCTTCATTTATTACTGGTCCTGCATGTGTGCCTTGGCCTAAGATTAACAAAGATTAATCTAAAAGGTGTATCCCCAAAACTTGAAAGCAAGAATAAACTTGGCCAACTTCCTGCAATTACTTCAGGCCAACTTTGAGGTCAAGAATGACTAGTTGTTTCTGATCACAAAAGTTTCTAGAATGTTCTGAAATTTCAGTGCCTACACCCTGACCAAATCTACAGTGGGAACTGTTTGAGATCCTCTAATATCCCAAGAAAAGAACCCTCCCATCTACCCACAGCATTCCCACCCAGAAGGAGGAGAACCACACACTGCTATTAGTCTCTGTTTTGAAGTCTTGATTTAGGCCACAAAGGTGGACTTCTTGTTGAACTCATTTTCACTCAATAAAAAATGATAATGTCTCGCTTTAAAAAAAAGATTAAATTCTGAATACATAAACTGCACTTTTATTGACTAGACAACTTCAGATTTGTTGTATATTTCTCTAAAAAAGAGACTTAAAGTCTAGTTTCTACATAAGTATAAGTCATGCTCGACTTAAAACATTTCTCCTGGTTAAAAAGAAACCTCTTGGGCTGAGGGGATGAGTCAGTAATTAGAACATTTGCCATGCTAGCAGAAGGATGGGAGTTCAGATCTCCAGATTCCATGTACAATATCCTCTGATGTCATAGCCTGTCTGTGATTCCAGCTTCAGAAAACAAAGCCTGGGAATCCAAGAGCAAGCTGGCTCTCCAGACTAGCCCTATGCATGTTCTGGACTTAACTATAAAGTTAGACTGTATATAATAAAGTGGAAGAGTGAGGATGATTCCTGATATCACCCTAGGCCTCCATTCACATGTACTTACGTGCATGTACCTCCCTACTACACATGTATCTACCCACATGCAAACAATCATAGCCACATGCATGCACCCAAACACCAGATATACACATGAAAAGAAAAAAAAAAAAAGAAAATTCTTTCTCTTTGTAGCTGATCTGCATAAAACAATCCAAATAAAACATGCCTCCTACAAGTTTCATGCATCAGTTTCTTGCTAGTTGTCATGGATACAGAGAATATTTTTATGTACAAAAAGTGGGCCAATCAGCAGACTCACTGAATAGACTGTCTCCTGTGGTATAGGCCATATTTTTCAATACCACCAATTCAGATCTGGTTCTTCTATCTAAGAGTCAATGGAATTTTAGAAGTAAGCTAAATAGAATGAAGAGATGACTTATGCTCCCTGAATGTATAGCATCCAGGAACCTAATTTTAGGTACCTGCTCACATATATCTCATGTGTAAGTAAGTATCTGAAGCTGGGGCTGGAGACGTGGCTCAGTAGGTGCTGTGTGCAAGCCTGGCAGCTTGTTCAATCACCAGAGTCCATGTGGTGAAAAAGAGAACCAACCTCTGAAAGTTGCCCTTTGACTCCGCACATGCCATGGCACATACACATGTTCTCTCTCTCTCTCTGTCTCTCTCTCTTAAATAAGTAAATTTAAAAAAGAATAAATAAATGTCTGAACTATCCTACCGAAACAGATCAGAAACCAGGACTGGCCCAAAAGAATTTCTCTGCAAATCAATGAAGTCAGACAGCTGTAGTGATAGGCTTTGCACTAGTCCACTACTAGGTCAATTCCAAAGAAAGAGCTGACCCGGTTTGTAGCCAACAGACAAGGAAGCGGTGACTAGTCAGCTGTGGGCAGGCGAGCTGGTAGGCCTGATGAGGAATGCAGGAAGTAAATCAGCCCACCCTCTAACAGGGAATCATCGCTGACTAGTTCGTGCTTTACTATTTAACCACAACCAAGACTCCTGGTTTAAATTCTGCTGGCCCTTTCACAGATGAGAAGTGATTGATTGTGGGTTTGAAAGGTAGGAACAATATCTCTGCCAAAATTAACCTCCAATGTAAAACGCTTAGATCACTTGGATTCCCAGTAGCAAGATTTTTGTCTGTGTATCTTTGAGGCCTAGCTTACCTCAAATTGCAGTACATTTTGCAAAAGAAGGCCGCGTGGGCACAGCCCTTGACCATCAATCCCCGAGACCGGCTCTGCAAATACAGCCAGAAACGCTCTTCCTCTGGAATTCCAAACTCAAACTTCAGGGTGTCAAGGTCCTCTAGTATTTCCATTTCCAAGCCACCATCTCCTGCAGTGAGAGATGTCAATCAATTTGGCCCCCTCGCCTAGAGAAAAGTTCTATGCAGGAGGGCTTGAGTATGATGTGTCTTGTGAGTAGGTCACGAGTATACAAAGTGGTGGTCTCAGTCAAAGAAAGTATTTGCCTTTGATAAACTCTGACTTCCCCATAGACTAGAAATGAACCCAAACTAAACATCACTGGTCTCTTGTCTACAGCATGTACATTAAGACCTTAAAAAACTAAACCTAGACATATAGAAACATATTCACATACATTTCTCACCAACCAAACTGAGATCGGCTATACTCCTCAGTACTTCTGGTCCAGGCAGGTAGAAAACACATGTATAAGGAGAGTTGCCCCCAAAAGTTATCATTATGACTCCTTAGCTACCAGAGCACTTCAGTATCTGGTCATAAAGGATCAGTCCCACCTACATGAGCATGAGGACACTTCTTGTCACTGCTTGTAGAAGTACTACCCCAAGTCAGTATGAGACCTTCTTCTCTTCCAAGAGAATAGTCTAGAGTTCTAATTTTTCTTTCAAACTGAAGTACCGTACAGATCTCAACATTGTATTTTTTAAGCCGATATTGGTTCCCTCCCCCTCCCCTTAGTACTTGGGATTGAGCTAAGGCCTCGTGCTTAGCCTTGCTGAGCAAGTATTCTCTCACTGGGCTACATCTCCAGTCCTTTTTATTTTGAGGCAGAGGCCTATTACTTGCCAGGCTGACCACCAACTTGTAATTCTCCTGTTTTAGTCTCCTATGTAGCCAGGACACAGGCATGAAGAGCAATACTCTGCAAAGGAAACGTGCGGGCAGGGGGTCAGACCCAAAGCTTTGCGTGCGCTATGCAAGCACCCATCACCCTGAGTTAGACCTCCTACCCTCCACACTACTTGTTTTTCCAGTCCCTTCTTTTTATGGTCAAGAAATCAATAATCAGTTTTATAGCACTCGAGATCAAGATTGGATATTTAGACTATCTAGTTTTTAAATCTTAAATTTAAAATAAAAAACTTAAAATGAAATTTAAAAAATAAAAACAAGAGAACTGAGATGACTCAGCGGTAAGATGCTTGCTTGCAAACCTGGTGACCCAAATTCAATCCCTGGAAGTCACATGGTGGAAGGAGAAAACAGACTTCTGCAAGGTTGTTCTCTGACCTCGTATACCATAGCATGTATTCTCTTTCTCTCAAAATATTTAAAATGAAATTTTGAAGCTGGAGAGATGGCTCAGGGTTAAGACTCTGCTTTGCAAGCAGAAGAACCTGAGTTCAGATCCTAGATCCCACGTAAAAAGGTCAGGTAGAAATGGCGGCAGCCTGCACACCTGGCTTTAGAAGGTGCAGCCTGGGAAACCCCAGAGCAAAGCAAAAAGGAAGTAATACAGAGTGATTCTCAAAGTCACCCTTGGGCCTTCACAGGGACACACAGTGCCCTCTGGTGCATACACACACATATACATACATGCACGCACACACATGCATACACACACAAATAAAAAACTAAATAAAATGAAATTTTGTGGTGAAACACATTTTACAATGAACAATTTAGCAATATATTCAGAATGTTGGATAACTCTCCTATCTAGTTTTAAAACATTTTCACACAAAAAAGAAATCCTATTCACATTAAGCAATTACTCCCGTTTCGCAACTCCAAAACCCGGAACCACCAATCTGCTTTCTATGGATTTACGTATTTTAGGTACCTAGTAAAAATGAAATGATGTGATCTCTTGTGCGGCTTCTGTAATCCCCTCAGAGGAAAGCTGTCGCATGCTCGGTCTGCTCAAAGGCAAAGATCCTAACACTGACAGCATGGAACCCAGAAGTGCTCGCTGACTCTGAAAGCATGCCTTCCGCCTCACCCCATGTTGCAAGTGATGCTTCCTGAGAAAGAGGACTCAGAACCTCTCAGGTAGCCAGACCAGCACAGCACACGGCCTCTCAACAGACATGGATCCTAGGTATTTCCTTTATCTGTATCTCAAAACTGGGGATTCAGCGTTGTAGCTCTGGAACATGTCAACTTGGCTAGACTGGATGGTTTTCGGTTGTTTATTTTCCAAAATTCTTCTTCCCTTTTGTGAAGAGCCACAGGGGACGTTTTGATGGAAAGATCTAGAACATGGAAATTAAACAGCAACCAGTTCTGTTTCAGCTTTCGGGGATACAGCAGGCACTTCAGTAGCACACACACATCATTACTTATCTTCAGACTTCCCTGTAGGTGTAGCTGTCACCTGTGTAACTGCTACCCCTTCCCTCTGTCAGCTGTTTACTCCTGAGCCAGGTCTTCCTCAACTCCATGACAAAAGCCACCAGCCTCTCTTGTGGGATACTCTACAAAGTTCAAGCCATGAGAACAGATGTGAGTCTTCACAGGTTGTAACTTCCCTGCAGTCCCTCGCTTTAGATCCATCTTCCCTCCCCCACTGCCTGCCCTAATTTCACAATCCATTCCTGGAAGTAAAAGACAACCACTACATGTGGACTACATCTAGCTGACATCTTGACTAAGATCATGTCCTGTAATGAAATATAGGGATTAAATAACACATATGCTACTCTGAGTGGCTCTGCTTCTCTATTTGAGTCTTATGTACTGTTTGACATGAGCCAATAACTTTAGCACAATCAGACAAATAAATTGTAGGTTTTTCAACAGAAAAGCTAAGTATGAGATTACCTGGAATTGCCAAGTTGATTATAAAATGAAGAACGAAATAGAATCTGCACTGGTGAGATAGCTCAGTGGGTAGAGGGCCTGCTCACAAACCTGGCATCGTAGGAGACAAGTGACTTCTGAAAGTTGTCCTCTTATATTCTCTCCTCCCCCCTTCCTTCCCTTAAATAACTATTTAAAAAAAAAAAAAAAAAGAATGTGGGCTAGCAGGTAAAGGTTACATGTTAACAAGTGGGTGACATACACCCACATAAAGGTGAAAGGACTGACTCCACAAGTCCTATAATGCATACACCCACATCATGTGCACACAATGGAAAAAAGAATGTGACACTTTAAAGCCAGGTTTCTTACGCTGACGTTCCTAGTATTTTGAGCAAGGTAATTCTTTGTTGAAATGGGGTGTCCTGTGCCTGTGGGACGTGTATCAGCACTCTCCCCAGGGGGGCAATGAACACCAGTCCTAGAATGGACCATGCTGTGTGCTGCGTGCACACGTCACCTGTTTCCTACCACTCACCCTTCTCTCACACAGGTGAAGTAAGTGCACAGACCAAGGGACTCACAGACACCACAGCTGGCAGTGACAGGGTGGGCAGAAGTCAGTGCTCTGCTGCCATCAAGTCCTGCTTTGCCACCAGCCCCGTTCCTCTACAACACAGTCGCCGAGCAAACAAGACACCATTCTCCACAAAGCAACCAGGTGGGGAAGAGAAGCGCCAAGTATGAAACAGCTTTATTAGGAGTGCAGGCGGGTCAGGAAAACCCAGAAGGCAGGCTGATGTTAGTAAGGGCAGAACCTAACACAGCACAACTCCCCTCAAAGGTCGGGGTGAAAACAGTCTCCATCCACACATCCTACCTGAAATGCTGCCAATTTTAGTTGAGATGAAACTTTGGATGCTTGTGGTGAATTTATTTTTGTCTAAAGGGTGGGCCCTCCAGCACTGCCGAACCTGAGCTCTATGTAAGACTGAGTGTGGAGCAGACATAGAGGAAAAAAATAGGGGGAAACCTCATCCCCCAAACAGGTTATGTCAGTGTACTGGCTCGGTGCAGCCAGGTTTGAGTTTTTGATTCTTACTTCAATCAGGTTCTGAGCAACGCTGGCATGTTTCTGACCCTTCGAAGGAGAGTTATTTGGGTTCCATTATGACTCCCTTCAGGGCACAAATGCCATTACCAGATCCTGGGTCATAATTAGCCGAGAGGAATGGAGCAACCACCAGTGAGACTTGTTCTTTAGTCCAGCGATGTCCTTTTAGGCAGTCACTTTTCTCCGACCAAGACAGATCACCCCAGTAAGGACGCGCACCTCCCGGGAGCCCCAGGAGAGAGCATCTTCTTGTGCAGTCAAAGCTTTCAACACTGGCCCTTGGACAGTGTCCCTTGGCAGAACATCTGAAGACACCTGTGCCCAGGTGCTGGTTTCTGTCCAAAGCAACAGGCATTGCCTGTGGATGATGCCCAAGCGCTATGGTGCCGTGACTCCCCCAAGAGGACACTTCTCTGCTTTCACAGGCAAAATAGGAAGAAACGAGGCAGGTTTCAGGACAGCAAACACCACTCAATTCTTCCATCGAATTTGCTGTGCAAAAAGCAAACAATGAAAGGAAAGCATGATTAGTTTTCATTTATGGAGAAGCTATTGAAGCTCCCTTTCCTTTCCTTCCTTTTTTCCTCCCTTCTTTCCTTTCCTTTCTTCCTTCTTTCCTTTTTTTTTTTTTTTTTTTTTTTTGAGACAGTGTCTCTCTTTACCCCAGTCTGGGCCTGGTGTTCTCTATATAACCCAAAGCTAGCCTCAAACTCTTAATCTTCCTGACTCATACTCCTAAATGCTGGGGCTACAAAGAAGTGTGTTTACATATAATTTTATTTGTGTACATGTTCACATGCTGAGGCTAGAAGTCAACCGTGCTTTTTAAGACATGTTCTCTTGCTGGCCTGGAGCTCATTAGTTAGGTTGGACTGGCTGGCCTACAGGGAAGTCCCATTTCTGCCTGCTCATTCTGGAATTGAAGTGTAGCCTACTACACCTGGATTTTTATGTGAGGTAGGATCAACTCACATCCTCAAGCTGGCTTGCATGGCAAGCACTTTACTAATTGGCCAAGGTACCCAGCCCGAGTTTTCTTTTTAATATGTAGAAAGGTTCAGTTCATTTATTCAGAACCTTCTTCTATATTTTACAAACTGCCCAATTTATAGCATTATTCTAGTTCTGCCCCCCTTAGGGGGCAGATTCATTCACTAGCATTAGGTGATTAGATAGGAAACTAAGTTGCATGCTAAGAAAAAGCTCAGTGATTTCACACTATGACAGATGAACCACCTGTATTTCCCAGGGACAAAGTCTCCTTCATCCCTTTCTTATTAAACAGATAGGTCACACCCATGTCCACGAATGGTGATGGATACTGGATATTCTACATCTGTAACAATTGCTTTATAGTTCCAATATTCCTGTTCTCAACTAGGTTTAACAATGGCCAGCACACTGTGGTTTAGTCTTATCCTGAGACCTTCAAATTACCCTTCTGTCATTTCACATCTCAGGAGTGATTTCTGCTATTTCAAAAGTACATTTAGTATTTTACCCACAGAGGAGCCTTATATCCATATAGCTCAGCTAAATGTGCTCACTCAGCTCCTGGGATCATACTGCTTTGTGAACTGTCTGTGAACTGGACCCGCTGGAAAGTGCTTACCGAATTGCTGAGAATGGCGTCAATTTTCTCCTCCTCTGCAGATCCTTTATCTACCTTGCTCCTATATGCAAGCAGCTGCTGGCGGTCCTTCAGGTCTCGGCAGGTCTGCACACCAAAATGAACAACACCAACACCCGCTCAGTCTTCCTGTGAAAGGCTCTCTCTCTTTGCTGCCATCACTTTGATACCAGCTCAAGGAAAGGGCAAGAGCCTACGGAAGGATGAAGTGTGTACAAGCACCCACGAAACCCATGTGGAAAGCGGTCCACAGGGCCTGCGTAACCTGATTCTGCTCTGATTCCTCCAAATGTAGCATGTTACGAAAGCCAGAGAACCTGGTCGGAAGACTGGGAAAATAACACAGGGCGCTTGCTGGCCTCCAAACTACTTCTTGCCACACTATATGCCCATTCAGTCAAAAAACGATGAAAGCATTTCAGGGTCTAGAGCAAATGTTATCCTTGACTCTCCACCCAGCACCTCTCAGGGGTCTCGTTTCTTGAGGACTCACATCAATGACAACATCATGGCACTTGAACTTAGTGGCTAAATTCAACTTTGTGTCTACATCTTCCACCAGGTTGACATACTCCTGCAGGATCTATAAGAAGAAGTACTTCTGATTAACGATTTTGGTACCATGAAAATAGAGGCTTAAAGAGAGAGAAAAGTTCTAAAGAAGGGAGAGTTCAATCGTCTCTGGGTGCTACAGTGAATCACGGGACTAGTTTTGCAATGGGAAATGAGGTGATGCTGAGCAATGCTTCCCTGCTGCTGCAAAAGAGAAAAGAACACGTCTCTCCTTCTGCAGTCACAGACCCAGCCAGACACAGGTCGCACAGCAGTGCTCCTCAGTGTCCTTCTCCATCATTTGAATAGTATGTCAGTTCTCCAGGAGGCTAAACGATAGATGCTCCTCAGAGACAGCCTGGGATTACTCATAAAGGGAAGAGCATTCTTCTAGCCGTTTCTGTCTTGAGGCCCACCATAACCACAGTGCTGCTATTAAGGGACAATGAGAACAGTTCATGCCTCCATCACTGAACAAGAAAAGGCTAAAAGTTAAACTTCCTGGGGTATCCTGCACCGGTTATCCTGCACCTGGGGTAGGTATCCTGCACCTGGGGCATCCTGTCCCTGGGGTATCCTGCACCTGGGGTATCCTGCACCTGGGGTAGGTATCCTGCACCTGGGGCATCCTGCACCTGGGGTATCCTGCACCTGGGGCATCCTGTCCCTGGGGCATCCTGCACCTGGGGCATCCTGCACCTGGGGCATCCTGTCCCTGGGGCATCCTGCACCTGGGGCATCCTGCACCTGGGGCATCCTGCACCTGGGGCATCCTGTACTTGGGGTATCCTATACCTGGGGTATCCTGTATCTGGCTCTCTTTCAGAGCTATTACCTGCACAGGGGCACTGTTCTTATGCAAAATTTCCACGACTCGATGGAAGCCGATGGGTGCTCTCTTCTTGGTATAGCCCAGCCAGTTCTGAAAAAGAAGGGCAGCAGTAGGTGGGCCACACCTGCCAACACACTCTGAATTTGTCTCCTTATACTTTAGGAAACAGGGGATGAGGTGTGGAAAATGGCAAAAGACTAAGTTTTCAGAGAAGTCGTGCATTTAGACAGCAGGGAAGAACAAGAATGTGACAGCTTCCGCTGTAAACTTGACACTTCAGAGCGGAGCATTTGGAGGCCCACATAATTTAGTTAATGCAGATCTAGCAAGCCTATAGGAAGCTGTCTTAATGACTGATACGGACAGACCCAGCCCATGTGGTCAGGATCATTCTCTGGCCGGGTAGATAAGGACAGCCGGAGAATGGGTTGGGCTTTGGCCAACTGGCATGTCAGAAAGCAAGATGCAGTACTAGTCCCTGCCCCTTTGCTTTTCTGCCTTGCCTTATGATGCAGGTGCAAGTATCCTATCAGAATGGACTGAAACCTGAAATGTAAGCCATTAAAATTCCCTTATTCCTCTAAATTTATTTGGGTGAAATATGTATTATAGCAACAGAATATAAAAACTAAGACAAAAACGTATGAAATAATTTCTTAACTCTACAAACAACAATAAGGGGGGAAATGTAATGAAATACTCCTAAATGTAATCAAGTAATTAATGATTTATTTTTTATGTTTCTTAAAACTATTTATTTTGTGTGTATATGTGTTTATCAGAGGTGGGGCCTCCATTCTGTCTGGCTCTGCCATGGACTCCAGAGCCAGGGTCTGGCACCCCGAGGAAGTCCCTGCAGGCAAAAACTTGGGCTGAGCCTTTCACCTCTTCTTCCTTTGGCTCTCGCCTCCCCTTCAACACCCTCCTGGCTCCTCACCTTTGACTTCGTTTTCCAGGCACAAGCTACAAGCTATTTCCTTATTTCAGGCCCCTTCGCCCCTGACAGCCTGAGGCTAACTCAGAATCAGCAAGGCCACATTGCCTGAAGTCCCACCTGCCTCACCCCACCAGAAAGAAAAGCAGGACTGTAAAGAAAAGCAGGAATTAAAACAACTGTTTCTGTGTGTGTGTGTGAGAGAGAGAGAGGACACTGTGTGTCCCTGTGGAGGCCCAAGGGTGACTTCGGGAATCATCCTGGATTGCTTCTACCTCTTTTTTGCTTCACTGTGGGATTCCAGGGCCCGAAGTGCAGGTCACCTCCATTTCCTCCTGGCGTTTTTACGTGAGACTTGGGACCTAAACTCAAGACCGTCTGCTTGTGAGGCAGAGTCTTAATCCCTGAGCCGTCTCTCCAGCCCGTTGTTCATTATTTTTATATGCCAGGCCACAGTTCTCAAACGTGAGGTCATGATCGCGACCAGACCTCATGATCAGATCATGATGAGATGGTCACATGATAGTGAGAGGTACAAAAAGTCATGGCAATAGTGAAAGTTTTCTGAATGAGCAAACAAAAATCATTCCAAAACAAACATATAATGATGCTGAAGCGTTTCTTGTGTGCCTGTGCATGTAGCGTCATAGGACTCACTGCAGCCTTGGCGGTGAGCCTACGGCATGTGTTCTGCACAGAGCAGGCTTCCGTGCCAGGCTGCGCTGCTCATGAATGCTACCTGGAACACCTCGGTTCAGGTTCCAGTCGCTGAATGTTATGAGCTGGAGTGTTTTCACTGTACATACAAAGTTTTCTGCTCTTATAAAAACACAGTATTTTACAAAAACCAAAGAATAATTTCCTGCTGTCATACTTCAGTGTGTAAGTACCAAACCAGTGTATTTGTTGATTATACTGTGCTAGAATATTTGATCATAAAAATTGCTATTGGAGAAACTAGGGATGTAGCTCATTAGGTGAAGTACTATCTAACATGCATCTAGCTCGAGATCCAACCCCCTAAACTGCATAAAACTACTGAACATGGTGGTGCGTGTCCGGGGGATCCCTGGCTTCACAGTGAGTCCGATGCCAGTGTGGATACAAGACTCTGTCTCAAAAAGGAAACGAATGCTATTTGTGTTTCTGGCTTAAATTTCATAAAAATAATTGCCAAATGAATTTTGGCTTAGGAAAGAAGCCAAAAAAGCTTCCCTCCCTCCCTTCTTCCCTCTCTCCCTTCTTCCCTCCCTCCCTCCCTCCTTCCTTCCACATGTGTGTATATCAGAGGGCACTGTGTGTTCCTGTGGAGGGCAAATATGACTTTGGGAATCATCCTGGATTGCGTCAACCTCCTTTTTCTCTGGGATTTTCCCCAGCTCTGCTCGCCAGGGCCAAAGTATGAGGTGCTGTCCGTTTCCATCAGGGGTTTTTACCTGGGACCTGGGATCTAAAGGACCTGCTTTGGAGGCACAGTCTTCACCTCTAAGCCATCTCTCCAACTCTCTGCCAACTTATACATGAATTTATGCAAAGTGATACTCTCAATATTAACAATTACAAAAGCAAAATAATGATCAACTCTGAAAAAATATTTTTTTTCTAGTAAGACTAAATTTATTCAATAGTCTAGTAAAAGTTTTGATTATAAGTATCCAACAGTATAAAAAGTACACAACAGATCTGTAGATTTCTAATATATTAATACAAAGTGCATGACTACATACAGTACTTCCTACAGGCAGAGAGTGGAAGGGGAAGAAGCCTGGTTGAGGTCTAGTAATAAATAAATAAATACAGAAGTAGAGATGATCCATCTATGCTACCACCCACTGCAGCCAAATCGCACACAAAAATCCCATGTTAAACAACTTGGGATGCCGACTGGACTCTTGTACTGACCTCAAGGGCTGTGGTGAGCCAGCCGGCTACTGGTTAGTCTGTGCAGGTGGTGGTTTGTACTAGGTAACTCTGAAAAAATATTAAAGGTATTCTACATCCTGTATTATCAACTATTCAGCCAAGGTTTAGTTCTTTATGAAAATTAAGTAAGCACATCCTTTCATTAATATGTAAATTTTTTTCATCTTTAATAAGTGATAAACCTATAAGTGATAAATTTTTTTCATCTTTAATAAGTGATAAACCTACATAAAAAGAAGTGGTTAAAAAATTCTTCATGAGGGCTGGCGAGATAGCTTAGTAGTTAAGGCTTGCAAACCTGGCAATCTGAGTTCAATCCCTACATGGTAGAAGCAGCGAGATGACTTCTGAAAATCGTCCTCTGGTCCCCACCCTTATACACATTCTCTCTCTCTCTCTCTCTAAACAAATAAATAGTTTAGAAATTCTTTATGACCTATTATTAAAAAAAGAGCCCAAAATAAACCTGAGCATATAGAGTCAACTAATTTCCCAATTAGGTCCCAATTAAGTCCCAATTAGAAAAGGAAGAGTATCTTGGAAAAATGATAATGAGAAAACTGAACTTCTCCAAGTACAAGAATGAAAGTGGCTCTTACACCTTACACAATAAATCAACTGCAAAAGGATAAAGAACTAAACATACGACCTATGACAATAAAATTCTTAGAAGAAATCGTAGAGGAAAGGGCCTCGACAAAGACCTTGGTGATGGGTTTTTAGGGATCGCACCAGAAGCTCAGCTTACAAAGCAAATACAAATAAGTAGAGTAGCATCAAAGCAAAATGCCAAGGCATGTTTGCTTCAGCAGCACGAGTGTGAAAATGAAGGGTGGTCTACGAGCTGGGAGGCAATATGCGCAAGCCACATGTCTGAAAAAGGGTCAGTACTGAAACTTGATACAAACTTACACAATTCTGTAAAGGAAAAACCCAATTTAAAAAATGGGAAAAGAATGGTAAATCCCAGAGCAAAGCAAAAAGGAAGTAGAAGCAATCCAGGATGATTTCCGAAGACATCCTTGGTCCTCCTAGGGACACCCACAGTACCCTCTAATGTGCACGCGCGCGCACACACACACACACACACACACACACACACACACAAACACAATAAATGAACCAATAAATAAATAGCGTTTTTAAAAAAATGGGCAAAGGAGCTGAATAGACACTTCTCTAAAGCAGACATGAAGGTGGTCAAATGGGTTTATGAAAAAATGCTCACTATGACTAATCTTCAGGAAACAAAAATTACCATTATGAGGTTATTATCTCACGTCTGCTAAAGATGGTTATTATCAAAACAGACAAGTGATAGACAGTGCTGGTGAGGCTGTGGACAAAAGGGATCCTGTCTACACAGCTGGTAGAAAAGCAGACTGGCACAGGCACTATGAAAAACAATAAGAAGACTTCAAAAAAATTTTAAAATAGTACTACATATAACCTAGCAATCCCTGTTATGTATATGCTGAAAGAAACAAAATCTCCAAGGTATAAAAACATCTCCATTCCCATGGTAATATTAGCATTTTCCAAAATAGTCAACACATGAAGAGTCATTTGTGTGTGTGTGTGTGTGTGTGTGTGTGTGTACAAAAGGGCACTGAATGTATGCCTGTGGAGGCCCAAGGATGAGTTTGAGAATCATTCTGCATTGCTCTATTTCCTCTTTGCTTTGCTCTGGAGTTTCCTAGGCTGGAAGTGCAGGCTACCACCATTTCCATTCAGTGTTTTCATGTGGGATCTGGAATCTGAACTTTCTGCTTGCAAGACAGAAAGAGATGTAACCCCTGAGCCATCTCTCCAAACCCAACAACCAAAACATAAAAAAAGCGAGTTTCCATCACTGGGCAAAAGAATACTGACACTGTGGTCTCTGTATGTTTATTATGCACATTCGTAGGCTTCAATAAACACACGATGAAAAATTCACCTCAGGAGACCCTACGGTTCCTGACGGCTTGGATAAACCTATATGACACTATGCTAAGTAGAACAAGCCAATCACAGAACAAAAACTACTGCATGATTTCATTTATATTTTGACCTACCAAAAAATAAGCAAATAAACAAAAACCCCTCAAATACATAAAAACAGATAATACAAGGACACGGGAAATGGAGAGATGTGGGTTAAAGGACATAAAGCTGCAGTTATAGAGGATGAATAAGTCTTGAGTCCTAAGATAAAACAGGAGGAGTTTATAGGATATTCACACACACACACACGCACGCACGCACGCACGCACACATACACAATACACACATGCCACTGCACACACAATGTGAGAGGGACATTATTAGCTTGACTATATAGTAATTATTTCATCATATATTTCAAAATACCACTTTATATACTTTAAAGCACACATAATAATTACATTCAAAAAATATAAACCAGTGGATATTATAGTCAAATGCAATGTCTTTGGTAGGATACTAATAGCAGATAATAGAAAAACCAAAAATATTTATAAAAAGTTAATTTAATGTATATATTATATAATTATATATGTGTGTGTATATATATAATTGAATTAATATTAAATTTTTTAGGTTGTAATGCTTATTAAAGAGAAAAATGCTTGAGTATTAAAGGAAAATGATATCTACAGTTTACTTTAAAAGCATTTTAGGAAAAGAAATGCATGTATATAAGAAAAGTGAGGGGCTGGAGAGGTGGCTCAGGCGGAAGGTCCTGAGTTCAGATTAGACCCCACGTATAGACACGGGGGGGGGGGGGGGGTAAAGCAGGGGCGGCCTGCGTTTCTGGTCCTGGTAGGGCGGAGCCTGTGAATTCCGGGCAGAGTAAACAAGGAGGAAGTGGAGGCGGTCCATGGTGGTTCCCGAATTTGCCCGTGGTTCTACACACACACACATGCACACACGCATATACGTACACACACATATGTACAAACACACACACACAATTGAATAAATAATAAAAAAAAGAAAAGTGAAAGCTAGCTAATGTGCCAAAAATGTTAACAAATTAATAAATAAATGCTGCTGCGAGGCAGCGGTCACGTTTTTCTTTCAAGTTTTCTTCACAGTTAACCTTTTGGAAAACAGAAGGATGGAGGAAAAGCTTCTTAGTACTAGAACGTAGAGACGCTGTGATGCCTTCTTCCTCCCAAGGCCTCAGCAGCACAAGTCAGGGAACCTACCTTTGTGGTGAAGAGAGCGTCCACATCATGCCAGGCTCGAAGCTTGGCACGAGCTGCCAAGGCTGTCAGCACATACTGTTTGTCTGGGATCTAAAGAGCAGAAACCAGGAAAAATTAAGAGGAAAACAGAAATGTATCTATTAAATGCTTACTTTTTTTGGAAAAGAGTAAAAACAATAGATATTCTCTCACATTAATTCTGCACCCTAAAAATCAATACATTTCTCAGGTGGTTAAGAACCCCGTAACTTCCAAGCCCCATACCATGTCATTAAAGTTGTCTCTTACCTCCCACATACTCACTCCTTTCTATCTTTAACCCTGACCACACAGTACAGGATTGCCAAGCAACATACACTCCATGCAGTATTCTAAGGTTACTTTTACAAAATACTCAATGTATGCTACCTTAAATGTCTTCTTCAGGTTGATGGGACTGCTGAATGTCCCCTGGAATGAAAGTAGAGAGGAACTTTAAGTGACATCACCCAACCTCCTGCTTTCTTTTCTACTATCTGGACTTTCTGTTCCTTACCTATAACCACTAAAACATAAAAGTCAACCGAGAAAATCTATGCTTTTTCCATTATTCTACTAATCCAAATAAGAGGAAAACATCAACTTATGGTGATTAAATACAAACTTAAAGGGGAGGAGGGGCTTGAGAAATGGCTCAAGAGTTAAGACTCTGCTTCATAAGCAGAAGGCCTGAGTTTGAATCACAGGTCCCACATGAAAAATGTGACCTATACTTCCTGCCCTGGTGGGCGGAGCTGGGGGAATCCCAGCGTGAAGCAAAAATGAGATAGAAGCAATTCAGGATGATTACTGAAGTTACCCTTGGTCCTCCATAGGGATACACAGTGCTCCACATACACACACACACACACACACACACACACACACACACTTGTAACCCCACCACGTACTAAATAAATGTTAAAAATTTTTAAAGAAAAGAATCCACACCCCCTCCAACACATTGCTCGTCTCCATGTCCCTGCTATGGAAGCGGGCACCAGACAGACTGTGCTGTCAGCCCACCCAAAACCAGGCAACCCTATGCCATTGGTCCCTCTCAACTCACCCTTGCTGTGGGTGATTCCTGAGAACATGTGCACCCACTGATAGGAGAGTAGGACAAGACACTGGATTTGAACTGTGGTCTCTCCTATTTGGCCCTACCTCAGATTCCGCATAGTGATAGAAGCAGGAGTAGAAGAGCGTTGTCACCAAGGGCATATTGAGAATGGAAGCCTTGCGCGGATGCTTTCGGAAGATCTCAGTCTGCCCTGCTGACTCCAGATGCCGGTCGTTTGCCTGGTGCAGCAAGCCAAGTGGAAGAAAAAGAACAATGACCACAGGATGAGGCAGGAGAGGAAGAAACACTACTATAGAGCAGCTGTACTCAACCTAGGTAAGAACAAAGGACAGAAAAACAGAAAACTGGGAAGGTTAAAATCCACAACACATTCATGAATTGAAGGTTGATTAAGAGATTTCAACAGCCTGAACTGGTACCACACACTAGCAGTCCCAGCACTGAGCCTGGCGTGTATCAAGTGCTTGCAGTCCCAGCACTGAGCCTGGCGTGTACCACGCGCCTGCAGTCCCAGCACTGAGCCTGGCGTGTACCACGCGCCTGCAGTCCCAGCACTGAGCCTGGCGTGTACCACGCGCCTGCAGTCCCAGCACTGAGCCTGGCGTGTATCAAGTGCTTGCAGTCCCAGCACTCAGAGCCTGGTGTGTACCACGTGCCTGCAGTCCCAGCACTAAGAGCGTGGCGTGTACTACGTGCCTGCAGTCCCAGCACTCAGGAGGTGGAAGGAAGATGAGAAGTTCAAGGCCCAACCTTAGCTATGTAGTGAGCTCCAAGCCAGTCTGGGATATTTGAGACCCTGACTTGAAAGAGAGAAAGAGAGAGAGAGAATGACGAGAGATTTGGGATGAAGAGGAAATACTTTCTAGGTTAATAGCAGGTAAGAGGAAAAGAGATGCCTGAACAATTAAAGAGAGGCATATGGCACAGAGAGATAGTAACAGACATGCAGAGAAAATCACTCCAGCGCTGACTGTCATTGCACCTGGCACTGAGCCAGAAGGCTGAGATAAGGAGTCTCACCTCGATGATGATCTGGCGCTCCAGGAGTGTGTAATGGTCTTGTATGTGTGCGGAATCTTCAGCTGAAAATGGCAAACTGGAAGAGGGTCAGAAGGTTAGTACCTTTTCTATGCAAAAAGGAAAAACCCAACTAAACCAAATTGTCTCTAAAGCCTTAAGAGACTCACTGGTGCTCCACAATCTGTTCTCAATTCATTTTTATAATATCCCTTAAAGGCAGAGAAAGAAAGCAGAAAATAGATCTTTGGGTTGGGTTTTTATTTCGTGCCAACTCAGGTTGAGGCGGCAGTTCAGTTAGCAGAGCGCTTATCTAGAATGCACAAAGTCCTGAGTGTGATCCCAGCACAACATACACCACGCATGGTGACATACATCTGTACTCCCAGCACTTTGAAGGTAGACAGGAGGATCATAAAGTCAAGGCCATCCTCGGTTAAGCACGGAGTTTGAGGCCAGTATGGACTAGATGAAACACTGTCTCAAAGATAAAAAATAAATAAAAGAAATATTTTGCAAACTGAAGAGGAATCCTGAAAGTCCACCAAATACATAGCTATTAGTAACTCTGCTCTGGAATTGAATAAGAAGACGACTCTCATCTGGGGAGCTGGACATTTGGTGAATGGGTCGCAAAGCTAGTCTTTAATCCACATGCCTACGAGGCTCTGTGCTCATGTCTGCCAACTCTGTTGAATGTTAGACATTTTTTAGTCCAGAGTAATGAAAATTAAATTAAATAGCATGGTGGAGGTTGTCAGGTTGGCAAAGATCATACAGATCTGTATAAATGTCCAGGGCACCATCTTTAAAACTATGTTTAGCCAGGTGTGGTGGGAGATGCTGGTGGTAGATGCGTATCATCCCAGCACTCATTTCAGGTTCAAGGGCAGTCTAGGGACTTTGTCTCAAACTTTCCCCGATTTACCCCCAGATTTGTATACAAGAAGCTGTTGAGGAAAATGCCTATCCTAAAAGTCCTATCACATATCAACAAGTAGGCCAAGAACAGAAGACACATTTTAAGCCCTCAGTTCACAGTGCCATTGTTGAGAAACTGCTGGCTATTCACGACACCACTCGCTGCAGACAGAATTCTGAAATTCAATTATATTGTCCTAGGTAAGCGTGAGCCAAAGTGAACTTTTATAAGAGATGAAAGAGACAACATTGAGTTCCAGTTACCGCGCAAATCTAACTTTGCTCTGCTCTCCAGAGGCTGCAGGACAGGCTCTGTAACTGGTAATGCAGAGACACAAGCAATTCTAAATGTGAGCCTCCCAATTCTGTCTCCTGAAGAATGGCTGGAACAACTGCTGGAGAAGTAAGGATTAGTGGGAGACCAAACCTGTGTGGAAAGATTCTGAGAGCAAGCTTCAGCTTCACTGAAGCAGCACTTTCTAATAGTGAGGGTGACTCAACCACAAAATGCTGTTTCCAAGAGCAGCAGGTCTCCCAGCAGAGGAATGACAGCTGGGGCTAGTTTGTAATTTTTTCCCCCAAAGATTTATATTCTGGGTGTGTATGAATGCTTATACTAGATCAACAGTTCTTGGACTTTGAGGTTTTATGAAGCAATAACATACACCCAAAAATATATACGGATATAAAGGTTGTGGTTTTATTTTTTCCTCAAAAAAAAAAGGGAAGTTTCATGAATTTGCATGTCATCCTTGTGCAGGGGCATGCTAATCATCTCTGTATTGTTTCAATTTTAGTATACGTGCTACCAAAGCAAGCATATTTTAATTTTTATTATATGAGGTCAACAGGAAAAAAAAAACACCATCAATTTTATTACCAAAAAGGATACAGGAAGGAACAAAAACCCCAGAATAAAAGACAATCTTTCCAATTAAACAAATTTAGCTTTAGGAAAAGACTCTTTGGCTTTGTCTTAGGTATCCCCAATTGGTAGAAACTTTGCTGGGAATTACTATTTGGGATTCTGAATGAGATGAGCCTTAACAACCTGTCTGAGTTACATAGTCTTTCCTTCCCCAGTCCGTTCCACTCTTTTATTCTTTTGATTACTTCTGCATAAAAGCATTTCTACTGAAAACTTTTTCTCCCGTACTTACCCAATGCAGGTCTTAAGAAATTCTTTTCGCTTTTCAGGGTCCTGAATGCTCAAATGCTCTCGATAATGGGTCAGCTACAAAAAACACAAACACAGAGCTTTGAGACATCGCATCTTCTTAAAAGAGGGATATCACCTGGTGGCATAGCATTTGCCTGGCATGCACACAAAGAGAAAGGGAGGAGGCACATTCTCACAAGGAGGCAAATACTTTCTCCTTGTGTGTGCCTGAGAGCCATTGTCAAGTGTCATCCTTTTATCGCTCTCCTTGGTTTTTGTTTTTTTTTAAGTTGGTGGTTTTTTTATTAATTTATTTATTTATTCCACTCATACAAACTTAATAGGTACCCTGGTCCCCTCCCTCC
The DNA here is from genome assembly GCA_023101885.1 of Typhlomys cinereus. NCBI lineage: Eukaryota > Metazoa > Chordata > Mammalia > Rodentia > Platacanthomyidae > Typhlomys > Typhlomys cinereus. Next base: position 567,435 of record JALPQD010000292.1, on the reverse strand, counting down.
CTCCACCCCTCCCCAGACCCCCTTGTTCCCTCACCCTTTTCCCCTTCCTTTCCTCCCCTCCCTTTCTCTTCCCCCCCACCCCCGCCAATCCCTGGAGCATCCTTTAGTGTGAATGTCAAACTTCCCTCTGGGTCCTCCACTCTAATGAGGTATAAGGACTCAGTAGCATTGCCTAGAACTCTTTCTTGTGTTCCCCTTTAGTATAGGAACACTGTTGTGGCTGTTAATCCCTTGCTTCTAAGGATCCTAGTGCCTGTGATCCATGCTAGACTTTGGGGGGGGGGGTCAATGCTATGTTGGTCATTGCACAGGTCACGCAAAGTCCTATTATGGTTACTTCGGCCCTAACTTGTATGGAGTATCTTGCATATCGCTGCTCCTCCCCATCTTTAGGCTCTTACAATCTTGCTGCCCCCTGTTCCGCAAATTTCCCTGAGCTTTGAGATGGGAAGAGATAAGGCTGGCCTGGTTCCAGGTGGTTAATGTAGGGTCTCTGATGTTCTGAATTATGTTTTTTTTTTTTTTTCCAGTTTTGCTGCTCCTGCACCACCCTTGGCTCCATCCTGATAAGTATTGGATGTCTCCTCCTGATGAGCAGTGTGTCCTCCCTGGACCGTGAGCGTCCCGGGCAGGCAGAAAGCTCTCTCCTTGTTTTTTGACACAGTCTCTCAGTGACCTTGGCGCTCTCCATTTCTGCACTGCACTTGGCTTTCACATCAGTGTAGGAACTCTCAATCCAGGTCCTCCTGCGTGTGCAGCAGCACTTTACCCACAGAGCTGTCTCCCTGAGTCTCTAAGTGACCTTTCTATGCTCTAAAAACCCAGATTCTCAGAGATTCCATCTGGGCTGCTTAGATGGGTGTTTGGGAAAAGAGTTGGACAAAGTCACTCAAAATCATAGGTTTATCTCTAACCGCTCTGTCAAATATGGCAGCCAATAGCCATATTTAGCAGTTTAAAGTTACTTAGTTACAGTAGTCACTTTCTAAGCCCTAAATAGAACAGCTGACTACCAGTTAGCAGGTAGCACAAACAGCACATTTTTGTCATTGGAAACTCCTTCTTCCTTCCTTCCTTCCTGGATGAGACCTTGCTATGTAGCCATGGCTAACCTAGAACTTTGTAGCCTGAGCCGGCCTCCAACTCCTGATCCTCTTGCCTCGACCTACTAAGTGCTAGGATTACAGGCATAAGACACACTGCCTGGAATTATTACAGTAATTTCTACTGTCAGTGTTGAACTACAGTGAAGCACTAAGTGAACAGAGTTCCTATCCCAACCTCTGAGTTGGGGTGCAGCCTCAGTGTTTGACTAGTTATGCTATTTTACTTTAGTCTTAGCTTTGTGTTTGTGTGGTGGGAAGTGCATGTATGTGTTCACGTGGGAGCACACATGCATGTATAGAGACCAAAGACTGACATCATGTGTGTGCGCGCATGTGTATGTATGTGTGTGGGTTGAAATTATAAGCCACTGCCATTTCTGCCCAGCATTTTTTTGTGGGATCTGGGATCCAAACTCAGGGCCTTTTGCTTGTAATGCAAAGGCATTAACAACCCTTGAACTATCATCCCAATCCCTCCACCTTACATTTCGAGGGTTAGGCTGGTTGTTCGGTAAGACTCAACAATCCACCTCCTCAGACACCTGCCTTATGCCTCTACTTTTTACGAGGAATCTGAACTCAGTCCTCATGCTCGTATAGCAAGCACTTTGCCAACTGAGCCACCTCCCCAGCACACAGCCTTAGCTTTTTTTTTCTTTTTTCTTTAACTGTTTCAACTTTTATAAAATTTTATGTGTAAGTAAAAGTGTGTGCTTTTAGAGGTCAAAGACAACTTTCAGAAGTTGGCTCTCTCCTGCCACCTTGTGGCATCCAGGGATGAGACTCCGGAGCCAAGTTTGCATGCAAGGCTTTTACCCACTAGACCCTCTCACTGGCCCGGCCTTAGCTTTTTAAAAACCTGAGAGCTAGGAGCTGGCAAGATGACTCAGCAAGTAAAGGCACTTGTCACCCAAGCCTAGCACCTATGCACTAGCATGAACATACGCTAAAAGATAAGAAAAAATACGCAAATTAATAGATCAAGTCAATTTTTATCCATTACAAAAATTATTCATAAGCCCAACCAAAAGACCATGTGAAAGGAAACAAAACAATACAGCATTTGGATTAAGTTGTCAAGTTTCCTAGATACCCCTCACTTCTACGCTTACGACAAAGGAAGCTGTTCAATCAGTCTAAAATCTTGGAGACAGGGTTTTGGCCTAGATGTCTGACAAGCATATCCCCAACTGAAAGAAAGGCCACACTTACCGCCAGTTCTTCTGTCCTGTCTAGGAACCTGGGAAAAAGCAGAAGGGAATGGCAATTAACTCCCGGTGATGGCCTTAAGGAGAACTACAGTCAGCTCATCATCTCCTTGCAAGGATGACGCAGCCCTCCTCTTAAAATTTCCAACACCGCCACCCTTCAAAGCACTTGATGGCTTACACAGCAGTGGCCCCTCTGTTTTTCCTAACTAAACAAAACAGACTGACAAGAAATCTGCCCTAGTCCATGGTAACCTATGCATTTGTTTTCTTATTGAAAATTTAAAGTGTTTTTTTTCTGTCAAAACACTCTTGAAAATTCTATATTCTTTATTATTTTCATGTACAGAGTACAATGCATTTCGCCTTCCCCAAAGGCTTAGGGAAGGGAAGGGACTTTTGTCTTCTGGTCCCTCCTCATTCTGAATAGACCTAATTAACATTGCTTGGCATGGAAGGATGACTGGTAAGGGCTCCTTGCCTAGGAAGGAAGGACAACAGCCTGGATCCAAGAGCATATCTGCTTTGCAGATGCCTGGCTAACCTAACCAGGTAACTGCTTTCCCACCTGTCTTTGGAGCCGCTTGCACCTAAGTTCTGCCACTGGATACGTGCAATTATCTGGGTTGCAAAGCCTAACCAGAGGTTCTACCCTGTTCTGTGATATTGAGGAAAGGACAGGCCACGCACATGTCTTACAAGAAACAGCCCCATCAACTGCAAAGAAATAGGGAAGGAGAACATGACAGAAGGTCGCCCCACCCTTCCTCTTTCCCAAGCAGAGAGCCTCCTCTTACCTAGCCTCACAGGCTCACTCCAAACCCCAAGGAATCTTGGATGAAAATAGTAGTTTCTCCCTTTCTGCTGTATTTGCCACTGGCATTACTTGGGGCCAAGTAATAGATTCCTTTCATTTGGGTCTTTTATAAGAAAATGCTTAGCAAATGTTGATTGATTCAACAGATAAATTATTATGCTAAGTGTTACGTGTCAGTCTTTATAATGACCCTGTGAGGTAGATATCATCGTCTTCACTGTATGAATGAGAAGACTGATGCTCAGGGAAGTATGGCACCTTGTCATGATCACTGTAGAGTAAATGACAGCCTATACTCAGTCTAAGTGTGTGACTCTAGAGAGCCTGACTCTCACCCACTCAACATACTGTTACCTTACCACAGACCTGGGGTATTGTTAATAATCTCATCACATTTCAGTATCTTGTCTTCTATCTTGGGGGAAAGCACTGTGTCCTTGATTTCTTTGCAACCCCCAGCATGATCTGAAAAAGCACTTGATAACCTTTACAGACCAGAGGTCCAGTTCTTACCGGAAGAGATCTAAAAGCAGCTTCTGGTCCCCTATTTCCTTGAGGAAGTGAATGAAATGCCTCAGGGCGACCTGTCGAACCACCAGCTCTCGGAAAAGGATCTCTGGCAGGCAGGAAGATGCCAGGTAGAGAAAGGAGTAAAGCTTATTACTCAAGTGTGAAACCAACCTCTCCACTCCACATTCCAAATGCTATCTCCTGAAAGCCCAATAAAAGCTAAGAACAGATGGTCATGGTATTGCTAGTTTATCCCTATTTAGTGCCGAATTGTTTCCGGTGTAAGAATACACTATGGTTTATTCATCTCGCTGGGACGGTGCAACTTGTAACCATGGAATCAGCTTTCTGGGCCAGCACAACTTGTAACCATGGAATCAGCTTTTCAGTTCTCACCAACACAAACAGGAAGCACTTAGCATGGATTCTCACCTCCTTAAACAGTCTCTCTCATCTCCAATAGCTAGAACAGCATGGTGGCTAATGTGGACACCACCTGAAGACTTTCCTCAGAGTTGCAATATGTGGTCTGAAGTTCCTTTCCACCCCAGCTGTCTCAGGACCAGACATAACACTGGTGAATTCTAGTATGAAAGCCACATGCCATTCTCCCCTCCCCTTGACATGGCGGATACCCTGCTGAGTGCAGACCTCCTTCAAACCATGCTCACCTTTCTTCAGTGTCCTCTTCAGGAAGATTAGAACCTAGAGGAAAAGGGAGCAAACAATAAGCGAATCTCAAACACGAAATCTTCCCTGACTACCTCGTGTCCGGGAATAAGAACAGCAAATTATTAAGAAGGAGTGCAGGTAGACAAAAGCCTGTCTATGGGATGGAAGGAAAGGGTCGCTGGTGGAAGGAGACTGTGTTCTGGGCATCTACATGCCCACACTGGATGAGAAACCTCAAGCCCCATCTGCTCAGAGCCTACTTCCACAGTCAGAACGCTTTTCAGAACATCAATGAAGTAGCTTGCCTTCTTTTTCTAGTTACGAATGAGAGTTGCACACAGAAGACATGTCCCACCTGCCGAGCCTTCGGCCCAGTCCGCTGACAACCCTATGCCTGGCATTTAACTCAGAAGGTGATTAGTTCTTTCAGGAACCCACGAGCACACTCACTGCGGTGATGACGTTCCCGTCGTGCATGCTCACTGCCTCCTCAAGGAGCTGCAGCTTGTCCTGTAAGGAGCGGAACCTCTCCAGCGAGCAGACCTGGGGAAAAGAGCACAGGAGAAGGTGCAGTGACTCTCCTCTGTCCCTGGACAGTGAGGACAGGGCAACGATGACAGAATGCACTGTGGTATCAGCATAAGGAGAAACAAAAATCAGAAGCTCCCAAAATTTAATGAGAAAATAAGTGTTAATTAACAGTGATGAGAAAAACTATGTTCTACATAGAAAAAGGAGGGAAAAAAATGAGCCTCAGCCCTTCTCTCACACCACGTATAAAAATGAACTTGAAAAGAAGCACACATCTAAACATAAAAGACAATTCTAGGAATGGGTCTGAGACAGGGTCTGTGGTATGTACTGAGGCTAGCTTTGAATTTACCACCCTCCTGCCTCAGCCTCACAAATGCTAGGATCCCAGGCAGGCGCCACAGCCTGGCTACTCCCATGTGGCACGTGCTCTTCCCTGTCATCTACTACCACCCCCTTTGCTGGTGAAGCAGCATCACACCCTGGAAAGCCAAAGATTTTGTGCCTTTTTACCCTAGTGGATTTATATTCCTCTAAAATCTAAAAAGGGACCTAAAGAGAGAAGTCAGAAACCCTTCCTGTGGAACATATAACTCGCATGCCGAGCAATCCCACAATCCTCTCTCCAGGGTCCTACCTTGCCTCTCCGGAGACGCCGCGCTGTATCACTGATGCTCCAGTCATTGCTATAATCCTGGAATATCATCAGCAAGTCACAAATCACATATTAGGGGCTGGAATTACCAGCATTACCACCAGTCCCTTGCCTCAAACACAGTCTTTGTCTCTGAAGTGGAACCATCTTGGGGGGAGAACTGATGAGAAAAATGAAAAACTGGGATGGTTTTGCAGGGGCGACACAAGCAGTAAGAGATGGTTCAGAGAAGGATGAGCCAATTAATAAAATCCATAATCCTTCACTGACGTGCTCAGGATTTCAAACCCTAATGTAATCAGCGTCACATATGACATCCAAGTAGTCGATATCTTTGTCTAAGAGACAGAGATATTTGAGACATTGCTTATCTTTTAGTCTTAGAACATAATTTCTTCCTTATGAATCAATTTGCTTTTTTCTCTTCATTTTCATGTGCATGTAGGGCGGGGTGCAAGTGTGTATATACTGGCGTGTGTGTGAATACAGGTGTGTGGGGCTGCATGTAGAGGCCCAAAGTTGGTATCAGGAATCCTCCTGGAGTACCTCGCTCTCTTTGAGACAGGGGCTGTAATCAAACATATAGCTCACCAATAGGGCTGGTCTGGCTAGCCGGTTTGCTTTAAGGATTCTCAGTTCTCCACCTTGCGAGGCTAGAATTTCTAGTAGGTCTCCACAGCCATCTGACATTTTATGTAGGATCTAGGGATCTGTCATAGTTAAGCACAAGTGTCAACTTGACTCTTGAGGGTTTGAGCTCTGGGCACAGGTGTAGAGAGTTGATGGTTGAGTTAAGCCCAGAGCAAACCTGCAGGAGATTGTCTAGCTGCTGGGGAAGACACAGCCCATGGTGGGTGGGATTAGGCTCTGGATAAATCACAGAGAGCTGGTTGAGAGAGTTAACATCCTTCTGTTCACTTGGCCAGACATGCCGGTCTGGCAAGTAAGGATTGTCCATCTCTCAGCCGTTATGGTGGCCAGTTCCCTCGGCCCTGATGTTGGTGTGTGCTCTCCTGTCAAGCTGGACTATGAACTGTAACCGGACTGTCGTAAGAAAGTAAACTCCTTGTTCCCTTAAGCTGTGTTCTGGTCATTTATCAGCAACCATGCCGGCGGACTGCTACAGGATCCAAACTCAGGTTCTTATGCTTGTGTAGCAAGCTCCTGCTCACTCAGCCTGGTGTTTTTACTAGACCTTTTGTATGTTTAGGTACAGAAACACCTGCCATTATGTTCCAGCGGTCCACAGTATTAAGGTACAATGACAGGTTTTAGCCTATAAGCAGTAGGAATGTAATATAGCTGTAACATCTAGATTTAGGTAAGTAAACCCTGTATTTACACAAAGATGAAACTATCTAGCAATGCACTTCTCAGAATGTATCCCTGGACCCAGAGAACTGACTTTCAAAAAGCTATCCTGCGTCCACACACACTGTTATGTATGGCACGTTCTCTTTGAAACCTTTTACCTACCTCACCCTACCCCACCCCCACCAAATTTTTTATTTCTCTCCTCCTAATAAAATACTTTAAAAATGTGGGGTATGGGGAGATGGCTCTGGGGTTGAAGTGTTTGCCATGCAAAAAAGGACAAGGGGCTCAGATTCCTCAGATCCCATGTAAAATGCTGGGAGGGTGTGGCGATGAGATTGTAAGTCCAACCTTGCAAGGCAGAAACCAGAAATGCCCAGAGCAAGCTGGCTAACCCGACTAGCCCTGGTGTGAGCACAGGTTAAGGGACCCTATCTCCAAAGAATAAGGTGGACAGCAAGTGAGGATGATTCCCAACTTCCACCTTGGGCCTCCAAACACATGCATACACAAGTGAACATGCACATACACTGCCACACACACTTGCCCACATGCATGAAAACACACACACATACACACACACACACACACACACATACACGAAAAAGGAAAAAGAAAAAATGAAAGTGTGTCTGCCACTAAGTGACATACAACTATAATAGCTGCTCAAAGAAATGGAAGAAGTAGGCAAGGAAACAAATGTCAAGGTATTTGATACTGCATAAAGTGTCAAGCCAGATAAGTGATTCACACCTGTAATTTCATCACTTGACAGGCTAAGGCTGGAGAGTTGCCCAAAGTTCCAGGCCCCAGCCTACACTGCAGAGTCAGACCCCTTCTCAAAAGACAAGGAAGAAAGAAAGAGAGAGAGAGAAAGAAAGAGAGAGGGAGGGAGGGAAGGAGGGAAAGAAGGAAGGCAGGCAGGAAGGCAGGCAGGAAGGCGGAAGGAAGGCAGGAAGGAAGACAGGAAGGAAGGAAAGAAGGCAGGCAGGAAGATAGGAAGGAAGGCAGGAAGGCAGGAAGGCAGGAAGGAAGGAGGAAGGCAGGGAAGGAAGGAGGAAGGAAGGAAGGAAGGAAGGAAGGAAGGAAGGAAGGAAGGCAGGAAGGAAGGAAGGAAGGAAGGAGGCAGGAAGGCAGGAAGGAGAAGGAGGAAGGCAGGAAGGAAGGAAGGAGGAAGGAAGGAAGGAAGGAAGGAAGGAAGGAAGGAGGAAGGAAGCAGGAAGGCAGGAAGGCAGGCAGGAAGGCAGGAAGGCAGGAAGGAAGGCAGGAAGGCAGGAAGGAAGGCAGGAAGGCAGGAAGGAAGGAAGGAAGAAAGGAAGGAAGAAAGGAAGGAAGGAAGGCAGGAAGAAAGGAAGGAAGGAAAAGAAAGGAAGGCAGGCAGGAAGGCAGGCAGGAAGGCAGGCAGGAAGGAAGGAAGGAAGGAAGGAAGGAAGGAAGGAAGGAAGGAAGGAAAGCAGGAAGGAAGGAAGGAAGGAAGGAAGGAAGGAAGGAAGGAAGGAAGGAAGGAAGGAAGGAAGGAAGGAAGGAAGGAAGGAAGGAAGGAAGGAAGGAAGGAAGGAAGGAAGGCGAGACGGCTCGAGGATAAAAGAGTTCACCAATTAGCCTGGTAACCTGAGCTTAATTCCTGAATCCCAAAAGGTAGCTGGAGAAACAGACTCCCAAGGGTCATCCTCTGAACTGCACACAGCATGCGTGTGCCTGAGACACACACACACATATACACACATACACACACATCCTGAATTGAAAGGAAGATATATAACTCACCCTATACTCGCCTTTAGGCCGCCCCAGCTCTGGAGCGTAGCTTTTGGCAGGTGTGTCCGATAGAGCTGAAAAGCAAACAGCAGCTGGTTTGGAAAGCACTGGGCGTCCTGCTCTCGTCCTTCCTTCTCTCCTTCTTCCTTTTTTAACCTGTGTCCTCCCAAGACAGAGTTCCGCAAGACCGCACCCCTTAATCTCCTCTTGTCCTGCTGCCTGCCTGCTTTCTGTGTCCTCATTTAGTACAGAAATTACCACTAAGAATCACGGAAAAGTTCAGAAGAAAGTTCCTCTTCTCATCTAGTGACCACCTTCCCCAGGAATCTCAAGGCTACAGCGCAGGTCAGCAACATGTCCCAGAGCAACGAAGAAGAGAGGTCGATGCTTACCCTCGGAAAGGGACTGGAAACTTCCAGGTCTAGTTCTGCCTAAGAGGAAAGAACACAACAGGGAGAGCCGCCAGCTCAAGTCACTAAGGGCACCGAGTACACAGAACCTTAACATGCAACGTGAAAAATTACATCTTTAAAAATCTTTGTACTCAATTTCAGAAATTTGATGTGCTATTTTAAAATAAAAAGAGGAGGGAGAAAATTTTAATTGTGGCAAAATATATATAACATAAAATTTAACATGTTGATCTTTTTTTCTCCATTGTATATATATGTAGAAGGGTGTGCATCTGTGTTATGTATGGACATATATGTGGACACTCATCTTTGTGGTGAGTGTGAAAGCCTGAGGTTGATATCAGGAATAATCCTGGATTGCTCTTCAACTTTAATTCTTTGTGAGGCCAAGTCTCTACTCAAACCCAAAGCTCACCAGTCGGGCCAGTCTAGCTAGCCACCTGACTCTAGGGATTCCCAGTTTCCATCTTCCAAGGCTGAAATTGCAGGCAGGCCACTATATTCACCCTGCACTTTACCTGGATCTCACCTCCAGTCCTTTTTCCTGTGTGACAAGCACTTTAACAACTAAGCCCTCTCTCCAACCCCCATTTATTTATTTGTTTGTTTTGGCATAAGTGTGTGTGTGTGTGTGTGTGTGTGTGTGTGTGTATCTGTGTTTATCAGAGCACACTTTTGCCTCTGGAGGCCCAAGAGTGACTTTGGGAATCATCCGTGACTGTGTTATTTTCTCTTTGCTTTGTTCTGGAAACAGGCCCTGCATACAGGCTGCCACCATTTCCATCTGTTTTTACATGAAATCCGGGATTTGAACTCAGGACATTCTGCTTATGAGGCACAGACTTAAACACCTGAGTCATCTCTCCAGCCTTCCAGTACCCATTTTAATCATTAACATTAAGTGTAAAATTCAGGGCAATAGGTACATTTACACTATTCTACAATCATCACCACTATACATCTCCAGACATTTCCATCATCCCAAAGTGAGACTTCTATGGCTCTAAACAATAACTCCCCCTTCCATTCCATCTCTGTGAACTGTGTATCCATATAATTGGAGTCATGTCCTTTTGTGTTTTTATTTCATAGTGTAATGTCTTTAAGATCCATCCATGTTATAATACATTTTGGTTTCACTAAAACTGAGCAATACTTCACTGTGTCTATATTCCATATTCTCATTATTCTTTCAGCCCTCAATGGACACACACTGTTCACATCTTTTTGACTACTACGAGTAATGCTTCTTCAAATATTAATTGAATGAGGGGCTGGAGAGGTGGCTTAGGGGTTAAGCCTCTGCCTTGCAGGCAGGAAGGTCCTGAGTTCGGATCCCAGATCCCACGTATAGAAGCCAGGCGGAAGCGGGGCGGCCTGCGCTTCTGGTCCTGGTAGGGCGGAGCCTGTGAATCCCGGGGCAGAAGGAGGTGGAGGTGTCCATGGTGGTTCCCGATTCGTCCGTGGTTCTACACACACACATATACACATGCGCGTGCACATACATACACACGCATAATTGAATAAATAATAATAATAAAAAAAATTTAAAAAAATATTAATGAATGAGGTTATATGTCAGTCTCTGCTTTCAGTTCTGGTTCTGGTTCACATGGTAATTTTTCCTTTTTTTTTTTTTTTTTTAAGGAACCACCAAACTCTCTTCTGCAGTGGCTACACAATAATACATTCCTGCCAGCAATACACAAGGGTTTCCAACAAAACCGCACAAAGAGCAAGGAGGAAATTTGATCTAGGCAAATTTCTTCAGTACCCACCACAGGGTTAATGTCAATATTGTTCACCATGTTTTAGAGATCCAATCTAATATCTGTGACTTCCTCATTTCTCCCACTTTTAATACTAAGCTGCTAGTTCCAATGGCAACTCATATAACCTTTCAATAATCTTACTCTCATGTCATAGCAAATGAAAATTACAGCTTCAGCATGTTCCCGTTGAAAGCGAAGGACTTCCCTGCTCCTTAACCACACTCCTTACCTTTAAAGAAGCTGCTCAGGGAGTAGGTAGAAGGAGGTTTGGGTATCTGTGTGTAGGAAGAGAAGTTGTTTCGGCTCTTTAGCTGCTCGCGTCCCTCATGAATTGACCCACTATTCCCAGCAGTCTCTTTGATGGACAATGAGATACCTGCAGGATGGGAAGAACTAAGTCAGAAAGCTCCATCCAAAATCAGTCGTCGATACCCAATATCTAACAAACTAGGACATGTTATACAGAGGCTCTGGTTCCACGAACAGCATAGAGCAGAGAGAAAAGATATAATCCAATACAGTAATCATCAGAAAAATCGACAAAGGACATTTATAAATGGATCTTAAGAGAAGGAAATCCAAACCCAAGCTTTTAGATATACAAAAAGATGCTCTATACCATTGATTTTGAATATTAGTATAATTTATTTAACAGATAGTATGTATTATTCTTCTTTCTATTCTTTTTTATTTATTTATGTGTGGGTGTGTTTATCTGTGTGTGTGTGTCTGTGTGTATCAGAGGGCAGTGTGTGAACCTGTGGAGGCCCAAGAGCGACTTCAGCGATCACCATGGATTGGGTTACCTCCTCTTTGCTTTGCTCTGGAGTTTCCTAGGCTCCACCTTTTAGAGCTGGAGTGTAGGCCACCACTAATTCCACCGGGTATTGTTACATGGGATCTGAGATCCAAACTCAGGACCTTTTGCTTGTGAGGCAGGGGTTTGACCCTAGTCATCTCTCCAAACCTTCTTTCAAAATCAAAAGTTCAATGAACTTCCATTGGTTCTCACTGAGATGGATAAAGACCCAAAAGCTGGACTAGGGTGGCAAGGCTTCAGGAAACAGAAACCCTTTTACATCGCTGGTGGAAATACAAACTGATACAACCCCTGGGAAACAACTGGCAATACCTACCCAGTGCTGCCAGGAGTACCCTGTGCCAGCCATTCTGCATGAGGAAGGAGCCTTTATGTATCCACATATCACCTGAATACAAAGCTATTGATAGCAGCACACGATGATGTCAAGTCATTAACAGTGGACTGCTCGGCTACATCATGGTGATCCGTGCAGTCCTACTTTATATTGCTACGGGACGTTCTCTAGTCTATAGTATTATCACATCAAAAGAATAAGGTAAGCCAGGTGTGATGGCCCATGCCTGGAATCCCAGCACTTGGATGGCCAAGGAAGGAGAATTGCCTCAAGTCTAAAGCTAGGCCAGCAAGAGATGCCTAGTGAACTCCTGACCAGCCTGGCTGCCGAGTGAGGAGTGAGATTCTGTCTCAGAAGAAAACAAAACAAAAACAAAAACAAGGTATAAAGTATGCATGTGTGTAACAATATTCCTATAAACATTTCTAAATGTAAACATAGCTCTACAGGTTAGCCTGTGAGTCAGCAACAGTGCATGAGCACTGTTCCGCATCATCTCCACTGTATATCTCCATCACCCCAACATGAGATGCTTGGTTTTGTGGAGAGTGGGGACAAACAACTGAAAATACTCTCAATACTGTACGAAGAACTCTTATGAATGAATGATTTTAATATTTTTGGCTTAGAAATAATGTTATACTACTTTCTAATTAAAAAGAAAAATTAAGGGCAAGGAGATGTTCAGCAGGTAAAAGCATTTCCTGAGCACACGTGATAACCTGTAGCAGTCAACTTGCGTGGTTGCTGATACATCACCATCAAACTGCTTAAGGGGACAAGGCGTTCATTTTCTCTTACGATTGTCCAGTTACAGTTCTCGGTCCAGCTTGACAGGAGAGCTCCCACCAGCACCAGGACCAAGGGAACTGGCCACACCACTTCTACATAACGGTTGAGAGAGGGACAATCCCACTTGCCAGACCAGCATGTCTGGCCAAGTGTACATAAGGATGCCGACTTTCTCAACCAGCTCTCTGTATTTTATTGCAGGGCCTAGTCCCACCCACCATGGGCTGAGCCTTCCCCATCAGTTAGACAATCTCCTACAGGTTTGCTCTGGGCTTAAGTCAACAACTAATTCTCTACAAATGTGCCCTGAGCTCAAACCCTCAACTCTCAAGTTGACACCTGTGCCTAACGATGACACAACTGAGTTAAATCCCACCAGAAAAAAAATGGCACACATCTGTAATGCCAGCACTCTTATCCTGAATGAGGGACAGAGGTAGAAGGATGACCAGAAGCTTGCTAGCAGCACAGTGGCAGAAGCAAGAGAGACCTGCCTTAACAAGGAGAAAGAAGACAAACTTCCAAAAGTTGTCCTCTGACCTTCATGAAAATGCACACAGAAAACACACACACACACACACACACACACACAATCAAAAAGTTAAAAATACTTTTAATTAAAAATATTTTTTAATTTTTAAATAGTTATTTTATATTTAAATATTTATGAGAAAGAGAGAGAGAGACATAGAGCACACACATTCCACATCACACAGACAGAAGTAGAGGACAACTTTCAGAAGCCAGTTCTCCACTGTAATCATATGGGCTCACAGGAGTCAAACTTCTCCAGGCTTCTGGGCAGATATCTCTCTCTGATCCTAATTAAAAAACATCATAAAAATCAAAGGATTCTGAATTGGAGAGATGGCTCAGGGGTTAAAACTCTCTCTCACAAGCAGAAGGTCCTGAGTTAAGATCCCAGGTCCCAAGTTAGAGAGAGAGAGAGAGAGAGAGAGAGAGAGAGAGAGAGAAAGAAAGAGAGAGAGAGAGCAGCCTGCACTTCCAGCCCTTGTGGGCGGAGCCTGGAAAATCCCAGAGCAAAACAAAAAGGAGGGAGAAGTCACCCTTGGTCTTCTACAGGGACACACAGTATCTTCTGATACACACACACACACACACACACACACACACACATGTAAAAATGAACAATTTCTTTAAAAAATCAGAAGGAGTCTACAAGGTATCAAGTGGCATTATTTAGTTAAGATGTGGTGGGTTGAGAAAGACTTCAAGACAACTTACAGAAGTCACTTCTCTTCTTCTACCCTCTGAGATCATGGAACTAAGCCAGGCTGTCAGTGTAGGGGGACAAGCACCTTTCACCTCTGAGCCATCTTTCTGCCCACCCCCGTTTTCAGTCCAGTTATTTCTGACTCTCGCTGAGGAGCTTCAGAAATGGATCTTCCCTAGTGACAGAACCCTGAATATCAGTCCTCACAGGGCCTTGTCTACTTACTGCCCACAGGTTCCCCAGTCCAGCTGACTCGATCCAGGTCATCATCCTCATCATCGTCCACGAAGTCTCGAAGGCTGTTCACTGCTCGCTTGGATTCCTTTAACTGCAGAGGGACACAAGGCAGAGCTCAGCGGTCAGCACGTCCCACCCATCAGTCTGAATGTCAGTTGTCCCCACAGCCTCAGGCACTGAATCCTTCGCTGATGTTGATGTTTGGGGGAGTCACGGCACCCTTAGAAGGGGGAGGTCAGGGGCTGGAGAGGTGGCTCAGGGGTTAAGCCTCTGCCTTGCAGGCAGAAGGTCCTGAGTTCGAATCCCAGATCCCACGTATAGACGCCAGGCGGAAGCGGGGCAGCCTGCGCTTCTGGTCCTGGTAGGGCGGAGCCTGTGAATCCCGGGGCAGAAGGAGGTGGAGGCGTCCATGGTGGTTCCCGATTCGTCCGTGGTTCTACACACACACATACACACATGCGCATGCACATACATACACACACACGCACAATTGAATGAATAATAATAAAATTTAAAAAAAAAAAAAAAAAAGAAGGGGGAGGTCAGTGGAGGAAGGTGCGTCACTGGGAGCAGGTCTTGAGATGTGGTGGCCTAGACCTGTTTCCTCTTGCTCTCTCTGCCTGCAGGATGATGTTGTGACCTAAACTGCCTCCAGCTTCTACTGTCAACCAGGCCTTCTCCACCATGATGGACACCTCCCCTCTGGAACTCTAAGCCACATACATCTCCCATTTTTCCCCTACAATCTATCTAAACATTGTCTCACAGCAGCGAGAGAAAGGTACCTATGCACATTACTCATGATGAGCAGGTAGAGGAACAACTGAGAGCTGATGAGAGCCCCCAGCTGCCTCCCCTACTATCTAAATCTAGCTCGCCAGATCTGCTGGAAATCCAACTGCACCTTAGTCAACCCTGCAGACTAGCGGAAAAAGGAGGAATCAAAGCCATTTGCAAAGTCTAATCACATTCTGACAATGACTTGCTGTGTAAACCTGAGTGAATTTATTCACTTCTCCAAAAAAATGGCTGTTTGCCCATCACAAAGCAAATGCAATAAAGATGATTCTTCCAACCCAGGTCAGCTTACAAAAATATACGAACTGCTGCAATGGTGCCAAGACTTGGGATTCTTGAAAGTAAAATTAAGAATAGCACAGTGGGTTTTATATATCGTTCTAGCTCTTTTGTAAGGTCTTTACTCCGTGAAGGCTACTCTATTCTAAATGTCCCCAAAGTATGTCAGGCTTGGTCTCCAGGGTAGCGGTAGTGGAACCTTTAAGAGGTAGAGCATAGGGTTGCAGAGATGGCTCAGGGGTTAATACTCTCAAGCAGAAGGTCCCGAATTTGGATCCCAGGTCCCACGTAAAAAATGCCAGAGGCCTGCACTTTAGGGCCTGGTGGGTGGAACCTGGGAAATCCCAGAGCAAAGCAAGGAGAAGGTAGGAGCCATCCAGGAAGATTCCCAGAGTCACCCTTGGTCCTCCACAGGGACACACAGTACACGTTCTCTTTCTTTTTTTCTCTCATACACAGACACACATAAAAATAAATAAATAAAATATTAAAAAAGTAGAGCCTAGGGGCTGGAGAGGTGGCTCAGGGGTTAAGCCTCCGCCTTGCAGGCGGAAGGTCCTGAGTTCGGATCCCAGATCCCACGTATAGACGCCAGGCGGAAGCGGGGGTGGCCTGCGCTTCTGGTCCTGGTAGGGCGGAGCCTGTGAATCCCGGGGCAGAAGGAGGTGGAGACGTCCATGGTGGTTTGCGAATTCGTCCATGGTTCTACACATACACAGACACACACACATACAGACACACACACGCGGGTGCACATACACACGCACATGCGCACAGTTGAATAAATAATAATAATAATAAAAATTAAAAAAAAAAATTAAAAAAAAAAAAAAAAAAGTAGAGCCTAATGAAAGGTCTTTCGGTCACTGGAGGGATACGTGCCAAAGGCATTGTAAAGGTCCCATTTCTCTTTTCTCCTGGCCATGAGGTAAGCGATTTTGTGTGTGCACCATGATGTGAGGCAGAATAAAATTTTTCTCTGTCATCTATTGATTATCTCAGGAATTTCATTACAACAGCAGAAAACTGATGAGCTGATGAAGTTTTTCTGAACATCTGACCCAAAATATTTATGAGTCTAATGGAGACTGTGATAGTTAAGCCTGGGTGTCAACCTGACACACCCGGTATTAACTAAGCTGGGCTGAGACCACCCTCTGGAAAGGATCAACTGAGACTACTTGAAAGGAGTGTACACGCCCTAGATTCTATCAGAACTCCAAAGCTCTCAAAGGATTCTCCCAATACTACATCATATAAAAAGGAGCCACCAAGGAGAACGGATGCCTTCTTGCAGCTGTGCTAGGAATCGTTCTTCCTTCTGGCTGCCCAGACTAAGACACTAGGAGTTCGCCAGCCTTCAGCCATCACCCACTTGACTACCGAACTGAGCAGCTAGCTATTGGCAGCCATCGTTGGAATTACCTTGGCTACTGGCAGCCATCGTTGGACTACCTCGGCTACTGGCAGCCATCGTTGGAACTACCTCGGCCACATCTGTAAGCCAACTCAATAAATTTCCTATATATATATTCGTTCTGTGAATTCTGTGACTCTAGAGAACCCTAACTAATACAGAAATTGCTACCAGAAGTGGTTCTAGAGAAGCAGAATTGTAAGAATGAATTTTGCTGGCAAGTTTTGTTTTGTTTTGTTTTTTTATTCATTTGTGCATGTATGCGTGTGTGTGTGTGTGTGTGTGTGTGTGTGTAGAACCACGGACGAATTCGGGAACCACCATGGACGCCTCCACCTCCTCCTCGTTTACTCTGCCCCGGGATTCACAGGCTCCGCCCTACCAGGCCGCCCCCACATCTGCCCGGCGTCTATATGTGGGGTCTAGGATCCGAATTCAGGACCTTCTGCCTGCAAGGCAGAAGCTTAACCCCTGAGCCACCTCTCCAGCCCCTGCTGGCAAGTTTTGTGATTTCTGGACCTGGCTTGTTGATCCAGTGCCAGTGGCTAAAGACTCCCCTAGTGGCATGGAGGACACTGTTTGGAGTGAACTGTTTCTAGAACTGGTAAAAGTAGGTGTGTTGGACAGTCTTGATGCCCCTCTTGTGAGGATTGAGAAGCTCAGTGACTCCATATATGAAACTTTACATAAAATGAGTAAGAATAAGAAAAATGATGATGCTGGCTGGTTGTTTCTAGCATCTCTCATTAAACTACAAATGGAAAAGGAAGATCTCAGAGAGGAAAATAACCAACTCAGAAAGCACATACACAACTTAGAAGTTTCTAAGTGTGCCCTAGCAGAGAATCTTCTTTCCAGTAGCAATAGGGCTCGAATTGCTGAAAATCAAACCCAAACTTTAATTATTAGAGATACGACATAAGGGCTGGAGAGGTGGCTCAGGGGTTAAGTCTCTGCCTTGCAGGCGGAAGGTCCTGAGTTCGGATCCCAGATCCCACGTATAGACGCCAGGCGGAAGCGGGGGCGGCCTGCGCTTCTGGTCCTGGTAGGGCGGAGCCTGTGAATCCCATGGCAGAAGGAGGTGGAGGCGTCCATGGTGGTTCCCGATTCGTCCGTGGTTCTACACACACACATACACACATGCGCGCACACATACATACACACATGCACAATTGAATAAATAATAATAAAAAATTAAAAAAAAAAAAAAAAAAAGAGAGATACAACATAAATTAAATTCCCAACCTCGAAAGGTGTCGGCGGTTAAAGTAAAAGCGCTGATTGGTAAAGAGTGGGATCCTGAAAAGTGGGATGCTGATGTGTTGGAAGACCAAACTGATAATGAGGACGAGGATGTTGAACTCTCAAATTCTGGTGCATTTATTCCGCCTGAGGAAATGATCTCCCCACCCTTAGCAGAGAATAAATCCCCACACCCACCCTCTCCAGAAGTGCTGTTTTCACCTTTGCCACAAGTAAATACTGAAGTTACAGCACGCCCACCTGTGATCGCTTCCAGGCCTATAACTAGGCTCAAGGCTAAAGGCTCCTAAAGGTGAAATAGAAAGTGTGGTCCATGAGGAGGTGCGCTATACCCCTAAAGAACTCCATGACTTTTCTGACATGTTTAAGCAGCAATCTGGGGAATACCCCTGGGAATGGATTGTAAGGCTGTGGGATACTGGTGGAAGGAGCATAAAACTGGATAAAAGTGAGTTCACAGAATGGGCTCATTGAGTAGAGATTCTAGGTTTAACACTGCTACTCATAGAGTTAAAAATGGTGCCAAGAGTTTAATTCGAGTGGGTAGCTGAAGTATTTATTAAAGTTTGGCCATCTGAAAAGGAACTGGAGATTCCAGACATTCCTTGGCTTAATGTTGACGATGGGATTAAGAGGCTCAGGGAAATTGGTATGCTTGACTGGATACGTTCTTTAAAATCCAATTCTCAATGGGAGAATCCAGATGACATGCCTTTACCAGAAATGTACTTAATAAATTGGTGAGAGGGGCAGCACCAAATATGAAGGCTCCTATCATTGCTCTTCTCCTCATTCCTGAACTAACAATGGGAGATGCTGCCGCCCAGTTGGAAGACTTAAATTCAATGGGCCTAGGTGGATCAAGGAGTAGTAGGGGCCAAGTGGCAGCATTGAATTGCCAATGGCAAAGTAAGCGTACTAACCATAATGTGCAGCATAGACAGAACAGTACTTATGAGGGTCTCACTCACTTAGACCTTTGGCATTGGCTAATTAGCCATGGTGTCCCCAAAAGTAAAATAGATAAGAAGCCTACAAAGTTCTTATTTGACCTGTACAAGCAGAAAAATTCTAACAGAAATGAAGGAAAAGCTGCCTTCACTCATAGTAGCAGAGAATCACGGCCTGTCAACCAATTTCCAGACTTGAGCCAGTTTACAGATCCAGAACCCCTTGAATGAAGGGGAGGCCGGGTCCCTTTAAGGAAGGACCTTGACACCATAGCAAAAAGCTTTAATATTAGTCTTCCTTCTGTCCTTCCACAAAGGGACCTAAGGCCTTTCACTAGAGTAACTGTGCATTGGGGGAAAGGAAATAATCAGACATTTCGGGGTCTACTAGATACTGGGTCTGAGTTGATGACATTGATTCCAGGAGACCCTAAAAAGCATAGTGGCCCTTCAGTTAAAGTAGGGGCATATGGAGGTCAAGTGATTGATGGAGTTTTGGCTAATGTTCGACTCACAGTAGGTCCAGTAGGTCCCCAAACTCATCCAGTGGTTATTTCCCCAGTGCCAGAATGTATAATTGGAATATACTTAGAAGTTGGCAGAACCCTCACGTTGGTTCCTTGAAATGTGGAGTAAGAGCCATTATGGTTGGGAAGGCCAAATGGAAGCCTTTAGAATTGCCTCTACCAAGGAAAATAGTGAATCAGAAAGAGTATAATATCCCTGGAGGAATTACAGAAATTAGTGCCACTATAAAGGACTTGAAGGATGCAGGGGTGGTGGCTCCAACCACCTCTCCTTTCAACTCTCCCATTTGGCCTGTGCAGAAGACAGATGGATCATGGAGAATGACTGTTGATTATTGCAAACTTAACCAAGTTGTGACTCCAATTGCAGCTGCTGTACCAGATGTGGTTTCGTTGCTTGAGCAGATCAACACATCTCCTGGTACTTGGTACGCAGCCATTGATCTTGCAAATGCTTTTTTCTCCATACCTATTCATAAAGATCATCAGAAGCAATTTGCTTTCAGTTGGCAAGGCCACCACTATACATTTACAGTGTTACCTCCAGGGTATATTAATTCTCCAGCCCTATGCCATAACTTGGTTCGCAAAGATCTTGATCGCTTGTCTCTTCTACAAGGTATCACACTGGTCCTTTTTATAGGCAGTATTATGCTGACTGGATCAAGTGAGCAGGAAGTAGCAAGCATTTTGGATTTGTTGGTAAGGCATATGCGCAACAGAGAATGGGAAATAAACCCAACCAAAATCCAAGGACCTTCTACTTCAGTAAAATTTTTAGAAGTTCAGTGGTGTGGGGCATGTAGAGATATCCCCTTTAAAGTAAAAGATAAGTTGTTACACCTGGCCCCTCCCACCACTAAGAAAGAAGCACAGCGTTTGATGGGCCTGTTTGGATTTTGGAGACAGCACATTCCTCACTTGGGTGTGTTACTTAGGCCTATATACCAAGTAACTCGGAAAGCTGCCAGCTTTGAGTGGGGCCCAGAACAAGAGAAGGCTCTTCAGCAGGTTCAAGCTGCTGTACAGGCTGCCTTGCCACTTGGACCATAAGATCCAGCAGACCCAATGGTATTGGAAGTGTCTGTTGCAGATAGAGATGCTGTTTGGAGTCTCTGGCAGGCTCCCATAGGTGAATCACAGAGGAGACCCTTGGGATTTTGGAGCAAGGCCCTGCCATCATCCGCAGACAATTATTCTCCTTTTGAAAAACAACTCTTGGCTAGTTATTGGGCCTTAGTGGAAACTGAACGTCTGACAACGGGTCACCAAGTTACCATGCGACGTAAGTTACCCATCATGAGTTGGGTGTTATCTGACCCAGCAAGCCATAAAGTTGGACGGGCACAGCAGCAATCTATTATCAAATGGAAATGGTACATACGAGACAGGGCCCGAGCAGGTCCTGAAGGCACAAGTAAGCTGCATGAAGAAGTTGCCCAAATGCCTATGGTTCCCCAGCCTGTTGCAATGCCTGTTCCCAAGCATGCACCTATGGCCTCCTGGGGTGTGCCCTATGATCAGCTGACTGAAGAAGAGAAGACTAGGACGTGGTTCACAGATGGTTCCGCTCGCTATTCCGGTGCCACCCAGAAGTGGACAGCTGCAGCACTACAACCCCTTTCTGCAACAACCCTAAAGGACACTGGAGAAGGGAAATCTTCACAGTGGGCAGAACTTCGGGCAGTGCACATGGTTGTACACTTTGCCTGGAAGGAAAAATGGCCAGATGTGCGACTGTATACTGATTCATGGGCTGTAGCCAGTGGTTTGGCAGGATGGTCAGGGACTTGGAAGAAACATAATTGGAAAATTGGTGAGAAAGACATCTGGGGAAGAAGCATGTGGATAGATCTCTCCCAATGGGCAAAGGACACAAAGATGTGTAAATGCTCATCAAAAGATGACATCGGTAGAAGAAACATTCAATAATCAGGTGGATAAGATGACCTGTTCTGTGAAATAGTCAGCCTCTTTCCCCAGCCATTCCTGTCATTGCCCAGTGGGCCTATGAACAAACTGGACATGGTGGCAGAGATGGAGGTTATGCATGGGCTCAACAACATGGACTTCCACTCACCAAGGCTGACCTGGCTACAGCTGCTGCTGAGTGCCAAATCTGCCAGCAGCAGAGACCAACGCTGAGTCCTCGATATGGAGCCATTCCTCAGGGTGACCAACCAGCAACATGGTGGCAGGTTGACTACATTGGACCACTTCCAAGACGGAAAGGGCAGCGCTTTGTTCTTACTGGGATAGACACTTATTCTGGTTATGGATTTGCCTTTCCTGCACGTCATGCTTCTGCCAAGACTACCATCCAGGGACTTACAGAATGTCTTATCCACCTTCATGGAATTCCACACAGCATTGCTTCTGACCAGGGAACTCATTTCACAGCTAAAGAAGTACGGCAGTGGGCTCATGACCATGGGATTCATTGGTCTTACCAGGTTCCCCACCATCCTGAAGCAGCTGGCTTGATAGAACGGTGGAATGGCCTTTTAAAGGCACAATTACAGCGTCAATTAGATGGTAATAGTCTGGAGGGATGGGGCAGAATTCTCCAAAAGGCAGTATATGCTTTAAACCAGCATCCAATATATGTTGTGTCTCCTATAGCCAGGATCCACGGGTCCAGGAATCAAGGGGTAGAAACAGGAGTAGCTCCTCTTACTATCACTCCTAGTGACCCATTAGGAAAATTTTTGCTTCCTGTTCCCTCAAGCCTGTATTCTACTGGCTTAGAAGTTTTGAGTCCAGAGCAGGGAATGCTTCTGCCAGGAGACACAGCAACTATTCCTTTGAACTGGAAGCTAAGGCTTCCTCCTGGTTATTTTGGACTTCTGATGCCCTTGAGCCAACAGGCTAAGAAAGGAATAACAGTGTTAGGAGGGGTGATTGACCCAGACCACCAAGGAGAAATTGGACTGGTTCTCCACAATAGTTGTAAGGAAGAGTATGTCTGGAGTGCAGGAGATCCACTAAGGCGTCTCTTGGTATTACCATGTCCTGTGATTAAGGTCAATGGGAATTTACAGCAACCCAACACAGGAAAAACAGTAAATGGTCCAGATCCTCCAGGAATGAAGGTATGGGTAACCCCTCCAGGTAAAGAGGCAAGATCTGCAGAAGTACTTGCTGAAGGTGGAGGAAATACAGAATGGGTAGTAGAAGGTAGTTATAAATACCACCTAAGGCCACGTAACCAGTTACAGAAATGAGGATTATAATTGCCATGAGTGCTTCTGGTCTAGACTGTCAAGAATAGACTTGTGCATTTGTACATACTCTAAGAAGATATTTATGTAATGTAAATTATGTAATGTAGTTATGAGATGAAATGCTGTAATCTACATTATGATATTGTGTTATGGGACACTAAGACTAAGCATTTCTCAAGGGGCATTGTCATTGATCTTGGAAAAAATAATGCGTGTGCAGTTTTACGTGGATAGCTATATTATGTTAGGCGGAACTCAGAATCTTACTGTTTTTATTTGGAGAATTTTTAATGGCCT
Organism: Typhlomys cinereus; assembly: GCA_023101885.1. Classification (NCBI taxonomy): domain Eukaryota; kingdom Metazoa; phylum Chordata; class Mammalia; order Rodentia; family Platacanthomyidae; genus Typhlomys; species Typhlomys cinereus. The sequence goes on along the minus strand of JALPQD010000292.1, from coordinate 544,504 downwards.
AAGGAAATGTGATTTGGTGTCAAGTTGACAAGGGGTGGACTTGTGATAGTTAAGCCTGGATGTCAACTTGACACACCCAGTATTAACTAAGCTGGGCTGAGACCACCTTTGGAAAGGATCAACTGAGACTACTTGAAAGGAGTGTACACGCCCTAGATTCTATCAGAACTCCAAAGCTCTCAAAGGATTCTCCCAATACTACATCATATAAAAAGGAGCCACCAAGGAGAACGGATGCCTTCTTGCAGCTGTGCTAGGAATCGTTCTTCCTTCTGGCTGCCCAGACTAAGACACTAGGAGTTCGCCAGCCTTCAGCCATCACCCACTTGACTACCGAACTGAGCAGCTAGCTATTGGCAGCCATCGTTGGACTACCTCGGCTACTGGCAGCCATCGTTGGACTACCTTGGCCGTATCTGTAAGCCAACTTAATGAATTTCCTACATATATTATATATATATATATATATATTAGTTCTGTGAATTCTGTGACTCTAGAGAACCCTAACTAATACAGAGACGTAGTTAAAAGCCACATTATCCAGACTCCAAGGGGAAGGAGGTATCATGAAGACCTTTAGCAATTGTGGAAACCTACCTGGGAAAGTTCATCATCTTCATCATCAAAAGTGAAAGCCTTGAACTTGGAACTATTCCAGTATTCCTCCTCATCACCCTTTGTCCGGCTCATCTGGAGAGGAAGACACAAACGTGCTCATTTCTAGAACCCTCCAAAAAGTGTTTCAAAAGTTCTTCATTCCTAACTCTTCCCAGAAATCAGGGATGTAGAAAACAATGTGGTAAAGCAAATTTGGAACCTGCTTTATAAGTCAGATCCTTTTGATCTTCTAGTTACCCAGAAATGGAGTCCCTGCTCTATTCATTCCTAGAATTCTACTCTGTCCAAGGAGCTCGCTTCAGAGTTAGTTTTTTCATTTTAATTTTTTTAATCTTTTAGTAGTGTGTGCCTGTATGCTGTTGTGTGTGTATGTATCAGAGGGCACTGTGTGTGCCTGTGGAGGCCAGAGGGTGACTTCTGTCACCCAGTATTGAACTAAATCCTCTTTGCTTTGCTCTGGAGTTTCCCTGACTGTGCTTTCCAGGACCAGTACAGGCTGCTGCCATTTCTGCCTGGCGTTTTTACAGGGAATCTGGGATCTGAACTCAGGACTTTCTGCTTGCAAGGCAGAGGCTTAATCACTGAGCCATCTCTCCAGCTCTCTCTCCAGAGTTATAAGGATTATAAAAGTAGAAGATAAAGTCTCTTTCCTGAAGGTTCCTACAACAGAGCTACAGTATTTAGCACCGGTAAATAGTACAAATGGGGCAAAGGTTCTAAGAGACATAAAAATTGAGTGAAAACACTAAGATCAATGAAAACACACCTAAAACAGAATAACTACATTTGTGCATAAAACACATAAACAGAGGCACTGCTCCAGGCTCTGGGAGTACAACAGTGACCATAAGTGACAAGCGTCATGCTGTCTTTACATGCTTTGGAAGTGCCTAAGATGAGTGACAGTAAAGCAATGAAAACAGGAATTATCTTGCCTGTCTCTTCTAGTCAGGATCTTTTTATTGAGAACTTGGCCAAACTTTGGGAAATGAGATCATGCCAAGGAAAGAAAATATGTAAAAGATTAGTCAAAAGACCCCAAGTTCTTCTCTTAACAGCTGTAAAATTAGGTTTCACTTTATACAAACAAGTAGTTACAAACTACTATTACAAACTAAACTATTAAAGCAACTAGATTAAAGTGAAACTCATGGTTTAATCCAATAACTAGACACCAAAACTTCCATAACACATCAGATTTCCATAACACCCCATAAGCACACTATGTCCACGTTGAAATGTAAATGATTCTACCTTTCAGCATTTCAGAAAATGCTCTTATCTTACTGGATTACAGTGAAAAATAAATAAACACTACTCAGAAAACCTAACAAAGTGCCTAGTTGACAGTAAATACTAAATATGACATCCTTTTGGTATTGGACTTCTTACTAACATGCCTTTGTCTCCTGGTCTATAACATGGTCAAAACATGCTTTATATATGATCATCATGAGGATTAAACTAGTTATAATACATGCAAAGCACTGGTGTCTGAAAGAAAGCTAATGTTCATCATTAACTTATTAATTCATCACCATGATACTTTAGGAAAAAAAAAACTAGGATGGAAGGAGACAATTTAAGCAATCCTTAAGATTAAAAAACAAAAAAACTAAGCCTGGCCACAACTATTACATACATGTCTCTGACATGTATACAGTTCCATAAAGTACTCTGTCATTCATTTGAGCCTCAGAATAATCCTGGCAGATTCCTTTTGCATTGAACTGATCAGGAAAACCAGGCACAAAAGTATCACTTATCTGAGCAACTTTGTTAATCACTACTTGTCCCAACAAACCACCATCCAGGTTTTCTGGCTAGGATATTTCTGCACTGTCTTGCGAAGCCCATCCATCTACTGAGTTTTCACCCTTAGGAAAACTAGAGTTGTGCTTTATCTACAGAGCAAACCCAATATTCCACTGCAGAATGTCTGGAATTTTTAACCAAGTCAAAGTGCATACACGATATCAGTTTGTACTTGTAGTGCCTAATCAGAAAACAGATGGACTTGGCAAGTGAAAAAAAGATAACTCAATAGCTCTAGAAGTTACAAAGCGATTCGGTACGGTTTTGACAGTGACTAACAAAGGTGCTTCAATGTGATTTAAATGCCTTGGCCTTATCGTCAACTGCACTGGGCTCCCACAAAAGTAGGATAATGGACAGAGGTTTTAACAAGGATCAAGGCGCAGGACATCAGAACCACTCACTAACAAAACGAAATCCCACAAGCAAGGCTCTCCCCGTCTCGGGGTACTCTAGAAACCAGCAACCGAGAGCCTAGACTAGGTTCAAGGCGACGTTTGTGAACTGACACCCAGAACGCAGCTTATAACAGAAACGTCCAGAAAGACTCGCATCTATGGCGATCGCCAGCGCCCGCGGGGTCCCCAGGCAAGTGAAGGCGCCTCAGAAACGAACGTCAGTTTCTCCATTAACTGTTGGACTCAAGGCCAGCCCCAGCTCTCAGAGCGCCCCCGACTGCAATAGTCAGGGTGCCCGGGGGGCGCAGGGAGAACTCAGGGAAGAGAGGCAAAGAATTAAGATGCGGTGAGGGTGGATTCAGCCTGATACGCGGCCCAAGGGCTCCGGACACCCTCACCTCTTGCACACCGAGCCCTCCCTCGGGACCGCACCAGCCTCAGCCACCGGACCACCCTTTTCTAATCAGGGTGTGCGGCATAGAGAAGGGGCGGAAGAGGACAGTCGCGAGGGAGTGAGAACCGGACGGCTGTGAAGAAGGCAGCCGCAAAGCATGCTGGACGTTGTAGTTCTTTTGTCCTCCGCTGTTCAGGCACTGTCCCGAAAGGCCTCGGGCTCTTTTGACTACAATTCCCAGAAGGCTTAGCGTTCGGCGCTAGGTCATTTCCTTTCCTTTCAGCGCGACCTTCCGCGGTCATCTAAAGGGTCATTTGACAAGACTACAACTCCCATCAGGCTCAGCATCGCTGATTTTAGCGTCCAGGGAAACAATGAGAAGTGTATTTGTGTCCCTATCGAGGAGGAAAGACAGTGTAAAGATTCATACCCCGGGCGCCTTTGAGGATAACCAGAGACAGTTTGAAGGAACTTAGACCTGGTAGAACTCACCGTTCTGCGCGTTGGAACGGAAGTACCCGGCAAGAGTGAGGAGGAGCCGGAAGCTAAGGCGGGGAGGGGGTGGGGGTGGAGGGAAAAGCAAGCCAGGAGGTGCTGCTGCCGCTTCTAGTAGTTTCCAGGCGCTGCCGGGCGGCTGGGACCAAGCGGTCCTGAGGCTGTGGCTGCAGCTGCTTGGGACCTGGTGGCGGTGCGAGAAGAGAGCCGATGGCCAAGTGGGGCGAGGGAGACCCACGCTGGATCGTGGAGGAGCGGGCGGACGCCACCAACGTCAACAACTGGCACTGGTGAGAGCCAGCAAGGCAGGCCGCAGGAGCACTGAGACCAGGCTAGGGTCTGGGAGTGCCCGGGACCTTAGCGAGGGCAGAGGTGGGGGTCCAGGCGGCCCTGCCCTGAGATTGGGGATGGGACCTTCCCGTGGCAGGGGCACCCTCTACCCCTGATCACCATCACGTTGTAGGGAGCGAGGGGTTCGTCCTGGACCCCTGAGTCCCGGAGGAGGAATTTCAGAGAAAGGAACAGAGTACCCTAGTTCCTGCATCCAGCCTGATCAGATACTTCCTACACGTGGCCGGAGTCGGTGAGGTCCTCACCCTCGCGGATTGTGTTGATTGCTCGGCAAGTCTCGAAGCCCAGGTGCTGTAATTGCTGTTTTGCGGGTTACAGTGAAAGTACGAGTCATAGGGCGCCCCAGCCCAGCGGGAGAGGCTTTGGAACGTGTGCGGACTGCTAGGCGCTTAGCGCCCCGGGATGCTGCACCCGCTGCAGCCTCACCCGGAACTGTTCGGTTCCCTTAGGGTTCCCGGCGGCCGAGCGCTCGTGGCTTGGCAGCCTCGCCGAGCTTGCAAGCTTTCTCTTCTTCCCGGAATCTTTTCGAAGCAATGTTTACTTGTTTTTGAATCCCACTCTACCTTCCTCATACTGTAGGCAGAGAGGTCATTTTCTCTCCGTGATTCCGTCTCACATGCGGAGTACTTGACCTAATTTTTGCTGTGCTTAGTTTTTAAAGTCCTGGGCTCACTGTTTGTGTGACCGTCTAGAGAGCATAGAATGTGTATGTCATTTATGGCAGTCAACATGCGACTGGTAATAACGCTGCTAATGAGGCCAGCGGTAGTGGGTTTTTGGGGGGTTTTGTTTTTGGCTTACTGGGCTCTTAGCTAACCAAACGCAGCCCTGTATGCCTAACTTCAGCTGTGCAGTTTTCCTCTTGGCCAAATGGGGGCGCCATGTTAAAGCGTCAAGGATCATCCTACTAAGATCGAAGAATAACTTTCCACTTAGTTTGTGCAGCCTTTGTCTTTGTGGACAGCGTGCCACATAGGAAGTCTTTGGCTTCCTAAAAGTGGCATGTTTATAGATAAATGGCAGTTTAAACCTTTTCCAGCTGCTTGAACCTTTCAGTCTCCTGCGTGGGGCACTGAGTATCCTCAGGACTGCTGGTCCAAAGTTGTGCTTGTGTTTTGCAGGACAGAGAGGGATGCTTCAAACTGGTCCACGGAAAAACTGAAGACTCTCTTCCTGGCAGTCCAGGTGCAAAATGAGGAGGGCAAATGTGAGGTGACAGAAGTGAATAAGCTTGATGGAGAGGCGTCCATCAATAATCGCAAAGGCAAACTTATCTTCTTTTATGAATGGAGCATCAAATTAAACTGGACAGGTAGGTAAGAGCTGGGCTGTCAGAGAAAGGCTTAACTCCATTTCCATTGCTCCAAAACTCCGGTGAAGGAGTTTTCACGGAGTTGTGAACTCTGGAGTGGAGAATTGTGTGCTGCTTTGGAGGAAAACAAGTACCAGACATTAAGATTTTTCTGCTTCGCGGGCCATCAGATGGATTAGCCCCTCTGGATCTCATGAGTCCTCAGTGATGTAGCCAGGCAGTTTTTGGGCCCTAGTGTAGGTCAGAACAAAAAGGATTTCCTCAGCAGTGTTACATTTGTCTTAGGAATGATTGAAGAGGAAGGGGGAGGAGTTTGGTTTTTATATTTTTTCTGTTTTCTCAGGGTGAGGAGAGTGGTGCTTGCGTGTGTGTGTGTGTGTGTGTGTGTGTGTGTGTGTGTGAGAGAGAGAGAGCACACACGTGTGTTCACATGTACATGTATGTGTATGGAGTCCCGGGGATGAAATCACTTCCATCTTATTCTTTTTGAGATTGGATTTCTAAATCAAAATCTCCACTTTCTCCAGGCTGGAATTGCAGGTGGACTGCCCTTACCTGCCCAGCATTTTCTTATGATCCAAACTTTATTCCTTTTGCTTTTGAGGCTTTAGCAACTGAGCCATCTCCCTAGCTCAGATTTCTTCTCCTTTTTTTTCCTTGATCATTTTCTAAACTCCAGTGTGACTCTTCATAGGTGTTGCACTTTCTTTTCATTTGTTGCTGTGAGACAGTACCGATACACAACTTAGGGTGAGAGAGATATTTATTTGGCTTACAGTTCCAGGGGGGATATAGTCCACTATGTCAGGAATCACATAACAGAAGTCAACTGAGGAGGTCAGTAGGAGGTCAACTGAGGTCACCACAGCCATATGAAACAGAGCAGAACAAGAGTGAGAAGAAGCAAGGCACCACCTCTTAAAGGTGCCACAACCTCCCCAGACGTTAACATCAGCTAAGGATGCAAACTTATGAGCCTGTGGAGGCCAATTCACATTCAAACCGTGACAATAGGTTAGACCCCTGTGCCAGTGAAGTGGGTCTGTGACTGTAATTGGACTATCTTACCTATCTTCTAACTTAGTGTCACTTCTGTGATGACCTTAGGGTAGAATTGGGGCCACGTGCATGTTCCACCTGCATTGTCCTAACAATCCAGAGACCAAGTCAAAAACAGCATAAAACTGAAGGAATGTAGCATGTGTCTGGGGTAAAGCATGAATAAATTTATGTTTAAACATTCCTTAAATGGGGCCCGAAAGATGGCTCAGAGTTTAAGACTCTGCCTCCAAAGCAGAGGTCCTGAGTTTGGTTCCCAACTCCCACATAAAAACTCCAGGAGGATAGGCAGCATCCTGCACTTCCAACCCTAGTGGGCAAAGCCTGGAAAATCCCAGAGCAAAGCAAGAAGGAGGTAGAAGCAATCCAGGATGATTCCTGAAGTCATCCTTGGTCCTCCGCAGGGACACACAGTGCCCTCTGATACACACACACACACACACAACACACACACAATTCATTTAAGGAATTTTTAAAAAAACTTTATTTATTCATTCATTCATTGTGTGTGTGTTTTTTTAGGTGGGCCCTGGGAGCCAAACTCAGGACCTTCTGCTTGCAAGACAGTCTTAACCCCTGAGCCATCTCTCCAGCTCCTAATCCTCTTTTTATACATGATAGATACTAAGGTCGACAGGGGAAAGTAAATGTTTATTAGTTTTGAAGTTGCATCATTTCTGCCATAGTTAATGTGTTTTTCTGAAAGTTAACACACTAGAAAGATCTCACTAATGGAGGAGGGATACAGAATCTGAAAACTTAATCAGTGACGCATTTTTAAGATACAGAAGCAAAAAGTTACTTGCTGTCTTATGTTGAAGAGTAAAAAAATGCATAAATACTGTAATAGATGCAGTGATTTTCCTTGAAAAAAGACCTGAAATTTCCCGTTGGCAGGGGTCAGAGGAGTTACAGCTGTGAGGTGGTAGGAGGAAGAGCTTCTGAAGCAGAGGGGTGACACATCTGGTGGTCGTGGCACATGGCACACTTGACGTGTTTGAGACGTGTGCATTTTGTTCTTACACACTCAGCTTACCTGGGTGTTTCTGTATTAACTTATGTTTCTCAGGGATGAAGTCACAGAGAAACAAATATAAACTTTTCATGATCCAATTATTGCTTAATGTATTAGTCACACTGGAATAAATGCAGTTTTAGAACAAGTATTCTAACGGAAATGACTGTAGTGGCTACTGACCCAAGCCCTGGTGGAATTCAACTAGCACCCAGCCCACGTAGCTGGCATTTTGCCCTCTGTAATAATTCAGTTGATCTCCATTGATGGGGCGAAGGAAAGACAAGGTGGGTTGGGGGAAGGACACAACTCTGAGGCTGAAAATCACAAGAAGCACTCGTGGGGTAGTGCGCTGGCCAGCCTTAGAGAGAGGCCTTCCTGCAGAGGGGGAGGCTAATGGCATTGCATTGCTTTTCACAGGTACCTCGAAGTCAGGAGTACAGTACAAGGGACACGTGGAGATCCCCAATTTGTCTGATGAAAACAGTGTGGACGAAGTGGAGGTTTGTGCTTCCTAACTCCTCACCTGACTTCTCTCTTTTCTCAGATGAGAAAAGATAACAATCCAGGCTTAGTGAAAGTATTCAGAACCTAGGCCTATGGATGAGTTTCTAGCTATATGGTGCCATTGGAAGCTTCCAGAGCAACTTGCACTTCCTTAATTTCTTTGTCTTAGCTAGGGAAGTGGGTTCTGACATAGGCCTTCACAGAGGACCCTAGAAGGAATGCTAGCAGGGAGTAGATGCGATTTCCAGCCCTGTGCGCTTCCTTCAGGAATGGAACAGTTAGGTGATCGTTCGGGTCCTACATTCCATGATGATGTCCCTCAAGCTGTCACCTACTTCTGGTCTTTCAGTTTAGTGTGAGTCTTGCCAAAGATGAACCTGACACCAATCTCGTGGCCTTAATGAGGGAAGAAGGGGTAAAACGTCTCAGAGAAGCAGTGGGAATCTACATTGGCACCCTCAAAACAGGTATCCAAAGAGTTTCATGTGCTTGTGAAGGGTGTGTTCCGCCTTCAGGTGCCCACTAAGGGGCAGGACTGTCCTTTTCTCTGGAAAATGGGTTAAGATTTGAGGGGAGAGTGTTTACTTCATTTTGAATTCGATGTGTAAGCTTTGAGTAAGGGATTGATCTTCAGGTACATTGTTTAATGCTAGCTTTTAAGCTCTGGAAGTATGGCTAACCAAAACGAGATGTGCTGTTAGTGTAAAGTACACACTGGATATTAAAAAGACTTGGTACAAAAAAAAAATAATATGAAGTTATCTCAGTAATCTTTAAGATTAATAATAGGTTGAAATGATTGTTATGTTAGAGTACCATCAAGTAATAAGATTTGGTTAAGAATCTGTTCAATTTTTCAATATGGCTATAAGAAAAATTTTAATTTAAGATCTAGCTCATCAGACAGCACTGATCTAAAGACTGTTGAAGATTAATTAATCTTGACCTATTTGATTTGCATTCTCCATTGTAGTTAGAAGAGGTGAACTCAGCTCTCCAGAATTCTACTTATGCCAGATCGTTCTGGCCTTAGTGTTTGAATATATATGATGAGCACATAAAAACCAGAACTCCAACGTCATGAATGGCTGATGAATAAAGAAAAAATATTAAACATATGCCAATAGGTCCTGGGTGGGTTACCCATTTTTTTTTCAATATTTATTTTGAGAGAGAGCATATACGCATATGCATGGTAGAGCTCAGAAGCCTCCTTCCACCATGTGGGCTTCCGGGGATCACAGTGGCCAGGCTTGCAGGCCAACGCCTTACTGCTGAGCTGCTCTGCCAACCCCAGATTATCCTCTTGCAGCTCCAAGGTGCTGCTTCGCGTAATACTTCCTTCACTAGTAGACTCCATGTGCATTTCACAGTCACAGTTTGATCAGGGTGACCCCAGTGAGCGTGGTCTGTTCTTGGTGAATAACTTGCCTAACCTGAAGGTGGAGATGTCGAGTATCTACTTTCCTTAGTTTGTTTCCTGATTCTGGGTGCTAATGACTGTGTCAAGTTTCCCATGCCATCTATTAAGAAGTGAACTAGGATTTTATCCTTTCAGAGTTCACTCAGGGCATGATCTTGCCCACGGTGAATGGAGAGTCAGTAGACCCCCTTGGGCAGCCAGCACCGAAGAATGAAGTATGCAAGGTAAACAGTGGTCTGGGGAAGGGGAGGGGACGTCCACAGAGGGCGACAGAAACTGCCTCTGGTGTTCTGTGTCAGCTCGTCCCTGTGTCCTGAACTCCAAAGCCAGAGCAGCTTGCTCCGCATGCTTTTTGAGAATCTGATATGGGTTGTCAATGTTTAACCTGCTTTTTAGTCGTAATAGTGGACCCCTGCAGCAGGGAGACGCCATTAGGGATGTCGAAGTGCGACTCTGGGTTGCAGTAGGAGGTTATGAGCCCCACGTGGTCTTCAGGGTCATGTGTAGTTGGGGTGTGACCTGTCAGGCTTGATGATTAGAACATCTCATCAGTGTCAGTCACTCCATCAGGAAATTGATCTGTCTTGTTCTATTCTATTTAAGAAAATATTTTATCTAGAGACAGAGCTCGTGGGCATCAGACTCCCTACTTGGTTTGGAGCCTTTTTGTCAACAGAGTAGAGTGTTCTGGGAACAGGGGAAAAAAACCTTGCACCTTCATCTTTCTTTTCATATTGCTCTTCCTTTCTCTTGCCCCTCTTTTTCTGTCTTTCTCCCTTTCTGTCTTTGTCTTTTTAAAAATACTTATTTATTTTGCTCCTCTACGTATGTGTGTATGTCTGTCTGTCTCTATCAGGGCATCGTGTGAGCCTGTGGAGGCCAAGGGTGACTTCGGGAATCACTCTGAATTACACTCCTTCCTCTTTGTTTTGCTCTGGGATTTCCCAGGCTCTGTCTTCCTGGGCCAGAGCAGGCCACTGCCATTTCTACCTGGTGGTGTTTTGTTTTTTTTTTAACATGGGATCTAGGATCTGAACTCAGGACCTTCTGCTTTTGAAACAGGAGCTAAACCCAAGTCATCTCTCCAGTCCCGTCTTTGTTTTTTGTCATTTCCTTCCTTCCTCCCTCCCCTCAGTCCTTTCCTTTCTTTTTCACTGGGGCTGAGTCCAGGCCTTGTGCATGCTGCGTCCTCTACTGCTTTATTGTCCCATGTGGACTTTGACGGTGGAACTCAGGTGGCCAGCTTGGTACCCTTGATTTTTATATTTTTAAGTAAATATACAAGTCCTATTCCTGGAGTGGAAGTTTTTAGGAAGGATCTTTCTGGAAGACTCGCCCTCACACAATTGAAATATTTCTAGCCACAAATTCCCTTCACCCCCATTGACTATTAGTGTTGGACACGTGCCTCCATGAGCAGCTGGTGAGGTGGTGCCTGGGGCACTAACTCGACCCCTTTCGCCACTTTCACAGGCTAAGTCTCCGCCTTCAAAAACGCAGGCCAAACCTGTTGGTGTCAAAATCCCCACTTGTAAGATCACCCTTAGAGAAACCTTCCTGACGTCCCCGGAGGAGCTGTACCGAGTGTTCACCACCGCAGAGGTACGTGCGGGCCAGGCGCTGCTCAGCCTGCAGGGGGCGCCGGCAGCCAGGGCCGGGGAGCAGTTCTTGGTACTGAAGCACGCCGACTTCAGCTGCTGCCGCCCCTCGGTCCCGCTGGCAGCCGTGCATGTTGTCCCCCTCTTGTTCTGTAGCTCGTTCAAGCCTTCACCCATGCTTCCGCGACGCTAGAGGCAGATAAAGGGGGGAAATTTCTCATGGTCGATGGCAACGTCTCTGGGGAGTTTACTGATCTGGTGAGTACTTGTTGCCCGGTCCCATGTTGACAGCCTCCACTGTCAAACTAGTGACTTTCTCACAGTATATTGATTGTCCAAAAAATGCTGCAATTTGGGGTGTGGAGGTGGCTCAGTGTGTAAAGGCTTTTGCCTTGTAAGCCTAGTGACCCGAGTTCATTCCCCAGAACCCACGTGTAGGTGAAAAAAGAAAACTGACTCCATAGTTGTCCTTGGACCTCCACCCCACGCCATGGCATATCTCAGCCCACTCAGAGACACACTCCCTGTTACGATAACTGACCGTGTTTTAGAGGACTCGAAAGCCATGCATTGCAAAGCCGATGGTTCATCCAGAGGCGGGTGCTTTCCTGGCTAGATCTCGGCCAACTCACTGTTGAATGTTTTAGGTTCCTGAGAAACATATTGCCATGAAGTGGAGGTTTAAATCCTGGCCAGAGGGTGAGTAAGCGCGTTTGCTTGTTAGTGTCCCCAGTGCTTGTGTGACGCTCACACCCCAGTGGACACCCACCTGAACACCCTGGATCTAAAACCTCCTCCCCCCTCCCAACCCTCCACAGGACACTTTGCCACCATCACTTTGACCTTCGTTGACAAGAACGGAGAGACGGAGCTGTGCATGGACGGCCGGGGCATCCCTGCTCCCGAGGAGGAGCGGACGCGGCAGGGCTGGCAGCGGTACTACTTCGAGGGCATCAAACAGACCTTTGGCTATGGCGCACGCTTGTTTTAGGGCCAGCAGCAAGGGCTCCGGCCTGCCTGACACTTCAGTCTGGCCCTCTCGTGACACAGGGGCGTGTGACTCACAAGATTGCACCATCCCAACTGCTAACTTGGGGCCAGGGCCCCTCCCCTCCACATACACCTTGGGTTTGTGCATGTTTTCTGCTGGGTGGGATCTGAGGGTGATTTCTCTTTTATGTGTACATACGCTAAATAAACATAATTTTAAAAACGTAGGTTTCTTAGTATCTGTGTTGATGGAGTAGCTTCATCCTGGGATGTGCAGGTGATGAAGACAGCGGGAGCAGGGGTGGGTGGGCCGAGCTGTGACCCCTGTGCCCAGGAAGAGGGCACTAGAGTCAGGCGATCAAGGTCACCAGAGCATTCTTGGCCGCAGACTGGACCTGAGGCCAGCCTGGGCTGCAGGAGAGATGCCGTCAAGGCACACGAAGCCGGCTGCTGCCACCAGGAGGCCCTCCTGAGCTAGTTCCCCTCAGATCTGGGAAACATCACACAAGCAGAGAAGCCGCTCTTGGGGGTGAGCGGCACCTGCCCCGCTGAGGTGAAGGGGGGTTCTGGGCGCTGCACTCACAACCTCTGAACCCTGAGTGTGGGTCATGTCCAGAAAGATGCAGACTGCTGGTCTGTGGCAGCCATGTGTCCCTATACAAGTTCTTCAGTACATCCAATCCCATAAAGCCCTGTGACATAATCAGCCTCCCATTCATAAAACTTCATCCTTGGGCTTGGTCTATTTTACTTGTTTTGAGACCCTTTCCACCTAGTAGAAGTTGTGTTTGATAAGTACCCCATTCCCCTCCCTCCCTTCACCCCTCCCTGGATCCTCTTGCTCCCGCTCCCCTTTTCCTTTTCCCTCCATCCCTTTCTCCCAGTGCCCCCTCCCTCCCCACCCCCCATTCCTGGAGCATCTTTTAGTGTGCATGTCAAACCTCTCTGGGTCCTCCTCTCTGATGTGTAAGGACTCAGTGGCATTGCCTAGAACTCTTTCTTGTGTTCCTCTTTAGTATAGGAACACTATTGTGGCTGTTAATCCCTTGCCTCTAAGGATCCTAGTGCCTGTGATCCATGCTAGATTTTGAGGGGTCAATATGGTAGTCATTGCGCAGGTCATGCAAAGTCCTATTATGATTACTTCGGCCCTAACTTATGTGGAGTATCTTGCATATCGTTGCTCCTCCCCATCTTTAGGCTCTTACAATCTTACCGCCCCCTCTTCCCTGAGCTTTAGGATGGGGAAAGATTAGGCTGGCTTGGTTCCAGGTGGTTGATGTAGAATCTCTGATTTTCCGAATTATGGTTTGTTGATTTTTTTTTTCAGTTTTGTTGCTCCTGCACTGTCCTTGGTTCCATCCTGATGGGTATTGGATGTCACCCCCTGGACCAGGCGAGCAAGCGTGTGTTCAGGGCTGGAGGAAGGTGGGGAGGACCTGACTCAGCCTCTTGAATCCTGGCACGACCTGTATATTTGCCTTAGAGAACAACACATCTAACCCCCGATGCTGAGCAGAGCTGGGACTTGAGATGCAGCTGGTAACTACAGAGTCTGCTCTCAAGTGTAACCCTGACTTGGGTTCACCCCACAGAGAACTTTCATTTTCAGTATGTTCGGTATCCCTCACGGAGCAGAAAGTTCAAGACTTTTATTAGCCCCCACACACACAAAGGGAAGAAATCGATGTCCTTTTTGGAGTATTTTTAAGCATCTCTTACCTTTAATGAGTTTAGTGATCTCTCTAAGTGTTGGGGTACCTTTTAGTGTGGTCCAGAACCACACCACAGGAAGAAGGAACTGAGAGAGCAGGGAATCAACACAGTCCAGCAACCACCGCTATTCATTTACTTCTGCCTGTTAAGTGGTGGTGAGGTGCACAGGCTAAACCTTCCTGACTTGGCCAAAATTCTGTGTTAGAACCAGAGTTCTAACCTAGTCATTCGGACTCCAGAAGCCATCTTTGGTTTGAATTGCTCAGATGAGCGCTGGGAAGAATCTGAATCTCATCTGCCATCTCATCTGCTCCCAGGATGCCCAGGATGCAAGAATCATCTTTTGACCAAGAACTTGGACTCCATTTCAAATCAATGGGACCCTTCTGATAGAGACCATAACCAAAAATCTGGAACCACCCCAAATGTGGGAAGTGATCAGTTCCGGAGTAAAGAAATATATACAGCAAGATCACACCTTGGAGTGAGCGAGATAGCTCAGGGGGGAAAGACGCCTGCTCAAAAATCGGGTGACCCGACTTCAAAGCCCACATGACAGAAAGAGAGAACTGACTTCCAAAAGTTTTCTGGCCTTTTCCCATGCACCATTGCATGCATGAATGGACCTCCCCCCCAAAAAAAATAAATAAAATATATTTTGAAAAGATAGCACTTTAGTGGCAACCTAAACCCCAAAGCGCTTGTCCCTGTCCGGGACATTCTCAGGAAGAGCCTCACACACCATCAACATTTCACTGAGCCGCCCAGCCCAAGACTCTCCATAGTGTTGCTAAATAAAACCATGGCTTGGTGCGAATGGAAATAGTCTACTTCCTAACCAGCCTGTTTATAACATGGCATAGCGGGCACCGTGCAGGAGAATTCAGGATGATGAAGGGCACAGGTGAGAAGCACACATTCAAAGCCAGTTTGGTTCTTACATAGAGTACTAGGTTGGCTTGGGCTGCAGAATGAGATCCTCTCAAAATAAGAAGGGAAAAAAGAACAGGAGAGGAGGGGGGAGGGGAAAGGGAGAAGGGAATGGGGGAGGGAAGAAAGGTAGAAAGAGATGATGTATTTCAAAGCAATGGCAGCACCTGAAGGCTTCTGGATTCTAAGCTGCAAGTTCCCGGCCAATGATTTTCTATGCCCGAGAGTCACCAGTTGGATACGGAAGCACAGACAAGGGTCCGCTTCTAGAGAGTCTTCCTAGGTAGGTGTGTGGCGGGGTGGCCCTCAAATCTACGTTTTAGTATCTCAGGTGACTCTGACATCAGATCAGGGTCACGCACATTTGAGAGAAGGGGGGAGAGGAGAGAGAGAGAGCGTGAATGCATGGCACGCAGCTGGAGGCCAGCGGACAACGTTTGGAAGACGGTTCTTTCAACCATGTGGATCATGGCGAACTCAGGTCTCCAGGTTTGCAAGCAGGTGCCTTACACCTAAGTTATCTCACCAGCCCCAGGGTGGGCATTTTGAGAATGCGCCACCATGGGAAGAAACTCCGACTGTAGAGGGGGGTAAAGGAGCACATCTGGGCCCTTCTGTGGCTGTAGGCGACAGAGCTTAAGGAGACAAGGGTGGTCAGGGGGCTGAGCTGTTGTCTTCAGTTCGATCAGTCTGACCGATCAGGCACCTGCACGAGACACTTTGGAGAGGGAAGATTTCTCAAGTCACTGCTGACTGGAGAAACAGCAGTGGTATTCACGCTGCTGCGCAGCTGCTGGGGTTGGAAAGGTGAATGGACGGCATTAGGCCGGGCCTGGGAGAAGGAGCCCTTTCTGATTTCATGGCCTCCTGCTCGCTCAGACGCTAGCCACCCAAAACCCTCTCTTCAGGCTCACTGACCCTCCGTGGGTGCTTCTCTTCCTAAACAGGTGTTCCCTAAGCCTGCGGCCACCTGCACCGGGTCTCTTTCGCCTTTGCATAGCTTGAATGAGCATCATGTCATAGCTGACCTGCCCCCACCTTTGCAAGGCTCCCAGCCAGGCCTCTTCAGTTTCTCTCACCTGGGGCCTAAGTAGTAGCAGTTAAGTGGAGCACTTAGATTTAATGGGGCCACCTAAGTCCGGTTAGGGAAATAGGTAACCATTAGGTATTAATTAAATTTATATCATGTGTTTAAGTATCAAGGTAAGCCCTACTACAAAGGAGAGGAATTCACCATGCCTCTGAGATACCTTTACTTGGTTATTTTACAACTTTTAAAGTAAGAGGAGCGAGGGAATGGGTGGACCTAGTCCCAGCTTCGCAGGACACTGAGGTAAGAGGACCATTTGAACTCAGGAGCTAAGAGATCAGCGTGGGCAACACAGAAAGACCCCAGTCTACAACACACACACACACACACACACACACACACACACACACACATACACACATATCAAGGTATGTTATATATAGCATGTAAGGATATATAGATATGCTATGTATATACCAAGATATGTTATATAAAGCTAAGCTATGTATTTCTTTCTGTATTTTTCCATGTGTGCCCACGACACTCAGGTTCCCACTCAGGGTCTCGCGCATGCTACGGAAGCCATCTCCAGCTGACTACGTCCCCAGCACCCCCACATACTTTTCTGAAACTGGTTTTCAATACTGTCAAGATCTCAGGCACACCCCCACCTCTCCCTTACCAACCTGCTCCCAGGCCTCAGGGTCACACCTCCTTGCACCGACTCAGCCCCTTCCGGCCCGTGGGTTAACAACTGCGGAAAGGGCCACTTCCTTCGTGGGAAGACTCCGGATCTCCTTGCAGGGCAGTAGCCTTTCCCAGCATCCCCAAGGGGAGAATCTTAGGCTATGATGGGCTATGAGTTTGTTTGGTCTGGCAGACGGCTGTCAAGTTACTTTGACCTGCTGGCTGGGAGCTGATTCAAAACTCACAATCTGGGCTGAGGAGACGACTCAGGGGTTAAAGCCTTTGCCTTAGTTCAGATCCACAGATCTCATGTAAAAATGCCAGGCAGAAATGCCTGTGGCCTGCACTGCTGGCCCTGGAAGGCGGAGCCTGAGGAAACCCAGAGCGAGCAATAAGGAGATAGAACAAACCAGGGTGATTCCCTATCCCATCTTTGGGCCTCCACAGGCACACTCAAGAGTCCTGTGGCACACACATAATACACACAGGAAGGAAGGAAGGAAGGAAGGAAGGAAGGAAGGAAGGAAGGAAGGAAGGAAGGAAGGAAGGAAGGAAGGAAGGAAGGAAGGAAGGAAGGAAGGAAGGAAGGAAGGAAGGAAGGATATTCTGCCCGACCCCACAGCCTGCATCAGACAGAAGGTGAAAATAAAGTGCTTTATTGCTGAGGATCCCAGAGAGCAAGGGACTGGAACTCAAGACCCCCAGAGTTTTTTGGAGAATTTGAGAACGGAGACAAAACATCTGTCTTCAATGTTTCAAGCCCAGAGAAGACAAGGAAGTGTGGTTTGGGGGAGAAGAGGAGGCTGGGAGGAGGCAGGTGTGTCCTGGGAGCTGATTGACACATTTCCTCCCCAGCCCAAGTCCAGTGCGTTCAGAGGCAGCACAGGGGCAGCGGTGGGGGGCCGACCCCACAGGAATGGCCCCACTCACACAGCAGGACTGTGCTTTACAATGACTGCCGATGCCTCTTGAGCCCATCCCTGGTTCTGAGCCGTGATGACCGGGCACACGAGTACCATCTCGGCAGAACACATCTGGGGAGCTGAATAAGGGAGGCGCAGAAGCAGCGGATCGTTCCCTGCCTAGAGTCGGCCTCTCCTCTCTCCATCTGTCCACTGCAACCCCGATGGCCTCATCTCGGGGAACGGTGCAAGACGGTCGTCCTAGTTCTTGCTAGCCTGGCAAAGGGCAGCTGTGCAGATAAAAGGACGTTGCTCCACCACCCTCCACCATGCTCTTCTTTAGCTGGCCGTGGGGTTGGAGTCTGAGATAGTCGCAGCACGTCCAGAGCACCTGGAATGCTCCGGCTTATTCCTAAGCAGTGTCCAGGCAGAAGGGGAGCTCCATGGGACAGGGAGGGCTGGCACCTGATGCCCCCTCCAGCCCTCTTGCCGTACCCCACAGACACCTGTGGCTCTGACCTGCACTGCGGTCACAAGCAGAGGGGCAAGCAAGCCGCATGGCCCTTGCCTTTGCCCAGTCTGAGCAGGGCCGGGATGAGAAACCCACCGGGGTGCAGCCCCTCCTCAGTACTCCTTGGCCTCCAGCAGCTGGGCCAGATACTCCTCTTCGGGGGGGTTGTCTGCACAGGCCCGGCCGTTGTTGGGTGGCCTCGCAGTGTGGTAGCGGCTCCAGTCCCCCTTACACAGGATCCAGGGGAGCGTGTCCACCTTGAAGTGCAGCTCTGGCGAGAAGTCGGCGCTGACTAGATCAGGGGCTCCCGCCCCCTTGCCGCGGGTCAGCAGCCCGCGTCCCTGGTCGTAGCAGCAGTGCTGGGCTGCCAGTGTGCTGCTCTGGTCCGGCAGCGCGGAGCGCAGGCAGAAGCGCGCCGTGGGCTGGTAGATGTCCAAGCGATCCCGCGGGCCGCTGGCATCCTGCCACTGGAAGCGGCGGCCCTGGCGTTCATCCGGCAGGCTCACCACCCCGTACATGGCTTCCAGGGGGTATGTACATGGGCAGCTGGGCAGGTCTTGCAGCACTTGGCTCAGGTACTTGGCTAGGAAGTCACTCTTGCAGTTCAGCCACTTCTCACAGCTGTCCACATCTGCAGAGAGCGCGGAAATATGGGAGGGCTGCCAGCCTGTGGGGTCTGGCAGCCCCAAGATAGGGAAGAGGCTAATCAAGCTCAGAGGTGTGGAGGGAAGGTCAGGGCTCCAGCTGGAGCAAAGGCGTACCTTACAAGTAGGTCCTTCAGGGCAGAGGTAGAAGGACCTAAGTGAGATCAGAGGCAGATAAGGCCACCCCAAATCATCATCGGAGTGTCTGAAGCAAGGGACCTGTCCGGGCTCTGAGCTGACAGCCCCCTGTTAGGCAAGTAGCATCATCTCCTATCCTGGAGAATGCCTAGAATCATGGTGCAAGGGATGGGGTAAGTGGAAACAGGGAAACAGTTATTTTATCTATTTTTTTTTCCTAATTGCTATTTTTGTTTTGAGACAGGGTCTCGAGGAGCCCAAGTTAACTTGGAACTATGCAGTAGTTGCAAAGGAAGACTATATAGAGGAAAACCTTGAACTTTGAACTCCTGCCTCCTGAGTGTAAGATTACAGGCCTATCTCAGACCGCGGGGAACCCGGGGGGGGGGGGGGGCTCAGCATCCCTGAGCCTCCTGTTTCTCCACTGGGAAAATGTGACCTCAAATTCTGCCCCCCCTCACCCCTCCGCCTAGACTTTCAAGACTGTGGTCACTCAGGCCTTGATCGACTCAGGGCAATCTTAAAACTGGGGCTCTCTGAGGACAGATTCCAGACTTCCTCCAGGCGACCCGGCAGGTGACACAGCTGAGATAGCTTCAGCTTTGTGTCATCAAGTTTGGTCTCATCGGCCATGCCTGGTGGGTGCGAGCAGGCTCGGGGACACCAAGGGAGAGAGCCAGCAGGGCGCAGCTCACACCCTGCTCCCTGGACTTCTGAACCCGGGTCCTACTCTGACAAGCATCTCCCTTGAGATGGAGCCTAGTGGGATCTCCAAGACTGACGGAGAATAGGTGTGTCTCCCCATCTCTCTACCCCCTTCATCTCCCAGCCTGCAGTGCCCATCGAACTCCTCCCTGTAAGAACCTGGAGCTGGGCAAGGCCCCTGGACCTGGCAGGGAGTGAAAACCAGTTCAACCATAGGAAGACATGCTCAGAGACCTGGTGCCATGCAGTAATGCCCCACCTCCCATGAGCCCGGCACCCCAGGTCCCTACAGCACGGTCTACCTCGCCACTGACCTGAATCGAGCATGTCCGTAGCATTCTGGGCCAGGGGCTGCCACCCCTCACCAGGCTTCACATCATCCTCCTTGAGGCCTTTGGGAAGAGAGGAGGCCGGGCTGTTGGCACCCAGGGCACCGCTATGCTCCCGATGGGGAAGCCCAGCCCTCGCTGGGCTCTCGATGCCACAGCAGCTGGGATGGGTCTTGTGCGTTTTCTGCACTCCTCTCCCAAGCCCACCTTCCTACGAGCATCCCATCTCCACATTCCCAAGGGACCAAGTCCGGCACGTGGACTCTGTTACCCCCTCCTGTGCAGGGACCGGGACGCATCTCAGCGGGACACGGGGGCAGGTCGCAGACCCTGGACTCGGTGGCAGTACAGGCATATCCACAGGGCCGGGTTCTGTGCTGGCTGCCGCTGCCGCAGCTCCCTGTGCAAGGAGCCCAGGAGCCCCACTCCTCCTGAGGCCCAGAGTCTGGGTCAAGGCAGAGGATTGGGGTGGGGTGAGCGCACACTCAGCCTCAAGGCACATCCGTGCAAATCAGCAAAAGGCACCCCCTCCTTCCAGCCCAGGCTGTGCAGGGAGAATAGATTCCAGCCCCACCCACTCAACTAAGCGTCCTAGTTCAGTGACCAGCTTGTGGAAATGCATCAGGAGGCCTCTTGGGGACAGTACTCCTGCCAGTCACTCCACCTGAATCAACACAACAATGAAAAAGGGAGGATACCTGAGGATGGAAACCACTTGACCCACTATCAGTGTGACCTTGAGCAAGATCTTTCACATTTCTGAGCTTACATTTATGTCCATCAAAACTAAGAAGTGGGGTGCATGAGTGGAGAGGTGATTCAGGGGATGAAGCCTTTCCCTAGCAAGCAAAAAGACCTGAGTTTGGATCCCAGATTCTATGTTAAAACAACAACAACAACGAAAGCAACAAAAAACCAGTAACAAAAATATGCTGGGAGGGAAATGTCATCAGTCTGCACAGGCCTGGAAAAGCAGCGCCTGGGAAACCCCAGAGCAAAGCAATAGGGAGCCATCCAGGATGATTCCAGAAGTTACCCTCGAACCTCCACAGGTGTAAATACTCAAGTTCCCTTTCATGTGTGGACACACAATACACACACAATACACTCACAGAGCAGAGGCTGGGTTTGTAGCTCCATGGACAGAGTTCTTGCTTAGCAGGCAGGAAGCCCTGGGTTCAATTCCTAGCACCACATAAACAACATGAGATGGTTCTCTCCACTAAACCCAGCTCTCACCCTTAGCTACATAATGAATGTGAGATGCGCGAGATCCCGTCTCAAAACAAACAAGCAAACAAGCTGGGTCTGGAGTCACAGACAATTTTCCTGATGACCGGCTTCTGATCTGCGGAAAGAGCTAAACACCGAGGCCCAGGCCTCAACTCTGCAAGCTGAGGGGGGCCCATAACACAGAGCTCTGTGTGGCACCCCAAAGGCCTGGCCCACTGACTCCCAGGGCAGGCCGGCACCGAGAGTTTCAGGAACATAGAAGGGGGAAAAAATATCTGACAGTGGTGGAAACTCTGGTTACATCATTTTGGAAAATTGGGAGGAGCCTGCCATGACTTAAGTCTTAGTCACTAGCACTTCCCTCTAACGACAAGACCCCAGGGCTCCCCAGCACAGCTATACAAAAAAACCGTCTCTGTCCCCAGAAGAAAACAGATGCACAACGTGAAAAATAAAAAGGTCATCCCAGTAGTCCAGCAGTCCTCGGGCATTGGGTATTTTCTGATTAATTTGTGCTCTTATGTCTTTTTTTCTGACAGTAATAAAAAGAATCAGCACTGTTTGCCATATATTAAGTTTGGCATATATTATTTTTTTTTTCTTTTTTGGACAAGGTGTCACCCTGCAGCTCAGGCTGGCTTCTAAGTTTCCATCCTCCTGCCTCAGGCTTCAGAGTGCTGAGATTGAGGTGTGCACCATCATGTAATACCATTACAGTCAATCCCGCGCAGCCGAGCAGATGCGAGAGGTTAAGTGAGCTGCCCAAGGCCATTCAGCTGCTAAGCAGCTCAGATAGGATTCAAACCCACAGGCTAAAAAAAAAATATCTACTGTGACTATTTTTCAATTTCTTTTTAGAACCTGAAAGATGTGACTATTCGTAATATTAATACATACTTTTTGCTTAGGGGAGCTCAGTGCTGCTGGGAAGATCGGATGTTATTAGGGAAAAAAACTAACTGTAAGCTGCTGATAGCATCACTTTTGAGTTGAAGATGGCATCTGTCCAGGGCTAGGCTCCTAGCCGGCCCTGCCCTCTGCCCACGATGCCCTTAAGTCTTCCCTCCACCTTGTTTCTGCTCAGCACCTAAGGGCCAGGAAGTCAAGCCAAAGTGCTCACCGTAGCTGTCTGGCTCCTCGAGGTCCCAATTCCAGCTGTCTGTGGCTCCACTGGCCCAGCCTTCCTCCTCCTCTTCCTCCTCCTCCTCCTCTTCCTCCTCCTCTTCCTCCTCCTCCTCCTCCTCCTCCTTCTCCTCCTCTTCCTTCTCTTCTGCTTCTTCAGTCTCCTGGTCTTTGCCCTCGCTGTATTCAGCAGCATAATCCTCCTCTTCTTCTTCCATCTCTTCTTCACCTGGGCCCGTGTCCTTGAGGCTGGTACCCACTTCCTCACTCTCCTGGTAGCCCCAAAAGAGGGGCCAGAAGAGCTTCTTGGTGGGCAGCCAGCTAGGGGTGCCCAGGAGCCAACGATTGCTGGATTCAACCAGCAGGTCCATGTCCACTTCAGCTTGGGGGTCTCGTACCACTTCAATGGTCACCTACAGGGAGGGACAGACGCTAGGGGAAGGGTTCAGAGCAGGACGGGTTCAGAGCAGGACGGGTTCAGAGCAAGACGGGTTCACAGCAGGGTGGGTTCAGGGCAGGAGGGGTTCAGGGCAGGAGGGGTTCAGGGCAGGGTGGGTTCAGGGCAGGAGGGGTTCAGGGCAGGGTGGGTTCAGGGCAGGAGGGGTTCAGGGCAGGGTGGGTTCAGGGCAGGGTGGGCTCAGGTCAGGGTGGGCTCAGAGGACTCCTAAGCCAGAGGAAGGGATCGGCAGAGCCAGAGGCCTGGGCCTAGCAGTGCCTCCAAACCTTCTCTCTCCTCGCCCACCTTGACTTTCAGGAATCACGGCCTAGGACCTGCTGTGTAGCCAGATCATCACCTGCTACAGTCTCTCTCTCTCTCTCTCTCTCTCTCTCTCTCTCTCTCTCTTTCTTAATCTCATAAGTAAAGTATCTTTTGAAAAAAGAACTAATGGTGGAGAGATGGCTCAGTGTGTAAAAGCACCTGGTCACAAACCTGCAGAAGGGGTTTGTCCCCAGAGCCCACATGGTAGAAAAGAAACGACTTCTGAAAGTCGTCCTTTGACCTGCACATGTGCACGGTAGCATGCACGTATGCATGTGCGTGCCTTCTATGTGTGTGTGTATGTGTGTAAGTGACCTGCAACACACACAGAACTGTTATTCTCAGAGGTTCAGAGAGGCAGAGGAGAGCATCTCTTGGATTTGCCATCCTGAACCAAATCACTTCCTGCCTTCAGTACGGGGCTAGGGCCCAGTGGGGTGGGGAAGGGTCACACCTCAGGTCATTCCAGCAGACCTCCCCCACATTCTGGGAGCTCCTGCAGTGAGGGTCCACTTACTCAGCCCTCAGCACACACCTGGCAGAACGGTGCTGAATGTCTCCTGCTATGTCCCGGGGACAAGGCCCAGAACCAGGAGACTTTCTGGTAAATGGAGGGTTGAGTGATTCTCTCACAGCACACAGGGAACCCACAGTCCCCACACTGCCAGCCGAGGAATAAGGACAGGGCTGAGCTATCAGTCCAGGTCTCTCCAGAAAGCACATGGACCAAAAGCCTCCTCGTAGTCTCACCTGGATATTGGGGTTCGGGGTGCTCAAGTCTGTGTTGGCCAATCCTGGTAGCTTCTGCAGTTCCAGCAGCAAAGGAGTGGGCTCTAGGGTCCCAGAAAGGGCAGCTGTGCCCTGGGTCAGAGCCAGTGTTTCAGGGGGTGTCCGGCATCCAGACTGACATAGTTCTGCATACGGGTGGGGTCCAGGGAACCCTGGTGTGGCCTCCTTCTCCTCAGGAGATCTGGAATGCCAGGCAAGTGAGGCCTAGGGAAAGAGGGAGGTAGGGAGATTGAGGTCAGGATCCAGTCTGACAGAGGGGGGCCAGTCAGGAGAGGCCCACCTGCTCTGGTCCATTCCGACCCAGCCTGGCCCCTCCCTCCCTGTTCCTGGCAAGGACCATATGCACAGGCCCAAGGGACAGCTCCACTTGGACCATCTCCTTCAACAAAAAGAGCTCCTACCCAGAAGAAAGGCTAGAATTTCACTTATCCACGGCATTTACGGAGTGCCGGGCACCATCTGAACACTTAATTCAGGCCAGCCATCACTGGATATATAAATGAGGATGACCTTGAACGTGACTTCCTGCCTCCGCCTCTCAAGTTCTGGAATGCCAGGACTCTGTGCATGCTAGCCAAGCGCAATGCCAGCTGACCTGGTCTCTTATTCTAAACAGTTAGTCACTAACGTCATCCTTCAACAACACGCACATACCGGAGCTAGCTCAGTCCTGTTTCACATACCACAGCAACTAAGATACAGAAAGGGCAAGTAACCTGCTTGAAGGCAAATGGACTTTCAGTGGTATATTGAACCACACCGCTATCGGTGAGAACATTGAAAGTTCGTTCCCTTCTCAAACTAGCTGTTTAATCTAACTTCTCACTTTCATTGGCTTTCTTCTTTTGCAAAGTGGGAAGAGATTCAGAATCTTCTGTCTTAGGGCAGACAAGCCGCTCAGTTGGTAGAGTGCTTGCCTAACATGTATAAATTCCTGGGTTTGATTCTCACACACACTACACACTACACACACACACACACACACACACACACAAATGAGTATGTTGTTGCATGCTGTAATCCCAGAGCTTGGAAGGTAGCGGTATAATAAATTCAAGGTCACCCTCAATTACACAGTGAATTCAAGGTCAATGTAGGCGTGTGTGGATCTATCTCAAAAGAGAAAAAGCTGGGTAAAGACGCTCGCTAAGCCTGAAGATGAATCTTATCCCCAAAGCCCACAAAGCAGGAGAAAATGGAATCGCGAGAGTTGTCTTCTAACCTTCACAATGCATTGTGGCATCACAGAACCCTGCATGCTCATTCCGGAGCATGCGCAAACATACACGCACAAGATAAGCAAACGAATGTTAAAGAGAAAAAAAGAGCTTTAAAAAGTTTGTCACTCTTGTGTGATGGAAGTGACGTCCCTGAGGGGTCCCCAGACACCTGCTCCAGGCCTTGGTACTGAACACCTCATCCCAGGGCGGCTGCAGCCCTGCAAAGCCCGGTTCCGCAGCCTTCGGCCGAGTCAGTGACATAATGGGGGTAGAAGACTGAGCAGAAGGGGACTCCTCTGCTGACACACCTGGAGGCCCGAGCCCCCCTCCTGCAGCTCTCGACCACACCAGCCACACCTCCTCCAGAGTCCTGACTGTCCCCTGCTTGGTGACGCCCCTGTGTGGCAGCCTCAGACTACAGACAGGCAATCTAGGGTAGTGGAGGTCAGGGACAGGCTAACTTTTGTTTTGGGGGTGGTCTAGATGCTCTTGTCCCAGGCAGGCAGAGCAGTGAAGCTGTGGGTGGTTTTCATATGGAGACGCTGGCAGAGTCCCGAGGTAGGAGTGGTCGTCACAACAGAAGGGGTTTTCTATGGCACTCAGTGACCAGAGGCCAGGAATCCTGTCCCTGGGGCCACACAGCACAAGCAGCCATCCTGGGAATTCCCAGGCAGAACCTGCGCACTTGTGACAGTGACTCTCAAGTACAAGCACTCCTCCAACTCACAGGACATTTCCGTGTGCACCACTTCTAGTTGTCTTCTAGTGGTGGCAAGAGGTGCAGGCCGGAGTCACGTGATGCGAGTTGAACTAGCAGCTCTCATACTTTCCAGCTGTGGACCGGGGGCATCTACTAAATTTGCCCTCAGAACCCAGAACAAGGGGGCTGAGCTAGACTGTGCCTTGCACTTGATAACAAACATTTCCTAAAAGTGGTTGGCCAGCAGCTCTCAGTGGGAAAGGAGGGAGGGTTAGGACACTGTGAGTTCTTGACATCTCATTCAGGTGGGAAGGTGGCCCCATCAGCACCACGGAGGCAGAATCTCTCAGACTTGTGTAAAGAACACCTGTGTATACCTGTGTATACCTAGCATATATCACAGCCTTTGGGCGGCTGGGGTGAGAGGATCAAGAGTGTGCGGCCAGCTTGGCCACACCATGAGACTCAAAAGCAAGCAAGCAAATCGCCTGTCCTATCCCACCTGACTGCCTCTCCCAGTTGTCAAGTTTCCATGTGGTTCCCATCCTGAAATACAATACATGGACGCATAGCTCCATTCTTCCATTCTTTTGGGGACAGTGCCATCCCTGCCCCCGTGTCTGTCTGTCTGTCTCTCTCTTTCTCACACACACATACCACCACCACCACCACCACCACCACCACCAACAACAACAACAACAACAACAACAACAACTCACCCTGCTGGACTTAGGCAGGACTGACCAGCTGTTTCCAGACAGATGAACAATAAATACCCTGATCCTTGGACCCCACCACACGGCTGGACCTGCCGGCTAACTTTTGTTTCCAGCCCTCCAAGCTCCTTTGTGTCTCAGGGGTCAGGAACTCATCCCATAGTGGAATCCAGTCCCAGGTGGGCTGAGACCCAGCTCAGGCCTTCTAGAAGGATGGGAGACCCGTTCTTTATAACCATTGCCTCTCCCGCCAGGCCTAAGGTCACAGCCAGCAGTGTGGGGCAGGGTTTCCTCTTGTCCATTGGTAGATTGTTCTACCACCTACTCTGGCACCCAGTGGAGCCCTCAAAGCTCCTCAGCATCCCCAGAGCAGCGCTGGCAGAATGTTCTATTCCTAGCACAGGCTGAGTTTTGTGGGGTGCAGTCTGCTCGCTAAGTAAGGCCCGTTTGGGTTGAGTGCTCTGCTCTTGCAGGGTGCGATATGAAAGCCCCTCTAACTCTGCAGCCAGGCCTGCCGGGGACCGTATGAATGGACTCACAGAATCCTAGTGACCTCCCTTTGGGAGGATGATTGCATCACTCTTGCTTCCACGATGAAGCATTGTGTTGGTTAGTTAGTCAGTCAGTCAGTCAGTCAACCTGACAACTGAGAGCTGAGCTTTGGGCACATGTGTGAAGAACTGATAGTTAGGCCTGCAGGAGAGGACCTAATCAATGTGGCTGACTCAGCCCATAGTGGGTGGATTATTCCTTGGGCAGGTGGCTAAGAAAGTCTGGCATTCCTCGGCTTACTGAACAGACATGCTGTCTGGTAAGTGAGGTTTGTCCCTCTCTCGGCAACCCTGTGCAGAGGGTAGGGCCAGCTCCCTTGGCTCCTCGTGTTGGTATTAGCTCTCCTGCCAAGCTCCACTAGTTAATGTAACTGGACAGTCATAAGCCAGAATAAAACTCCTCGCTCCCCTAAGCTGTTTGGTGGTGAATGTATAGACCACATGCAGGCAAACTGAGACAGGCACCAAAGATTGGAGTGGTGCAGTAAGTGGTTTGGAGTCCCCCAGCCAGGGGTGGAAAGTAGGATCTGGCAGTTGCTCTAGCAGGAGTTTATCCTGTGAATTCTTTTTTTTAACTTTATTTATTCATTCGTGTGTGTGTGTGTGTGTGTGTGTGTGTGTGTGTGTGTGAGTGAGTGTGTGCAGAGTCTTAAGCTGAGCCAGCTCCCCAGCCCTGTCCTCTGAATTCTTGAACCTTGCTAATCCTAGGTGGGTGCCAACCTTTGGGTTCCCTGTCTGCCACTCCATGAATAAAAAAATTACTTCAACCCTAGAACACTGTCCCTCTCTTACATCTCATTCCTTGTGTTCTTGCTATGTTTTATTTTGTGTTTTGGTGTGTGTGTGTGTGTGTGTGTAGACCAGAGGTCAATGTCAGATGTCTTTCATAAACTAGCTGGCCAGCCAAACTAGATAAAAGAGTTACAAGTTCATTGAGAGATTCTGTCTCAAAAAATACAGAGGAGGGCTGGAGAGATGGCTCAGGGCTTAAGATTCTGTCTTGCAAGCAAAAGGTCCTGAGTTTAGATCTCAGGTCCCACATAAAAATACCAGGCAATCTACACTTCTGACCCTGGTGGGGAGAGCCTGGAAAATCCTAGAGTGAAGCAAAAAGGAGATAGAAGCAATCCAGGATTATTCCTGAAGTCACCCTTGGTCCTCCACAGGGACATACAGTACCCTCTGAAACACACACACACACACACACACAAATAAATAAATAAATAAATAAAAAATATTTTAAAAAATACAGCGGAGAGTGACAAAGGTAGAGATCATCCAATCTCCTCTCCTCTCCTGACATCTGGCCCAGCTTCCAGCAACTGGACAGACAGTGGATTAAGTACTGTGCTGGGTGGATGACACTTGCAGGCTTCTGGGGAGCCCTCTAAGCTCAGCTCTCAAAAGTGCCTCCTGGGCTGGGGAGATGGCTCAGTGAGATGGTCCTGTTCTGAACTGGATCCTGGATTCCAGGTGGTGGAAAGAGGAAGCTGACTTCTGAAAGTCACAGTTGTGCTGTGACACTCACATATATACCATGGTGTTTTCTGTCTGTCTGTCTGTCTCTCTCTCTCTCGGCAACAAGTTCCCTGCTACAACTGTGTGACCTTCCTGCCTGTCCACGGGGACACCTTCGGTCCTTGCAGCCCAGAGGAGCAGTCTGCTTTTGCTCTCTTACCTTATTCTATCTCCTCCCATCCTATGGCAGCAGCCCCCAACTCTGATTCCTCTCCTAACTCCTCCCCCGCAAATTTTCCTTGTTGCTTGATACCAAGGTGAAGTGCCCAGGGTCTCCAAGTGAGCAAGGCTGACTTTGGACCCCACTTCTTCATGTGCTAAGTGTGGGTTAGTTACTGAACCCAGAGTCCATTTCTGCCTGCCTCACCGGAAAAGAAGACTAGACACAGAAGATGCCAGTTTGATGGGTGTTTGGGTGGCATCTGGATCCTATCTAACCCCCAGCATACCACCAAAAATGTGGCACGTCTTATGAGTCCCGAGCACCCTCACTCAGTGCTCCAGCTGACAAGAATGGATCCCTGGGTCCATTTTATTGTGGGAGTAAGCTGAGGCTCAGTCTCAGGACTTCCGGAACCAGAGGTGACACAGTTTGTCCACACATTCCTTTTCACTGCTGAGAATACATCACGTCCCGCTCAGAGGCCTCGGATTTGTGCACAGCGTACACGATGGTTTGGGAGCCAGGTGCGGGAACACATAGCGTAGGATTGTCACTATAGAATGAAGCCCTGTATCAAAAAAAGCCAAAGACAAACAACCCCCCTCTCCAACAAAATAAAACAATGAGCAGGAGGATGCACGCATGTCCCTCGGAAAGCATCTGGCGGCTTCTGACTTGGGCAGCACGTTGTCAGTATCAGATGGGAAGCAAGAGCCACGCCATATAAGATGTGGAACGGCCGTCCTATGACAGACCTGCTCCCATAGAGACTTAACTTCTCTGAGACTTGAGTTTTGCAGTTGGCAACAGGGTTCTTTGTTCTATAGCCCAGAGTGACCTCCAACTTTATGAGCCTCTTGCTTCAGCCTTCTGCATGCAGGGGGTGACAGGCGTTCAACGCCACAGCGGACTCAGAGGCCCCTGAGCTTTGTTTCTCAATAATAGTCAGCGGACAGGAAACACTTGGCAACATTCAGCCCTGTGGCAGAACCAAGATAGCGCGCAGCTCCACGTGACAGGACCCAGAGTGACAGAAGTGTCATGTTGAGACCTTAGGGTTTGCAGGATGTCAGGCTCCCAGCATCGGGAAGCTGGGACCTTTGGTTTGTGATATCTAAGGGATAGAACATCCACAGTATATTCGCGGTATTGAGCAGAGCACATGGGAAAATCTAAGAGGCTCTTTAAGTCTTTAAGGGGGCACGAACACTGATTTAGGGCATGACAGTAGAGGATGTGGTCCCAGCCTCTGAAGTGCTCTGGTGGCTTGGACACTAACAGCACAGGCTGTCTGACATTCATCATCTCCTTCCTGCTCCCGAGAGACAGAGAGAGAAAGAGAGAGAGAGAGAGAGAGAGAGAGAGAGAGAGAGAGAGAGAGAGAGAGAGAGAGAACATGGTATGGTGCATGGGTAGAAGTCAGAGGACAACTTTCAGAAGTCAGAAGTCACTTCTCTCCTTCCACCATATGGGGTTTCAGAAGCTGAACTCAGGTATGGTGCCAGTAGGCACCTTGACCCACTGAGTTCCCTCCCACCCAGTATCCTCACCTTGGGAATAACGGCCTCCATTTCAGAACAGCTCAGGGCACCCAGGAAATGAGGCCACCTGGCATTCAGACCAACTCCTGTTTCTGCATATGAACAAGCCCCCATGGGGGTCAGGGGTGGATGCCCATTGAACTCTGCATGTCAGTGAGTCAGCCTGACCCAGTCCTATGGCCGACTCACATGCTACTGGGAAGATGCCTTATAAAAATGTTGCTGGCACCCAGCAAGTCTGTCTCAATGCCCACCAGAAGGCTCTTGGATCCTGGGGTCGACTGGAGGCTGCTCCAGAGTGGGTCACTGTACTCTTGGAACTTCGGGCAGCTCCAGCCCGCCTAGGCAGAGCAAAGCCACGCCGGGGGTGCGCCTGAGGAATTCCTCTCCCGCAAGCACGCACCTGGGCAGCGCCGCTGCAGGTGAGGTTCGCTCAAGGGACCCAGGGAACGGAGGAAGCCGGGTCAGGGCAGGGTGAGCCCTGAAGTGAACTTTTTCCTCCCAGCCTGGACGCTACAGCTCGGTCAGGTCTCACGCTGACTCAAGGACGCCAAGGCTCAGAGCACCTGGTCACCGCCTGGTGCCTCGGGGTGTCCGGCCCGCTCCTTCGCTCTCTCTCGAACGGTCGCTGTCCCGATCCCAGCCGGGGGTCCTCGCCACTCACCTCCGCCAGCCTATCGGGACTGTGGGGCCAGGGACCCCGCGGCTTCCCCAGGGGGAGCCCTCGGCCCGCGGCCAGCAGCGCTGCCAGCAGCATCGCGGCGAGCAGGAACTGCGCTCTGCTGCGCGGTGGACGCATCTTCTCGCTGCGTCGCGGCTCGTCGCCTCGGTCCGGCTGGGGAGCCCCGATCGCGCCCCTCCTCGCCTCCTCCAGGGGCGGGAGCGCGGGCTGTGGCGCAGGCCTGGCCCCGCGGGCGCTAGGGACCTGGTGAAGGGCGCCCGGGTGGGGGCGCGCGGCGGAGGCGCGCGGCGGGGGCGCGCAGCCGGCACGCGCGGGGTCCGGGGCTCGGGAGGTCAGCGCACTGCTGTGTTCCCCTGCCTTCCCCAAGAGGAGCCCCTCAAAGCTGGGGGACGCCGGGCGCGAGGCTCCCTTTGATCTGGCAGCCTCCCCGCCTTCAGTCCCAGCCGCTGTCGCCGTCGCGGCCCCAAGCGAATTCCTGTTGGGGGGAAATTGTCGCCCGGCCCTGTGCTCCGTGGCGACTCCTGCGGGGCGGGGATAGTGCGGCGCCATCGTTGCCCTCCCCGACGGCGCTGCGACGGCCACCCGCAGTAGTAAGTCGTTGAGGGCGAGGGACTTGCGACTGGCCACGGGGAGTGGCGAGAGCCTTTGTCACCTGGGGAGATCCCGTGTGCGGCGAGGTTGGCTTGGGGAAGGAGGCCTGGGCATCACCTCCTCCTGGCTCTTGCAGCTGCACCGCCTGGGCGAGGACTCGGCCACGCTGTCATCCCTGCGCCCGCGAAGTCCTCCGCAGTGTCAGAACTAGAAGACAAGACCCCGGCTGCCAGGCACAGTCCCAGCGCAGCGGGGGCACGAGCTTCAACAGAGAGGTCAGAGGACCTGCCCGGCAGCTGGAGTCTCCGAACCTGCGGTAGGGTCCTCAAGACACGCGGGTGAGCGTGGTGGCTGACCTCTGATGGACGGGAATGTGGTCAAGAACAGGATCCAGGGGCGCTGCCGATCCCAACGCCCGATGGGGTACTGTGAATGTGAGCACAGGCGTAGGGCAGTGAGATGTCTGCCCAGAGCTGACGCAGGAGGGAACCTGGAGGGGACTCGGGTTTCAGGGCAGAGCGCGCTGAGTCTCAGGATGCAGTGAGTGGAGAGAATGGTGAGGTCTGTTCAGGTCTGGTTGCAGCGAGTGAAGCTCTGCGCTGTGCCTCGGTTTTCCTAAGTTACTCCTGTGCGCAGGAATATCGTGCCTCATCAGTGACAGCTTGGGTCTGAGGGCAGTTCTAAAGTTTGCACACTTGCAATTTTGCAAGGTTCAAGCTAATATTAGATGCCTTCCTGATATATGGTCACACATTCAAATGCCAGCTGAAAAGAATTCTGGACTTGGAATACCAGCTTCACCTTATTACATGTATTAGACTAAAGGCAAGGTTGTTTTGTTTTAAATTTGGTGAAAACCTTCTCATAAAAACCCGACTGTAATATTTTCTTTTTTAATTTTTAACTTATTTCCGCTCATACAAACTTAATAGGTACCCCATCCCCTGCCTCCTTCCACTCCTTCCTGGACCCCCTTGCTCCCTCCCCCGTTTTCCCTTTCCTTTCCCCCCTCCCTTCCTGTCTCCCAGTGCCTCCTCCCCCCCATCCCTGGAGCATCCTTTAATGTGTATGTCAAACTTTCCTCTGGGTCCTCCTCTCTGAGGAGGTGTAAGGTCTCAGTGGCATTTCCTAGAACTCTTTCTTGTGTTCCCCTTAAGTATGGGAACACTAATGTGGCTGTTAATCCCTAGCTTGTTCCTTTATATGACTGAGTAATAATCTATCATTTGAGCATACTGAATTTGCGAACCTACCTAGCATGATGGTTTTCGGTCATTTTCAGCTTGGGGCTATTATATTTACGAATGTGAGTTGTCCCCCACTGGTTCGTGTATTTGCATTGTTAACTGGTGCTAAAATTTGAGAAAATTATGGCATTTTTTAGAAGGTGGAGCTTTGCTAGTGGAGGGGGGCCCACTGGCGGTTAGTGACCCAGCCCTGCTTCCTCTCAGTTGCTCTTGCTCTGCCTTCCACTGTGAGATTCTTACCATAATGGATTGTATCCCCTCTGAACTGTAATCCAAGCAAATCTCCCTTTCTCCCTTATGTTGTGTCTGACTGTTGGTCTCACAGCAGCAAAAGAAGTAACTGCAACAAACAGTTATGTTCAAATACTGTGTAAACATGCTTTCACTTCTCTTGTGTAAATAAGTAGCTGTGAATAGAATTCCTGAGGGGGAAAACTTTTTTATTATGTATTCAATTGTGCATGTGTGTGTATGTGCAAAACCACAGGCGAATTCAAGAACTACCATGGACGCCTCCAGCTCCTCCTTGTTTAGTCTGTCTGGGGATTCACAGGCTCCGCCCTACCAGGACCAGAAACGCAGGCTGCCCCCCGCTTCAGCCCGGCGTCTATACCATCTATACGTGGGATCTGGGATCCTTCTGCCTGCAAGGCAGAGGCTTAATGCCTGAGCCACCTCTCCAGCCCCTTGACAAATTATTTTTAAAGTGGCTTTACCTATGGGCAACCTTTGGGAACTTCAATTGCTCCACGTTTACCCATTTAATATTGCAGTTCTTTTCATTTTAGCCATTCTGTGTGTGAGTTGGACTTTTTTTTGTTTGTTTTAAATTTTTATTATTTATTCAATTATGCGTGTGTGCATGTGTGCTCATGTGTGTGTGTGTGTGTGTGTGTGTGTGTGTGTGTGTGTGTAGTACCACGGATGAATTCGGGAACTACCATGGACGCCTCCACCTCCTCCTTGTTTACTCTGCCCTGGGATTCACAGGCTTTGCCCTACCAGGACCAGAAATGCAGGCCCTCCCCCACATCTGCCTGGCAGCTCTATGTGGGGTCTAGGATCCAAACTCAGGACCTTCTGCCTGCAAGGCAGAGGCTTAACCCCTGAGCCACCTCTCCAGCCCTGAATAAGTATTTTTAAAGAATGTGTGTATGAGGGAACCTTGTGGAAGGGGGAGTGGTAACATTTTAAAAGCCTAAAGATGGGACAGTCCACCGTTGACAAGACATTCCATTCAAGATAGGGCTGCTGTATCCAGGAACTCCCTGCAATGAGACTTGGCCTTACCAGACCTGCGTAATGACTAACATACCAACATTCCCCCCTAGAGTAGCAAAGATCTCAGGAGAGAGAATTACAGGCAGTGGAAACCTTGGGGACTAGGGCTGGATGAATGAAGAGGAATGTCCCTATCTTTGGGGAAGACCTAAGAGAGGCCACTTGGTATGACACAGAGGCCTGAACCCCCAAAGAGTAGATAAGCCAGAGGGAATCCTGGCCTATAGAAGTGGACAGGCAGGAGGGTTGGAGGGAGTGGGATGGATTGATGAAGGGAGGGGAGATGGGAAAAAGGAATAAGTACTCAAAATGCTTTTAAAATTATTAAATGTATATGTAGGAATTACCTTTACCCCTTAAATACAATCAAAAAATTCTAGATCTAAACACTGACCCCACAGGGCTCAGTGATACTGTGTGTGCTTAGCATGTGAAAGGTCCTGGTTTTGATTTCCTGAGCTGAAGAAACTAACACAGAAGAAAGAGCTGACATAAGTTAGACAATGATATTCTTAGGACAGAAAGCAAGAATTAGAAGGAGGAAAAAAGGTAAGTTGAACCTGGTCAAAATACATACTCCAATGACTTAAAAGCAAACTCCAGACTGGGATAAAATATATTTTATCCAGAACATACATATATTTATAAAGCTGGGTGTGGTGACTCATGCCTATAATTCCAGCATTCGAGAAGTGGAGGCAGGACAACCAGGAATCCAAGGCCAACTATAGTGACATAGAACCTTGTCTTTAAAAGAGAAATATATTAAGAGTGTGTTCAAGCTGGGGATGTATGCAAATGATAGAACACTTGCCTAGTATACACATCCTTCAGTATTGCAGAATCAACGTATTTAAGAAAAATAGAGAAAAGAACAGACAAACGCCTCAGAAAGTCTAGCCAGTGTTGTGGTACAAACTTGTAATCCCAACACTCAAGAAAAGGGGGCACTGAAGGGATGGCTCAGTAGAGTGCTTACCATGCAAACAAGAGGACTGGAGTTTGAATCCCCAGAACCCATGTAAATGGGGGTTGGCATGGTGGCAAGCCTGTAATTCCAGTCTCGGAAATTGGTTCTCCAGTGCAAGCTAGTGAACCAGACTAACTTTATAGTGTGCCCTGAGTTTAACTGAGACCCAGCCTCAAAGAATAAGGTGGAAGAGCAATCAATAGAGGATGATTCCCAACATTAGCCTTGGTCCTCCACCCTCACACAAGTAGAAGTGTGCCAGTGCACATGTGAATACACAGACAAGCACACAACACATAGATGAGAAAAAATGTGTATACTTATGAGTATACTTATGGCTTAAGATTAGTTCATAAAAAAAATGCTCACCACAAAACATCCAACTCAGGGGCTGGAGAGGTGGCTCAGGGGTTAAGCCTCTGCCTTGCAGGCAGAAGGTCCTGAGTTTGGATCCTAGACCCCACATAGAGCTGCCAGGCAGATGTGGGGGAGGGCCTGCATTTCTGGTCCTGGTAGGGCAAAGCCTGTGAATCCCGGGGCAGAGTAAACAAGGAGGAGGTGGAGGCGTCCATGGTAGTTCCCGAATTCATCCGTGGTACTACACACACACAGACACACACACACACACACACACACACACACACACACACACACATGAGCACACATGCACACACGCATAATTGAATAAATAATAAAAATTTAAAACAAACAAAAAAAAGTCCAACTCACACACAGAATGGCTAAAATGAAAAGAACTGCAATATTAAATGGGTAAACGTGGAGCAATTGAAGTTCCCAAAGGTTGCCCATAGGTAAAGCCACTTTAAAAATAATTTGTCAAGGGGCTGGAGAGGTGGCTCAGGCATTACCCCACGTATAGACTGCCGGGTGGAAGGGGGGGCAGCCTGCGTTTCTGGTCCTGGTAGGGCGGAGCCTGTGAATCCCGGGGCAGAGTAAACAAGGAGGAGGTGGAGGTGTCCATGGTGGTTCCCGAATTGGTCCGTGGTTCTACAAACACACACATACATACACACACGCACAATTGAATAAATAAAAAAAATTTAAAAATACTTATTCACGTACAAGAGTGTGTGCACAAGCACATGGATGTATGTCAGAGGACAACATAGTAAGTGATTTCCTTCCTTTCACTGTGTAGGCTTCTTGGGTTCAAAACCAGGTTGCCAGGCTTATGAACAGGTGTGTTACCTGCTTTCCCCACCCCTGTACTCTTAGAAATGCTCCAGCACCAAGAGTTGCTGGCCTGTTTTCCTCAAAAATTTACCTTAGAACCACTGTTGACAGCGTATGTGAGAGTCTGTTTCCAGAATCGATTCCACTCTTGCTTCTTCTTGGGAGACAAGGTCTGTGTAGCTCAGGCAGCCTAGAACTCGCAGTGATCCCCCTGCTGCGGTCCTCCAGCTGAAACTTCTCACCCCTCCCACTTTCTCAGCCAAATTTTCTGCCACCTGCCTAAGCCAGAGACCGGATACAATCTTTTGTCACTCTTGCCTTTGCTGCCATGAGGCTTAAGTGGTTTGAAAAATGCATGTGTCCCTGCTTGCTGACTACAAAGCAGGAGCAACACGTTTGCCGCTGTTACTACTAGAGACGCTCATGCCCTTGCTGGCCCGAGGCAGCACTACTATCTACTGGCTAAAGGAACAAAGGCAGATATGTACGTGTGAGTATTTTATTAGGGCAAAGCAGTATGTGCATGGGATGATCCGACTCAGTAGGACCATTTTAATGCTTAACACGCACTTTCAAAATTGATACCTTCCCCAGCCCTTTAGTCATTCAATATGAAATGAAAGTTTAAAAAAAAATTCCATATAGCAAAAAGGTAAGAGAGTAAAGAATGACATTTGTAAGGCATTACTACTAAAATTAAAAAAAATTTATTTACACTTGTCATTTTCCCAGACGACATGAACATGTTAACAATGCAAAGGGTTATCATCACAGTACACCTTGCAGATTCCTTTACAGTAACGTGGTCAGTGGAAACATACAGACCAACAGAGCCACCCTAAGGCTCCGCTGTCTTCTCTTCCCCCCCTCATCGTCAGCTGCCTAAACACAGAGAGGGATCATCAAGACCGGACACACTGCTGAATCTGCAGGGATTCCCAGAGTCCTGTGCAGAGCCAGCGAGGAAGCTTTCGGTGATCCCAGCCACTGGCTAAGCATCCCGAGAGAATACTGCCAAGGGTGAAGACAAGCTGCCCTCACTCATCACATGGTGGTCTGTCCTCCACTCGGAAGGCCTAGGTCAGCCAACCAGGCTTTGCCCAAGAAACCTGGCAACTGTGCATAGCTTTGAGTTGTACATGGAAAAGAAAACATTCACCATCCATGCAGATGGCAGGTGAGCAGCCAAGAAGCACCTTGGGATGCTGCTCTGTCCCTCCCACTCGGCCTCCCTACAACTGCTCCTGAAGACAGCGCTTCAGGTGCTGCTTCATCAGGAGCATTAGCAGCAGCATTAGGCGCCACCGATCCTTCCGGGTCAGTTTATTATAGCTCATCACATCATAAAGAACAGCAGTTTAAGGCCATTAATGAGTCCTATATAGTAAACAAAACCTTGCCCACAGCTCCCCCACCAAGCTGCTCCTGAGGATGGGCTGTATGAAATCTCAACCCAGCCATCATTAGAATGATCATTTTTGTGAAGGGCTTAAGCTAGCTCCTCGTGTTTCCTCTCTAGAAAACACTTTATCTAAGGTACTGAGGGTAGTGAATGAATATCACTGGAAACGACAGGACAGCAGCATTTGTATGCGCAGACAGGGGTCACTATGTCACAGCAGAGGACGCCAGCTTTCCAAGGTGACTACGTGGTTGGACTGTGACACTGCTAAGCAGATGAGGCAGAGGGAAGGAAAGGAGGAGGGAGGGAAGGAAGGAGGGAGGGAGAGAGGAAGGAAGGAAGGAAGGAAGGAAGGAAGGAAGGAAGGAAGGAAGGAAGGAAGGAAGGAAGGAAGGAAGGAAGGAAGGAAGGAAGGGCCATGCTGCTCGTGGATGGTGTTCTGATCTGACTGCCTCAGTGACTGAGATGCTTTCGCTGGGCACTGGAGTTTCCGTTAAGCAAGCACAGAACCTCTATAGGTTTTGGGACTGAAAAAACCATCTGTATCTTCACAGCTAAGCAGACAGAACCACCCTTGATTTTCATCACTCCTATTCAGAGCCCCAGGCTAAGATGATTTTAGCAATGAGAAGGATGTACCTATTCCTGGTCAGAGTGCAGGAAGTTAAAATGTTAGCTAGGACACTACTTGCCTTTCCAAATCTCAAGCCTGAAGCAAGTACACGTGGAAACCCACCAAGGCTTACCTGGAACACCACGAAACCACCCAACCCTTTGATTTTGGAGAAAGGTCTCATTCCGTGGCCCACACTGACCTGTAGTTCTAGAAGTATTGGCCTACAGTAACTGTTTACTCAAGAGAGCAGCTGTACCTTCACTTTTCTAGGTGGTCTGGCCAAGATGATTTGAAAAGGAAGAAAAGAAAAAAGCAGGAAGGTGATGTATTTCTTCCCCCAGGTTGTCCAAGTCAAACTCTCTGCAAGACAAAACAAGAAGCAAAGCTGTGGCACACTGGACAGTCCCAGTATACTGTGCCAACCACGGGAAACTTGGGTCTGAGCTCCCTTAACCAAGAAGGGAAGACATACAGCGATCTGCCTTTCTCTGCAGTGCATGGCTGAGTGTGAAGGAGAGAGAAGCTGTTTGCGCTGGAAATCCTGGTGGCCCAACCCATTCTAGGTCGGTCCTCTCTGAGGCTGGAGTTCTAACAGTCAGGGCACAGAAGATTAGAGACAGACTGCCATTGAAGAAGCTTGGTTCCTTGACCTTTGAAAGCATTTGGAACAAAGCCCCAAATGCTTGTGTCCAACATCCTCGCCCTAATTCAACACACAGAAGCAGCTGGCTTTGCCTATTCTGATCTCTGGATCAGAAGCATTTAGGATAGTAAATGAATGACTAAAAGGGCTAGATTCTTCAAACGAGGGGACTAGAATTTTCTTTAAAGGGATTACTTTTTTCCCATTGAAACAAAGGAAAAAGTTGTTAAAAAAAAAAGTGTTCCAAAGTCTTTGTCCTGCTAAGTAAAAGCTTCTGAAAATAAAGGCGAGGAGACACTATCATGGTTCTTGGGTCACATCTCCAGGCTGTACATTTCTTGGTTTCTGATGTGATCTGAGAAATGGGTCTGATGAACCTGAAACGAATGAGGCAATGCCAACCCAGCGTAAGGGATGGAGAGGAGGGGCAAGTTCTAGTAGCTGCAGACACCTGTCAGAATCACTCTAAGCTGTGCAGGAAAACAATCTCCTATGTCCCACACTTGTAATCATTCCCAAATATGAGACTTATTAAATACACTTGTATTTCTCCAAAAACTCAGAAAAATGGCACCAAAGAGACTTCCATTACTGACTCATGAACAGCAGCCGCATACACGTATGAAGCATTTTGTCTTCTAGAATGAAGAGGTCCTGGACAGATCACAGAAGCTGTACCCCATCAACTTCAGGGTCCAACTTAGTTACATGTATTCATGTACAACTTTGAGCCAACAAAGTGATTGAAAGTGACACACACACACACCTTAATTTGCAGTGACTTCATACACGCACACACATATGTATGGAATGGCAGGAAAGTTTACTACTTAAAAGTTTATGAGTTTTGTAAGCCCTGTGCTTACATCTTTAAATATTAACTGTAGTGCAAAAGCTACCTAGTATTCCAACGGGACTGTACAGAAGGGAGAGTGAGCAAAGTATTTGAGTTTTACAGGGCTTAGCTACCAAATCTTTCTCTTGTGTGTGTGGGAAGTGGGGAGAGGGAGAAGAGTCTCATGTAGCTCAGGCTGGCTCCAAGCTCACTGTGCAGCTGGGGGGAGGGGGGACACGACACTTTGAGCTTCTGATCCTCCTGTCTCCACCTCCCAAGTTCAAATCTTCATTTAACTGCTACCTTATAAATTTACCCCTTGCCTCTCTCTATGATTTTTTTACTACCCTTTCCTATTAGTTTTTTTCCCTTTCATGTACTTGTGTGTGGGCATATGTTACATAGTACATGTGTGGAGATCAGAAGACAACTTACCTCTGCCATGCAGGTTCAGAGGATCAAACTCAGGTTGGACTTGGCAGCTAGCACTTTACTGCCCGAGTCATCTCACTAACCTACCCTTTTCTATTACTCAAAAAAGTGACATAAATCCTTGGAATATCTCAAGGGCTTAAAACTCTCAGATGCCAAGAGGAACCAACAATAACTTACACTTTGGGCATTTAAATAGAGCTTGAAAAACAACACAGCTCACATTCTCTGCATCAACATCTCATAACTGATGACACAATGCCCAGGAGAGTTTAGACTGGGTATGTTTACCAACAAAAGGAACAACTTTAAAAATAGGTATCTGCAAAAAGCACTTTTCACAGTTCTGTTCCCAATCCTTCCCCTACAGTACTTATCATTTCTAAAAAAACAAGTTCAATAACGGTATACTGAAGCCAGAAGTTTTCTTTGCTTAAGCTTTGGTCAAAAAACAAAAACAAAAAGCAAACAAAAACTTGTAAGTGGTAATCCTCAGGTAAGTTCTTTGGTCAAGCAGTTTAAAGCTCTCTGGTTACCTTACCTGATTATAGTATGGAAACAGTCGAAACAGGATATTCCACTTTAGGAAGGATGTAAGTGGATGAAATTTCTCAAAGGAAAGGGGGGAAAATATATATATATAAAATGGAAGCACTGGGATAACCCAGCCCCAGGAGCCCAGGGAACACTCTGAAGACAAGATGAAAAGATTTAGCACTTTAAGAGCATCTAAAAGGAAATTTGTGACATAAATTGTGAAATAGGAACATGATAAGTGATTTTTGAGCAAAGGCTCACCCAGTATTTTTCTCTATCAGGTCAAATTCTAGACCCGGACCAGCCGGAGGCTGCCATAATTTTGAAATGTAGAAATGAGCAGGAAGAAACTCAACGACATACACTATGCAAGTCATTGATGCTCTCTGCTGACCCTGTCCTTCAACCCACCACAAATGCTACTGCTTAGAGAGCAGCTTTATACACAGACCATTATCAGGTCTGACCAGGGTAGAACACAGGTGCTTCTAAAATCATGAGTGTGTGAAGCAGGAGGTGGGAAGTGTCAGATTTAGACCCGGAGAAGAACCTAGAATGTGGACACATCTTTGCAGTCTGTGAATATATGAAATATCTGAGAAAGGAGGAAATCATTTGGTAACCAGAACAAGAGATGGAACAAAGACTGGTCTTGGAGGTTCCTGGCCAGGTGGAGTCACACAGTCTTTTAGCACTGTTAATGTTTAGTTTTGTTTTTTTTTTTTAAACGCTAAACTTAAGACCAAGGGGAAAATACTTTGGTTGATTACTTGACTGTTAAATAAGGACTCCAAGGGCCATGACCTCTGAGACCTGGACAGGAAGGAAGTGGAAGGCACTTGCTCCCTAGGGAGAGGCCAGTAGGTCTTGAAGCTGGAGAGTCTGAGCCAGCAGCAGCTCCTGAAGGGTCCAGCTGGAGAGGTGGCTGGAGTTGGGAAAGGCCTATGTGCTCAGCCAGGCAGGCAAGGGTCAGTGTGATTTGACAAGTAGAATACTTATAAAATAAAATGTTTTTTTAATGGACAAAGTAGTCACCTCTTTTTTTTTTCTTTTTAAAGGTGAGACTTAGCAAATGAAGAATGCAAGCAGTTTCTTTACTATTTACAAAATGCCATTTGGAGTGGAGGTGGCCACTTCTGTAGCTGAGGAAATGTCTTTCATGAATGAAGTGGTCACTCAAGTGTGGTTCCTGGAACCGGCTCACAAAGGCCACACGTTGTCCTGGGTGGGAAGGCCCCTGTGTGGAGCGCGGGAAGGCTCAGTCATCTGTCTCCTCGTAGGTGGTCTCATCGAAGGGCCTGTCCAGTAGAGGCACCAACCGATGACGTGAATACTTCAACTGCAGCAGGTTCCCAACTTCATCTATCTCCTTTAAAGCCTAAAACACACAGACACATAGAGGTCACCAAGGCAACAGGCTACAGGCCCACCTAGTGCTTTACCAGACTGATAAAATAACCCCAAGCTCATCTGTTTGCAGGATGCCCATCAAATGCTTGTACTCAGGTAAACAAAGCATCTGTGAAAAAGCAGCTCCGGAACAAAGCAGGCTGCAGGCTCATTCTTTTTTTAAAATTTTTTTTTATTCAATTGTGTGTGTGTATGCGCGCGCATGCGTGCGTGTGTGTCTGTGTGTGTAGAACCACGGGCGAATTCGGGAACCACCATGGACGCCTCTACCTCCTCGTTTACTCTGCCCCGGGATACACAGGCTCCGCCCTACCAGGATCAGAAACGCAGGGCGTCTATACATGGGATCTGGGATCTGAACTCAGGACCTTCCGCCTGCAAGGCAGAGGCTTAACCCCTGAGCCACCTCTCCAGCCCCCAGCTGCAGGCTTATTCTGAGTAGTCAACTGCAGAATAAAGGCTATAATTTATCAAAGTGTGATGTGCTCAGAAGGAAGGGAAAAGGGTTGCCTGATTAGTTTTATCTATGAATCTGTAAAGCTTCGACTTTAGAACTGATAACCAGCACAAGGACATGTTAGGGCTGGAGAAAATAGTTCAGCCAGAAAAGTGCTTACCACCTAAGCATGAAGACCTGAGTTCAGATTCCCCAGGACCCAGGTAAACACAGGGGACACACCTTTCTATGCATTTAAATTTTAAAAGTCGGTGTGTGAAAACCACAAAAGAAAAATAGCAAAACACAGGTATTATTCCTTATGTATTTCAGACTAAAGATTACCATGTTGTCCACAGACGTTCTCCCCTCTGACTTTAAATCATCTCTTCTGTTCTAATGCTTTCCTACTTAGGGCTTAACTGTGGTTCCCTTGGTCACCCACCAGGTCCTCAGCTCTAAAACAACTTATAATTTTTTAAAAAATTTTTTTTATTTATTCAATTGTGCGTGTGTGCGTATGTATGTGTGCGCGCGCGCATGTGTCTGTGTGTGTGTAGAACCACGGATGAATTCAGGAACCACCATGGACGCCTCCACCTCCTCCGCCCCGGGATTCACAGGCTCCGCCCTACCAGGACCAGAAACGCAGGCCGCCCCCGCTTCTGCCTGGTGTCTATACGTGGGGTCTAGGATCCGAACTCGGGACCTTCCGCCTGCAAGGCAGAGGCTTAACCCCTGAGCCACCTCTCCAGCCCCCATAAAACAACTTATAATTCTTAAGAAACAAAAATAAAAACAAAACCTTTATTCCACAATAGAAAAAAAAAACAAAAACAACAGCAAGTAGGAGAAGAACCTCAATAACTATCAAAACAGCAGCACCTTGCGAAGAGGCTGA
The DNA here is from genome assembly GCA_023101885.1 of Typhlomys cinereus. Classification (NCBI taxonomy): domain Eukaryota; kingdom Metazoa; phylum Chordata; class Mammalia; order Rodentia; family Platacanthomyidae; genus Typhlomys; species Typhlomys cinereus. The sequence continues at coordinate 501,447 of JALPQD010000292.1, read as the reverse complement.
AATGCAAATTCCATATGGAAATAATTTAAGCCTGTATATCAGGTGGGAGAAGCCATAAACCATGTATTTCTCTGACTTTTAGGATGCATGACTAAGAACACAAAGGAAAAGACATGTATGAGCAGTGAACCTCGTGTTTTTTCATCTGTAAAAAGGAAATGTGAGTGAGAGCAAGGCACAGTCACAGCAGCCCAGGGGTCCAGTAGTAGCGTGGAGCCCCTGCAAAGAGTCCATACCAGGATTTTGTTTGTTTTTGTTTTCTGAAGTGGGGTCTTACTACATTACTTAACCTGGTCTGGAAGTCGTGGGCTCAAGTCATCCTCCTGTTTCAGCCTCCTGAGCAGCTGAGATGGCAGACGTGTGCCACCAAACTGGATCTAGGCAAGTAAAAAGCTACTGGATCTGTGTATCAAATTAGTGTTTCTGTACACCAGAAATAAATGAATGAACCTTCAGGTTGGTATGGTGATTGGTACCTTCATGCACTTGAGATGACTAAGGCAGAAGGACCACAAATTCAGGGCCAGTCTGAATTACATAGTAATATCCTATCTAAAAAAAAAAATTACAGTATTCAAAAGAATAAAATACCAGGGGCTAGGGAAGTGACCCAGAATGCTTGTCTAGCATATGCAAGTGTGTGTGTGTGTTTGATATACTACCACTAGGGGAAATTCGGATACCTAAGAATGAATTTAACCAGGGAAGTTTTCCTTGTACACTAATTAAATTCATACTTAATTAGCCAGGCATGATTGTGCACCTGTAGCTACTTGGGAGGCTGAGGCAGGAGGATTTGAGGTCAAAAGTTTCAGGTCAGTCTGGGCAACAAAATGAAATGACTCAAGTCCATGAATTAGGAGACTGGCTATAATATGGTTAGTTCAGTGACCTACGGGTCCAGTGCAAATCCAATCAAAATTCAAGAGGTCTTTTCTGCAGAAATGGAAAAGCTGATCCTCAACTTCATAAGGAACTAGAAAGGTTCCCAAAGAGACAAAATTGTATTTTTAAAACATATTTTTCTGTCTGCCTGCCTGCCTGCCTATCCATCTGTATCTACGAAAGAGACAGGTTGAAAAAGAGAAAGAAAAAATGCACGTCATGGAACATGGATGGAGAAAATGACAGAGAAGGTAAATACATGTGCATCACAGCACAGGGGTGGAGGTCAGAGTCCATCTTGTAGAAATCAGTTCTTTTCTTCCACCATGTGAACTTCTGGGTATCACTCAGAGTGCCAGAGCTGAGAGCAGGCACCTTACCCACTGAGCTGCTTTGCTGGCCCCCTAAAGTGAATCTTATTTAAAAAAAAAAATTACAACCCTCCAAGAACCAACATTTATCGACAACAATCTGCTTTGATATCCTGTTCACACCTGACTTTGATCCTAGAACCCACACGATGGAAGGAGAACCAAGTCCTGCAAACTACTCTCTGACCACGTGTATTGTGACACGGCATCTGTGTGCACATGAGTGCACACACACAACATAAACTTTAAAAGGATTGTTAAATCCCCACCCGTTCAAACAGACAAAGAATGCTGAAAAAATTTTTTTAAGTATAGAAAATCATTAATACGATTTTTTTTTTTTGAGAAATTGAGTCAAAAATGATGGCTCAGTGAGTGTCTACTTGCAAACCTGACAACCTGAGTTCTATTTCCAAAGCCCGTATGATGAAAAGACAGATTTGGCTTCTGAAAACTATCCTCTGAGCTCCTCCGTGCACCCTGGCACACACCAGTGACTGCTCTTTCCCCCTCTCACATCTTCTCTTTCAAAGAGACTATAAAATGGAAGCATACTCAAAATACCTGAAAGGTACAATCGAAACAGAAAAAGAAATGGCATCAATAAACTGGATCCAATTAGAGAGTATCAGAACATGCTTACACACATCTCCCCTATCATCAGTGCTGGAATATCTTATTGGGTACCTAAATATTGAGTAAAGGTTGACCTCAAATTAGTGATCTTGTCAAAACAAAAAAAAAATTTAGGAAGAAATAGTCTTTTTTTTTTGAGACAGGGTTTGTTATGTAGCCCAAGCTGGTCTCAAACTTGCAATCCTCCTGCCGCAGGCTCCTAAGGGCTGGACTACAGGCATATATTACTATGTCCAGCTAAGGAATACATTAATATAAAAATTATGCTGTGTAGTGATAGTGAAAGGGGTCAAAGTTTTCCACTGTTCAGAAGAATGAAATATCAATCAAATAAAAATTTAAAAAAACAGGTATTTATAATATTTTTTGAAAAAAATTTTTGCATATGTGTATGTATATGTGCGTATATCAGAGGGTACTGGTGTCCCTGCTAATGACCAAGGGTGACTTGGGGAGCCATCCTGGATTGCTTCTACCTCCTTTTTGCTTCACTCTGGGATTTCCCAGGCTCCATCCAGCAGGGCGGGAAGTGTAGGCTGCCCACCATTTCTGTGGGACCAACGATCCAAATTCAGGTCTGCTGCAAGGCAGTCCTAAAACCTGAGCCGAGCCATCTCTCCAGTCCCAAGTATTTATAATATTCTTAAAGAGAAGTAATTCATCCATTCTTGCAATCACAGCACTCAGGCATCAGCAACAAGCAGATCTCTGTGATTCAAGGTCAACTTGGTACACATAGTGAGTTCCATTATCACGGCAAAGAATTTAAAGGCGGCATCTTAGGATGCCGAGGGAACAAACCAGAGAGTTGCAGTGTGGGCTGGATAAGCTTCCTTTGCATGGAGATGCGTGAGGCGCTGCCAGTCAAGGAGGACAGAAGACTGTGTTATTTTATTCTTGCTGTTGTTTTCCTGAGAGCACACTAGAGGCTGAACCCAGGGCTTCTTGCATTCTAGGCAAGCACACTGCAATGGGGCTACCTTCCCAACCCTGGAAGGAGGATTCAGAAAGAAAATCTGGTAGAGGCACTACCAAAAATGAAAGCTTCGATTAGGAATAGATGGAGTAGAACAGAGTCTGTGGGAAGACAATGGTACAAACTGAAGCTCAATTTTTGTGCTGGGAGCCGAGGAAGAAGAGTTTGAAGCCCGTGTGGATGCCACGGCAAGTCCCAAGCTAGTCTGGCTACTTATCAAGACCATATCTCAAATCAAAACAGATGAAGTCACAAAAGCTCTCTCAGTTCTGGACTGGGTCTGCTGGGAGATGTGGTAGACAGTGATTTTTTTGAACAACAGTTGTAAGTACCATGGTACTGTTCTGTCTTACCAATGAATACCTTACGGTGCGCCTTTCAACATGAAGCATATTTATTATAAGGTTACAGTGTCTACTTACCGTATCAAGTATTTCTTTGGTATGAGCTGCTGACAGGCAAAACCTGGCTCTAGACTCAATAATTGGAGTGGCAGGAAATCCCACCACGACTACACCAACATTCCGCTTCAGCATCTCCCGTCCAAAGGCGCTGCAAAAGGGAAGTTGAGGAAAAGAAGCCAAGCAATGTAATAGAGCATTAGGCACAGGTTTGCTATCCTGAATGATTCAAACACAGTATTGAAGGCCTTGAAGACTTCTCAAAGGAGTTTTCCCTGACTTTTACAGTTAACTGAGAGTTCACAAAAACTCTTTTATTATTCAATTTTATGGTGGTCTTTCTTCACAAAGATGAAAGAACATTACTAGAAAGACCAATTCTGAAAGGGAGATTTCTTTTGTTTGTTTGGAGAGAAAATTTGTAATATAGCCTTCAAGAGTGTCCTGAAATGTAACAGTTATTCCAGAAGCTTCAAAATTAATCTACTTGGTCCTCAAAACAAAAAGATCTGCAGTGTAAAAGGACCCGTGAGACTCTGGAGACAGGGCTGCTATGACCCGGCGTCTTTCTGCGGGCAGAATGGCCACCAGAACTGACCTTGCAGACTAAGCATTTCCTTGACAGACTTGGGATGTAAAGCCGCTCTTTAAGGCTCTGGCACCCTGGCCTCAGCTAAGGTTTATCCAGACTCTGCAATTCTTGTTTAGCAACCATTTTGCCTTGCTGTCTGTAACCTTACTCTACAGCTGAATCCTGACTAAACAGCAAATTCTTTCATTTGATTTTGTTAACCAAGTTACACTGCTTTGTATCTTCCTATCAACCTACCTTGTTTCCTTTTTACTTTTCCCTTAATTTGTTTACATTTTTTGGGAATAAAAATCTGAAAATGTGTGAATGTCAGTCTTCTCTGCCTTTTCATTTTCCAGTCCCAGTGCATTCTCCTGGGCACACTACAGCGCACACCCCGCCCCCTCCACCCCCCGCCTGCCCCCCATGCACACATGCTGAATAAGTCAAGTAGATAAACAAGTAAATACAATTGTAAAAACAAAAGCTCTGTCTTGTATTTCAGATGCCTTAGGTATAATGGCAGGCCAGGCTGTGACCTTGTGTGGCACATACCCGATTTTGGCTGGCATGTAGAGCATCAAAGGCACCACCGGGGAATCTTCATTCCCATAGATAATGAACCCCATTTCCTTCAGTCGTCTCCTGAAATACCTTGTGTTCTCAGCTAACTGGTGCACACACTCTTTGCCTAGAAAATTGTGGGGTGAGAAAAAAAATAATAGTAAGACAATAATACTAGTACTATATAATCAGCTGTTGATTATTTTTGTTCTTTTTGTTTGGCTCTTCAGACAAGGTCTTAGCTTAAGTGCTAAGATTACAGGTCACCACACTGTCATGGTTTGAAATGTGAGTGGCCCCCACAAGTTCCTGTGTCTGAATCTTTAGTTGTTTGGGAAAGTCACGGCACCCTCAGGATGTGGAGCTGTATGGAGGAGGCAGTCACAGGAGGTGGGCTTGGAGGCTGGTGAGCCCCGCCCTGCTTGAGTGAGTTTGCTGTTGAGCTTGCAGCCGCGGCTTTTGGTCTCCATGAAAGACATGATTGAGACCACCTCCAGCTTCTGCCGTGAAAGACTATCTCTCTCCTCTGGAACCAAAGCTAAATAAATCTCCCTTTTCTCCTTTAAATTGCTTGACTTAGAATGCTGTCTCATAGCAACAGGGAAGAGCAGCTGATACAAACCCACAGTTTACATGTCTTGCTTCTTTTATTCCAACACAAAATATTTGTACACAGTAAACTATATGGACTACAAATATTTGCATTCTGTCACTAACAGCATACTTTTTTCTGTTGTTTTTCTCTGGTGCTGGGGATGAAACCCAAGGCTTTGCACATACCAAGTAAACACTCTACTACTGACCCACACCCTCAGCTGGACAATATTTATGGTTATATATAAAATAAAGTTTCATGACTAAGGAGGGTTGGGAATGTCTAACAGCTCAGTAGTACACAAGTTATCTAGCATGTGCAAAGTCCTTGACTGACATCACTACACAAAATTTTTAAAAGGAAAAAATGACTACCTATGCAACCTTAGCATTCACCCAGATTTTATCACTATCACTGTGTATCTGACAAGTCAAAAGATTCTCACAAAGACAGTGACTTGCCTAGGGCCAAGTAGGAAGAGCCACTGCCAGGCAAAGATCTGGGTCTCTCAATATCAATACTCACTCCAACAAACCATGCTGCAAATAATTTCATACAGAAGACTAGAAACAAAGCTGTTTAAACCTCAAAATCATTTTAGACTAGTCTTCCTTAAAATTTTTATCAGACAGCAATAGCCTACTGGGACAATATAAAATCCTATTTTTAATTGTTTTATCCTCTCTAAAATACAAATAGATTAAAATATACATTTCAACTATTGTAACTTACTAAATTTGGCTAAAGGTGACATTATGTGATGACCATATGATATGATGAAATGACCAAACAAGTCAACAAATTTAAACGATTAAATTTGCAAAGTGCTCAGAACAATTTTATGATTTTCTCTGTCAGAAAGACTGACAAGGGAGCTGGCAAGATGGGTCAGCAAGTAAAGGTATCTGCACGTGAACCTGGAGACCCGAGCTCAATTCCTGGAGTCCAAATGGTGGAAGAGTGGATTTCCCAAAGCTGTCCCATAGTCTACAATAGGAGCCAAAGAACACAACACACACACCACCTCCCCTTTCCCTCCTACCCAGCCTCACTCGTCTTCTCTCTTAAAAAAAAAAAAAAAAAAAAGTGGGCTGGACAGGTGGCTCAGGGATTAAGATTCTGCCTCAAAAACAGAAGGTCCTGAGTTCAGTCCCATGTAAAAATGCTAGGTGGAAACGTTGGCAGCCTACTCTTCTGGCCCTAGTGGGCTGAGTCTGAGACTTTTTTTATTTTTTATTTTTTTTGCTTTTCTCTAGGATCGTAGAAAAGCAAAATAAATAAATAAATAAATAAATAAATAAATAAATAAATAAATAAATAAATAAATAAATAAAGAGGTAAAAGCAATTTAGATGATTTCTGAAGTAACCCTTGGTCCACAACAGGGACATACAGTGCCCTCTGAAACACACACACACACACACACACACAGTTTTTAAAAAAGTATAAAAAAGTTTACATGAGTAATTAAAAAAAAGAATTTAAACATGACACAGTTCATAAATTAATCAACCAATCAGGTACACATACACTAACAAGAGTTCTTGAATCAGAACATTGACTTCTCCATTATTCACGGAAAACTATTCTCTAGGTAAGCTGGTCACACATAACCCTAAATTAATATACCCTTTTTATATATATGATTTAAGTTGATCAGACAAAATACTCAACTTCGGTTAGATTGGTCTATTATCATGAACATCATGGAGCAACACTTGTTACAGCGAGCATCTTGCAGAGTAAAAGCTGACATTGAAGTGGATGTTTTAGTATTTTGAGACATGAATTAAGCACCCTGATTTCTTCCAAGAATTAGTAATACATAAGCATCATTTTCTATCTGCTAGTTTTTAAATCATGTATTCCAGCTGAGGATGATCATGAACTTCTGATTTTTCTGCCTCCACTACCCTAGTTATGTGCTGCCATGTCTGGTTTTATGCAGTGCGAGGGGCTGAACCAGGGCTCTGTGCATGGGAGGCCAGCACTCTACGAGTGCAGCTGTGTCCAGCCTCTTCTTGCACCTATAGAAGACGCTCCGCTACTAGTCATGCTGACTACTGGGGACAGCACTTGCCTCCTGTTGCAAACAGCACAAAGCTGGACACGGCACACAACATGATCACTGTCTGACCCTGGACCACAGGCAGAGCAGGACATGCTTGCCTGAGAGAAGTTAAGTTTTCTAGTTATGGAACACAGAAAGCAGATCCAGTCTTGTCAACTGAGATCAGAACTAGGGAGGCCAAGGGGTCTGGAGGATATTCTGGAATCTGCAAAGCATTCTCTTGAGTTCTGGAAGAGTACTGATTTGTATGACATGAGAATAAACTATAAGAGACTGTAAGACAGTCACTGTAAGACAGCAGACCCAATATTTGCTGACATTCATAAAGAGCTCAGGCTAGATTCACTTTCCTACCAACACTAAATTATTCCTAGAACAGAAAAATCCACCCTAACAAACTTCAAAAAAAGAACCCAGTGATATCAAGAAAAAATTCAAAATGAATATAACAAAATATAATACCAAACTGTAAAATTTATGGTTGCTCAAGAAAATTGCAGTTCATTAAAAAATAGTAAAAAGATCAGGATGACAAACGTATTAGTAAAGATAATAAAATGTTCTTATAAGTATGCTGTATATATTAAAAAAAAAAGGTAGAGGTTTGGAGTATGAGGTAGGAGGCTATCAATCTCCAAGTCTGGAGCTACACACTGAGATTTTGTTTAGAAGGGTGTGAAGTCTGTGGGGGGAGGGCATAGTAAAAAGAGAAAATATGAAAAGAAAGAAACAGGGTCAGCAAGATAGCTCAATGTGTAAGGGTGATGGTTGCAAGCCTGATGACCCAAGTTATTCCTGAGACCCACATGGTAGGTAGAGAACTTGTTCCTACAAGTTGTCATCTGATTGCCCTTCCCCCAAACACATGCAGGATCAATAATTGTAAAAACTAATTTTAAAATTAAAAATGTGAAAACCCTGATGAATTTCAAAAGCATATTAAATAAACAAACCACACACAAAAGACTTCATACTGCATGAGCCAGTATCAAATTCTAGAAGATATTATTGTAGTGACAGAGAACAGATTAATAATCAGTAGGAAGTGGGAAGGGCACAGATTATAGCATAACTGTAATCACGACTGTGTTTGTCCAAACTTGTGGAAGTAGATAATTAAAGTTGGTAAATTTTATTATATATAAATAATACCTCATTAAAGCTGGCTTTAAAAATCTAGCAACACACGTTAATTTTGTACTGTACCTAACACCACCTTTATTCATTTTTTAGCTATTAGTCTTCTAGTCCTCATACTATAAATCCACCAACTATGTGTTATGATTTGAATATGAAATATCCTCATAGGCATATACTGAAATTGAATACTTGGTCCCCAGCTGATTCTCTCTCTCTCTCTCTCTCTTCTTTCCCATCCATCCATCCATCTAGAGGGAAGAACATGGAGACATGCATGTCATGGAACACAGGTGCAAGTTAGAGGACAGGTTTTAGAAGTTAGTTTTCTTCTTCCTTCCACTATGTGGGCTTCCAAGGATTGCACTCAGGTCTACAAACAGGTAGATAGGTATCTTACCGGTTGAGCTATCTCACCATCCCCTGCATCTGGCTTTTTATGTGTGTTCCAGAGATCAAACTCAAGTCATTGGGTTTGTTGGTAAGCTGAGCCATCTCTCTGGCCCTAAGCTAAGGGGTGTGTGTGTGTGCACGCACACGCATGCGTCTGCGTGTGTTTTGTATGTATCTCACTATGTCCAGGCTGGCCTCCTGAGTGTCGAGACAGGTTCATGCCACCATGTTTGATTTCTAAATAAGGTTTTAACAGAAAGGGGAAATTCAGTGAAACTATTTACTATCATCTATTCCCTGACAAGAATTTCAGAAGAAAATATAAGTAACATTCATACACCTGAAAATACTGAGAACAGATACGTGTAAGTCTCACTGATGCTGAGTAGCGATCCATGTAAGTATAGACCAAATTGCTTATTCACTAGCATGGTAATGGACAGGAGGAATAAACATGATACTTTTGTTTTGAAAAAGTATCTGGATTAAGTAAATAGGAAAGCTTAGAAGCTTAGCACACTAAAATGATAGAAAACCAAACTAACTTTTAAAATGTGTGTGTGTGTGTGTGTGTGTGTGTGTCGGAGGGCACTGTGTGCCCTTGTAGAAGACCAAGGGTGACTATGGAAATCATCCTGGATTGCTTCTACCTTTTTTGCTTTGCTTTGGGATTTCCCAAACTCCATCTTCTAGGGCCAGGAGTGTAGGCTGCCACCTGACAGGAGATTCAAACTCAAACTCTTCTGTATGTAAGGCAGAGTCTCCACTGAGTCATTTCTCTTGCCCACAAACTAATTTTTTTTGAGGAATAAAAGGATTTTATTCCTACTTATGATTCTCTATCATAGCTCATAGTCCAGCTTGGCAGGAGAACTTATACCAATAATACCAAAAGCTGAGGGAACTGGCCATACCATATCCAGGAATTGCTGAGAAAGGGGCAAGCCTCACTTAGACTTCAAGTCTGCAAAAACACACTAAAGTATATCAACTACTGAACCAACTCTCTCCACCTTGTCTGCCTGCCCAGGAAATGGCCCTGGGCTGGGTCTTCCCTCATAAACTAAGAAATCTCCTGCAGGCTGGCTTAGAGCTTAAAAGGTGTTTACCTAGGGCTGTAGAGATGGGGGGGGTATTTCTGTCTTGCAAGCAGAAGGTTCTGAATTTGGATCCTAGGGGGAAATGGTGGAGCCTGGGAAATCCCAGAATGAAGCAAGGAGGAGATAAAAGAAATCCAGGATGATTCCCGAAGTCATCCTTGGTCCTCCACAGGGACAAACAATATCCTCTGACACTTGACTGACACACACACACACACACACACACACACACACACACACACACACACACACACACACACACACACACACACGGTGTTTATTTTTACCTCTGAAAGAACACAGACATTAGAGGTCTGAATACTTTCTACTTCTCAAATATAAACCTTTATTTTTTCCCCTTCTTTTTGTATGTTTTCTCTTTGTGTGCATGTCTGTGTGTATCAGAGTGCACTGTGTGTCCCTGTGGAGGACCAAAGGTGAATTCAGGAATCATCCTGGATTGCATTTACCTCCTGGATTGCATTTACCTCTTTTTTGATTTGCTTTGAGATTTCCCAGGCTCCATGCACCAGGGCCAGAAGTGCGGGCTCTTGCTAAGTTTCTGCCTGATGTTTTTATGTGGGACCTGGGATCTGAACTTAGGACCTTCTGCTTGTGAGGCACAATCTTAATCCTTGAGCCATTTCTTCAGTCCCCCATAAAAACATCATGGAGAAAAATCTTATACTGTTTTTTACTTTACTTTACATGCAGTCTGTTGACTTCATGACTTTTAAAATAAATAAAGCCATCTTCAGACCCTCTATCTAAATAATTGACATCTTGGCATGAGAGAGGGAAAAGTAAACGAGTGCAGTTAGTTTCTCAGAAAATATAATAAAATACTTGTTTTAGTCGTCAACTTCTTTCCAATAAAATTTATGTTTGAGTAAGAACACTAAGCTAGGAAGACAGCTCAGCGAGTAAAAGCTCTTGCCACACAGGTGTGAGAAATGTGAATCTCCAGAACTATGGAGATAAACTCTGGATGCTCATGGCCAGTGAGCCCAGGATCATGGTTTGAAATGTGTGAATCTTTTAGTTGTTTGGGAAGATCATGGTACCTTTATGAAGTGGAGACTTGTTGGAGGAAGGCAGTCACAGGGGGTGGGCCTTGAGGATGATTAGCCCTACCCCACTTCCAGGAGAGGTCTGATCTTGCAGTTGGCAGTTTTGCAGCTCTCAGCCCCCGTGAGGGATGTGGCTTAGGCTGTCTCCAGCTTCTGCCAGACAGCCATGTCTTTCCTACTGAAAAAGACTGCATCTCCCTTCTGGAACCACGAGTTGAATAAATCTCCCTTTTCTCCCTCAAAATGTTTGACTTTGAGTAGTGTCCTACACTAGAGCGAGCCTATCAGAGGGGGCAGGCCTTGAGGTTGGTCAGTCCTGCCCTGCTTCACCATGATGGGCATGACTTAGGCTGTCTCCAGCTTCTGCCAGCTAGCTGAATAAATCTCCCTTTCTCCCCTTAAGCTGTTTGAGCTGCAGTGGTGTCTTTCAGCAGCAGAGAAGTGTAACCAGCCACTATACCTGGTCAACACAGGAAAAACAAGAGACCCCAGCTCAAGAGAAACCACACTCGGGACTGTCTTCCAACCTCCACAGGCCTGTTGTGGCACCGTGTGGCCTCAGTCACATGCATGCATGCATGCACACACGCACACAGCAAGTATGAAGCACAGCAGGTTGCTAGATTCCATTCTTTTAAGAACTCAAGCTGAAGCCCCCACAGCAGGACCCAGCCTTCCTCCTCTCACTCACCACCTGCAGCCTGTGGAAGCCTGCTCGCAGCAGGACTTCTAAAAGACACGTTCAGTAGGCTGTGGTGCAAGGCCATTTTTCTGCTGGCTATAACCAGGTCTTCAGAACCAAAGGGAGCACACGGGTCTTCTTAAAATTGAAGGTGTTTACACCAGAGATGAAACTGAATTCCACTTGGGCAGGAGATATGCTTGTGTATGAAGTAAAAAACAGGCCACTCCTGAGGCAAACGAAACAAAACCAGAGACATTTGGAGAAAGGTAACCAGGGCCCTTGGAAACAGTGGCCTGGTTTGTACCAAAGCAACCTTCCTGCGAAGGCCACTGGACATAGAAGCCACAGAATGCTCTGCCCCTGAGCAGTTAAACTAATGGAAAGTAAATAAAAGGGAAGAAGAAATTAAAAGGAAAAAACAACCTAGAAATTAAAATGCATTCAGGGTAGAGAGTGAAGAACAGCACAACTACCTAGTGATCACCACTTGAACTAACGATCATAAATCACTTTTATGAAATAGATGAGATGTAGAGAACCCTAGGGATTAAACCTACATACTAGGTAAGCTCTCTATCACTGAGCTACAATCTCAGCCCCAGAGAACATCTTTATTAGCCACTTTCAAATGTATCTTGAAGTTATGTCATCTGTATAGCAAAACCATTTGAAATAATTCCAATAATTTCCAATAATTTCAAAAAATCAAGTCTTAATCTGAATTTCTCAGGATTTTCAGTCATGCAATCTTAAGTTGGAAAGAACTGTATTAGTGCTTAGATAACTTCTAGATGGATCATTATGTAGAACAGATCATTACAAACAAAACCTCTGTGCAAAGCCAGGCCATGAACACAAAACCACTACTGAAAAAGTTAAACTTTGAAGAAGTTGTCTGGTATTCACCTGCTTTATGCAACCTACTCCACAACCAACAGCATGTGCTTCAGTCTGCAGCTTCCAAGGTATTAACAGAATTCTTTCAAAATAAAGAACACAAATGCAAACTATTTTCAGTCAGAGTTGATCCTTAACTCACATTAAACACTCCTTTACACAGCTCCTAATCACCTTAGATTTCCTGGATATGTTGCTATAATCTGCCTTCCTGAGGGGGGGAAATTACTGCTACTCAATTTCATGCCTTCCAATTAATTACAGGGGACTGAAGAATATGAAACTGAAGAAACACTCCCAATTTCTTTGAGAATATTAACTCAAAAAAGGGAGAGACGGATTATACAGACTGGGTTTACAGATGCTCCAAAAATGGTGTCATTAACTAAGAACTAGCACAAAAAGTGGGATAACACATGGATGGAAACACAGCACACATGCCAAAAAGTAAATAAAATAAATAGCTCAAATCAGGAAACAACCCAAATGTACATCAACAGAAAGGACAAACTATAAGTATACCCAGCAATGAAGAATTATCATGCCACCTGTAGACATGAATCTCAATGACATAATGATTCAGAGACTTTATGATTCCAAGAAGTTCAAGAGTGGACGAAACAGCCAGGCTTAGTAGTGCACCAGGCCTAGTGGGGCACGTCTGTAATCACAGGGCTTGGAGGCAGAGGCAGAGGGTAGCAAGTTCAAGGTCAGCCTGGGCGGAAGGAAGGAAGGGAGGGAGGGAGGGAGGGAGGGAGGAAGGAAGGAAAAAAACAAAAACCAAAACCAAAAAACTAACCCAGAAGAGAAGTTAAAGTAGTGGATGTTTCTAACCAAAGAAAGGAAAGACGTCTGTGACATGAGCAGAATGGACCCTGTGGTCAGGTGGCAGGACGCAGTGATGGGGCCTCAGGTCTATGTACTTCAATACCACAATGAAAATTAAAATGGATATTTGAACTCCTGAAAAATCACGTTAGGTTAACCAAGACAATACCTGGAACTGAGGTTTTCATCTCTCAACCCAAAATCTTAAGTATAACCCACCATTATGTAGTCATCAGCCTTTAATAAAACAAAAACAAAACAAAACAAAACACCCTCAAAATCAACAAAGCAGAACTGAGTACTACAGGGGTGAGCTCAGATACTCCTCTTCAGCCTTTGTTCCTGAAGACAAACATGAAAACAAGTCTTCAGTTTTCAGTTCTGGGAGTTCCAAGAATGTGTAAGACAGGGAAGTGTTATGAAAATAGCACTTCAGACTTAAAGCCCTTGTCCTAAGGCAGGAAATGAAACATAAAAGGACTGGCCCTTCCTTTCTTTCTCCTTTAAAACCATCCAGTGAATGATAGATCAGACAATGCTTCCAAAAAATATTTATTTTTTAATCCTTGCATTCCCATAACAGACATCTTTCCTGGAGAGTATAGTTGCTAGTTTTTGTTGTTGTTGTTGTTTTTGTTTTTCTATATACTCTGCCAAGAGGAAAAAGCTGATGGTGACTTAATGCAAACCTGGTTCAGACGGCCCTTTAGGAAAGCAATGGGACAATGTAACTGAAATTAAAATGAGTGAGACAGAGTAGTACAACATTCAGTAAGGAAAAAGTTAAATGCTGCAATGTTCACTGAAAGGGCCCATTGGGAATTTCAAATGTTTAAACCCTGGGGGAACTTAATATCTGAGTATAATGAAAGTTCTCCTGAAAGAGTTTTTATGGAAGAGACTGAAATCTTAACTTCTTCTACACATCAAAACACGGCAATGCTGGGAATGTCACTTTCTTAGGGATAACTGAACTGGTGTGTTTAACCGGCACAGTGAGGGGAAGCTGCGCAGGGTGGGCAATGGACTAGCAGGAAGGCCTTGCGTTGGGCGGCTTCTGGCACAAGACATCCCTCAATATGCAAACAGACCCTTTAATAGTGAGAAGGGCAAGGATTCTTGACTTTGTTAATGCAGGAAATCGATTTCTTAAAAAAACAAAAACTTTTACTCTTCCAAGAAAAAGGAAGAGGATTGGATAAGCAAATATTTAGATTTGATATCAAAAGTAACAATCAAACAACAAAAATTCAAAGTTTCTGGGATTTTCTAGTACCCAGAGAAAACCAACTGAATTCTGAACCCCATTAGAATTGCAACCTTTCCTTTTATAAACAAAATGCATATCTATAAAAGTCTCAATAAAACGTCAATCCAATAACAAATTAAGAAAAAAGGTTCAAGCTGGGCATGGTGGTGTATGTATGTGAAGGACAGCGAGTTCTAGATCAGGCTAAGCTACCAAATAGCAAGAACCAGGCTTAAAGAAAGTGCTCGTTTTTGAACAAGAGAACTTTATATTGCTGAGGTCACTGAGGGAGGGTCAACAGAAACCATATACAGACACACGATGCTTAGAGATTTCTCAAGACCTGAGGCCCCAAGGAGGCTGGAGCGCAGGGATGGTAAGGGGAGGACACTGTTAGCGACTCACATCCGTAAACCAATCCTCCCAGGAATGAGGTGGCAGAGGTTACAGGAACATCACATTCACAACTTCCAAAGAAGTTCAAATTGGAATTTCTGAAGTCTTGAGTAGGTTTAATTTTTAAGATATAAGATAATTTTCAGGGCCAAAGAGATGGCTTAGCAGGTAAAAGCACTATTTGTTGCACAAATCTGGAGACCCGAATTCTATCCCCAGAAGTCTATACAGTGGAAAGAGAAATGACTTCTGGAAATTGTCCTGACTTCAACATACATACCATGGTATGTGATGTTTCTCTTTCTCTCTTTCTGCTCCCACCTCAAGCAAATAAAACATCTTTTTTGAAAAATTTATTCACGTATGTATGTATGTGTACACATATCAGAGGCCCAGTGTGTGCCCAGGGAGGCCCCAAGGGTGATTTCAAGTATCATTCTGGGTTGTTGTACCTCTTCTTGGCTTTTGTTATGGTATTTCCCAGGCTCTGCCTTCCACTGCCATTTCTGCCTGGCATTTTTACATGGGATCTAGAATCTGAATGCAAGTCCTTCCGCTTATGAGTGAGTCTTAACCCCTGAGCCTTCTCTCCAATCCAAGTAAACAAAATATTAATAATATTGTTCTTATTTATGTATTCATTTATGTATGCATTTATTTGTGTGTTTTTGTTTATTTAGCGTGTGTGTTTATGTGTGTGTATCAAAGGGCACTGTGTGCCCCTGTGGAGGACCAAGGGTGACTTCAGGAACGATCCTGGATTGCTTCAACCTCCTTCTTGCTACCTCCCACCAGGGTCAGAAGTACAGGCCACTGCCATTTCCACCTGCTTTTTTTACGTGGGACCTGGAATACACACTCTTGCAAGACTGTCTTAACCCCTGAGCCATCTCTCCAGCTTCCTGCCCCCTTCTTTATAAAAAAGAAATCTTGCACATAAAACCTACTATAAAAGCGTTCATTCCTTTCAGTACGTACTAACTAGATGACACAGAAGACACAAAGGTAGTACCAGAGTTGCTGTATCAAGAAAACAAAATCTCACCAGGAAGGCCACTCAGAAAATGGAGAAGATATGCATGGCAGGGAGGTAGGCATCATTCAGCAAACATCAGGGAACTTACTGTGTGCCAGACGCAGTTCTAGGTCTTCAGTACATTGCAGTGAGTCGAACAGAGCAAGTGTCCAGCTAGCATTGGGTTTATTTCCTTAACTAACAACATAAAAACCTCACTGAAATAGTGTTTAAGAAGACCAATTTGCCAAGTGCTGTTCTTATGAAGAACCCAGTCCAGCAGCAAAAATCATACCTAGCAGTTGCAAGATCTGCTAGAAGTCAGCAGAGCTGTGATAAGAGTGACAGTGCGGCAGGACAGAGGAGGTCAACCGGAGCCACATTGCCTGGCACAAGAAATCCCTGAGAGGATGTGACTTCTTAGCAGGGCCACACAGGGAGCTGTGTGTAGTGTAAACTCAAAGATGTCCAAAGAGATAACAGGAAAAAAGGCCTGGTTAGAACTCAAGTGATGCCAAATAGCAAAATATGGACTGAGCTAAACTTACAAGGCAGACCAAGAGCTACCAATCTTTAGAGATTCTGAAAAAACAGCAAACAAAACTTCTGGCCGGGCTCAGAGTCTCTACCATGAGCTCACAGTGGTTACAAATGTAGCACTACTAGTAAACATTCCTACAATTTTCTGCAGATTAGATGAAAAACATACACAGCAGTACATAGTTTTATAAAAATGTATTAGCTTGTTATTTTCTAGCGACATTAATATGGTTTTAATATTAAAACATCCTATAGACAGCCAGACATGGTCTTATACATCTCTCATCTGAGCATTCAGAAGGCTGAGCAACATGATTGGGAGACTACACTGTAAGACCCTGTCTCAAAAAAAGATAGAACCAAAGCCAAAGCAAAACAAAAAACAGTAAGGACACAAAAAAATCACAAAGACACCAAGAAGCACTGAGAACAATGAAGGACACAAATAAAAACCAGTAAATGCATGCTTCTACTTGGAATTTGATTAATCTGCTCTTGTTTGTAAATTCCTATACTTTTCTCATGCCTTTCACATGTGGTCCTGTACTACCAAAAGAATACATACCCTTTAAACAAACAAGCAAGCAAGCAAGCTCCTGTCCCACCAGTGCATAATACACATTCAAGGTGAAATAGTCTCAGAAACAAGAACTCTACTATGTATTCAATCTCCTTTAAATTACAAATTACCTATGTCCAACTACATTATAGCAATCTAGTATACATTAAGGAAATAACAATACAGACTATTGGTAAATACCTAATAAACAAAAGCATTCTGAAACGTGACACAAATTCAAATCCTGGCTCCACTACTTCCTAACTACATGGCTGTGGGTAAATGTTTCTTAGTTTCTTCATTTGTAAGAGGGAGAATGATGCTTCATGATTGCTCTGAGAACTTAATGAAAAGCATTTAGAACAGTGCTGGTTAACAACGGTCACTATTATTACCTTCCTCCTGTCTCTTTACAGTTATGCCATTTGTGCCTGTACACAGCACTGCACACTCTGGACTCTCAGACTAAATGAAGAGCATCAGGCTTGTCCTTGTGGCTTGTGGTTCTCTCCTTTGTGACTAGCACACTATTATTTTAATGCACAAAGACAAAGCCAAATTTAAATATTTACTCATTCATTATTTTACTCAACTGAAACTTTGATTCAATATTTATAAACAACTTTATATATTTTATCCTCAATCTTGCTGTCTTTCCAAAGCTGGCTGTTGCCAGTTTCCTTTATCTTCAAACTCTGCTATCATTTCGCCTGTACTTATCATCCAGGTGAAGCAATTACTTGTGAAATGTGAATATTCAGGGCAGCAAGCAGATGCCCTGCTTTTCTGAAAACTTCCAATTACCATAACATGGATGGAACCTATTATGTGGAACAGGCACAGAAAGATATGTGCACTAAGGTTACCTTAAAACTTGAACTCAATGAAGGGAAATGCACGTATCAGTAGGGTGTCCTGAACAGAGGTAACTTGATATACCATAGAGGGCTGAGTCCTCACAGGAGTAGACAAGCCAGAGTGAACCCTGAGGTCCACTGAGACATGCAGGCAAAAGGGTGGGAGAGAGTAAGAGGGAATAGTGAAGGGAAGGGAGGGGATAGTAGGGAGGAGGGAGGGAGGGAAGCTGGAATGAATACTCAATATATTTGTAAAAGTAGAAAAAATTAATTAAAAAAGGAAAAAATAGAAAAAAAAACCTTGAACTCAAGACTAGGGAGCTGGATTAGAGACTAAAGTGTGTGCGATGCAAGCAAAAGCACTGCAATTTGGATCCTGGGATTCCACATGAAAAATGCCAGCTGGGTGTGGTCCTTTGCTTGCAACTCCCAACAAGATGGTGGAGCATGAGAACCCCCGAAGTTGGTTACTCTCACTAGTCTGGCTTTTCTTAGAGACTTAACCTTAAAAGAGGAAGACGGAAGAACAATTTAGTACAATGTTCAATTATACTACTCACGGTTTCTACATGTGCATGCATACACATACACACACTGGCAACCCACTCCCAATGGGTGAATGAAAACCTGAATTCTGATCACCCTTGTAAAAATGCAGACATTGCAGTGCACACCTGCAATCTCAGCACTGGAAGACAGACAGGAGGACTCATGGATCTTGTTGGTCAACTAGTCTAGCTCAACAATGAGCTCCAGGTTCAATCACAGCTTGTTTGAAAAAAATAATCTAAAGAATGACTCTCAAAACCTAATTGAGTAATTTCCGCGTATCTCATGAATCTCCTTAAGTACTAGAGTTGACCTCCATGCCCTTAAAAACACAGTGATAATATTAACAAAGTTAAAACTTAAATGAAATGCTATTCCACAATCTTTTTCTCCTGCATTAAGATGATATTTTAGCTGTGAGTTGGGTACAACAGAGCTGGACGTCTCACGGTGGAACTTTCTAAGTTATCACTGCATACATTGTTACAAGTACCCCCCACAGGATACAGGGTGAAAGCAACATCAGATTCTACAAGGAGACATTTCACCTTTATAGGCATCCTGCAATGATACAAACAGAAGTTCACATCACTACACCTAAAACTATCTTAAAGCACCACAATGACTGGAAAAGGAGGTGGGTGAAAAAGTGAACAGAACATCTAAAGGAAATAAAACCATCAATATTTTAAAAATAGGGTATACTGGATTTGAATTTATCTGCTCCTGTTTTCCCTAGCACTAACTCAGAGAAGAAAAAATGAACAATCTTACACAAGGTGAAACCAAAAGAGAAGTTTTAAGTAAAAGGCAGGGCAAGTTGCTGTTAACACATTCCCCTAACTAAATGACACTGGAAACATCTTTGTCAGAAACACTGACAAGTCCCAAAGGAAAGGAGCATGAAGGCAACTTCATGGCTGCTTACCAGCCAAGGCCCATCAGGGGTATTTGTAAGGACTCAGGATGCAATAGCCCAGGAGGTAATGCTGCAGCCCAGGAGTGGGAGCCAGGCAGGCCCCACTCATCAAAGTGCTCAGCTTGGGCCAATGTTAAACTGAAGGACATCAAAGCGACAGATCTGCCTCTCCCCATGCCCTGGGAGCTTGCTCTGAGATAGCCCTTTGCTTTCTAGCTTCACGTAAGAACTGGAGCAGCTTTGCTGAGCAGTAAATCCTTCTCATGGCAGGGTTGACGGCCCCGCCTTTGAGGTGGCTTAATCCTCCAATTCCACTCAATGCCAAAAACTAGGATTTCCTGAGGACTGCCACAGGATGTGCCACAAGCAGCAGGGGGAAAGGCTTAACATTGTTGATTCAATAAAGTCAGAAATTTAGAGAATGGTTACTAACTAACAGAGCCAGGAATACAACACTCAACAAAAGGAAGAAAAAGGTCTTTGAAAAAGGAAGGGTGCAGCTCATAGCTAGGACACAGAGTCAGTCTCTATTTCTCCTTCTCTCTGGCTTGGCCTTGCCCCTACACCAGGACAGATGGTCTTCATTTATCCAAGATTAATATTCTGATGGTCTAGAACACACCACAAGCAACAACCAGTGATAAGGAACTCCATGGTGCAATGTGGTCAAGTGTCCATCCCAATGCAGAGGCCAGTGCAGGCACTTGCAGGAAAAGGCTTGAAGGTTATCCACCAAGGAACTGATGACTGTGAATTAGTAAGTTACAAAAGTGCAAGGGAACACAAGGTGATTAACTCTACGTAGTGCTGCGAGTCCTCATCACATGATCTCTGCAGCTCTCCTTCCCTTAAGTGACTTCTACTCCACCACTGTTGCCCATGAATTAAATATTTCCCTCTCATTTCTTTCCTTCTAATCTTTCTTCTTCCTTACTGTATTGATTGATTGTGTGTGTGTGTGTGTGTGTGTCAGAGGGCACTACGTGTGCCTGTGGAGACCCAGGGGTGACTTTCAAGAATCACCCTGGATTACTCTACCTCCTCTTTGCTTTGCTTTATAGTTTCCCAGGCTTTGCCTTCCAGAATCAGAAGTGAAAATTGCCGCCATTTCCTCCTGGCATTTTTACATGGGACCGACATCTACATCTGAACTCAGGACCTTCTGTTTTCAAGGCAAAAGCTTAACCCTGTGAGCCGTCTCTCTGCCCCAGAATCCTCATTTTTAAGAAGCTCCGTAACAGTGGTGCTCGATCAGGATTGCAGCTGAAGCACTCGGGCTGCTCTAAAACAGCATCATCAGAGCTGACCCTGAGCTTTCCATGGTGTGCAGAGGGGCAGAGGGACAAGACCAAGTGCCACCACATCAATGTCTCTGTGACAAGTGCTTATGTCGAGTCTGTGCACCGGGGCTTGTTAAGAGTCCCTTTAAGGAGCTCTATCTGAAACTCTGATGCCAATCTCCTGTGTGACCTTTATGACCAAGTCCTCAAGGGGCTGGCTTGAATGGATCCTGCTGTGCCAGCTTAGAGAAGAGCCTTGGCACCCTATGGCCCTGAACTCAATCTCCAGAACCGACACAGTAGGAGAGAACCAACTTCTGACCTTCATTACATGTGTACTGTGACTCAAATGTACTCTCTTTCTTCCCATCTCTTTAAAATAAAGCATTTCTTTTTTTTTAAAGTGTTTGGTCCAAGAACAGTTTGGTGGCAAACTGTTCATCTAGTATTCATGAAACTCAGGCTTAATTCCCTAGCACTGGAAAAAATTAAAAAGTAAGTATCATGGGATGGAGAAATGGCTCCTTGATTAAGATTCTGCCTCACAAGCAGGAGAATCTGACCTCAGATCCTAGATCCCATATAAAAATGCTGGGCAGAAATGAGGGCAGTCCTGCACTTCTGGCTCTGGAAGCGGAGCCAGGGAAACCCCTGAGCAGATCAAAAAGGAGGTAGAAGCAATCCAGGTTGACACCCAAAGAAGTCACCCTTGGATCTCCACGGATACATGGTGTTCTCTGATACACACACACACACATACACACATATGCACACACAAGTAAGCAAAATGAATACTTTCTTCATTAGCATATCATTGCATTGCAAGTGAAACATTTTAGGTTATTTAAAAAAAAAAAAACCTTAGTGGCAATTAAAATCAAATCCATTCTACAGAAAGCTCTCTTCTTTGGTTACAGGCTTATATTTATAAGTAGCTGTATAGTGAGAAGCTGCTTGTTCTACAAAGGATACATGCTGAATATTTACGTGTACATTTATATATGTATATATAAATAAAAGTTATTTAACTTTTATTGTATGGATGGAAATATAAAATTAAAAAGTTGCTTTATTACTGAAGAATTTTTTTGTGAACAAGGTTCGTTCTCCTGATAAAAGTCCTTCAGAAACGATTCTGAGGGAAAGAAGCAGCTCTTAGTACATTTGGTTTGAAATTTGCTATTCAACAAACAACAGAGACTGGTCATTAAAAGCCACCAATGAAAAGTGACAAGAAGAAAAAGCAAAAAGCAGAAATGAAGAAGGGTGGGTCTCAGAGCCATAGGAAAAAAATTTTTTTATAAATATATCTAATTATGAAATGAAACCAAAGTAAGTCACCTACTTCAATTTTAAAAAACCGTTAGTTTTTCCATGGCATATAAACAAATCTCCAAAATGAGGGGCATCTAGTTCAGGGCTCTCACCCCAGGAGAATACGAACTCCTCACTTAGTTTTTCTACTAAGAACAATGTTCTACTCAAACCTGCATTTGTTCAAAGGTAAGCTTCTACATTGCATTCTGCAGGTATCTTATTAATCAGTTCACACTGACTGAAATAAGGCACAGAAAAGGAGTCTCTTGTTGAAACAAACTTCTATTTGCATTTGGGGTTTGAAGAGATGTTAGTGGAGCAGAAGCAAAAACTCTAGAGCATTTGGAACAGATTTCTGAGCAGGGAGGACAGGAGGGAGTTACTGATCAATGGTGGGAAATAGGGTAGGCAAACTCATTTTTCAGGCTGACTGCCCACAAGAAACTCAGCCGTTCTTTGGAAAATTGGTTGAGGAAAACTCATAAAATTAGAAATAGATCTTAAAAGTCAGTCTTAATAAAATATTAAATATCATTAATACAACTTCAGAAGTAGAAGCTCACTGAATAGAGAAAGTCACATCTTACTTGGAAACAAGATAGGGAGAAATCTTGTCCCATAGGCAGACTCAAATTTCTCCATCTATAAAGTGGTCTCAATGCTTACTGGTTTTAAAAAGCTTAAACCTTTTGTTAAAACACCTTTTGTGTTAGACAATGAAGCAGTTAGCTTATAAAAGCAAATTATCTTTTTTCACTGGGGTAATTTACAAGTATCCACAGAAAAAGTTCACTGATAGTTTAGTAAGGAATGCAAGAAGAGTTTGTGTCCACCATCAGGAAACAAGGTTTCTGTGGAGCCAGAGTCAGAGAGGATGCTGGTGGAAGATGCAGTGAGGAACCAAGAAGACAGGAGGGCCGAGGAAGGAGAAATTCTCTGAGAGAACTTACCCTGCCATCTGGCGGGAGGACTCAAGGGTGCAGATGGTGTCTTGCGGAACACTCTGGAATATAGCAGGCAATAGGGCCGGGGAGATGGTTTAGCGGGCAAAGCACTTGCTGTGCAAGATGAAGACTGGAGTTTAAAGTCAACACTTAAGTGCCTGTAATCCCTGCTCTCCTGCAGCAGCAGTAAAGAGATCTGGTCTCAAACAAGGTGGAAAAGCAAGGAATGATACCCAAAGGTTTTCCTCAACCTCCACATATACAACATGGAAAGGGCATGCTCCTGCTCCCACATACACGTAATCACACATAGCACACATACCACCAGCACAAGAAACCACAACTGCGGAAACAAACTGGCCAACAACGTGCTCTAGGCACCAAGGCGCAGAGTCTCGATCTAACTATTCACTAAGAAACTCATCCCCTTCATTTACTGGAATGAGGTCCTAACGGTAAGATAAACAAAATACATTAAAGAACAGTAATGAAAAAGGCAGAAAGCAAACATTCTGAGCTCAGAAGCCAGAGTGCTGGGAAGGAGGTTTGAAGGCTATTGGGACTGAGAAGCAGGGAATTCACAGGACCCCCCATCCACCCTTGGCAGGGGAACCCCAGATGCTTCTTTAAAGAGAGTGTCTTCTAAATTAGTTGTTGCCAGTTCTCTGGATTATTTGACACCTCATTAGCAAGGCTATTACTGAAATTACTTCAAATGACCCCAATCTACTTCTAATTAAACCTGCCCAAGTACTTTTTTCTTCTATACCAGTAACAACATATCCAGTTCTTTCTAAAGTATAGAAAGCCCAGTGTTCCATATGGAAAACAACTTGTCATTTTTAAATTCATCTATTAAAATATGGTACCTAGCTCATTTTATACTACAACTTAACCATGTTGGCTTAGCATTCAACTACACCGCACTGTACTTAAAATACTTCAAGTTCTTTCAGAACAGCCCATTTTCCAGTATTTCTAAATCATGTGCACATTCATTCAGCTAATGTGGTGAAAATTTGTTAGACGTCAGACACTAACCCTAAGGATGGAGGGGTAAGAAAGGAAATATATCCAAGTACAGATCTGAAAATGAAAAATTGGATTGGACATTTTCCCTGACTCATAAAAAGGATTCAAATCCTACAGATCATAGACTGCTGATGAATGAAGTAAACGCTTGAATCCCAAGTGCCCAGGGGAGTTTGGAAGGATTTCCCAGGTCTCAACGCAGCCATTGAAGTCCAATGGCAGCACAGTCCCCAGCGCTTCCACAGGCACCCAGCAAGGCCTTCTGAGGAAAGGCAGGAACCAGAGGGGATGTGGAGGTGCAGGGGATGGAAGGGAAGGAGAATGGAAATGGAGCTCAACTTCTCTAGCCTGCAGCAGCCGTCCAAGTGATATGCTGAGGGTCACAAGACCACTCGTAATTAAGATGAAGACATTTGCTAATGACCAGCCACACGCTATCTGTGGATGTGCTGAGACCTTATTCCTGCTCCAGGGAAGCAGTGTGGGCTTCTGCACTCGGCTTTCTGCTGTGAGCATGGCAGTGCTGGACACTGCTGTGTAGTAGGAGAGCAGCCTTGGGGAAAGAACTTTGGGACAAGGTCTCCCTCTTTAGCTCAGGCTGACCTGGAACTCATTAGGTAGACCAGGCTGGCCTCGAACACATGGCAATTATCCTGCCTTGGCACCAGAGTCCTGTGATTATGACATATGCCAACACACATAGATGGAACAAGAATAAGAAGTCTCTAAAGATGTCTGCCAAACTGCAAGTTAATTTGGCTTTAGAGAACCTGATGTGGATCCAAAGAAGACAAGTAAGGAGATCATTGCTGCAGCGTTACATCATAACATCTCAAAATAGCTAACAACCTAAAAAAATCATCCAACAAGTTAGTAAACAGGTTGTGGCAACTTTGTAGAATGCTATACAACAGTAAAAACAAGTCAATAAAAAAACTTTAGTCTCAACAGAAATAATTCAAATTTAAAAGCCAAATACAGCAAGCTAGTGCCTATTTTGACCAATTTATGCGTGAAACGACACTGACAGCTCTCATTATTAAAACCTAGTCTGTTCCTAAATTTTTAGGAAGCAAAGTTCATATGACATTATCGAAAACAAGAAAACTATACAGTGTCCCTAACACACCCCAAATCTCTGCCCTCCCGACACTTAGGCTCATCTACTTTCCCAACAACATTGCCGAATGTCATGGGACAAGTTTAGCAGACACATAAGGAAGATGCTGAGACAAGGCACAACTAATCAAAGCAACTCAAGCAGACAGGAGACAGGGAAGAGGCCACCTTGGCCTGGCTGATGACACTTCTGGTGGTATGCAATGAAGGCTCGCAACAGTGGGTATTCAAGTCACTACGAAAACATGGTGAGCCTTCCTGTAGCTGAGGACATGTACACTGCACGCTCTCTGTGGGCAGTGCACAGTGAAGCATCAACATGCAGAGGAGACAACTCCAGCACAGCTACTTCTAGTAAGAAACAACAGGGCGAAGTGTCAACACTACTAAAACACGGGTGCAGGGCAATGGCCCTGAACCGAACCTGTAATATTAAGCATCTCTAGAGGAGACTCCGGAATCAACCCAACGCTACACAGGGCAAGGGAACTAGCACTGAGCCTAGATAAGACTGTCTCTGTGAGAAGTTCACTCCACAGCCACCTGTGCCCTCACCTCATGACCTCATCTTCATCACTTTCTGCCTCCCACAGCCATGCTCTGGTCACAGTGGTCCATTGCAGCCCCCCGCAACACAAACTCACCTCCTGGATTGGCATGTCTAAGTCCCTCCCTTCCCTCCAAACTCTGGTTAAAATCCTCCTTTAAGGGTGCAGACTAGGGGCTAGGAGAGATGGGAGGGCTCAGGAGGCTCTCCCTGAAACCCATCATCGAACACACAGCACACACTAAATGCTCATTCTGGATCTGGGGCTGCCTGGACTCACACAGCATTGGGTACAGTCCTCAAGTGCTCCTACATGCTTTTCTCCAACAGCGACAGCCTGTGTGCTCACTTCCTCTAAATTCCTGAGTAAGATAATCCCTGCTTAGAATGAAATCCAGGATGCTGAACTCCTAAGGGAAGCAAGTGGGCATTCTACTACGACCACACAGACAATGAGGGGCAGGCCCCTCTTTGTAAAAGTCACTTAGTCAAAAGGCTGCCGCGTTGATTTGCACTTTTTTATTTCTTCAAGAATCAGAATCTATTGTGCTAATTAAAAAATTCCAGGATATCTTTTAATGAATTATTTAAAAACTGGTAGAGACATGTTTGAAATGGCCACACTTTCTGGTATGTGGTGAGGTGGAATTTAATTCTCTGTGCCCTACCACTGAGCCAGCCTTGGTGACTGGATTATTCACATCAAGCAAGAGAGGTCATGGAGTTTCGGCCAGGTTCCTCTGGAATGACCACCTCCTAAGTACCCAGTCACTATGTCACATGGAGAGGACATAAAGATACTCTGATCACAGTTGTGGCTGAGGCTGAACTCCTGGCCACTCCACGGCAGGAAACGTGAGTAAAGAAGGCACCAATCATTCTGCCCATCAACCATCTGAGTGTTCTCAGCACAGGAATCCTCAAGCTAATCCCAGACATTGTGGAGCACAGACAAGCAGTCCTTCCTGTATCCTAGTAGGATTTCTTACCTACAGAACCTGGAGCACAAACAAGACAGTTGTGTTGTGCCACTAATGTTTGGGGGAAAACCTGGAAAACCAGTGTAGACCCAAGGCTTCGCCTAATTGCTATATTTTTATTTTTCAACAGATATTGCCAGTGAGAACAGAAGCAATGCACTACACAGATCCAAGTTACAGGGGAAGGGAAGAAACTACCCACGTTATCCCTGACAGTCACCAGCCATTTCTTAGTCAACCAAGACTGTATCTGAGCCAACGACGTGACTGTCCCTGTGAAGTAACTTGGTAATGGCCACACTTTCTGTCTGTCTGTCTATGTGCATTTATCTGTTGGTTCAGCAAGTAAAGGCTCCTATGCACAAACCTGGAGACGTGAGATTATACCAAATGATGGAAGTAGAGAACTGACTTCAGAAGTTACCCTCTGACTTGTCTTTCTCTCTTTCATCATACTGAAGGCAACAATACTTTGCTATTTTTAAAAACATATCTTCAAAGATTAAAAAAAATGTATTTGACAGATTAAAACAAACATGAAGGCAAAGTTCTAACTTAAGAACAACCTTAAGCAAAATCAGACACATGCCTTGTGACTATTTTTCAGTGCAAACAGTATCAAATCTACAGCATCTTAAATAGAGTGGAGTGCTCAAGGCTGACAATGTGAAGAGTCTGTCTTAAGAGCCATACTCAAAAAAAAAAAAAAAAAAAAAAAAGAGCCATACTCTTCAGAAACATCAGAGAACAGCAAGGAGAATGAAAATGTATGTCACTCTGGAAATGAAAATAACTTCCCATACTTGTTGTTTTGAGACAGGGTCTTATATAATCAAGGCAGCCTCAAACTCACTATGCTGCTGAGGATAACGCTGAACTCTTGACACTCCCACCTTATCTCCCATGGCTGAGATTACAGGCATGTGTGCAATGCTTGATTCCAAAAGCATTTGAAAGTAAAAACAGCAAAAATGGACACACTTGATTGCTCTCCTTAGTTGTAACTAGTCAACACTGCCCTCTAGTGACATAAAATAATCTAATACCAGGAGGCAAAGATCTTAATTGTTTATCTTAGTTATGTTTAAAGCTACCACATGGTACCTAGATACAAATCCCACCAAGGACCCAAAAGCTTTAAAATGACCTTCATTATCTATTGCATATTAAATGAGAAATTGAAACTCTTTAAAAAGGGTTAAACAAGGACATTAACTCATGGCAATAACAAGCAGCTTCTAAACATGTTGTTAATGAAACGTGACTGCACAGTTAATTCCATTTTCACGGAAAAAAATATTCAAGGAAGGTGAATGTGTTAAAAGATGGTAAAAGAGCGAAGAAAGTTCACCATGTATTAACAAAAAAATTCCATGGGAGGGAAGCAAGGTGGCTCTTGGGTATGTGTACGAGGCACTGTAAAGTACCCATAGAAACCAAGGCCTCACAAGCCAGCAGAAAGATCCCATCAGAAGCCTGACTAATTCAGGAAAAAACACTCCACCAAAACACACATCTATCTGCCAGTACTCACTAAGCCAAGGAGAGGGCACAGGAACAAGACTCACCGAGGGTGGTGCCGTCCTCTCCCATGATGCACTTCATGGAGGTGATGATCTGCTGCACCACAGGTGGGGACAAGGACGTGGCGTATATCGCACTGTGAGAATGTGTGCGCAGATAGTTGATCAGCTCCTGGGGAGTCAGAGGCAGATAATCAGAGGCAGTTCCTGCACCCCCTCCACACCAGTGCCTTCCTTCCAGGGCTGCATTGCGACACCTTAGAACAGGGAAGGTAACCTGAGGTTCAAGATCACTCAACATCTTCAAAGCCTACAGGGGGTAACAACTGTGTCAAAAAACATAAAACATGGTAAAGTCCTGGGTTTTGTTTTTATTTTTCAAACTATTTTAAAGTATCATTCTAAATTTGGAGAACTCAATTAATGCTACAAATTATTACAACCTACAAAATTGACTTAAGAAAGTATTCAATTATTTTTTGAGATACAATTACTTCTAAGTATTACAGCAGGGGCTGGAGAGGTGGCTCAGGGATTAAGCCTCTGCCTTGCAGGCGGAAGGTCCTAGAGTTCGGATCCTAGACCCCACGTATAGACGCCGGGCAGAAGCAGGGACGGCCTGCGTTTCTGGTCCTGGTAGGGCGGAGCCTGTGAATCCCGGGGCAGAGTAAACAAGGAGGTGGAGGCAGTCCATGATGGTTTCCGAATTTGCCCATGGTTCTACACACTCATACATACACACATACACACACACGCACAACTGAATTAAAAAAAAAATCTAAGTATTACAGCCGGTCTCATTAGTGTCTCATCTTAGGCACACACAACTCAGCTATAACAGAGAGTATGGCCTAATCAAGAAACAACAGTTTTTTGGGGCTGGGGATGTACTGCTTGGAGGTACCGCACAAGTCTGGCAAGGATGAGGTCCTGGATTTGCTTGCTAATATCAAATACAAAAAAGAAGTAATACTTCATATTAATTTAAAAAGTATCCTCCCAAAATAGAGATTTTTTAAAAATTTATAATACAATGTATAAACTGACAGAAATTCACTGTCTTTTATTAGAACACAACTGCCATTATCACCAATAAGATAAAACCTGTCACAATGATTTCAAAACAACTGACTGTAAATATCAATTCTTCCATACTTGTCAAAAGAATGTTTTGCTTATCTAATTACTTGAGAAGAGATTAAGGGTAGAGGGGTCCAGAGGACAACCTGGATGTCACTTCCTCCACCACAATCTCCACTTCAAGAGATTGAGCTTGGGCAGCCGGGTTTGCAAGCAGACCCCTTACCCTCTGAGCTATCTCGCCATCCCTCTCCCATACTTTTTCTTTTTATCTTTTATACACATATAAGGGCACTTAAGTGTGAGTGCCTGTGGAAGCCCAAGGGTAACTTTGGGAATCATTTGGATGGATCATCTACATCCTTATTGCTTTGTTTTGGGGTTTCCCAGGCCCCTCGCCTTCCCAGGCAGGAAATTCAAGTTGTTGCCATTTCCGTCCAGCATTTTTATGTGGGATCTGAACTCAATACTTTTTGCCTTCAAGACAAAGGCTTTAACCCGAGCCATTTCCCTAAGACCCCTATATTCCCTCCCATGCCATACTTTTTAAAAATATGAGAGAGAGAGAGAGAGAGAGAGAGAGAGAGAGAGAGAGAGAGAGAGAACAGGTGTGTGCGCCTGTGCACACATGCATCACCGCACTGTAGAGGTGATGAACACGCTTCAGTGTGAGTACATAACTCTCTCCTTTGTGCAAGACTAGTCTCCTCACTTCTGCTGCCCAAGCCAGGCTGTCTAGCCTTTAAGATTCTGGAAATTCTTGGGTCTCCGCCTCCATTTTTTGTAGGCGTGCAAGGATTACAGACATTTCTGCCACTGTGTCTGGCATTTCTGTGGGATCTGGAGATCCAACTCTGGCTCTCACACTTGCACAGAAGAGCTTCACCCCTGAGGCACCTCCCCAAACCATGTATTTCTACGGCCTTACCACACTATTATAAACAAGGAATGCTCATGTATACTTCACTGACAAAGACTAAAAGGGGAAATGCTTTCCTCAAGACCTCACAAATACTCAGATGTATGCCTTTTTCCCAGGTTCACTATTTCCACATGCTGCATTGAGCCTCAATGCTTTAGAGTTCACTATATAATTTTAAAATTGAAAAATAAATGTTTTGCAGTGCTTAGACCTAATAAAATCTTTTCTCCCCATTTCTATGCTTGCCCATGATGGACAGTGTCATGGTTTGAAATGTGTCCCCCATGGTCTCATGTTTGGAAAGGTCATGGCACCTTTGAGAGGTGGAGCCTTGCTGGAGGAAGGTGGTCACAGGGGTTGGGCCTTGAAGTTGATTCATCCCACTCTACCTCCTAGAGAAGTCTGTTTTTGCAGCAAGCAGTCTTGCAGCTCTCAGCCTTGTGGATGGGTGTGACATAGCCTGTCTCCAGCTTGCTGAGTCCTCCTGCCTTGCTGAGTCTGCCACGAAAGACTGTTTCTCCCCTTTGGAACCATAAGCTGAATAAATCCCCTTCTCCCTTAAATTGTTTGACTTTGAGTGTTCTCTCACAGCAAAAGAAAAGAGCAGTACATTAGGATGATGGGAATGTCTTTCCTTCCCACTGGTTCCTGTGACAGCCCTTCGACAGTGTTGAGCACAACTCATACCCAACAGATGACTACAGCAAACAGGAAACACCACTGTGCCGCGTTTTTACAGAAGACAATACTCTGTATTTCAGACTAGCATGCAGTTTAGAAAGAAGCCCAAATAAGCAAACAACAAACAAAGAATAGAAGCAGCTTTTAACTCTCTAAGGCAGCATCAAAGCCACTCCAGAGCAGCTAAAGGGTGAACCCCACAGGCATCTGCAGAATAAGCCACAGAAGAGCCAGGACTCCAGCCCGGGGTCTGAACCCCACCTGCGAGACAGTTGCCAATCCAGCAGCCTCTCATCTCACTCCCATTCTCAAAGCCTTTTACCTTTTTGCCTCCAATGTATCCCCCAGAAGCACCGAAGCTCTTTGTGAACGTTCCCATCATAACATCTACATCCTCAGGATCCAGGCCAAAGTAGTCCACCACACCTCGACCCGAAGGGCCAAGCGCCCCGATGCTGTGCGCCTCATCCAGATACAAGTACGCCTTGTACTTCTTCTTGAGAGCAATGACTTCGGGAAGGCGTACAATAGAACCCTCCATGCTGTCAAACAGGGTTAAAAAAATACACGTAAGACTTTTCAACTGTCAAAATGACCATATAACCATTTTATTGTTAATAGTTTGAAGGTATTACTTTTCAAATGGTCTGACAGCTCTCTGAAACAAACTAAGTTAGGTAATGGCCTGGTTAGGTAGAAGTTCAGAGGACTGGAGATCGACTCTAAAAGAGTGTTATACCATATTGATTTTATTTCATCAGCAGAAGAAAACTTAAGGTCACTGGCAAGATGGCTCAGTGGGTAATGTGTCTCCATGCAAACTTGGAACCGAGTTTGGTCTTTGACTTCCCCATGTGTGCTGCAGCACAGCATACAGTTGCTATTCTCCCCCTTATAAATAACATTTTAAAAAATGGTGCCAAGGATTAAAAACAGTCTTGTGTTCATTAGGCAAGCACTCTACCACTGAGTCACGGCCCAGCCCCTCAAGATTCTCCTGAAGTTTGCGATTATAAGCAATATTAACTGCTGCATTCATTGTACACTCAAATAAAATTACATAAAACTAAAAATTTCATAAAGTAAAAGAGTAGATAGGTATAAGTACTATCAAAATTAACAAAAGGAAAAAGTCTTAAGATTAAAAAAAACAGTCAGGCATGACGACACATGTCTGTAATTTCAGCACTCAGGAGATAAAGGCAGAAGCACAGGAACTGAAGCCGGCCAGGACTACCTGAGACCATACATATTTTTAAATTCTGAAGTTTGTTTTGTTTTGCAGTACTGAGGATTGAACTTGGGGCTTTGTGTATGCTAGGCAACAGCTCTATCACTGAACTATGGTCCTACTGTGTACCCCAGGCAAGCCTCAAAATGGTGATGCTCCTTTGTCAGCCAACTGTGTGTTGGAATTACAGCTGTGTACCACACACCTAGCTTTGTCATTTGTTTTAATATATTCTCTAAGTAAACAGTGGGAAACTAGAGCTCAAACACAAGGGGATTTGGAGACTGTGTGGGACACAAAGAGGCATTTATGTTCAGTGCTGCCTTTGTTTCTAGGTTTTTTAGCCAAGTCATGAACATGGTCTCCTTAGTTTCCACAGAGTGGCAGTCTTTTCCACTGAAAATGTCCATGACTTTCACAGGCCCCGTCACCAAGACAAAGGTGAATAGGATTACCTATATATTCCTTCCACAAGAATGAGGATTTTCTTCCAGGGCCTTCTTGTTCGAGGCTGACCATAAACAATGGCATCTTTCAAAAGCTTCTCTAGGCTTTGCATATCTAAAGCACACACAAAAAGAATTGAGTCCCAAAGTATTTTATTTATTACAAAAATTCAGGTACGCATCTCTTATTCAGGAACTGTCTCAGAGAACAAAGGACTTTAACATAGAATTGAGAAAAAAGATAAAGCAAGATGGGTAAATTATTGCCACCTCTAGATAAATCTAAATGTATCAAACATTCAAAGACATCAGCAGCATTTAAAAAAAAACTTTAGTTTGCTTTACATAAAGTTAACTACTGTTTGGTGTTCAATACTTTGCCTCTGAGTTAGCTTTTCTGTATTTTTAGAACCAAACTGAATCTCTAATCCTAATAATTCAGAAATTACTATATAAAGACCAAGCAAAAGTGTGACTAATGTACTACAAATAGATACACCTCCTAAAAAGCAAACATGTGCAGAATAAACTTCAGAGTATGTGCTCTGTATTTCCCACCACCTATAAGATACTCCGTGACTGTGAACAGCTCTCTTAGTATCAGGTAAAAAGTGTACCAGGGATTGAGGAGATGGCTCAGTTGGTAAGGCACTTCTCACAAGCAAACCAATTGGAGCTCAGATCCCTAAAAAGCCCATTAAAAGCTGGGCAGGAGTGGCAGATACTCATAACCCAGCAATCTAGAGGCAAGATGGGGGAATCCCAAAGCAATCTAGCTAGTTTACCTAGCTGACTGGCAACCTTTGACGTTCAATTGAGAGAGACTCTATCTTAATGATAAAAGTAGAGAATAATCAAAGACACTCAAAATTAACTCTGGACCTACACACACGAACGTGTGCACCCTGTGTACATGTGGCCATGCACCTGCACACACGTGCAACTTACATATATATGAATATGCACACATACAGCCAAGCACCCTCAAACATATGCATAAAAAAAAAAAAGGCAAAAAACACCAGTCTAGGGCATGCTTGAGCCTACACTTAATCCAGCTCAGCAACTGGCTGCAGACTGTTCATATTTGATCCCAGTGGCCATGCATACATGAAAAGCTCTTGTGGCTTTTTTGTCACTATGATGTCAACAACTTTGGTTGGTGTTACCACTGAGGAGGATTATAATTTTCCTCTTAGAACAAATGCTTTGAAGATCATTGCACCACATTTATAGACCTCATATTTAAAATATCTGCTTTGGATGAATGAAACTTTTTTTTAAAAAAAAAACTCCAAATATCTAAGCACTATTAACTCATAGGTACCTAAAACTAATGGGAGACACCACAACAAACCCAATTTTGCATTCTTTATTGCCTATCACTGAAAAAGGAGGTCATAAAATACATAATTTCCCCTTTTCATAACGGGCCTTTGATGGGAGAAAGAAACAACATAACGCAAACATGCAACACGATAGTCAAAGGTCCACTGTGCTTCACATTCCAGGATGTGCAGCAGAAAAATCAGCACACTGCCCAACAAGAAACAGGCCACAGAGCTCCAGGAATAAACTCGCCTGACCAGAACTACAATCTACTGCCGGCAGCATGCAAGGCAATCAGCAGGAGACACGAATGTCTCATTGTCTCCATTTCCTGTGTTAACAGAAAGAAACCAAAAACAAATACTCACTCAAAACTTTAGGAAAAAATGAAGAGAAAGGAAAAAAGGAAGCTGATGTGGAGATACATGGTAGTACTTCCAACACTTGTGAGACTGAGGCAAGAGGTTTGCTGTGAATTCAAAGATAGTCTTAAGTGGAGAATATCACAGAAGGCACCCAAGGTCGACTTCAGGCACACGCACACGCACAGGCACACATGCACGCACACACACACACACACCCTATATACATGCAAAATAAGACAAAATGCTTCCCCCCATTGTTTTGGCTTGTAGAAGAACATTTTAAACCAGATAAAGGGAAATTTTGGTAAATGTTCTTCCTCATTTTCATCTACATACACACATTTGGCAAAAAAAAAAGATAATAAACATGCAGCTGGGTTATCTTTTCTGTATGTGTATTTTCATTATGAAAATGATTTTTGCTATAAATTATTTTAACATCAAAGATATTTATTTCACTTAGGGTGAAAAATGTCTACTTTTAGTTTTATACCTTTCCCTATCATCTGCTGTACATTAGTACACTTCAGCATTTGTCTGTTATATTTTTGTGTGTACGTGCATGTGGTAAGCATTGTGTGCACACGTGTAGGTCCAAGGAGGAAGCTGGTGTCTTCCTCAATTATCCTTGTCTTACTTTTGGAGACAGGGTCTCTCGCTGAACTTTGAGCTAGACAGACAGACTGGCTGGTGAGCCTCGGGACCCCTGCCTTAGCTAGTACAGCTGTATCCAGCTGAATTTAGGTCCCTGTTGTAGTCAGCCTGCATGGTTGCTGATAAATGACCATCAAATGGCTTAAAGGAACAAGGGTTTATTCTCTTACGATTTCTGGTTACAGTTCTTAGTGCAGCTTGATGGGAGAGCACGCACCAACACCAAGGCCGAGGGAACTGGCCACACCATCACTGCATAACGGCTGAGAGATGGACAATCCTTACTTGCCAGACCAGCATGTCTGGCCAAGTGAACAGAAGGATGCCAACTCTCTCAACCAGCTCTCTGTGATTTATCCAAGGCCTAATCCCACCCACCATGGGCTGTGTCTTCCCCAGCAGCTAGACAATCTCCTTCAGATTTGCTCTGGGCTTAACTCAACCATCAACTCTCTACAACTGTGCCCAGAGCTCAAACCCTCAACAGTCAAGTTGACACCTGTGCTTAACTATGACAGTCTCCATGCATGTACTTCAGAACTCCACTGAATCATCTCCTTAGGCCCTGTTTGCTCTACTTTAAGAGTTAAGTTTAACTACAAAAGTCTTTAACCAGTCAGCAATCCTAAGATTAGGAATCTTGAATCTACTCACTTTACTACCCTTAAGTTTACAGCAAGGCACACCACAGACACACAGTAACCTAATAAGAAAATGTGTTTGAACAGAATTGTATTGCAAAACATGAAAGTCAAATCAAAGGAGAGCAATACAATCTGCAAAGAGCTTGAACGCTAGGATAAAGCAGCCCCAGACCCAAAATCTTGCGGTCTCAGCCTTCTAAGTGCTGGGATTATAGGTATGTGCCACCATTCCATGCTTTTCGATCTCTATTTTTACACCAATGAAAAAGAAATTATCCTTTTAAAAGACTAGCCAGAATAATAATTCAAATGTTCTACTTTGGCTTCACTGTATTTCTAATTATTAATGTAACTTGTATCCCCACTATATTCCAAAGGACATCAAACACGAAGACCAGAGGCAAAGTTTCAGACTAACTCACTGTTGTGTTTGAAGATTCGAATGGTTGCTCCTGACAGTCGGGCTCCAAGCACCAGTGAGGCATGGTTCAGCTCATCACTCAGAATCAAACAACCCTGCAAAGTCACAAGCACAAGAAAGGAAGATGCTGGAAAATGTCTCTTTCCTCCCTTATAAAGTCACCTTAGAAGTAGATGTGAGACTGAAGAGATAGTCAGGGTTAAGACTACCTCAAAAGCAGAAGGTCCTGAGTTTGGATCCCAGGTCCCATGTAAAAAGTCAGGAAGAAACTGTGGCAGCCTGCATGTCCAGCCCTGATGGGAGCCTGGAAAATCCCAAAGGGAGGCAAAAAAAAAAAAAAAAAAAAAAAAAGAGGTAGAAGCAATCCAGGATGATCCCCTAATTTATTCTTGGGCCTCTACCTCTGACACACACGTAATAAATGAATCAGTATATAAAGTTTTTAAAAAATTATAAAAAAGAAGTAGATACATTATTCTGTCAACCTAAAATATTGAGATGTAGAGCACAAGTTCTTATTTACTTATACATCTGTAAGTCAGACGGTCTTGGAAAGGTTCTTTGATTTGCAAGGACACTGATGCGGTGCTTATGTGACACGGCAGCTGAGGGGCGATGTCTGTAGGAGTGAACGCTCCCTCGCCACAGACCGCGTGCAGAGTCCAGAGAAGCCTGCTTACAAAACAAACCCTGGCTACACAACGTGTAGATGTAGTTCTCCCCTTAAAAATCTCAGGACACACATTACCACATAAATATGTTTTCTGCTAAAGCAACAAGAAAAGTAGCTATTTACTACTTCTCCAGTTCTTATGCTTCCATCTCTCATGGTGCTGTCGAACTGTTAATATGAAAAAACATATTTTTCTCTTTCAAACATGGCCTCAATAGGGGCCCCTTCCCCCTCATGGCACTTCACATGTGGAGTCCATGAGTTCTTTTCCAGCTCCATGCCCCTCATGGATTCCATGCTTAGAGTCCATGAGTTCTCCAGGGTATCCTAGCCCTTTATGGTACTCCACATCTGGGTCTATAAGTTCCATTCTTTTGCTCTACTAAACTCTATTTTAAACCTCTTTAAAAAAAAAAAAAAGTCTCAATAGGGCTGGAGAGATGGCTCGGGGTTAAGACTCTACCTCACAAGCAGAAGGTTCTGAGTTTGGATTCCTGGTCCCACATAAAAACACCAGGCAGAAATGATGGCAGCCTACACTTCTGGCCCTTATGGGTGGAGCCTGGGAAATCCCAGAACAAAGCAAAAAGGAGGTAGATAGAGGCAATCCAGGATGATTCCTGAAGTCATCCTTGGCCCTCCACAGAGACACACAACACACACACACACAAACACACACACACACACACACACACACACATACTCTGTCTCTAAATAAATAAGTACGTAAATAAATAAATAATTTTTTCAAATGGCCTCGACAGAGGCCGAGGGTGTAGCTCAGGGGCAGAGCACTGCCTAGAGTGCACAAGGCCCTAGGCTTGATCCTTAGCACTGCAATGAATCTACCCAATTTAAAAAAAAAAAAAACTCAAAATAGTTTAATGGTCAAAACTGGAAACAACCTCAGGGGTAAAAAAAAATCAATCATTCTAGATTATTACACAAATAATGAAATAGGTATGAGTCCATAGTGATATAAACAGGGAAGAAACAATGACTCCTCCTTCCATGAAATTCCAATGACTAATTTCAGAAGAAATGAGAAAAATAAAAAACTTTACAAATACTGAAGGAATTTGCCACAAGACATACACACATACATACTAAAATTAGTAGGTGCATATTTAGAATACTGATTTTGCCCCCAAACAACATATACACATTATATACTAAAATTAGGAGGATATACTACTTGAAAATTACTATCCACAAAGTCCTGCGGTGTCTTTGCCTCTGCCATGTACCTGCAGTCACAAAGTGGGAGGTATACAAGGAATCCCGTCTTACACCTCAGCCAAGCGACCCATCTTTCCTTACTTACCAGTAACATACACTGACACACATATCCTGCATGAACACACCGAGGTGGGTGTACCTCTGTGGTATCCTTCCTATAAGGCACGGCCTCAGTCAAATCATATCCCTCTGAACTGAGAGACACACAGTAAGGGATCAGTCTTCTTCTGAGACATCGAATAATGAAAGATGGGAACTGTGCAGAAGACTGGGACACTCCAACAACTAAATGCAATGTGGATCCTCAACTGAAGCCAGGAACAGAAAACGGAAAAGGTGGGGAAATGAAATAGACTCTGTGTTTGTCAGTGGTATTGTATCCCTTAATGTTTCTTAGTTTTGAGAACTGTTCCACTGTTATGTAAGATGTTATCATAAAGGGAAACTGAGTAGACAGTACAAAGGAACTCTCTGTGCCTTTTGTAATTCTTCCCTAAACCTCAGTTAAAAGAAAAAAAGAGTTAAGTTAGAAAATAAAAAAAAACTTGGGGGGGGGGAGGAGGGAGGGAGGGAACTGGTGAACCTAATAAGTTTGTATGAGCGGAAAAAAAAAAAAAAAGAACATTAAAAAAAAAAAAAGAGTTAAGTTAGAAAATAAAAAAAAACTTGGGGGGGGAGGGAGGGAGGGAACCGGTGTACCTACCAAGTTTGTATGAGCGGAAATAATAATAAAAAATGTAAAAAAAAAAAACTGAAAAAGAGGACTGCATTTCTCTTCTTCAAGTCTTCAGATTCCTTACTTACCACTTGGAACTCTATTGTACTTCAAAAGCACCGCCAAAAAACACATATTTAATTTCCTTTTCTTTCCAGTTAATTTAATCTTCCTGATAAAACTGCCATACTATTTTGTTTGTCATTTTCTTAGACAGCCCTTTGACTATTTCTATCGGTCTGTTTTTTCTTTCTTTCTTTCTTGTCTACTTTGTCCTCACATCCTTGGTTCAAAAATAAAATGAGTATTAAATATTAGGGGGTGATATCTATGTGCATGTAAATTTCAGGCAACGTGTTAAAGGATTCTAATGTAGGCACTATCACCTTCTCCTTACACAGGAGTCACTTTCCTCAAGATCATGAGCAAGTGACTTAATGCAAAGTTCAGGCCTCTAGGTCCTGGAAGGTGGAGCCCAGGAAAGCCAAGAGCTGAACGAAGAGGAGAGCAATCCAGAATGACTCCTGAAGTCACCCTTGGATAAATAATAAACAAACAGACAAAGTTTGCAGAAATTCCAGGAAATTTCCAGTAAGAATTTCAAATTTGGGCTGCCAAGATACGTGACAATGGATGTAAGGAAGGACACACTGCCTCTCTCAGGGTATCTGTCTACTTTATTTTGAGCTGTTGAATTTATTGCCATAAAGTTGTTCTTACTATTTCCTTGGTATCCTTTCAGTCTACAGGGCATGTTCTCAGGTTCCTCTTCTCTTATTTCTGTCACTAGCAATTTGTGTCCTCTTGCTTTCTTTGTTCAATCCATCTAGAAACTCACCAATTTCCATTTTCTTAAAGAATTGCCTTAGTTTTATTGTTTCCCCTATTATCCAATTCTCTGATTTCTGCTTTTATTGTAGTACATATTTCCTCTGCTTAGTTTGAGCTTTCTTCTGTTGTTTTTCAATTTCTCAGAGCAGAAATTTTTTTCCCTTAAATAAGCATTTAATACACTGAACATAGTTATGTACCTAGCATGTTCAAGGCCCTATTTTGATCCCCAGAAGCACAAAAAAGAAAAAACAAGCATTTAACACCACATGCATGTTTATCCGTAAGGCTTGAGCTTCATCTGCAACTTGTGATGTTACATTTCTTTAGCTTGAGTTTCTGTTCTGCCTTGTTTTTCCTTCTTTGATCCATGAACTATTCAGCAGTGTATGAACTTTGAGTAGCTGGTTTCTAATTCAATCCCACTGTGGTCAAAAAATATACTTGAATAACCTTAATATTTTAAAGTACATTAGATAGTCTATCTTGGTTAATATTCTACTGCTGCTGGGTAAAATGGTTTCATAAATGTCTATTAGGTGAAGGAGTTTGGTTCTACTAATTCAACAAAGGGTACTGCTATCACTAACTACACATCTTTAATTTTGTATTCTCCTTTAAGTTTCATCAGTTTTTGTTTCATGTATTTTTAAGTTTTACTACTACACCTCTATACCTTTCATGGTTTTGGTCTTTTATATTCACAGAGTCCCTTCAAAACTGCAAAGGAAATGAAGACGGCGTCATTCGATGCAAGAGAGAAAGACATGGGTCCCGGGAGGAAAGCCCAGATGATGCAAGGTTCTGTATGTATGTGTCCAAACATTTGTGATGGACAATATCTTAGGTTAAACTATGTCAAGTCGATAAAAGCTTTTGGCTAGACCTGAATGCTTTTTAAAACAGAAGAGTGCATGCATAAAGGAATTATCATAAATGATAAGGTCTTACTTTGCCCACGAGAGCAGGAATGTTCATTGAATTTGTTGCAAATCCCATGCCATAGGCCATAGCTGCTTCCACTCCCAAAAACCTTGCTACAAGTTTTTCTAGTTCTTCATGTTTGTCCAAGTTTCCTGTGGGTAAAAAATTATTAAAATCAATATCACAAAATCTTAATTCAAAAACTAATACTTTATAGACACACAAACAAAAACAGGGGCTAGGGAAATGGTTCAGCAATTAAAGAAAGCACTTGCCATGCAAGCCAGACACTGGATGGAGTTTGGATAGTCAGTTCCCACATAAAATGCCAGGTAGGTGTAATGGCCCATCTGTAATTTCAGCCTCAGAAGGCGGGAAGAAATGGGAATCTCTAGAGCAAGCTTCTTCGCTAGATTAGCCCTACTAATGAGTTCTAGCTTTGATTAGAGACCTGTTTCAACCCTCTATCAACTTTGGGTTTACACTTACACAAACACATACAACAGCAACATGTAACATATACATACACGATATCCCTACGCATACATGAAATGGCAAAAAGAAGAAAAATAAACTAATGGACGTGTTTAATGTTTTAACATTTTCCAACTAAGTTTGTGAGGTCATTGGTATTATATAACCCAGTAAGTTATAAAGAATGTAATAGCCAACACTTTATTTTCAACTACTCTGGTGAACAAGGGATGCCAAAATCTCATGTTTTAAATCTGTTAGTTCCAACTCTGGGCCCTATTTTAGCTTAACAATGCTTGTTTCTACAATATAACCGTCCTGTTGGGAAGGAATCTGTGGGCAGAGGTAGGCTCTGGAGGATAAGAAACTGACAGTGGAACTATTAGCACCTCTATCAGCTAGCTGAGGTGCCAGACATTGATTAAGCCATTCATCCTCAGTGATCAGGCTCCCTAATTACCACATGGAGCTGTGATGCTTTAAGCCCCTGTTTAGGGTCCCATGTAGTGAACGGACTTCCTAGGATTGCTGTAACAATGAGAACTGCTGACTTAAATCACAGTTAATAAATAGTCTAACAGTTGCTAGAGACTGGAAACATGGCCTCGAGGCCCTGGCAAGGCTGCTTCTCAGACAACTCTGACACTTGCCAGCTGGCCTCAGTGTTCTTTGGCTGTGGTTCCACGTGTATCTTCTGTGCATGTCTATTTCTTTGTCCATATTCTCCCCCTTTGTGAGAACATGAGCACCAACCCATTGACTTGATCTTGACTACTGTGAAGACTCTTTCCGAAGTAGGCCACATTCTGAGTCAGGAGTTGGGACTTTTATTTTGTCATTGTTTTGTTTTGTTCTGGTGCTGGGATGGAACCTAAGCAGTGCACATGCCATGCATGTGCTCTACCGAAGCTGCACCCAACTTCAGGAATCATCCTGGGTTACTTCTACCTACTTCTTGCCTCATTCTGGGATTTCTCAGGCTCTGCCTACCAGGGGTGGCAGTGCAGGCGATTGCCATTTCCACCTGGCATTTTTACACGGGACCTGGGATCCCAACTCAAGACCTTCTGTTTCGAGACAGAGTCTTAACTCCTGAGCCATCTCTCTAGCCCCGATATTTTCCATTTTTACAAATTGTGTTGAGGTATTTCATAAATGGTATATTATAAATGGCTTTATAGTGTAACTTGTTTTTCGAGGTTTTCTGTGTGATGTTTTCCAAAAGGAAAGCGGCAATGTAACATTTTCATCACCAATTTTTAAGACAAAATTTATGGCTGATACTTGGGGATCTCAGGCTGTTAGACGGAGTGACTAAGTTAAGAGAGTACAAGTGATGATGTGAGCAAATGCCCCTTCGCTTGAATGTACTTTCTGTTCTGATCCTCAAGCAGTCAGGAGGAAGGCAGGAAATATTTTATTCAGCAGATGGAAATAAAAAACAGCCCAGGGATATATCAAGTGACTTGATAAAGCTTTAAAAATACATAGCATCCAAGTTCAGCAGAGGTGACTTCTTTCCAGGATATTTTCTCTTCTCCATGAAAGTCATTCAGTCTTTAAGGATTTGAATGTAAATTTACTAATCAGTTCAAAGTGGATGCAGTTGTTTGACTGGTTTTGTTTTACCTATCTTGCTGTGCAAGAAACCATTCCAAAACTTACTAGTTTAATACTTGTAATCCCAGCAGTCAGGAGGCTGAGGCAGGAGGGTGACAACTTCAAAGTCCACGTGGGTTATATACTACTAGCAAGACACCATCTAAACACCTCCTACTTCTCAGCCCAAAGAATTCTACGTAAATGCTTACTGCTGATAGGACCAGAGAATAGCTAGCTGAATAGTTCAAGAAAACAGCTCAGAATGCTACCATATGACCCAGCAATGTTATACCTAAGTATATATCCAAGACAAATAAAAACGTGTGTCACAAAACTTGTACACTTAAAGCCATAAAGTAGAATCAACCCATATGTCCATCAGAGGTAACGGATATGTTCATACAGTGGATTACTATTCACTCACAGGTAGACTAGCATGCGACACAGAGTGCCAAGTCCTAAGGCAAGCTACAACATAGCATGAAAATATCATGCTAAGTGAAACAAGTCAGACATAAAATACCACAATATTATATTATTTCATCCACATGAGATGTTTAAAATAGGCAAATAAAGAGTAGACTACTGGTTGCCCCAAATTGAGAAACTACTAAAGGATCAGGGGGAACTTTCGGAGTGAATGAAAATATTCTACAAATGGATTTTGATGGAGATTATATACGTAAATATGACAAAAGACTATGGAGTGTACATTTTAAATGGGAAGCATATACTACACGTGACTTATTTATTAATAAAACTATTAAGAGGAGAAATAGGAACTCGAGAGATGGCTTATGGGTTAAGACTCTGACTAGAAAGTAGAAGGTCCTGAGTTCAGATCCCAGGTCCCATGTAAAAACCGCCAGATGGAAACAGCGGAAGTCTGCATTTCTGGCCCTGGAGGGCAGAGACTAGGAAATCTCAGAGCAAAGCAAAAAGGAGGTAGAAGTAATCCAAGATGATTCCAGAAGTCATCCTTAGTCCTTCACAGACATATGCAGTGCCTTCTGAGACAGACAGACAGATACACACACACACACACACACACACACACACACACACACACACACACACACGGTAAAAA
This sequence comes from Typhlomys cinereus, assembly GCA_023101885.1. NCBI lineage: Eukaryota > Metazoa > Chordata > Mammalia > Rodentia > Platacanthomyidae > Typhlomys > Typhlomys cinereus. Next base: position 458,123 of record JALPQD010000292.1, on the reverse strand, counting down.
TCAAGTAAGTATTAAAAAAAGAAGAAGAGGAGATGCAAAAGGTAATGCGGACTCTGCCCTTTCTTACCTTTACCAAAACACAAAGTGAATTTTATCATCTCTCACCCCCCCCACAAGTGAAAAAAAATACTGTTCTCAATGGAGGGGCAGCAGGCAGCATGCGCATGCACATCAAATTAAAACAGCGTCAAAGGGAAAGTCACACAGACACATTGCCTAGTACATTTCTCAGAAAGGAAAAGGAAAATAAAAATCAGAAGACAGGAAGGAAATAAAATCAGGGTAACTGCTATGGCTTTACAAATGTTTTCAAAAATCTAAGAAAATGCTAAAGACAAATCATCATGAAAGCAAAGGCCATGATTTTCATTTTTTTAAAGTAATCTTTTTTTTTTAATTCAATTGTGCATGTGTGCATGTGTGTGTATGTATGTATGTGTGTGTGTGTGTGTGTGTGTAGAACCACAGGCGAATTCAGGAACCACCATGGACCCCCTCCACCTCCTCGTTTACTCTGCCCCGGGATTCACAGGCTCTGACCTACCAGGACCAGAAACGCAGGCCGCCCCCGCTGCCGCCCCCGCTTCCGCCCGGCGTCTATACGTGGGGTCTAGGATCTGAACTCAGGACCTTCTGCCTGCAAGGTAGAGGCTTAACCCCTGAGCCACCTCTCCAGCCCCCATTTCAAGTATTTTACATTAGCTTATTTAATTCAGTCTATAAGGTAAGAATTATGATTAGTCACAATTTACCATTAACAAAACAGACTAACCCTGATTTTGCCCATGTATTAAATAGGGAGGTACTTCTATTATTTATATAGTAGGTCAATAAAATAAATATTAAAGTCATAAATGAACACAGAACATTTTTGAACATGTAACCTATTGGAAAACACCTCAAGGGGCTGGAGAGGTGGCAAGTCTCTGCCTTGCAGGCGAAAGGTCCTGAGTTCAGATCCTAGACCCCACGTATAGACGCTGGGCAGAAGCGGGGGTGGCTTGCGTTTCTGGTCCTGGTAGGGCGGAGCCTGTGAATCCCAAGGCAGAGTAAATGAGGAGGTGGAGGAGGTCCATGGTGGTTCCTGAATTCGCCTGTGGTTCTATACACACACACACACACACACACACACACACACACACACACACTTGAATAAATAAAAAAAAATTAGAAAACACCTTAAGATGTATTTCAAACACTAAGATCATCCATCACTTCAGGAAAAGGAAGTATTTCTACCTCATTTAAGGTACATGGCAAAGGAATGTTTGTAGACTTAATACTCCAGCTCCCATTAGCATTACTGACTCCTGAGTTCAAAAGTCAAAGCGGCAGCCAGCCCGACAGCTTCCACTTACCAATTTCCTGCCGAGTGCTGCACACTCCAACTCCATACGCCTCTAGAACTTTGGCAGCTGCTTCCTGACATGATCCAGTATTCCGTGCAAATCCAAGATAGTTGTAGGAACCCATGTTTATAACACCTTTAATTATATTCCCTGTGTACCTGTTTCAATAGCATAAAACTTAATGATACTCACAAACAAACCCAATACTTAAGTGTGATCTACATTGGTAACACAAAAGGAAGCACTGTACAAAAGGCAGCACAAAGTTGGAAATGTGGCAATGGAAGGTACAACCAACAAAATATCAAAATTTCACTTCTTAATAATGACAAAGATTTTAAACTGGTAATACTGGTGCTGGCTAGGAAGTTTCATAAGCTAGATGTCAATCAATACTTTCCCTTGGAGGACAATCTGGTAATACTTGTTTGAGTATATACACATTAGAATCCTTAAGAACCACTGTGCAATTTGCTACTTCCTAGGCAAAGGGAGCCACAACATTCTACGATAGGCTCCACATGGCTCAGACCACTGTTGGTCCACACCAATTTAAGGTGGATAGAAGCACAGACCATAACGAAGTGTTGTTACTTTAATTTCCCTAACACAGGATGACTCAGGATGGTACACCCATGCTGTAGAATGCAGTGAGCCACTATGAATAGGCTTATAATGAATATGCATATAGGAAAACTGTTAGCAAATAAAAAGAACAGAAATAATTTCCATTGTAGGATCCCATTTGTGTACCACAAAAAGTATTGTATGTAACCCAAGTAAATAAATATACTACATACATATGCCCTCAAATAAATAAATACATAGATAAATACGTAAATACAGAGAAAGGATAGGTTCTCTGGAGGGTGAAGATTGGAGTAGGGGGTGGATTTGTAGAAAAATCAGACTATTTGTCAGACTATTTGTCATAGGGGATTTCAACTGATATGTATGGCTTGTACTTTTTTTTTTAAACAGCAAAGGGATCATGAGATACTCATCTAAATAATATAATGCAAAAAAATGTAAGCAGGATCTTAAAAGTGTCTAAGAAAAAAACTCAATTTATCCCTAAATTGCAAAGAGAAACCAAAATTTCTAGCAATAAATTCAGTGATTTTAGTAATGTTTTTCTCTTTAAAAAAGACAAGTTCTGTTCATAACCATAATCTAGTAAATAATCAAATGTTAACAAAACAATGTACTTTAATAATCTCAGTAAGACTGGGGGGGGTTAGTTCAGCAGAGAAGCAATTGGCCAACACATGTGTGAGGGAGCCCCTGGGATCCACCAGCACCACCTCTAAACAAAAAATCCCAACAATGAACAGTGTACAGGGTGACTAATCAGATTAGATATTTAGCTGCTCTTCCTGTTTTGAGTAAACATTTGCTGTAATATTTTCTCAAATTACATTCTTTTGTTGTTGGACGTCATTTCCAAATCCAACTCACTTGAATGACCAGTTGTAGTCATGAGACTGTCTCTCCATGATGTCCACCCTAGCTCCTGGCACGCTACAGATGGGTCGATTCCAGTTGTCTCTTATCCTCATGTAGAGGTTCCTTGTATAGAAGTTTTCAAAATCCTGATACAATGACACGAAGTCCTGCCAACAAACAGAGAGACAGTTTATGTTTAAAGATAAATCTTAGAAGTCAACTTCCCTTTTCATACTGCAGAACGATGTCAATCACATTTCATTAACTGACATATTATCAGAAACGCATTTGGAGGGCACCAATTCTGTTTCACAACCTTTGATGAGGTAATCGCCACTTACTCGATGTCTGACCTATACTACATGGTTTCAAATAGCCGATTCCATGAATGAGGATCTGACACATTTAACCTAACAGGTAGGTAAATGCACCTGTGTGCAAACCTGATGACAGACAACAAGCTTCTGAATTGTCCTCTGACCTCCACCTGTGTGCCCTGGCACGAACACACCTGCACTCATCTCTCTCCCTCGTCTCTCTGAACCTCCCCCCTCTTCTTCCTCTCTGTCCTGCTCTTCCTTTTTCAGTAAATAGTTTAAAAAAACAAGTGTATAGTACAAAAATAAAACTCAGCCATATAATTCTGTATAACAATCTGAAAAAGACTATCCTTCCACCAATAAAATATTAGGGAAGAGATACCACAGAAATCATTACTGGGGTCAGAGAGAGCTCACAGAGGAAATGACTGCTACAAATCTGGCACCCCGACTTTGATCCTCAGATGCCTACATGATGAAGAGAAATAACTTCTGAAAGTTCTTCTGACCTCCATCTGTGGGTCATGGCACTGTCTCTTTCTCTCCCCTTCCCCCTTCCCTCCTCTTCCTGCTCTCTAATAATAATTTTGAAGTTATAATTTTAGTTCCAGACAAGAGAAGTACTTCCAAAATTAATGTTTCATATTCTGTATATTTAAGGATCAAAATGAAACGAATCAAAGGAAAATGACTTAAGAAACATTAAGGGCTGGGGAGACAGCTCAGGGGTAAAAGCCTTTGCCTCACAAGCAAAAAGACCTGAATATGGATCCCCAGACCCCAAAAATGGCGGCAGACATGGCAGCAGCCTGAAATTCTGACCCTAGGAAGCAGAACCTGGGAAACCACCAAGTAAAGCAGTAAGGAGGCAGAACAATACAGGATGATTCCTGATGTCATTCTTAGGCCTCCATAGGCACACTCAAATACCTTCTTACACACACACACACACACACACACACACACACACACACACACACCACTGAAAAATAGAATGCAGGAAACCATCCACTTTAGTTTTCCTTGTTACACAAGAGTTAAGAAAAGCACTCTCTCAAAATGAACTTCCATATCTACAGAGTTAGTTCCTTTCCTCTGAAAAAGGAAGTCAGTTACCATAGCGCCAAAGGGTTGTGCCCCATGTGCTATGATCCCTGCCCACTTGTAACCAGTTCGTGTGAGATCTGCTTCAACTCCAGTAAAGCAAACAGAAGGAAAGCAGCGCTGCAGGGCACTGCAGTCAGTGCCACGGAGAGTCCAGCCCTGGGGTCTGGAACTGGCGCCAAACTACACCAATCTGCTAAGTAAATTAATCAAAAAGGTCTCAAAATTTGATGCCTTGTTCTGTAAAAGATTTGCACCACTAAAAATGCTACATAAAAATCTAAAATTAACCTTTCAAGGACTTCTAATGGAACTCTGATATATGGTCAAAGTAGAGACCATGTCCTTAAACAGTTGACAAAGTCAAAGTATTCTTTATATCCGCAGGACCTAACACTAGATCTCCCCAATTCCTTCTAACATTTGCCTTTTACTCAGGACAGAAATTATCCATAAATGGTGTGTCCATCACAATTGGAAACATTTAAACCACCCATCCTTTTTGATCATCTCTTCCACCAAGAGTACCAGTTGAATGAAAGTAGGCATAGAAGTGACCAAATTCTAATTAAAAATTATCTTTGATTATTATCCACTATGCATTTATTTCTAAAGGGGAAAAACAGTCTTCGATTCACATCAATTGGAATAACAAAATTAATACCCCCTTTTAACACAGGGTTTCATGTAGCACAAGCTCAATTCAAACTTATTATGCAGTCAAGTATGACCCTGAGCTTTGATATTCCTGCCGTGCTCCTGAGTGCTGAAATTACAGTGTATGCGACAGCATCTGTTTCATCTGGTATTGGAGATTTACCCCAAGACTACGTGTATCCTAGCAAGCACACTATCAACTGAGCCCCAGCCCCAGCTCCTAACTCTTCTGATGAAAGCACTGTGCTATAATCTCATTTCTCTATAATGAAATGATAGTTTCACTCAACTGCTGTCTAAACACTGTACATTAATGTTCAATTATGAACTCAGGTACTTTAACAAACTATTTTCTCAAAAAATTTTATTAACAACAGGGGCTGGAGAGGTGGCTCAGGGGTTAAGCCTCTGCCTTGCAGGAGGAAGGTCCTGAGTTCGGATCCTAGACCCCACGTATAGACACGGGGCGGAAGCGGGGGCGGCCTGTGCTTCTGGTCCTGGTAGGGCGGAGCCTGTGAATCCCGGAGCAGAGTAAACAAGGAGGAGGTGGAGGCAGCCCATGGTGGTTTCCGAATTCGCCTGTGGTTCTACACACACACACGCACGCACGCACGCACGCACGCACGCACGCACGCACGCACGCACGCACACACACACACGCACAGTTGAATAAATAATTAAAAAAAACAAAAAATTTTATTATCAACAAAAAACTGTACAGATACAGGGTTTTTTGAACTATTTACTATATCAACATAAGGGGGGGAAAAATCACTCAGAAGCCTGGTTCAGATATCAAAAGGGTTACCAAATGCCAAAACAGCAAAGGGCTCTTAGAGCAAAGAAGAGCTTCATCCTCAGCCCTGAACTGAACAGAGTCTCGACCAGGGACACAGCTGCTGTGATTTAGAGGGAAGGAAAGGGTTAAAGGTTTCTAACAAGAAAACTGCTACTCGATGGTCAAGCACTTGCTCACAGCTACAAGGGCAACACAGCCAAGTCTCTGAGACGGGAAAACTAGCATCCAAGTAACAGGCTGTGACAGTGAAGAACGTCAGGTGTCAACAGCAATGGGACAGGTGGTAGAAGAAGGACTCGGGCCTAGTTTAGCTTCTTTTGACGCCCTACGGAAGAAGCTTTACTGTAGTTTGATGGTAGCAGATACAATGGCCACTAAGCAGGATACACACAGCTTAGCCACGAAAAGAAACAAGACAGAAACCACTACCAAGACTTCAATTTTAGGAAATGACAGGTGTCTATTGTCTGAAAATATCTTGTTCTTTACATATTCTAAGGCTATGGTTAAAACGAGACTTTTTTCATTCACTCATTCAAATCATTTAGTATATACTTGATATGCAGTAATTTCCTTTGTTAGATGCTCAAGAAATATTAAACAGCAAATGGTTCTTTTCAAATGTTGCGAATCTTCGCAGTTCTCCCTCTGGGCCTGAAGGATAAATAAGACAAGAAAGAATAACCCATCCATTCCTGAGCGCTCTGAGCACAATAGAGGTGTGCAAAGTCATTGCAATGTGTTTGATATATGATACAAACTGTAAAGGATATTGTCAGAGGTGGAGAGGAAATGTAACTGGTAAGTAACAATGCAAGTCCAGCTGAAGTCTTAAAAAATGCACTCTTCACTGACATTCTTCCTTAAGCCCGTGAGATGCACAAACAAACACGCATGGGAAAGCGCCTTCCTGAGGCTCATGCTGACTGCTGGGACGGAAGTACTTTGCAGCTAGGTGATTTTTTTTTTTTTTAACTCAGAAGAAAAATTCAAACTCATGAATTTGAGGGAGTATCTTTGAATAGGCTTATTTAGGATGAGCCTTCTAGAAAATATGCTATGTTGTTTAAATTAAACAGACACCACCTCATCTATTGTCTACACAAGCCATCTGTACAATCACAGAAGAAAAGATGTGTGTTATCACTTTAAGACAGAAAGAGACTTTCTAACAAGTGTCCATTTCTGTTAAGTTCGATTCTGTCCCATTGCAAGTGTCCATGTTGCTATGTAATGATAGGAAGAGGATGATTACAATAGCAGTTAAGAATTTCAATTACTTATGATATACTATATACTCATCAAGAGTTTTACATATACACATTTACCCACAAACCTGAACATTTCCAACCATCTTACGGCACTTCTAAACAGTGATAATGCTACCACTGATTCCCATGAAAATCCTCAATGTCAGTTCTTTTTTTTTTAAAGGATTTGCTTTTTTTTTTAGATTTTTTATTATTATTATTCAATTGTGCACATGTGTGTATGTGTGCGTATGAGTGTGTGTGTCCCAAATTCACAGGCTCTGCCCTACCAGGACCAGAAATGCAGGGCAGAAGCATCTGTATGTGGGGTCCAGGATCCGAACTCAGGACCTTCCGCCAGCAAGGCAGAGGCTTAACCCCTGAGCCACCTCTCCAGCCCCTCCTCAATGTCAGTTCTAATTTAACTATTCTTTCTTACTTTAGAGTCTGGGCACCGTGGTTTGGATCCCAAATGTCTTCCAAGGGCCCGTATGTTCAAGGCTTAGTCAGCAGTCTGTACCCCACTGACAGGCTGTGGACTCTTCAGCAGGTGAGGCCTCATGGAAGGAAGCGCGTCAGCGGGGAGGGTCCTTGAAAGGGACATGAGACTGTGCCCCTGCATTCTTTCTTTGGTTTTAGGCAGCTCTGCTCTATCATTCTCTCCACTGTGTCTAACACAGGTACAAAACCACAGAGCTCACCAACAGGCACAAGTCAAAACCTCCAAAACCACCAGTCACACAGTTCTTCCTTTGAAGTTGTTAACCTCAGTTTCTTTTTTTTTATTTTGTTTTGTTCTTTGGTCATGGTGAAGGACGTACTAGGGCACAAATATCAATATATCAAAGGATAAAATTTGTTTTAAATACCAGCATTTGAGGCAAACAGTGCTTTGATGTTGGGATAAAATCTTGGAAAACATGATTGGAAATATTTCAAATCAAGGCAATTTAAAGTTCTGTCCTTGATTTACTACATCAAGTACAGGGAACAAACGGGATACATAAAGCAACAGTCCTTACACAACGTATTACTTCAAAATCATGAAGCTACTGCTTCTCAAAAACTTGGCTAAATACAGAAAAATAGAATCAAAGATAAAACAAAAACAAGTCCTAGTACAATGTAGTTAAACTTCTACAAACAATGTTTTTAAAAGGCAATTTGATTTTTAAAAATATTTCCAGAGTCAATTGATAGCCATAGCCAAAAAAATTAAATAAAATTTAAAGAATCTATAACCTAAATCTCACCCATTAGACAATAGTTATCAAAAGGAGCACAGAGTTTAATGTAAAGTATAAATATATAGCTCTCAGAAAAAAAATCTTCACAGAGGTTGGAGAAATGTTCAGTGGTTAAGACTCTGCCTTCTCAAGCAGATGGTCCTGAGTTCGGATCCCAGGTCCCATGTAAAAATGCTAGGCCTGCATTCTGGCACTGGTGGGTGGGGCCTGGAAAATCCCAGAGCCGTGCAAAAAGGAGACAGAAGCAATCCAGGATGATTCCCGAAGTCACCCTCAGTACTCCACAGGGACACAACGGTGCCCTCTAAAACACACATACTCTCTTTCTTGCTTTCTTTCACTCTATCATACACACACAAAATAAATTAATTAAAAAAATCTTCATACATTGTTGGTAAAAAGTGAAAAAGACTAGTGGCACTATGACAGAGCAGTCTTGGCACATCCCAAGAGAAATGAAGACACAAATTTAAACAAGCATTGGCCAATAATGTCTACAACAGTACTATTCCCAGTAACCAAAGATGGCACTAAATACAATAGTACTTAGTGATCGAAAAGAATAAACATGCATTAAATAGCTCTTGGCCAAAATGCTTAGAACCAGTGTATCAAATGTTATAATTTGTGGATTTTGGAAATATTTGAATTAACTTTAGTAGTTAAACACTCCAGTGTTTTAACTTTATTTACTTTGCGTTTGTGTGTGTATCTCAGAGGGCACTCACTACATGTACCTGTGAATGACCAAGGGTGACTTCAGGAATCATCCTGGATCACTACTACCTCCTTTTTGCTTTACTCTGGGATTTCCCAAGTTCTACCCACCAGAGCTGTGCCTGGTGTTTTTACACTGGATCTGGCATTTGAACTCAAGACCTTCTGTTTTCGAGGCAGAGTCTTAACCCCTGAACCATCTTCTCTAGCCCATTCCAGTGTTCTAGATTTCAGATTTTTAGATTAGGAGGATCATTGTGGCATTTGTCACATGCTACAATGGTGGATGAACAAAATATGCTAAAGAAATCAGGTATAGAATGTCATATATCATGTTGCTCCCATTTTATGAAATATCAAGAACTGAAAACTACAAGAACAGAAAGCAGGTTAGTGGCCACCAGGGACTAGGGAAAGGAGGGGAGTAAATGGAGTAATTGCTTAGTGAGTCCAGATCCTTAGGGGATGATAGCATTTGGAACTCACCAAAAGGAAGAGCTATGTGACACTGGAAAATACTACAGAATTCAGTAATACCTTAAAAATAAAACTTGGGGATCAGGGAGATAGCCCAGTGGGTAAGGCACAGGTTTGCCAACCTGGCAGCCTGAGTTCAATACTTTTCCTCTGAGCTCTACCCACGTATCGTGGCATGCATGTGTATTCTCTCTCCCCACATACACATTTCAAATAGTCAACATTAAAAAATAAAACAAAACAAAACTTGGGTTGGTTCTCCATTCTGATTAGTCCTTACTAGTCTTTCTTTGTATAGACTGTGGGTTAGTACTGTCAACCTGACACAACAGGGCACACCTAAGAAGGAGTGTCTTGATTAAGGCTGGCCTCTGAGAATGCCTGTGAGTCCCAGCGCAATGTGGGTAGCATCATTCCTTGGGATGGAATCCTAGGCTGTACGAAAATGGAGTGAGCAGCCAAGTACGCGGCATGCACACCTCTTTCTGTGGCTGTGGTATAACCAGCTGCCTGAAGCTTCTGTGCTGTGAAGTCCCTGCAGTGATTGATGGATGTCAGTTAAAACCTTCTCCCCTACGTTGTGTGTGTCAGATATTTTGCTGCAACAACGTATAACAAAACACTCTTATTTTATAGGTTGAATCATACAAATATGTTATTTCAGTAGCTTAACATGAGCAAATATTCATACTTTCATATAACTCTATGTAATATTTATAAATGGTAGAAGGCTCGAACCAACTTCTTTTTTTTTTTTATTAAAAATTTAATTATACATTTTAAAATTTTTTTACCAGTTCCCTCCTTCCCCCCTCGAACCAACTTCTGACCATTACATATACACATGCTGTGGTTGGTATATTTCTGCTCTCACTTTACTCTAGCGCTTAAATATTTTTAGTAATATTCATAAAGTAAGATTAATGCTTACTTCTTGAAAATAATTAACTAAAAATTAATAGCTGCAAAATATCTTTTCCAATACATTAAGACTAGCTGGAAGTCATTAAGAGAAAGAAAGAAATCCAGCAGGAAAACAAGCAAAATATATAAACAGGAACTTCATGAAATCAGCACTTCCAATGTTCATCCAACATACAAAAAAGTATACAGAGCCCAGCTTGGAAGTACACATCTGTAAGCACTCAGAAGACTAAAACAGAGTGATCATAAGTTCAAAGTCAACCTCAAATTACTATATAACAAAATTCTGTCTCAAAAAAAGACAGTTTCGTTGAGCAATAAAGAAATAAATTAAACCACAATGAGATACTAGTACATATACATCAACTGGATTGGCAAAGGCCATTTTGCAAAACTATTTCACCCTGGCTGAAATGTAGTGATTCCCTAAACTGACCACACACCTCAGTCCCAGACCTCCCCACTCTAATGGCTGAAGAGAGTATCTTTTACCACAACATCCTTTCACACTCCCCCCATCCCTACTGCCCTACTTCCTAAGGACTCGTTAGCGAAGGTCGAGAGCCATAGATAGATTTTACCTTTTTTGTCTGGAGGCTCTGCAGATTCCTCCTGCCATGCTGTTCATAGCACTATCTCCCTATCTTCTCTGACTTAAAGCTTTTCTTTGTTCTAATGTTTTTCCACCTTAGGGTTACCTGATGGTTCCCTTGGCCACCAGGCCCTCAGCTCTAATAGAACTAGTATTCAAGTCTCTCCATATGGCTAGCTTCTATTTATGATGGGCCTCCACATCAACCTTACACATTGTCCTATGGTCCCTCTCGAGTCCTTTCCCCTGCCAACCTAAGAATACCAAGGATTGGTAAAGATGAAGAACAGTGAGAATTCTCAAACATGGTGGCAGACAGATATATCAGTGTAACAGCTTAGGAAAACATTGACATCGTGAAGTACATACTGTATACATAAAACCTAATGACTGCTAGCTTGGATGTATCAAAAAATTACTAGTGTCTGAGGGAAAAAAAGAAAAACCTCTGTTAATATCAATATTAATATGAATGAACTGTAATATACACAATAAACAATGAAATAACTACATAGCAGCAAAAGCAAATGAAGTTGAGGCCCATGACAAATGCCTAAAAATCTATGTTGTGTAACGAAACAAAGGAGAGCACAAATGTATGTATGTGAAGTTCAAAAGCAGGCAGAGGATAATGAATGCTATTGTTCATTACTGCACATAGAGTCGAAGAGATCAGGACAGAGGTCATTTTGGGGCAAAGGGTACGGTTCGGCTCCAGGAGAGCACCCAAGGGCAAGGTTTCTGTTGTCATGTCACTGCGCTGCTCTGGCTTCATGGAAACTTCTTCATATTGGCATTCATTACCTTTTGTATTTAGCCTCCAGACAAAAAGGTAAAAATCTATCTATGGCTCTCGACCTTCGCTAACGAGTCCTTAGGAAGTAGGGCAGTAGGGATGGGGGGAGTGTGAAAGGATGTTGTGGTAAAAGATACTCTCTTCAGCCATTAGGGTGGGGAGGTCTGGGACTGAGGGTGTGTGGTCAGTTTAGGGAATCACTACATTTCAGCCAGGGTGCTAGACAGACATATGCTGCACACACACTTATATTGATTTTATGTAACTCACAAAAGATTAAAGAACATGGAAGGAATATTCCAATGAAGAAACTTGTATTCAAAAGGGAAAATATTTTCTTTGACCTGCATTTAATCTGAAAATGTCAAGTGACAGTTATCTGTTCATGGAGGGAAAAATGGCATCACCATTTACTTTGGCCTAACACCTAATCACGAAAAAACCTACTTGTGTCTGATGGTGCTGGGACCCCTACCTATCAAGAAAAATCCAAGGCAATTCCAACTTCTCATCCACCAGATGAGAAAATTTCAGAAAACCTCACGGGCATCAGCTCCAACCAAATTTCAAGATGGATGTAAAGTAAGTCAAACAAACAATCCCCTTTGTAATATACTAGGCAATATACAACTACATTTGAAGTTTCCTAAGACATTGCTAAAGTGATAATTACCAGGAGATTCTTTTTGAAGTAGATCAAAAATAAAACTCCAAGAATTCCAATTAATATATTTCAATTTCCTTCTCTGTATCCCCATCCCTCTCATTTCTGAATGCACCATGGAGGCCAAATGTTAGTTTTCAGTTTTAGTAGCTGTGTGATCGCACCATGCTTTACTCCTTTGATTTCTACATCATTTCCTATTTGTACATTAATAACATTTTATTAGTTCAAGGTTTTGCTATATGTACTATATATACATGTTTCTTGATGACTCGTTTTGCCTCAGAACAAAGAAAAAACATATACCGGGAACACAACATTCTTATCCAACACATCATTAGCAACAAAAAAAATCGAGGTGTGAAGAATTCCAAATGTTTCGTGAAATTATAGAAAACATAACAACTCAACGTTAGGTCATCTTCATTAGTACTGACCCAGAACAACACACTGTATTTCCCTGTGAAGGACAGTCACAGTGGTAAATGTTAACTGGGAGAATGGTACCTCTTCTGAAATGCAAGGAAGAAGATGTGCGGACACAGCTGACTCAGCAAAGGAGAAATGGCAGCCCTTTCTTTGCATCTTCAATCCCAGCAAGAGAACGTTTTCCCTCCCTCTTTCCAGTTGAACACTTAAATCAGCCTACCCCTTCCACTTCAGCTCTTCTGCATGAGAAAGTAAGATCAAGTGACTCTTTCTTTCAAAAAGCTGAATTTTGAAACCAGAGAGGTAGGGAGCAGTACTTGCTGTGCAAGTATGAGGACCCAAGTTTGGATCCCAGCATCATGCTTTTTCTTTTTAAACTATCCTTCCTTCCTTCTTCCTTCTTCCTTCCTTCCTCTCCCTCCCTTCTTCCCCCCCCCCCCGTGTGTGTGTGTGTGTGTGTGTGTGTGTGTGTGTATCAGAGGGCACTCTGTGTGTCTCTGTGGAGAACCAAGGATGACTTTGGGAAACATCTGGATTGCTATTACCTCCTTTTTGCTTTGTTCTGGGATTTCCCAGGCTCTGCCCACCAGGACCGAAAGTGTCAGTTCCACCTGGTATTTTTTACATGGGACCTGAGTGGGATCAGAACTCAGGACTTTCTACTTGTGAGGCAGAGTCTTAACCCCCAGCAATCTCTCCTGCCCTCTTTTTTTTTTAAAGGCAGGTTTAACATCATTACTGAGAGGGTGATGGTGATGGAAACCAGATCCAGGTTCGTGATGACAATGTGACAGAACAGATCACTTCATGCACCTTCCACTGCATTCCTACACAGATGTGTATTTACATATACTGCATGTAAATGTATACACGCATGCTCAATTTTATAAAACAATAGCACCACGTGTTTAAACTGCCTTGTGAAAACACCACTGAAATAATGTGCATCATTTAGCACAATCTTTTTTCCCCTCTGGTTTTACAAGCATATTGAGTAATTATCCCCGACCCCCTCCTTTTCCCTCTCCTTTCCTTCCTCCCTTTATCAATCTATCCTTCTCCCTCCCGCCCTCCTATCTGTCCATGTCTATGGGTCCCAGGGTTCCCTCTGGATCATCTACTCTGGTGGGGGGTTCAAACCTCGGTGGCAGTCCAAGTGGCTCTTCTTTGAACAGACCCATTGACAGGGACACTCCCCTTCATCTGTCTAGCCCTAGCCCCTAAGATTCGCACTGCATGGAATTATTTCTCCTGAGATCCTCACTAGTCTATGGAGGCATGTGGTATGTCAGCCATTCCATTTGGCACAATCTTCCTCTCAGTGAACTACAGAGGCAAATGTTCTTTTCCATCTACTCTCCCATTCCTACTCCTTCCTCCAAGAACTATTTCCTGAGTAGCAACATGATGCTCAAATTACTTTCTGTTCGACTTGTATGTTATTGCAAAGTTGAATTAGGTACTGTGTATGTTTCCCTTATGAACATCCCTTAGAAACTACTGAAGAATAAGTATCGATGTGTTCTAATTTTTTTCACATAAAATTAAGCATGCACAATAGCAAGTACTTCCGCCTGCTGGGGCATCTCTCCAGTCTTTGTCTTTAGCTTTCTTCATAGCTGTTGATGCTATTCATTTGTTTTGTTTCAAGACAGGATTTACTCTGTAGTTCAGATTGGCCTCAAAACTCATAGCAACCAGTCTGTCTCATCCATCAAGTGTTGTTTTCATGAAGTTTAACTCCATCTGAAAATATTTATTTTAACCTGCCAAAATTTGTAAGGAAAAATTTCTGTGTGGAAATATTATTATTCCCATAAAAGGATTCTATTCATGGAATAAAAGACTAGCAATTACCTTTTGTTCTTCTCGTTCTGTTGCATGGTGGCATTTTTCAATTCTCCAGTACCTCAAGAAATCACGAAGATATCCAAAGAGGGTGAGTACCCCATAACCCACATACGTGAGCACAGCAACCAGCATGGGTGTTTCTTCAAATGCTTCATTAAACGGCCTTTTATACAGTCCTCCATTTTCTGTAACATGATAGATCTAAAAGAATAATTTTAAAATGTTTATTTCATCTGCAACAAGAAAAAGATTTCCACCTAAAATCTTATGTCCTCGAAGACTTATAAAAGTGTACCTTGAAAATGAACTAACGTTCATGAGATGCTAAAGTCTAAGCAGGGCATGCTAATTTTCAGTAGAAATAATTTATAAGTGGTTAATCAAAGAGAGGAGTTTTTATTTGTTTGTTTCATTTTGTGTGTGGACATGTATGAATGCAGGCATGTACATGCCATGGTACGTCCACATGTGCAGAGGGTACCTCTGGAAGTCAATTCTGTTCCTCTATTTTGTGGGTTCCAGGGATCAAAGCCATCAGACTTGCACAGCTAACACTCTTTTTCTTCACTGTGCCATCTTACTGGCCCTTAAAAGAAGTAATTTACAGATCACGCATGAATAAAAAGGGGAGAAAAAAAGCAGTAAAAAGGTCAACAATCTATCATAATTTGATTTTCTAACTAGATTCTAAAAACACGGGCTGGAGAGATGGCTCAGTGATTAAGACTCTGCCAGAAGGTCCTGAGTTCGGATCCCAGGTCCAACATAAAAACAAGTAGAAATGGTAGTCTGCACTTCCTGCCCTGGTAGACAGAACCTGGGAAATCCTAGAGCCAAGCAAGGAAGAGGTAGAAGCAATCCAGATGATTGCCAAAGTCACCCTTGGTCCTCCACAGAGACACATGTGCCCTCTGACACACACATACACATACACAAAATAAATGAACATATAAAAGTTTTTTGTTTTTAAAAAAAACACTATGATTAGAGGGAACATAATTTCCTTTGTTGTAATATAAGAAACAGAGAGAAAGAGAAAGAGAAAGAGAGGAAGGGAGGAAGGAAGAAGGAAGGGAGGAAAAGAGAGGGAAGGGGGGAAGGGAGGAAAGGGAAGAAGGGGGGGAAGGGAGGAAAGGGAAGAAGAGAGGAGAAGGGAGGGGAGGGAAGGAGGGGAGGGGAGGAGGAGAAGGGAGGGGAGGGGAGAGAAAAACTTGGGTTGGAGAGATGGGTCAGGGGTTAAGACTGCCTCAAACGCATAAGGTCCTAGGTTCAGATCCCAAGTCCCACATAAAAACTCCAGGTGGAAATGGTGGTGGCCTGCACTTTACACCCTGGTGGGTGGAGCCTGGAAAATCCAGGATGATTCCCGAAGTCATTCTTGGTCCTCCACAGGGACACAGTACCCTCTGATAAGAAAGGAAGGAAGGGAGAGGGAGGGAGAGAGAGAGAAAGAGAGAAAAAGAGAGAGAGAGAGAGAGAGAAAGAGAGAGAGAGAGAGAGATTGAGAGAGAGAGAGAGAGAGAGAGAGAGAGAGAGAGAAAAGAAAGAAACTGAAATGACTTACCAACAAAGTAATCAAAAGCTCACATATAATTCAGGACAACACAAAGGCTGCGTATTAGGTAAAGATGCTCACATGCAAAGCTGGTGACCCACGTTCAAGCCCCAAAGCCCTTGCAGTGGAAGGAGAGATGCTGTCTTCTGATTTGCACAAGTATGCAGCAGCACGCACATGCCTGTCCCCTTTCCCTCTGAACCCCCTCAAATAAATAATTTAAAAAGTAAATTCAGCTTTACAGCACAAAAATATTTCAAATGTTTTCTTACCAGCCACTCTTAAAGCTACTGGACAGTACCCAGGCCATGAGCACGAGGTTATAGTGTCAGTATACGGTTCCCATTAACCTTCCTCAGTGATGTCACAAGTGAGCTATGTGGAACAACAAAATGCCTGGGCAAGTGCAGTCCAGCACGGGTAAAAGCAAAGAGACCAGATGCAGTGGAGACTAAAGCCAGTGGGTTCACTTAAACCTGAGGTCAAAGCTAGCCTGAGCAACATGGCAAGATCTCACCTCAAAAGACAAATAAATAACAAGGTGAAATCAAATTTAGGAAGGACAGCTGTCAAGACCAATCAGTGACTACTGTGACAGAGCCTGTCCCACTTTATTTTACTAAGTATCCACTTCCACACATATTAAGGATTAAGTATTCACCTTTGTTTTATCCTTTGATATATATATTTTGACAGAGTCTCATTATGTACTCCAAATTGTGATTCCTCATGTCAGTCTCCTGAAAACTAAGATTTAAATATTTATAGTCAGTACATATTACTGATTTTTTCAAGTCTGCCACTAATTCTGTTCACTAAAATAGCTAAAAGCAGATCATACCTATGGCAACTTGATAGTCTGACTATCTGCAGGTATGGCCAACCTTTTAATGCTACAACTCAGCACTACCAAGTTCATGCTTAGAACAGTGCAGTTCAGTTGTAAAAGTAAGTGATAAACCATCAGCAAACTTCTCTTAACCTTCAGTTTGTGATGTGCTGAGCCTCATGAGCAGCTGCTCTGGGCACACATAGAACTGGGGCCACGGGGGATGCAGCTGAAGTCTGCAGCTTCCAGGGCACCCTCACCTACTCGACAGAGCTCAGCGGCAATACACACCAACATTGAGATTCCTACTTTTTTTTCTTCCTATGACTCCAAATTTACATTTCCACTTGCCTCTACCTTTTAGATCCCATGGCACCTCAAACTGAACAAATCTAAAGCTCAACTTTTCTCCCTATCTCTTTTCCCTCAATCAAAATCTCATCCTCCACTTCTCTTTCATTACCTATTTGGTCACCAGCATCATCATCCAGTCTACCCAGTCTCCCAAGTTTGGAGTCATCTTTAATGTTAACTCTACCTTACTTTCTGGCTTCCACCCAGAATTAGTTAAAATGTCTTAGTTTCAGACCTTCTTGTTTGTTACAGGAAATTTCTCTTCTCTTCTTCTCGTCTCTTCTCTCTCTCCTCTCTCTTTCTCTCTCTCTCTCTAAGACAGGGCCTCATGCAGCACAGGTTGGCACTGAACTTGATCCTGAATTCTGATCTTGTGCCTCCACTCCCAAGTGCTCGGGTTGCAGGCTGCACCACCACACCCAGCTGGCACCATGGAATTTTAAGGAGCCTAAAAATGCTGCCTATCTTGATGGATAAAGGATGCACAGTACATGGTGGTTAAAATTTGCATTCTATACACTTCCTCAATAGAACTAGCCTAGCTTACTCTTCAATTAAAAAACAAAAAAACAGTCTCTCTCCCTTCAACAGACCACTGCAGCATATTTCTTTAGTCTAATTTCATGCCGCCAGGACGCCCCAAGAATTCTTTCCAAACAAAAAGAATGAAAACATTCCCTGGCTCAAAAAGCTGCACTGTCTTTATAATAGAAGGTCTCCAGTCACCATCCAAGCACCAAGCTTGGCCCACAGCAGCTTGGGTGGTCACACTGCCTTCTTCCTACTTCTGAACTCTTAGTCAGGTTAAATCCAACTTCTTGCCATAGTCTCCCGAAAAGACTCCTCTCCTGCAGTCTCATAAATAACAACCAGTATTGAAAAGCTAAGAAATAGTAAATTAAGCATGTTACTTAGAAATGTGGAGGTAAATACTAGCGACTATGCAAGAATTAATGTGAGAAGTCATTAAATCTGAAGGTTAAAAAAAAGGTGGAAGGGAACAGGGAATAGTTTTATGTTGCATGAAGAGCCTTGCAGAACTCAGATGCTTAGAACCAAGTCCTAAAGTTAAAGCAAAGGAAAGCACATATTCCCAGACACACACACACACATACACACACGCGCGAGCGAGCACATACACACACACATGTACACAGTTGAATAAATAATGATAATAAAAAAAAAATTAAAAAAAAAAAAGTGTGTCCCTTGGAAGGGTGAAAGGAACAGGAAGGGAAAATAGGAGGAGAAAAAAAAGGAGGAAAAAAAGTAGTTCAGATCAACAGTGGAGCACTGCCCGTTACATGGGAGGGGAGAGGAACGGAAGAGAGGAGGAGGAAGAACTCTCCCCGGAATCTTTGTGAATCAGTTGCGGCTATCCTTCTCCTTTTAACTGCATTAGCATATATTTCTTAAAAACAGGGGGCTGGAGAGGTGGCTCAGGGGCTAAGCCTCTGCCTTGCAGGCGGAAGGTCCTGAGTTTGGATCCTAGACCCCACGTATAGACGCCAGGCGGAAGGGGAGGCGGCCTGCGTTTCTGGTCCTGGTAGGGCGGAGCCTGTGAATGGGGAGGCAGAGTAAACAAGGAGGAGGTGGAGGCAGTCCATGGTGGTTCCCGAATTCGTCTGTGGTTTTACACACACGTACACACACACACATACGCATACACACACACACATACACGCACAATAAATAAAAATTAAAAACAAAGACACTGTACAATTATAAAAATCAAAAGATTAACACTAGAATCTAGTCTGTTAACATTTTCCCCAAATATTTATGTTGTTCTTTATAGGAAAGGAAAACTCTGGATTAAGAGTTTCATTCTGTCCCTTCAGTCTCACAAAGGAAATTAAAAAAAAAAAAAAAAAGATTTAAGTCTGTAAAATGACTTAGAAGGATTGATCCTCAATAAGGCTTTCAAGAATCCCAGGAAAGAAACCGAGTAACTATGTAATGATGCAATAATGACAAAGTCATCATTGGGAACTAAGCACACACAAGCTCAGAGTTTTCATTAAGCAAATGGATGCAAGCCAGCTAAAAGCTAACAGGACATAACCTACTCACCTGGGAATAGTTTAGAACATTATTTTAAAAACTTAATGTCAGGCCAGTAAGGTTACTCAGTGGAGAAGGTGTCTACTTGCAAACCTGGAGACCTGAGTTCAATCTCAGGAAGCCCACATAGTGCTTAGTTTCTCTCTCTCTCTCTCTCTCTCTCATTATCATCTCTCATCATAAATATTTTTTTATTAAATATTTAATTATACATTTTAAAAATTTTTTACCAGTTCCCTCCCTCCCCCCTCCTCCCCCTCCCCTTCCCCCAGTGCCTCCCCCCCAATTCCCAGAGAGTCCTTTATTGTGTACGCCTAACTCTCCTCTGGGTCCTCCTCTCCGATGACATATAAGGACCCAGTGGCATTTCCATAAGCCCTTTCTCTTGTTCCCCTTAAGCATAAGATCACTACTATGGCTGTCAATCCCTTGCCTCCAGGGGTCTCGGTGCCCTTAACAGATGCTAGACTTTATGAGGGCAACAGTGCGCTGGACATTGCGCAGGGCATGCAAAGTCCCATTATGATTGCTTTGGCCCCAACTATTGTTGAGAATCTTGCAAATCGTTGCTCCTCCCATCCTTTTGCTCTTACAATCTTACCGCCCCCTCTTCCGCAAATGTCCCTGAGCTCCAGGATGGGGAGAGATTAGGCCATCATAAATATTTTTTAAAAAATTAATGTCCACTATGTTTCAATAGTCAGAGCCTTGTGCACGAAATGAACCCTACTCAACAATCTTAAGTGATAATCAGTCTCTTGCTCTTTAAAATCAGTTCTGCTGAAATTGGCTTCTTGACTTTGACTGAAGTGCACCAGTTTCTCCTTACTGCATACTACACACACTGGGGAGAACAGTCTAGAACACTGTGCAACACACAAAAGCTATGCCATGCTCTACAGTCATGTTTTCAGAAACATCTTTTATCAGGAGCAAGCTTTAAAAGCGGGGAGCCCCCATTTTTTTCTTGCAATAAGTTCCCTAACTTTTGTCAATATGTGGAAAACACACACTTTGACTTGACTACTCTCTACTCCAATCCTAAATTAATTGATTCCATGTAGAAAAGTAAAAGACTGAAGAACCAAAACAATCTTAAAGACAAAAGAAGTGGAATCACGTTTAGTAGATTAAGACTGATTACAGATCTATAGTAATTTGGACACGGGATGTAACTAAACAACAGGGCAATAGAACAGAACAGCGAACCCTGAACAACTGTGAGAACAGAACCTGGCCAAACAGAGGCCTTTCAAATTCCTAGAGAATGGATCGATTTTTTAATTATTAAAGTACACAGAAATGGTCCAGCATGTGGAAATAAAACCAAAGTGGAATCCTACCTGATAACATCCTATAAAATCAGTTCTAGAATAGGCTGAAGGGATGCCTCAAGGGTTGTGATTCTGCCTTGAAAGCAGCAGGACCCAAGATGGAAACCCGGATCCCAGATAGAAGACCAGGTAGAAATGGAAACAGCATGCAATTCCAGCTCTGGAAGGCAAAGCCTAGGAAATCCTAAAGCAGAGCAGAAAGAAGATAGAAGCAATCCAGAATGACTCCTGAAGTTACCCTTGGGACTCCAGAAACACACACACACACACAAAATAAAGTTTAAAAAGATTAAAAAAAAAAAAAAAAGATCAGCATGCTGATAGAAATGCGAAGGGAAGGCCAGCTTGATGTAATTTCACATGGGAACAAGAACCCTATTGAGAACTGAACTAAGGGTCATTTGTGTTACATTCTGGCAAAGTGCCTATGTTTTGGGTATGTCCTGAAAATTTGAATTCAGAAGCAACAGAGTAAATGATATGGTGCAGAAAACGGCAAGACGGCCTAACATTGAAGTTATGGAACTGGTCTTGCTTTGCTACTGAATGATGCTTTCAGCTGGGTTGACAGTGAGAACTGGGGACAGAAAGCAAAGTGGGAAGACAGGAAAACATGCAGTTTGACCAGAAAGGAAAGATTTTTCAAGTGGCATGTAAGGAGATCTGCGCCAATAAAAAGAAGCCAATAAATATGCCCTGAATAATAGGAAAGGTGAGAGGGCACTTCAGAAATTGGCAAAGCTGCATCCACCCTGGGCTCCAGGATCTGAAAACACAAACTCATGTGAAAGATTTTCTTTTGGGAAGCCAGTGCCTTCAGGGCACCCTGCTCCCGTGTTCCTAGGTTCAGACACACCAGCCATCTCTAAGCTGTGCTTGAGTTCGCAGCAGAAATGGGCAGCATCCACAGGGCATTGCTTATAGGCTGTAGGCAGGAGAGCTAGTAGGGTCATGGAGATTCCACCAAGATTCTAGAGTCCAGCCCAGGCAATGCATAGCAGGGCTGGATTCCCTTCAGGGAGCCCCAGAGAGGACTGTGAATAAGGTTGTACAAGTGAAGGCTGAGTAACAGGGAGACCCCAAAATGATGGAGATTCGAGGAATGTGGGATGTCTGCTAAGGCAAGCTGCAGGAACCCAGTGGAGTCAGCCAAGAAAGAGGCCTTGTGGGTTCCGGACAGCAAGGCTACATGAGCGCAGGTGCCTGGGCCTTCTGGAACCAGATGTGCCACAGATGTCAGACGTGGAGCTACAGATGTAATATGTGCCCTGCTGGGTTTTGGTCTTGCTTTGATCTCATCATTTCTTCCAATTCTCCATTCCTCCCTTTTGGAATAGAAATATTTACTCTATGCCAATGTATGTTGCAGTATGCAACTCTTTCATTTGACAAGAACCATACCTGAGAGATTGCCCTGACTCGGCAGAAACTTTGGAAGGAAGACTTATGAACCACATTAGAAATGTTAAAATTATGAGGTCTAGACACATTTTGCATTAAGTTATAGCTTATATCCAACAACCTCTAACAGGTTCACAGCTGGTGGAAGGATTCTGGGAAGTTCTGGGAAAGAAGTTCATCACTGGGAGGTGGGTCACAGGAGCACGGAATGCCTACTTACTTCCTGCTTACTCTGATTCCTGATCAATGATGATGTGAACAGGTTCCACAACACATTCCAACCACAACAATCTGAAACCTTCTGTCATTTCTTCTCTTTCATGTTATCAGTCAAAATAAACCTTCCCTTCCTTAAGGTGCTCATGAAGATGTAAGAGATCCAGAGTAGACAAAATACTGACAAGGATTCATAAAATCTGAGCACATACTTCCCAGTTTCAAAAGTGAGTAAAACCAGGCTGGAGAGGTGGCTCAGGGGTTAAGCCTCTGCCTTGCAGGCAGAAGGTCCTGAGTTCTGATCCTAGACCCCACGTATAGACGCCAGGCAGAAGCGGGGGCGGCCTGCGTTTCTGATCCTGGTAGGGCGGAGCCTGTGAATCCCGGGCAGAGTAAACAAGGAGAAGATGGAGGAGTCCATGGTGGTTCCCGAATTCGTCCGTGGTTCTACACACACATACATACGCGCACATACATACACACACACACACAACTGAATACATACATACACAACGCACACACATGCACAACTGAATAAAAAAAAGTGAGTAAAACCAGAGTCATCAAGACAGTGTGATATTGGTGTAAGAATAGACATATAACTAAAACAGATTCAGAAAACAGAAATAAACTCTTACATTTAGTATTGATTTGACAGGACCACCACCAAGACAACTAAAAAAAAAAAATATCCAGCCCTTTCATTATTGTTGCTGCTGCCATTGCTATTGTGTGTGTTCATACATGCCATGGTGTGCATATGGAACTAGAAGACAACTGCTGGAAGCCAGTTCTCTCCTTTTCCTTTGTGCTGGGATTACAGAGGGTTCCAAAATGCAGGTCACCAAGGCTTGTGTAGCAAATGCTTTTACCCACTGAGCCATCTCATCAGTCCAAAACAGACTTTAAAAAAAAAAAAAAAGTACCTACATACAAAAGAACTGTGAGATCCACTGCATCAAAAATTTAACAGAAGTTCAGTGACAATAAATTTGTGTTCAGTCTTCAGCTCTGCAAAACAAAACAAAACCTCAAGATAAATCAAACTATCTAATGCAGGAGCTAACACTAGAAAAAAAAAATCTTTAGAAGAAAACAATTGTGTAAGTCTTCTGACCTTTTAATAGGCAAAGTATATATAATGAAGAAAAATTTAATACACTGGACCACAAATTAAAACTTTGTGCTTAAGAGAGCAACATGAGGAAAGAGAAAAGATGGTAGTGAATGTCTCTAAAACCAGCCCATGAGAAGCTGAGGCAGGAGGTTGGTGAATTTAAACCATTCTAGGTTATAAAGCTAGACCCTGGGCTGGAGAGGTGGCTCAGGGGTTAAGCCTCTGCCTTGCAGGCGGAAGGTTCTGAGTTCGGATCCCAGATCCCACGTATAGACGCCAGGCGGAAGCGGGGGCGGGCTGCGCTTCTGGTCCTGGTAGGGCAGAGCCTGTGAATCCCGGGGCAGAAGGAGGTGGAGGCGGCCATGGTGGTTCCCGAATTCGTCCGTGGTTCTACACACACAGACACACGCGCACACACACATACATACGCACACACACACAATTGAATAAATAATTTAAAAAAATTTATAAAGCTAGACCCTGTCAGAAATAAAGAGGACCAGCAAAATGGCTTGGCATATACAAACTTGGCAACCTGAATGTGATCACAGGAGTCCACACAGAGAGGAGAGCTGTCCTGATTTCCACACATGCATTATGGCACCCATGCACACATCTTAACTCATGCTATATGCACAATAATAAAATTAAATTTGAAAGGTAGGAAGGGAGGAATGAGGAGGAAGGCCCTCATAAAATGCTGGTGAGATCATAAAATGACTGAATTGAGCCACTCTAGAAACAGTTTCTAAAATGTCTCTAGAGTTACCTGATACCTGCAGCTTTCCTTGGCAGTCATCCCACATTCCTGGAACTCTATTCCCAAGAGAAATGACTCTCTCTCTCTCTCTCTCTCTCTCTCTCTCTCACACACACACAAATTGTACATAAATGTTTGTAGCAGCATTATTCTAATAGCTGAGAAGTGAAACAATCCAAATGTCCTTATGTGATAAACAAAATATGGTATATTTACATAAAGGAACATTACTCAGTAGTGAAGCAGAATGCACGGAGGTCATTTGCTTCTATAGAAACACCTGGGAATAAGCCGCTCCCATTTTAGAGTTTATGCCTCTAGAGAAGAAGGAAAATGGTTTCCACAGGGCAGATTTCTCAAAGGGTTGGTTAAGAACTGCTTACACCTAAGTGAGGACAGTTTTCATAATGGCTTCCAGTTACTGATAACAGAGTCCAAAGTTCCCAAAGGCACACAAAACTGTAAGTTCTGGAACATGGATGTAAGCCCTGTGATCTAAATAAAGTTCTAATTGGATATCAAAAAAAAAACTGTACGTTCTGGCCCTCCCACAGACTTCAGATCCTACCAGGTCACTGCATGATAGCCTCAAGGCTCAGCCCGCCTAAACTGGCTCCCTTGGGCACCTTTCTCCTCAGTTATTGGACTACTGCAAGGCAGCATCTGTTCTCACTTTACCCCCCAAGCATGAAACGTCCTTTGTGTAAACTCTGACGGTAAGATTAGTAACCCTGGCACACAAGTAATGCTTCCTACTTACTTACTTCTACTCCTCTCTCCCACAGTAGTATAAATGTTGCTTTCCTAATGCTTAGATTGATTAGTCCTGCTTCTATGAAGGGATCACGCACTTTACTAGAGTAAATACCAACTATGGCACACTCTTTTGTTTTGGGGTTTTGAGAAAGAACCTGAATGTAACTCTCCTGGAACTCACTGTGTAAACCAGGGCTGGCATTCATAGAGATCCTCCTGCCTCAGCCCACCTAGTAATCCCACCAGGCTATTGTGGTGTGTGGGGAGGGGGGGCGTGTGGTGTGGTGTGTATGGGGGTGTGTGGTGTGGTATGTGTGTGTGTGTATTTAAGGGCACTTGCCTGTACCTGTAGAGGCTAAAGGGTGACATCAGGAATCATCCTGGGATTGCTCTACATCCTTATTGCTTTGCTCTTAGGTTTCTAGTTTCCAACTTCCAGGGCCATTTCTGCCCAGCATTTTTACATGGCTGAGGTTTTAATCCCTGAGCCATCTCTTCTGTGGTAATGATGATGAGGCGGATGCGATGGATCAGCATGTTAAGACAACCTAAGTTCAAGCTCTAGAATTCACATGGCAGGAGAGAGTCCAACTTTCAAAAGTTGTTTTCTGACACTAACAGACATGCACACAGGAATGTATACACACATAATCTAATTAATCAAATATTAAAAGAACAAAACATTTAAAGCAATAAACTAAATGTTAAGCTCTCATTAGGGTAGATGTTCAGTATATGTACTTATCTGTTTTTGTATTACTATAAACATTGTATTTTGTGAATCTGCTGAGTAATAGAAACTAACTCCCCAAAACACAGACACACAGAAGAGCGGATGGCAATGGGACATTCCCCACTGAAGAAAACCACGCTCTTAATTTTAGTGCTTTTGAGTTTATACATAGTTAAAAAACAAAGGAGCTTATTGAATATTCTTAGAAGATGTGACAGCTTGTGAGAGAGCAGAAATAGATGAATAAATGAACAAGTAAAATGCTTATTAAAAAATCCAAATTCCTGAGACAGAGAGGTGTTGGGCTCCTTTTGGCAAAGGTATGGCTACAGCCAAGGAACACGGCAGGGCACACAGGGCCATCATGGTCCACCCTTCACTCCGGAAAGATTCTCAAAAAAGGGAAATAGTCACAAACCAGGCTGCAGGTACAGAGCTACAAGCTGCAACACTAGACTGGGCCTGTGAAGGATCGGTGGAGAGGTAGGCGCGACAGGCTCAGGACTCGTTAGACAAGACAACTCTACTGCAGACGCAGCTGCCCCATTCGCCTGCATCTGCTGCCCTTGGATGCTTAACTGAAGTGGAAAGTGCTAGCAAGGCAGCGGTGGAGCCGCCCCCAGCCGTGTAAGGAAGTTGTGGAGCTTTTGGAAAGACTGTCTGACTGGTGGTAGTGGTCAGGATGGGTCTTGATCCCAGGCCACAGTTCTCTGCTTCCTGGTCTGAGGCTGTAAAACCAGAAGTCTCTGCCACACACGCCTGTGTGCATGGAGGAATGTCTTCCCTGCCTCCATCGTGGGATCCCCAGAACAGCCTTTAGTTGCTATTGACAAGGATTTTATCATAGCAACAAGAAAAACTAACACAGGCATTAACTCTGCAGACATCCTTACCCAGAGAGCATATTATCTCTCAACAGGTAAGTTCTGTCCACACATACTTCTGGTCTGTGTTTACAGAAGGAAGTGGTCATAACAAATAATGAGTTTCAGAGCAGGCTTTGGAAGCACTTTACAGTTCATCTCCCATGAGACACACATTGACAAAAGACAGAAATAATTGCAAGAAAAAAATACATAGACTCATTACTTTTCAAATTTCCCTGCTCATAAAATCATGGTGTAGAAACGTGGTTAGAGCACGGCTTGTATGATTTGCATAAAACTCCAAACTATTTTCTCTAGTATGTGTGGTATGCAGTAGGGAGAGGCTAGTGCACTTGAGTTAAATTCTTAGAAAAGGTCAGCCAACACAGCAAAGCTGTGTACAAACCTGGTGGTCTGAGTTCTAGACAGTCAGAGTCTCACATGGCAGAAGATAATCAACTTTCAAAAGTTTTCCTTCCCTTTCTTTTTTCCCATTACTCCCACTCTAAAATAAATAACTAAAAAGTCAACCTCTATAACCAATTTGAAAGACAAATCTCCTTTAATACTTAACTTTAACTCTCAAAAATTACTAGTGAATTCTGTATCACAAATTCAATGGTATAGTAGAGTCAGACAAAACTGAAAACAACCAAGTCTTCCCACTTAGTAACTGCTGGCCCTGGCCAGTTGTTTGAATGTCTGGACTTTAGTCTTGCTTACAGAAAGGAGGATACTATTTACCTAGAAAGACTCTTGTGAAGGTTAAATAAAGAAGCCTTGAGAAAGTCTGGCACATAGTAGGTACTCAATAAATTTTGGCTTTTTTTTTTTTTTTTTGAGACAGGAGGAGCTCATGTAGCACAGACTGGCCTCAAACATGTAGCCACGGATGGCCTTGCACTTCTCCCTCCTACCTCCACCTCCTGAGTGCTAGGATTATGGGCCTGCGCCATCCTGTCCAGTGTTATGTGATGCTGTGGGCTGAACTTGGGGCTTCCTGTACACCAAGCAAGGCCTCCATCAACTGTGCAATACCCCCAGCCCTATTGATCACCTACATCCATCTTTTCGTGAGCTGAACACACGATCAAAACTCTGACAAGCCGAGGCGGTGCTGGGTCAGCAACTGCGTCCAGTTCACAGATGAATTTGGCTGTGGACACGGTCAGCCACCTCAGTAAAGTTGGAGGGGAGTATTTCACATCAAGTAAACTTGTAGTTAGAAAAATAAATTTAGGGGAAGCCAGAGGATTCTCTACGTTACCGTCCATTCTGTGGCAGGAGTGTCCAGGCCGATATCAGAAACTAAGGGAACTGGCCACGTCACATCCACAGGAAATCCTTCTAACATTCCAGTCTGACAGATTCAAGGAGCTCGTCTATAGCTTACCTAGCTGCCCAGGGAATGGTCACACCCACTACTGGCTGGGTCTTCCCACGTAATCCACGGAGCTGCTCAGAAGATTGCCTTGACTCAGTAATTCTTCATAGGGGTTACGAGGCTCACTTCAATTGTCAAGTTGACACAAACCTAATGCACAATTAGTATCCGTGGTTTCCCACCACTTGAAAATACCTTATCATCCTTAATGAAACAGTGTGGATTTCCCTGATCTTTTCTCGTTCCATGTCCTCCCACCATGTCCTCACGCACACACAATATCTTCTCCCAGGAGCACTGCTGTTCTCTGGCAAGCACCTTAGGCGCCTCCACTTCTAGCTTCATGTCTTCTTTGCCAACCCCATGATTTCACTACCACCCATTCCCTTTAACTAACATCCCCTGAGTTATTATATAATAGGCTTAGCAAGATCATTACACTGTGGCTAGGGATGTAGCTTGGTTGGTAGAATGCTTCCTAGAAAGCACAAATCTCTGGGTTCAATACATAGCACTGCATAAAATGGGAGTGATATAAGCCTAGAACCAGAACACTTTGGAGACAGAAGTGGAAGTTCAAGGTCATCTGTAGCTATACAACATGTATAAAAGCCAACTGGGTTATGTAAGACCTTGACTCAAAACAATCCCCAGCACACTGATTTACAAGAGACATTAAAAAATGAAACCCTGAGATATATATACATAATGTAAAACATTTGACAAAAACAAAAGGAATCCCGTCATTTGCAACATGGATGGAATTGAAGATCATTAATGAAATAAGCCAGACACCAAAAAATAGGTACTACATGACCTCACTTAAGGGGACTGTTAACAAGCTGAACTTGACAGTGGACTAGTGAGTAGGGGTATGAGGGAAGAGTAAAGGCTGATCAATGGGTATCTACAGTTACACAGAGCAAGAAATTCTGTGTGCAACTGCACAACAGGGTGACTACAGAAAACAATAATGCACTGTACATTTCAAAAAGCTAGACAGACTGGGGAGGTAGGTCAGCTGAGACAGTGCTCCCCCAGCACGAATGCACCCCAGGTTCAATCCCCAGCACTGCACTGCAGTCCCAGCACTTGGGAGGTGTATCCAGGAGGATCAAGAATTCAAGGTCCTCGTCAACCACTTAGGAACTTGGAGGCCAACTTGCTGAAAGATTCCACCACAAAGTACGGATAAATGATTCAGAAGACAGACATATTTAAACTAATATTATACAATATATGTATGCATTTACAAAACATTATTACATGCTACCCTACTAACCTGTATGATTTTAACATTTCTATCAGTTGATTTTAAAAAAAAACTCCATCTTTAGCAGGATGATTCCAATGCTTTAAGATCCAAGACAAAATACATTTTTTCTATAGCCAAAAAAAAAAATCAAACAAAAGGAAAAAAATTATGTTCCATAATAGATCTTGGATGTAGTTTTAAAGACCCAGCAAATATAAAATATTTTTTCTGAAAATAAATAGGTCCAAGAGCAAAGGGCTTTTTTAATCATCATAAATAGCAAATCAGAAGACTTCCCAGGCCAAAAACCATTTGTTTAAGGCACACCCACTCTGCATGCAAACACTGCCATCCTTTTCAGTCACCCATTCTACCAATAAACACTGCTTCTTTCAAAGCTGAATCTAACTCAATCAACCAATCAGCTCTCTTGCTTGGAGCAACATGCTTCTTAGTATACCTGGGCCCAAAAAGAACAGGCCAATCGCCTTCATCTTAAGCACAGTGTTATTTATACATTTCCCAAGAATTCTTATTAAAGAAAGAGATTTCCACAAATGTTACCACATATGACCCAACCTCTCACATCCTGCTAGTAAAAAATCAAATGTTCCCCTGGGGGCAAAATGCATTTGAAACAAATTGTCAGTGGTTACATTATTTCAACAAAGTCTTGAAGCCTTCAAGGTGCGTTGACTAGGCTCTGCCAAACAAGAACAGGCCCAGTGGCTTTTGGGGCTGCTCTTCCAGTTCCTTGGGGGAGGGAGGGTGTCCTGCTTGGGGTCCAACTTCTCCTTTTCCCAACAGCTATCACATAAATCCCCAGTTACTGATTCCCTTTAGTGGAAATAGCAACTAGCGACCCACTCTTCCTTTCGTATTTATGGGCCTCCTGATATGTTTTCTCTGCTTATATTCTGAATGTAACTTATGCCTACTGCCTCCTACAGACAGAATCCTACTGACAACTACAAGGCTTTCAGCCTTCAAAGATTTCGTGGAAATCACACCCAAAGGAAAGAAAGCTAGGTTTGAAACTGCCTCAAAAACATTCTTTTTCTTCTTTTTATCTTTATTAAGTGGTTTTAAAACGTAAAATATGAGTCCAAATCTCAAAGTTCTATAAAGGATAGAAGGTTGGGGCTAGTGAGATAACTCAAACCCAGCAACCTAAGCTTAAACTCCAGAAGCCCACATGGTACATGAGTGTGCCCCCCCCTTAAGTAAATGAACAAATACAAAAGTGATTTTTTAAAAGAATGGTAGAGCTTTTTAAAAGTACTAGTAACATGGAATTTTGCAAAAAAAAAAAAAAAAAAATTCAAGGCACAACCAAAATATTGCAAAAAAAACCCAAAACCAAAACCCCAAAACTGCTGTAAATCCTATGAAAATCTTTAAAAGCAGGATAGAATCCTCTATCCAGATGATTTTTAATAGAGCACACATTTTTAAACCTAGCAACAGGGAGATGGAAGCAGACCAAGAGTTCAAGGCTAGTCTGGGTTATAGGAGACCCTTGGGGGGGGGAAGGTTCTAATAAAGTAATACAAAGATATAGAGGGGCTGAGTTACAAAGAACCCCCTAAGATTCTAATTCAAATTATACTAAGCCTACTTGTCACCCTTCACCTCCCAAAAGGCTGATGTTCCTCCCACTCCTTTGAATGACAGAAGAAAACATTGCTTTATTATTCATTCATCTGCTACTCTTGTGAAAACTGTCTGCTGTCATCATTGAACGATAGTAACCTCTGACTGTTTCACAACTCCCCCTTACGACAGCATCTGTTTTAATCAAACACAATCCCAATCCAGGAATTGCTCTTTTAACATATGCATTCATGCCTTCAAACTCAGAAACATGCTGGACAGTGTAAAGAAAGCTTCAAAGTGGTTGCTTCCTCTTGAAAGAAACAAATCCTGCAAGCTTATAATCTCTCATATTCATTAACAAACAAATGTTTGGATTATGTGAGGAAATGACTATATTTCAATCATGTTACATTTGATGTTTTAGTGAAAACATGCAAGACACCTAGATACCTAATGTGTATTTTGACATTTAACTACCAACATTTCCCCTAGAATGGAAGAAAAGACAGAGGATGGACTACTAGTAAGCAGCTTTAATTTAAATATAATGGAAACAATTTTACATGTATTTTAAGAACCCTCAAGATGGCCAGAGGGCAAAAATGCTGCCCACCACGCCTGAAGACCTGAGTTTGATCCCCACAACCCACATGGCGTAAGGAGAGAAGTGACTGTCACAACTTGCTTCAGACCCTGACACAATACACACACATACACACAGAGGGGGGGAAATAAATTATGTAAAATATTCTATTTGTCTTAAAGGTAGTAAGATCTTACTCCTCGTCGATGTACACACATACATATCCCAAGTGTTGACTTTAAAACCGTTTGTGGGTGTGTGTGTGTGTGTATAAAAAAAAAAAGTTTGTGAAATAAGTGATTGACAGCAGGCCACTGTAACATTTCTCTAAATGCCACCACCATGCCTTGAGTGAAAAATGTGTGTTAACTACAGATTCCAAAGAGCCAGTCAGATGTTACAGTGGTCAGCCTCCCAGGTACTAGGATTACAGATGTGCACCACCAAACCCAGCAACAGTTTCTAAACTTCATTTCAGTAGCATCCTATTTCTTCCTCTTATTTATTGGCAACCTTCTGAAGCAATGTCATGTCTATAAATGCTAAAATGTTCAATTTCCAAAAAGGAGGAACTTGATTTACATTTAACAGAAGAGAGTCCCTGACTCCTCAACACTCCAGACACAATCATCTGTAATGTCTGACCAGCTCTGTCTGGCCTTCTTTCTTCTCTTAAAAACCATGCCTCATTCACCCGCCTGTTATTTTTTTTTTGGCTGCAACCATTAAATTTCCCTGATACATTCTGCACAACAAATTGTTGCCTGGCTTGTAATGAAATGGGTTTTACGGAATCTTCTCTCATACAATGTTTCTTAAAAAGGGAAACCCCATTTTTTCCAATCAGTGCTTTGACATCCTTCAAATTCAAGGGAGGTAGAGTGGGTTCTATGTACTTCACCCAACTCCCTACTCTAGAGTCTCAATCTCGAGTGACCTCAAGAGATTCCTTCATGCCAAAGGGTAACAAGTCTATCACAGTTACTGATTCAGTTTACATGTGGACGCCACACTAAAATCCCATCCCGTCTCAACTACAACAGGCGCACTCCTGCTGAAGGGAACAGGATACTTTTTAAAATGTTTTCCCTTAATAGCCGCACAAGATTCTGGAGTATTAAACTGATCACAATGCTCTCTCGCTGCAACATTCATTTTGCACCCAGCTCATTCTTTAAAAAAAAATTGCAGAAGTCAGTCCAGGTAACTTTTTAAAAGAAGAAAACAATACTGTCTTGTACTCAGAACTTTTCAGAAATATTTTAGGACTACCTGAAGTTGGTTGATGATTCAACCTCAGTTAATTGGTATACAGCCTCATCCAGGTCACCCCGGGACCCACAGTGGTCTGGGTACCTCTACTGCTGGGTCAAAGGTGACGCCGCGATCCGGCCCGCAGCGTGGGGGTGGGGTCTCTGCACTAGCTGAGTCAGAGAACCTTGCTTTCCCGGCGAACGCGGGGTGCCGGGCCTGACCCCCAGTCCAGGTGCTGCTGGGGCAGGGAGCTCAGAACGTGGGAAGCAGGGGCAGCTGCGCCTCCTCCCAACTTTCTCTCCTTGCAGACGGGCAGGACTCTCGAGGCAGCATCTACCCGAGGAGGAGGCGCAGGATTCCAGGAGCGGGTCCTGCCTGCCTCCCCCAAGGGGCGGCCCGCAGAGAAGGAACCGGGCTTTGAGCAGGACTCAAGAGGCTACAGAGGGGGACCCATGAGAACTGAGGGGCTCCAAAAGTACGGCAGAGCAGGGAGCGCCGCAGGGCTGGGGGGGCCCGGGAGGACTGCCGAGTCCCCCCGGGTCCAGAAGCCCCAAGGACCGAGGAGCACCCGGAGCCCCACGCCGCCCTTGAGCCTCTGGCCCCGGGAGGCCCGAGCAGCGCCGGGACGCGCACCTGAGCCCCGCCCGAGCCGCCGCGACCCCGCCCCGCGCGGCCGGCCCTCGCCCGCCTCCCCGGCCCGACTCGAGCGCCCGCTCGCGGGGGTCCCGACCCACCGGCCCGGCCCGGCCGCTCGGCCCCGTCTCACCTGGGCGGCAGCAGCGGGGGCGGCGGCGCTGCTCCTCACGTAGCCGTTCCGCAGCTCCCCGTTCTTCACGCAGCCGTTCGCCCGCACCGGGCGGCGGCAGCAGCAGCCTCCGGGCTCGGGCCGCATCGTGCCGGCAGCACCAGGCGCGAGGCAGGCTCTGGAGGCGGCGACAGCGGCGGCGGCGCCAACTCCCGCTCCGCACCGCACCCACCTCCCCGAAACCGGAAATGGCTGCAGCGCCGCCGCCAATTCCCGGTCCGGCCGTCACGCGGGGGCGGGGCCGGGCGAGAGGACGCGGCTCGCCCAAGGCCCGGCCGCAGAGGGGAGCACGAGGCGGGGCCTGGACCAGTGGGCGGGGTCTGAAAGAGACTGACCAATCCGAAGGAGGAAGAGGCGGAACCTCCCCAATCCTGCTTCTGACCAATCAGAGCAAAGCGGATGGCCGGTGTACAGGGGGTTTCTAGGGAGCGAGTCGTAAGCTTGGCAGCCGATTGGAGATCCGAGCAAGGACGTGGGTCGGGGGTTTGCTGCCTAATGATCCAGACTGGGGAGGAGGCGGAGCCCGAGAAGAAGTAGCCAATTAGAGTGCGAGGACAGAAAGGATGGCTGAGCCTACATCTGCGGAGTGGGTTCCCGGTACTCCAACACAGGTGGTGGATGCCCTCTGCCCTTTATTGCCTCTTGGGAGGTTCTCGAATTGAATCCTAGCCCGAAACAGGCAGCGACTTAATTTCATTAGCAAATTCCTCTGTGGGTGTTAATAGAATAGTCTTTTTGACAAGCTCTTGCTCTTCTTCAATATGCACCACACATCAGCATTTCTTAAGTAGTAAGACGTCTCCTGAACGCATCACGTTGTCTCTGGGCTTTAGTACAATTTCAAAGGCTTTCCTTGAAAGTTGGGAAGCTTGATCTAGTTCCAAAGCTTTCTATAACTGAAAGCTAAAACTTGAGAATTTAGATACTTTAAGACTCAAAATCATTTAATAAAAATGGAGTTGATCCCTCATGGTTCATAGACTTATTACAAGAATTTTAATACTAAAGCATCGTGCACTTATCGAAATACCTAACCCAGAGTAATAGCATAATATCAATTTTTTTAGTACTTTATTCCCACAGTGGTTAGAGTGGAAGGAAATGTATCTACTTACAGCAGGAGGCTTTTGATTATCCATAAAAATTTTTTGGTGTCATAATTACAAGTATGAGTCAGTCTGGGTTTGAATCCTGGCTGCCTCTCCTACTAGCTGGGCGACCTCTAGGTGTCTTCCTCTGCTCAAGGGGATAATAATAGTTGCAAGAATCTAATGAGTTAATGCATGCAATGTATTTGTACAGGACCTAGCAATTAGTAAGCATTCATTAAATGTTAGTTATTATTAATTGCTGAACGCATCTATGACAGTCCCTGTATCCCCTCCCATCCCTTGGAGATTTAGGAATGAGTCGACAAAATATCAATTTCCTGGTCTAACTAACAGCAGGTGGGAAAAGCAGATCCTCTTTGAGTCATAAACATTCTGATTCCAAGGTGGATGAGGACTAAAAAAAAGGTGTGTGCCTTGAAACAAAGCGTAGTGGTAAACGCCGGTAATCTCGGCTCTCAGAACGTGGAGGCAGGAGGATCAAGAACTCAAGATCATCCTTGCCTACCAATGGGGCTCAAGGTAGATCTGGGATACATGAGATCCTGTTTTTTTTAAAAGGGAGGGGTAGTTAGGGACTCAGGAAAAACTGAGTTGAGATAATACTTTCTTGCAAACAAGAGGACCTGAGTTCAGATTTCCAGCACTCATGTAAAAGGTGGACACAATGTCCACACCTGTGGTCCCAGTGCAAGAGAGACAAAGGAAGATCGCTAGGGCTTGCTGACCAGCCAGTCTAACTGAATAGATGAGTTCCATGTTCCAGAGAAACTGTCTCAAAAATGAGGTGGAGGGGCCAACAAGCTGGCTCAGCAGGTAAAGGCTCTTAGTAGCAACCCAAGTTCAATCCCTGGAATTCTGGTAAAGGATGGAAGGAGAAAATTAACTGCACAAAGTCCTCCTCTGATCTCTACAAGTGTGTTGTGTCATCCATGCCCATGCATACACATCACACACACACACACACACACACACACACACACACACACACAAAGTAAAACTATACATACATATACAGATGGAGAGCAATTGAGGAAGACATCTGTCATTGACTTTGGGCCTTCAAACACATGCATGTACACACGCGTGCACACATATACACAGGAATACGTATACGCACACAGAGAAACAAGTATACGCACATTTACACACACAATTGTATGTCTCATGCTGCTTACCTTCCTTTGATAGATATGATATATTCATATAAAGGAAAAAAAGGATAAAAGGAAAAAAGCACACTTTTTTTTAAGACAAAGATTTTTTAAAAAAAGGAAATGGGGCTGGAGAGATGCCTCAGAGGTAAGGCTCCGTCTTGCAAGCAGACGGTCCTGAGTTCAGATCCCAAGGCCCACATAAAAAACGCCAGGTGAAAACAGTCTCCTGCACTTCCGGCCATGGTGGGCGGAGGCCTGGGAAATCCCAGAGTGAAGCAAGAAGGAAGTAGAAGCAGTCCAGGATGATTCCTGAAGTTACCCTTGGCCCTCCACAGAGACACACAGTGCCCTCTGACATACACATACACACTAACATTTACACGCGCACACACACACACAATAAATAAAAATAGAAAAATAGAAAAGAAAATAATTAGGCAGAAGCTCTAATGGATGAGGTTGAGAGTAGCAAGCAGCAAGTCACATAGCCACAGGTGGGTAAGGAACGTATTCAGGGCAGGCATCCAGGTGAAATCAGAGCTTCTGGCTTTGACCGAAGCTTAGAGAATGGGCTGAATGAATGTGGAGAAGACTTGGGAGGAAGGTGAGCAGTGACTGGGGGCTGGAGGGATAAGCAGGATTGGAGAGCTGGAACCAAGGAGGCTCTTGAGCCTCTCTGAACAGAGGCAGCCGCAGATCTGCGGTACAGAGGCGTGGCACAATGCCTGGACTGGAGCCCGGGTCGAGACCGGCTTTTTCCTGTTACAGCCCCTCCCTCCTGAGCACGGACACCTCCAGCCTCTTATCTTGTTCTGCCACTTACTCAGCGTGCATGGTCTCAAGGAGTCATACACACTCAGCCCTGGTTTCTCCACTCGCCCTCTGAGGTTAATACCTCTACTTCTTCCCTGGCGAGGCTGTTGAGAGCATCCGTGATATAATAAATACACAGAGGATTACTCCACAGGCCATTGCTACATTGCATACAGGATACCGCAGTAGGAAACACCCCAAGCTCTGTGGAAACAGCCTCTTCCAGATGCATGAACTGCATGTCACCATCATTTTATAGAGTGTATATGCAAAGTTCCACATTAGGCAGCAAGGATAGCACTCTCCTCATCCTTCCAGATTGCTCAAGTCACCATGACGTGTCTTCTGAAGTTCAACCTTCCTACAAAATTAGACGCGTTCACTTCTATGAACTTTATGCCCACCTGCACAAGCCTTTCTGGGAAGGATGTTATACAGTACTTAGAAATGATTGCTGAGGTCTCAAATATACCAAGACTGAAGACCTAGCAGTAGCATGTAACAACTCTTGTGACTTAGCAAAGCAGTCCAACTTCTCTGTGACTCAGTTCCTTCGCGTGTGACATGGGATATGTGTGTCTGGCTGGGTCATTATGAAAATTGAGCTAGTCATGGTGGCTCATACCTGTAATCCCAACATTTGAGAGGCTAAGGCAGGAGGATTGCTGTGAGTTAAAGGCAGTTGGATTACATAGTGAGTTCCATGCGGGAGGGAGAAAATAAAAGGAAAGAAAAGGAAGGAAATGGAAGGAAAAGAAAAAGAAAGGGCATTTAGTAACCAAGTCTATTATGTGACATTTTAATGAGTCTTGGTTATTATTTGTTGAATAAATTAACTATTTGTTAAATAAACAAATGAATGATTGAATACATTTGCACAGAGAGCAAGTACCCTGAGTTCAGAGAATTGTGTGATTAATCTTCGGGGTCCCAACATTTAGAATATGCCTGGCACAAAACAAATTAAGGACATGTCTGCATTCAAAAAAAATTCCAAAAAAAAAAAAAAAAAGAAAATGTGAAAAAAAAAAGAAAAATCCCAAGCTCAGCAACGAAAACCTGTAGACCTTCCCCCCTCCCCCCCTTGCATCAAACTCTGATGTTTAATGCTTAGCAGCTGCAACCTTCCAGCTCCTCAGGTCAAGCTTCTGAACGCTCAGGAAAGAGAATTCTAATTGGCCCAACTTCTGGCGAGATGGCCGAGTTAAGCCAATCAGCAATGACCAGAGCACAAAATCTAGCTTCTGAAGATGAGTAATCCAGTCCACCGAAGGAAGGAACAACCTTATTGAGTCTGCTCTGATGGGCAGGTTGCTGGGCATGATGAATGCCAAAGGCAGAGTTTACAGTACAGCAACAGGACTTTCTGCCTTGGAAGAGAAATGAAGGGAAAGAAACCAGGCTATCTGGCTGGAGAGCAGCTAGCCTGAGCTGTCATGTAAGTCTTGATTGTTTGTGGTACAAATCAACACTGGCTGACTGACGTAGAAGGGAATTCACTGGACAGCTATCAGTAGCTCATTCTAAGCCTAAAAGGCTTAGAATGAATCAAGAGCTAGAGGAGCCCCAGGGCCAGATATCAAACCCCACAGCAAAGGTTTGGAGCACTAACTCACTGATAAGCATACATTAAATTGTAACACCCAGCCTTTCCATATTTGGGTCACTTGGTCAAGAGTCAAATCCTGCAGACAGCATCTGATTGGCCCAGTTTGGGTCCCATTGGTTCATACAGGCACAGATAGAAGGATGTGGTCTCCTCTCCTGGTGGCAGTTACTTACCAAGATTTGCCTTCCCAAAAAGAAGGAACGCAGTAAGTAGAGGTGACCTCCCAAAAGAAACTTGGGGACTTAAGAGAAAAACAGAATGTCCACTGGAAAGACAAAGATGTTATAGACAAAGCATTAACAGTGGCAGAAAGACAGTCCAACACAGCTACCAGTAGCCTGAGGTGTTACCTGTGCTCCCCACCCCTTGCTCCATTCCCCCTCCCCACTCCCCAAGGACTTCCAATTGGGGAAAGCCAGATCCTTTACTATGCCTCAAAATAGAATTTCAGGATGAGCCAGCATGAAGCAAAGTCAGTGAGTTTTTTTAATTAAAAAATTATTTATTTAGTGTGCCTGTATGTGTCTGCGTGTATCAGAAACACTGTGTGGAGGCCCAAGGGTGACTTCCAGTCCAGCCCTGTCAGTAACTTTATTAATGTCCAGGCCTATGAACCAGCATGAACCTGAACTATACATGGGAAACAGGACTGGGAGCAATAGGAGTTAATCAGGGTTGGGGTTGGAGAAAGGATGGTTTTCATCCAAATCATGCAAACTGATTTTATGTGTAGCAAACACCAGTATATATAGGAAAAACTAGAGACCTGGCAGGTTAAATTCTTTACAGGATCATGTTAAGTGTACACATTGTAAAACTTATATAGGCTAGAAAAAAAAAGTGACATCTACTTGCTTTGTAGGTACAGACAATGAATGTCTCCAGGCAGTTACCTGTTACTATGACTATGTACATAATCCTATGATCCACAGATTAACATATTTAATGTTCTCAAATGTACAGGGAAGAAGCTGTAGAGCATCACCCTTCTCGAGAAGAACAAAAGCAAAAAAATTTTTTTAAATAATTAAAGAAAGAAAGAAAGAGCAAAAGCAAATCTGGTTGAAAACAGATAGGCAGTGTGTCCTAGTTGGGTACAGGTGTCAACTTGACAGGTTGAGGATTTGAGCTCTGGGCACATTTGTAGAGGATTAGTGGTTGAGTTAAGCCCAGAGCAAACCTGAAGGAGATTGTCTAGCTGATGGGGTGGACCCAACCCATGGTGGGTGGGACTAGGCTTTGAATAAAATACAGAGTTGATTGAGGAAGTTGGCATCTTTGTGTATTCTTGGGCAGACATGCTGGTCTGGCAAGTAAGGATTGTCCTTCTCTCAGCTATTGTGTAGAGATCGTGTGGCCAGTTCCCTTGGCCCTGGTGTTGGTGCAGGCTCTCCAGTCAAGCTGGATAGGCTGTAACCAGACTATTGTAAGAAAATAAACCCCTTGTTCCCTTAAGCCATTGGATGGTCATTTATCAGCAACCATGCAGGCGAACTGCAACATAGTGATTTCAAACTCTCAATAATAAAGAGAGGAATTTGCCTGTAACTGCCCTGTCCTGATGCTAATGCAGCATTCTCTGCAGCAGGCTTAGACTTGGTGCCCCCCACAATTAAGACAGAGAGTCATGTGAAAGAAGGACAGCACACAATCTCAAGACATGGGTGTAGGTTTCTAGAGAGGGTGCTATGCTTAGTTGTCTCTACAGTGGTGTTATAAACAATTCTGTCACATTCATTTTCAATTTTTCTTTTTTTAATTGTTTGAGGCGGGGACCTACTATATAGCTGTAAGTGGCCTTAAACTCCTAATCTTCTTGCCTCCACTTCCAAAGAGCTGGAAACACAGATATGTCCACCACAGTCAGTTTATATATGGTTCTAGGGAACAAACCCAGGTTTGGGGGCCTCCTAGGCAAACCCTCTACCCAGGGAGTTATATACCCAATCTCCACAATAAGGCTTAAAAAGATTAAAAGCAAAGCTTAAGATTTGAATAAAGTTTAAACATTAAGCAAAATACTTACCTGGCAGGGGAGATACCGTGTATCACAAAGGCAGTTTTCCCAGGCAAGGCTTATCCATTGTATTCCAGATGTGCTGGCCTCTGGGATTGCCCCCAAACATGGGAAACTCAACTGCACAGTTTGTGGTAGTGGGAGGCTGTGTTCATGCTCTACCCTGAGAAAAAAAAGAAGAAAAAAAATAAAAGTCAAGCAAAATGTATGAGCTGATCTCTTTCCTTATCCAAGAATGTTCTTTTGTAAATGAAAGTGTAAGGTCTGAAGTGCACTGTTTAGATTAGGGATGAGGGAGAAGTGTTGTTATGGGAAAACTCCTTAAAGCCCTATGTTTGCTGTTTTTAGCACCCTTGTTGGAGATGTCTGGAGGAACACACACATTAGCTCTGTTGGCAATTTTGGCTTCATCAAGTTTGTGTTGAAGTTTCTTGACTCTCAGTCAGCAAGCAAGACAAACCAGAGCCCAAGGCAAAGGTCTCCTTTCTCCTCTGTCCTGTAACTTGCCCTGTCATTTGATCCTGTCTCATCAGCAAAACTTGGGAAAGATCACAGGCTAGAAGGGACCCCTTGGGGAGTCCCTTCCTTCTGTTCACAAGCCAGAACTAGACAACTCAGAGCACAACGTGACCCTTTCCGCACTGGCTACACTTTGTTCATTCATTTCTTAGTGTGGACAGTCAGTCATTCAGTACATTTATGCAAGTATTACAGATGCGATGATAAGCAGAGAAGAGCTAGGTCTGTATCCTCGGGGCGCTTTCAAGATATATTTTTGCATGTGTCTGTCTGCGTGTTGGTCTGTCTGACTGCATCTGTGTGTGTTGCATGTGTTGTGTGTGTGTTTGTGTGTCTTTGTGTGAGTTAATGTGTGTGTGGAGGCCAGATAACAAACAACCTTAGACGCCACTCTCACGCTTACAGGCAAATCAGGGGTAATGTTTTGGGACCATTTTTAGTGGCCATGTTGCATCCTCCTCCCCCAAATGGATATGCCTTAGGACAAGAACTTAGAATGGCATCATTATCAGGAGGACTGAGATGCTGAGGAGAATGACTGCAGGTACCTATGAAGCTTTAGGAAGAATAACAATGGCCCATGATGCACATCTACACCTTGTCTGCTGCGCGTCCAGTAGACCGATTATAACCTGTGCCTCACAAAGTATTTGCAATAAGAGCTCTGAGGAAAGATGAGCTCCAAGATTGGACCAGAGCCCAAGGCTCCACTGTATGTGTCTGGCCTGGTGTTTCCTCTACTCTAGAAGTACCTCAGAGCTTCCTCCTCGCTGCCACACCCCACACTGTCACTGTGGCTTTCCTGTGGGCTCCCGGCCAGTTGAATGTGGCAATCCGAGTTCAACTGCAGTAAGTGGACTCTTGCTTATGACTCCAGGAAGAAGACTGGAATGATGATGCAGATAACGATCGATCTTGTGGTGGTGAGAGGACTCTGCGTTGCCAGTTTTGAAACTGCATTCAGATTGGATTAAGCATCCAGGAGACTGATCAGCTCACATAACGAGAGGTACATCCGAGTGGGTCCGGGTGGTTCCTGATGGTGGGAATCTGCCCCCACTCTTGGCTTGGTTGTCCCCAACTCTCTGTTGGTTGTTTTGCACTCAGGTGGGCTGGCACCACATGAGGACATGGCTCTTGGCAGGCAGACTTGCGTTGGAGCAGCTCCGAGGGCTCAGTCAGCAGCTGGGCTTTCTAGGTCACCATTAGGATACCTGAAAACATGGGAGACCCTAGATTCCATCCCAGCACCGCAAAACAAATAAACAAACTAACCATGGTAATTCCCCAGTCGGCACAGTGAGATCCTTTAGGCCGACTTCCTGCCTTTGGACTAGCTTGGGTCAGGTGAATGTTGGACTGACTGGCCACGTATGGAGATCAGGCTGGTGACACCTGCGCTAAGTGACACCATACTGTAGGAAACAATGTCTTTCAGACCATGACTTTCCCTGGGCGGCTCCAATTTTCAAAGCAGCAGTTAGCTCCATTTGCAGTATAAATGCAAAAGCAGGACGATTGTTATCTCGTGGCTGATATATACATCACCAGCTGTCCAATACTACCCGTGAGCCACACACTGATGACTTATTCCTAAGAGCACAAAGGGTACCATGCTTTAAACTGATCAGAGAAATTGGGAGCACATAGATTCATAGAATGTTAAAAATCAGAGCAGAAAAAGCAAACCACAGAGGCTGGGGATGTAGCTCAGTAGTGGAGCTGGGCATGTTGAGGCTCGGGTTCCATTCTCAGTGCCAGGTGGGGGCAAGGAGGTGGGGAGGCATGGTGGATCAGTATTTGCATCAGAGATAGGACTGCCACCACTTTTGACAGAGAATGAGCTGCATAGTGAGTTCCCAATCAGACTGGGCTATAGAGTGAGACCTTGTCGAAAGAAAGAAAGAAAGAAAGAAAGAAAGGAAGGAAGGAAGGAAGGAAGGAAGGAAGGAAGGAAGGAAGGAAGGAAGGAAGGAAGGAAGGAAAAGGAAAGAAAGGAAAGAAAGAGAGAAAGAGAAAGAAAGAGAGAGAGAGAAAGAGAGAGAAAGAAAGAGAGAAAGAGGGGCTGGAGAGGTGGCTCAGGGGTTAAGCCTCCGCCTTGCAGGCAGAAGGTCCTGAGTTCGGATCCCAGATCCCACGTATAGATGTGAAGCGGGGGCAGCCTGCGCTTCTGGTCCTGGTAGGGCGGAGCCTGTGAATCCCGGGGCAGAAGGAGGTGGAGGCGTCCATGGTGGTTCGCGAATTCGTCCGTGGTTCTACACATACACAGACACACACACACACAGACGCGTGCGCACATACACATGCATATGCACACAGTTGAATAAATAATAATAAGAAAAAAAAGAGAGAGAGAGAAAGAGAAAGAAAGCAAAAGAGAAAGAAAGAAAGAAAGAAAGAAAGAAAGAAAGAAAGAAAGAAAGAAAGAGAAAGAAAGAAAAAGAGAAAGGGAGAGGGAGAGGGAGAGGGAGGGAGGGAGGGAGGGAGGAGAAAGAGAAAGGAAAGGAGGAAAGGAAAAAGGGAAAGGAAAGGAAAGGAAAGGAAAGGAAAGGAAAGGAAAGGAAAGGAAAGGAAGCCTAAAAGGTTATCCAACACAGCAGGCCAACAAGGTATACCACTCTCACCCAGATCCCCTATAAAGGAGGACACCCAAACATTTGGTAGCTCCACCTGGTCCCCTGGGGCCTCAGTTTAGCTCTGTCCTCTCTGCTTGTGCGACCCACCTGAATTACTGTCTGTCCATCCATCTGATTGTCCATGGAGACCAGGACCTGCACCTCACCTCTGAGGTCTTTCACCTCT
This sequence comes from Typhlomys cinereus, assembly GCA_023101885.1. Lineage (NCBI taxonomy): Eukaryota > Metazoa > Chordata > Mammalia > Rodentia > Platacanthomyidae > Typhlomys > Typhlomys cinereus. Next base: position 414,613 of record JALPQD010000292.1, on the reverse strand, counting down.
GCAACTCAACCTTCCAGGCCTGCGTGCGGCAGCTCTGCAGATAACCCAGCCAGGACGGACTTCCGTCAGCTCTGCCCCTCACTTCAGGGAAGCCTCATCTCTGCTAAAAGGCCCCTTTGACCCTTTTGTAGGCATTCTGCAACCTTCACCTATATGTACATATTAATTAATATACGGAGATATAATGACTGTGTAATGTGTGATCTAAGAACTAATGCTGGCAATAAGATTGGAATAACAGGGGCTGGGATGATGGCTCAATGAGTGAAGCCGGTGCCTCGCAGGCAACGGTTAGGCAGGCTCCGAGCAGCCGTGCTGCGACGGTCTCTGAAGGTTCTGGAAGCCATCCCCACTGCTGGGATCACCTTGAAGGAGCACGCCTTTCGATAACTTCCCCCAACTCTTTGCTTGCGAAGGATATGGAGATGAGTTCTCCACTGTAGATAAGTCCTACCACAAGGTAGGCACAAGATCAATTGGGTTGGGCCTCAATATGAGCTGATCAATGGGGAAAATCCACCCCCCCACACACACTTCCCAGCTTGTCTAAATGTATAAATATGCCTGACCCCGGCAGCCATCTTTGGCGCCTGCCCCTCATGGCACTCCACGTCTGGAGGCCATGAGTTCATTTTTAGCTCCTTGCCCCTCATGGATTCCATATCTGGCATCCATAAGTTCCATTCTTTCTCTCCTCTAATAAACTCTGCCTTAATCCTCTACACGTGTTCTGGTTTCAATCCTTGAATCCGAACACAAGAACCTGGATACCTAGAGACTCCTAGAGAGTTACCCCGCCACGAAAGGACCTGAACCCTGAGTTCAGATTCCCAGATTCCACAGACACCAGCCTGAATCTTTACCTCCTGATCCCGCCAATTTCAGGCCAATGGTTTATACAAAGGGCAGTGTCACAAAAAAGATGCTGGGTAGACAGTCATTCTGACCATGTTGGATTCAATGATACCAGGAAGCAGGAATGACTAGGAGTGTCTCAACATTTATTTTTTGGAGGGGGACAGTATACCAGATAATAGCAGTTACAGACTTTCTTTCGCAAATCCAATCTTGAAACTTTAGGGTCAGTGAGATGACGTGGTGGGTAATAAAGATACTCACAAGCAAACCTGTAACCCAAGTTCAGTCTCCAGAGTCAACATAGTGGAAGAGAAGAACCAACTCCTGCAAGTTGTTCTCTGACCTCCTCAGCTGCACTCCCACACACATGCACAAAATAAATAAGTGTTGCAACGTTTTCCCCCACACGCGTTCTAAGCATCCAACTCAGGTCTCCATGCTTGCAAGACAAGTGCTTTATTGGAGCCATTCCTCTGAGGGGGCAGGGAGTTAGCAAGATAGCTAGCCTCAGTAGCATGCAAACCGTGTGACCTGTTGCGGCCTCTTTAACCCTTTTGTAGCAACTCTGTAACCTTCGCTATACATTACACATCTATTAATTAATATAGAGAGATGTAATTACCGTATAATGTGTGATCTGAGAACTAATGTTAGTAATCAAGACAGGAATGAAAGAACCTGTGTTTGCCAACGACCAGCTGTCAAGGGAAATGGAAGCTACAAATTGCAGCCAAGGAAACCAGGATAGTTGGTGTATTTATTGCTATTCAATATATTCTTAGATGCGGAAAGACATAAATGTGTCTGTCTATGCTTCTGAAAAGCATGCTTATGATACCAACCTGAATCTTGGTGCCTACGTGCAATGAAGGTGCCTGCATGCAAAACTGGTAACTGAGTTGGATTCCCAAAACCCACAAAGTGGAAGGGGAAAATCGACCCCTCCAAGTTGTATTCTGACTTCTATGCATGTGCCACAGCACTTGAGCACATGTACACATATATGATAAATATATATTTTTAAAAAATATTTTATTTATTTATTTCGTGTGTGTGTGTGTGTGTGTGTGTGTGTGTGTGTGTGTGTGTGTGCCTATCAGAGGGCACTGTGTGTCCCTGTGGAGGACCAAGGGTGACTCTGGGAATCATCCCGGATTATTTCTACTTCCTTCTTGTTTCACTCTGGGATTTCCCAGGCTCTGCCCATCAGGGTCAGAAATGCAGACCACCACCGTTTACACCTGGTGTTTTTATGTGAGACTTGAAATCCAAACTCAGGACCTTCTGCTTGTGAAGCAGAGTCTTAACCCCGGAGCCATCTCTCCAGCCCAAGATAAGTAAATATCTTAAAAATTAAAAAAAAAAAAGATTCATCAGAGTTCTTCTCTATCCCCTCAGAACTTACTTTTTTTCTCTCTCTGTTTTTTCTTCTTGTGTTGCCCTATATAACTACTCTCTTGTGGCTCCTGGTACCTGTGGGAGCTATTTTAACCTATGTCTTTTATACTTATTTATTTGAGAGGGTGTGTGTGCTCATGCATGCCAGGGCACATGAGTGAAGGTCAACAAGGAAGGTAGAGGTAGGTGAGATACCAGTTCTCCAGCAAATTTCCCATCTACAGCTGAGGTCACATCTACAATCATATCTGCAACTGAGGTCAGTATGATTACCATGGCTTGAAGGCTTGACATCTTTCTTATCTTGAGTCTATGGGGAGTTACCGAACACCAGGCCAGCACTCTGGATTCTGAAGGGTAGGGTGGAAGGGTATGACTCCCTGCCTGAGGAAGGGGAGGGCAGTAGTTTCTGCTTCCGTAGGAAAGAGCAGGGGGAGGCAGCAGGGTCAACCCTTTTTCTGCTTCAGCGAGCAGAGAAGCATAGTTAACGCAATCGTAGGTCAATAGTAGTTAGGGAAGGAAAGCTGCTTGTTCTGGCGGGTACCGCTTGCCGCGTGAGCTCACATCAGCTGTGGCCATTTGGCTACACAGGGAAACCGCCAAGGAATGCAACCAACTTCAGGAAGTGGGCAGAGTATCTGTGGTGGGACTTTTCCTGGATAAAGGTGGACGCATCCTAATTGCCCAGATAGGATATCAATAGCAAACCAAAGGCGTGAACCCACTCAAGCCTAGCTGGGTGAACCCATGTGTGTATTGGGGTTACTTACAGGATCCCCAGCAGCAGCCTCACTGAAAAGCCCACCCCGGGGTCGGGGTGGTGGCGGTGGCTCAGGACGGCTGCTCCCACACAGCCTGCATGCCAGCAGCTGGGCTGGAACATTCGCTCTCCCCAGCTTATTGTTTGGGTAACCTTCGGGCGGAATCCGTGCCTCTTGAGCGTGTCTGAGCTTTCTGAGCCTCATAAATTTCATGAACTTCCTAATAAGGCCCTGCAGGTTTCATGAGTCCCCTGACTTGTGTTGAGGAGGGAATGTTTCAGTAAGGAGGAAATAGCTACAGGACAGTTCACAGACACACGGAGTCTGCACTGTGGATGAACCGTGCTGAAAGTATATACTAAACCAGTCAGCGCGCCCAGCCAGAAATTCTGTGTAGGTACATTGAAGGAGTGTGTGTGTGAGAGAGAGAGAGAGAGAGAGAGAGAGAGAATTGGAAATTAATAACATTATTACAATCCCTCAGCAGAATCCTTATTTTATTATTTTACTTAATTTTTTATTTTTTGAGACCGTGTCTCATGGATCTCAGTCTGGCCTCAAGCTGCCTGTGTATCAGAAGAGCCGAAGGTGAGCTTGAGTTTCTGATCATACTGTCTCCACCACACCTAGTTTATGATGTGCTAGAGACTGAACCTAGCGCTTCATGCATGCTAGGAACACGTTCCACTTACTGAAGTATATCCATCAAAATATTTTTCATAGTATTATTGAAATAGATGAATAAATTTGCATATATCTAAATGCATGATTTGATGAGTCTTTAAAGTTTTTTTCTTGTGTATGTGTATGTGTGTGTAGAGGTTTGAGGGCTTGTAAAAGTCCATTTTCTCCTTCCAAAATGTGGGTTCTGGGAATCAAATTCAGGTCACCAGGTTTGTGTGGGAGCACCTTAACCTAATGAACCATTTTGCTGACCCCGGTGAGTTCTGACCTACATGTATTACCTGTAAACTCGTCTCCACAATCAAAATAACAGACAAATGCATCATCCTCGGAGCACTGCTCTTGCCCTTTTGGAATCTCAACCTTTTTCACCACCCTCCCTTGCAATGGTTTGGGTGTAATTTAACAGACTCCAAAGACCCGGATGTTACAGTAAAAGCAGACGCTAGGGCTAAAAGGAATGTTACTTGGACAGCAGGATCAGAGCCAATGAGATGGCTAAGCAGGTAAAAACACTTTGCCACATCAACCTGACAATGTGAGTTCAATACCAGGAACTAACCAGGAGTCAGATGTGGTGACCCACATCTGTCATCCCAGAATCCCCATGGCAAGACGAGAAGTGGACAGGGGAACTACCCAGAAACTCATTGGCCACCCAGTCTTGAGCATTTAAAACAGCAGAAACAATCAGCCTGTCTTGGGCTGGAGAGGCAGCTTAGGGGTTAAGCCTCCGCCTTGCAGGCAGAAGGTCCTGAGTTCGGATCTCAGATCCCACATATAGACGCCAGGCGGAAGCCGGGGCGGCCTGCGCTTCTGGTAGGGCGGAGCCTGTGAATCCCGGGGCAGAAGGAGGTGGAGGCATCCATGGTGGTTCCCGAATTCGTCCGTGGTTCTACACACACACACACACACACACACACACACATGCGCGCACACATACATACGCACACACGCACAATTGAATAAATAATAATAATAATAAAAGAGAGACCCTGTCTCAAGGTAGAAGAAGAGAATCAACTCCTCTTCTTCCTCCTCCTCCATCTCTTCTGTGTGTGTGTGTGTGTGTGTGTGTATGTGTGTGTGTGTGTGTGTGCTGTATGATCCTTTGGAGGACGAAGGATAACTTCAGGAATCATCCTGTATTGCTTCTACCTCCTCCTTGTTTTGCTCTGGGATTTCCCAGGCTCCACCCACCAGGATCTGAAGTGCAGACCGCTGTCATCTCCTTCTGGAGTTTTTTTATGTGGGAGCTGGGATCCAAACTCAGGACCTTCTGCTTGTGAGCCAGAGTCTTAGCCCCCTGAATCATCTCTCTAACCTGAGAATCAACTTTTTTTTTTTTTTGATGATTTTCCCTTTTTTATTTCTTCCACTCATACAAAGTTGATAAATACCCCGAGAATCTGGGAGGTCTAAGGGTGACATCAGGAATCATCCTGGATTGCTCTGCATCCTTATTGCTTTGTTCTGGGGTTTCACAGATTCTGCATTCCAGGGCTGGAATTGTAGGCCACTGCCATTTCTGCCTGGCATGTTTACGTGGGATCTGGGCATACGAACTGTGAGGCAAAGGCTTTAATGCCTCTGAGGCATCTCTCTGGCCCAAGAATAATAAATATTTTAATTGAAGTGATCAGGAACACCGAGGAAAGCAGATAAGAACGCTTGCGGCTGGGCATGAAGTAGCCAAGGTGGCTGAGCATGAAGTAGCCAAGGTGGCCAGATAAGAAGGACAGTGTTCCAGGAAAGACAGCCAAGGAGAGGATTAAGTGCTGCTCATGTGTTACATGCTTGGTTAGGGGTGGTTGAAGCCTCCTCTGTCCATTTCTGACTTGTGCTTTTTCAGTTATTGACTGTGACTGTCTGTTAGTGGTTCGTCGCTAGCTGCTACCTCTGATATTGCAATTGTCTGGAGCTCTTTCTGTTCCTCACAGCTAACTAGAGGTAGCTGCAGTGTTCTCAGTTAACTCTGTCCATGGAACGGTCCGGGACTCTTTCCTGAAACAGGTAGAAGTTTTCTTAGATGGTATCTTTACTTACGATTTCAGTCTGTTGCAATTAAGAGCATTTGAAGCAAAAATAGGGCTGGAGAGATGGCTCAGAGGTTAAGACTCTGCCTCACAAGCAGAAGGTTCCGAGTTCAGATCTCAAGGTCCCATGTAAAACCGTCAGGCGGAAACTGCAGCGGCCTGCAATCCAGGATGGTTCCCGAAGTCACCCTTAGTCCTCCACAAGGACACAGTATCCTCACACACACACACACACACACAAAATTAATAAATATTTAAAAAAACAAAAATATGTAAATGATTATTTCAGTTATTCTTCTTTCTGCTGCTATAAAACAGTACTCAGAGACAAGCAACTTTGAAGAGAAAGGAAGGTTTATTTGGCTTATGTTTCCAGAGTGGGTATAGTCCGAGATGGTGGAAATCAAGACTGGTTCAGGTCACCACAGATATCTGGAGGTAGAAAGAACAAGAACAAACTGAGAGGAAGCTAAACTGGGCTACCAGTCCTCCAGGCCTGCCCTCTGTGACATGCCTTCTTCCAACAGGAAACAGCCTCCTGTAGGGGCCACGGGGCTCCCAAGCATTGACATCAGCTAAGGATGCAAACATAGGAGCCTGTGAGGGGAAACTAGCATTCAAACTGTGACAATGAGCTGTAGTGTTCGGCCCACATTCCCCAGGAGGAGAATCCTCAAAGCCAGTTTACCAACATCGGCCTTGCTGTCTCACATGTTCCCCAGCTGTCTCATACCCAGAAGTGACATTTTTAGCCCTGACATTTCCTTAAGCCGTAAGTTCCTTTTCCTGCTATAACATACGTGAGCAGCTTGCAGTTTTCACCTCGCTCCTTCTCCTTTAGTAGCTACGATGAGCTAGCTCCCTCCTCACCACGATCACAGGTCTTAGCCTTTTCTTAATAAATCTGCTTTCTCTTGTTCACACTTCTTGCTCTGCCTGCATCTTCATTCCTTGTTGACATGAGATTAAAAAAAAAAAAAAAATTGAGAGCCACCGACTGTCTCAGGTTGGCTTTGGTGACTGTTAGCTTCTAGCACCTTAGTCCCTGGAGCAAGGGCCAAGGCCATGTGGATGGAGAGAGGTGCCATTGCTCTCAAAGATCTGCAGGCTCGATTCCCTGGGTGGTAATACTCGGAGGAGCTGTGAACCTTAAAAAAAAAAAAAAGAAGGGGGAAAATCTAGACATGATACCTTGTCTCCAAATTTAAAAAAAAGGAAGAAAGGAGACAGAAAGAAGAAATGAAAGTAGAGAAATATCTCTCGGTAATTGGCCTAAGAATGATTTCAAAGGGTCCCTGCCCATCCCCCTTCGCCTACTGGCTCAAGTACAGCTCGCCGGGACACACGCTGACTGACCACTACCATCTAATGTTCTCACCAAGCCTGGACCTGAACCAACGGGGTTTGCCAATCTTCATTGATCTTCCAAAACCAGGAGCTAAATGAACCTTTCCCTCTTCATAGAGTAATTGCCTTGGATATTTTGTTGTAGAAATAGGAGGCTAATAAGTAAGTCTCCCAGCCTAATCGATCTTTGCATGCTCTAGCATTTTATATAAGCACAACCAAAGAGCACGCTTGCTCTCTCTCTGGCTTCTTTTGTACAGCATATTTGGAGATTCAGCCACGTGGTGGCTTGTGTTTTGGCTCCTTTATGTGGCCAAGTAGTTTTCACTACGTGGATGAACAACGTTGTATTACCCACTCAGTTTTGACTGTTATTTGGACTGCTTCTAAGTTTGGGCTACAACAAATGAGTTGTGCTGAGTCTGTATGGCCAAACTACTGTGTGGACAAAAACATCCATTTCTCCTGGTTAAATGCCTGGAGATGTGTTGGGCCCACCCAGGATTTGCCCCAGGGCATGGCTGAGCACATGGGACTAAAGATGGCACTGAGGGCAAGGGTCTTGGGCGTAACCTGATCACTTCACAGAGAGCCCTAATTGGCTTTCAGGTGTCTACCTGCCCCCTGTGCTGAGTGGCATTGAACTTGACCATTAGCACCTGTAGGATGTCTTGACCTTGTGATACAATTGGATGCCAGTTTTGCGCCTTGGTGGCCTTTGTCTATAAAAGTTCCTTTTCTCCCCCCAATAAACTGAGATCTGCTTCTGACAATCTCCCCGTCCTGTGCCGAGTCTCTGGGGGTAGAGGCGGAGGTGGGGACGGCTGGAACCTGCTTTCATCACAGCCAGTAGCTGTGTGTGTGAGTGAGTGAATAAGTGCGTGAGTGGGCACTGGTTCCCACAGGGATGGAGTCTTCTCAAGATTTTTTTTTCTGTTAAAAATATAATACAACCAGAACACTTGGTGCTGCTGTATAGTCCTGGAATCCCAGCTACTCGGAGGCTGAAGCAGTTGGACCAAAAACTGAAGGCTTGCTTGGATTACCAAGAGAACTTGGGTCAACCTGGGCATCTGCTGCGGTCGCCTGCACGACTGCTGATAAACCACCATCGAATGGCTTGGTTTAAGGGAACAAGGGGTTTATTTTCTCCTATGATTCCTGGTTACAGTTCTCAGCCCAGCTTGACGGGAGAGCACGCACCAACACCAGGGCCGAGGGAACTGGCTGCACCATCACCACATAACGGCTGAGAGAAGGACGATCCTTACTTGCCAGACCAGCATGTCTGGCCAAGTGTACACAAGGATGCCAACTCTTTCAACTAGCTCTCTGTATTTTATTCAAGGGCCTAGTTCCACCTGCCATGGGCTAGACCTTCCCTATCAGCTAGACAATCTCCTGCAGGCTTGCTCTGGACCCAACTCAACCACTAATTCTCCACAAATGTGCCCTCGACTGTCAAGTTGACACCTGTGCCCACTATGACAGCATCTTAGACCTGTCTCAAATTTTAATACTGTAGAGGTTGGGGATAAGCTCAGTGGTAGAGTACTTGCCTGTGAGCTCTAGCTCCAATGTCTCTAGTATTAGGGGGAAAGTGGGCGCTAGGAAGACCAGGTATTAACATAGGAAAGTTTGAGTTCCAGTCAGGCACATGGAACACATCTACAATCTCAGCCTTTAGAAGTCTGAGTGAAGGCCACATAAAACTCAGTCTTAAAGCAACAGAAATAAGCCAGGACCTGATGGCACTAACCTATGATCCTAATACTCAGAAACTGGAAATGGGAGGATCAAGTTCAAAGCCGGGGCGTGAGATGGCTCGATGAGTTAAAGCATACATCTACATCAACCAACCCCTCCCCACCTTCTCTCCACCAGGGAACATCTTAGAAGAATGAAAGGACACGAGGAGGAGGAGGAGGACTGTGAAACTCTGTCCTCTGGGCATGCCGTGACTCTTGCACTCATGAACCCGCGCAAGAACTGCACAAGATCCAGCCAGTCAGAATCCACATGGATGAGAGAGGGCTTAACACTTAGCAGAGGACCTAAAGGCGATTGAGTGCTGATGAGAAAGGAAGCCATTTTTCTTTGGAAGTGTAGTTATTGTTAGTTACCCATGTTCCAGCACATAGTGGATATGGCCCCATATCAAGTTGGACAGTTTTAGAGCAGCCGTGCTCTAAAGGTCTCTGAAGGGCTTCGAAGGTCATCCCCAGGGCTGGGATTACAAGGAACACCCTAAGATCAACTGGGTTGGGCTCCCCTATGAACAGACCAATGAGATATAGAGAACCAAAATCTCCAGTCCAGTTTGCAGAAATTGGAGCTAACCAATGAGGAAAAGCCATTTTTCCTTCATATCTGCCTGGGCCTATAAGCAATCCTGACTTGTTAGCGTCGTTGTCTCCCTTGCCTCTCATGGGACTCCACGTCAGGAGCCGGCGAGTTCCTATCAGACTTTTCTATTACCCCTCATGGATTCCATGTCTGAAGTCCATGAGTTCTTCAGGGCTCTCTTGTCCCTCACAGATTCACATCTGTGAATTCTGTTCTTTTTCTCTTCTAATAAACTCTGCCTTAATCCTCCATGTGGGTTCTGGTTTCAATTTTCAACTCCCGAAGACAAGAACCTGGACTCATACAGATGCCAGAGGAATCATAGGTACACCCAGACAGCACTAATTGGACTTACTAAATTATTTTTTAAAAAAAGGTGGGAGGGGACATATGGAATGGGTGAGGAGGAAGACATGGTTGGGTGGATATGATCAAAATGCATTGCATACATGTATGAAATTGTTGAAAAAATAAAATATTTTAAAAATCTAATGGCAGTTGTAACTACAAGTTTTAATAACCAAAACAATTAACTAAATACAACATACTAAAAAACAACCCATAAAAACCACATGGTCATTTTGATTTATTTTATTTTCCCCATGATCATTTTAATAGGCACGAAAAGGCAGTTGGCAAACATCTTAACATTTTTTCATAATAAAAGCATTCGATGAACTAGGAAAAAGAAGAGGATTTCCTCAACTTGATAAAGGGTGTTTACGAAGCATGTAGCTGGAAGTACACTAGTGCTGACAGAACAGAGGGATATCTTTCTGAGACAGGAAACGAGACAGGAATGTCGGCTGCAACTGCTTCTACTGAATGTTGTACTGGAGCTTCCAGCGAGGCAACTGAAAAGATAAAGTGAAATCAAAGGCATTCAGCAGCCAGGTTGATTTTTTTTTTAAACATGGTACCTGGGATCCTAACTCAGGACCCCTAACTCTGCTTTCTAGGCAGAGTCTTAACCCCTGAGCCATTTCTCCAGCCCAAATATTTAGTTCTTAAATTTTTTAAAAAAATGTACTTATGTGAGAGAGGGGAGGGAGGGAAAGAGCAGATGCACACATACATCACATAGTGCATGAGTAGAAGTTGGAGGACAACTTTTTTTAATAGGAAAAAGATTTTTGGGGCTGGAGAGATGGCTCAGGGGTTAAGACTTTGTCTCACAAGCAGAAGGTCCTGAGTTCACATCCCAGATCCCACATAAAAAAGTCAGGCCTAACTACCAATACACACACACACACACACACACACACACACACACACACACACACTAAATAAAATATGAAAAAGAGGGACTTTTATTAAGAAGTCTTTCAAGAGAGGACAACATTTTTAAGTCAATTCTCTCCGTCCACTACCCTTGGGCTACCTGGGATGAACTCAGGTCATTAGGTACAAGCAGGCACCGTACCTGCTGAACTATCTCACCAGGTCCCCATAAATAAAATATGTATTTTTTAAAAAGCTGTTAGAAAATGATACATAAGAACCCGTACATAAAAATAAAAACCCAAGGAAAATGTCCTAGTCCTTGATGGAGAACAGGTTATATCTTTATCTTTTCTCCCTCTTCTTTGTTTGTTCATTTGTTTGGAAACAGGGTCTCATTGTATCCTAAATTGACCTTGAACTCCAAAAATGTAGACAAAAATGACCTTGAATTCTTGATCCTTCTGCCTTTTGCCCTTCTGACTGCTGGAATTGTGAGTGGGTCCCAGCATACCCAGTTTGGGATTATGATTTTTAAATTCGATTTCGACACATAATACTGTGCCCAGTGTACTTTGAAATGAAACACATAAAAACAACTGAATAAAAACAACAGAAAAAAGGCTGAACATTGTGAATCACAGGTGTAATCCTATCACTGGAGATGCTGAAGCAGGAGGATCTGCCTCCCCCCTCAAGCCTGAACTAAGTTGTGACATCCTATTGATCGATTGATTGATTGATTGATCTATTTATTTGAGAGACAGGAAAAAAAAAAGAGGGAGGAGAGAGAATGTGCACACATGCATGCCATGACTCATGGGCGGAGGTCAGAGGAAACTTTCAGAAGTCAGTACTTTCCTGTCCATTGCGGACTTCTGGTCTCCAACCCACCGAGTTATCTCACGGACCTCAATAACAATTCTTCAAAAACTGTTTGCTGATTCACCTTTGTTTGAATGTGTTTCTCTCTGTGCGTGTCTGTGTGTATCAGAGGGCATGTGTGTGCCTCTGGAGGCCCAAGGGTGACTTCGGGAATCACCCTGGATGTGCTCCTCCTCTTTGCTTTGCTCTGGAGTTTCCCAGGCTTTGCCTTCCAGAGCTGGAAGCACAGGCTACCACCATTCCTGCCTGGTATTCTTTACATGGGATCTGGGATGTGAGGCAGAATCTTAACCCTGAACTATCTTCCAATCCCTGTTGGTTCACCTTTTACATGGGCACCTCACAGATGTGGAAACTGGGTCTCCCGAAGGTTTACATATGACCCAGATATTGGGTGTTGCTAGCATTCAAAGGGTAGATAAATAACTCTTTCTCTGGCCAAAGTTCTAATCCAAGTGAAACAAAACCCAAGGGCCAGAAGGGCCATCCATCTGAGCACAGTGCATAGAGAATCAGCTCCTTGGTTTGTTTTTCAAATAGGACTTCACGTAACCCAGGCTGTCCTACAACTTATTGTGTAATCCAGGCTGGTCTTGAGTTTCTGATCTTTCTGTCTCTTCCTCCCATGTGCGGAGATGATATATGTAAGTTGCCATGCGGATTTCCCCACCCCCCTTCTTAAAGAATGAGACCTCACTGTTGACGCTGAGGCAGTGGGTAGCTGAGACTACTGGCACACATTGTTAGAACATTTCCCCTTTAAGAGGTGTTTTGATCCAGGTTCTTTTGGTTACAAGTGACGAATACAATTATGTTAGCGTCAACGGAACAGGAAGGCTTGGGAAGGCATGACAGACACTGTTTTCTTATCAACACCGGGTCCCTTCCACTTTCCGTGTTTCCTCCCTGAAGGAACAGGAAAGAAACCTTTGCTCTCTGAGTAGAATCTTGCTGCCAATCTGTGAGTTATGACTGGGCTCAGGGAACCACGGAAATCCAGTTCTTCTTTGCCCCACCTGCACTTCTCCAGCCTCCCTGGCATAGTATCAGCGCCCTCCTGCCCTAGTCTTGGACATACCAGGAAGTCTTCTGAAGGGTCCCGGAGAAAGCAAAAGGGATTTGTCTTTATTAAAGCAAAGTCGAGCGCCTTCCACTCCCGCTCCCTTCCCTTGCTCGGACGTGAGGATAACGTGTCTGAGCCATGGGAGCGAGACAGAAACCACAAGGCAACAACGCAGTCACCATGGGCGAAGTGGCAGGATGGCTCGGGGCCTGACCGCGCTTGCTGCAAACCTGAGTCCCCAAGGTGGAAGAGAGAGATCTGACCTCAATAATTGTCTCCGCATGTGTGCTGTGACGAGGGTGTTCTCTGCCTCTCTGTCTCTCTCTTTCTCTCCGTTCTCTCTTCCTGTCCTATAACATTAACCATCATGTCACCATGTTTAGTACTGAATTCATTCAGGGGTACGACACATTCATGTTGAGACTCAAGGGACCCACAGGCAGCTGCTGCTGAAGGTCAGGAAGGAGGGACGGACGCTGTCCAGCTGTGCTTCCTGCCTCACCTCTGCGCCTCTCTGAGACCCGCACCCCCTGCCCTTCCCCGGCAGCCCAGCTCTCCCAGAGCTGAGACGCCACAGCGAAGCCCTGGCCGCACTGCCCACATCCACGAAGCATCTCAGACTACACGTGTGATCAGCAGCCCAATTCCAAGAGAGAGAATATGCAACCGAGGCTACGTGGGCTCCAGCTGCAAGTTGTGCACCCCCTAGCCAGATTCCCAAGGCCAGGGGAGCAAAGCCCACCCTAGAAGGGTGTGTGCATGGGATTTTTTAAGATGTCCAGACAAGGTCTTGCTCTGCGGCTCAAGCTAGGCTTCCACTCCTAATCTCCCTGCCTCATAGGGATTATTGGACTGTACCACCATCTCAGGCCTGAGAATTTTTTTTTGTGAGTGTGTGTGATGTATGTACACATATTTATTGGCATGTGGAGGCCAGGACCTTGGTTACCCTAGTCTATCGCTATCTATTTGAACCTGGAACTAGGCTACCTAACCCACCATCGGGGTTACAGGCCCCCATACAAACATAACTACTGGGTTTTTTCCTTATATATGAGAGAGAGTGAGAGAGAGAGAGAGAGAGAGAGAGAGAGAATGAACCACAGCAACAAGGTAGAAATCTGAGAAGTCAGTTATCTCTCCTTCCATCTTTAAGGACTTCACTGTTAAGACAGGGTCTCCTTGTAGCACAGGCTGGTCTTGAACTTGCTACGTAGCTATGAACTTGATCCCCCTGCCTCCCCGTCCCCCGCCTGGGTTTCCATCCCTGCTTTGAGAGCTGGGGTGGAGCCCAGGGCGCAGGACATGCTAAGCACACACTACCAACTGAGCTGCCGCCTCAACTCCTTTAGGACTTTCCTTGAACTAGGCAGAGGACGAGCTGAGATAAAGGAGTGGCCCAGAAGAAAACCCTGTCACAGAACGGAAGAGGCCATTCCGCCCCCCCTTAGACTTTCTAGAAAGTGAAACTCGGGTTGGCTGATTGTTTCAGGATCCAGCACCAGAGACCTCGGGGTCGTGCGCATTCCCTGACATTCAACAGGTGCCGACCTTTCTCTCTAGAAAGTTCACGGAAACATCAGCACACACACACACACACACACACACAGGGACGCCCTGCAGCTGAAAGGGGGTCAAACTCCCTAGAGGAAGCGCCCCGGGAACTGGGGTGGCAGGGCACCTTCCCAGAAGCGAAAGCAGAGTGGGGAGCCGGGAGGGCAGGATGAGATCTGGGAGGGGGGGATCCCTTGCGTGCTTGGGAGGGCAAGGGCGGAGGGGATGTCCCGGAAAACAGAGGCTGTACAGGAAAAAGCTTGGGAAGGAAACCAGGAAAGCGAGATAGTGGGCCCGTGATAGTAGGGGGTGAGGGGGGAGCCCGGGAGGGAGTGGTTTCTGGGAACGCAGAAGCAGGGCGGTTCCCCGATGTCTACCCAGCCCTCCCTTGGTTCTCCCTCCACTCTCCCGTCCATCCTTGGCTCCTGGGCCTCCTGCCTTCTGAGTCACAGCCTTCGTTGCCTTCGTTCGCCCCCCTGCCCTCGCCTCAGCCAACCCTTCATCTTAGGGGGGCTGGCCGGGAGGAAAGGAGCTGTGGCCCCTCTGCTGCGCTCTAGCCCTTGAAATGTTGCTGATGGACTTGTTTCATGCTGAGAGAGGGAAGGAAGAAAGGCTGGACCACTCAAACGTTAGCAGTTGCCATACATGGGTGAGGGGGGAGAACTTTGTGTTTAAATAAATGGACTTCAGGCTTGGGGAGATGGCGCGGGTGGTAGAGTACCTGCCTCACAAGCACGAGGGCCCGCGTTTGATCCCAAGCACCCATGGGAAAACAAACGGGCTTGGCAGAGTGACCCCAGTACTGGGGAGGGGGAGACAGGAGATCCTCAAAGCTCACAGGCCATGGCAATCACTCGGCTCCAGATTCAGTAAGTCCCCGTCTCAAAAAAAAAAAAAAAAAAAGACTTCCACTTAGGAGCCAAACAAACATTAAAAACAGTATCATTGAGGGCAAGAGAAATGGCTCAAGCAGAAAGTCCCGAGTTCAGATCTCAGGTCCCACATAAAAAAAAACTCCAGGCAGAGAATGACAGAGACCTGCATTTCCAGCCCTCAAGTGTTACAGAAACAGGCTGTGTATGGAGGAGGGCTGAGGTGGTAGCTTTCTCCTGCCTTGTTTCTCTCAGCTTCTGTGCTTGCTTTCATTGCCCTCTTCCTTTCCTTCTCTGCTGTGACACTGCTAGTCCCTCTGCTTCTGCAGGCCTCTGCAGGCCCTTTCCCAGCGGCTCTGGAGCAGCAATGTACTAACCCACCTGGCTGGTAATGAGGTACAGCATCTCTGGATTCTGTCGAGGCTACTGCTTTGTTTGGGGAGGTTGTTTGAATCGTTGTTTGTTTTTGAAATGCTCTCACGATGTACCCCAGGATCGACTTAAACTCACAGCGTTTCTGCCTCAGCTTCTCCAGGCTTGATGGCAGTGTGAACCACCCTGTGGGGCTCAGTGCTACTGTTTTTTAATTATCTTGCGAGTGTGTGTGTGTGTGAGGGGGGGGCACTATGTGTTCCTGTGGAGGTCTAAGGATGACTTCTGGAATCATCCTCGGTTGCTTCTACCTCCTTATTGCTTTGCTCTGGGATTTCCCAAACTTGGCTTTTCGGGATCAGAGGTTCAGACAGCCACCATTTCCAACTGACATTTTTTTTTCTCCAAATTTTATTTTTTTCCCAATCATACAAGCTCATAGGTACCCCCATGCTCTCCTTCCCTCCTCCTCTCCCCAGTCTCCCCTTGTACTCTCCCCCCTTTTCCCCTTTCTTTCACCCTCCTCCTTCCCTCCCCTTTTCCCGGTGCCTCCCCCTTCCTCCCTCCCATCCCCTGGAGCATCCTTTGGTGTGAATGCCAAACCTCCCTCTGAGTCCTCCACCCTAGTGAGGGTTCAGGACTTAGTGGCATGGCTCAGAGCCCTTTCTTGGGCTCCCAGTTAGTATGGGAACATTATTACGACTGCTAATCCCTTGCCTCTAAGGATCCTACTGCCTGGAGCCTTCTCCCCTGTAATCCATGCTAGACTTTGGGGGGTCGTTGATATGTCAGCCATTGTGCATGTCAAGCAAAGTCCAATTATGGCTACTACAGTGCTCATTTGTGTAGAGGATCTTGCATATCATGGTCCTCCCCATCTTTAGGCTCTTCCAATCTTATCCCCTCTTCCGCAAGATTCCTTGAGCTTTAGGATGGAGAGAGATTTGGCTGGTCTGGTTCCAGGTGATTAATGTAGGGTCTTTAGTGTTCTGAATTATGGTTTTTCCAACTGATATTTTTAAGTGGAATCTGGGATCTGAACAGGTTCTTCTGCCTGTAAAGTAAAGTCCTAACCCCTGAGCCATCTCTCCAGCCCTAGCTTTTACATTTTACAGGGGTAAAAAGAATCTTCCTCTTTCCCTCCTCCTATACAACATGTGAAAACTATGAAATCAAATATGTATCAAGTTATCGGAGCTGGGAAATGGAAGTATTTGCTGCTTAAGCTTAAGGACCAGAGTTCGAGCCCCCAGCCTACCTAAAAGTGGGGCACATGTCTGTAACCCTAGCACGGGGCAGGAAGAGATAGGTGAGAACTGGCTGAGCAGCTAGTGTAGCTAAAACCAGGAGCATAGGTTCAATGAGAGACCCTGTCTCAAAAACTAAGCTGGGAACATGATTGAGAAAGACATCTGACATTGACTTCTGGCCTCCACAGGTGCAGGCACAGGTGAGTACACCCACGCCACCGCACCTGACACACACACACACACACACACACACACACACACACACACACACTTTTATCGGTACATGACCACACCCAGACAGGCAGAGCCAAGGACTTACAACAGAGACGTAAGTGGCTTACAAAAGCCTCAAGTATTACTGTCAGGCTCTAAGGGAAAAGTTTGCTATTTCTGGTCTGGAGTTACCAGAGCTTCCTTTGCATCGGAGGTCAGATTGGACATTGGTTCAAGGGGTCAAGGTAGAGAATGTGAGGGTGAGTGGGGGAGAACAGTTAAGAGTGTGTAAACTGGGGGTCTTTGGGGAAAAGCCCAGAAAGCTACAGCAAGATGTACAGAAGAAGAAAGGGCAGGCCTGATATGGGAATTACGAAATCAAGGCTAGTCTAACTTCCAAAGACTCTCCCACTTTTAACTATTGTTCCGAGTACTACAGGGGATTAGACACACATTTCTAGGCCACCTCCCAAGAGGCTCACAGTGTTTCCATAGCCAACATACACGCTGTAAATTATGAGAACAGTGGTAATTATAGCTGACTTCTCCCAGCCCGGTCCTTTCTCCTATTGTATAAGCTAACAGCGAGCACTCTAGCCACTAGGCCGAGGATGTTGCAAGCACACTTCCTCTGTGAGATGGAGTTTAGTATCATTCCATTTTTCAGAGGAGGAAATCGAAGCTTAGTGAAATTAAGGTAACAAGATAGGAAGTGGGTAGGAGGGATGAGGATTCAAACTCCTGTCAGCCTAATTCTGTTTTCTCACATACCAGGATCTGCTGCTAAGCCACACCCCCAGTCCTGCCCAATTTTAGAATGTAACCTTAGGTACTGCGCTGTATTTAGGGGACTGCAGTTGGGTGTATCACAGCCCATGTTATGCCTGCAAGAATGATATAGACTGTAGCTAAGAAAAGGGAAACCACTTGGGAAAGTACAGGAACTGAGAAAGCTCACAGGAGACAAGAAACACCCTCAAGATCTGAAGCAACAGCAGGATGCTTACCAGTACTCCCAGAGTAGAGGGGATCTCAGCCGGCTTGGGCTGCTGTAACAAAATTACCATAGGGCCGGAGAGATGGCTCAGGGGTTAAGACTCTGCCTCGCAAGCAGAAAGTCCTGCATTTGGATCTCAGGTCCCATGTAAAAAAGCCAGGTGGAAATGGCAGCAGCCTGTACTTCCAGCTTTGGTGGGTAGAGCATGGGAAATCCTAGAACGAAGCAAAAAGGAGATAGAAGCAATTCAGGATGATTCCCAAGTTGCTCTTAGTCCTTCACAGAAAACACACACACACACACACACACACACACACACACACACCCCGTAGACTGAGCAGCTTAAACACTATCAATTTATTGCACTCCAGGAAGCTGAAGTCCAAGACCAAGGGGCTGGCAAGTTTCACGGTGAGGCCTTCTGCCCGGCTGGCAGGCAGCTCTGCGTCTCTGTGCTCACGTGGCCTCTGAACGCAGAAGACCACAAGTGAGTGTCTTGCTGTCTTCTCTTTGTTTCCTTTATTCTTAAAGAAAAGGTTTATTTCTTCATGTCGAGAGCACACCAGCCATGGTGCACTGGCGCAGGTCAGATGTGCACCAGGCCTTATGTGCTCTCGACATAAGAAATAAACCTCTTTAAAATGAAGGCTGCTGGGGATTGAACTCAGGCGGCCAGCTTTGCAAGCAGGCGCCATACTTGCTGAGCGATCCTGCCCGGCCCTTCTTTTTTCCTTTTAATGTATTCATTTTTGCTTTTTTTTTTTTTTAGATTGGGTTTTCTTTTTGATTTTGAAAGACAGAAGGGCATGCACATATCGGGGAGCATAAGGGGTAGATATCAGAGGACAACTTTCTGGAAGTCAGTTTTCTCTTACCACCATGCAGATTTCTGATGATCAGACTCAGGTGGCTGACACGTGGAGCTGTCTCTCCAGCCAGAGACTGGGGCTTGAATAACTCAAGCTGACTTTGAACTTGCTTTGTAGCCGAAGGTGACTTAGAACGCTCGATCCTCCTGCCTGGTTTCCCAAATGGTGGGATGACAGCTGTGCACATCCATGCTTGGCTCTGGCGTCCCTTCCTTCCTTCCTTTCTTGTTCCATGTCAGACCGATAAAGTGCTGACCATCGTGGCAATGTCTGTGGAGGCACATGTCACGAAAGACCGAGAGCACTAAATCATCACACTTATGAACTGAAAAAGCAGCTGTGTCTCTTCAGACCAGGGCCTAAACACTTCAACTCATTTCATCTTAGTTATTTCCACCACACAGACCCTGTCACGCCCAAATGCAGTCACCCTGGAAACTGGAGTTTCACACACAGGTATTTGGGGGAATGAAAAGATTTAGTTCAGGCCAGCAAGACAGTTCGGAGGGTCAGATGCCTGCTCACACAGGGGGAGACCTGACTTCTATCCCCGGGAAGCCCCCGGGGGAAAGGAACTGAAGCGGCCTGTGATACCCCCACGCACCTTGGCTCATGCGAGTCTGTGTCCTTTGCCTCTCTCTTCAATAAAGTATCATTTTAAAAAGAACTCCTGGGCTGGAGAGCTGGCTCAAGGGTTAAGACTCTGCCTCACAAGCAGAAGGTCCTGAGTTCTGATCCCAGGTCCCATGTAAAAATGCCCGGCAGAAATGGCAGCAGCCTGCACTTCCAGCTCTGGTGGGTAGAGCCTGGGAAATTCCAGAGTGAAGCAAAAAGGAGGTAGAAGCAATCCAGGATGATTCCTGAAGTTATCCTTGGTCCTTCGCAGGGACATACAGTGACCTCTGATACATACATACACACACACACACACACACACACACAAATAAATAGATAAATAAATAAAGAACTCCTTTGTTTCTTTTAAAAGGAAAACAGTCAAAGAATAAAATGTGGAGGAGGCGTCCCCAGAATCCAGGGGCCGGGCTATTGGTAGAAGTGAGGGGCCAGTTGGTAGAAGTGATGCCTGTGCAGAATGTGTCCAGCGGGACTTCAGACAGGGAAGTGATTCATCAGCTGCCAAAGATGCTTCTGAGGCAAGAGAGGGAAATGCACCCTGGATTTTCCTTTCCCACCTCCTCCATTTGCTACATAAAGCAGGAGGTTCACTGACGTGGGGACTCCTAGAAATGCAGCCTATAGACTCACTTCAATTCAGGCAGCTCAAGGAGGAAAATAGCTCTGGGGCCTTGGCCCTCCCTCGCTCCCTTGCTCCCTCACTCCCTCCCTCCCTCTCTCCCTTCCTCCCTCCCTCCCTCTCTCTCTCTCTCTTCCTTCCTTCCTTCCTTCCTTCCTTCCTTCCTTCCTTTCTTCCTTCCTTCTTTCCTTCTTTCCTCCCTCCCTCCTTTCCCCCTCCCTCCTTCCTCTCTTCTTCCTCCCTCCCTCCCTCTTTCCTTCCCTCCCTCTCTCCCTCCTTCTAACATTATGACCCTGCTGGGTGAAGTCTGTCTCCGAGTTTGGGTCCAAGGGAGAGACATATCCTAATGGCTCTTCTATTGCCTCCCTTGAAAAGGTGGGAAAAGAGGAGGAGGCAGAGATGACATATCTGAGGGTAAGACTTTTGCTCAAGTGACAGCAGATCCCTTCCTGAATGGAAGTAGTTACTGCAAAGGGATGGGTTACGGTTGGTGTTTCAGAGGCTGCAGATGTAAAAATCATGTCAGGATCAGGAAAAAGTACCTTCCTACAAGCCTGGCGTCTAGAACATGTATAGACAACATGCATGCAGATTCTGGAAGATCCCAGGTCTCTCTCCCTGAATCCTTGTCAATGCTGAAGGCGGGTGTTATGTGAGTCACTGGGGGGTATTCTGCGTGCAGAGGAGCAGAAGTTATCACAGGGTTGGGACATGGCTCTCTCTCTCTCTCTCTCTCTCTCTCTCTCTCTCTTTCTTCTTTTCTTTCCCTTCTCTTTTCCCTTCTTTCCCTTCCTTTCCCTTTCCTTCTCCCTTCCCTTTTCCCTTCTTCCTTCCCTTTTCCTTCTCCCTTCCCTTTCTTCCTTTTTTTTTTTTTTTTGTCTCACTGTGTTGCTTTGGCTAGCCTAGAGCCTGCTATGTAAACCAGGCTGGTTTTGAACTTGCAGTGATCCTCCTACTACTTCTGCCTCTACGTACTGGGCTTGCAGGGGTGTGTGTGTCCCCATGACTAGCCTGCAGTGTTCACTTTTTATTGCTCAGCCCACTATGGTTTTATGAAAAACACATGTCCTTGGGGAATACACCTGGCTGCTCTTTGGCTTTCAATTGAGTTCACAGCCCAGGTGTTCCAGGATGTGCCCAACTCAGAGATGATCACGGAACCCGATGCGCCTAGGCTAGAAATTTCAACAAAAACCTGCGCAGAGCTTCAGTGACCTAATCAGTGACCTATTTGCAAGGTGTTCAGATAACTCGTGGACATGGCCAATAAAGAGCATCAATCCACTCCCAGGTTGGCTCCAAAGTCCAGCTGCACAGTCGTCATGTTGTGGTGCCCATAAAGAACTAGGGCTTGAAGCTCATATACCCGTAGGGGTCAGGCAGAGAGCTCATGCATTAGTCAGGGTTCTCTAGAGCCACAGCATCAACAGAATGAATAGATAAACAGGGAATTTATTGAGTTGGCTATGAGATATGGCCCACGTAGTCCAACAATGGCTGCCAGTAGCTGCT
The DNA here is from genome assembly GCA_023101885.1 of Typhlomys cinereus. Lineage (NCBI taxonomy): Eukaryota > Metazoa > Chordata > Mammalia > Rodentia > Platacanthomyidae > Typhlomys > Typhlomys cinereus. The sequence goes on along the minus strand of JALPQD010000292.1, from coordinate 393,120 downwards.
CAGCCCAGTTGGTGGTGGCTAAAGGCCGGAGGATTTCTGGAGAGTCTTTAATCACGTTGAAGGCTTAGACGGTTGGAGGGCTGGAGGGTTGAAGAAGCAAAGAACGGCAGGAGGGAAGAGAGTTTTTCTAGCACAGCTTCAGAGTCTCTCTCCAAATGCTTATGTTTTATGGTTCCTTTTATCTGGTCCGCTACTGGGAGGTTCCAATTAGATCTAGGGCTGGTCTTTGTATTGTAAATGTATTGATCCAGATAATCTCTTCATGTGGTCTCAGCTGATCTTAGTTAATGCCACGTGGTCAAGTTGACAAGCAGGATGAACTATCACAGCTCAGACGGAGAGGAGTACGATAAGGAGCAAATGACCCTCAGACTGGAGGGAGCAACCCTTATGTTGGGAGGGACTGAGAAATGGAGTTTCTACCTTTTTATTTCTTTATTATTATATCATCATCATCATTTTTTATGTGTGTGTCTGTATGTGTATATCTATCAGAGGGCACTGTGTGTGCCCGTGGAGGCCTAAGGGTGACTTTGGGAATCACCCTGGATTGCTTCTACCTCCTCATTGCTTTGCTCTGGGATTTCCCAGGCTCTACCTTTCCAGAGCTGGAGGTGCAGGCCGCTGCCATTTCGGCCAGGCATTTTTACATGGAATTCGGGATCTGAACTCAGGATCTTTTGCTTTCGAGACAGAGGCTTAACCCCTGAGCCATCTCTCCAGCGCCCGCTTTTCATTTCTTAAAATATTTTCATTTATTTTTATCATCATTATTTTGCATATTTGTATGCTATGTGTGTGTTCCTAGTGTGGATATGCATGTGTGCCATGGTACATATGTGGGGGCAGGAGAAAATTTGAGGTGTGGTATTCTTCGTCCATCTTTGTATGGATTCACAAAACTGACAGTTAAGTTCAGGTTGCTGGGCTTGGTAAAGGCAAACACGTTAAATCAATCAGCTGTCATTTCTCTCACTGGCTTTCTGCTAGGTTGTTGTTTAAATAACTTATTTGTGTGTGTGTGTGAGAGAGAACAAGAAAGCACATGAATGCCATGGGATTCTGGGGATTGAACTCAGGCTGCCAGGTTTGCAAGCAGGCTCCTTACTTGCTGAGCCAACTCATGGTGTCTCCTGGGCTGGTGCGATGGTGTGGGGCCTGCAAGCATGTCACTTGTCATTTCCACTTGTCAATTTTAATAACAAATCAAACGTTTATGTGAAATCTACTAGTCTGAAATATCAACAACTACTTCCAAATCTTGACCCTTTCTGTGTAGGTCAAGCAAATCCATTTTATGGCTGTTCGGGTCACTGATTTCTAATCCCTGAGACAAACAACCTGGGTAGGTAAGGTCTAGGAAAATCTCTGGAAGGAGTCAAAGGTAGTGGAGATGGAGTCTGGGGAATGATGCAGAAATCTGCATGACTGAGGTTCAGTGACATGCAACACTTTCAGGAGAACAAACTTTCAGTCTAAGTGTGTGTGTGTGTGTGTGTGTGTGTGTGTGTGTGTGTGTGTGTGTGTGTATCAGAGGACACTGTGTGTCCTTGTAGAGGACCGATGGTGACTTTGGAAAGCATCTTGTTTGCTTCTACCTCCTTTTTGCTTCACTCTGGGATTTGGCTTTCCAACAGTACAGGATGCGGCCATTTCCACCTGGCGTTTTCCCATGGAACCCAGGATCCATACACAGCTCCTTCTGCTTGTGAGGCAGAATCTTAACCCCTGAGCCATCTCTCCAGCCATAAAAGTTTTTATTTCTTATTAGACAATGATGAAGCTGCTCTCCTGAGTGTCACGCGTCAGTCTGGCTTGTGTGGGTCGGTAACTGTGGCGCTCCATGTGTCTGGTCTTTTAACTCTTCTGAGTGTTTGAATCTGGTACCTGCCACCTTTTTAGAGGAGAAGTCCTGAGGCCGTGAGCAGGGCTGTGACTTGCTTCTCCCTTGCTGCTGCGGTGAGGAATGTCAGCTAAGGGAATCCCCACTGCCCACTCCTGACACCCCGCCTTCCTCTGCTGTCCTAAAGGGAGCCCTGCAGATCGGAAGCCCACCTCAGTGCTGCGCGACGGTCCTGCGAATCCCTTAGCTTTCGAGTTTATGAGTGAGCAGGTGTCTTGTGAGGAATTTGGTGTCAGAAGCTTACCTGTGACCGAGTGAAGCTACTTTATAGGCAGACCTTTGAAGGTCACTTCTTATAAGGACCCCAGGAACCTTCTGGAACGAAAGGTTCTGATATCCTTTATTCTTTTGGGGGGTTTCAACCCAGAACCTTGCATGTGCTAAGCAGTTACTTTATCTCTGAACTACAGTCTTGAGTTCTTTTACTCTTACTTTTGAGACACAGTCTGAGTCTCATTAAGTGGCTCAGGGTGACTTGACTTTGCCACTTTCTGCCTCCACTGGGATGATTACAACCCAGACTGGGCTTTCTACTTACTCTGATTTCTCCCCAAGTCAGATGATTTGTGGGGGGTGGGGGGAGACAAATGTTCTTAGGCCACAGATGTCCATCTGTAATTCTGACAACACAAACAGAGCTTCTGAGTCGAGTTGTACACAATACGGAGTTACTAAGAGATCAGCTCTGCACTTGTATCGAGTGCCTGATGCAGACCTTCACGGCAAAACTAAGGGCCAAAGGGATTGCACATTCTCACTGTTAAAAGTGATTGACAGGAAAGTCACGCATGCAAAGTCAGGCAAACTCATGAGGTATTGTGAGTTTGAGGATAGTCTGGGCTACAGGAATGAAACCCTGTGTCAAAAAAGAGCATAAGGAAAATGTAAGGCATTGTAGTTGTGCTCTGTGATAGAGGCAGGTGTCGAAAGCTGAATAGCTGCAGCTGAGCTTTGGGCACGGCTGTGGAGAATTGATAGTTACGCAGGCCCTTGAGCAAGCCTGCAGGAAACTAACTGATGGGGAAGACCCAGTGCGTGACAGCTTCCAGCAGAGGACGGAATAAAGAGAACAGGAGGGAAGGCTTGAGTCTCCCTCGCACTCCTCTGGCAGGCTCCTTTCCCCTGCCGTGGCTGCCCATCACCGGAAGTGTGGCTGAGGGTTGAAGGCTTATTTGGGAATCCTCAGGCCTGGGGTGCCAGGCTGAGATTGCTGACATGTTCAGCCCCAGAACCAGGCTGGTCAGATAGTGAGCCGACTGTCAGGCTTCTTTGGCTGGTGTAATGAGTAGGCGTGCTTGGAGGGACGTCTGGGGAGGAAAGTCTGCCCTTCTTCCTGCAGTGCTGCGGATGTGGTGGGGATCGTTCCCTGGGCCCCAGTTTAATCATCTAAAAAATTGAACCTACCCATAGAATTGTGGGGAGGCCTTAACAAATTCACATATAATTTATTAAATTTGTGCTGGAGTATATAAAAAGTAGTTGCACATGTATGTGCATGGTTACTACAATTTAAAGGTCATGGAGAAGCTTAGTCTGGCAAATGAGGGTTAGCTAGTTATGGAATCACCAACTTTGATTTGTCTGCTGAAGTTTCCAGTTATTTTTTTTGAGAAAAGGTTTCACAGTGTGTGCACAGCCCAAGCTGACCTCTTTCAAGGTCCTTCTGAGGTACCCAGGTGCTGGATTAACAATTGCGAGACACCAAGTCGCACTAAATTCAGGTGTTTGTATTTGCTGCCCAAAACTAAAAAGTCCAAGGTTGCCTCTTGGTAGATATTCATGCATACCTCAGTCTTCTTAAAAGAATGAAAGGAGTTTGGGGGCTCAAATGTAGTGGAAAGGCTGGTCACTGGTTTGGGGCCCAATTTTCAGTATGTTGGTAGCTGAGGTCAGACCCTTGTTGTGTCCTCCTGTGTGCTCTGTGAGATTTGGTGGAAAGGCTGAGGACTTCACCAGCATCTAGTAGATGCACATTTCACAGTAGAAGTTTAAAGCCCCACAACAGGGCTGGAGGGCTCAGGGATTAAGACTCTGCTTCTCAAGCAGACAGCCCTGACTTAGGATCCCAGGTCCCACGTAAAAAGCGTGTTTGAATGTGTGTGCATCCGAGGGCACTGTGTGTGCCTGTGGAGACCTGAGGGTGACTTTGGAAGTCACCCTGGAGTGTTCTAGCTCTTCTTTGCTCTACTCTGGCGTTTCCCAGGCTCTGCCTTCCAGAGCCAGAAGTACAGGCAGCTGCTATTTCCATCTTTATTTTTTTATGTGGGATTCAGGATCCACGCTCAGAACCTTCTGCCCCTGAGCTATCTTTGCAGACCTCATGTTACATCTTTTATATGTGATAGGTTCAATTTGTAAGCACGAGACCCTGATTGTTATAGAGGTTTGGGTTGGGTCCAGTTTTTATCACAGGAAGAACTCCAGAGTGCAGTGCAACAGGAAACTGATGGAGTGAAGGTAAATATTCCTCTCACCCTGAGCTTTCTACGCCATCTCCAGTAGAGCAGAAGTCTCAAATGACAGGGACTCTGGGAAATTCATGCCTCTAAACCTCTTTACTGCTGCTGAAATGTGATGGTGTTGTGTGGCCTGGTGAGTAGAGGAAGACCCTTTTTATTTTGGTGCTGGGGACTGAAGCCAGAGCCTCACTTGTGCGGTGCGTGTGATTGAGCCTTTGGTGATACTCCACTTCGTTGGAAATGCAAAGACTGGGCACACCAACAGCATAGACTTCCCTGATGTCTTGACTTTCAGTTCTGTTTGGACCTGTTTACAAAACTACAAGAGAAATGACAATTGGGGTATCAGTGAAGTCATTGCTCATGGTGGGCTCAAGTCTCAAACTTCCAATGAAGTTCAGTAGGACCAAAGGCCAGCCAAGAGGATCACTGAATGAACGCAATTCTCAAGTGAAGCTGCTTGGTGCGCCAGTGATGATTGTCAAGATCTGGTATGAATTTAACTCACAATAACCAGAGGACTTCATATAGTCGCGATTTTGAAGCACCTTTTGGTGCTCTGTGGCTGCTTTTATTAGGAAGCACAGGTGATGGGATAAGTAGTGGACAAGATGTCATTCGAGGAGGTCGAATGCTCCCCTTACACAAAAGAGTTGGATTTCACATTTTTATATTTTATTTATTTGTGTGTATGTGTGTCAGAGGGCACAGTCTGTCCCTGTGGAGGATCAAGGGTGACTTCGGGAATCATCCTGGATTGCTTCTACCTCCTTTTCTTGCTTCCCTCTGGGACTTCCCAGGCTCTGCACAGCAGGGCCAGAAGTGCAGGCCGATGATGTTTCCACATGGGACTTGGGATCTGAACTCAGGACCTTCTGCTTTGTAGTCATCTTTAGGTAACCTAGATTTCACATTTTTAATGCCTGAGTTAAGATTAATGGCTGAAGTCCTGTATCTACTCGTTCTTCCTCCACTTGTCTTTGTGCTCATGTTTCTCAGGGCGGCTACTATCTGACGATCTTTTAGAGCCATGATGCTTTTTGGTTTCTTCTGAACACTGAAACTGAAAGGATCCAAACTGAAAGGATATTCCTCAAACTGAATACGTCCTTCTTGGCCTCGTTGTTTTCAGTCCAAACCAAGAAACTGCTTCTCAGGAACAAATCTGGGAAAAAGAGAAGATTTGGTCTCAATCTCCTCTTGCCCCAGGCTGGCAAAGCCATCTTTCCTGCTGCTGCCATTCTTTGCTGACATCAGAACCCAGCTCCTTCTACCTTCCAAGATGCCTGAAGTTCAGGAACTTTCCGGAAATCCTCCAGACTTAGCACCAGCCTGGGACTGCTGGGATCCTCCCCTCCTGAGCTCAGCAGGTACCGCAGCTCTTGCTGGGTCACCTAGATTTTGTTTCATTAATCAATGTAACAAATTCTCTTCTTGTGTGTGTGTCTATTCTATCGGTTCTGTTCCTCTAGAGAACCCTGAGTAACAGGAACCACGAACAACTTGCTTCTCTGGCTTCAGCACCGGCAAGGACCCTTCTGTTCCGGCACCATACCTCTTAGTCTTTATTCTGGCTTTCAAGTCGTCACCATACATGTCCTTGTCCAGATTTTTACTGGGCCTGTAAATACTCTGGGCTACATCTTTACCACCTTTCCAGGCTTGATCATAAACATTGTAAATTTCATCTTCTCCGCCTGCAAAGCCACTGTCCATACCCTGTGGAAAAATGGATGACATGAGATAAAGATACATTACTTACCAAAAGCTGGATTTGAACACTCAAAATAAGTACTTCTGTTCTCAGAACTGGTGTTTAAGAACCTCAACAGCAACCCTGAAAAGTCTTCCCTGTTAGGAGGCACATGCTACTCCTATCATGACTGGTCCTTGCCCAGAGACTAAGACCAAACAAGATATTCAGGGCTGGAAAGATGGCTCAGGAGTTAACTCTGCCTCCCAAGCAAAATTACCTGAGTTCAGATCCCAGATCTCATGTAAAAACACCAGGTGGAAATAGCAGCTGCCTGTACTTCTGGCCTGGAAGGTGAAGCTTGGAAAATACCAGAGGCAAAGCAAAAAGGATGATTCCAGAAGTCCCCTTGGACCTCCTACTGGCATATAAAGTAACCTCTTCTACAAACACACACATACAGATGTACATATTTATGCACCCAGACTTACAGAAACCCCCCTCCAAAAAAATCATTAAGTGTGACTATAAAGTCATTAAAGCCAAGGAATGCTAGTGTAAGCAGGCTCTTGGCAGTTTCAGTATGACAGCCCTGATGACCAAAAAAAAAAAAAAATTACAGCATTTCTCTGATGTTTGACTAAGAAATGAGGGCAAGTATCCTGAAAACACTACCATAGCACAATGGTAACGCTCAAAACATTCAGTAAAGAAATGAAAATTTTCATCCAACTTTTTAATGCTTATAGTTTGACTCTAACAGGCAACAAAGTCTCTCAAACGTTTTGTGGAACTCTCACCCTAACACTGTTGTTCAGGCTAGTTGCTATTCAATGCATGCCATCCATTACCTTGTCCCTAATCCTGTCTCAACTATTGTTTTTAAAGGACTGAGATAAAAGATTTAGAACGTCAAAAATAAAGTACTGAAATAATTATTTGGAAGAGCATACTCACACATTTCAACTCTTCCTAAAAATAAAAATTTGTATTAGAGAGCAGCACAGCACCAGTATGTGGAGGACAACCTTCCTAAATCCATTCTCTCCTTATACCAGGTGAGCTCCGGAAATTTTACTGCAGTGGCCATATTTGTGCATAGACATCTATACATGCTGAGTCATCTTGCCAACCCTTTTCACAACACACTCAAGTTCTGGGCTGGAGAGACGGCTCAGAGATTAAGACCCTACCTTGAAAGCAGAGGCCTGCGTTTCTGGCCCTGGTGGGCAGAGCCTGGGAAATCCCAGAGAGAAACAAAAAGGAAGTAGAAACAATCTGGGATGATTCCTCAAGTCACCCTTGGCCCTCCACAAGGACACACAGTGCTCTCTCTCTCTTTCTCTCTTTCTCTCTCTCTCTCTCTCTCACACACACACACAGAAAATAAAGTTAAAAAAAACTCTCAAGTTCTAACTCTCTCTACATCTGTATCTTGGAATGTTACTACATTTATTTAGTGTTTCTGCAGTATGCATCTTTGATAGCACCGACTTTATAAGCAAGTAAAATGTCGGTCATGCGTCAGTACACAAAATTCATCTTGTCATGTAAGTAACAACATACAATTGTTCTGTCATATTTCCATCTAAAAACACCTACATTTTCTCTACTCTGTGTTGATATAATCATCAACACACAGGAGTTATTGTTTCTAAGTTCACTGTACCTTGGATTGGTTGAAGAGCCTTTGGTCACTGGAAGTCCGAGAGCAATGACTTCACTAATGTCTCAATTTTCATTTCTCTGTAGCTTTGACCTGTTTGAAATAAATTGTCATTAAAAAGGGCGTTCTATTAAAACGTGGTCAATCTGAAAAGCCCAGCGAATGAATGTGCCATGTTTATGTCTTGTGAACATGTATTCCTGATAAACAGTACTCCAGATGCATGGTTAGAGGAGGTAGGTTGGGCTCTACATTGGAATCTCCTGTTGGTGCAAAAGAATGCGCAAGACACTTTTTCTGTTTGGTGTTAGAGATTGAACAGCCTCAGTCAGACACAGAAGGTAAACACCAGCGATATCCAGCAGCAGCCCCTAAGCAATTATTTGTTTATAGTCCCATGGAGCCCAGCCTGGTCTCTACTAGACAGTGGAGGATGGCCTCAAACTCCTGAGTTTCTGCCTCTATTTCCCAGGTATTGGTATCACAGGTCTCACCTCCATGTCTGGTTTCTGACATGGAATTCTTTAATATAAGCACTCACCTTTCAGTCATGCTACAGCCTACATTTACTACCATGCTTTATTAAGCTCAGCGAGCTCAAGATATGAATTCGAATCAATATAGGACACTATCATAAAATACTTTCCCTGTTGGGAAGCTACAAACAACTTTTTTTAAAATGGGACAATGTAGTAATTGTATTCTACTATGTATGATGTTTGACATTTGCATTAATTCCTCTGTTGTTATGTGCCATGTCTTTGTGCCACTCTTCAGCCAACCATGTTGTCTGATAAGGTCCACACATAGGGAGGACTGCTTCAAGGAAGGCATCTTCCAGGAATAGGACGTGGCATGCTTATAATAAATATGAGGAAATTGGGAATTTTGGAACTTGGATTGCTTTTGGCCATATTGGTAATTGCTGGTGTGTGTGTTAGACAAGGAGAACCTAAAATTGCTAAGTTAGAAACTTCCTCAGAAGTAATGAATAAATCATGGGGTGTTGAGTATATACTTAATAAAATTCCCCTAAATATTAAGTCTTCAAGAGTTTTTTACAAAAGCTTACAGAATATGAGATCATGCCATCTGTTCTCAAGAATCACTTTTTATAAAGTGTTTAAGTTATTGAAAGTTAAGAAAAAGAAAGCTGATAGCATAGTTCCTACAATTATGACTAAGTATGGACCCGCTTGTGCTATTGCAGGGAGAATTTGTATCCACCTAAAGGAAAAGATGTGTATGGTGCGCACGCCCTCCTATTGACCTACTGCTATCCTTTTATTTTTTAAATATTTGGAAGAGACTTAAAAGAGTATGTCTTCCTTGTAGAATTGTTAGTAAGTAAAATTATGTTTAGTTTACACCCTTAGATACAAAGGTCAAGATAACCTATAAAGATGTTTTTGGAGTTTGGTCTGGTGCCTGGTGGGGGTTTTGCTTGGTGTGTTCTGCTTGGATACACAGAGTTGGAGAACAGAGCAGGAATTGTTTTTTTGCTTTCGAGCTTGACAGCCTTTGCTAAAGTTTGTTTCCTCTTACACAATCGCAAGAATTTGTTTTCTGCCAAAAAATTTTCTAATATAATCACGACTGTCATCTTCAATGAAGGAGTTGAGATTCACTCAGCCCTGAGCTGTGTGTCTGCTGTTCTTCACCTCCGCTGACTCCTTGTCTACCTATCAGGTTCTAGGATCTAGGCTGTGGCCGGACCTTAGCAGTTATGCATGAGCTTCTAGGATTTATTTACATGGGAGATGCTTCCTACTAGCATCTTTACCCAGAATCCTACCTGTGCACCAGAGAATTTCCTTCACTTTCAGGAAATGGCAGCCCTCTGCTATTGGTAAAGCACAAACTTCCCCATTCCCACTTTATATCCCCATATACATAGTTTGCTTTACATCACTTTATATTTATCAATAGCCCTTTGAAAAATTTCCCAAACAGTAACTTGTTCCTGAATTTTAATATAAACCACTCATGGGAACTAGAATCTTTGTCTGAAATCTGTACTTTTTCCACTGTACTCTCCATCAGAGAAAGTCAACAGGCATTCAAGCTTGTCTCCAGGCTTACTAGACACAAGTATATAATCAGTTTATCTCACCATTCAAAGTAGGGCAAGAATACACTAGAAAGTCTCATAGTCTACTTTCAAACATCACTTGGATTCCCATTTCCATACTTCCTCACCCTTAAATCTAACGAACTCACCAAGCCATGAACGAAAGACTAACTTCTAGCAGTCAATTCAGTTAAGACTTAAAAGTAATCAAGAATATCAAAAATCACGTGCTAATTTGCTAACTCTAAGAGGAAAAGGAGAAACACTGATGATCCCAGCTGACTAAACTTTCTAACCTCAAACGGCACACAATGCTACTCTGAGTGCTATGTGAAGTAGCACCTACCTCTTGTCAGGCGCTGCCCTGGAAAGATTGCGGTCATGCTGTCTCTCTTTCCGCCTGTCATGCCGGATTTCATCTCTCTCCCGTGCCTCTCCATCCTCTATGGTGAAATTGGAAAGGACTTCATTACTGTATTATCCACTCATGCAATGAACAGACTTTCTTCCTCCTTCCTAATAGAGCGAGAAGGCCCCCACACTCTGGATCTTTATCTCTGCCTCCCTAGTGCTGATTACAAATGCAAGTGTGCACCACCACCATTTTATAACCACATACGACTTTTTTTAAACTTTATTTGAGTATGTGCATGTATGTGAGGGGACACCATGTGTCTCTATGGGGGACAAAGGGTGCCTTCGGGAATCATCCTGGATTGCTTTTACCTTCCTTTTGCTTCACTCTGGGATTTCCCAGGCTCTTCCCAACAGCGCAGATGTGCAGGCTGCTGCCATTTCCGCCTGGTGTTTTAACATGCAACTTGGGATCCAAAATCAGGACCTTCTGCTTTCGAGGCAGAGTCTTAGCGCTTAAACCCTCTCCAGCCTCATAGTCAAAGTTTAGAAAGTAAGAAACTTTACTTCCAATGACTTCAAATCTAGTGAATATTCTGCAGACTCATACATACAGTTTATTTAGTTTGTACTGCTGTTTTGAGTTAAATGTAATAAAATTGAAAGTTGCCCTGAAATGGACAGAGTATGTATGCAATAAAATATAGCGGTATTGTTTTAAACACGAACTATAGAATCCTGGCGGGATGTTTATGGGAGTTCATGATAAGACACCTAACACTGCCCTCTGCCCTCTCCACACTCACACATGGACAAAGCCACACAAATCATACAAACATCACAAACCATCTGCTGCAGTTTGCCTTCTTTCAGTTCATTCTAGCTTGGTAGCAGAGATCACACCACCAGGAGCCCAGGAACTAGTTCTATACTCATGGGAATCCCTGAGAGAGGGACAATACTATACTACCAGACAGCAGGTCTGACCAAGTGTGCTTAAGTATGCCCAATGCCTGAATCAGCTCCCTCCATCTTAGCCATCTCTTCAGGGAACGGTCCCCCCATCATGGTTGGATCTCCCCACATCAATCAGATAGTTTCCTATGAGCTTGCTTTCACTACTACGTCTTTACAGATGCACCCTGAGGTAAACCTTCGATTGTTAAGCTGACACCTATATACACGTGTACAGGTTACTCTTTCTGCGGGTGTGAGACACACTTAGGCTCAGTCAACCTAAAGGGAGAATAGGAGATTCATTCGGCTTATGGTTTAAGAAGGGGATACAGAACATTATGGCGGGAAAGGTGTGGTTGGTGCAGAAGCTGGAGGTGGCTCAGGTCAATCATGGAGGTCTAGAGCTGCAGAACTGCAAGCTGCAAGAGCAGACTAACTGAAGCTGGGCGGGGCTAACCAACCTAAAGGTCCCCCCTTCCTCGTGATACCACACAAGATTTGAAAGAAGCAAAATATGTTGTCTTGCATTTCAAAAGAATCCTTTTGGATGAACCACCTTTTGGTTATGGTCCACAGGGGTTACCTGTATCCTGAACTCTATTATAAAGAGTCATGTCTACTTTCTATCTCCACTCTCATCGGTCTGAGTGACAGGCAGTGTGGTTAACACGGGCACTTGGGAGCTAAGGATGTAGGTGCAACTGATACAGTGCTTGCCCAGCATGCTTGAAGCCCTGGTTTTGATCTCCAACACTATATAAATTGAGCAGGGTGACACAAATTTGTAATCCCAGAACTCGGGAAAGGAGGCAGGAAGTTCAAGGTCATCCTTGACTATATAGTAAGTTTGAGCCAGTTCACAGCCAAATGATTCCATGGCTCAAAACAAAGAAAAAAAAGGGGTGGGTAGGTGGGAAGATGATTCAGTATAAATCATTTGTGTCCTCAGCACACTTGTAAAAAGCTGGACCTGGTAGTCACAACTGCAACATCAGTGCTGAGGAGTCAGACACGGGTAGGTTTCCAGAGCTTGCTGGTAATTAACTTAGCTAAATCAGTGAGCTCCAAGTTTAGTGAGAGCAGTCTCAAAAATACCCGGAGACTGACTGAGGAAGGCATTTAGAACCAACCTTGATGTCTGCATGCTTGTGTAGACACATGCAAGCCTGCCTGCATGCTTATACATGTGCACACACTACATACTACACACACACACACACACACACACACACACACACATGCGTGTGCACATACACATACATAGAGGCTTTGGAGCCAGCTAGTCTATAAAATAGTGTTAATATAATAAGCAAGGGCTGTTATATAGATGACATAAATAATAATCCATGCAAATGGTAAGGCTTTGCGCATGAAAATTAATATAATATTCTGCAAGTTTTAGATAATGTAAGTTCTTTCAAAACATAAATTCTTTCAAAAATATATTTCTCAAGAACAACTATGATTTTTTTCTTGTTTTTAAAAACCAGTTTAGAGAATGCAGAAACATCAAGTTTTTCTTCATGTCTGTGTGCTAGACCTAGGATCTCAGGAACAATAGGCAAATGCTTTATCAATGACCAACACTGCCAAGCCAATCAAGTTTTACTTCTAAATACCTTCAGTGGCTAGTTGTACATCATGCTGTTATTCATACTTTGCTTCATTAAGTCATTCATGAATCATTCAGGGAAGTGGATCACTTACAACCTGTTGACTTCCTCATCATTGAATTCCAAACTACTATAACAAATTGCCTGCTTAAAATGCCTGCTCCCTTTTATTTTTTAAAATATTTCATTTATTTATTGTGTGTGTATGTTTACATATGTAAGAGGGCACTGTATGTCCATGAGGAGGACCAAGAGTGACTTCAGGAATCATCCTGGATTGCCTCTACCTTCTTCTTGCTCTGCCCACCAGGGCTGGAAGTGCAAGCTGAGGCTGCTTCAGCCTGGCATTTTACGTGGGACCTGGGGTCCAAACAGTATCTTCTGTTTTCGAGGCACAGTCTTAACCTCTGAGCCATCTCTCCAGCCCAATAACTCCATTTTAAACTTGTTCCCCATGCGCATTACCAATAATAGTGAACTCCAGTTTTAATAAGAGACCTGCCTCAGAAAATAAGAAGACGCCAATCAACACAGACACCCAATGTCAACCTTGGGTAAACAGATGCATGCACGCACATCCATCTACGTACATATGAACATACATGTACATACTCCACAAGAAGGGAGGGAGGAAAGGAGGAAGGGAGGGAGGAAAAAACTACAAAAAAAGGAAAAAGAGAAAGCAAGCAAGCTAAAAAGAAACATTAAAAAAGGACAAAGTCAGCTTCCATTTCTACATTATTTCCAAAATGATTTCCTTACATGTACTTAACATTTACTAGTGTTATATGTAATGAAACACACACCTAAAAACATTGCCTAAAATTCTCACTGTAAGAATGACATACCTTTTCCATATGGATTTTGATCCTGGTTCTCCTCTCTCTGGTTTTTTGGGTCATCTCTTTAAGTTTCTCTTCATGCTTCTCTTTTTCCCTTTTTTAATAATTTTTTTCTTTTTAAATAATTTTTTAAACTTTATTTATTGTGTGTGTGTGTGCGTGTGTGTGTGAAAGAGAGAGAGAGAGAGAGAGGGCAGTGTGCGTTCTTCCAGGAATCATCCTGGATTGTTTCTACCTCTTTTTTGGTTTGTTCTGGGATTTCTCAGGCTCTGCCCACCAGGGCTGAAGTGCAGGCAGCTGCTGTTTCCACCCAGCATTTTTACCTGGGACCTGGGATCTGAACTCAGGACCTTCTGCTTGTGAGGCAGAGTCTTAATTCCTGTGACATCTCTCCAGCCCTCTTTTTCTTTTTGAGCCATATTTCTTTCCACTTGGCCCCGAATTTCCACAGTTTCATGAGCCTATTCAGTAAGTGAGATGTTTAGCCAGACTGTGCCGCGGGATGAATACTGACAGCTATTATTTAAGCCTAACATGTAAAAGCCACTCAACAGAACTGACATCTGCTGCTGCTGATCCAGCAGCAACATGTGCAGAAGGCTTCCTAAGGCTAGCCTGTTCACTCTGAGGTGACCCCAGTCACTCTTTGAAGCATGTTTCTAATTCTTTATCACAAACAATGGAAAATGTAAACAGAACCAAAAAAATGTGTCAGGGCACTGGTAGTGCACACTGCTAATCTTAGAACTTGGGAGGCCGAGGCAGAAGGATTGCCCTGAGTATGGGCTACACAGTCAGTTCTAAAGTGAGTGTTTGTCTCACTTTAGAGCGAGCTAGAGTGAGACTTTGTTTCAAACAAAACAAAACAAGTCCACAAGATATTTAAATTGAACCCCAACCTAAGAAAAAAAAATTATTTTATATTTGGGCTGGAAAGTCAGCTCAGTGGTTAAAGCCTTGCCTCAAATGCAAAGGGATCCCCAGGTCTCACGCGAAAATACCAGGCAGATATCCAGTCCATCTGTAATTCCAGCCTGGAAGGCAGAGCCCGGATCCCCTGGCATGACGGTAGCCAGACTGATGCTTCCTCTGAGTTTAATTAGAGACCTAGGCTCAAAAGAGTAAGGTAAAGAGTGACCAAGGATGGCTCCTGGTGACACTTTTGTGTCTTCCCACTCACGCACATTTAAATGCACTCTACATAAACTCACCCGGGCCTACCCACATGGATACATGTCTGTTCAGCACTAGCGTTTTAGAAAAATGTAATCAAATACTCCATTTACTTATTTTTGCTTTGTTGCTTTCATTCTGGAAAATTATTTTGAGATTTATCTGTGTTATCCCATCAGTAGCTTATTCCTTTTCATGGCCCAATAGAATTTTATGTACTGATGTACCAGTGTTTGTTTATTTACCTGTTGATGATTCACTTGATGAACCTTTGTGACAAATTTTGCTTTATATTTTAGGAATAGTTTGTTCTTATAAGCCAACAACTTACTTTGGAGGTTCCATTGGGTCTTTCTGCATTCCCACCATCCAAATAACCCTCTGTTTTGGTGCAGAGTTGAAGGCTACTCCTTGCTGAGATGGTGAAAAACGCAGATGAAAATTAAAGGTGTAGGGCTGGAGAGATGGCTCAGGAGTTAAGACGATCCTCACAAGTAGAAGGTCCTTAGTTCAGACCTCAGATCCCACATAAAAATGCAGCCTGTACTTCTGACTCTGGTGGGCAGAGGCTAGAAAATTCAGAGTGAAGCAAAAAGGAGGTAGAAACAATCCAGAATGATTCCCAAAGTCACCCTTGGTGTTCCACAGGGACATAAGGTGCCCTCTGACATAAAGACACACAGACATACACAAATACAAAATAAATAAAGTTAAAAAAAGGAAAATTAAAGGTGTAATTTCTTTGAGCTTTCATCAGGCAAAGTTTACTTTTCATCAATCGTAAGAAACTACACCTTTTACTCCTTTCTTACAGCACTGATGACATTTCACTAGATAGCAGGCAGGCAGCCAGAAACATGAGAAAACTAACACACCATGATCCCTACCTTGTTTCTTCCCAACCTAGAAAGTACAACTGTTCATCTCACAGAGCAGAGGTTTAAATATGGCGCCTACTTTCAATTCTACATTGAAGAACAGCTACACCGATTAATCACACTGGGCATCTTACATTTGGCAGCTGATGATTAAAGGCTGTCAAACAGAAACAACTGTGGCAGACATCCTACCAGCTTTGAGTTTCCCTTAATATACAGGTTCAAATCATTCTTCACACAAGATTTAAGGGAGCTAAGACCCTCAAAAGTTGGGCAATATCATAAACATGCTTATTAAATATATTTGGAAACTCTAAGCCGTAATTGTGCTTGGACCATAAACCATAGGTATTAGTTACTTTCTAAAACCAATAAAGGCCAGTGAGATGGCTCAGGAGTTAAGGGAGTCTGTGCACACACAGGGCAACTTGACTTTGATCCCAGAGATCACATGGCAGAAAGAGACAACTGTCTTTTTAAGTTCTCAATGTGTTGTGTGTTTACTCTCTCTGATAAAAAATTGAACAAAACAAACCCCTTGACAATAACGAGACAGCTAATACCTTAGAGTGGGTATTTTAAAATCTTGAGTTGGCTGCAAAGAGTCAAAAGTCATTTCTTGAGACAATGCATTTATATCTGACTGCATAGGTATCGGAATCTCACGCATCGAGGTGAAATGAAACCAAGACTTCTGGGCAGGATCATACCGGATATACTGAGCAGGAGCCAGCTTGTCTGCTGCTCGAACGGGCATGGCCGCAGCAACCTTCTGGGACACGGATTTCTCCAGGGCTACCCTTGTCTTTTCTGTTATCTGAAATAAGGAACGTCACACTCAGTGGGTTCTGGAAGTTAGTAAGGATAGAAGTCATCTAAAATAATGGCACGTATCACTTCCCAGTCACCTCTTTAATAGCTTCTTCATCCGGTCTCTGCAGGTCTGGATCATCCTCATTCATAACCTCCTTTGGAACCAGGTCAGTGTATTTGCTGTAAATGACCTAAAATGTTCAAACACAAGCAAGCTTAGAAAAAGCAGAGAATGAGAAGAAACAGCTTCGTAAGTCATTCTGAACATCATCAACATGTCCTTTTAGTACAATTATAAATTTAGAAAACTCAGTTTTGTCTTTTAGATTTAACCCAAAAGAGCTTACAATGTATACATGAATTGCTGGCTATGATATAAATTAATATTTTCCCTTGACCTCACGTGTCGACGTCTAGTGCGTCGGGGACCCTGGGTAATGGTCGCGCAGAAATCAGGACACAGGGAATGCAGAGGAATAGCAAATGCAATTGCAACTGCATGGTGAGTTTATTTTTTCCAGCTCTTAATATAGTAACCAGCAATAGCAACCAGTAATAGAAACCAGTAATAGTAACCAGCAATAGTAACCAGCAACAGAACAAGATTTTAAAACAAAAATCTCCTAAGAACCTTAAGTACACAAGTGAGATAATGTCTCTATCATGAGCTATATTTGTGTATAGAAACAACAAATACTTCCCCAAAGCACAGGGCACAATGTAGCCAGGCAATAGAACTTCCTTCATATAATTAATCAATAAGCACAATGTACTTGTCCCAACGGCTACTTCCTTGTCTCAAGTCAATTCTCAAGAGACCAAGTACCGAGAATGTTGTTTATGCTGAAAGTTTTCTTTCAGCTGCACAGGGCTTTCCCAGGTGCACACTCTCACACTTGTCTCCGAATGACCCAGACAGAGTCTGCACATCAGGCAAGTCCCATGCTCCCACACCCATGCATTTAAATTACTTGAGATCTCCTAATAAAGTAAATATTAAATATATTGTGCCAACAAAATGTTATACATTAGTATCTCTATGTTTGAGGTTCACTTGGACTTTAAATTAATGATGATTTAAATTGCCTCTAGCACCATCATCCTGGATTAAAAATCTCATCAGAATTTAGGTCAGGTTACCAAATAATTTCCACATTTACTGGGCCTACAAAATTTCATTGACCTTATCCTATTCACAATATTTTTCTTTTCTGGAATCTATTCTTTTCACTCTGCTTCTGTTCTTGAGCACAAAGTAATTTCTTTTTTTCCATCCTAAGGTTCTATAGAGGGCTATTCCCAGCCCTTCAAGTTCTTATTCTTCATCTCAGATCAAAGGGTCTGCGCTGGTAAGGCCTGTCTGCCCTACTAAAGCAGAAATCCCTCTGCACCATGGTATTTGGTCTATTGTCCTCAAAGCATGACGTACAGTGTACTTGTTTACTGTCTCCCCTACTGAACAATGAAAACAATCATAAAGCTGCTATCTACTGACCTCCTAGTACATGCCACTGGGTGGTGTTACAAACTAATCTATAGTCACTTTTATTTTACTTTTTCGGGTGCTAGGGATTCAACTTAGGTCTCTGGGCATGTGAACATGCTCTACCACTCAGTTACACCTTGAACTTCAATGCTACTTGTACATGACCCACAGCAAGGAATTTATCATTTCTATGAAATTAGGAAAAAAACCTCACAAAATATATAGCAATCAGGGAGAAAGAATATGGATGAGAGATTACATTGTATTTAGACTGTCCTCATCAAGCTATTGTCTCATATTTAATTCTTCCTTCAGGATCCACCTGAATGGCTAGTGAGTTTGACATTTTTTTCTTTTGTCTCATATCCAGTGGATACTGTGCCATGTGGACTTATAGAAAAGTGCCTCTATCTCCAAAATGCTACATGTTAAAAAAGCAGTTATGTTTCTATTTGAAGACACTATAAACACACCTAGAGACAGATGATGAAGGTAAGAGCCCTTCTCATAAGAAAAAATCAAAATCATGTAAGAATACAATGAAAATAACAGGGTGCAGAAATAAATGGTACAATTTTAATTTTGCATGTACAGGGTGTGTGTGTGTGTGTGTGTGTGTGTGTGTGTGTGTGTGTGTATGTGTGTGTGTATGTATGTGTATTTGTGGGCACTATGTGTCCCTATGGAGGACCAATGGTGACTTCTAGAATCATCTTGGACTGTTTCTACTTCCTTTTGCTTTGCTCTGGGATTTCCCAAGCTCTGCCCACTAGGGCCTGAAATAAGGCCACTTGGTGTTTTTAAGTGGGACCTGGGATCCAAACTTATGACTTTCTGCTAGTGAGATAGAGACTTAGCCCTCAAGCCATTTCTCCAGCCTTGTCCATGCAAATTTTAACAGGACAAAGATATTCGAGGATATGAAGGAAAATTTGCATAAATGAAGGGAGGAGAAGATAGGGCTTGAACGAACAAAGTAGAGATTTTGATGATGTCAAATATTCACTTTCCCACTGAACGAGAAAGCTGTTCAGTCACCGGAATGCTTCCCTGGAATTAGGGAAAGTTAATATGCACCGAATTAATGTGCAGAATTCTGAGTAATTAGGAGAACAGTTGTCAAGGAATTTTGTTCTTTGGGGACAAACCAGAGATATGAAAAGACCGCTCTGGATTCTTTCTTCTCTTCTCCAAATCAACAAGTTTTGTCTCTCATGCTTTCTAAAATCTGTCATCAGACATTATAGCATTCTCACACTGAAGATTAAATCACACAACAATACACACACAAGGAAGTAAATCAGCAAAGGAGACACTACAGGGATGTTTCCTGAAGACTATCTCCTCGGGTTATTGTCTACCACTAATGTTGTTGTTGTGGGTGGGCAGACAGCCACGCAACGATGAAAATAACTTTGGGCCCTCTTATTTTACTTTCACGTCATCTTTACTTTCACATTATTATTGCGCACTGATGCAGTTCCCAATGAATAAAGGGTAAGCTGGCTCCTTTATAGCACGTCCAATAGCTTGGCGTAAGAGGAAGCAAAGTATCATAGTTCTCTAACCATAAACCAGTGATAATAAGCAAGAAGGAAAGAGTGAAAACCTTCTGAAGAACACTTCAGGAACTTACCACCACTGTTACTATCCTAGCAGTGTTACTAATCATACTCCGGGGTTTAAATGTCTTTTATAAGTGTACAATAATAACTTGCAGTACAACCTCATAAAGTCCCATTTACCTCTAGTGACTGAGGTATCCAGCTTTTCCGGTACCCGTAGTGGGGAGGCTCTCTTCGAGAGGAGACCAGTGAGGTCTGCCGTGATCTCTGAGATCTTGCTTTCTCTTCAGCTTCAAGCTGGTCCTGAGACAGCTGAGTAGGTGCAGGAAGAAAGCTAAAGAAAATAAAAGTCAGAATTAAAACTAAACCTCTTACAATGGATGACAGCAATCTGGCTGTGAATGATTTTCCTTTCATCAACGAAGAGCAGATTTTTCAATAATGTACGACAGTGTTCAGTCAGTGGAAATCATTGCCTTATATATGGAAAGGAAGAAGTACTCAGAGACACACAATAACAGCTACAAAGACTAGGACAAATGGTGTCCAGAGTGAACAAGAACAGATATTCCACACGACAGATGAACATGCTGAAGTCTGTGCTGCCACTTTCCTGTTTTATTACAGCAAGCAAATATTCTCTGTCACACAGGGGGCCAACGCCCAGCATGTGGCTTCCTAAGAACCCTCTTGTTTGTCTATTGAGAAAAGGTCCATCTGTGTAGCTATGCAGCCCAGGCTGGCACAGAAGTGCCACTCTCCAGCCTCAGTCTCCAGAGTGCTGGCATTAGGGATGTGACTATCATGAATGGCTTTCCCTGTCTCAATGCTCAGCCCCACAAGCAAAGAAAACCGTTACTCTCACGCTCATTACTTTGAACTACTTCACTGTTAATACAAGATAACTAGAATTAGAATTGACTGTAATCGAGAGACAGATAAAAGAAAGAAATGCAAATGGGATATTTCAGTGCATTTTCCCAAGAGAATCTAGTTCACCATGAAATTTCAAACTTAGTAGGTCAAAACATTAAAGCAGAAGTCCTGAAGACATAGTCAAAGCAACCTTTCTACTAAGCTGTTCTTAAACTTACTACGGTGATACCTAGAGAGCCCAAAACAGGATTTATACTCTTCAAATTTCCTTAAAGGAATTCCTATGTGAATTCCTGGCTAATAAGCACACTTGAATAAGCAGTAAAGCTTAATTATATATTTGGAACATACATATAGGCAATTTGCTAGAGACAGGTTCTAGATAGGTGTGAGCAATTATGCACTCAGAAAGCTTGACGTCTCATGATGCAGAAAGACAAATAATCACACATATCCAAATACATATCATACACACACACTCCAAGATGAGGGAACTGTGCAGAGTGTGGTGGCAATAAACACTAGTGGAATCTATCCAGCCCAGGGAGGGAACCAGACAGCTCAGACAAAATGTTCAAATCCTACTGTCTGAAAAACCTGGCAAGTTACCCCTCTGAACCAGTTTTCTCTTCTGCAAGGATAGATGCTCCTCATAAGGTACTTGCGCCATAAGAGAACGTTAGTGACCCGGTCGGCAAGGACTAGCTACTGTTCAACACTGCTGCTCCACAGATCTTTGGCGCTCTGGACGGTTTCAGGATTTCTCCAGCTTGGGTTTGCTGCCTGGGCTCTCCCTGGACCCTTTGCACACCACCTACCTTATCCCTCCTCTCACTAGACTGAGCAATCTGAGGACACAAGTCGAGCCTTCTGCTTCTTTCATCGCCGACTGTCCAAGCCATTGACACCAGGGTTTCTTAGAGGGCATTTAAGCAAAAAGACACAGAAAAGGGGCCAGTGAGATAGCTCAGTGGGTAAGGTGCCTGTGTGCAAACGTGATGGCCTGAGTCTCATATCGGAAATTTTAATTTCTAGGCGTTGCTAAAGACTAGCCCGGAGTTACTAGGAAGTGGGACATTAAAGTCTGAGGCGTGATCTTTAAAAAAAATACTAGACATGCATGGTAACCGAGGCAACGGAGAACAGCAAAAACCTGAGGTGGGTCCACCTACAACAGAAATTCCAGGGTCCAAAGTTGGACGTGGGGATCAGCGACTTTATTAGCAAATAACGGTCAATGCAGCGACCTGTCGCGCCCGTCCCAATCTTACACGAAAACTAGACTCCTCAGCGCCAGGCCGCGCCGAGGCTCTAGAGCGCAGGCAGGGGGACTCAACCTGGGAAGCCCCCCAGGAAAGACCCTGGCATCGGGGCGCAGCCCGGGAGACAGCAAAGCCCCGTCCGGGTCCACCTCTCTCGGGACTGGTGGCTGTCCACAAAGTCGTGGCAGAGAAAAGAAAACGTCATTTCCGTGGGCAGAACCGGAACTAACAGCTCACCTAGTAAAGCACCATCCTCTGCCTCCTCCAGCACGCGTGACAAGCCAATTAAAATTCATCTTATATAGGAGTCAAGGACGGAAATTAAGCCCTGCGCATGCGTCCTGCCCGAAATGGCTTCTGGGATTTGTAGTTTTGGGGGAAACACCGTATGCGCTGATTTTTACACTGCTAGGAGCGACAGATCCAGACAATCAATCAATAAACTCAAAGCACATAAACTGAATCGTGGGTTCAGATAATGCGGTTCTCTTGGCAAAATAGCGAAGCTGTACGGAGATGCCTGTTAAGCCGCTTTATGTTATTCTCTACTCACAAATATAAAAGCCCTTGGCAAACAACAACGTTAAGCGAGAGGGTGGCAAAGTTTTAAAACAGTAGAAAATCATGAGATAGGTGAATTTTATATGTATGGATATATTTTTTATGCTGTAGATAATTGTTACGCGCATAATTATAGCCATCGTTTGGTCTAAATGAGGTAATATGGGTAGATATGTTTACACTCAGCTGTAAAGTTACACATACAGCTCTAATATACATAAATACGTTAGTTTTTAGAGTTAATATTTTGGTTTGGAGTGATCCGCTTCAACCTCTGCTCCACTAATGTGTTATCTCTAAGAGGAAAATCAGGAAAGAACTAATTAGAAAAGGTCTCAGAAATCAAAATCAAGGACCTTAGATTTAATCTGCAGAGACTATGCAGCTGAAGTAGGACTTCAATCAGAGTGCCTGGGTCAGAGACAAGCAAGAAAGGCAATTCTTGGGGCAGATGAGTTTTTTATGGTGATGAGATACAAATGATGCCACGGAGAACAACTTTCAAAGCATTATTGTGATAAATCACCATGACCTGGGATGTCAGATTGAAAAGTGGCGAGGACACTGTCAGAATCCAAGGGATAGAAGACATAATACATTCTCATTTTCCTAGAAGTCATATTGTCTGGGGCATTTACATCAGTTATGGTTCCGTACTGTCCTTGGGATATATCGAAAAGAACAAATGGCTTCAATAACAATCCTAACTTGGCTTATTTTGCACACTTAATTATAAATCTTAGGAAAGTATATGCTTAATAATAAAACAATCCTGTCACTGTGCATCTTGCTTTTAGTAGGAAGGAACTGACTGCTGTTCCCAGGCCATTTTAACCAAAGCAAAAGTAAAATTGTTTAACATCTGTTGATAGCTACATCAACAAAGCATTAAAAAAATAAATAAATAAAACAATTTCTTTCTAGGTCGCCAGGCTTCTACAACGTTTGCTTTGCTAAATAAAGAATACCAGGGGGATGGAGAGGTGGCTCAAGGGTTAAGCCTCTGCCTTGCAGGCGGAAGGTCCTGAGTTCGGATCCCAGATCCCACGAATAGACGCTGGGCGGAAGCGTTTCTAGTCCTGATAGGGTGGAGCCTGTGAATCCGGGGGCAGAGTAAAGAAGAAGGAGGTGGAGGCGTCCATGGTGGTTCCTGAATTCACCCGTGGTTCTACAACACACACACACACACACACACACACACACACACACACACACACACAATTGAATAAATAAAAAAACTTAAAAAAATAAAGAATACCAGATTCTATTTTCAATGATAAAGTTTTCTTAAATGCTAATCTGCTTTTGATAATGTTTTTAGATATTTATTTCCAAAATTGACCATTTATACTGTGTCATGAATTAATAACAGATCAATGAGTTTCTAAAGTATTTCTGCAATGCCCTGCATCTCCTTATCTGTGTTGTCTGATCTGTATCCTGTTAAATTTACAGTTACTTGGATTTCATGTAGTCTTGTCAACTACCTTTGTGTGTTTTGTGTTTCAAAATTACAAATTTGGTGCTGGAGAAATGGCTCAGGAGTTAAGACTCTGCCTTTCAAACAGAGGATCTTGAGTTCAGATCCTGGATCCCCATGGTAAAAATGGCAGGTGGAAATGGCAGTGGCTTATATTATACTTCTGGCCCTGGGTGGGTGGCATCAGGGAAATCCCAGAGTGATGAAAAAGGAGGTAGAAGTAATTCAGGATGATTCTCGAAGTCAGCCTTGGTCCTCCACAGTGTCCTCTGATACACACAGGCATGCACAGACACATACACACATTCTCTCTCTCTCTCTCTCTCTCTTTCAAAATAAAGAAGACATGGCTAATTGAAGGAGAAGGGAAGGAACTTGAGGGAAATGAAAGGACTGTAGAAAGGAAAGAAGGAACTTTGCCTCACAGAACTGAGAACTCTCTTCGAGCACAATTTTAATGTAAAAAGACTCCGGAAGCATCAAGACCAGGCTCCTCAGTGCCATTTCCTTCCTGCTGACCTCGTGTTCCTGAAGTTTCACGTGGAGCAGCTCAGCCTGCAACATCGACCCTCAGGCTCACACCAGTGGAAAACTGCGGTCGTTTAAGTAACATGCCCAAGGTTTGTTCTGATGGTAAGCTACACGCAGTGCCACGACTGGCCAGTCTGTGGCTCTGTGGACGGAGTCAGTTCCACTGAAGCCCAAGTCTGATGATGGATCAGGAGGCTGGGGGCCTTCCCCGTCGACACAGAGACCCTCCACACTGACACGGAGACCCTCCACGCTGACACGGAGACCCTCCACGCTGACACGGAGACCCTCCACGCTGACACGGAGACCCTCCACGCTGACACGGAGACCCTCCACGCTGACACGGAGACCCTCCACGCTGACACGGAGACCCTCCACGCTGACACGGAGACCCTCCACGCTGACATGGAGACCCTCCACACTGACAAAGAAGTCCTCTGCATCAGCACTGAGACCCTCCACACCAGTCCAGGGGTGGAGATTCCTTTCATTAAGTCTTTGTACTGAGCTGCCTAGCACAGCGGCTGCTGAACACATGGTGCTTCTGCGTGTTTACACTGTGACTCTGGGGCTGGAGAGATGGCTCAGGGGATAAGCCTTCACCTTGTAAGTAGAAGGACCTGCATGCTGAACCCAGATCCCCTGTAAAAACACCAGGCAGAAGTGGTGACGGCCTGCATTTCCAGTCCTGGAAGACAGCCTGGGAAACCCCACAGCAAAACAACAAGGAGGTAGAGCAATCTAGGGTGATTCCTGAAGCCACCCTCGGGCCTCCACAGGCACACACAGTGAGGGATTTTCTGGATTAAGTTAATTGAGGTGGGGAAAGGCCCCCTCTAAATTTGTCCAGACTGATAACGGGGAGAAAGTGATTTGGGCCCCAGCATTCTTCTCTCTCTGCTTCCTGGCTACGGATGTTCCCTGACCGCTGTCTCGAGGCCATCTTGCCACACCTCTCCTGCCAGCCTTCTGCTTTGGTCAGATATTTATTAAGATTTCAAGTTGAGAAACAAAGGTGGTCGGGAAGAAATCAAGACACACCCAAGAATGAGGGTGTGGGTTTCTCAAAGGAGAGCCCCCCACCTGTTTCTTCCCGAGTAGCTAAGGATTCCTTACGTGCTTCTTTGAGTGCTTGTTCATAATCGTGGCTCTGTGGGTGCCAAGTTTCTCACCTTATGTGGGAGATTTTTAAAAAAATTTCATTTATTTGTGTGTGTGTGTGGGGGGGGGGCTGTGTGTACCTTTGGAAGCCCAAGGACCACTTCAGAAATCATCTTGGATTTCTCTACCTCATTTGTGCTTTGCTCTCAGTTTCCCAGGCTCCATTTTCCAGGATCAGAAGTGCAGGCTGTTGCCATTTTTGTATATAACTCAGGATCTTCTGCTTTCCAGGCAGAGGCTTAAGCTCTGAGCCATCTCTCCAGCCCCACGGTGGGAGATTTTGGATCAGGATTTAGAGTAAAAGGAGCTGAGAGACATCAGCTAGGCCCTTTCTGGCTCTACCAAGTCTCAGGCCCAGGCTCGTGGGGCTGGTAGCCTGGGACTTAGAGGCCAGGGTATAGTGCCACTGGAGGTTCACATGGCCATAACGAAGTAGGGGTGCATATTAAGAGCTGTGACTTAGGAGGTGACGGCAACAGAGCACAGCTTAGGTTCACACTAACCCTTTCCTGATCTGTGCACTAGGGAGGGACAGGACCCAGCTTTAGGGCGAGAGCTAGGGTTCAGTGAGATGGTGCCCACAGAGCTTTCAGCGCAGGGCCTGGCGTGCAGTGCTGTGTAACTGTCAGCGACTGTTCTGTGCAAAAAGGCTTAAGAAAACCCAGAGAAAGGCTGGCTTCTCACACGGAGCATGCAGAGAAAGCAGCTATGAGGGCAGGTCATTTTGGCACAGTAAAGCTGTATGTATAAAACCAGCAAAAGAAGAAAGGTATGAAAATCCAGGGTGTGTTTGCTGAAAAACAAGTTCTCTTTAAGCACAGGGGTGTGTGCTGTGTGGCAAGCAGAGGCAGCAAAGGGGTTGGTGGCTGTGTGTGTGTGTGTGTGTGTGTGTGTGTGTGTGTGTGTGTGTGTATAGCAGGAACAGTACACACAAGGTGTGGTGGTTGTGATGTGGTGTGTGTTGGACCCTATTTCTGAAGAACCCTGAAAATGTAAAATTACAAAGGGCCTCTTGCATGTGTTGTGGATGCTGCTGTGTCCTGTGCAGTATAAACCAGACTACCAGGGCTCGGGTCCTATTTTTTTCCATGGAGACACGTGGGAAAAGGGATCGCTTGGGAGGCTTCGCTCTTGGTAAAGTTTGTAAGTAAAGCACAAGCTGAATTAGGTATTTGTTTTGGAAGATAGTTTCTGGGGGGAGCCTCTGCCTGCTGTCCCCCAACTGGTCACTAGAGGGAGATCTGGGCTCAGAAGTAGCACCACAGCGGTGAGGCAAAGAAGGGGTGCAACTGAGGCAGCCAAATTTCGACTCACAGGAGCCCCTCACTTCAGTCTGATTACTTGTGATGTTGCTAGATTATCTGTGAAGGCAGGAAGAGTAGGGGGGTCCTCTGACATGTTGTGAGAACCATGGTACGTTGTCCTTTTGGCTAAGCCTCTTTTTCTTCAATCACTGCCCCCCACGTGTGGATACCCACAGCAAGTCTACAAGGCCCAGCTCTGTCCACATGCCACGCAGAGCCACCCAGTGTACGTGGTGTGGACAGTGAGTCCGAGGACTAGGTCCGGACAGGCTGGGGAAGCGGGGTCTGGCCTCTTGGGGAATTAATTCCTGTGGCACAGAGCATAGCCTGGAGGGCATTGCCAAGACTTCCCTTGAGCCTGTGTGGGGAGGAGGGGGTCGAGGAGGGAACATCTCAAATGCGGGGACTCGAGGATGTATCTCCTTTCGCTCAGCTCTTGAGCAGGAGTCTGCAGTATTTCTTCCCTCCCCTTCCTTCCTAGCTGTCTGCGCTCCTGTCTTCAGCAGTGCTGGGGGGCTAAACAAAGCCAGACCTCACCCATGGGAGGCAGCTGTGCCTGGGCCCGGCACTGCTGCCCTTCCAGGTCCTGCCCAGCACACCGCCCAGCAGCGGCTGAGTTTGCAGGAGCTGAAGGATGACTGGTTTCTGTCCTCCACGCCCCAGCTGGTTTCTCCTGTGAAAGCCAAGCCACTCTTCCTTTGTCGAGAAGCCTCCCAAGTGTCCCGGACAGAACGGCCCGGCTCTCCTCCCAGCTTCTAACAAACAAAGCAGAAATGCTGCTATGCAATCCTGAAACGAGGCCATAGGCAGCACTGTCCTTCCTCCTCTTTGCCACTTGGACCATCGCTCAGGGGAAGACAGCTGCCACTTCACGAGGACACGCCAGCCGCCCTGTGGAGAGCCCACATGGCGCAGCCCGAGGTCTCTGCCAACAACCGGGCTGGAAGCCTGTACTTCAGTCCCCCGAAGCTACAGACAACTGCAGCTCTGTCCCCCACTCCCAGCTTGACAGCCCCTCAGGAGAGACCCCCGAAACTCATATACCACCCTGAGAAGCTGCTCCCCAAGAAACCAAGATTTTTTAAAAAATATTTATCACTTGAAGTCACTAAGAAGGAGTAATTTGCCACACAGCTGTAAGTAACTATTACAGGCCTCAAGGGGGTTCCCACCGAAAAGCATGCTCATTGCCTTCTTTGGGTTTTGCAGCCAAGAAAGATCAGAGTCAAAGAGCAAAGCCGGAAGGGGGATAACACTTCTATTAGTGACAAGGAGCAGATGTCAGGATATCACAGGATGTCAGGCATTGACAAGGCTTACTACAGAGACCTGGACATTAGCCTCAGTCCCCGGGAACTCTAAGCTAATAGGCCCCCCTCTTTAGAGTGAAAGCATGAGGAGGGGAATGCTTCTCAGCGTGGGCTTGTGTGTAAGGAGCCAGGTGGAGGAGATGCTAGCCAAGGCTGAGCGAGGAACTCCCACTTCCCCCACTGCATCCACCGGGGTTGGGGGGAGCGGGGGAGAAAGGAGCAATAAGGTGGAGAGGGTTCCAAAAGCCACTATTAGGCTTCCTTCACAGGAAGGAAGCCCCAAAGTGATGCTACAGCTGGCATCTCAAGTGTCCCCCAAAGACCCACGTGGTAAAGTCTTGCTCCCCAGCACAGTGCTGTTGGGAGGCAGTGGAACCTTGAGTGGTAGAACCTTCTGGAAGATCTTTAGTCTCTGGTGTGCAGCCCGAAACGGGGACCATGGTATCCTCCATCTCTGCTCGCTGGCAACGAGGTGAGAGGCCAAGCACCCCAGTCTCTGTTATGATGCGCCTCCTTGCACAGGCCTGAAAGCAATGGGGCACCCCAGCTTCAGATCCAGCCAAACCTGTCCTCCTTTATACGCTGATGATCGCAGCTGTTTGTTAATAAGGGCAAGTTTGCTAGAGGTCATGTCATGATGCTTTGAGCGTGATGTGCGTGCGTGCGTGCGTGCGTGCGTGTATTGTGGTGCTGGAGATGGAACCCAGAGCCGGAAGAACATTCAAGGCACATGTTCTACCCATGACCTCCACCCTCCACCCATATATCCTTCAAATAATACGGAAGATAGAGATTTTATTTTCTGGCCATCTTGTGTTTTCAAAGCCCAACAAGGTTGACCTGTGCCAGTAGAACAGACCATCTTTGCTTGCAGCAATATTATATAAATGTAAGACCGCTATTTTAATATACTCCTTTATTTGAGAGTTAGAGCTAGAGAGCTAGAGAGAGAGAGAGAGATGCTTACACGCACACATACGGGCTTCCAGGGATTAAACTCAGGTTGCCAAGTTTGAGAGCAGGCGCTGCTGAGCTATCTCAGTGGCCCACACTATTTTTTTTTTTTACTTTTTAAAAATTTTCACTCTTTTACAATTTCATACATGCGGGCAATGCATTTGATCATAGCTACCCCTATCTCCCTCCCACTTCCCCTGGACATTTCCCTAGCACATCCACCTTCTGCCTTTATGTCCTAATTTTTTAAATTGGGCAATATAAAGTAATATGTAAGCAATAAAAGAAAATACATTAAGAATGCAGATAGTTATGATTGAGCTCCTAGTTCCACATGGTTAAGAACACATGATAAAGCTGAGGAAGAGCAGTTTTGTCCATCTTCTGTGAGACTAAGTTCATGGTGTGAGCACAGGGAGCCCCGGCCCGCGGGCACACTATTTTTTTTGAATGAAGACTTTATAGGGAAGATAACTCTATTTTATGGGTAGATATATGGTTCTGAATCCCTCGCTTTATTTGAATCTGGGCTGGCTTGGCAGCTTGTGATTCCCCTGCCTCGCCTTTCCAAGTGTTATGATTCTGGTCATGAGCTACCACACACATCTTAGAGTTCTCTTGATGTCCAGCAAGCAGCAGCAGCCGGCTAACAGCACGGCAAATGCTGACATGCATTTTGATAATTTGATGAGAATCTACATATCTGTTGCTTATGCTCAGCAGTTTCAAGGACTGATTGTCTTTATTGCATGATGAAATTCCAGTGAAATCTCGACACTCTCTTCCTTTAGTCTTCAGAATTCATTCTAGACAATATAGTAGCATCACTGGCTTTGGATATTCCAAATTTCATTTCCTCACAGTTGATTTTTTTTAAAAAATGAAAAGTGAAACCCACCAAACCATACCACTGCCAAACTCATTGTAATATTCCAGACTAGTTGCTTCAAATCATCCTTTGATTTTTATTTCTGAACTCATAATTTTTCTGAATTATGTGTCAAAAAATCCTTTTTATTCATTTTTCTGGAAGTTTACACAAGTAATATATGAACACAAAATACAGAATTGTATTGCAAAATGTGTCCGGCATGGTGTATACCAATGCCTTGGCTTCAAGGAGTCCTGGTGCTTTTGCTTCATGGTTTGGAATGGTGCCCTGGGACCCCAGAGAAGCCATTCTAGCTACTGCATAAGGAGAGGCTTTACAGAGGTCTGATGTAGCCCCCCAGGCAGCCAGCAGTAACTGTGGGGAATCTTTCCAAACATCCAAGTCCAGGACGAATAATGCAGTATTTTAGGGTGATTTGCTGCGCAGCCAAGAAAACAGTCCCCATTACCCCCCTCAACCTTAGTCTTCTCAAGTCCCCTCATGCACATTATAAATACTTATGTGTGTGTAGCTTCATGTAAACAGTGTATTGCTTAAGTCCTTTTTCTGAAACACAAAACATTTTAGTATACTGAGCATGTTACATTAGACCCAATGACTGTAAAAGTACTACAATTGTATATGGAAATCTATATAGTTCCCTCAACATAAAGCCTGCCTGGTGGGTCTCGTCTAATCACAGCTGTTTATTTTTTTTTACATTTTTTATTATTATTTATTCAATTGTGCACGTATGCGTGTGTGTGCATGTGTGTATGTGTGTGTGTGTGTGTGTGTATGTAGAACCACGGGTGAATTCGGGAACCACCATGGACTGCATCCACCTCCTCCTTGTTTACTCTTCCCCGGGATTCACAGGTTCCGCCCTACCAGGGCCAGAAACTCAGGCCATCCCCACTTCTGCCCGGCGTCTATACCTGGGGTCTAGAATCTGAACTCAGGACCTTCTGCCTGCAAGGCAGAGGCTTAACTCCTGAGCCACCTCTCCAGCCCCTATAGCTGTTCATTAAGAGGATAGGTCATTTAGTGAATTACTGTCCAAAAGAACCAGTTGCTACTGTAGTTTGGGTAACTGCATTTTTTTTTTTTTTAAATTACAAAGCTCTGGGCTTATTTACTGTTTTTTTTTTTTTTAAACTTTTGGTATTTTATTTGGAAGCGAGAGATGAGACAGAGAGAGAGAGAGAAAACATGCATGCCATGGCACATGAGTGAACATCAAAGGACATCTTTGAGAAGTCCGTTTTCTTCTTCTACCATGTAGGGATCCAACTCATTTCGCCAGGTTTATGAGCAGGTACTTTGCCTTGCCTACTGAGCTATCTCACCAACCCTTAATTCTTTTAAACTTCTTAGACTATGTTCAGCATTGTACCACTCTGCTACATCTATCATCTATTTACCTCTCCCCTATCCGTGGATAAAGCTAAATAGATAGCTTGTCATTTTTCACTGTCGTCATTTTGCAATGACTATCTCTGGGCCTTCGTGTCTTCTTGTTCTAACCTGCCTTGCCTACCACTCCCTGGGGGAAGGAAGGGTCTCCCTCTGGATAGTTGTGTCATGCTCTGACCCTCTGTCCTGCTCCCAGAGGCCAGTCCCGGATCTCCCCAGAAAACAGAGCAGCATTTGTGCACAGCGGCCTCTCCTGTGACTGCACCCCCTGGGCACAGGATGCGAAGGACCCCTGTAGCATGATAATAGAGTTCATGTTGGGGTCACTGGGAAAGCATATGGACTCAGTGGGCTTCCTTCTGGGTGGCATGGGTTTGGCAGAATAAAAAACAAAAACAATGGGGGTTGAATGCCATGGCTCTAAATTCCATGGGGTGCTCTGTGTGTTGCAGGGAGGGGCGACTGGCGGGGCCTTGAAGGAAAAGGAGTGAGGGGCTGGGGGTGGGGGTCTATGATGAGAGGAGAGCTGCGGGAATGACCTCTGCATCCCACGGAGGGATTTCTGCCAGAGGTGCGTGTGTGCGTGGTGGGGTCTGCTGACAGGGCACTGTATGTGCCTGAGTGTGGATGTGACCAAACTCAGGGATATGCTGCTGTTAAATGAAGCGAGGCATTTCCATGGCAACACAGCACTCTGCTCCCAGCCAGATGCCAAGCCCTTAAATTATATTTTTCTGGCTGAAAGCACCTCAATTGCCTCTGGTCTCCAAAGCAATGGGACTATGGGGACACCAGATGCCTCTCCCTCATCTCCAACCTCCCCACAAAGCTCAAGGGGTGATATGCCAGGGCACAGGAGGCTTTTGTTTGGGAAAAGGCCTGGAAGGTGCTGCTAGTGTAGGGGGCTGGACAGGCGCCACATCTGTCATCTTCTGGACCAGTGATCTGGGGTTAACATCCTGAGGCACTTCAGTGTAGGAGGAGGAGCCACACGATGGATGTCAGCCGAGCTGCCAATCATCCCTGCCACTGATCAGTTCCTCACCACCCGTCTACTGCCCTTCGTTCTTCTTGCAGAGGTAGGTTCCTACTTGTCATCAAGTGTCCCTGCCTCCCTGGTCATAAGAGGTAGACAGCTGATCCAAGAATGTCAAGGTGATTCTCTTCCAGCACTTCAGGTCAGTGCGATCCCATGGCAGCCGCTCTGGAAAGCCAGGGACCAAAGGTACGGGGCAGCCCAGCACAAGTAGAATAGTCACAGTTGCAGCAAGAGATAAGCAGAGGGCAAAAGGCAGCCGATCAACACAGAAAGAGGAAGTGGAAGAGGGAAAGAAGGAAGTCACTGTGCCTCTAATGTGGAATCCTAGATTCTGGTACCTAGGATCTGCTTCCTGTTTATATCTTGGGTACCTAAGATCTAGTTCCTATTTATAGCTTGGGTACCTCGGATCTACTTCCTGTTTACATCTTGGGTACCTAGGATCTGTTACATCTTGGGTACTGTCGTGGTTGGGGACCAGTGTCAACTTGACTGTTGAGGGTTTGAGCTCTGGGCACATTTGTGGAGAATCAGTGGTTGAGTTAAGCCCAGAGCAAACCTGCAGGAGATTGTCTAGCTGATGGGGAAGGCCCAGCCTATGATGGGTGGGACTAGGCCCTGAATGGTGAATAAAATACTGAGAGCTGGCTGAGGAAGTCGGCATCCTTCTGTACACTTGGCCAGACATGCTGGTCTGGCAAGTAAGGATCGTCCGTACCTCTCTCAGCCGTTACATAGAGATGGTGTGGCCAGTTCCCTCAGTCCTGGTGTTGGTATCCATCAAGCTGGACTACAGACTATAATCAGACTACCAGTAAGAAAATAAAGCCCTTGTTCCCTTAAGCCGTCTGATGGTCATTTGTCAGCAACCATGCAAATGTTGCAATGTCAGCAAACCTGCAGCAGGTACCTAGGATCTACTTCCTGTTTTCATCTTGTGTACTGCTCCCTGACTAAAGGTATGAGGAGTGATTGGTTAAGGTTCAGCTGATGATGTCGGAGCACTTTTCTACCACATTCCCATTCAGTGTAAGCCGTGACGCACATGAAGAAGAGGCTGCTTTGAAATATGCAAATACAAAACCATTGTTTTGTTCTCTCTCCTAAAGCCTTCTGTACCGTACAGTGTCACAGCAAGACTATGACCAAGGAGGCTTTCCTTCCTATTTTGTGAATGTGTACACACACATGTGTGCATGTGTGACTTAAAGCTGGCAAGGGGTGTCTTCCTCAATTACTCTCCATTTATTGAGCTAGGCTCCCTCAATCAAGCCCAGAGCTTGCTGATCATTTAGATCAGCTAGCCAGCTTGCCCTGAGGATCACTCTTCATCTCCTGAGTGGTGGGACAACAGGTGGCAGCCATGCTATCCAGCTTTTATGTGGGCTCTGGGGATTTGAACTCTGGTCTTGAAGCTTGTATAGAAGGCACTTGTATTATCTTTATTTAACAGTGTGCATGTTTCCATTTTTTAATAATTTATTTATGCATGTGCATGCATGTGTGTATGTGTGCATGTGCAGAGGTCAGAGGACAACTTGTGAGAGAAGACTGTTTCCTTCCACAATGTGGATTCTGGGGGTCGAAGTCAGGCTGTCAGGCTTGGCCGACAGTGCCTTAATCTACTGAGTAGTTTGCCACACCGTCCCACTTCCCATTTAGCAATTATTATTTGAGTGACTACTATGAATAGGGAAATAGCTCTGCACGATGTGCCTTTTGGGGGATTTAGTCTTTGGAGGACACAAACAATGAACAAAAGATGTGAGAGCAGATAGCACTTTGGGCTATGGAAACAAATGATTCAACATGAGGGATACACAATCCTAACTAGTAAAAGTGTCCTCGAATGTTTGCAGATGCTTTTTATTTCCACAAGCGAGATGAAGCACGGCCTTTCATCATACAGTAAGAGTAATGAAACCAAGCTGAGCTTACTGCTAGCTTTTATATCATTTCCTCTTGTCTCTCCTCCTGCATCTTGTGCCTGGCCTACCCCTGTATCCTTGTACTCAAATAGCCATTTCCACAGTTGCTTCGGACCAGCACGGAAACGGTACCTGCCAACATTCACCTGACACAGCGGCTCTCTTTGCCAAGGCTCACTTGCTGGTGGATGAATGTGTAATGGGGGCTGGATGCTTGACCTACACCAACAATGACCGACGCTTTATTTGTCCTCTTTAGACAATGCTTGCACCCCGAGGCCCCTCCTGAGTTGGGAACAGTTGGCTAATGGTACGACCGTATTCACATCCACAGAGGAGGGAGTTCATTCAGGACTGAGCCTGCGGCCTCTCCGCCGAGCACCTTTCAGAACGAAGCAGCGAAGTCCTCGGCTTCAATATCCAGTGCGCTCATGACTTCGGACGGGAGCAAGTGGAAGCATTTGGCCACTGGTGTCTGCGCTGCCGGCCTAATCCCACTTTGGGGATAGGAAAGTTAATACTTCACTAGAAAAAGGCACACAGGTGCTGGCAACAGCTCAGCAGGTCAAGACACCTCCTCGCAAACCCAAGATCTGCGTTTGATGCCTGGAAACCCACGTGGTGAAAAGGGAGAACTGACATCTCCGAGTTGTTCTGGCATCTGCCATGGCATGCATACCTGTGCCTCTCTCTCTATTTCTCTTTTTTTCTCTCTCTCAAATATAAATAAAATATAAAAACAATAAAATAGGGCTGGAGAGATAGATGGCTTAGGGGTTAAGACTTTGCCTCAAAAGCAGAGAGACCTGAGGTCTGATCCTGGATCGCCAGGCGGAAATGGCAGCAGCCTACACTTTTAGCTCTGGAAGGCAGAGCCTTGGAGATCCTAGAACAAAGCAAAAAAGATGTGGAGCAATTCAGGATGATTCCCAGTCATCCTTGGACCTTCAGAGGCACACATGGTGCCTTCTCACACACACACACAAACACACACACAGGTGTGCACAACCTCCCCCAAATTAAAAACAAAAAACCCCTTACTTTAAAAAAATAAGAAAAGAGACATGCAATGCGGCTAGGAGGTGCACCCATGCCCAGCATTCTCAGTGTGCCCCAATAGCGGTGCTCTTATCTCCTCCCTTGGCCCCTACCACAGGGCTAGCAGACCTTATGCATTTAGGGTCCTGTGGTCTTTGACACTGTCTGCCCAGGCATGTCCTCGGAATATAGTACTTCTCTCCAGGGGAGAATCAGAGGCCTCATGAAATAGCTCAACCTCAAGGGTGACTGGTCTGTTGCCCTAGCAACCAAAGCCCAGGATTGCTATTTTCATGGAGGGGGTAGACCAAGGTTAGCGGGCACAGCAGGTGGCTGAGCTTGGGATGCACAGAAACAAGAGACCAGACTGGCTCTCCTGTCTGGAGAAGTGTGACCATGTATTCTCCAGCTGATCTGGGAGGATCCAAACAAGGACCTATGTGGCAGCATCTCAAAACTAACTGGCTGTTTGCAATGTCACCCGGAACCAGATTTATAAATGTAGAATGTCCAAAAGATGGAGGAAAATAGACTTCCATCATTCCATCAAGATTTCTTTTTGTTTTTTTGAGACAGGGTCTCACTCGTCAAGACCTTGAATGTGTCTCCTGCCTCAAGTGTCCTAAGTGCTGGGAAACGCCTCACACGTGCCCAGATGCTAACCCAAGTTAGATAATCCCTCCAGACATGTCTGGAGGCTGGTCTGCTATATGATTCTAGAACCTGTCAAGTCGTTAGTCGGCATCCACCACCACAGGAAGGAAACAATAATGTATCAAGTATTGCTGAGTAATCCATTTAGCATGTTGTTATCATAACTGAAAGACGCGGTCTTGAAGGGAAGGAGGACAACTTTGTGGAAGAAGAATGTTCCAGGTCAAGGAAGCAGTTGGGTGACAGAACTGATGCTTGTCAGGACCAGAAGAGCAAGGCCAGTGTAGCCGGAACAGAGCGAGTGAGGGGCCCAAGAGGGGTCGGGCCTTCTGGGGAAGGGGGCTCAGGGAGGCCGCAGTTAGAGTTTTGAACACAAGAGCAACCTGCCTCGCTCTGCCTTGCTCTGCTGTGCTGGGAGTGGACGATAGGGACCCGCCAGAGTCAAGCATGGGGGGAATCGGCAGGATGGCACTGACAGCAGTGGATCCAGGGTAGTGACAGAGAGAGAAGCCATCAGATGCTATGTGTAGAAATAGGATTGCAAAGGGATGAGTCAAGAGATTATAATTTCTTGGTTTTGCCAAATGGTTGGACACCTCTTGATGTGCAATCGTGTAACAGCTTGTGAGGCTAGTGTAAGTTAACATTTGTCTTGTTTTCTGCTGACAATTTGTGCTCTTGTATCATTCTCCTTTTCTTAATTTAAAGTCTTGCCCACCGCCTGCCTCTCCCGACTCTCCAGTCACACTGGAGTCTGTGAGTTCCTTTCCAGCTGCCTCTCCTGCATGGATTCCATGCCTGGAGTCCATGAGTTCTGTTCTTCCTCTCCTCTAATGAACGCTATCTTAATCCTATAAAATAAAATAAAATAAAATAAGATAATATAAAATAAAATAAAGCAAAGTAAAATAAAATAAAATAATAAAATCAAATCTTGCCCACTGGGGTGGGTTGCTGTCCAGCCTTGATTTCTCTTTTTAAGAAAGAACACGCAGAACAGGCATGGGTAACATGGCTAGTAATGCCGGTGTGATTTGTCCAAACCTTAGAGATGAGAAAACTGGGCTCTGTTCTGGAACTTTTTCAAGGTCACACTGCTAAGTGCTACTCAAATTCAGCTTTATTTCATTTTCCTTCACTAACTCATCTTCGCTTAGTGGGAAGTTTGTCTTACAAATACTACCAAGAGCCAACACACCCCTCTCTATGAGATAGGTAGGTAGTTAATCCAAAAGAAAATCAATAAAAATTGCCAACCAGGCTGGGTTTCATTGCTTTCCCAGGGTAGCGAGGGACACCAGTTCCTCCAGCCATGCAGGCCTGCTGGGATCAGTCGTCACTGCTCCCTCCATCTTTGATGCCCCCTTGCCAGTCTAAGTGGCCTCAGTTAAATCCACCTTGGGTATTAGGGTGCACACTATCTCTCGCTCCAAAGATAAATAAATGTCTTCAGATTTAAGGGGAAAAGGATAAGACCAGCTTATCTTAGTGAAAAAGGAATTAAGAAAATTGGAACACTAGAAAGCCAAATCTTACAGAGTCTGCCCAGTTTAGCAACATATCTGCTTCAATAGAGGCCTCGGGACTATGCCAGGGAAAACCAGATAAGGGGTGAACATGAACACTAGGCAAGGGCTTTCCTGAAGTAGTCCTGAGGGGTCCAGCTTGATAGATTATGTGGCCATCCTAATTGTTTTCATGACGTATTCTTTGCCCTCTCATTCCAAATTTCATGTTTGGGGAAGTAATCAAATCTAGAAGTTATTTTGTGTGTGTGTGTGTGTGTGTGTGTGTGTGTGTGTGTGTGTGTGTGTGAAATCAAGACACTGAGAAGTGTTTGACTGATTAGGAGAGACATGTAAAGAAAAAAAGCACTTGGGTGAGCAACCTCACAAGGCTGTTGTCGCTGCTCAGCTCGCGTGCGTCTTACCCGAATCTTTCAAATGCCTGTTTATGGCAGCTACAGAAAAGCTAGAAGATTTATAGTTTGTGAGTTTTGATGAGTCATGATTTCTGAATTTTGTGAGCCCTACTTTTGGGCTTTAGCTGAGTCATGGTCTCTAAAATGTACTGAGTCACAGTCTATGGGCTTTCGGAGACATGGTTTCCAGTTAAGTCATTTTCTTACATGATTTTTATTTTCTAATTTTTGCCTATGTGTCTTTTGTGTGTGCTTGTGGAGGCCCAAGAGTGGCTTTGGGAATTACCCTAGATTGAGCTACCTTCTCTTTGCTTTGTTCTGGGGTTTTCTAGGTTCCACCTTCCAGGGTCAGAAATATAGGTCGCTGCCATTTTTGCCTGGAGTTTTTATGTGGACTCCGAACTCAATACCTTCTGCTTTCAAGGTAAAGGTTTAACCCTGAGCCATCTTTCCAGCCCACATAATTTTAATGTGTTATCAGTTATAATTCCACTAGCATTGTTTGTTGTACCCAGTCTTTAAAAATATAAACATTCTGTATAAAATTAGGTAAGTCCAGTTAGCAATGATTGGATTTCTCTTGGTCTGGAGAGATGGCTTAGGGGTTAAGACTCTGCCTCATAAGCAGAAGGTCCTGAGTTTGGATGCCAAGTTCCATGTAAAAATGCCATGTAGAATAGTGGTGGTCTGCACTTCAGGCCCTAGTGGGGAGAGCCTGGGAAATCCCAGAGTGAAACAAAAGGAGGTAGAAGCAATCCAGGATGATTTCTGAAGTCCTCCACAGGGACACACACACACACACACACACACACACACACACACACACACACACAATAAAGCTTAAAAATTATTTTAAAAAATGGTTATCTCATTTAAATGCAGTGCAAATACTTCCACTTCCAGAGAGTCCTTTCTTGTGCATGTCTGATTTTCCTCTGGGCCCTCCTCTCCGATGACGTACAAGGACCCAGTGGCCTTTCCCAAACCCCTTTCCCGTGTTCCCCTTAGGTATAGGAACACTGCTGTGGCTGCCAATCCTTTGCCTCCAAGGATCTTGGTGCCTTTAGCAGATGCTAGACTTTGTGAGGTCAACAGTGTGTTGGACAATGCGCAGGGCATGCAAAGTCCAATTATGATTGCTTCAGCCCTAACTAGTATAGAGTATCTTACATATCATTGCTCCTCCCATCCTTTTGCTCTTACACTCTTACCGCTCCCTCTTCCACAAATTTCCCTGAGCTTCAAGATGGGGAGAGATTAAGCTGGCCTAGTTCTAGGTGGTTGATATAGAGTCTCTGAAGTTCTGGATTGTGGTTTGTTGATTTTCTTTTGCAGTTTTGCTGCTCCTGCAATGCCCTTCACTCCATCCTGGTGGGCATTGTATGTTACCCCCTGGCCAGAGACAAAAAGCTGTTAGAATCTTGTGATAAAAGCACATTCAAAGGTAGATGTAATAAAAGTGGGAAACCACAGTAAGGGAGGGGTCTATCACCCATTTGGAAAATGGTTACTTTTTATCTGCCAGACTATATGCCCTCCTCTTGTTCTTTTTTTTTTTTTTTTTTGTCTGTGGCATGAGCTCCAGGAAGCCCACACACGAGGGCTTTGCATAGTCTGGAGAATGCTCCAGAACCACTTGTTGAGAAATCAGACTCTGATCAGCTGCTGCTTGCTGCTGGACTCTGAACTTATCTCAACTTTTCACTCATGAAAACATTTTTACACAAAAACCTTCCTGGATGGCTATGATTACTTTTGTAGATTCAATTCTAAAAGTGAAATGTATTAGGGCCAAACCTCACCTCTGAAAACAGTTAAAATGGCTGCTGTGATAGTTAGTCCCACCTATCAATTTGACTCTTGGGAGGTTTTTGGGCACAGTTATCAGGATTTATCTGATAAGCAGGTCTCTGAGCAAGCCTATGTTGATTCATTGTTGATGTGTAAAAACCCAGTCATGGTGGGGCTGTTCTCTGGGCAGGAGGGTGAGGATGGAGACAGTTAGCTGAACAGTTGACAAGCAAGTATGCAACATTGCTTCTTGTCCTCTGCTCTTGACCTTGGATGTCGTGTGGCCATTTCCTTTGGCTCCTGCTACTATACTTTTTCCTGCCATGATGGACTAAGCTGAATTGTGAGCTAAATAAACTCCTTTCTCCCCTAAGTCATTTGGGTCAGCCATATAATTTATTAAACATCTTGAGACAAGGAAACATATCTGGGACAGTCCTGGTCAAACAGGGATGTAAGGTTGCATGTTGGTTGAGTATTCTCTGATGCAAAGTGGGCCGAGGGCTCAGTACTTCACCTTCTTGCCGGCAGAGTCCTGCATGCAGCGTATGCTGACGGGTGCTTGTGACTCTGCTTCACTGTTCACTCATCATTCTGAACATACAGCCAGCATTTCTTTTTTGGATAACAAAAGTGCTTTATGTATTTAAAAAAATCCCTTTGTTCCTTTTTTGGTTTTGGTTGGTTTATAGGGTCCTTTCTTCTGGTTGCAGGTCAAGGGGGAGGGGGTATCAAAGGCCAGATTGCATTCTTTGGCTCAACAGATTATATGGTCTCTGTTCCAACTGTCCAGAGATGACCCCTAATGCTAAGTGATCTGGTTTCAATGCCATCTTTAATTGTAGATATTGAAACCTGAATTCCGTATAATTTTTCTGTATCACAGCATGGCTTGTGGGCAGTATAGAAACAGGAGATGGTTGAGTTTGCTAATGGTAACTTAGACAACGTATGGGTGATAATTATATCTAGGATGATCACCCTCATGTAAACCAAACTGTAAGTTGTGCATCTTCAGTGTGAAGACAGACAGACGGACAGACGGACACACACCCACACCCACACCCCCCCCACAGAGCAATTCTCTTCACCATCCACTTATGGGCATGTTCTCTACAGAGCAGGATGGGAGGACAGGAATAAATTCTTTTGTTTTCCTGTTTCCACTTGTTTCTAAATACAAATGAATGCATTTACCTGGTCTTGTGAATAATCAGTTTTAACATTAAAGATCAATTTTCAGTTGGATATACCAAATGACAGTTTGTTGGTTTTAGGTAGATTGCATGTAGTGCACATTAAGAAAATTTTCCAAGGGACAGACTATTTATATTTTACTTTTGCTATTCCCATATGAACTCAACACTGAGGGCTTGAGAGATAGCTCAGGGGTTAAAGCAAAAGGATCTAAGTTTAGATCCCATGTAAAAACGCTGTGCAGAAAGGCAGTAGCTGCACTTCCAACCCTTGACTGTAGCTTGCTCAGAGCAAAGCAATCGAGGAACAGCAATCCAGGAAGGGTTCCTGAAGTCATCCCTGTCTCCACAGTGCTCTCTTCTACATTCACCCACCTACACTTACAATTTTTTTTAAATTAAAAAAAATAAGTAAATGCTATATTTGAGAGTGGAAAGATTCAAATTCAACAAATTACAACGTAGATGGTAGACAGGAAAGTGCCTGTTAGTCTACTACACAAGTTAGAATGCTTCTAGAGCCCACATAGTAAGACAGCAAAATTGGAACACAGAATTTCTAGAAAAAGCAACAAATTCTCTTTAAAAAAAGTTATTCATTCAGTGTGTGTGTGTGTGTGTGTGTGTGTGTGTGTGTGTGTGTATCAGGGGGTACATGTGTCCCTGTGGAGAGCCAAGGGTGACTTCAAGAACCATTCTGGATTGCTTCGACCTTCTTGCTTCACTTTGGGATTTCCCAGGCTCTGCTCACCAAGTGCAGGCTGCCACCGTTTCTGCCTGGTGTTTTTATGTGGGATCCAAACTCAGGACCTTCTGCTTAGTCTTAACCCCTGAGCCATCTCTCCAGACCCAGATTCCTTTTTTTAATACCAAAATCCCCCTTGGAAGAGGTCATCAAAAATATTTTATGAATTATAGCTTTATAAAATGCTGCTTCTTTCGGGGCTGGAGAGGTGGCTCAGGGGTTAAGCCTCTGTGTTGCAGGCAAAAGGTCCTGAGTTCGGATCCTAGACCCCACGTATAGATGCCGGGTGGAAGCAGGGGCGGCTCTGCGTTTCTTCCTGGTAGGGCGGAGCCTGTGAATCCCGGGGCAGAGTAAATAAGGAGGAGGTGGAGGCATCCATGGTGGTTCTTGAATTCGTCCGTGGTTCTACACACACATACATACATACACACACACACACACACACACATGCATACACGCACAATTGAATAAATAATTAAAAAAAATGCTGCTTCTTTCCTTTCTTACTCAGTATTTAAAGAAAACCAAGTCCCACATGATTATACATGGAATATGCCTTCCATGCATAGAAAAAAAGACGGCAAAGATTATGTCACAAAGAGACAAGATAGGTAAGAACAGGGGCCCCACTGAAGAGGGGAAAATCAGTTTCCTGCTCGGAGAACAGTGAGGGCTCCCATCACCTACTTCTGGAACTATTGTATACAGGAAAGTTGAACAGGGCTGGGGACCAGGTTGGAAGATGGGGTGTAGGACCTCTGATCTGAGGGAGAGATAAGGGAGCGAGAGCTTTCTAGCTTCCAGTGCATGTTCATGCAACTAGCCTGCGACGTCAGCAGAA
This sequence comes from Typhlomys cinereus, assembly GCA_023101885.1. Classification (NCBI taxonomy): domain Eukaryota; kingdom Metazoa; phylum Chordata; class Mammalia; order Rodentia; family Platacanthomyidae; genus Typhlomys; species Typhlomys cinereus. The sequence goes on along the minus strand of JALPQD010000292.1, from coordinate 350,765 downwards.
ATTGGCATTTCTGACACTTGCATCTCTGGTCTGAGAGAGAGTTGTGTGAATCTCTTAAATCCACAAAGACCCATTCAACCTTGGACAGTTGCTTAGGTCAAGAAGGGATTCCAAAAGCATCAGTGGGTTAGACCAACGTTTTTTTACTTTCCTTCCATAGAGAACTCATAATTTACTATCTTTGCCCATTATACAAAGAACCACAGTGATAAACTTCTTTGTCAAGATGGTATCTCAAGTACCACTTTTCACTAGGCGGCATGTTGAGTGAGGAAACTAAGGCTCACAGTGATGTGGAGTGACAGGTGTGGGGTACAGTGAGTTGAACTGCTGCAACACAGAGATTCAAATGCTCCATGTGTTCCAAGCTGCGTACCATCAGACAAGGCAGCAGTGACATCGATCTGTCAGAATGTTCTCCTGGGACAGCCACAGAAATACCTTGGGTAGAGCAGCGTGGAGGACAGAACCAGCCAGAGGCTTCAACTGCACCAAAACACAGCAAATAAAACGAGAAACCTAATTCCTGACACTAACCTTCAAAGACAGATACACATCTTTAACTGAAAACTGGGTAAGTTTATTCATGGAGAAAACAGACAGCAAACACCTTGAGATGTTTTCAGTCTGATACTTAAAACTGCATTAATAAGCTAATAGAGTTCGAAGGCGTCAAAGACACATAGTAACAAGTTTCCTTTCCCTTCAAGTCACATATATTTATTGCTGAAATTTTCCCAGGGGGACATTTTAAAAATTTTTAATTTTTTTTGTGATAAGGTAGCTCAGACTAGTCTTGAACTCAGATCTTCTCCCTGCAGAATGCTGAGATAGCAGGTGAAGGCCACACATGATCTGGGCTGAGCCTTGAACCCAGGGCTCTGGGCATGCACACAGGAGTTTTACCACCTGAGCTGCATCCCTAGACCCTAGGGAGCATTTTAAGTTCCAAGGTCTTCTTGCACCTAAGATTCCTCTGTGAGAGTCAGAGATGGGCGAAGAGCCTGAAGAATCTGAAGGTGCCTGGAAGGACGAGTTCGCGGCTGGTTCATAAAATCACATGCTGCAAGATGCCATGGGAGAGGATGACTTTGTTTTCCATGAATAAAATCGGAAGTGTTGACCTGCACAAACACACACTCACTGCTCGTGCCCTCAGGACAAGAGCAGGGGCTGACAAGTGTGCACTGTCAGATCTCTTTAGTCAAACCCTTCCTTGAGCAAACTCGAGTTTTCTCTTCAGGGTGGGGTCCAAGGCAGCAGTGCAATCAACGAGGGTCCTTTCCTGCGTGTGGCTTCTCTGGGGGTTACAGTTCATGGGGATAGAAGCTTGCCTGAGAACAGCACGGGACTTCCCAAGTCTCAGCTGTCGAGTGTTAACCGCGCCCATTTTGCTTGGCCATAGTGGTCATCCAGACCACAGGAACTGTCACCGCTGTTGGCTTTTTCTGTCTCTTCCATGGCCTCCAAAGGAAAGTCCTGGTCTGTGGCCAGTACCTGTCGGACCGTCATGTTAACACGAGCAGTTTTCAAGTAGCTGGCACACACTTGCCAGTCCTCCACAGAACAGGGCTCAACCAGTGAATCTCTGGGGAGCACAGTTGGGAGAGTCGTCTCGAGGCAGTGAGGCAGGACGTCCCCCTCAGGATGTGGAAGGACCCGAGGGACTGCATGGTTCAACAGGCGGCTGAAACCGGACATCACCATAATGTCACCACTGTGCATAAACATGGCCGTGGGCGCCTCATCTCTTTGAAGGCCACCCAGGAGAAAGATGGCAGACTGTCCAAAACTACAGAAGTAAGTGAAAACAGGAAGCTTTTATTGTTATTTATACTTCTGAAATGCCAAGTACACTACTTTATAATTTCAGACTGAAACTTTCTATTTTCAAGTCTTTGCTTTATTTTTTTGGTATGGTATAAGATCCCAGTTAAATCTAATTCAGCTGCTGTGCCACCTTATTTTGTTGAGATAGGGTCTCTCACTGAAACCGGAGCTTATTGGTTCAGTAAGAGTGGCTGGCTAGTAAACCCCACGGACCGTCAGGTGTTTCCTGTGGAAATCCTGTGTGCTGTGTGCCTGGCTTTTTAATTGAGTGCTGGAGACCTGAACTCAGGTCCTTGAGCCTGCATGGCAAGCACCTTACCAACCGCACAGCCTCCACCTCCCCAGTCCTCAGTCCTCACTTTTCCCAATGCTTCTTTACAAAGACTTTGTCATTTTAATGAAATCATCTAAGTCATTTACTATGTCTATTATTCCTTCATTTTTAAGACAGGACTATTAATCAAAGGTCTCCTCTTGTTGAGGCCCTGCTGTATACTCCATCAACACCAAAGCTTTACACTTAGGGAGAGAGGAGAGTAAACTACTCAAGCCTTCGTGTTTTGTTCTGTTTTTGTTCCACTCTTCTAACAAGGCTGTCAGCTTTGGCTATGGCTGTCTACTTACACACTTTGAGGGGGAAAAAAAAGACATGATAAGAAGCACTCTGAAACCCCTAGAACTAACTTACCTGAAGGACAACAAGGGTTTGGAGTGATCCAGCTCTGACTTGTCTACATGGATACCCAGTGTGGAGTCTAAGCGGTAGTAATTCAGGATACCTGCTTCAGCTTGGAAACCTTGAAATCCACAGGCAGCAGCGACTTGCTCTGAGAGGAAAGCCAGGTCAGAAGGGAAAGGTGTATAATGATCTGCTGAGTATTTCTTTGGCAAAAGTAGAGAAAATAAGAAAAATAAACAATAATCTCATGAACACAGAAATTGTGGCATAAGAAACCATGGCATATTCAAATGCTATCAATAAAATACTGCTTATCCATTCATTTCCGTTATCCCTTTTTATCTGACTGGCCTGGAACTTGCTCTGCAGACTAGCTGGACTTGAGCTTTAGGCGATGCTTCTTCTTTTGCCGCCAAGTGCTAGAAACACAGGTGTGCACCAAGATGCCTGGCAGGGTATCCATTGACCCTTGAGGAAACTAGTAGTCCAATGACAAACTATTTGAGATCTCAAGCACCTGCTATACGGCAGGCACTATGCTATGCAGTGCTCACACAATCCACACTGTGCAGGGCTTTTACATTACTCTCTAGCACACTTGAATTTCAAGTAAGATGGTCTTCCCTATTAAGAAAACTCACGATTGTCTCAAAATTCTGCTCGTATCCTGACACAGATTCACTGGAACTAAAGTTACAGATTTGGCCAGAATTTGAGCGTTAACTTCAGGTACAAGGTACATTCTTGTGAGCAACCCCTGCTTGATTGGGGTTCCTGCTTTCAGTTTTATTCTTAAAATTGAAGTGTAGAGACCACTAAGGTTCCCTCACTGTTTTAGGCTTTGGTCACTCAGTGGCGAGGTCAGTCAGCACTGCTGTCCTTCTGCTAGGATGGAATTAATTGCCTTTCTGGATCTTCAATCTTTTTCAGTTACCTACTATATTTTGCCAAACTTTCCTCCTCATTTTCCTTTCATTTGACAACTCATATGGTTTTGGTATTTTTCACTTCTCATTTTTTCTTTCTTTCTGTGGGTGTGTGTGCCTGTGGAGACCCAAGGGTGACTTTGGAATCATCCTGGATTGCTCTACCTCTTTTTTGCTTTGCTCTGGGATTTTCCAGGCTCTGCCTTCCACGGCCGGAAGTACAGGTTGCCGCCATTTCTGCCTGGTGTTTTTACATGGGATCTTGGATCTGAACTCAGGATCTTCTGCTTTCAAGGCGCAGTTTTAACTCCTGAACCATCTCCCTAACTCTACTCACTTTTCTTAGTAAAAAGGCTAATTCTGAGAGGCCCTGTGAACAATATAAATGAAAGTATTAAAAACATAGCTGAGATTTTTAGTTAGTGTATCTAACCTCTTACAACAGGAAGGTATTTCACAGGTCTTAATTACTTCATTAAAATTTGTAATATGGCCTGGGTTGGCTTCAAACTCTCGATCTTCCCTTCTTAACCTTCTGAGAGTTGGAACTAGAGGTGTGCGCTGCTATTCCAGGTCCTTAAGGGAGACTTTAACAAAGGAAATACATCAAAAAAACCCTTGCATATACATGGTCCATTACTCTCTGGATGGCCTTCACTAGGGCAGCAACATTTTAAATTTGTTCAGGAAGAAGTCCAAATACATGGGCATGAGAAGCAAACAGAAAGAAAATCAAAGAACCAGGAAAATGTGAATAATACCTTAGTATCCCAATTATAATGGTAGCCCAGGGTCACCCAGCGCAATTTCTCTAGTAAACTTCGGGGTCTCCGTTTATTCACTTCTTTACATCTGCAAAAAATTGCAACAAAAGAGGATTTATTTATCTTAAGCGGCAGAAGAAGTCCTTTATATGGCCCTGGAATTAACATTTAGTCTAAGCTAGCAGGTGAGCTTTGGAAGGGATATATGTGTACGTAAAGAACAGTAATAAGAAAAAGTTAGAAACTAGTCTTAGGTCTACATCATCAGAAGACTCGAATCAAGTCCCTTTTTAAAAAACTTATTTTGTACGTGTGTATTTGCCAGAGGTTAATGTTGGGCATCTTCCTTGATCGATCTCCTCTTACTATATGCTATAGGGTCTATCACTGAACCTAGAACTCTCTGATGTAGTAGACTGGCTGGACAGTGAGCCCCAGGGATCCTTCTGCCTCTGCCTCCAGTGCTAGGATTACAGGTACACACTGCACACCTGGCTTTCTGTGTGTGTGAAGTGAACTCAGGGCTTCATGCTTTTATGGCAGACGCTTTCCTCATTAGCCTTCAATTAAGTCTCTAGAATATCAATAATGACAAAATACAATACACACACACACAAGCTCCTAGCAGAAATGTCTTTACCTGTCAACTGGAAATGAGGCCAAGAGCACTATGGTCAATAGCAAATATGGCCAAGTGAGAATTTTCAATTTGGTTGTTAAAAGTGGGCATGATTAATCACAGTTATTACTAGGTCTATAATGATGGCATAGTGGCTTCCCAGAATTGCAGGTTGGAAAAAAAAGTTTGGCAAAACGTAGTATGTAATCGAAAATAACTGATTGGACATGACTTCCTTAACCCTGGGTAACACAGCTTAGATAATTGAGGCTTAGCTAACAATTAAGGCACCACTGAAATTGATTTGGTTTCAGTCATTCCATTGTTTATAATACAGTAGGTTTCAGTAAAACAGCAGGGCCCTTTCTGCAATACATCTTTTTTTATAGAATTTATGAGATTTACTACTTTGAGTTTGTCTCTAAATATTTAAAAATGAAAAATGTTAATACTTATCATTTAATTTTTTTCTCTTTAAGTTATATTACCATCAATCCAACTTTCATTCAAAACAATAATAATCCCAGCTATCAAATGGACTGTTGGCTGGTACCTGCAGTAACAACATTAGAGGAATTGCCTGAAGTTTGAGGCCAGCCTGAGCTATACAGTAAATTCAAGGCCAGCCTGGGCTACAGTGTGAGATTCAAGTCTCAAAGAAACAAAAGGATCAGAATGCTTCATGGAAATTTATATTCTGACAGGGATGATATAGTCAAAAATAAAGTATAAGAAGAAATGAGAGAAAATTCAAGGTATATTACCTAGTACTAGCATGAACAGATGGGCCTTGAGGAGAGTTAGGATTAAGAAAGAGGTGCTAAAGTTGGACCTTTGGGTAAGTGCGCATGTCAGGAATGGCCAGGACTTCAGCAGCTGTGCTGCATGCAGTGGACAGTCAAGCAGAGTCACCTGTGCTACCAGCCCCTGGAAAAAAATGGGACTTGGCTTCCTTGAGGATATCTAATAATTTTTTTTTAACCCATGATTGGGAGAATTCAGTATATATCCTATGACTTCATGGGAGAGGAACTGTACAAGCATAGGCCTGGACTTGCTGGGCCTTTTGGTCTACATTTCTGTGAATACTTTCAATGTGCTAAGTTTTGTCTGTCAGTACAACTTTGTACTGACTGAGCTGATCTGTGGAGAACCATTAAATTTGGGAGTGATCTTGGGGGCACTCAACACAATAGGAGACAGATAATTAATAACTTAGGGAAAATAACATGTAAGTCTTGACCAGTGACTGCTATTAGCTGATGCAAACATCAGCTAATGTTTATAATATGGACAAGAGCGATACAGTATTTATTTCTTTTTTCCTGGCCACGTCATGCTACAATTGAAAATTATATAAAAAACAGACTGTTTAACATAACAATTTAGCAGCTTTGGAAATAATGCAGAAGGTGCTGCTATTTTAGACATCTGACATGTCTATCAAAAGATCAGAATCACTTTGAAGAACAGGACACACAGACTATGGCATTACTAACGAAAAATTACCAAGATTGTAAGGTAAATACGAGCAGAACCATTTTGTAACATACTTTGCTCTCAAAGGAAAAACACTTCATTCTAACCATATACTATATAGCACAAGAAAAGTTTTGAGTATGTGCCACTTTAGTGGGATAGCCCATGCTGGGTAATGTATCAAGCCCTGTATCTATCTCCACTTCATGTGCTTTTAGAACAGGATTTCAATTCTTACACTTATATTTTCTGGAAGGAAAGTAGCAACAGTTGTTAACATTTGACTTCAAGAGGATCAGCCAGCACTATCTATTGCTTGGTTTTTCACTGCAATACTTAGCTTCTCTTGTGCCTTCAGACCTCTTGGATAATAAAGACTCCAACAATTCACAATTGAGGATTATGACAGTATAAGGCCAAACCAAACTTAACATCATCTTCAAATAGAAAACATGCAAATAAAATCTTTAATTAATTAATTAATGAAAGAAAACAAGAAGGAAAGGAACTATACAGCTTTCAATCAACCTTCTCAAAGTTAGCACTAAATTTTCATTGAGATACTAAATAGGTGATATCGATTTAGTTGAAATACTAGCTAAGGCCCTTCTAATACATTCAAAGAACTATATTAGGCATCAAGGCTACAAAACATTACAGATGGGGAGAGGGTGAGGAAGTGAAGTGGAAAGAGGAAAGGTAGATGTCTTTATTTATCAAAATAAATTCTGAACTGGTACTGAAAAAGTCTTGGGGTTGAGGATACAGCTCAGTAGTAAAACACTTGCCTACCATTGAATAAAGCCCTGGGTTTAAATCCCAACACCATAAAATAGGAAGAACAACAAAACCCAACCAAAGTCTTAAAAGAACAGAAAGGGGAAAGGATTAATTCCTTTCTACATGGAGAATATTAATAGCAGGCCGCCCCCGCTTCCGCCTGGCATCTATACGTGGGGTCTAGGATCTGAACTCAGGACCTTCTGCCTGCAAGGCAAAGGCTTAACCCCTGAGCCCCCTCTCTAGGCCCATGATTTGTTTTTCTGAATAGCTAATACCAAGCGGGTATAGTGGCTCATGCCTGTAATTCCAGCATTTGGGAGGCTGAGGAAAGAGAATCGTCACAAGTTACAGGTCAATGTGGGCTACAGTGTGAGAACCTATCTCAAGAGAATAAAAAAGTTATACCTGCAAAAAGCTGAATAAACAAAGGTGGATGGGGGGGTGATTTTGATAGAGGTGTGGCTTCAGTGACATTAGAAGATCTAAAGCAAGCATAAGTAAAGCAGAGATTCCTAGGCAAAAGAACAATTTGTACAAAGATTGAAGCAGGCCTCATGTGGGAATAGCCAGTGTAGATAGACAGGTAAGAAATGAGGTTAGAAAGCCAGACAATCTAGGTGCTGTAAGCTCTGGAAGAAACTTTAGATTTAAAAAAAAGATTATAGTGGTCCAAGACAAAAAATTTGATTGGTCTTTGTCCCTGGTTTTGGAAGGAAACATTTTACTTATTTTTTTGACCCTGGATATTAAACTCAGGGACGCATGTACGTTAGGCAAGTGTGCCAGAAACACAAACCTTCTGAACCTTTTACAATGTCACAGTGATATGAGTTGTTAAATCATGGTGGATCCTGGGACTACACTTGGGTTTATGGTAAGAAAAGATTCAAGATATGAGCTGACCATTCTACAAAAAAACACCACCTGATTAGAGAGGTGACACATTAGGCAAAGTAGTATTAGCCTGACCTTCAGAATGGAGACTGAATTCAATGGAGAATATAGCTAATGATTTATGTGGGGGGGGGGGGACATGTTTAATGTATGCAGGTGCGTGTGTGCACGAATGTGGAGCCTAGAGGACAACCTTGGGTGGTGTTCCTCATTCACCGTCCTTTCATGTGACTGTGGGTTTGTGTGCAACATGAAAGTCAGTCATGTGTTGTTCCTCAGGAGCCATCCACTGTGTGTGTGTGTGTGTGGGGACTTGACTGCGAGCCTGTGGGGGCCAAGGGTTACATCTCAAAACATTCTGGATTGCTCTACCTCTGTACTGCTCTGGTGTTTCACATTCCAGGGCCGGAAGTACAGGCCACCATCATTTCCACCTGGTGTTTTTACGTGGGATCTAGGGATCTGAACTCAGGTCCTTTGGCTTTTGAGGCAAAGCCTTTAACCCCAAGCTATTTCTCCAGCTCCCATCCACCATTTTATTATGAGAAAGGAACCCTGGGATTGCCAAATAGGACTAGTCAAGAATCTACCTCTCTCTACTTCCTCAGTGTATAACTTGGACCTTCCCTGCCCCTTCCCAGCTTAAAGCAACAAATAACACTACCTCTTCCCCCCAAAAACCAAATAGGTTCTGGGGATTGAACTAGATTCTCATACTTGTCTGAAAAGTTCTTTATTTGTGAGCCACCTTTCCAGCCCATGATTTAATCAATAATATCTGTGTAATGAAATGTCAGTGAAAGTTCTAGATTACTGGTGAAGACACTTCAGTGCTATGAGGGCTGCACATCCTAACTGTGACGGGAGGGGAACATGGAAGCTGTGCTGCCTGGCCCCATGTGCCTTCATTTTTCTTGTCTTGTCTTACACTCTTTATGGTACAGCTTGTGAACACAGCATTTTCCAGGGTTCTAATGAATTACTAAATCGGAGAGCCATGAATTCCCTGGAATTTTTTTTTAGTATTTATTCATTTATCTTTGTGTGTGTGTGTGTGTGTGTGTGTGTGTGTACTTACTCCATGAACAACTGATCTATTAGAGAATAGCTGCAGCAGCATCTCTGTCTACAACAGAAGAGCTGTCAGTGACACTTTTTTCCAAGGATACCACATGAAGGTACAAAGAAGGCACTATGTATCCCTGTGGAGGACCACGGGTGACTTCTGGAATTATCCTGGATTGCTTCTACCTCCTTTTTGATTTGCTCCGGGATTTCCGAAGCTATTCCCATGAGGGTCAGAAATGTAGGCTACCATCCCGCTTAGTGTTTTTACATGGGACCTGGAATCTGAACTCAGGACCTTCTTGTGAGATTGAGTCTTGACCCCTGAGCCATCTCTCTAGTCCATGTATTTGTAATCTTCAGCACTTCAGAGTACACATTCTGTACTCTGTCTCACAGAACACACAGTCTTATGTATTATGTTTCTGCTCAGACTGCTTTATGTGGCTAGCCAGTCTTTTTACTTTTTCTCTAATCATTTTTAAGGAGTTCAAAGGGGCAATGAAAAAGATTAATAGATGCAATTTAAAAAAATCACTTTTTCTTTTTTGATACCTCCACCCTGTCTACAAGAATTAGTTATTTGCTTTCCTGGCTTCCACGATGTTTTTCTAATCACTATTATAACACTTTCTCAGCTCTGTCACAGTTATTCCTACAGGTGATGAGTAGACTATTTGCTCTTGAGTACAAGGAGAGCATCCCATGAAGCGTTGTGTCTCCCAAGCCTCGAAAATTACCCTCCAAGATTATTTGTGGAATAAATGAATGAATGCTGTAAGAACACAAAGGTTCAAACACTACCTACTCCTCGAACAACTGATCTATCTGAAAATTGCAGCAGCATCTCTGTGTAGAACAGAAGAGCTGGCAGTGACGCTTTTTCCAAGGATACCACATGCCTTCCAAGGAACTCACTTTAAGTAGAAAGAAAGGAGAGCAGCTGAATAAAAACAGAGCAAATGACTAATGTGGGTTAATATAAGCAAATCTTTAAAGTGGATCTTAGTTTAATATAACTGTCAAAGCATCTGTCCAAATGTTCCTAGGGAAGGAACAGAATCGTGCTGTATTTGTGTAAAATGAGGGGGGAAATACCAAGACCATCACTTTTACAGAATTTAATTTGTGTGTGTGTCTGCACACGCACGCCTGAGGAGGCCCAAAGGAATCACTCTAGATTGCTTCTATCTCCTATTTACTTTGCTCTAGGAGTTTCCTAGGCTCTGCCTTCCAGGAACAGAAGTACAAGCTGCCACCATTTCTGGGTGGCGTTTTTAACATGGGATCCAGGATCCAAACTCAGGACCTTCTGCTTGCAAGGCAGAAGCTTAACCCCTGAGCCATCTCTCTGGCTACACATCATTTTTGCACATACTGTAGAATAGCTTCTTCGACGGTCTGTGCCCATCTTAAAGCAGTAGGAGCGAATCACTTTGGTGGTCGTAACTTACCGCAGGAACTCTTTGCTTTGTTCCCACAGATCTCGAGTCTCTTCTTTACTCATGTGCTTGTCCAAGTTACATACGTTAGGTTTCTGGGAGTAGAATTTAAGACACTGCTTCACCCAGTGCCATTGGTACCCTGGGAGGAAGGGGTTTGGGATAAAAATAAATCCTATACAAAAAAAAAAGAGGAGGAAATTCTCAGATCATTCCTTTCTGCTCATATTCTTATACCTACTGTCATTTACTTCCTATATTCCTTGAGTTATGCTTACAGATAAGAAAAAAGTAAGTGTAGATGAACACGAGCCACCCTTATGTAATTATTTCGGGCTGTCTGGGACATTCTCAGGAGAAACAACAACAAATCCCCTCAAGACTAGTTGTCAACTGTGCTACCCCAAAGCAAACTTTAGAATCAAAAGCACTAAAAGTTCACCTTTTAATTTTCACCAGGCACCACTTACCATCACCTAAATCTTCTCTACATCCTTACTGAAAGCACAGAAGGTTATCTCTTATACTGGATTTAACTTAGCTATATATTTCAAGGTCTTGATCTAATAAATGAAGCGCTGGTCATTGGTGTACTTACCTTTTACCTTCAAATCTATCATTCTTCATTTGGCTTCCTAACCTGGTCTGGAACCAGCTGACTTTCTGCTAACCGTGTCCACAGGGGCTACTTACGGATGACCCCAGGGAAGAAGTGGCTCTAAGGCAGTTTTTCTGTAACAAGTCTCCTTTTGTCTCTTTTTTCAGAATTCTAAGTTCTGATGGCTAGGGTGTAGCTCAGTGGCAGAGAACCTGGATAGCATGCATGAGACCCCGGGTTTAACCCCCCAGTACCACAAAAGTAAAAAGAAAAAGAAAAAAAAAATCCTAAGCCTCCATGTGGCCTTTCTTCCAAGCTTTTAAGTTTAATAAACCCCAACGCTTTTGTTTTTAATCTCCTGTTGCTGGCAGTGGCTGCTTCCTGGCCCTCTGTTATTTCAGTCTTTATTATTTTCTAAATTTTATATACTTGAGTAACAATTATTTTTATATTATTTGCTGAATTAAAAGTGACTTCTACCTTCTCACTGATTCAGCAGTGTTGCCGTTAATCTGAATGTTGTCAATAAATTCACAACCAAACAATTTTGGAGAACAATGGGTTTTATTCTGGCTTAGCACTATCCAGTTACAATCTTAGTCCATTTTGGCAGACTTCATACCAACACCAGCAGCTGAGGGAACTTTTGAGAGAGGGACAAGCCTCACTCGCCAGACTGCATGACTGTCCAAGTATGCTGAACCCGCTCCTTCTATCTTACCCACTTGCCCAGAGAAAAGAGTCCCCCCATAGGCTGGGTCCACCCTCATCAATTAGACAATCTCCTCCAGGACTACACAGGGCTTTTCTTAACTACCATTTCTTTAAGATGTGCTCACAAGCTCAGCCTGCAACTGTCAAGCTGACACTTGTATCTAAGTATCACCAGCAGAAAAGAGGATTCACAACTCGGAGAGGCATGCTGCAAGCAACAACAGTATGTATCAGAAAGTTCTTTGCCATCTTGACAGCAACCTAACCTTACTTTTTTCTTCTCTAAAAGATAAAAAAAATCTAAGTAGAATTCTATGCATGGAGAATATGCATCTATTCATCGATCAATTATCTAACATATATATACTATGTGTGTATCAGGCTCTTAACAAATGAGAGATTAAAAAGCTTTGTCCTGGGACAGGAGAGAAGGACAGAGAGATAGTTTATGGCAATTCCTTTAAGAATCCAGGCCATGAGGGAAATATTGGTCAGTATGCAGTAGTCATAGAAAAAGAATTAAGAAAAACATGCCAGGGGGAGGGGAGGGGCGGGGCCCATTCAGGAGAGGATGGCTCAGGGGTTAAGCCTCTGCCTTGCAAGGCGAAGGTCCTGAGTTTAGGTTTCACATAAAAAATGTAGAAATGGTAGAAATGGCGGTGGCTTACACTTCTTGCCCTGGAAGGCAGAGCCTGGGAAACTCCAGAGCAAAGCAAGGTGGAGGCAGCACAACCCAGGATGATCCCTGAAGTCACCTAGGGCCTCCACAGGCACACACAGTGTGCCCTCTGATACACATACATACACACACAACCCCCCCCCCAAAAAAAACCACCTAAGGCTGTTTACAGATTGTAAAGACAAAATATTGAGGAACTGGTTGTAAATAAGACAAAAAAAAGGAACTAGGCAAGGGCTCCACTGAAGCTGAAGGAGCTCGTGGTCAACAGAATCAGTCTTCGCAACAGATAAACAGAGGGGCCATCTCCGGTACTCGTCTCCCATCTTGCCATAGGAGTGCTGGGATGACAGACACATGCTCGTCATCCCACTTCAACACGGGCTTCAGGCACTAAACTCAGCTACTCAGGCTTGTGCAGCAAGTGCTTTCCCTGCTTAGCCATGTCCCCAGTCCTCCTCCCTTGGTAAAGGGGATGAAATCTTGGGCTTTTGCAAGCTAGTCAAGTGTTAAGCCACTGAGTTAAAGCCCCAGCCCCAGCCATGTCACGGGCCTGATTTTTTTTTTTTTTTTTTGCGATGGGAATTGAATCTTGGGCTTTGTACATGCTAGTTAAGAAGTTATAGTCCAAGTCCAACTGTAACGTTTTCCTTTTATTCAGTTAAAAAATCTGTTTCTTTTTAACTTTTATGCATTGGTCTTGAGTTCCGGCAAGCACAGTAACTTGCAACTCCAAATCAGCTATTCTGTTGTTGCGATTTTTGCTATGTAGCGCATGAAAGCCTTGAACTCTGATTCTGCCTTTTTTTTTTTTCTTTCGTGTATGTGTTCCTGTGGAGGCCCAAGGGTAACTTCCAGAATCACTCTGGATTGTGCTGCCTCCTCTGTGCTCTGCTCTGGGATTTCCCAGGTTTTGCCTTTCAGGGCTGGAAGTACAGGTTACCACCAATTCTGCCTGGCATTTTTGTGTGGGATCTGAACTCAGGACTTGCTGCTTATGAGGCAGAGGTTTAGCCCCTGAGCCATCTCCTCAGCCTTCTCCCCACCCTTTTATTTTAAATGTAAGGTCTTAATCTTGTAGTGATCCTCCTGTCTCAGCATCTTAAATTCTAGGATCATATTCATCTTCTGTCTTTTGAGTTCTGGGGCTGATTATAAAGATGTGTCATGCTTGGCCACAAATCAGTCTTTAATACTTTTTCTGAATATATGAGTTGTAGATATGCATAGAAGCAGGCACTTGAGTGTGTGTCTGCGGAGACCCAAGGGTGACCTTGGGAATCATCCTGGATTGCTCTACTTCCTAACTGCTTTACTCTGGGATTTTCCAGACTCCATCCTCCAGGGCCAGAAGTTTAGTCCACTTCACTGCCTTTTCTGCCTGGTGTTTTTTTGTTTGTTTATGAGAGATCTGGGATTTGAATTCAAGGCCTTTTGCTTGTGAGGCAAAGGCTTAACCCCTGATCCATCCCTCTAGTGCATGGGTCTCTCCCCTACCCCTCCACATGTTTTTCCTTAATTCTTTCTCTATGACTCCAGTCCCATGCTTTTACTTTTTCTTACCAATAGCCAAATACCTATAGTTTTATAGTTAATGGTTATTGATTACTTGCTATGTGTTGGGCACTGATCTAAACATTTTACATGTACGTTCAAGTTAAAAATTCAATGTAATCTTTTGATAGGCTCTATTTTACACACACATCACACATGAAGAATTGAGGTCAAGGGAAATGAAGAGATTTGCTTGAGGTCAGTAAGATGGCGGAGGCAGGTTAGGAGTCCAGGAGAGCTGGTTTCAATTACCATCCCACTACTACTTCCCATTCTTTCTTGTGTTAGACACAAATGTTTGATCCTGTCACATTCCCCACCTAAGTCCTGTCTTGTCTAGATCAGTTTTCTGGTTTTCAGACCCATTATCTTGCTTGTTTTTATATGGACCCTTTAGAACATACAGGTTCTCTCAGAGCAGGTAGGACCCAGAGGCAAACAAGAGCCTTCTCATCCCCCAGAGGAAGTAATTATCGCCAACTCATTTTGGACATTACATTTCTATTGAATGCAGCTTATGATGGCTGGGAAGAGGGAAGAAATTCTCTAAGGACACAATGAAATGTCAACTCAAATGATATAGCTCATGAAAGAAATCCTTAAAAAACCACCAAAAGTAAGTATACCATTAAAGAAGGACTGAGGCAAGAAAGCTGAGAGCAACAGAAACCAATGGCCTTGAAACTTAGAGCTAGAGGGAAAGAGCAGCTTCCAAGGCAAAAATGCACAAAACACGTTCACTATTTACTCAAACCCACAGAGAATGATGCCTTCAGATATCAAAACCATCACTCAACTGTTTCCTTCATGACTTTAATAAAACTACATAAAACCTTTTATAGGAACTATTATAGCTATTAAACTTTCCTATGCTATTAACAAATATTTTAGTAGTCATAAAATACTAAGATTTGACATAGTTCTGGTCTTTGATAGAAGGCTAATATTTGTTTTCAAAGATTTCTCTTGCTTTCATTTTACACAGAAGCTAACAAGCACAAGGCAGAACTTGTTTACCTTTTTAAAAGAAATAAACAACAGCCAGGCCTGGTAGTGCAGGCTAGAGTCTAAACTACTTGAGAGGCTGAGGTGGGAGGGAAGATTGAACTCACAAGCAATCCAGCCTGGACGATACAGGCCCGTAACAAGAAATATAAGAAAGACGGACAAAAAGGAAATGGAAGGTTGAGATTATTTGGCCAAAATCTGACATTAATTAATGATTATGTGTAACACTGGAAAACATTATCTATTGCTGTTAATTTTTCATCTGCAAAGGAAGCTATCTGACCTTGCGAAATTAAAAGTTCTATCTGTAATTCCTTTTTGTAATGTTCAGACTGATAGCAATAAGTTCTAAGTTGTTCTGCTAACTGAGAATGTGAAAGGAATAATTATGAATTATTCTATATTCAAGGCAGTTCTGACAGAGTTGACAAGGAGTTGTGGCAGTTTGTCTCTTTTCCCACTGTGTCACGCCACTTTCCGTCATGTGAAGTGGACATGGCTGACTTGCATTAACAAACGGATAACTTAGGAAAGGCACAATGTAGGATGTACTTGAGACTAGAACATTTGTGTGTTTAGTTTCCTCCTTTACTCCTTTACCACTCAGAGATGCTCTGGTGAACCCTCAGAAACCGACTAATTTCCCTTCCTCTGAGGTCGGCTCACTCACCAGGATACCCTTCGAGCCCATAGGCTTGCCACCTGCTCACGGGCTGAAGTCCTGCCCTACAGGCATCCTGTTCACTCACTGAGGACACGTTCAGCTGAGACCTGATCACCTGGGAAGAGAGAAAATGAAGTCAGAGGGTAATTCACAGGTTACTCCTGAGAATCTCAGAGTTCCAAAATGTTTCTAATATAGGATCTTAACCACAGCTTGAGCTGTAGATGAGTAACTTAAACTTCAAGTCTCGCTGTGCAAAATTAAGATAAATGGTTATAGAAAATATTTAAGTAGGGGCTGGAGAGGTGGCTCAGGGGTTAAGCCTCTGCCTTGCAGGCAGAAGGTCCTGAGTTCGAATCCTAGACCCCATGTATAGACGCCAGGCAGAAGCAAGGGCGGCCTGTGTTTCTGGTCCTGGTAGGGCGGAGCCTGTGAATCCCGGGGCAGAGTAAACAAGGAGGAGGTGGAGGCGTCCATGGTCGTTCCCGAATTCGTCTGTGGTTCTACACACACATACATACATGCACACATGCACAATTGAATAAATAATAAATAAAAAAAAGAGAGAAAATATTTAAGTAGATGGGTTGAATTTTCAGGACTACCTTTTCCTGAGAATATACCTTTATGACTTATGAGGGTTCATGCAAAGTGTATTATATCGGAATGTCCCAGGCCATAATACTATGTGGTCTGTTTATTGCTGAAAACACTGCTTTGAGGCACTTAATATAGTTAGTATTTAAACACTGCAATAAGAAACAGCAGCTACAATATGAGATATGTAAAGAATTCTCTAACTAGAAAGAAAAATAATAGGCCTTCACTCTCCAAAAATTACATCTAATGCCCTTTTTTTTTTAAAGCCACTTTATTTTACTTTATGTCTCTGTATGTCAGAGGGCACTGTGTGTCCCTGTGGAGGACCAAGGGTGACTTCCAGAATCGTCCTGGATTGTTTTTGCTTCACTCTGGAATTTCCTAGGCTCTGCCCACCAAGGCCAGAAATACAGCTGCTGTTTCTGCCTGGCGTTTTTTTATGTGGGACCAGGGATCTGAACTCAAGACCTTCTACTTGGGAGGCAGAGTCTTAATCCCTGAGCCATCTCTCCAGTCCCTAATGTCCTTTTTTTAGAAGAGAAAATATCTTTTGTGCTATCATCTCCAAGTGTGGAGATTTGATGACAAAATATCAAAAAGTGAAGCATCAGTTTATGAATAATCTATTTTTCAGTCATGAGATGGCTCAGAGAGTAAAAGGCACTTGCTGTGCAAACCTGACACAGTTTAGTTCCCAGAACTGATATAAGAGTAAGGAACTGAAGCCACAAAGTTGTCTTCTGATTGCCAACATGTACCACGGCATGCATGCCCACATATACAAAAACAATGAAAATTTTCTCTCTCTAGATCTTTGGGGTGTTGAGGAGTAAAATCCAGTGTCTTGAGTATGCTATGGAAGCAGTGTACCACTGAAATACATCCTTAGTGCACCAGTTTTTACAATAAAATGTCTATCTGGAATACTCACAGAATCTCGATTAGCTAAGACTCCCAAGTATCTAAGGTTAATAACATTATGTTTTTTTCTTTTTGTGTGTGTGTGTTCATCTGTGTGAGTAAACATGCATGTGTACTCATGGAGGACCAAACGGGACAACGAGACTGCATTACTTAATTGCTCTGTAATTTATTGAGGTAGGGTCTCTTGCAGAACCTAGAGCTAACCAATACTGGATAATCTAGCTACCCACGGTGCTCTGGGGAATCCCATCTCTTCCTCCCAAGTGCCATCCCATCTGTCAGCTTTCTCCACGGGTTCTGGACACCTGATCTTGCCCTCATGCTTGTATTGCAGGTGCTTTATCCACTGAGTTGATTCTCCAGCCCCATGGTTCATTTCTTTCTTTTATAAATTTTCTGGCAATACCGGGGATTGGACCTAAAGCTTCATGCATGCTAAGCAAGTGCTCACCATTTTGGTGATGCTGGGGAGTAAAATCCAGTGTAATGTCCAACAAAGGACATTACAATGGAAATGCAAGAGGGAAGAGTTTGACTTTCTTGTTCAGTTTCTCTGCTGCTGCTGTTTTCTGCTGGCAATGGAGTCCCCTTTGGGCTCCTCTGACCTTCCAGCATGGCTGAGGTTTGGACTTTACCTGGGAATCTTCCGGCTTTCTGTACCAGAAAGCTACATTCTGCGACTCCCCATAGTTTCTTAAATAGGCCATAATGTATCATAATTCTGCGACTCCCCATAGTTTCTTAAATAGGCCATAATGTATCATAATTCAGAATACCCTCATAGCTGAAGTCACTGTGAACTTATTCTATTAAGTGAACCAAACCGAGGGTTTAAAAACATTTTTTTTTTTGATGTGCTTCTTCCCTAGCCAGAAGACAGCCATCATTTCCCTATTGATCTCAACAGATGTCTTGTGACAGTAACTGTTCTCTCGTTCCATGCTCTTCACCTGCTTTGAGCTGGGGATCGGAAAACCCACTTTCACTGATTCAATACATACTGCATATTGGGTACTGTGCTACTCATACAACGTCCCGTTCTCAGTGGGCTTACATCCTAAAAATACCTATGTGTTAGGGTAAAACAGAGTTAAAGGGCGCTGAACGAAGATCTGGAGGGTTTTTTTTTTTTTTTTTTTTTTTTAGTTGAATGTGACTAGGGTACAAGACATGTATATAATTCTGACAACACAATTGTAGTTTCTGAGTTGAGTTGTACACAATATGGAGTTACTAAGGCATTCCCATTTAATTTAGCTCTGTATTTGTATCGAGTGCCTGATGTGGACCTTCATGGACAAAGCTAAGGGCTGAAGAAGGGATTGCACATTCTCACTGTTAAAAAGTAATTGACAATAAAGGAGGCATGCAGGCCCATGTTGAAGAGTTGTGAGTCTGAGAACAGCCTGGGCTATAGAAGGCCTTGTTTCGCACAAAACAAAAAATGTGTGTTAAGGAAAATGTAATGAATGCATAAGTAATACATTAAATGTAATATAGTTGTGCTCTGTGATAGATAACGTGTCAACAGATCAACAGCTGCAGGCTGAGCTTTGGGCACGGCTGTGGAGAATTGATAGTTAGGCAGGCCCTTGAGCAAGCCTGCAGGAAACTAACTGATGGGGAAGACCCAGTGCGTGACAGCTTCCAGCAGAGGACGGAATAAAGAGAACAGGAGGGAAGGCTTGAGTCTCCCTCGCACTCCTCTGGCAGGCTCCTTTCCCCTGCGGTGGCTGCCCATCACCGGAAGTGTGGCTGGGTTGAAGGCTTATTTGGGAATCCTCAGGCCTGGGGTGCCCCAGAACCAGGCTGGTCAGATGAGTGGGTTCCGAGAGCGCGAGCCCACCGTCAGGCTTCCTCGGCTGGTGTAATGAGTGGGCGTGCTTGGAGGGACGTCTGGGGAGGAAAGTCTGCCCTTCTTCCTGCAGTGCTGTGGATGTGGCCGCGCTCGTTCTCTTGCTAGCTGCACTAGCAGCTGTAACCAGAAATAGCCAGAATAAAATCCCTTGTTCCCCTAAGTCCTTGTACTGACTCCAAAGGCCACAGGCAGGCAAACCCCACAGGCTCCCCTTTACCCCGTTCTCATCATGTTCTCCCCTTAACTTTCAGAGAGAAAAGCAGAGTGAAGCATGTTGTTTAGGTTTCCCAGTCGCTCTCTGGACGTAGTCTCGAGAAGAAAAGGACGAGCTGAAAGCAGGGGGCCTCTGAACCACCGGCAAGACCCTCGGGTAGAGCCAAGCGCCAGCGGGCGGTGGGCGGAGTCTGCGGGACCCTAAGCCCGGCGCGCAGGGCGGGGCCGGAGCCCCGGGGGCCGCGCGGCGCAGGGGCGCGTCGCCTCCTCCCTCCTACCTTGGGGGTGCCGGGACGCTGGCCGCAGGGCGCCGAGAAGTCGATGACGCCCCCCAGGTCCGCCGTCCCGGGCCGGCTCTGCCGGTAGAAGCGGAAGAACTTCCGAAAGGCGTCCTCGCCGGACTCCGTGGCCAGCGTGGCCGCGGCAGCCACGGCGGCCGCCATCTTCCCCATGTCCGAGCTGGGCGTCCTGACCCGGAAGCAGATTTCGTCGCCTGGGATCGCGCGTGTTCTTCCGGGGTCGCGAGCCCAGGCCCGGGAGGTCGTGCAGTGTCAACATGGCCTCCTCCGGTGTCCGGCGTGCCTTGGCGCTGCGGCCTGTTGCTTTTGTCAGAAAAATTCCCTGGACGGTGGGGTCGAGTGAGTAGCGAGGGTGGGAGGGTCGCGGTGCCCCCCGAGGCCGGCTGCCCCCCGAGGCCGGTGCACCGAAAGAAATGTTCAGTTACTCGTCAGGGATGAGTTTCCAGGGCGCGAATTCTGGGTGCCCTGCAGTGTGGGGCGACGTTAGTAGGAAGATTTGTACCTTACACGCCTGGAGGTTTGCAATCCCGAGGAGACGGGGGGCGGGGGGGTTGGGGGGGCGCTTGGCTTCCAGGTGCAAGATTGCAGGGGCGCAGACGAGCAAAGGGGCATTGCAGTTAGTTCAAAGACGGAAACCTGGGCTGGGGAACAGTAAAGAGAGACTGGCGATAGGCCTGGGGTTTGTGATGGCTTGAAAAGGGTGCAGAATGAGAGAAAAGGTGTTTTTTCCAGGTATAGCAAACGGGTACTTGACGGTTTAGAATTTAGGAAGAGCTGGCTAAGGACAAGTGAGTAAAATTGGAATGTGTGAATATGGGCGACTTTCGAGGTCTCCCGGACAGCATTTGTGGTATTGTCGATTCTCTTGTCTCCATAATCATTTGGACAGAGGTCGCGGGTTGTGACTGATGAGTGGACTTTAAGGCCAGACTGCATATGTTAGAATCCCAAGCCAGCCATCGAATACCTGTGTAATTCGAATAACTGAAGTTAACGTGAGAAGGAATCTCACATCTGTGCCCCAATTTAATCGTTTAATAAATGGAAGTTACCTACTCATTAGAATTGTGGAGAGGAGTAAGTGATTTTATATATAAATTTATTTTATATAACATTTTATATGTTATATAAAATTATTGCACAGGAATATAAGCAAATGATATCTATTTGCATGGTTACTAAAATTAAAAACTCATGGGAGAAGCCTTCTTTGGTTGTAGGAGGTTAACTAGCTCTGAAATCACTTACCAGCTTTGATTTTTTTGTCAGCTGCAGTTTTGAGTTTTTTATTTTTCTTGTGTTGAGAAAGGGTCCCACAGTTGCCTAAGCTGACCTCTAACTTGGGCAGTCCTTCTGAAGGTACCCATGTGCTGAATTACAATCGTGAGACACCAAGCCCCACCAAGTTAAGGTGTCTGTATTTACTTAACAAAACAAAATCCAAGGTTGGCTTTTGGTAAATAACTCACGAATACATTAGTTCATTAAAAAAGAAGTATTACTGTTTAGCT
The DNA here is from genome assembly GCA_023101885.1 of Typhlomys cinereus. Lineage (NCBI taxonomy): Eukaryota > Metazoa > Chordata > Mammalia > Rodentia > Platacanthomyidae > Typhlomys > Typhlomys cinereus. Next base: position 329,662 of record JALPQD010000292.1, on the reverse strand, counting down.
TTTGTGGCTCAGATATACTAAAATGATTAGAAATGAATTGGTTTGTGTCCCAATTTTCAGTATACTGGTGGCCAAGGTTAAACCCTCTGCTGTGTTCTCCTGTATGCTGTGAAACTTGGTGGAAAGACCAAGGACTTTACCAGCATCTAGTAGATGCAAGCTTCCATACTAGAAGGGCTGGTTTAAAACCTTGAAACTTCACCATGTTCAACTTTGAGTTTTCTGAGTTCAGCTTTTTCATCGTGCAAATATTTAAGTAAGCTATGGCATTGTTTTTAGTATCTGCAGTTGTTTCTGCTGATTGACATATATAGGTGATTTGGTGAAGAGGTTACTATCTATAAGTGATCTGTGGGATAGCTTTTTATTGCTGTGATACATATGAGACAGACTGTTTAAAGGAAGAATTGCTTCAGTCTATTTTATCCCATGACTGTGATCTATTTTCTCCCAGTCTTGTTCAGGTTTGAACTGGCATAGTTCGTTATATTGGGGGCACAAGGTAGAGGAAGACTGTTTTAGATAAAGAAGATTCCCTGCAAGGGCATGCCCCTCCCAGGGTCTCATCCTAAAGTTCTTACCACCTCCCTAATTACATCACAGGATGGTAACTGAGTCTTTAGTGTACGGACCTTTGAGGAACATTTTGAGCTAGAAAACATAACATTTGGAAGTGTTTTCTACAGCATTTATCATCTGATCTTAATCATAAGTATTTAGAACTGTTTTGCTTATTCTCCAGGTATTATGTGGTTTGACCAACAGTTGAACCTGTGAATTAGTGAAGGATTATCTGATATTTATGTATTCAGCTACTTTTTTATTTTTCAACTTTGTGTGTGTGTGTCTTGGGGAGGTTGCTATGTATGCTAATGGAAGCCAAGCGTTACTTTGGGAATCATCCTGGATTGCTCTATTTACTGTTTATGCTGTTCTGGGTCAGAAGTAGGTTGCCACCATTTCCCCCTGGCGTTTTTACCTGGGCTCTGGGATCTGAACTTAGGTCTTTCTGCTTGCAAAACAGAGGCTGGGGGGACTGGAGAGGTGGCTCAGGGGTTAAGCCTCTGCCTTGCAGGCAGAAGGTCCTGAGTTCGGATCCTAGACCCCACGTATAGACGCCAGGCGAAAGCTGGGGCGGCTTGCGCTTCTGGTCCTGGTAGGGCGGAGCCTGTGAATCCCCAGACAGAGTAAATGAGGAGGTGGAGGCGTCCGTGGTGGTTCCCGAATTCGCCCGTGATTCTACACACACACACACACACATACACACACACACACACGCATGCATACATGCACAATTGAATAAGTAATAAAAAAATTTATTAAAAAAAAAAACAGAGGCTGAACTTCTGAGCTCCTTCTCTAGCCCATATTCAGCTACTGTGGAAGCTTTATTGTGTTACACATTGTAAGCATCGTGTTCTCTGTGGAGCAGGTAGTAGTGTGACTGTGTACTTAAAAACAACAAATACATAAAATTTGGGATAGTGACATTTAAATGGACTAGGAGACTCAAGCAAGTTGTGTTAAAATGTAAACCTGCAAAATACAATCACTGTAGAAGAGAAAAAGGTTGTGTACCTTTAAGGTTACACACAAACCTTTGGGATCTCACAGGGCTAGAATAATAATGTCTAGTTTCCTAGGATGAGCTGAATAAAATACTCAGCGAATGTATGAGTCTGAAAGAATAGCTGTAATTCAGGCAGGAAGTGAAGGGATCATTGCCATATCATGTCGAGAGAAACTGCACATGCCAAGATGGGAGTCCACAGGGGAGAGCAGACAATTTAATTTACTGTCCTTGACAGTAAGTGGCTAGTAGTAGGAAGGAAACTCCACCAATTTTAAAACCCCAACTAACTTAGTGTAAACTTCCCTGAAGACCCATCAGTTTCATTTGGAAATGTCTAGTTTAGCTGGCAGCACATTGGATTGTGATGTATGTTTTCTGTGTACTGTGCCCAGTGAGGTTACATCCGTACGGCAGCACAGACTGACGTGTGCCATGTGGACCCTGCAGCCAGAGCTAGCAGCTAACCTGTCCTGACTCCCATGCCATCATCAAGTCTGGGGCCTTTCTGGAGTGTAGAGAAGTACGGAGGAGGCCTATTCAGAAGGCTGGGACTCTAGGACCCTTTTTGGTTTTTGTATCTCCATCTAATGCAACATATATTAACTTACACTCTTGTGCCCTCATACAGGTGAGCTGAGAGAACATTTTGCACAGTTTGGCCATGTTCGAAAGTGCATTCTTCCTTTTGTGAGTATTGAAAAAGAATTGGGGTGGCTCAGTGGTAGGCCACTTCCTAGCATGTATGAGGGTGGGTTTGAGCCCCAGGATTGTGGCAAGGAAAAATAAGGTATTGCTATCCTCTAATTCTTGACTTCATTTTTATTAAAGATAGTATTATCTGATGCAATGAAGTTGGTAAGATTGTAGGTGATACTAATTAAAGCATGAGCTTTAATTATGGTTATGATAAAGGTTTGAGATAGTAGAGGATAATTTAAGGAATAATTAGCAAGCAAGCCTGGCAGTTCAGGCCTTGGGTCTCATCTTACTAGAAGCTGAAGTAGGAGGATCATAAGATCAAGGCCTGGTTGCGCTACAAAGTGAGTTCAAGGCCAACCTGAGAAAATTAGACGTGTCTGAAAATAAAACAAGACAAAAAACGTGACCCTGAGTTCAATTCCTAGGAGTGAGCAATCAAAAACAACTGGCAGACTGTTTTATCCAACTGAATGCCATGTAATTTAGTCTTTTTAACTAATAAAAAGTTATTAGTTCTTTGCTTTAGTGACAGTTTCTTAGACAATACAGTAATTAATTCATACTAATTTGTTCTGGCCTACATTTTTGAGAGGCTTCATATTCCTAGAATTACTGGGTTCTCTTAGGTACGTGATATGAACTCAGTCTCTTCACTAAAACTTGCTTCATGGCACTGAAATGACTAGCAAATTTGCAGCCTAAAGGATCTTAAATTTTTTTTACGCTACGGTTTTTGTGACTGAAAGTGATGTGGAATTTGCTATGTAGCTTCAACTTTTATCCTAATGATGGTCTTGTACCTGTGGCTTGTACCTCCCAAGTTCTGGGATCACAGCAGGCAACTTTCTGGAGTTGCTTCTCTTCTTGTTGAGGCTATGTCTTTGATTATTGCCGCTGTGGTGTATTCTAGGCTCTAGCCAGTGAATTCCCTGGGGAGTCTTGGGTCTCTTCAGCACTGAAACGACTGTGGCAAGTGAACAACCTAAAGCATCTTACGTTTGTGTCAGAGGGCACTGTGTGCGCCTGTAGGGGACCAAATATGACTTGGGAAGCACTCTGAATTGCTTCTACCCCCTTTTTATTTCACTCTGGGATTTCTGACTTTACACTTCCAGAGTTCAAAGTTCAGGGCCGCTGCCATTTCTGCCTTACTTTTTGACGTGCAATGTGGGATCCATATGAACACAGGTCCTTCTGCTTGCAAGTCAGACTCTTAACTCCTGAGCCTATCTTTTCAGTCAGTCCCCTTAAAATCTTTTGTGTTGTGGTTTTTGCAACCCAAGCTGACTTAGAAGTTGCCGTGTAGCCTCAACTTCTGTCTCAATTACGCATACAGCCTGGGTTGGTCTCCAATTTGCCATGCAACAGAGGATGACCTTGAACTCATGACCCTCTGGGCTATAGATCCAAGTTTTGGGATCACAATAGGCAAGTAGTTGCTTGTGGGCCATGGCATTTTATGTGGATGTCAAGGCATGATTTTCTGGGGTTGTTTTTTTCCTTCCCTTCTTACTGAGACCCCATATTGGTTTTTGCTGCTGCTCTGTGTAATCTACTGGCCAGTTTCTTGGGCACTCTCCCGCTGTGCATCCCATCTTGCCATAGGAGAGCTGGGATTACGGATACAAGCCACCACATCTGTGTTTTTGTGGGTTGCAGGACTTAAACTCAAATTTTTAGGCTTGTATTGTGAGGGCTTTTATCTACTGGGTCATGTTACCTGCCTTGATTTATGGAAATGGTCACAATTATTTCTGTGCCTGGACTTGTATGCCTTGTCACTGTATTTGTGGTCACATGGAAGTATCTATCAGAAGTATGTGAGTGGATTATTGGGACATTAATCTGTGTTCTAGATTAATAAGGTTAGCTTTGAAAAGCTTTATGATGCTGAAATGGACATTTCTACTGCAGATGCATCTTAGTGCTGTTTTCTTTGAAAGTGCTGGAGGAAGGCAGTTGCCTCCAAGCACAGCGGAATCTCTTCTGAACCCTTCAGCTGTGCTCATAGACTGATGAGTCACCTGCCTCTTCCACATGCTTAGCTCTAGAAGTTTGGAGCTATGCTGTGTGACTCTCTTCTTTCTCTCTTGTTCAATGGGAAGATAATTAAGTGGTCTCAGAAATGACTACATGGAACCGCATAGGTTTTGAAGCTCCTTTATTTCCTAGGAAAATTAGACTAACAATAGTAGTACTTGGTGGTTAGTTTCCTTTGACTGATACTGTACTGTGCTTTGGGTGCTTTTCGACCTTTTGGCTAAAATCATGTTAAGGTGGCTTGCATGTAGTGTGTACAGAAAGCTCAACATTGTTATCTTCTCCATTGGCGTTGGAAAATCCTGTCACTAGGATTTAGCTTTTGGTAGCTGAAGGTTATTCACACTTTAAAACACTTTATTGTGCATATATGGTTTTGTATGGAGGTCAGATGACAACTTTTCAGAGTTGGTTCTTTCCACCTTGTTGACACTGAGTCTCTGGGTTCAGCTGCTTGCTTGCCATAGGAAGGCTGGGATTAGATGCTAGCCACTGCAGCTGGCTTTCTGTGGGCTCTCGGGATTGAATTCGTCATCAGGCTTAACAAGGGCAAGCACTTCACTCACTGAATATCTTGCCAACCCATTGCTGATACTTGCTAATGTTTGTCATCTGGTTTTGAAATAAATAGTAGTTGGATTTGAAGCTAATAGAAACCTTGTCCAGCTCATGTTTAATCTTCTACTTCATCATATATTCAATTTGTAGGACCGAGAAACTGGATTTCATAGAGGTTTGGGTTGGATTCAATTTTCATCACATGAAGAACTCCAGAATGCAGTGCAACAGGAAAATCACATTATTGATGGAGTAAAGGTAAATCTTTCTTTTGCCCTGAACTTTCCACACCACCTCAGTAGAGCAGAAGTCTCAAATGATGAGACTTCATGAAATTCATGCCTTTTACTGAAAGCATGTCGTGGCCTGGTGAGAAGTGCAGGAAGACCCTTTCTTTTTATTTTGGTGTTAGAGTTGAAGCTAGAGACTCACCTGGGCTGTACATGTGCTCTGCTTGGCTATGCCCACCACACCCTCAGGTGAAAGACCCTTTAATGGTTAGCAAAGACTACCTAACAAGAGAATTGTGAACCAGCAGTTAGGAAAGCTGGGGTTGGGAGTCTAAAAAGGCACTACAACCTCTAGTTGCTCATGTTCAGTCATGTTCAGTCTGGAAGGAGAAGGCCTTCATGTAATGACTTTTAAAGTATTATAAACGTTACCTTTTCTGACAATGTTTATTTGATTTTTTTTTCTTTTAGCTCCATGTTCAAGTTCGGAGACAAAAAAATTTGCAAGGGGATCAAACATCTGATGAGGAGAAATTTTTCTGACATGATTAAATGTATTATCTATTAAGCAAATACAGTTGGGAACTTAGATGTTTTTTATTTGAAACAAATACTTTCACTGAAGGTCGACTTTTCCCACGCCAAAGCAAAATAGCACAATAAGAGCAAAATCTAATATGGAAGCATAGTTCCAGCACGTGACACTGTCCTGCTTCACCGCGGGCACCTGTATTCGTAACAGGACCTCTGCACGACTCGCACACACAGGGAGGGGCTCTCAGCTCTGTGTTTGAGGCATATGTTCTGTAAATGCCAAATGGTAGGGGAAGCATAAACAACCCATTCCTTAAAAACAAACTTTAATTCAGAGTAATAAAAAGTGGTGCAGGGATGTGGCACCCAGATTTAGTTCTACCTTGATATTTTACATAGCATTTTCTTCATGACTTGTATGGTTGGGTTGGTAATAGGTTCCCTCAGTCTGAAGAGACGTCTACTCCTTCCTCCTCTTCTTGCTTTCATGCTCATGTTCCTTGGGGCGGCTGCTATCTGAGGGTCTTTTAGAGCCACCATGCTGTTTGGCTTCTTCCAAAAACTTGTCCAAACCGAAAGGATCTTCCTCAAACTGAACGGGTCCTTCTCTGCCTCTCTGTCTTCGATCTGAACCAGAAAACTCCTTATCAGGAACAAATCTAGTGGGGTAAATAATAAAAGAGAACCATGAACTACTTGCTTCTCTGGCGTCAGCACCAGGAAGGACCCATCTGTTCCGGCGCCATACCTGTTAGTCTTTATTCTGGCTTCCAAGTCGTCACCATACATGTCCTTGTCCAGATTTTTACTGGGCCTATAAATACTCTGGGCCACATCTTTACCACCTCTCCAGGCTTGATCATAAACATTGTAAATTTCATCTTCTCCGCCTGCAAAGCCACTGTCCATACCCTGTGGAAAAATGGATGACATGAGATAAAGATACACACATTACTTATCAAAAGCTAGATCTGAACACTAACGTGCTCACAGTGGAGTTTAAAAAACAAAAAAACAAACCCTTGCAGCTTTGGAAAAAGGTCTTCACTGTTAGGCGACACACACTTACACCATGATTAGTCCTTGCTTGGAAACTAGGACCAAATCTTCATTAACAAACATACCAACAGTCATTGAAGCCAAGGAATATTAATGTAAGCAGGTTCTTGTCAGTTTCAATATGTACAGCCACGATGACCCAAGGATAACCTCAGGAATCATCTTGGATTTATCTACTTGGTTTTCTTGTACTGTGGGACTGGGGCTATTTCTACCTTGCATTTTTACATAAGATCTAGATCTGAATTAGGTCTTTCTCTCTCAAGGCACAGACTTGAATCATCTCTCCAGCCCAACCAACCCTCTTCCTAGAATTAAGTTCTAACTCCCTCCACTCCTGTGTCCTGGAGCTAACACTTGTATATTTATAATATGTCTCCGTGTATATATATATACCTTTGGTTGGAATGATTTAAAGTGCCCTAGCTAGTTTCTGAAGCCAGTGTGGTACTTTAACCCAGCTTCAAAGTTGCATTTGTATTTACTGATTTTAATGAGTTTATTTTCTAGAATGTAGACAGGTCTCATGTAACCCCAGGTTGGATTCAAACACAATATGTAGTCAAGAATGGCCTGGAACATTCTTGCTTCCACCTCACTAGCGCTGGAATTGAAGGAGTGTTCCTTCACTCTTGGTGCAAAATGCTGGGAATCAAACCTGGGGCTTCTACCATGCTAGGCCAACATTCTAAGCTGAGCTACAGTCCTGGTTCTCAAGCTTTATTTTTAAAAAAGATTTCATTAATTTATACTGTGTGTGTATCAGAGGGCACTGTGTGTCCCTTTGGAGGACCAATCTTGCATTGTCAAACTTTATTTTTAAGTGATTTCACATTGGTATGCTACAGCATTAAATAAAATTTCAAAGATCAACAACACCCAGGAGTTATTTTTAGAGGATAGGAGCTCTATCTAGAAACCAAAGAGACATATCAGCATCCTGTTTCATCACTTTGTTTACTTTACTTCTAGATGTAAATTACAGTTACTTCTGAGACCACAATCAGAAGTTGGTTATTTCTGCCTTTTATTTTAAGACAGTTTTGCTGGTTAGCCCATGCTGCTGTGGAATTCACGGCAACTCTCCTACCTCAGCTTCCCAAGAGCTTTGCTTATAATCATGTGTCAGTACACATAACTTTTTGTTTGTAAGTAACACCATACAACCTCCAATTGTTCTGTCAACATAGTTCCATCTAAAAAAACCTACATTTTCTCTACTCTACTCTGAGGACAGATATAATCAACAACACACAAGAGTTACTGTTTCTAAGTTCATTGTACCTTGGATTGGTTGAAGAGCCTTTGGTCATACTGAACCTCATTGGAAGTCCGAGGATTGGGCACACCAAGAGCAATGACTTCGCTGATGTCTCGATTTTCATTTCTCTGTAGCTTTGACCTGTTTGAAATAAAGTGTCATTAAAACGGTGTTCTATTAAAACGTGACCAATTTGAAAAGTACAGGGAATGAATGTGCCATGTTATGTCTTCTGAACACATATTTCCGAAAATGATTGACAGTCCTTATGGTATTCCTGATGCAGTTAGAGGAGATAGGTCGGGCTCTACAACTGGGATCTCCTGTTGGCACAAAAGAACGCCCAAGACACTTCCAGCATTAGCCCCTAAGGAATTATTTGTTTATAGCCTATGGAGCCCAGCTTGGCCTCAAACACACTAGACAGCTGAGGATGGCCTTGAACGCCTGAGCTTTCTCTGCCTTTACTTCCTGTCTTGGGATCACAGGTCTGCACCTCCATCTCTGGTTCCTGACATGGAATTCTTCAATGTAAGCACTCACCTTTCTGTCATGCTACAGTCCACATTTGCTATCATTCTACTTAGTTCGGGAAGCTGGAGACAGGAATGTGAAATTTGCATTACAGGATCATATAAATACTTTGTTTTCTATAAGCTACAAACAGGTTTATTTTTGTTTTATTTGTGTCTATGTATCAGAGGGCACTATGTGTGCCTGTGGAGGCCCAAAGGTGGCTTTGGGAATCACTTTGGGTTGCTTTTACCTCCTATTTGTTTTGCTCTGGAGTGTCCCAGGCTCCACTTTCCAGGACCAAATACAAGTCGTCATCATTTGTGCCTGGCGTTTTTATATGGATTCAGGATCAGAACTCAAGACTTGCTTGTGAGGCAGAGACCTGAGCCATCTCTCTGGTCCCAATTTTTTTTTAACCTAAATACATTTAGTAACTGTATTCTACTAGAACTGTACGGAAAACATGACTGGATTACTCTGTAAGATGTTTGACATTTACAGTAATTCTTCTGCCATTACAAATGACACAATCTATAGCCTAACAGAACCATGGCAAGGGTAACTGCCCACTTTATTAGAGGCTTGTATCTTAAAGTCACTTATATTTACAATTTGATTTTCATCCAATCACAAGTTTACAGCTTTGCTATGTTATCAATTCTTATAATCACTTCACTGGTTTTAAGGACCCAATTCATATGTAGAGCCATTTAACTTCCCATCAAAGGAAGTTCCAACCAAGAGTATCACCAAATGAACACCCTTAAATACTTAGGTCTCTGCACGATACATTTACCTATTGTATCTGTTGGGCCCACCCAGAGATAACAGTCTGGGAGGGAGTGAGCAGGGCATGGCTTAGCACATGGGACCAAAGATGGCACTGGGAACTAGTGTCCTAGGCGTAACCCTGATCACATTACAGAGAGTCCTAATTGGCTTATAGAAGCCAACAGATTTATGTTTAGTCTGACCTATGCAGAGTATGTGCTTTACTGATCATCAAGGTAATTGGCTGCCTGTTTCACGCGCTTGGATTCTTTGTATATATAAGCTGATTTATTATCCCCAATAAACTGAGATCTTGCTTTGACAAACTCCCGTCCCTGGCCATGTCTTTGGAGGGCAGAGGTGGAGGTGCGGGAGGTGTGGGAGGTGCAGGCGGTCAGGCTTTACTTATCTTCGTCGTTACAGCCAGGAGCTGTGTAACTGAGTGAATGAATGAGTGAATGATGGACTCCCTGCTGTGTCCAGAGACCCCTGGATTTGGGTGGGGGTAAAGGGCCTGCAGCATATTCGCCTTTCTCCGCCACGACGGCCTGGAGCCGTCACAGTGTGTGCCTGGGAGAATCGCCCCAGCAGTATCTCTAAGAATCCCTGTCTATGCTCTTGACAATACTTATCCAAGGAGGTGAAATATGCCAATTAAACAATAGCTGCATGTACAATTTAAGACAGAACTTGAAATATGGATCCTAGGATTTATTTTCGTGGAAAAAAATGCTTCCTAATGACATTTTGCCACACCCAGAATCCCATCTATCCTATACATCACAGAAAACCCTTTCTGAATGCAGTGCTCCATCATTGGTGAAGCCCAATTCTCATTTATGTCCCCATATACTTAGTTTGCTTTACATCGTTTCATATTTGTCAACAGCCCTTTGCAAAATTTCCCAAACTACTATATAGTAGCTTAGTTCTGAATTTTAATAAAAACCGCTCACAGGTACTAGAATCTTTGAAATCTATACTTCTTTCACTGTACTCTGCATATGAGAGAAAGTCAACAGGCATTATCAGAGGCTTATCAGAGTATATAATCAGTTTATCTCGCCATTTGAAGTAGGGCAAGAATACACTAGAAAGTCTCATAGTCCACTTTCAAACATCACCTGGATTCCTGTGTCCATACCTTATCACCTTGGATGCTAGAGAACTCACCAGGCCATTAAAAGGCTACCTCCTAGCAGTCAATTCAGTTAAGACTTAAAAGTAATCAAGAATATCAAAAATCACGTGCTAATTTGCTAACTCTAAGAGGAAAGGGAGAAACACTGATGATCCGAGCTGACTAAACTCTCCAACCTCAAACGGCACACAATGCTACTTTGAGTGCTCATGTGAAGTAGCACCTACCTCTTGTCAGGCGCTGCCCTGGAAAGATTGCGGTCATGCTGTCTCTCTTTCCGCCTGTCATGCCGGATTTCATCTCTCTCCCGTGCCTCTCCATCCTCTGTGGTGAAATTGGAAAGGACTTCATTACTGTATTATCTATTCATGTGGTGAACAGACCTTCTTCCCTCTTCCTAATATAGCAAGACCACCCTCATACTCTGGGTCTTTCCTTAGTGCTGATTACAAATGCAGATGTATACTATCACCACTTTGTAATCACATTCAGTCTTCCTAACCTTACTTCCAATGACTTTAAATCTAGAAAATACTCTGTGGACTCACACATGCAGTAGCTCTATTTCATACTGTTTTGAGTTACTGGAAATGTACCAAAGTTGAGATGGACAGAGTATATATGTGACAAAATTTAGTGGTAGTTTTAAACCACCATAAAATCTTGGTGAGATGTTATGGGAGTTGACGATACAATGCTTTCCATTCTTTCTTGTGTTTGAAAGTTTTCATAATAAAATTTAAGGAAAGGGCTATGGAGATAGTTCATTTAGTAAAGTACTTGCTGCAAAAGCATAAGGACCTAAATTCAAATTCATAAAAATAAGTGAATGGCAAGGCACCTCTGTAACCCCGGCGCTGGGAGTGAAGGGGAGGGAGACATATGCTTCAGGGATGAAGCTCACTGGCCACTAGTCCAGACAAATGCTGACTTTCAGATTCAGTGACAGACCCTGTCCCAAAATATAATGGTGAAGAGCAAGTAAAAAAAGACGCCCAATGCTGAACTCTACATGCTCTTTCCCTCCCACACATGTACACACTCACACAAACAAGTACTAATGTATCATACTATGTTTTTTTTTTTTTGGTGTATATTGATGACAAATCGAACAGCTTAGGGGAACAACAGGTTTTATTCTTCCTTATGATTCTTGCTTAGTATTACAGGTGTGTACCATTATCACTTTGTAATCACATTCAGACTTTTTAACCTTACTTGCAATTAATTTCAATCCAATAAATAGTTCATAGTCCAGCTTGGCAGGAGAGTTCATATCCACAGGGACATACCTCACTTCCCAATCTGCAGATCTGTCCATGTATGCTGAAGCATGCTCCCTCCATGTTATCATCTGTCCAGAGAATGGCCTCACCCAGCATGCACTGGGTCTTCCCACATTATCAGATACTCTCCTGAGGGCTGGAGAGATGGCTCAAGGCTTAACATTGTGCCTTGCAAGCAGGAGGACCTGAGCTTGGATCCTGGGTCCCAAATAAAAACACCAGGTGTGGTATAGGAATTACATGGATCAAGATGTGACAAATTTATACTCAATAAACAAGTTCTGGGTAATATCTGGTGTTGGAGTTACTCTGCATTGTTGTCAAAAAATTCACCATCAAAGGGTTTAAGGAAAAAGGGTTATTATTATTGGCTTATTATAGTCTGGTTATAGTTCCTAACCCAGCTTGGCACCAATACCAAGGACTGACGGAACTGGCCACACCATATCCATACATTCACAGGACTGCCGAGAGAGAACAATCCCTATTTTGCCAGATCACTATGTCTGGACAAGTACACCAAAGGACACCAGTTTCCTGACCCAGTTCCCTCCATCTCGTTCACCTGCCCAGGGCCTTCCCAACAACTACACAAACTGAAAGGCTTGCTTGGGGCCTAACTCAACTTCAGTTCTCTACAAATGTGTGCCAGAGCTTGAACCCTCAACTTTCAAGTTGACACCAGTATCTAACTATGACACATGATAAGAAATTTTTTTCCAAAAATACTTTTCTTAATAAAAATTCTGATTTCTGTTTTTAAAAATAGTTTGGAGCACTCAGAAACATTAAATTTTGTGTTGTGGTGTTAGACTCTCAGGCAAAGTAAGTAGGCAAATGCTTTAGCACTGACCTACATTGCCAGGCCAGTTAAGTTTTACTTCTTCAGTGGCTAGGTGTATAATAGGTTATTTTGCTTCATTAAATTATCCCTATATACTTGGTTATCAATGAACTACAAACGGACTGTGTAACAGACTCCTGCTTAACATTTCCACTTTAAACTTGTTCTCATGTACCTGTTCTTTCTCTCTCCCAAACCAGTTCCTCACACAGCATTCCTAAATTAGTAAATGGCAAGTTAAACTTGCCCATTTTTTTTTTTTTTTACTTTTTTTTTTTTCCCCAAAGGACCTTACTTCAAGTTCTCATTGATCCTTGATTGCTTCTACCTCCTTTTTGCTTTTCTCTAGGATTTCTCAGGCTCCACCCACCAGGGTCAAAAGTGCAGGCCTGCTGCCTTTCTGCCTAGTGTTTTTATGTGGGACCTGGGATTGGAACTTAGGACCTTCTGTGTTCCAGACAGACCAGACCCTTAACCCCTGAGCCATCTCTCCAGCCATTTGCCCATTGCTCTAGAATCATCTTTAATGCTTACTTTTCTCTCATACCTCTACTTGTGCTGCATTTTGTTACCAATCTCCCAAATCTATGAAATATCCTGGATAAATTCGCTCTTTCTTTTCTTTGTGTGTGTGCATGCATGTTTGCATGTGGATATATGAGGCCCAAGGGTTGAGATAAGAAATCATTCTTTTTTTTTTTTATTCAATTGTGTGTGTATGTATGTGTGTGTGCATGTGTGTACATGTGTGTGTAGAACCATGGATGAATTCGGGAACCACCATGGACGCCTCCACCTCCTCCTTGTTTACTCTGCCCCGGGATTCACAGGCTCCGCCCTACCAGGGCCAGAAACTGCAGGCCGCCCCCGCTTCCGCCTGGGCATCTATACGTGGGATCTAGGATCCAAAATCAGGACCTTCCGCTTGCAAGGCAGAGGCTTAACCCCTGAGCCACCGCTCCAGCCCCAAGAAATCATTCTTGATTGCTCTTTCACTTTATTCTTTTGAGACAGTGTTTCTAATTAAACCCAGAGCTTACTAATAAGGTTATTCTGAATAGCCACCTTGCTCTAGCTATTTCCAGTCTCTGCCTTCCAGGGCAGGAATTACATGTGCGGCACCATGGCTTCTTAGCATGGAATCCAGGGCTTGGAACTCTTGTTCTTTTGCCTGTGTGGTAAGTGCTTTAACCACTGAGTCATCTCCTCAGTCCTTTCACTGTGTTTTTTCATTACCTGTTTTATAACAATAGCTTTCCTAATCATTTCTGTTTCTGCCCAAGCCCATTTCATAGATTTCTATTAGTGTGTGTGTGTGTGTGTGTGTGTGTGTGTGTGTGTGTGTCTTACTTAATACGAACTGAACCAAGAGTAACTAAAAAGTATATACATGTGAAAAATAAATTAGAAAACAATAAAAAAGCATTCTCACGTATTTTCCTGAATTAGAATTCATCTCTTCACTCTTGATGCATTAATATAGAACATTAGTAAAGCCAGACAAATGCTGGTAATCCTAACGACTAGAAGATACATGAGAACTAGAGAGATGGCTCACTGGATAAACTGCTTATCAATAAGCATGAAAACTAGAGTTTGGACTCCCAATAGCCATCTAAAAGCCAAGGGGTGTGGTGGCCCACCTGTTATTAGAACCCTCAGGAGACAGAGACGGGTAAGCTGGAGAATTAGACCAGCCTAATTAGTGAACTCCACTTTCAGTGAGAGATCCTGCCTCAGGACATACAGAAGATACTAATTGGAAAAAACACTTGTTATCAACGTTGGGTATTTAGAGACATGTGCACACATGCATCTACCTACACATAAACATACATACATATATATGCACATGCCATACACTAAAAAATAAAAAAAGGAAGGAAAAAGGTAGAAAAAAAGAGAAAAAGAGACAGAAAAAAAGGAAAAAAGTTGTTTTTAAATCTCCACTAAGGATTGGTTCTAGGACTCACATTTCTGGTATTTGAATGAGAGATGTTTAACTACTTTACATAAAATGTATTATTTATATAAAACCTACATACCCTCTCAAATGCCTTTTCAATCATCTCTAGATTCATAATAATAAATACAATATAAATGCTACATATACAGTTGATATATTTTATTGTGTGTGTGTGTGTGTGTGTATCAGAGGACATTATGTGTCCCTATGGAGGACCAAATGTGACTTTAGGAATCATCCTGGAGAACTTCTACCTCCTTTTTGCTTCACTCTGAGATTTCTCAGGTCCTGCCCTCTAGGGCTAGAAGTGCAGGCTGCCACTGTTTCTATCTAGCGTTTCTTTATATGGGACCTGAGATCTGTACTCAAAACCTTTTGCTTGTAAGGCAGAATCTTAACTTCTGAGCCATTTCTCCAACCTTACAGTTGATATCTTGTTGAGAGACAGCAGGGGGAAAAGTTAGTACAATTTTAGTAGCTGCAAATTTCCCTTCCAATATTTTCAATCCACTATCAGTTACTTTGTGGATGGGATGCTAGAGATTCAGAAGGTCAGCTAATACTTCATAAAACTAACTATTATATACATTTACATTAACAACCCCTGGCTTCAAATATGCACTTCCTTCATTTCTGCTACCTCATCCTAAAAAGGACAAAGCTAGCCTCTACTTCTACATTATTTCTGAAATGTTTTCCTTCTATGCACTTAGCATACACACAAACACAGACATTTTCCTAAAATTCCCACTGTAAGAATGACATACCTTTTTCCATATGGGTTTTAATCCCAGCTCTCCTCTCTCTGGCTTTTTGGGCCATCTCTCTAAGTTTCTCTTCATGCTTCTCTTTTTCTTTTTGAGCCATCTTTCTCTCCACTTGGGCACGCATTTCCACAGCTTCACGAGCCTATTCGGTAAGTGAGATGCTTAGTCAGATCTTCCCGTGGGATGAATACTAACAGTTATCATTTAAGTCTAGCATGTAAAAGCCATTCAACAGAACTTGTTATCTGCTGCTGCTGATCCAGACAGTAACGTGTGCGGAAGGCTTCCTAAGGCTAGCCTGATCACTCTGGGATGACTCCAGTCACTCTTTGGAGTCAATTATCAGAAACAATGAAAAATGTAAACAGTAGCTTGTAGTCTTAAGTACAAGAATGAGGCTGAGGAGGGGGCTGGAGAGGTGGCTCACGGGTTAAGCCTCTGCCTAGCAGGCAGAAGGTCCTGAGTTCGGATCCTAGGCCCCACATATAGACACTTGGCCCGTGTTTCTGGTCCTGGTAGGGCGGAGCCTGTGAATCCCGGGGCAGAGTAAACAAGGAGGAGGTGGAGGTGTCCATGGTGGTTCTACACACACACACACAAAACGCATACATGCACGATTGAATAATAAACAAAATTAAAAAAAAAAAGAATGAGACTGGTGGCTGGAGAGATGGCTCAGGCATTAAGACTCTGCCTCACAAGCAGAACATCCTGAGTTCGGATCCCAGATACCTCATAAAAATGCCAGGTAGAAAATAGAAGCCTGCATTTCCAGCTCTAAGGATATAACTTGGAAAATCCCAGATTGAAGCAAAAAGGAGGTAGAAGCAATCCAGGATGATTCCCAAAGTTACTCTTGGTCCTCTGCAGGCACATAACACTACCCTGATACACACACACACACAAAAGAAAAAAAAAAAAAAGAAGGCGGCTGGAAAATTACCTGTGTTCACAATTTTTAGAGCAGCCTAGATAGCATAAAAAGATCCAATATTAAAAAAGTCAAAAAGTATGCAATGATATTAGTAAAATAAATATGGTAAAAACTATGCCATTGCCCCCACCTCTTCCTTTGTCCTGCTGTGGAGGTTTTTTCAGACAGTGTGTTTTTCAGTATGCAAATCAAAAAAAAAAAAAAAAAAAAAAAGAAACAAAAGAAACTAATCAAGTTATTTGGGCATCTAATCCCAATCCTCAAGGAGGCTGAGACCAGAGGACATCCAGCTCTATGTCAGTTTGGGCTACATAATGAGATCCTGTCTCAAAAAAATAGGAAAACCAAAAAATGCACCTGGGTACACTAGAGATAGCGCATACCACTAATCTTTGGCACTCAGGAGGCTGAGGCAGAACTGTCTTGAGTTCCAGTCCAGTCAGGCTACACAATCCGTTCTAGGCCAGCCTAGAGTAAGACCTTGTCTCAAAAAACAAAACAAAAATAAACAAATAGATAAACCCACAAAGCATTTAAAAAGAATCTCAACTTAAGATAAAAACCTTGTTTCAAACTGGGCTGGGAAGACAGCTGAGTGGCTAAAGCCTTCGCCTTTTTCAAAAGCAAACCCCAGGTCCCACGTATAAAAACGCCAGGCAGATACCATGGTCCACTGGCAATTCCAGTCCTGGAAGATAGACCTTGGGAATCCCCAGGGCATGCATGTTGGCTAGCCAGACCAGCCCTAAAGGCTTCCTCTGAGTTTAAGACCCGGCTCATAACAGTAAGGGGGAAGAATGACCAAGGATCACTCCAGATGTCACTTTTGTGTCTCTTCACCCAAACACACTCAAGTGCACTTGGTATAAAACCACCTAGGCTTACTCACACGGACACACAGATGAACACACTCTACACATACACACTCCACAGACAAATGTGAAAGAAACAAATGGGTAAAAAAAAAAACCCTCTTTAGCTTATGTCTGAAAGAAACATTTTTTTAGAAGGAACTTTTTTTAAGGGTAGTTATTGTGAAACAGGAGACATACTTTTCTGTGTTGTAATTATACTAAGCCATGTGAATTCCGAGGGTCACATATTAATATGTAGTAATGTAACATTCCACCCAAATGTTTGCCTATCCATGCCTACACCTAAATTATAGGAAGACTATGAAACAGACCATAGCACCTAGCACTCCTCACAAGATGGCATCCGTGTAGGAAACCATTATTCTGACCTACTTATGAAGGAGGGAGATCTCTACTGGAGTGGGATATGTGTAAGTATACAAAGGTGGGAACCAGTACAGAGCTTCAACTAGCACGTATACAAAGTAGATTCTCCTAGACAATTGGTATGATCGCAAAATTAACAGTACCTTAGATAAACAGAAAAGGCTCAGAAATTGTCAAGAATGGTAACCAAAAGTAACAGACCAACCTTCCGATCAGCAATGTAGAGAGCTTCAGCTAGTTTGGCAAAATTTTCATTTATGTGCACTGTCTGAAGTCCTCTTCCATCAGCAGCTAGACGTTTGTCTAATGGAATTGTATATCCCTGAGGTGAAAGAGAGAGAAAAATGAAGACAGCAGAGCTACCATAATTATTTAAAATTAACATAAAACATTTTTAGTGCCACTTCAAGTTTTAGTTCTTATACCTTTCTATCTGATTATGGAATGACTTGCATGAAGGATTAAGTATTTCACATCTATGGTCTTAATCATTACAATAGCTACACAGAGCTGATAATGATGTTTGCCATTCCACTGAAGTAGAGAGTTTCAGCAATAACACTAAGACTACACAGTGAACAGTGAACGAAGCAGGATCTAAACGTCAACAGTAGGACTTCAGAGACCAAGCTTTAAAAAACCGATCGAGGGGGGCTGGAGAGGTGGCTCAGGGGTTAAGCCTCTGCCTTGCAGGCGGAAGGTCCTGAGTTCAGATCCTAGACCCCACGTATAGACGCCGGATGGAAGTGGGGGCGGCCTGCATTTCTGGTCCTGGTAGGGCAGAGCCTGTGAATCCCAGGGTAGAGTAAATGAAGAGGTAGAGGTGGTCCATTGTGGTTCCCGAATTCGTCTGTGGTTCTACATACACACACATGCATACATGCACAATTGAATAAAAAAAAAAATAAATAAAAACGATCGTAGGCTGGAGAGATGGATCAGTGGTTAAAGCCTTTGTCTCCTAAGCAAGCAAAAGAACCAGACTGCAGATGCCCAGAGCCCATGTAAAAATGCAAGGGGGACAGCTTGGTACCCTGCATTTCTGGCCCTGCAAGGCAGAGTCTTCAAATAATCAGAGCAAAGCAATAAGGTGGAAGAACAAGGCCAGGATGATTCCTGATGTCATCCTTTGGCCTCCATAGGAGCATACACACTCAAGTGTGATCTTGTACACATGCCCACACACATGTACACCTGCACACACACACACACACACACACACACAGAAAAATAGAAAAAGTCTGTTAATAACTGTGGGATATACTGTCAAACAGCAGCTCCAGGAGTGAAAGCAACTGGCATAAAAAGGGAGGGCAAAGAGGCGGAAGCAGGGCCGGCCTGCGTTTCTGGTCCTGGTAGGGCGGAGCCTGTGAATCCAGGGGCAGAGTAAACAAGGAGGAGGTGGAGGCGTCCATGGTGGTTCCCGAATTCGTCCGTGGTTCTACACACACCTACACACACACACACATACATACATACATATGCACAATTGAATAAAAATGAATAAAAATATATATAAAAAAAAGAGGGAGGGCAACTACTTGAACACCCACAAAATCTTCAGTCTTAGCTTTATTTTTCCAGACTTTCAACTAGTCTTCAAGTGTTGATCTGGCCCACCTTGCTCAATACAACTGGTGCTAGCTGGGTGTGGAAGCAGATGTCTATAATCCTAGTACTTGTGAGCTCAAGTGAGAAGCATAAAAGTTCAGGCCTAGCCTAGTCTATGTAGTATAGCTTGTCTCAGAAATCAACACAAAACAAAGACTCTCCCTGTCTAAAGAGTCAAGTGCTATGTGATCAGTTCAGGACATCACAGTGATACATATTTATACAGTGATTGACTCAACAAGTCTAGTTAATAACCTTAAATTTGTAGGATATGTAACTCCTTTAAGGAACACTTTCTATTTAACCATGTTTAAAAAGTGGCCTTCACCCATCAAAAAATGGAATCATAAGTGGCAGCGGCCTACACTTTCTGCCTTGGTGGACGGAGCCTGGGAAATCCCAGAGCAAAGCGAAAAGGATGTAGAAATAATCCAGGATGATTGCTGAAGTCACCCTTGGTCCTCCACAGAGACACACACAGTGCCTTCGGACACACACATACACACCCGTACAAAACCCAAAAAACCAGAATCATCAAAAACAGCCCTGTATCCCATATTCCAAAGATTTTTTCACACACTTTGGGAAATTTTGCTTATTAGTTGAGATTTGTAAATGTTTTATTTTATTTTTAATAATTTCATTTGCTAATTAGAGAGAAAGAGACACAGAGAGAAACAGAGAACCATGCACATATGTACCACGTGTGCTTCTGGGATTAGAACTCAGGTTTCTAGGTTTGTGAACAGGCTCCCTAGCTGGCTGAATTATCTCTTGGGTCTTTTTTTTTAAAGACAGGTTTACCTTCTGTAGCACGACTAGGATTACAAACATGTGTCTTCATGCGCTTGATTTGAAGAACTTGAGTAGCTTAAGCTTGCAATGATAAGATGAATGGTCACCCCTGCTCTGAGGACTGCACATGAAAGCATTTCTAAAGCTGTCTTTTTCTTTAGAGCTCTAGAGATCACACCCAGGTCTCCCACACGTGGTGTTTGTGCTCTACCCTGATCTACACCCTCAGCTCTTGGCATTTCTCACTGCACATGTTTAGCTAAGCCAGGTGCTATGGCTTCAGGTAGAGCTTCTCAGGCTTGGCACTTTCCTGTTTTCTAGCAGGCCAAACTAACACACTGATATTATGAATAAGTAATTACCTTTGCATTTTTCCAGTTGGAAATACAAGGAGGAATCTTCCATTCCTGTTGCTCCTTTACAGTCATCTGAGGGAAGAGAAAAGTAGAAGGTACTTTTAGACTGACATCTAGCTAAAAAGTTCTACATACATTGACATGTGAGAACTTTGTTTAAGTACAGTTCCACTTGGTTTGGTAGCAGTGCATTCTCACACAATGGGTTCCAGTAGTAACTTCAGCTAATGTAGAAAACAGACAAGTACTATTGCTAGCTAGTATTTTTGCATACTTAAAAGCAGTATTGGAAAAAAAAAAGTGGTGTGATTTATTTCAGATGAAAACCTGATCTTCTAAATAAGAAATGCCTAAAAAATCAACTCAGATTATGAAACAGTGGCATAAGGAAACCGTGGACTTATGTCTTAGAATACAACATTCACTGTGTGGAACAAATCCTGTTCATTCCATGGAATGTCTGTAAAACTAGAATGGTCAGTAAAAACACACTTTTGACGACAGCAAGGAATACCTTTCGACTAGGAGAGTGCATCACGGGTGCGGGAGGAGAAGGTGGTCCCCTAGGAATTTTCTTATTAATCCTGCAGGACAAACCAAGCCAATATAAATGAGAGTGAAATACTTCCTTTGCAGTGGTTAAATCTCATGTCTCCCCTTCCCATTTTCTTTGGCTGCATAACACTACAGGCAAGGCAGACTGCCCAAGGAAGGCCCTCCATACCAATATTGGCTTCATCAGCTAAAGAAATGTGGGTCACTCTGCCACTGCTCAGTTACTACTGCCGACAGTGATACAGAGGAGACCCCAGCACACTGTTAACTACATAAAGGGTACAGTCTGATTATTGTCATGACCATAATCAGGACAGTGGACACACCCAAAAGCTCCTGTGCATTACTCGCTGATGCCTCCTGTCTTTCCCTTCTATTCTCCACAGGTAACCACAGATCTATCTTCTACCACTAAAAATAAAATTGTATTGTCTAGAGTTTTATATAAATGAATCATAATACTTCATTTACTTATTTTTACTTTGTTTCTTTCATTCAGCATAATTATTTTGAGATTTATCTGCGTTATTCCTTTCAATGGCCCAGTAGAATTCTATGTCCTGATGTATGAGTGTGTGTTTATTACTTGTTGATTCACCTGATGAACCCGTGTGACAAATTTTTGCTTAGTATCTTAGGAACAATAGTTTATTGCCATGAAACCAACAACTCACTTGAATCTTGGAGGTTCCATTGGGTCTTTCTGCATTTCCACCATCCGAATAACCCTCTGTTTTGCTCCAGAGTTGAAGGCCACGCCTTGCTGAGATGGTGTGTATCTGAAGAAAGCAGATGAAAATTAAAGGTGTAATTTGTTTGTGCTTTCAGCAGGCATTAACTTTTCATTTCAATCACAAGAAGACTACACCTTTTACCTATTTCTTATTAGAGCACTGATAGATAATCACTAGATAGTAGGCAGGCAGCCAGAAACAGAGATGAGAAAATTAACACACCATGATCTCTTCCTTGTTTCTTCCCAACCTGGAAGGTACAACTGTTCAATCTCACAGAGCAGAGGTTTAAAAATGGTGCCTACTTTCAATGCTACATTGGTGAAGAACAGCTACATTTGGCAGCTGATGATAAATGTTCAATGTTAAAGGCTGTCAAACAGAAACAACTGGAGCAGACACCCTATCAGCTCTGAGTTTCCCTTAATATCTAGGTTGAAATCATTCCTCAAAACAAGATTTAAAAGAGTGAAGACCCGCAAAAGTTGGGCATAAACATATTTATTAAATATATTTAGAAATTCTTTTTTTAATTTTTTTTTTAAAAATTATTTTTATTTATTCAGCGTATTACAGGGGACAGAAATAATCCTGGATTGTCCTTCTGGCTTCTGAGGTTTACCGCTCCAGGATTTCCAGGCTCTGCCCACCACAGCTGGAAGTGCAGGCCACCGCCTTCTTTGGCTGGTGTGTTCATGGGATCTGGGATCTGAACTCAGGACCTTCTGCTTGGGAGGCAAGGTCTTAATCCCTGAGCCATCTCTCCAGCCCATATATTTAGAAATTCTAAGCCACAACTGTGCTTGGACCATAAACCGTAAGTATTAGTTACTTTCTAAAACCAATAAAAGCCAGTGAGATGGCTCAAGAGCTAAGGGAGCCTGTGCACACACAGGCAACTTGACTTTGATCCCAGAGATCACATGGCAAAAAGAGACAACTGTCTTTTAAAATTGTTCTCTATGTATTGTGTGTTTTTTCTCTCTCTGATAAAAAAAAAAAAAAACAAACGAACAAAAACAAACCCCTTCACGATAGCATGACAGATAACACTTTAAAGTGGGTATTTCAAAATCTTTGAGTTGGCTGCAAAGAGTCAAAAGTCATTTCTTGAGACAATGCATTTATATCTGACTGCACAGGTATCGGAATCTCACGCATCGAGGTGAAATGAAACCAAGACTTCTGGGCAGGATCATACCGGATATACTGAGCAGGAGCCAGCTTGTCTGCTGCTCGAACGGGCATGGCCGCAGCAACCTTCTGGGACACGGATTTCTCCAGGGCTACCCTTGTCTTTTCTGTTATCTGAAATAAGGAACGTCACACTCAGTGGGTTCTGGAAGTTAGTAAGGATAGAAGTCATCTAAAATAATGGCACGTATCACTTCCCAGTCACCTCTTTAATAGCTTCTTCATCCGGTCTCTGCAGGTCTGGATCATCCTCATTCATAACCTCCTTTGGAACCAGGTCAGTGTATTTGCTGTAAATGACCTAAAATGTTCAAACACAAGCAAGCTTAGAAAAAGCAGAGAATAAAAAGAGCTTCATAAGTCATTCTGAACATCATCAACGTGTCCTTTTAGCACAATTATAAATTTAGAAAATTCAGTTTTGTCGCTTAGAATTTAAACCCAAAGAAGCTTACAATGTATACATGAATTGCTGCCTTTGATATATATTAATATTTTTCTCCTGACCCCATGCATTTAAATTACCTGAAATCTCCTAATCAAGTCAGTATGTAAATATATTGTGCCAACAAAATCTTATGCATCAGTGATCTCTATTTTTGCGGCTCACTCGGACTTGAAATTAATGATGATATAAATTGCCTATAGCATCATCTTCCTGGATTAAAACCTCATCAGAATTTAGGTCAGGTTACCAAATAATTTCCACATTCACTGGGCCTAGAAAACTTCATTGACATTATCCTATTCACAGTGTTTTTCTTTTCTGGAATCTATTCTTTCCACAGAATATGAAAATTAAAAAGCCAGAACATTTTCTTCCGCATGACATCAAAAATAAGGAAGGAGCACTTCTGTACTGCATTCACACCTAGGACTGTGCCGAGGTCTGTTAGGTCCAGCACCCTTCTTTGAGGTTGACAGTAACATGATAGGCCCTCCAACAGCAGAGTTCATCACTTACTTTCCTCTCTGCTCCCACTTCCCAAGTGTTGCAGTTTGCAACAAAGAGCTTACTGAAACAAGGGGGTTTTGTTCTTATGAACCTCGAATACAGTTCCTGGTCTGGCATGGCACGAGAAGTCACACCCTGCAAAGGAACTGGTCACACCATATCTATAGGAATTGAGTGCTGAGATAGAGGCAACCTTTACTTGCCACACAGCAAGACTATCAAGTATGCTGAAGAATGCCGACTTATTTTTTTTAATTGTTTATTTATGTATTTTGTGCATGCGTGCGTGCATGCGTGGATGTGTGTGTATAAAAGGGTACTCTCTCTGTGGACCAAGGATGACTTCAGGAATCATCCTGGATTGCTTTTACCTTCCTTTTGCTTCTCTCTGGGATTTCTCAGGCTCCGCCCACCAGGCCTAGAAGTAAAGGCTGCTTTTACCTAACCTGGTATTTTTATGTGGACCTGGTATCTGAACTCAGGACCTTCTGCTTGCCAGGTAGAGTCTTTAACCTTGAGTCATGTCTCTAGTCCGAATGCTGGACTGAACCAGCTCACTCCATCTTATCCACTTGCTTAGGGAATGGTTCCATGCACTATGGATTGGGTCTGTCCATATCAACCAATGTCCTTCAGGTTTGCTCAATGGCTTGCCCTACTATTAATTCTTCCCAAATATCCCCAGAGCTCACCTTCAATTGTCAAGGTGACATTTAAGTATCTAATTAGCACATTCTACCTTTAGTCAACTTGACAGAAAAATACATTACTTTTAAACTGAACCTTTTAACTCTTGTCCCCAGAGATGTTACATTCATCTTATCATAAAAAACCCATCATTGGGGCTGGAGAGGTGGCTCAGGGGTTAAGCCTCTGTCTTGCAGGCAGAAGGTCCTGAGTTTGGATCCTAGACCCCTTATATAGATGCTGGGCAGAAGCGGGGGCAGCCTGCATTTCTGGCCCTAGTAGGGCGGAGCCTGTGAATCCGGGGGCAGAGTAAACAAGGAGGAGGTAGAGGCGGTCCATGGTGGTTCCCGAATTCGTCTGTGGTTCTACACACACACACACATGAACACATGCATACATGCACAATTGAATAAATAATAAAAAAAATTTAAAAAATCCATCATTGTGTGTGTATGTACCAGAGGGCACTTGGACACTTGAGTGTGTGTGCTGGAGAAGATCCAAAGGTGACATTGTGAATCACCCTGGATTGTTCTATCTCCTTACTGCTTTGCTCTGGGGTTTCCCAGGCTCCGCTTTCCAGGACTGGAAATGTAGGTCACTGCCATTTTTGTTTTTATGAGATATTGGATCTGAACTCAGATCCTTTTGCTTTCAAGGCAGAGGCTTTAATGCCTAAGCCATATCTCCATACGTTATTTTTAAATGTTCCCAAAGTCCAATTTAAAGGTGCTCAGTTGTTAATAGTTCAGATCAATATTTAATCCTTATTATTAACTCTTCTTAAAAGTGTCCAGAGCGCTACCTTTAACTGTCAAGTTGACACCTATATATATATGAAACTAGCACACCAAACAATGCCACAAAAATTTGTATAGCATATTTAAAGTAAAGACGCCAGGAATTCTACAAATCAACATTCTAGATTATAATACTTTAGTTGAAATTTCTTTGACAGAAATTAAATAAATAAATAAATAAATAACAAATAAATAAATAAATAAAAGGACAACTTATGAATGAACAGGAAAAAAATTACTAGGCCAATTGTATCTTCAAGCGTCCTATAGAAGACAACTACTAGAAGCTAAAATCCTAGCTTAATAATCACATTCTTTTGTATGCCATTCCTTAAAAACAGTTCCAGGGAAAGGCACCTTGTTCTTCATTTCCTACTCCAAACAAGAGAGTGGAAACAACTTCCTGGCTGATTCATCTAACCAGCTCTGCTGCTGGACTGCCCTTGTCTCTTCCCATCGCTACCTTCACAGCTCTTCTGCTCCTGAACACAAAGTGCTTGCTTTCTTTCTTTACATCCTTAGGTTCTGCAGAGAGCTGTGCTCAGCCCTTCAAGTAAGTTCTTATTCTTCATCTCAGATCAAAGGGTCTGCGCCGATGAGGCCTGTCTGCCCTACTAGAGCAGCATCCTTCTGCACCACAGTACTTGGTCCATTGTTCTCTAAGGATGATTCAAAGTCTACTTGTTTACTGTCTTCCCTACTGAACAATGAAAACAAAGATAACAGCTAATATTTACTGATGTCCTAATGCGTACCATTGGGTGGTGTGTTTTACAAACTAACCTTCATACACCCGTGATGCATGCACAATGAATATGCCCATATGACCAATGACAATATACATCAAAGGTTTTTCAGTCCCTGTAACAATACTTGGATCCTCAGAAGGTATTCAGTTAATAATTTTTGAATAAATGAAGGAATAAATTTATTTTAGAGGTGCTTTATTTATATGATAAAGGTGTTTATGATTTATTTTGTGTGTGTGTATGTACACTGTGTATCTTTGTGGAGGACCAAGGGTGCCTTCAGGTATCATCTGATTGCTTCTACTTCCTTTTTGTTTTGCTCTGGGATTTCCAGATTCAGCCCACCAGAGTTGGAAGTGAAGATGTTTCTAAGTGGGACCCAGAATCTGAACTTCTGAACTCAGGTCCTTCTGCTTGGGAGGCAAATCTTCACTCCAGAGCCATCTCTCCAGCCTGAGTGCTTATATTTTAATTGTTTCAGAACCTTAAAAAAAATGGAGAAGACAAGGAGGAAGAGAAAGAAAGAGAGGAAGAAGAAGAGGAAGAGAAGAGAAGAGAAAGAGACAAGGCTGTATGCTTTCCAGATTGTCTGGGCCCACGGCATCCTCCTGCCTCAGCCTCCAGGTAGCAGAGACCATGCGTACATTTCACTATGCCTGGCTCAGAACTTTCTACACAAGCTCTTCATGTCCCAGCAAAAAACAAAAAACAAAATCTAGCTTGCTATTCTAAAGAATCAGAAAGGCCAGGTAAGAAAAAAATTCAGCCCAAGTTCAACTACAGATATGTGGGCTAGGCTTAGGATGTTATAAACACGTAGATAGTAATCGTCCTCAAAAGTCTTATTTCTTTTTAGGATGGAAAAATCTTTCCCAGCACAAGGTGAAGTTATGATGCTGTGGAAGGTAATCCTGAGATTATGTAGAGTTAATCACTTTAACACAGTAATCATTATGGAAGGCAGTCTAAAATGTCTCCCTTGTAGTCAGGAATGTTCAATACAAAGTCTCGATATAATTTAGTACACAAGAGCTGTTTGCTGCTTCTTTTTTTTTTTTCATTTAAAAATATTTTTCTTCTTTTTTTTTTAAACATTTTTTATTATCTCCGCTCATACAAACTTAATAGGTACACTGGTTCCCTCCCTCCCTCCTCCTTCCCCTCCCCTGCTCATCCTTCCCTCATCCCTTCCTCCCCATCCCCTAGTGCCTCTCCTCCCCCAATCCCCGAAGAATTCTTTAATGTGCATGCCAGACTCTCCTCTGGGCCCTCCTCTCCGATGACGTACAAGGACCCAGGGGCATTTCCCTGAACCATTTCCTTTGTTCCCCTTAAGCATAGGAACACTACTGTGGCTGTCAATCCCTTGCCTCCAAGGATCCTAGTGCCTTTAGCAAATGCTAGACTTTGTGGGGTCAATAGTGTGTTGGACATTGCCTGTTTGCTGCTTCTTGAGTACTGCAAAGTTAATAACCTTTCAATGAGCACCAGAAAAAGTATAGCATCTACAACGCAGGTGAAGGATGTCTGAAGAATAAGATTCCTCTGTGCTAACTAACTATAAACCCTCAAATCTGTATAATCTGAGCAGTAAATGTGCTATAGAAACTCATATATCCCAGAAGACAACGTGGCTGGGGAGAGTCACCAGAAATAGCAACACGTATGTGAAGGTGGAGCGTAATGAAGCTCCATCACTAGGCAACAGCTTATCTGCGCAACAAAGGTTTTCTACTACTGTACCAGCAAGAACTGGCTGAAAGGATGAGCCTGTCAGCACATTTACTGTAGTCTAAACTCACACCAACAAGTTAGTATCCCATAATTCAGACCAAAGTCAGTTGTAAGTTTTTTTTTCCTCAGAGGAGGGAGTTAAAAAAGCATTTTAAGGGGCTGGAGAGGTGGCTCAGAGGTTAAGCCTCCGCCTTGCAGGTGGAAGGTCCTGAGTTCTGATCCCAGATCCCATGTATAGACCCCAGGAGAAAGTGGAGCGGCCTGTGCTTCTGGTCCTGGTAGGGCGGCCTATGAATCCCGGGCCAGAAGGAGGTGGAGGCATCCATGGTGGTTCCCGAGTTACACACACACACACACACACACACACACACACACACACACACGGACAGACGCGCACACACGCATGTGCACATATATACGCACATGCGCACAGTTGAATAAATAAAAAAAAAAAAAAAAAAAAAAGCATTTTAAGGAGGCTGGAGAGGTAGCTCAGGGGTTAAGCCTCTGCCTTGCAGGCAGAAGGTCCTGAGTTCCGATCCTAGACCCCATGTATAGACGCCGGGCGGAAGCAGGGGGCGGCCTGCGTTTCCAGTCCTGGTAGGGCGAAGCCTGTGAATCCCAGAGGAGGAGGTGGAGGCGTCCATGGTGGTTCCCGAATTCGTCCGTGGTTCTACACACATGCACATACATACATACACACACGCGCACACACCACACACATGCACAATTGAATAAAAAAAAAGCATTTTAAGATAATATCAAGTATACTTTCTATGAAACTATTTCAGAAGGAAAAATGTATATATATGGCTTTTGAGACACCACTGAAGTTCAGAAGTTCTATCAAAAATGCCTTCCGGTTTTTTTGCTTTTCCAATGTCTTATGGACTTTTAAAACATTGTCTTATTTTCTTTACTTCTTATACTTATAGCTAACATTTGCATCTGCTGTTTCATTATTATTTCTTTTTTATTTTTTTATTATTTATTTAATTGTGCGTGTATGCGTGTGTATGTATATATGTGTGTGTGTATGTGTGTGTGTGTAGAACCAAGGGTGAATTCAGGAACCACCATGGCCACCTCCACTTCCTTGTTTACTCTGCCCCGGGATTCACAGGCTCCGCCCTACCAAGACCAGAAACGCAGGCCGCCCCTGTTTCCGCCTGGCGTCTATACATGGGGTCTTGGATCCCAACTAAGGACCTTCCGCCTGCAGGGCAGAGGCTTAACCCCTGAGCCACCTCTCCAGTCCCTCATTATTAATATTTCAATGAGAACTCCCTGGTTTCTAAAGAACATCAGATTTACACTATCATACAAATTAAAAAATCAAATAGACTGTTTCATTTCTCTTGGAATAACAGTTCTCCAACTTGAATGCCAGTTTTGGTGTCAGTTCTGGTAGCCATCTTATAGACAAACTGTTATTATAAGACTTTTGTTACGTAAAGAAACCATGTTCTACATATTTGGTCAAACACAGAAATCCAAAATACACAGTTCCGTTTTAACAGTTTAATCTACAATAAAAGTCTAGAAAGACTATGTTATTGTAGTAACAGTTGTTATCTCTGGCAAGTAAAAGTAGACTAATCATATATACTTAAAAACCACTACCATCTCGAACTTGTGAAGTTTTTATTGTTTCGAAACGGTTGAAGCGGGCTTTGAACTTGGAAGTCCTTTAGCTTTGGCCTAATGTGTGCTACCACTACAGATATGAACCACCCTGCCCAGATCTATTTCTATAGTTAAAAAAAAAAAAGGCATCAATAAAGTAAGAGAAAACAGGACTTGTAGATTGTTGATATAGGCAATTAAGAAGACATTCATGGCGATGAAGAGATGGCGCTCTTTGCAACCAGAAGATCCCGAGTTCTGATCCTAGATCCCAGGTAAAAACACTAGATAGAAATGGCAGTGACCTGTACTTCAGGCTCTGGAAGGTAGAGTCAGGGAAATCCCAGAGCAAAGCAAATCATCCAGGATGGTTCCCGAAGCCACCCTTAGTCTAAGGACGGACACACACACACACACACACACACACACACACACACACACACACACACACACACACACGATAAATCAAGTTTTTAAAAAGAAGACATTTGTCATGGTTTGAAATGTGTTCCCCACAGTCTCATGTGTTTGGCAAGGTCATGGCACCTTGAGAGGTGGAGCCTTGCTGGAGGAAGGCAGTCACAAGAGGTGGGCCTTGAGGTGGATTAGTTCCACCCTACCTCCAGGAGAAGGCTGCCTTTGCTGCAAGCAGTCTGCAGCTCTCAGCTTCCAAGATGTCTGCAGTGACTTAGCCTCCTCCAGCTTTGGCCAGCCAGCCATGCCGCCTCTGCTTTGAGAGACTGTATTTTCCCTCTGGAACCGTAAGCTGAATAAACCTCCCTTTCTCCCTTAAGTTTCTTGATTTTGGGTGTTCTCTCACAGCAATAGTTAAGAGTAACTGTTACAACATTCATGTAATTAGAGCAAGCAACAGGTAGAAGTGACGAGTTATGTGTTTAGATTTGGAGACGGCTAAGTGATATTCTAAGGAAATAGCTAAATCTGTTCTATCCACTGAAAAATATAAGGGCCTGAAGTCTGCAAGGAAAACTGGGCTGACAGAAATTTCAACCATCATCAGCTGTGAGTGGTAAGTGAAGCCACTGAAACAAGCTGCATTAGCCAGAGAAACTCTTTCCCAGAGTGCCAACTCAGCAACTGGCTGGAGAGAGCAACAAGGTGACTGAGTGGAGGAGGTAAGGAGAGAAAGTGGAGAACTAGCACTTACAAGAAGCTTCAGGAAAAAGAAGAAATCAAGGTGGAAACTTGTGGTATCTAGAAGGGTATTTGAAGACAAGAAAGTGTTCCTCTCAAATGCTGGAGGAATAGATGAGAGGCAGCTGAAAAGAGTAACTGGCAGGTGAGGTTACACAGGTAACAGGAAGGATGTTGAGCCAGATGGAAGGGATCTCTCATGAAAACAAAAGGAAAAAGACAAGTGCAATGCAAAAGAGCTGGCAACTCTCTCTTTTCTACACTACAGCAGACGAGACAGTCACCTGTTTGGGCTGGAACAGGACAGAGGAGCATGAGGGAGCAGGGCTGGAAGAGGAGACACGGATGTGAGTGTGCACGTCCCTCAAAGCTCAGCGCCACGCAGGGACAAAGCATGGGCTGTCAGTGCTGCTTTAGCGTGGAACAGGACACGCTGGAGATGGGTAAAGGAAGGTGACCACGCTCTCAATTACTCTTCCCAGCATCATCAATCCTCAAAAATCTTCTGCTTTCATCTCAAGTCTTTATTTACAAGGAAAAAAAAAATGAAACTGAATCTTAAAAATACTTCCTTGGTTCTGAGTGCAGTTGCTTGCTGATGACATTATTTTAAGTAAATTTTATTTTTGGTCTTGGATTACTTGATAGATCCTAAATCTGGATGGCAAATGTGAGTTTTATATTACATCTAGGGCAAAGGAGCTGGTATAATTTCTTACATTCAAGTGAACCATTAAAATAAGAGTTGGAGATGTAATTTAGCGACAGAGCCCAAGCTTAGCACACACGAGAGTGTACTGGGTTGGCTTCCTGGTACTACAAAAAAGCGAGCTCCCAATGAAGCCCCCAATGAAGTATTCTCTAAGCAGAGGGAATTGGAGGAGGCTACAGACAAAATTAAAAGCTGACGTGGGGCTGGGGTTGTAGCTCAGGTACACAGCACTTGCCTAGCATATGTGAGGCCCTGGGGTCCATTCCTTCACGGTCAAAAAGAAATACATAAAATTTAAAAAGATGAGTTTGTGATTCTGGAATTGTAGACTTTTTCAAGTTTTGATTAGAATGTTAGTACTATAAAATTGTTTCTGAAATATAAAACCAATTGAAACCTTAAGTATAAAAGCTCTCAATACTGTGTGGAGATCCACACCTGTAATCTCAGCACTTGGAATGTGGAAGCAAGGTTGCCTGAGTTCAAGGCTTGCCTGGGAAAAATGTTGAGACTGTCTTGAAAAAAAAAAAAAAGCAGCTATTATCAAGCGATGGGGATCAAAGCACAATGTAATATATAGTGCTAGGGGTCCTACTTGGGCCCTGTGCATGTGAAGCAGATGCTCTGCCGCTCAGTCACACCCCTGACTTCAATGCTGCTTCTATGACTCCAATGACAAGGGATTTGTCATTTCCACAAAATTAAAAACAAAACAAAAAAACAAGAAAAAACAACTTACAAAATACTTAGCAACAAGAAAATACAGAAGAAAGATTACCTTGTCTTTAGACTGTCCTTGTCGAGCTATTGCATCATACTTAATTTTTCCTTCAGGATCCACCTGAATGGCCAGTGCATTTGACATTTTTTTCTTTCGTCCCATATCCAGGGGATACTGCGCCACATGGATTTCTGGAAAAGCGCCTCCATCTCCAAAATCCTACACGTTGAAAGAAGTAAAAAGGATTTAATAGTAATTAGAGATTCAAGATATATTCTTTCATTCAACAAATAATTATTAAATTCATAACAGAGGACAGAGTTATAGGACAGTAAACAGAGCTCTCTGAGCATGTGGAATTTACATTTAGAGGGCAAAGACATATTCTTTAGTTTGTAGGAGGTGCTAGTAAGGTCATACATGTCTTGGGGAAAGACACTCCTTTTTTCAGAGTGGCTGGGAGCCTTTGTAAAGAAATTATATGGAGCAGGCCTAAATAAGAATACAGCAGTCAAGGGAAAGGTTTGAAGGAACATTCTTTTAGTTTAAGCAAACAGCACAAAAGTGAACTTATACCAGGGCAGCTAATCACGCTGGAAGATTGAGGAGGTGGTAAGGGTTTCAGCGGATCAATAAACAGCACATCACAAAAGGCCTTCGATAATGTCAAGGAATATGTACCTTATCTACATGGCAGGAAGAAATGAAACGAACTTTGACATAAAACAAAGGCTCTAGGTTTAGCACATGCATACAGCTATACAGAAGATATACATGCAGACGTATAACGAATGACGATACACTTAGGGGCAGAAATGTAAAAACTTATTTTATTAGCATAGCATTTATCCACTGCTTAAGAAGTAAATAAAAGGAGAAAGGACCTCGAAATGAACTATCACATTTCTTTTGGATTGAACTGAGGCTTGAGCATGTTAGGATACTGGCAAGTATTCCATCACTGAATATATTACTTACAGTTTGAAGACTGTATCTGTATGTGTACACGTACACATAAACACAGAGGTGTATGTATACACCTTTTGTAATACATGTTTTGGAACATGTATTTTTTTAAAGATTTAAAAATTTTTAAAAACTTTATTTTGCATGTGTGTGTGTATGTGTGTACGTATCAGAGGCAATGTGTGTTCTTGTGGAGGACTAAGGGTGACATCGGGAATCATGCTGGATTACTTCTACCTCTTTCTTGCATCGCTCTGGGATTTTCCAGGCTCTGCCCACCAGGGTTGGAAATGTTAAGCTGCTACTGGTTCTGCCTGGCATTTTTACATGGGACCTGGGATCCGAACTTAGGACCTTCTGCTTGCCAGGCAGTATCTTAACTCCTAAGCTTTTCTCGAGCCCTGGAGACGTATTTTTTCCACTATGCTAACCACGCTGGCATCCAACTCCTGAGCTCAAGTGGTCCTCTCACTTTAGCCTCCTGAGCAGCACAGATGTGCACGACTCACTTCAGGCTCAATTTGCACAGTGATCACATATAATTACAGAGGAGCAGGAACTACTCTTTCTGAAGTAGAACAAGCACTATGCCATACATGTGAGTACCTTCTTAGAGGAGCAGGAACTACTCTTTCTGAAGTAGAACAAGCACTATGCCATACATGTGAGTACCTTCTTGGTTTCTCCCTATCTCTGTGACCCTCGCTCCCCTCTTTTCAAATAAATAAAATATACTAAAATAAAGTAAAACAAGCTAAATAGGTTATGTTAATACATGAAAAATAACCATTAAATAAATCTCTATACATGAAGTACAATTTCTGAATAATTAAAAATCGGTAATACTTGTTTAGTACCTTATAATTTACAAAATATAATTCAGTTATCTCATTTAATTCTTATTCTTCAGCATCCTTACATTTTTATACAGAAATAATTCAGATTAAAAAATTAAATGATTTCTCAACATCTTAGAGATTTGCACATGTATAGAACTTGAACCAAGAATTTTTGACTCTAAAGAGCTTTACCTTTTTATTACTCTAAGATACCTTTTATTTAAAAAACCCATAAACATGTTATACACTGATATGATGCCCCAAAGTTTCAAATCAATAAAGTCTATGCAAAATCCTTAAATCTGAACTACTTTGACATAAGGGTACTCATCTTGTACTACAATCACGTTAGGGAAAAACAATAAAGTTATTCTGCAAGGGGTGTTTAATGAAAAATATTTTTATAAGATATTTCTGGGGGCTGGAAAGGTGGCTCAGGGGTTAAGCTTCTGCCTTGCAGGCAGAAGGTCCTGAGTTCGGATCCCAGATCCCACGTATAGACGCCAGGCGGAAGCAGGGGCGGCCTGCGTTTCCGGTCCTGGTAGGGCGGAGTCTGTGAATCCCGGGGCAGAAGGAGGTGGAGGCGTC
This sequence comes from Typhlomys cinereus, assembly GCA_023101885.1. Classification (NCBI taxonomy): domain Eukaryota; kingdom Metazoa; phylum Chordata; class Mammalia; order Rodentia; family Platacanthomyidae; genus Typhlomys; species Typhlomys cinereus. The sequence continues at coordinate 295,465 of JALPQD010000292.1, read as the reverse complement.
CATGGTGGTTCCCGATTCGTCCGTGGTTCTACACACACACATACACACATGCGCGCGCACATACATACACATGCACAATTGAATAAATAATAATAAAAAAAATTAAAAAAAAAAAAAGATATTTCTGTACAATATTGCGATAGCTCATTGTAGGCAATATATACTCACATGCTAAAAAGAGATCTGAAATTTTTGAAAACTAAAGTAGAAAAGGATTTTCATATAAATCAGGCAGAAATAAAGTATTCCTAAAAAAAGTGCTTCCTGTACTCAGAGCATCAATTTGACACATGCTCAGATTTGCTAGAGTTCTTCAACTATAATAAGCACTTCAGAACTGTAGATGTAGCATTATGTGGTCATTAAGCTTGCCAGAAAAATCATAGCTTTTACTCTGAAAACTAGAACAAAAAGCCTTCTTCCACAGAACAGCCCCTCCCCTCAAAGCATCCGTGGTATTTCCAGATTAGCTGGTCATTTTGGTCTGACTGTCAAATAAGCTGTTCTTCTCTACCAGGCTATATGAAATCTTTGATAACCAATTAAGATTTAAAAAAACTAGCAGACACAGGAATGTCATAAAGTTGAAAAGAAAAGATGCAGTTCCCTTGTCTGTAAGATAATGCCTGTCACTCCCCATTCTGCAATCTGGTAAAAAGCCCCCCAAAGCATTATCTATAACCTCTCAAAAGAGACACCAAGTTTCTCAGTTATAGAACGTCAATCACTACTACCTTTTGGCTCCAGAGGGCATTATAATCTATTTGGTAATCTTTTAATCTCACTGTTTCTCACAAATTACACTATCAGAGAGAATAAAGCCAAAAACAAAAATCCTTCAGTAATGACAGAAAGACTGGCCTTCCCATACTAGATCCATGAAGACCAGAGAAGAGAGAAAAACAAACAGGGACCACATTAATGCAAGACCTGATGTAGTTGGGCACTCTTTTTCCACAAGTCCTGGGCAGGGGATTGACAAGCATGGGAGAGACAGAATACAGATGGGTTGGGGCAGGATGCTGAGCAGTACATTTCTATTCAAAGACATTCTAAACACAGCTAGGGACAGATGAGAAAGGCAGGAGACTTTCTCATATAAGAACAAGTCATAACCGTGGAAGAAAATGATACAACAGAAATAATGAGGTACAAAAATAAATAATATAGTCCTTCAGATTTTAACAAAGTACAGATATTCTTCAGGATGTGAAGGAAAATTTTCAGAAATAGAAGGGAGAAGAAAGGGCTTGAATGAACAAAGTAGAGATTTTGATGATGTCAAATATTCACTTTCCCACTGGACGAGAAAGCTGTTCAGTCACCGGAATGCTTCCCTGGAATTAGGGAAAGTTAATATGCACTGAATTAATGTGCAGAATTCTGAGTAATTAGGAGAACAGTTGTCAAGGAATTTTGTTCTTTGGGGACAAACCAGAGATATGAAAAGACCGCTCTGGATTCTTTCTTCTCTTCTCCAAATCAACAAGTTTTGTCTCTCATGCTTTCTAAAATCTGTCATCAGACATCATAGCATTCTCACACTGAAGATTAAATCACACAACACATACACACACAAGGAAGTAAATCAGCAAAGGAGACCCTACAGGGATGTTTCCTGAAGACTATCTCCTCGGGTTATTGTCTACCACTAATGTTGTTGTGGTGGGTGGGCAGACAGCCACGCAACGATGAAAATAACTTTGGGCCCTCTTATTTTACTTCCACGTCATCTTTACTTTCACATTATTATTGCGCACTGATGCAGTTCCCAATGAATAAAGGGTAAGCTGGCTCCTTTATAACACGTCCAATAGCTTGGCGTAAGAGGAAGCAAAGTATCATAGTTCTCTAACCATAAACCAGTGATAATAAGCAAGAAGCAAAGAGTGAAACCCTTCTGAAGAACACTTCAGGAACTTACCACCACTGTTACTATCCTAGCAGTGTTACTAATCATACTCCGGGGTTTAAATGTCTTTTATAAGTGTACAATAATAACTTGCAGTACAATCTCATAAAGTCCCATTTACCTCTAGTGACCGAGGTATCCAGCTTTTCCGGTACCCGTAGGGGGGAGGCTCTCTTCGAGAGGAGACCAGTGAGGTCTGCCGTGATCTCTGAGATCTTGCTTTCTCTTCAGCTTCAAGCTGGTCCTGAGACAGCTGAGTAGGTGCAGGAAGAAAGCTAAAGAAAATAAAAGTCAGAATTAAAACTAAACCTCTTACAATGGATGACAGCAATCTGGCTGTGAATGATTTTCCTTTCATCAACGAAGAGCAGATTTTTCAATAATGTATGACAGTGTTCAGTCAGTGGAAATCATTGTCTTACGGGTGGAAAGGAAGAAGTACTCAGAGACACACAATAACAGCTACAAAGACTAGGACAAATGGTGTCCAGAGTGAACAAGAACAGATATTCCACATGACAGACAAGCATGCTGAAGTCTGTGCTGCCACTTTCCTGTTTTATTCCAGCAAGCAAATATTCTCTGTCACACGGGGGCCAACGCCCAGCACGTGGCTTCCTAAGAACCCTCTTGTTTGTCTGTTGAGAAAAAGTCCATCTGTGTAGCTATGCAGCCCAGGCTGGCACAGAAGTGCCACTCTCCAGCCTCAGTCTCCAGAGTGCTGGCATTAGGGATGTGACTATCACGAATGGCTTTCCCTGTCTCAATGCTCAGCCCCACAAGCAAAGAAAACCGTTACTCTCACGCTCATTACTTTGAACTGCTTCACTGTTAATACAAGATAACTAGAATTAGAATTGACTGTAATCGAGAGACAGATAAAAGAAAGAAATGCAAATGGGATATTTCAGTGCATTTCCCCAAGAGAACCTAGTTCACCATGAAATTTCAAACTTAGCAGGTCAAAACATTAAAGCAGAAGTCCTGAAGACATAGTCAAAGCAACCTTTCTACTAAGCTGTTCTTAAACTTACTACAGTGATAACAGAGAGCCCGAAACAGCATTCTTCTAGATGAATTTCCTTAAAGGAAATAATTCAGGGTCCTTGTAAATTCTTGGCTAATAAGCAGTTAAGCTTAATCTCATGTATTAGCAACATATATATGGGCAATTTGGCACAGATGTGTTCTAGATAGGTGTGCAGAGTGCGGTGGCAACATATAGCAGTGGAATCTATCCAGCCCAGGGAGGTGGAGGAATGTGACAGCTCACAACAGAATGTTCAAATCCTACTGCCTGAAAAACCTGGCCATGTTACTACCCCTCTGAACCAATTTTCTCTTCTGTTAAGGACAGGCGCTCTCCTACCTCATGAGGTACTGGTACAGTAAGAAAACATTTGTGAACCAGTTGGCAATGTCTACTTACTGTTCAACACTGAGTTCCAAAAATATTTGGCACTTTGGAACTGTTTGGGGATTTCTCCAGCTTGGGTATGCTGCTTTCCTCTCACTGGACCTACCTTACTGTACTCCAATAACATATTCACTATCCCTCCTCTCTCTAGATGACCAACCCAAGGATACAAGTCAAGCCTTCTGCTTCTGTTAGGGCCAACTGTCTCGCTAACAGCGAGAGTTCCCCAAATAACTGCAAGGGAAACTGGCTCTGTATGTACTGCAGCCTTCTTGCCTCTACTAACTTAGAAGCATTGCATTCATTATTCCCTTTGCATTAACGATTAAATGGATCAAGAACACTTCTTTGCTTCTTTCCTGGATCTTGCAGAAGTTTGCCACTTAGGAGTCCTATCTGTTCAATCACCCGTCTCTGGAATTGTTCTGAGGACTTGGTCCAAAATAACCAGTGCACCTTCAACTTTTGAGTCACACTCTAACCTTTTAACTTATTCCCACCATCGATCATTTGAATGAATTTATTCATGTATCTTATCTGTATACAGTGTACTTGCAATGAAAACCATAAGGATATTAAGCAAAAAGACACAGTAAAGGAGACCAGCGAGATAGCTCAGTGGGTAAAGTGCCTATTTGCAAACCTGATGACCTGAGTTTGATATCCAGAAGCCCACAAATCATGGAAGGTGAGAACTTCCCAGAGTTGTCCTTTGACCACACATAGGCCATGCCATGAATGTGCATGGCATGTTCCCCCCTCTCAAATAAATAAGAAGAAAAAGACACAGAAGAACGTTTATCTTATCACCTCACTAAACAGTCAACACAACACACCAATACAATATCATATGTGTGAAGTTTTTTTTTTTTTGCATGTGTAGATGTGGTTGTGTGCACGTGTGTAAGAGGGCACTGTGTATGCCTGTAGAGGCCCGACAGTGACTTTGGAAATCATCCTGGATTGTTCTATCTTCATTATTGCTTTGCTCTTCCAGGGCCAGAAGTGCAGGCTACTGCCATGTCCTCCTGGCATTTTTTTATGTGGGATTTGAACTCAAGTCCCTTTACTTGTGAGCCCCTGTCTCTGCCCCAAACGGGATGCCTTTCACATATACCAAGTAAGCAAGTACTTCTCTAGAAGACTACATCTAGGTACCTTCTAATTCAGTAAATCCCACACAGAAGAATCAGTCCCATAAAACCACACGCCTTCATGTGCCAATTACAAATTTGGCCACCAGTATATCTGTTCCACTGGCTACAACTTGGGTGCCCCCTGCCCCCACGTTTGGATCCATTTGTTAAGACAGTATGGAACTAAATATGTTTTATCACACATGTAAAATAAATGAAAACTCTTGTCAGACACACTGAGAAATATCTTTTTTTGTGGGGGCTTTCATGACATTCCGAGGTATAAGTTAAGTTTTCTTTCACAGAGGGTGACAAATTGATGACCTACATTAAGAACTCATCTTTACAGTAATAAGAGACACATCTGCTTATATACTTCTGCTTACACACATGTACCAGTCAAGGAGTACAAAAATTATAATTAGGTCTTTGTTCTAGGAAGTGAGGGCACAATACAAAGAGTTTGCCAGAAACACCTACATTTCTTTCTTTCTTTCTTTTTTGTTTATGTTTCCTGAGCAACCCAAATTATAATGAAATTTAGATAGTAAGACTGAACCTCAGCCAATGGAGAACAGTCCAGGCTCTTCCTCTTGTATAGGGTATAAAAAGGGCTGCAGGTACCTTGGTAGGTGTGTCCCTAGTTACTTCCACTGTGAGTAGCCCCAGGCAACTTTTTGATCAAAATTGGCCTTGCTGAGATTTTAACTGAATGGTGTGATTTTTTTCTTTGTGACTCCACATACATTTTTTCTAATGCTATGTGCTGGGGGGAGAGGGTAGGAATAGAGGATGACCCTGATAATATGGGGCACCCAGTTGGAGGTCCATGAATAAAGAAAAACTGACAGAAGGGAAAAACTAAAAAAAAAAAAATGTGGTTATTTAGAATCGAGAGTTTGCTAGCTATAATTTAGCCTCCAGGTGGGAGAGCATTAGGACAGAATAGATAGTATAAGGTCAAAAGATGTAGGAAGAGTGCTGCCATGAGGGCGTGGTGGGAGGAAGAAGAGGCAGATGTCACAGTCAAATACAAGTGTCAACTTGACAGTTGAGGATTTGAGCTCTGGGCACATTTCTAGAGAACTGGTAGCTGAGTTAAACCCAGAGCAAACGTGCAGGAGATTGTTTAGTGGAAGTGGAAGGCCCAGCCCATGGTGGGTGGGACTAGTCCCAGGGCAGGTGAATAACGGAAGGAAACTGTTTGAGAAAGGAGGCATCCTTGTGTATACATGTATATACATGCTGGTCTGGCATTTTGTGTTGCTGTGTTATGACTGTACATCTACTCCTCCATCTTTCCTGCAGCAGCAACATACACACTTCTTTCTGCTTACGCATCCCCCAGAACAGTGCAAGACGATGAACAGTGTGAGACAACAATTCCCCGTCACTGAACACTTCCAGAATTCATATTGTTATGATCCTTGAAAGACTTAAGGGAAGTGGGTCTGGGGAGTTGGCTCAAGGGTAAATGGTTCAGAGATTATGCCTTTGCCTCGCAAGCAAAAGAACCTGAGTTCGGATCCCCGGTTCCACATAAGAATGCCAGGCAGGGGCTGGAGAGATGGCCAAGAAGTTAACACTCTGCCTCGCAAGCAGAAGGTCCCACCTGAAAGCCCGGGGGGGGGGGGGGGGGAGTCTGAGACCTGAACTTCCGGTCCTGATGGGCGGAGCCTTGAGCTAATCCAAAAGGAGGTAGAAGCAATCCAGAATGATTCCCCAAGTCACCCTTGGTCCTCCACAGGGACACAGGCGCACGCGCACACACACACACACAGGCGCACGCACAATAAACCCCCAAACCAAAAAAACCCAAAAAAGCCAGGCATTAATAGTGGTGGTCCCCACTGTGGCCCTGGAAGGTGGGGCACGGGAACCCCCAGAGGAAAGCAATGAGGAGGCGGACAATCTGGGATGACTCCCTGAGTCACAGTACCTGCCTCTCCCACGCCTGCACACACCTCCACGCACGACCTCCCTACAGAGGCACAAACACACACACAAGGAACCAAGGGAGGAGAACACGTGCGAAGGGCTCGGCCGCCCCGACCGGTCGCTTCTTCGTCGGTCTCTTTCATGCCCGGCTCGGCCCGCTCAGTTCGCCTGGAAAGTTTTCCACTCGGAGCCGCCAGGTCCCGGTTACGTAACTCCGTGGACCCCCCTGGCGGCACCTTTTCCTCAGGGACGCGAGCACGGCGCATACGGTAACCAAGGCAACCAGAACAGTGAGCATCGAGGGGGGCCTCGCACCAAAGGAACTCTAAGGTCCAAAGTTGGGAGTGGGGAGCAGCGGCGCGTCTACCGCGGCCGACTTAAAAAGCTCTAGTGAACCCCCTCCCCCTCCCCCTCCCCAACCCCCCTGAAGTTCTCGCTGCAGAGGAGGGGCGAGACAGTCAGACAGACAGACAGACAGACAGACAGACAGAGGAGACCACCGAGCCCGGCCGGAGCCGCGCGGGGCCGGCCCGGGCGCGCCGCGCCGCGCACACAAACGAGCCGCTGCGCAGCTCGGCCCGTCGCGCCGCCCGCCCGCCCGCCCGCCCCATGCGGCCACGGAAACCAGCCCGACGCCCCGGAGGCCACCCCAAGGCTCCAGGGCCCGGGGATGAGACCAACCCCACCCGGGAAGCCCCCCGGAAAGACCCCGGCTTCGCGGCGGCCTAGCTACCGCCGTAGCGGCGGGAAAGCATCGCCCGCCTCGGCCCTGGTTCCTCGGGACCCCAGGGCTGGCACAAGTCTTTTTTTTTTTTTTTGCACAGCGTGCGACAGAGAAAAGAAAACGATGGGGAATCCCAGACCCTTTAGGATCGAGGACCCGAATCAACAACGTACCTAGTGAGCGCCATCTTCTTCCGCTTCTTCCACAGCAAGTGACAGCGGAACTAATTTTTTTCCCCCCTGGCAAGAGGAGCAAAAAAAAAAAAAAAAGGAGAGAACCTTCACTGCGCATGCGTTCTCGCCGAACGGCCTTCTGGGATTGGTAGTTCTTTACGCTGGAGGCTCTTTGTTTCCATACAGATGGGATTAAGAGGATCCGAGGATCGCTTTAGGAAAGAGCAAACATAGGACACGCATGGTGGGTACATGTGACCAGATATGCCTTTCCCTAGGCAAAATAGCGGAGTTAGAGGGAGATATCTGTTAAGATGCTTTATTTTGTTCTCCATTCGCATCTGTAAAAGCCCTTGGGGAACAGTAACGTTGATTGAAGGGATGACAAGGTTTTGAAATGGTAGGAAAATGTGAGATCAGCGACTTTTATATGTACGTGTATGTATATACATACGTGTATGATCTCCATAATTATTTTACATGTAGAATATAGCCATTGTGAGGTCTAAATGAGGTAATATAGGTAGACATGTTTACACTCATCTAAAATTCTACACAAAAATATTAATTTTTGCAGTTAATGTTTTGGTTGAGTGTGATCTGCTTTAATCTCTGCTCCAGTAGTGTATTATTTCTGAAAGGAGAATCAGAAAGGAAACAATTAGAGAAAGCTCCAGAAACCAAGATCAAGGAGTTAGATTTAATTCAGCTGATAATTTGCAGCTCAAGGGGCCTTAAGGAAGAACGCCTGGGTTAGAGACAAATAAGAAACACAGTCCTTGGGACAGATGGGTTTTCTGTGGTGTCACGGTATGAAATGTGAGTTGTCCCGGACAGGTTCATGTGTTTGAATCTTTACTTGTTTGAGAAAGTCATTGCTTTAGAAAGTGGAATCTTTTTGGAGGAAGGCAGTCACAGAAAGTGGGCCTTGAGGTTGATTAATCCCACCCTAACTTCCAGGAGAGGTCTGCTCTTGCAGTTGACAGTTTTGCAGCTCTCATGGATGTGACTTAGGCAGCCTCCAGCTTCTGCCAGCCAATCATACTTTTCCTGCCATAATGGGCTATATCTCCCCTCTGGAACTGTAACCTAAATAAATCTTCCTTTCTCCCTTAAGTTGTTTGAGTTTAAGTGGTGTTTCACAGCAGCGGAGAAGAATAACCACTACATTTGGTAATGAGAAACACAAGAGGCCACTGAGGACAATGTTAAAATATTGTCAGAAATCAGTAAGTCACAGACCAAGACCTGGGATATCAGGCTGAAAGAAAGAGACGGAAGATACTCTTACAATCCAAGGAATAGAAGACACTCTCATAATAATCCATTCTCATTTTCCATCAGGGCCACGATGTCCCAGAATTTGCACCAGTCGTGGTCCCTTACTGACCTTGGGTGTTCGGAGCATAGCAAATGACTTGAATAGCAATTCTAGCATCACATAATTATTAAAGCAAATCTGCAAAAATGACAACACAAGGACAAATGCTTTGTTTGGCTGTGGGGGAGGGGTTTGGTGTTCACCTGTGCTGGATCTTCCTTGTTATCATTCTCCATTACTATAAGTAATAGCCTAGAATGGCAGCACTGCAAGCCCCAAATCTCTGCAAGGCAGTGCTAGGTTGCTTGAAATAATGGACTAAACTCAACCCTTGATATTCCCAATAGAAGGTGGAATTCATTCTCAGAGACCATCAGGTCTAAGGATTCCTAACTAGCTGTGGCTATGTGACCATAAATAACGTAACTTGTTAAGTGGTAGGATAAAACAGGTAACCTGAAACTCTGTAGTCAATTGTCATGCATTCCCACCCCGAGCCCTCAAATTGATTAGGTCTGGATCCTGGGAAAGTCACCAAATTTCTTTCTGCCTCATTTTCCTCCCATCAATTTAAAAAAGAAAAAGTGAAGGTATAACCTGTGTCGATGAAGTCATTGGGCAGATTAAAGGAACGGAGGAACACTAAGAAGAGCGTCCCACTGGTTTCTTAGTTACTTTTCTTGTTGCTGTGAGAAAATGCCCTAAGGAAAATCAGCTTTCAATGAAGAGTTTATTTGGGCTGCAGGAACCAAGTCAGCAGGCGCTTGAAGCAGCTGCTCACATTACAGCCTCAGTCACAGAGAAGAAAGCAATGTCTGCTAGTGCCCAAATTAGCTTTCTTCTTTTTGTACAGTTCAGGAGACCCAAAACCCAAGGAATGGGGCTGCTGCTCACTTTTAGAGGTTTTCTCACATCAGTTAACATGATCAGGATAATCCTGGGCACTGGACAGATGACTTAGTGGGTAAAGATAATTGTAGAACCCTCTCTTCCTGTTTCTTATCCAGCACCTACAGAAAGGTGGAAAGGGGAACTGATTCCATAGAGTTGTTCTCTGACCTCCACATATACGCCATGACACTTGTGTATCCATGTACACACCACACACACATGCACACACACAGAGTAAAAGGTCACCCCTCACTGACATGCTCAGAGGCTAACCTAATCCTCATGGGTATTCCTGGAGACTTGTCTCCTAGATAATTCCAAATCTTACCAACCTGGTAACAGGAACCATCACAGCTGGTAAAGTGCTTGTCTCTCAAACATGAGGCTTGAGTTTGATCTGCAGAAGAAACCATGTCAAAGAGCCTAGGTACATTGGTGTGTGATCCCAGTGTCGGGTAGGCAGAGAGGTGGCTCTTTGGGGCTCTCTACCTAACAAACCTGCCAATGAGAGGAGTCTCTTAAAACACAAGGTAGATAGATAATTGCTGAATAATAGTCGCATTTGTCTTCTGCTTTCCACATACATCACACATATGTACAATGCGCTCTTGCACATGCAAACGTACATGTGTGTACATGCAAAATAAAGGGAGCTGTTTATGTAGTATCTAGTACAGAGTACACATGCAAAACATGCTACTTTCTGTCTGTAAAGTTTATTAAGCTTCTTGTGCCTTCTGCCTTTGTAAAATGAAGTCATTGAACTCAATTAATGTTCTGTTTTATATGACAGAAATAAGTTGGTCGGAAATAACGATTTCATGAATCACATGGTCTACTGAATTATTCTTAGGATCATAGTACCTAAATTGATATGGGAAATACCACCAGCAAGCATTGATGGGAACACAATGGATAGGGAAGACATATAGACCTGGGATTAACTAATAAATCAGCCATCAAATCATTTGAAGAGATTATCTGGATTAAGATTATTTGGAATATTATGATCACTCCTAAATGTGGGTGGTACCTTTCAGTAGCAGACCAGACAAAAGAAAGTGCGAGAAAGAAGAGCATTTTTCTCTCTTTCTTTCTCTCCCTCTCTCTCTCTTTCTTGCTCCGTGCTGGCAAACTCATCTTCCCCACTGCTGCCATTCTTTGATGACACCAGAACCCCAATACTTTGACCTTCCAACATGACTGAAGTCCAGAGACTCTCCAGGAATCCTCTGGTCTTCAGCGTCAGGCTAGGACTGCTGAGATATTCAGCGGCTGAACTGAGCAACTCCAGGCAGCCATTGTTGGACTGCCTAGGCCTTATCTCACAAGCCAGTCCAATAATTTTATTTTTCATTCTAACAATTCTGTTCCTCTAGAGGACTCTGACTAATACATTACATAATGAATGAGTCTCCAAACTATTGAATTCCACTTAATGGGGTGGATGCTGTCCTTCGTGGAAAGCAGGGCCTACTTAGAAGTTAGAGGTGACTAACAAAGGCTGATGTTGCATAAGGAAGAAGGAGAGCTACTATCTCCAATGGTATGCCTATTGGTATATCACTCTTGCTCCAGCAAGCGCCCAGATACACGCTGTTAACAGTAACAGGACTTAATGAGTCACACGCACAGAAGGATGCAAGAGTGGATGAGAGACTCAAGGGGAGACTGAAGTGGGAGATAGTAGAGGATTGGGATTGGATAATTAGATGTGAAAATGACATGAATTAATATGTAAAGCCTTAAAAGAATATAAGTTTGGACCAGAGCTAGCTCAGGGACTAAGTCTCTTGTCTTGAAAGCAGAAGGTCCTGAGTTTGGATACTGGATCTCACGTAAAAATACCAGGTGGAAATGACAGCAACCTATACTTCTGGTCCTGGAAGACAGAGCCTGGGAAACTCCAGAGCAAAGCAAATAGGAGGTAGAAACAACCCAGGGTGAGTCTTGAAGTCACTCTTGGGCCTCTACAGGGACACACAGTGCCCTTTGATATACACACACACACACATACACACACACACACACACACACACACACACACACACACACACAAATAAACAAGAAAAAAAAAAGAGAATGTTAAAAAAGAATATACATTAAAAAGTTTGAGGTGTAGTTTTAAGTGATTGCTTCTTTGGGCAAGCTGGCTTGACCACCAAAGGAGAAATCCAGACAACATGACTCTTGAAGGTGTTGGTAGATAGAGGCTCAGAATTTCACAGGCAGCTGAAGCCTGAGCTTGCTGCCAGCAAAGAAGTGCTTGAGAGACAATAGCCCCGTCACAGCCCAAGCTCTCAAAGTGTTGGTCAAACCCTTGAGTTGACATGTATTTGAAGCTCAGTAGCTGAAGTCTGTAAGTCATATGAAAGATATTCAATAAGGCTTGACGTTACATTCCTGTGGGGCCGGGAATGTAACAGTCATTCACATTCTAGAAGGAGAACAGGAAGGTCATTCCAAGTTCTCACATATGAGATCTGTTGAGATATTCGCACTTTAAAACACCAGAACATAACGAAGACTCCAATTGGGAAAGAGAACCTTCAGGTAGCACACTCTGGAAATGTTTGCAATGACTTCAAACACACAGGACACAATCTTTTTTTTAAAATTTTTTTTATTTTATTCAATTTGTGTGTGTGTGTGTGTGTGTGTGTGTGTGTAGAACCACAGGCAAATTCGGGAACCACCATGGACCGCTTCCACCTCTTCCTTGTTTACTCTGCCCAGGGATTCACAGGCTTTGTCCTACCAAGACCAGAAATATAGGCCGCCCCTGCTTCCACCCAGCATCTATACGTGGGGTCTAGGATCCGAACTCAGGACCTTCTGCCTGCAAGGCAGAGGCTTAACCCCTGAGCCACCTCTCCAGTCCATGGATACAATCTTTTCATCTGGTGAATGTTTGTGTTTATCTAAGACCATTGTTACAGGTTTTCGTGCTATTAAACTCTGATTTCTGTTCATTTTTTTCATTATCTGGGAAAAGTTACAGCTTTTCCACTTCCTGCTTTTCCTTTTCAGATGTCTTTCATATGTCTTCCCAGTTTTTAAAAATGTTTTACTTGAAGGTCTGGAGAAATAGGTCAAGGGTAAGCTTTGGCCTCAAAATCAAGAGAAGCTAAATTTGGATCCCAGATCCCATGTTAAGAACAAACAAAAAACGCTGGGAAGAAATGGAAGTGGCCTGGGAAACCTTAGAAGAAAGCAATAAGAGGGTAGAACAATCCAGGATGATTTCCGAAGTCACCCTTGGACCTTCACATACCCATACCTACACAAGCCAAAAAAAGAAAATGCCTTACTTGAAAGTATTGGTTTGTATTAAAGTGTAGTTTTAAAGGCTATATACTAATCTCAATTAGTAACTTCAGAAAGATAATGAAGAGATTTGGCTATCATCCTATTGGCACTACCAGTAATGTGACAGTCCAACACTAGGTACTTCTAAAAGGAGGTATCTCCAGTTTTCTTATCAAGTCAGTTCCAACTAAAAGTTCCCAACATTTCCAGGGGTAAAGAAACAAGTTAAAGAGCGTGAGGAAATAATCAGAAAAATCTAGAATATGATACATTCTGTAAGACACTGACTTAATGCTTTTAAATTTGTGTGTGTGTGTGTGTGTGTGTGTGTGTGTTAGAGGGCACTGTGTATCCCTGTGGAGGACCAGGGGTGACTTCAGGAATCATCCTAGATTGATTCTACCTCCTCCTTGCTTCACGCTGGAGTTTCCCAGGCTCCACCCAGCAGGGCGGGAAGTGCAGACCACAGCCATTTCCACCTTTGTGTGTTTCAGTGGGACCTGGGATCCAAACTCAGGACTTTCTGCTTGGGAGGCAGAATCTTTTTTTTTTTTTTTTATTTCCACTCATACAACTTTAACAGGTACATCGGTCCCCTCCCTCCCTCCAATCTCCCATCGCCCTATGCCCCCCTCCCCTCCCCCATCCCTCCCCATCCCCCAGTGCCTCTGGCTCCCATCCCCGGAGCATCCTTTAATGTGCATGCCAGACTCTCCTCTGGGTCCTCCTCTCTGATGAGGTGCAAGGACTCAGTGGCATTTCCCAGAACCCTTTCCTGTGTTCCCCTTAAGCATAGGAACACTACTGTGGCTGTCAATCCCTTGCCTCCAAGGATCTTAGTGCCTTTAGCAAATGCTAGAATTTGAGGGGTCAATAGTGTGTTGGACATCGCGCAGGGCATGTAAAGTCCAATTATGATTGCTTCAGCCCTAACTTGTGTGGAGTATTTTGCATATCATTGCTCCTCCCATCCTTGTGCTCTTAAAATCTTACCGCCTCCTCTTCCCCAAATTTCCCTGAGCTGCAGGATGGGGAGAGATTAGGCTGGCCTAGTTCCAGGTAGTTGATATAGAGTCTCTGAAGTTCTGGATTATGGTTTGTTGATTTTCTTTTGCGGTTTTGCTGCTCCTGCAATGCCCTTCACTCCATCCTGATGGGTATTGGATGTCACCCCTTGGCAAGAAATAAAAAGCTGTTAAACTAAAGTCTTGTTATAAGAGTATATTCAAAGGTAGATGTAATAAAAGTAGGAAACCGCAGCGAGGGAGGGGTCAATCACCCATTTGCAAAATGGTTACTTTTTATCTGCCAGACTATATGCCCTCCCCTTCTGGTGAGATCATATCCCATCAGTTGTAAATGATCAGGAACAAAAGTCTGTGAACTTAACCAGACGTCTCATTACTCATTTGCAGTCCTTGATGGTGGCCTATTTTCTCAGGAGGCAGAATCTTAACCCCTGAGCCATCCCTTCAGACTGACTTAGAGTCTTTAAAATTCGTCATTATAGACTACATATCAATGAATAGATGAAAATAAATTGAAAAGACATACTCAGTGCAACAAGTAAAACTTGATTGAATGCTAGTTCAGTTGAGTAAACAGAGATATTCTTGGGATATTTAGAGAAATGAGTATGTGGACTAGTAGTATAAACTCAATTATGGATTTTTTGGGCTATTTTTTGCAAGGATATTTGACCAGATAGTATATGATCACCTTTATATATAATATTGTGAACATAAAAATTTAAGGAGACTGTCAAGGTTTGAAATATGTCCCCCACAGTCTCATGTGTTTGGCAAGGTCATGGCACCTTGAGAGATGGAGCCTTGCTGGAAGAAGGCAGTCACAAGGGGTGGGCCTTGAGGTGGATCAGTTCCACCCTACCTCCAAGAGATGTCTCCCTTTGCAGCAAGCAGTCTGGCAGCTCTCAGCTTCCAAGATGTCTGCAGTGACTTAGCCTCCTCCAGCTCCAGCCAGCTAGCCATGCTGCCTCTGCCATGAAGACTGTATCTCCTCTCTGGAACTGTAAGCTGAATAAACCTCCCTTTCTCCCTTAAGTTGATTGACTTTGGGTGCTCTCTCACAACAATAGTTAAGAGTAACTGTTATAGAGACAAAGGTGGATTAATAGTTACTTAGGACTGGGACAGGAAAGGGGAGTGACAGTTTACTGTGTGTATATGCATATGTGTTGAAATTTAATAATGATATTGGTTGCAGAAATCTGTTCATATATTTTAAAAGGAAAAGCACTCCTGGAGCTGAGGAGATGGCTCAGTGGGTAAATCGCTTGTGTTCAGATCCCCAGAACCCATGTAATTGCTGGGGAGGCACGCAGTCTACCTGTAATCCTAGTGCTTGGGAGGGGGAGATAAAGATCTCAGGAGCCAGCTCTACAAGCAGAATAAATGAGCTCTGAGTTGAAGTGAAAGCCCTGCTTAATATTTAAAGTGGTGAGCAATTGAGGAAGACACCTGATTCAACTTTTGGCCTCCACGTGAATGAACATGCAGGTGCATACACACCTACACACACATGTGCACACCACACACATACATGCCAAAATCCTACCTTAATCTGTAGACTTTATTTTTTAATTGTTTCATTTATTCATTGGACAGAGAGAGAGAGAGAGAGAGAGAAAGAGAGAGAGAGAGAACAGCATTCAGAAGTTCGTTTTCTCCTTTACCACGTGGGATTTGGGGATGGAACTAGATCTCCACGTATACCTTTTCCCACTGAGCCATCTCACTAGATCTTATCTGCAGACTTTAAATAAGTGAATTTGGGGCTGGAGAGATGGCTCAGAAGGTTTGCACACCCCCACATGCATGTAAACATGTGAAAACACACATGCCTGCAGACTGCATATGCATATACACATGTGCAAAGAGATGAATTTTATGGTATGCACCATAAACCTCAAAAAAGCTATAAAACAAAACAGAATGTAAAAAAATGAATGAATATGTGGCGAAAACATGATATAGCAGTCTTTTATTCATTTTTCCAAAATGATATTCAGAATAAGTTTAAAAACATCTTATTGGCATTGAGTTGTGTGTAAATCAACTTGGAAAGATCGGGTAGTCTGTAGAGTTTAATGTCTTTTCACTTAGTTTCACTGTTTAAGTTTTGGTTTATTCAAATCTTTCAAATTTTCAAATAATACTCAGAAATTGACTTTCTATAGTTTGCATGCATCTCTCCCAGGATATGAATTCTTAGGTGTTTCATTTTTCTGGTATCATGAATGAAATCTGTTTTCATTCGATTACTAAATATAGCAGTTACTTTTATTATGCAAGCCAAAGATGTTCTGAAATACCAAGTCGAGTTTTTGTTTGTTTGTTTTTTATTGTAGATGGCTTAGAGTTGGGGGTCATCTTGTGTTAGTTGAGGCAGGTTCCCACCCATCTTCCTGGGATGGATTAGTTAGTTCTTTGGGCAGATGAGCAGAAGAGCAGCTTTGTCCTCTCCTTGCTAGCTCGAGGTTTCCCGTTTAAAAGCACTGTGAGACCTGCTGACCCTATTTCTTTCCAGATTTAATTACTCCTGTGGAACATTGCCTCTCATCTTAAGGGGTTATGAAACTCGAGAATCCAGTAGGGAAGAAGCTTTAGACCCAAGATAACGATTCCTTTTTTTTTTCTGATTGAACAGCCTGGCAGGGGAACGATTTGCCCCTTGCTCTGAGCCTGTCGTTTGCTCTGATCATTTTCATTACTATCAAGTGTGCTGTGGCTCAGAAGAAAACAGTCATTGGATATTCAAAGTGACTTCCTTAAGTTCCTTCTTTCTCTTTCTCTAGTTACAAAACAGCTCTTCCACCAGCACATGCTTGTGGGCAGGCTAGGGATCTGTAGTGTGTATGTTGTGGGTAACTGTTATCTAATTATCCTAGGAAAACAGTGGGATTATAAGACTGGCTATTGCTTGCTGATGAACTTTATGCCTTATTTTAATAAATATTATTTATTTAACCCTTTTGGAAAATCCCCATTTCCTTCCCACCCTTGTTGGGGATTTTGCCCAAATTCTCCTTTCTGCGTGTTGAACCTGTATTCTATCCCTGAGCTTTACCTTCTGCCTCCCTCAATTTTATGGGTGGAAACACTGAGGTTTAGAGATATTAGGTAAGTTGCCCCCAAGTGACGGATAAAAAGAGGCTAATTTGGGCTGGAGAGATTGCTAAGGGGTTAAACTTTTGTCTTGAAAGTAGAAGGACCTGAGTTCAGATCCCAGGTCCCACGTTAAAAAAATCAAACAAAAAATACTGGATGGAACAGACAACAACCTGCACTTCTAGTGGTGGCAGACAGAGAAAAACAGAAAGGAGACAGAAGATAGAAGCAATCCAGGATGATTCCTGAAGTCACCCTTGGGTCTCCACAGGCACACAGAATGTCCTCTGATTCATTCTCTCTCTCTCTCTCTCTCTCTCTCTCTCTCTCTCTCTCTCTCTCTGTCTCTGTAGTTTAGATCTGAAATGTTTCCTAAAAGCACATGCAGCAGCAGAATGTTCCCTAGCTTGGCACGACTGGGATTTGGTAGTGCAAATCCCGGGGCATAAAGGGAGCTATGGATTCTGGTGTCTTCTGCTGCTGTTTCAGAAGCAAGGGTCCATCTGATCATGGAATGCAACCTCCAAAACAGTGGTCTGGGAATATAGCTTAGTGTAGAGCTTGTCTAGTGTACAGTGTCTTGGTTTTTCTTTAGGAGTTGATTACCTCAGGTGTTTATTACAGTAATGGAAAGTTGACTAACACAACGTCTTTTATTTGTAGCTTCTGGTATTAGACAGCACTTCATTCTATAAAATGGAATGGGCTTCATGAGCTGAACAGAGAAGTAGGCTTTATAGGCACAAAGAGACTGAAGAAAGCAGAAACAATAAAAGAACAGATGGGTTGTTTCAAAGTAGCTTTCCTTATAGGGTTAAAAACAGATGGGACTTTGTTACCATGGTGACTTAGATTTGGAATCCCTTGGCTTTTTATTGTTGTTTGCTTGTTTGTTGTTGTGTTATTTGTTTAACTGATTGAGTCTCCTTTCCTAGGCTAGACTGGAACTTATTCAGATGTTTTCAGTTTTTTGGTGCCTTGTACACACACACACACACACACACACACACACACACACACACACACACCGAAAAAAATTGCAGAAGCACATACAAATAACACCCATATAAAAAACTGAGTGTGGATACATGTACTTGCCACTCCAGTGATGTGTGGGAAGGGTGAATACAGAAGCATCAGTGGGGCTTACTGTCCTCCAGCCTAACTCTAAGTTCAGTGAGAGACCCCCATCTCAAAGAAATAAGCTGGATAATTGTAGAGCAGGACACCAACATCCTCTTATGGCCTCTACACTTAGAGGTGTACATAGGTGGGCACATTTGCATAGACATGTACACATACACCCTTTAAGACACCAAAGAAAGAAATTGAAGAGGATCCAGGAGATAGAAAGACTTCTCATGCTTATAGGTTGACAAAAATATTACAAAAATTGCTGTATTTTAGAAAAGGGATCTACAGATTCTATGCAATCCTCATCAAAATTCCAATACATTCCTTACGAAACTAGAAAATGCAATCCTAAAGTTCATGTGAAAGCACATAAGACCCTGAATAACCAACTCACTACTAAGCAGAAAGAGCAAGGCTGGAGGTATCGCAATACCTAAGCTCAACTTGTACAACACAGCCATAGCGGCAAAAACTGTACCGCACTGACATGGAAACAATGGAACGGAAGATCCAGGAACAAATCCAACAGCTACAGCCACCTAATTTTCCAGTGTCCATACACTGAAAAAAAAAAAAGGATCCTTCTTCAACAAAAATTGTATTTGTAAATCTGAATTTTCATATCTAGAAGAATAAAACAGGATCCTTATTTCTCCCTTTAGAAATTTTCAGTTCAACATAAATAAAAGACCTTAATATTAGACCTGAAACTCTGAATCTGCTAGAACTTCCTGAAAAAAATTCCAACAGCATGGGAAATACATGGGAGAATCAACAAATGGACTGTATGAAAAACTTAAGCCTCTGCACAGGAAAGGAAACAACTTTTGCATGTTATATACTTGAAAGGGGTTATATCTAGAATCTGTGAAGAACTAAAAAAAATCAGCACTAAACCCTCAAAATCTAATCAATAAATAGGCAAATGCATTGAGCAAATAGTTCTCAAAAGAAGAAACACAAATGGCCAATAAGTACATGAAAAAAGTTCAACATTCTGTTATAAAGGAGATGCAAATTGAAAGGTATGCCAAAATTCTATCTCACCCAACTCAGGGGAACTTCATATTGTGCACACAAAACTAAAGAGTTGAGGTTAAATTGGGAAAAGCGGAGTGATAAGAATGTAAGAGCCTGAAAGTGGGTTAGAGTAAGGGAGGGTCAGAGGTGTGGTCATTCAGTATCTTCCAGACATTATAGGGCTTTTGTGCCCAAGAACCAGAATTATACATACTTCCACAAGATCTATCAACTTTTCACCATGGAAGGTGATAGTTAAGCCTAGGTATCAACTGACACACCTGGTATTAACTAAATGGGCTGAGACTACACCTGAAAGAATCAACTGAGACCACCTGAAAGGATTATACCTGCCCTAGATCCTATCAGAACCTCCAAAGATCTTATAGGATCTCATAGGATGCTCCCAGTGCTGGACCATATAAAAAGGAGCCACCAAAGAGAAGAGATGCTTCTTGCAACTGTGCTAGGAATCACTCTTCCTCCTGGCCACCCCGTTTCTTCATTCTTAGACCCTCTAGCCTTTCAACTCTCCAAGTCTTTGATTACACTAAAAACTCTAGGAATTCTTCAGCCTTCAGCCATCACCTACTTGACTAGTATATTTGTTGGTAGATTCTGCACCTCTAGAGAACCTGACTAATACAGAAGGGAAAAGATCTCAAGAGGGTTCTATGTCTTCCTGAGAGACTGTTGAGTGTTAATGCTGGATAGTATGGGCGCGTGTGCTTTCCCTATGCTATGATACATGACCCATGCTCCAGCAAATAAATGCTTAGGCACATTCCATCAAAGGCAACCAAAATGAAACTCAGTGGGCCACACATGCAAAAAGACATGAAAACAGGAGTGAGACTGGTAGGGAAGAAAAAGAAATGTTGTAATGGGAAAATGAGGGGGAATGTGATTAGGAATTAAGGTGTGAAAATGTCATAAACTCATGGTATCATGAATGAAACTCCAAAACAACAACAACAAAAAAAAGAGACTTGAGGTTAAGATCTGCTTGTGAGAGAGAACATATGGTGTTGATTTTTCTGGGCCTGGGTTACTGAACTCAATGTAATTTTTTTCCAGTTTCATCCATTTATCTACAAATTTCACAATTTCCCTCATAGTGTTAAGCTTTTGCCTTGCAAGCAGAAGGTCCTGAGTTTGGATCCTGGATCCCGCCTATCAATGCCATGTGGAGATGGTGGTGACCTGTATTTCAGTCCTGGAAGATAGAGCTTTCCAGAGTAAAGCAAAGAGAAAGTAGCACAATACAGGGTTATTCCTGAAGTCACCCTGGGATTCCATAGGCCACACAGTGCTCTTTGATACACAGAAACACACATACACAAATAGACACACTTGGGGCTGGAGAGATGGCTCAGGGGTTAAGCCTCTGCCTTGCAGGCGGAAGGTCCTGAGTTCAGATCCTAGACCCCACGTATAGACGCCGGGCGGAAGCGGGGGCGGCCTGCGCTTCTGGTCCTGGTAGGGCGGAGCCTGTGAATCCCCGGGCAGAGTAAACAAGAGGAGGTGGAGGCGTCCATGGTGGTTCCGGAATTCGTCCGTGATTCTACACACACGCACACACGCATACACGCACAATTGAATAAATAATAAAAAATAAAAATTAAAAAAACAAATAGACACACTTGCAAAAAAAAAAAAAAAAAAAAAAAGAATCCTTGCTAAAGCGAAAGAACAGCAGTTTTGCCCATCTCCTGGGAGGGATGAGTCTACGGCAAGAGCACGCACAGCCCCGGCCCAGGGAGGGTGTCGCTGTTGAAGGTGCAGGGAGCCTGGGACCTGGGATACTGTTCTCATGTGAGCACATAGAGCCTGGCCCATGGAAGGCCGCTTGTGTTGCGAGTACACAGACCTGAAATCCAGGGGGGGGCAGTCAGTCTCAGAACACTGAATGTAGAAATAAACTCTCTCATCTCTGCCATCAGCTCACACACATACCAGCCACACGTGCAGTGCTTATTTTTCAAGTCAAATCTTGGGGCTGGGACTGTAGCTCTTTGTGTAGAGTGCTTGCTTATCATGCACCAAGCACCACATAAATTGGGTGTGGTGGTACATGCCTGTAATCCCAGCCTCATGAGGTAGAGCCAGGGGAATTAGAAGTTCCAGTTCATCCTTGGCTGTAGAGGGAGTTGGAATCTAGCCTTTTTGCAGACAGACTGGGTATGAAAAGCTACATGGAAGCCTGTCGTCCTGAGACCTTTTCTCAAAATAAAACAGGCAAGGACTGTGGCAAAGGCTCAGATGGGTAAAGGGCTTTTGCCCACAAGCATGACCACCTGAGTTTGGATTTCCGACACCTATGTAAAACACAGAGGCTCATGTCTCTGAGTGCCGACAAGGCAGTGATGCGAGGAGCCCCTGGAGCTTGCTGGGCAGTTCACCTAGCGAAATTAGTGCCAAGCTCAGAGGCCACGTTGCAGAAAATAAGGTCTGAGCTAGTGAGACAACTCAGGTGGTGAAGGTGCTTGGTGTCAAACCTGATGACCTGGGCTTGGTCCACATGGTAGAAGGAGAGAACTAACTCCCACAAGTTGTCCTCTGACATGTGGGCTACGGCATGTGCCCTCCTCACTCTGTACAGGCAAGATAAATAAACAAAAATGTAAACAAAAATGGCAACCAATAGAAGAAGTAGCCCAAAGTTGATCTCTGGCTGCTACATGCACCTGCATTCATGTGCATTCAACACACACACACACACACACACACACACACAAAAAAAAAAAAAAACATAAAAAAAAAACTGAAAAAGAAAATGGAAATAAGCCAAAGCATCTATCCAACCCTTTTTCTTTTTTTTAATTTTTGTATTATTTATTCAATTGTGTGTGTATGCTTGTATGCGTGTGTGCGGGTGTGTGCGGGTGTGTGCGGGTGTGTGCGGGTGTGTGTGTGTGTAGAACCACAGGCGAATTCCATTCATCCACCTGGACCACCTCCACCTCCTTGTTACTCTGCCCCGGGATTCACAGGCTCTGCCCTACCAGGACCAGAAACGCAGGCCGCCCTCGCTTCCACCCCGTATCTATATGTGGGGTCTAGGATCCGAACTCAGGACTTTCTGCCTGCAAGCCAGAGGCTTAACCCCTGAGCCACCTCTCCAGCCCCTTTTTTCTTTTTTTATTTTCAGTTAACCTCATCCCAAGAAACAGCATCCTTGTAATGTTAAATGGAACATACTAATTAAACTTTTTCTAATGCTATGTAAATACTCATCATTATAAAAATTTATTCACTTCTCCTGTTTCAGTAGCAGGGTCTGAGAAAGGATTTTTTAAAATTTACATATTTATTTATTTTTGTGTATGTGTGTGTGTGCACACACGCGCATGTATCAGATGGCACTGTTTGTTCCTGTGGAGGACCAAGGGTGTCTTTGATAATCATCCTGGATTGCTTCTACCTCCTTTTTGCTTTGTTCTGGGATTCCTCATTCTCTGCCCGCTAGGGCTAGAAATGCAGGCCACCACTGTTTCCATCTGGCATTTTTTTTTAATCTTTTTATTATTATTATTATTATTATTTATTCAATTGTGCATATGTATGTGCGCGCGAATGTGTGTGTGTGTGTATGTGTGTGTGTCTGTGTGTGTGTGCAGAACCACGGACGAATTCGGGAGCCACCATGAACGCCTCCACCTCCTCTGCCCCGGGATTCACAGGCTCCGCCCTACCAGGACCAGAAGCGCAGGCCGCCCCCGCTTCCGCCCGGTGTCTATACGTAGGATCTGGGATCTGAACTCAGGACCTTCCTCCTAGCAAGGCAGAGGCTTAACTCCTGAGCCACCTCTCCAGCCCCCCACCTGGCATTTTTTATGTGGAACCTGGGATCTGAACTTGGGACCTTCTGCTTGTGAGGCAAAGTCTTAATCCCTGAGCCATCTCTCCAGCCCAAGAAGGAATTCTTGTTCCAGTGATTAATGAGAAAAATGTCGGCTTGGGTGGGGAAGAGGAAGAAGCCAAACAGCTATGTGATTTCAGCAGGCCTGGTGTGGAGGGAGGCTTAAGAGTGTGCATGGTATGAGGAGAACATTCTTCCCCTAGGCTCAGAGCAAGGCCTTCTGTGTTTGTCAGTCACTGACCATGGATTGCTGGGGAAGCAGGTGTTATACAGTGTTTCTCCACAGGCATAACATAATACCATCTTGGATTTGGTCTGAAGTCTAACCTAAGGAGGATGGTGTGTAATGATTCTAATCATTCCATCCTGGAGAAAAGCTTAGAAAGTAAAAGGCTTCTTAGTCTCAAGAAGTTCCTAAACTAACAAGATTCATCAGAAGGGGCTCTCCCAAAGATAAAGAAAGCAGCAAACAACTGTCGGTGGGAGGAGACTCTCTGGCCAGTTGGTCAGTTCAGAGGAGACTCTCAGAGGAACCGAGTGTGCTTGAATTGCAGCTTGCATGCATCTCATCCAAATGGGCTGAGCTTTTTAGTGAAGCAGCTGCCTTTGAGTCATCCCTGCTTCTGTAATCCTCCCCTGTATTAGTCAGGGTTCTCTGAAGAAACAGAATCTATAGACTGTAATACATATAAATAAGCTTATTAAAAATAACTCACCATAAAAAACAGTGTCCTTCAAAGTAGCTACCTGTAGCTGCTTCATTCTTGAATGTTCCACAAAGCCAAAAGATCCCAAGAAGGTCTCAAACTTTTACTTCTCTGGAGGGTGGAAGACACTGGGTTCCGACGTTGGTGAAGAACAACTGGGCTCTGACGTCAGCGATGAACAGTGAACAGCAGCAAAGCCTGGAGACCAGGCTCCAGAGGCAGCGGGAGCAGGGACAACATGGTGGAAAAGGTGACGCTCCAAGTCAGCCAAGGACGGAGGCGGCAGCAGCAGCAACAAAGAAGGCCGGTGCTCTTAAAGTGCGTGATGCTCAAAGAGTGGACTCCATAGCAAATCGACACAGGACAAGAGAAGAGCAAGTCCCTCCTCCCTGCACTTCCTATTATCTAGTCCACTACTGGAAAGTATTACACACTTTGGGCTGGGTTCTCCACAGCAATCAATCAAGGACCTGCAGACTTGTTCAGGGGCCATTCCAACCATTAGCCCTCCATACTGCATCCCAAACAGTCTGCAACTGTGAAGCTGACACCAAAATGCAACCAGAACGTCACCTAAACTCCTGTAAATAACCCCAATAATTGGTTCTCTAAGATGGGCTTAGGCGTAGTCATTATTTTGGTCTGTCCTTAAATACCTGTCTGGGGTGAACAGTCACTTGTGTGGCATCTTCCCAGAGAAAGTGTCACACAACACCAGAGTGTCACCTTCCAAGCATTTCTCTTGCGCCAACTCCCTTCAGCCACATCCAGTAGCAGGAGCATAAGGCAACTGTGCCCTCTCAGCAGACGGTAAACATTCGCAGCAAACCCAGGATAGGCGCACCAGGGCAGGGCACTAACCATGACTACTATGCCATTTAAAGCCCCACCAGTGGGCTCGAACCCTGGTTTAGAACGTCCTGGTGCAGAGGAAGACTTACTGAATGGAGTGCTTTGGGAAAGCAATGGGAAATTATTTATTTATTTCTTTGGAATGTCAATGAGGGGAAGGAGTCTGGAGGAAGGGATACCAGCTGGGAAATCTGTGGAAAAGTTTAGGCTCAGAATGGTGTGGGAGTTTGATGATGCTTGTGATGATAGGAATGGAGAGGAAGGGAAAGATCAGATGTGTCTAGATAGCGATAAGGCATCGAGAAGAATGAAGAGGGTGGGCCAGTTGGCAGCGTGGTGCCTGGGAGGACCATAGAGCCCAGGTGGGAACAAAGCGGAAGCCCTGCTTGCTCCTACTGTCCAGCCTGAATAATCGTGGGCATCTCCTCCCCTTTGCTTTTTACCCATGTTATCCATTGACGAAGGTGGGATTTGTTCCTTAGATTTCAGCCAAAGGGGCATGACATGTGGTACCAAAGCCCACTTGCCTCCTCCTTCAGAGATGCCAAACCCACCCACCTGCCACCATCAGGCTGCAGCCGTTGGGGGGGCTTGTAGACCCTTTCCTCGCTCAGGATTCCACCCTCCTCAGCAGGACTCACACTCCAGCTGCCTGTCTTTCCTGATGGCAGGCCTTGCTGCCCGTTTTGCCCTCTTTCCCTGGCCACACAAGGGTGGTATGAGATTTAATTTCCCAAGAAAGCTACAAAAGGACATCCAGGTCCCTGGCTGGCATCTCACGTGAGCCAAGATCTCTGGGTGCAGAAGTTCAGTGCAGACAAAGCCGCTCTGATCACTCCTGATGGTTTTTCTCTGTCTAATTATAGAAAGTATTTAGCTATTGTTCCCTAATTGCTCATTGCAGTTGGGATGGGTATTGTTTTCTTTTTTCTTCTTTTGGACAAAAGCCTGGTTTCTGGTGAATTCTTTCTTTCTTCCTCTCTCTCTCTCTTTCTTGAGTGTGTTTGTGTCATGTGTATGCATGCATGTATGTCTTTTTGCACTTGTATGGTTGTGCACGTGCACGTGTGTGTATGTATATGTGGATGCCAGAGGCTGTTGGGTATCTTTCTTGGCTGCTCTCTATATATTGAAGCAGGGCTTCTTGCTCAATCCTGACCTTGTAACTAGCCAGCTTACTTTGAAGATGCTCTGTCTCTGACCCTTCAGGCTGGGATTACAGGTGGGTTGCTATGATCAACCCGCATTTAGTGGGTGTTGCAGGACCCAAACTCTGTTCCTCACATTTATTCAGCAAGCAGTCTACCCACGGAGCCATCTCCCAACTGTCTCTCTGTCTTTTTCCTTTCTGTTTGGCTCGCTGCCATACCTGGACTCGGTGTCCCCCACTGGTGATCAGAAGAAGGTAGCAAGACATTTCCGGAGAAATCTATTTGCCTCATGTAAATTTATCTCCTTTGTGTTCCTCAAACATGACAAGCTATTTTCTGCCCCTGGACCTTTGCATTTGCTATTATCACTGTCTAGAACACTCTTTCCTGTCGTTCCTGTGGTTGTTCTCATCTATCAGGTTGTGATTTCCTCACAGAGACCTTGTCCTATGAAAGGGGAGACATGTGGTCTTTACTCAGTTTCTTTTGGCAACACTCCTGCTTCTGTCTTTCACAAGGTTTCTTAGAGCCGTGACTGTCCTGTTGTTTCTTTATTATCTGCTCTCCCTCCCACACCCAAGCCAAATGATGTTCTTCAGGGCAGGGGGTTTTTCTTTTGTCCCCACTAAATCCTTAGTACTAATATGTGTTGGACACTGTGGATCCAAATTTTTGCTGTCTCAGAGCTTATATTCTTGCAGCAGACAGAATCGCCCGAAGAACTGATTAATTTAATTTCAAGTACAAAGTGCTATAATGAAGCACTATATGAGCAAAGAGGGTGTCTCAGAAAATGTGGGGATGGGTGGACAGATAGGGGCAGACAGAGACAGCTCACCTAGAGAGGTGACACTATCTCAGAGGACCGATATTCCAGGATGAAGCAATCTATGGAGTCAGGAGATGTGGGCAAGAACAAGTGTAAAGGCCTCAGAGCAGCCGCCAGCTTGGTAGGCTAAGGGACAGAGAGGAAACCTGGAGAAGCTGGCGTGCCCTGAGGCAGGGGAGGGCAGCACTGCATGTAGGATTGGAGAAAGGAGGTGGGATCAGGCCACAGGAGACAGGTGAGTCAGATTAAAGGCTGGATTTTCTTTTCCGTGTTGTAGGACCCAGCTGAACAGTAATATTCAGCTCCCAAAGCACTCACTTGATTTTCATAAGAGCTTTGGAGATAGGAGCAAGGAAATTGAGTTGTGGTTTGACTGGAAAATATCCCCCATAGGGTCACGTGTTCGAACACTTGGTCACCCGCTTGGGGGGCTGTTTGGAAAAACTTGTGGAACCTTTATAAGGTGGAGCTTTGCTAAAGGAAGTATGTCACTGCGGGTGGGCCTTGAGGTTTGATAATCAGGTCCAACATCCTGTTTCTTCTCAGGTGAGGCTCTGGCTTCATGGTTCTGTCGTAATGCCTTCCTCGCCACGATGACCTCAATATCTCTGGAAATGTAAACCCAAATAATCCTTTTCCCCTCAAGTTATTTCAAAGTATTTTTTTTTTCATAACACATAAAGAAAACTAAAACAGAAATTGGTATCGGGTGAGTGGAGTTGTTGTGATAAGCCTGATCATACGACTTTTGAGCCTTTGTAACTTTTGTGGGAGGAATGTAGAAGAGTTTGGAATGTTTTTGTGGAAAAAAAAAGCCATCGGATACTGGAAGCAGGGATTAATGAACCATTCTGGTTGTAATTTGGATAATAGTAATGCTTAAGATATTTCAGAAGGTAATAAAGACTTTACTGGGAAATGTGCTAGAGGTAATTTATATTATATTCTGGCAAAGAATCTAGCTGCATTCTGTTCGTATCTTAAGAATTTGTGTGAGGCTGAATTACAAAGTAATGAATTGATTTCTTTAGTGGAAGAAATTTCAAGAGAGCATAACATTGAGTCTTTGGCATGATTACTCTTACACAGGTCTGCAATGAAAAAGAGCAAGGAGAACAGAAAAAAATGAAAAAAAAAGTTTATGGTTGCAGTTAAGGCATGTGCTAACAAAGAGGCTGTAATGGTTAAAGAGAGTCACCTCATTAAAGAGAAATCTGTGCTCTGTACCGAAGCAATAGGAAGGGGGCTCTGAGGGCAGGATCCTATGCACACCAAGATCTAACTTGTAAAAGGAGAGAGCCTAAGAGGTTCCCGATTCTACAAAACAATGCCATAGGGAAGTTGTTCAACAGCTTCAGCTCAAAAATGCAGCAGCAACTGGCTACATTCCTAGTAGGTGGTAGAGCGTGTGTGTGTGTGGGGGGGGGGCAGGCAGCATCCACTGACATTGGCTTTGGAGGCACGACAGATGCAAGGTTGAGGGGGTCATGGATTTTTTCCTCTATCATTTCAGAGAGCCACCGGGGCCAGACAACACGTGGCAAGGTCGGAGTCCTTGTGAGGAGGCCCAGAGAGGCTGTGCAATCAGCAACGAAGGTGAAACCCGTATTTCAATGGAGACTCCAAGATATCGGAGTTGCTATGGCTGCGGGATGTCTGCCAAGAAGCGCTGCTGGCAGGAAGTGGAGCCAGCTCGAGAGAGATGTGTTGCTGCAAGCAGTGCTGGGAACTGAGATAATTTCATCAGAAGCTCCAACTGCTGTACGCCCTACTGTGTTTCCCTCTTGCTTTGCTCTCATCTTCCTCGCCATGCCCACTTTCCTTCCTTCTGGAATGCGACTGTTTCCTTCGTTCCCATGCATGTTGGAAGCATACATTTGCTTTTGATTTTTATGGAGGGCCACAGTTAAGAGATCATCAGAAAGACTTTGGAGTTCAAACTTTTGAACAGTGATGGAATTATTAGCACCTATGGGGGACTTTAAAATTGAACTCAATGCATTTTGTTTATTTATTTATTTATTTATTTATTTATTTATTTTAAATTATTATTATTATTATTATTTATTCAACTGTGTGCATGTGCGTGTGTATGTGCGTGCGTCTGTGTGTCTGTGTGTGTCTGTGTATGTGTAGAACCACGGACGAATTCGCGAACCACCATGGACGCCTCCACCTCCTTCTGCCCCGGAATTCACAGGCTCCGCCCTACTAGGACCAGAAGCGCAGGCCGCCCCCATTTCCGCCTGGCGTCTATACGTGGGATCTGGGATCCGAACTCAGGACCTTCCGCCCACAAGGCGGAGGCTTAACCCCTGAGCCACCTCTCCAGCCCCTCAATGCATTTTGTATCACAAGGTGGCCATGCGCCTGCGGGGTCAGGGGTAAAATGTTACTGTTTGAATGTGAAGTGTCTCCCATAGACTCATGTTTTCAAATGCTTGTGTCCTGGTTGGTGGCACTGCTTGCACTGAAGGTGGACCCTTTAGGAGTGGAGGCTTGCAGGAGGAAGTATGTCACTGGAGGTGGGTCTTTAGCTTTGATAGACAGGTTCAAATTCATGTTCTCCCTTTGCTGCTTTTTTTAAAAAATAATATTTTATTTATTTATTTTATGTGATGAGTGTGAGTGTGTGTGTGTGTGTGTGTGTGTGTGTGTGTGTGTGTATCTGAGGGCACTATGTATCCCTGTGGAGATCCAAGCATGATTTTGGGAATCAACCCTGGATTGCTTCTACCTCCTTCTTGTTTTGCTCTGAGATTTTCCCGGCTCCACTCACCAGGGCTGGAAGTGCAGGCCGCCACTGTTTCTGCCTAGTGTTTGTACATGAGACCTGGGATCTGAACTCAGGACCTTCTGCTTGTGAAGCAGAGTCTTAACCCCTGAGCCAGTATCTCCAGTCCTCCCTCTGCTTCTTGATTGCTGATGCAATATGCCATTGTGCCTCTCCTACTTCAATGAGAAGTAAGCAGGGACTATAGGCCAAAATAAACTCTTTCTCCCAACGTTGCTTTGGTCAGATTTTCACCATAGCAACAGGAAGGAAACTAAAACATTTACCAGGAAGGAAACTAAAATACTACCCAATTGGAAAACTTGGAGTAAGACACACCTTTCAAGCATAAATCTTCAACTCCAAGGTGTTTTAATTTTGGTTGTACACTGAAATCTTTGAAACTGTCTCTTGAAATTGGATTTAATAGGTCCTGGTAGGGTGGTTAAGGTTCTCTAGATGATTCTAACGTGGTTGAGAACTGCCCATAGTGCACTTGCTTTTCACTGTAGCGCACAACCTCCAGGCTAGAGCCTTTCCACAGGCTGCATTGTGAAATTGCTCCAGGAGTTCTGAAGGATCATTGAGGCCCAGATCCCAAACTAGGCTCTACAGTCTAAGGTGACTTAGCAGTTCCTGCACCAACTGGGTGACCGACCTAAGTTCAATACCAGAACTCACATGTGGAAAGAAAGAACTGACTCCCAGAACTCCTCTGACCTCCACATGCACACACACACTCACTATAAAATACTATATACTCACTATAAAATCGTTAATAAATAAAATCAGAATCTCTGAGACTATGTCTTAACCAGTGACTTTCTAAAAAGTGTCTTTGGTTGCTTTGGAGCCTCCTACAAGTGGTCTTTTGATGTCCCCGTCTGCTGTTTTTTTGCTTGCTTCCTTTGACTGGGATGTGTTTATAATTATTTTCCTGGGATTTCGGAAAGGCACAGATTTAAGTAGGTTTATTTAATTGATCATACTTAGTTGGAAGTTTATGAACTTAAAAATTGAACTAAATTTCAATATGCAAGTTTACATATTATTGTGTAAACTGCAAATTTTTTTATACCTCACCACATTCTATTACTTAAGGTTAAGGACTGGCCTCTTGTAATAGCAATTTCATAGTTAAACCCACTGTTTGATTATAGTGACCATATAAAATTTTTCCCCTGTAGATTAAACTCAGGGCCTCACATACACTAGGCAAATATACTTATTTGCTCTTGATTGCGTGGGGGCAATCAGCTGGGGCAGAAGCGAGGTGTCTTTGTTTGAGATTTGATTTTTTTTTTCTGGTCCTAGAGATTAAATTCGGGTCTTGCTCCTGCTGTGTGTGTTTTACCAATTGGGTTCCATTCCTAGCTCCTAAATATTTTAACTTAAATGTCTTTTTTTTTTTTTTTTTTTTTTGCTGTATTCTGTTGTATTTATTTATTTATATGTATGTGCCTGTGTGGTGTAAGTCCGCATGTATGCAGGGATTCACATGTACAGAGGCCAAAGGAGAGGTAAAGGCCAAAGCATCAGGCATCCTAAGTCATACTCTGTAAACCTGGAGTTTCTGATTTGGGTGGGACCGGAAGGTGTGTTCTCTATCCTGTCTTGTACTCCCCCCCCCACTTTCCTAGCACGCAGGCACTTCTGGTTTCTATCTCAGCGCTACATGAACAGGGCATGGTGTCATAAGCCTGCAAAACCATTTTTTTTTTTTTTCTGGAGTATCAAAAGTTCAAGGTCAGCTAGGGCTAGAGACCTTGTCTCAAAAGCAAACAGGGGCCTGAGAGATAGCTTGTTGAGGAAGTCACCTGCTAACAAGCCTTCCCTGAAGCACATATGGTGGAAGGAAAGAACTGATTTCCAAAAGTTGTCCTCTGAGTTCCACCTGAGTGTCGTGGCATGCATACACATGCATTCCTCGCTCTCAAATAAATAAGATAATTTTAAACAAATTCAGAAAATTTACTAGACCACACTAAGCACGAAAACATGCCCTTACTCTTGGGGGAAAAAAAAGGCTCTGAGTAGCAAGCAGATAGTGTCTGAACACTCGCTGTGGCTCAGGCGTGGAGGAAGGAGCTGTCTGGGGTACTGCGACGTCTCCAGCCTTCGGCACGCGGCTTGAGAAACCAAAGAGAACTACAAGTCCCGGCAGGCCGCGCGGCACCGGCTCAACTAGTCGCCTGAGCAGGCGGAGACACGGTTTCCTGCGAAGTCCGGGCTCTGGGGGTTGCGGTGAGAAACCGGGCTGCGGCGCTGTTCCCTTGGGGGTGAGTAACAGCCCCGCCCGGAGCCCGCACGGTGCTGAGTCTAGCGCGGCCTCCAGATCCTGTGGCAGGCGGAGCCAGTGCCTGTGCACTCGGTCCCGGCCGAGGCTCCGATTTTGCAGCCCAGGGGAAGCGGGGAGGGGGGAAGCCCGCGTGTGACCTTGTCATCCTGGGCGTGGGCACGTGGTTCTGGTGACTGTGCACGCCCCTTGGCCCGATCTTCCCAGCCGGCGTTGGTGCGCCCCAGCCACTTGGGTGACACGGTCTTGCGCACCCGAGTAGGTGGAGCTGGAGGAGGGTGTAAGGTGACCGGGCCACGAAGCCTTCACCCTCGAGTGGCCTTGTGGGCGTGGGGGCAATCAGCTGGGGCAGAAGCGAGGTGTCTTCGGACTGAGCTCGCGACGGGCGCCAGACCATTATTTTATCCCTGCATCCTGCAGTTGCCCTGTGCTGGCTCGGTGTGTGGAGAGCAGCCGGTGGAAGACACCTAGTAAGGCCCCCCAGGGTTCAAAGACATTTACTTTCCACGGGCTAGGAAGCAGTTCAAGTATTTACTTGGTACTTACTGGGTGCTCAAGACATATTTGCCGAGTTGGTCTAATGAGACTTGGGACTGTCAAAAATTTTCTTTAGGTATTTCTTACTGCAGTTGTTTCTAAACTTTAGGAGTCAGAATTACTTGGGGGGAGGGACTGTTACGTCACAAAATTCTGCTTGCCTCCTAAATTTCTGTTTCTGGTGTGATGTAACCCGGGAGATGTGATGCTGATAGTCTAGGGGGCTGTAATTTGAATGCTACTTTTTCTTTTTTTTGGCTGATGTGTATGTGTGTTTGTGTGTGCAAGAGGGCACTTGAGTATGTGTTTGTAGAGGCCTAAGGTGACATCGGGAATCATCCTGGATTTCTCTACCTCCTCATTACTTTACCGTGGGGTTTCCCAGGCTCTGCTTTCCAAGGCTTGGAATTATACCCTGCCACCATATCCTCCTGTCATTTTTTATATTGGAGCTGGGTGTTGTATCTCAGGTCCTTTTGCTTACACTGTAAAGGCTTTAAACACTGAGCCATCTCCCCAGTCTTGAATGCTACTATTTTATAGGACCCTCCCCCATAAATTCTTCAAATATGGTTGTGGTTATATTTACAGTTTTTGTCCTAGTCAGCCAGTTTTACTGTTGTAGTTACAGCAAACAGGTATTGCTTTGCACTCTAATTTCCCCTACATTGTTTTACATACAGATTTTCATGTAGACCTTCTTTTGTCATTTTTCTTAGATGCTATCAAATTTTTTTATTATGTTTTTTGCTTGGCCAGTATTCAACAGTCTTCTTGGATGACTGGGAAAATTTGCTTTTTCTTCCTTTTCATGTATATTTCTTGGGGAGGGGTTTGGGTGGACAGCAAGAGTGGTTTATCCTTCAGTCCCTGCGGCCAGCATCCTAAATCATCTAAGTTTTGAAGTCCATGTCAGAAAGTTTGGACATTTCACAACCTAGCAAGCTGCTTGTTCTTGGGCACCATTTGATTTGGACACCTGAATTCAGGGTCCATTGCTTCCTAGCTCACCGGACAAGGTCCTTCCACTTCCTTAACTGTAAGTGAGGCTCTCATAGTATGTGTCTGAGGATTGAGTTGTGCAATTTACATGAGTTTTTTTTTAATGTACTTGTTGGCAACTTACTCATCTGCTGCTTGCCCTTGGCACTTGGTCATCCACTGTTTTCTTCACAATCCTCTTTTCTACAGTGAGCTGTTTGGAAAAGTGTTGCTCTTTCTTGCCTGGGTGAGATTTAGTTTCCTTATCTGTTGAGGAAGCTTTGTATTGGTCAGGGATAACTTCGTTTAATTACCGTTGACTCAGGACACTTCTGGCCATTAAACACCAGGGAAAGGAGTGTGGTGAAAGCTTGTTCTTGCCTTGCACCTTATCACCATCTGAGTGCAGTGCCAACTGTGACCCTCAGGCCAGCTACATGGTCCCTGGACCTTGACTCACTGGGTTTATAACTTTTTACCTTTTTCTTAAAAATCCTTCTTCCTCAGCCTCCTAAGTGCTGGGATCCCAGGACATGCTGTAATGCCTGGTCTTTGCGCTCTCTCTCTCTCTCTCTCTCTCTCTCTCTCTCTGTATCAGAGAATAACCTTGGTATTTTCAACCTTTTGTTTGAGACAGGGTCTCTCAATGGCATAGAACTTTGTCTTGGAGACCAGGCAAATTTGTCTTGGAGCTTCCAGGAATCTGCCTATCTCTACCTCCCATCTTCCTATTGTTGGGATTTGCAAGTGGTGATGTCACTTGTAAATTATGTGGGTTCTGGGGATCTGAACAGAGGCCCTAACAACTGGCGAGGCAAATGCCTCACCAACTGAACCTCTCTTCAACCATGAGCTTTGTTTTCTATCGATCCAACCATGTTTCTCTGAAGATCTGTCCTCTCTTTTCAAAAACATTTTTTGGGGTCTTTTTTTGTTTCGGGGACAGCGTAGGAAAGCGTATTTGCCTAATAGTTGCTCTAGGAATTGGGAAATAGCTGTGGTCGCTTTTGATTTGCATATTTTGAAACTTGGAGTTTTTGCATCCATAAAGAAATACGGCTTTCTCTTCTCTTATATAAACACCAGGGAAAGGTGGTGAAAGCTTGTTCTTGCCTTGCACCTTATCACCATCTGAGTGTAGTGACACTCTTCTCTTATATGAGATATTCTGCTGTGTTTTGGGATCTTTAATTTTCTTCAATCTTCATTTTCTTTGTAATGAGAATAACAGCACAAGATCAATAGCTACTAAATACTACTAACACTTGACTTTATATTTAGGACAGTAGAGAGTGGAGGGAACTCTGGCAAAGGGAGCATTTGTGACCCAACTAAATGAATGGACAATAATCACCCCAGGAGGGACAGGAACACCCAAGGTAATCAAATCTTCCATTTTTTAAGAGAAAGCAGAAAGCTGGAGTCAATGTTATGCAAAATCTCTCCAGTTTTATAGATTGACAAAGTCAGTTTATCATTAAGACAACAGTGAGAACACTGGGTGTTGTGATACACACCAGTGATCCCAGCACTCACGAGACTGCAGGAAGATCATGAGTTTAAGGTGTGTCTAAGCTACAGAAGTAAGAAAATAAATCAGCAAAATATTCAAAAATTAAGGTAGTGGGAGGGAAGGGGGATGGGACTGATAGGATTCCCATTCCTCTGTCTCTCTATACTCAGGGCAGAGATTCTGCTTGGTGGTCACTGCCCCCTAATAGTCGGTGCTTGCCTGACCCTTAGTGCTAATGGGGGTCAAGGTCAGAGACTGATCCTGACCACACTTCCTGGGCTGGACCTTCAGACGCTGCCCCTGAGCCCACCTACTAACCCTGAGATATAAAATCCCATTCCCTGTCTCAGCTCTTTCTTTTTGTCTCCCTCTTCCTATGATTGGCACGGTGGTTCTGGAACTCCATTAAAAACTTCCATCTAGGGCTGGAGAGATGGTCAGGGGTTAAGACTGCCTGGCAAGCAGAAAGTCCTCTGTGGTCGCTTTTGAGGATGGGTGGAATTCCCTCCCTCAGTGCCTTCCTCAGTGGTCATTCTCTCTTAATCACTAAGGGGAAGAGGTGATTCCATGAATGCATTTCCAGGATGTGGCATGGGAAGAAGGCAGCAGAGGGATGACAGCCGGAAAGGCCTTGCTTTTTAACCGACTCCCAATAACAGTAAGGTTTTGATTTCCTGTTACCTTCTGTCCAGAGATCTGCTTCCCAAATGTCCAATTTCCTGTTGTCAAGTACTCCTGTCCAGGTAGATAAGAGTTTATTTTTTCCTATTAATTTGACAGTTAAACAGCCATGTCAACTCTGCAGATCAGAACTGGCTATTTGTAGTGAGGATCAATGCTTGATATTTGACATATTATTGATTTCTAGAACTCCAAACACGGGCTTCAAGAAGACCCGCTGTTTTAGGAGTATGGTGTCTGGTCAGAAATGACAGTCCCTGCCCACATGAGCTGTTTTTACTTGAAGACAGTAGCAAGGACCTCAGTGACTTGAGATTCAAGTGTCCTCATCAAAAAAGATCACATGTTATTTTAAAACCAAAGGGGCCTCAACATTTGCAGCGGGAAGAATCCTTGTAACTTGTGCCTCTGCTACTCACTAGCTGAGCCACCTGGAGGCTAATCGCTCTCGTCTGTGCCTTGGTTTCCTCATGTACACGGGGGTGGTGGGGGTGGTGGGGGTGGTGAGTCTTATGTCATCTCACACAAGATATTAACAAGGTGAGTGAGAGGACTCGCGAAAGTCAGTTACTGCTCGTAGCATCCGGTGTCGGGCTCCTGGAGGCCTCAGACTTTCTGTAAAGCGGGTGCGTGGTACCATAGGCAACTCAGGTGAAAGTCAAAAAGGCAAGTAAATGGAATAGGGCAGGTGATTCATTAGCAGAGGGTTTAATAATGAAAGGTGTTTTTCATCGGCAGACATATTTCACGCCTGACAGGCCTTGGAAAATACCCCGAGGGAAGCAGCTCATTTGCATGTTAAACACTCACTGACACCTTATGGAAAACTCCAGCTCCGATCTCTGTAGACACAGTTTGGCTCTTATATCATCTATTTTATGTATTTCAATTTCCACCACTTTTATTACTGAAGACATTTGCTTGAAAATGGGGTCTTGGGAGTGGTTGACTTGCTGTTACTTTTTCCCAACCCATAGGTAGTCTCAAGGGTAAGGGAGGCTTCTGCGCATTAGGGGTACCTCTGTGGAAGGTGGGGTTGGGGAGGAGCAGGACTGAGAAGTGCTGGGGGTAATGGGCAGTCCAGGATATAGTCACCTGGACACTTGTGTTGTCACTGGTCTCTATAGGTCTTATGGGGGTGTGGTCGACCCATTAATTGATTGTTTTTTTAAAAATTTTATTATTTATTCAATTGTGCGCATGTATGTGTGTGTGTGTGTGTGTGTGTGTGTGTGTAGAACCACAGACGAATTCGGGAACCACCATGGAGCGCCTCTACCTCCTCCTTGTTTACTCTGCCCCGGGATTCACAGGCTCCGCCCTACCAGGACCAGAAACTGCAGGCCTCCCCTGCTTAGGATCCGAACTCAGGACCTTCCGCCTGCAAGGCAGAGGCTTAACCCCTGAGCCATCTGTCCAGCCCCTAATTGATTGTTTTAACCAGTAAAGACTTCTGGAACATCCACTGAGTGCTAGGCTGGAGTCTGGTGTATTACACAGCCTGAGGACTACATCTGGCTCTTGGTTTGAATGGCCTCTTTGGTTGCTTTATGCCTTCGAGGCAGAGTTGAGTAGTCGTCTTAGCAAGGAGGTAGACCACGAAGCTAAAAAATAGTGGCTGTATGGTCTTTTGCAGAAGAGCTTGCCACCTTCTATTTCAGCCAGAGAGGAGAGCCAGCACAAAGGCTCTGAGGCTCCAGGGCCTGGCACATGGGAATCTTGCAAATTGGAATAGAGTGAGCAGAGGGTAAGGTACGTGGACCTGTGAGACCCTCAGAGAAAGCTGAAAGGTCCATCTTATTAAGGCCTTGGTTCTTGAGTGAGTTAGGAAACCTTGGGGAACCAAGAACATAGGAGTGCTTAGTTAGACTTAAATCCCTATATTAAGAATCACCTGGGGGCCTGAAGAGATGACTCAGGGGTTAAGACTCTGCCTTGAGAGTAGAGGGACCAGAATTCCAATCCTGGGTTCCACGAAAAATGCCAGGCAGAAATGATGGCAGCCTGCACTTCCAGCCCTGGTGGGCAGAACCTGGGATATCCCAGAGCAAAGCAATCCAGGATGATTCCTGAAGTCACCCTTGGCCCTCCACAGGGACACACAGTGTTCTCTCTCTCTCTCTCTCTCTCTCTCTTTCTTTCTCTCTCTCTCTCTCTCTCTCTCTCTCACACACACACACACACACACACACACACACACACACACACACAAATTATAGTCATTTGGTCTTGAAGTCCTTTTTTTATTTCTTTATTTATAAGAGGAGAGAGAAGGGGGGGTCATGGTGTACAGGTGGAGGTCAGAGGACAACTTCTGAAAGTCAGTTCCCTTCTTCCATCATTTGGGCTTCTGGGGATTGAACTCAGTCCGTCAGGGTGATGAGCTGCTGAGCCATCTCACCAGCCCAGGTCCATCTTAGGGCGGAACTAGTCCCTTTCCTCATTGCTGTGATATCTGACATAAACAACTTAAAAGGAGAAGGGATTTACTTACAGTTTCAGAGAATTCAGTCTACGTTTTTGTGGCTTCTATGGGTTTGGGCAGAACATCATGATGGTTGGAACATGTGAAGGACGGTACTTGCCTCTTGATAGACAAGCAGATTGGTGAAGTGACCAGGGGCCAGTGTAACCAGCCATGTCTCCAATGACTGACTTTTTCCAAGTAGGTCCCACTTGCTGAAGTTTTTAGAACCTTCCCAAAATAGAGCTTCCGGCTGGGGACCTGGTATCTAACACATGAAACTATAGGGGACATTTCCCATCAAAACCACAACAATCAGCATGAACTATAGTCTTAGCCTCACAGGAGTCCAAAAGAGTAGATGATGAATGTTTCCAGTCTGTTCTTCATGGGATCCTTCCATATCCTGATCCTTCCCTAACCTGTGACCCAGTTTCCTTTGCGTGGGAAATGTGTTTATGCTCACAGACATCCTTTTGGCTCTTGTCTGACCCTTGTCCAATGTATTCTTTCCAAGGTAGCTACTCTACCGGTAAGGATGTAATTTGGTTTTGGGAGTGTAGGTCAGTGTGACAAGAAAAGGGCAGCTCAGCTAAACACAGGAGATGTGAATAGTAAAAGACTTTCATAGATCCACGAGAGAAGAGGAGCGCCAGAAAGGGGAATCTGGAGGCATCTTAAAACTCATCCCGCAGGTGGGGGATGAAGGAGATGGAGAGGGAGAAGAGTGAACAGGCACTTCACTTGTGTTCCAAAACCCTTACTGGGGTTCAGAGCTTACTCCCCAAGTTTTCCTTGGGAAGTTCTGATTGGGATTTAGAACAAAGAGGTCATGCTATCACCAGGAAGTGATCCCTTATGCTAAGTGTGAGGATCAGTGGGGTGAGTCACATAGACTATAATGATTGCATAGGTATCCCCCAGGAGGGAAGTGTTCACCACGAGGTGGTCGTGTGAGGCAGGCATGTGGTCCGGCCACGCTAAGGAACTGGGAGGAGGTGGAAACAGAAGCTCCAGGGTGCCGAGTTCTGCTTCTGGCCTGTCTTCCACATGGGCGCCGAGGCAATTGTTTCTTCACATGTTTATTAGCTCTTTCTGTCCTTCGCATCTTGTGGAGAAGGCAGACGCAGAGCTAGGTTGTTAGAGGTACAAGCAGAACATAATGGGGCAAGGGAGGAAAGAATGATGGGTTCTGAGTGATTGGTTCATGCAAAGCTTCATGGGGGGTCATGAAGGACTGAGTGTGGACGGATATTTTGGAAGATTCGAGGTGAGGTGGGCCTTGGATGTCTTGCTAGGGAATTTAAACTTTTTGGAAGAAAGAAGTGAAGGTTGGATGTGTGATAAGGCACATCTGGAATCCCAGCGCTTGAGCATTCAAGAGATTAAAGGCAGGGGTTTTGTGAATTTGTAACCAGCTTTTCTCTGCAGTTGGGTCAAGGGTGTTGGTAAGATGAAGAGTGCTTAGGGATTGCTGAGGGGGCTGCCCATTGCCTGCAGTGCCCCTAAGAACCCACTGCTTCTCTGTCTGGTGGGCTGAGCAGGTGCGATTGAGGGAAAAGGTCTCACTGCCTGTGAGTTTGCTATCCAGTAGTACCACAGGACGGCGGACTGTGTGGAAAAGTTGCTTCAGCTCTTGTGTTTGTCCTCAAGGAGCTGGCCTAGGTGAGGACTCTCTAACTGAAGTAAATATATTGAGAATCGGCCAGATGTAAAGACACTGCTGATTGCTTTTGCTCAGCTGCCATTTTGACTGAGGCCTCACTGCTTTTGACCCGTGCATCTAGGTTAAGCTCTGTGACTCTGGGATGGTATAATAATAGCTACAGATAACACCAGTTAGCATGTCTTTTCTGCTTTTCCTACCTGAAAAAGCACCCTTCAGTTCTCTGCAGAGAAAGTTGCTGCTTTGCTCCCTAGCTCTTACCATGAGCTCTCTTCTTGTATGTTATCTGCCTTCTTGTCTCTCTTCCACTCCACCCTGGAGGGTAAGTGCCACAGGGGTGAGAACTGGGTTGGTTCACTTTCTCCACTGGGTGTAGAATAGTGCCTGGCACTGGTTTGTGTCAGGTGCTATATTAAACTCCCCCCTTTTTATGTGTTTTTTTTTTTGTGTGGGGTGCATGTGCTTGGCATGTGTGTGCATGTGTGTGTGTGGGTGCAAGTGAGTGCACTTGCATGTGGAGGTCCGAGGTTGATATGAAGAACTATCTTTGCTTGCTTTTCCACCTTATTCTTTTGAGGCTGGGTCTCTAAACCTAGAGGTTCCTGATGGGTTAGTCTGGCTAGTCAGCTTGCTCTGAGGATTCCCAGGCTCTGCCTTCCGAGACTGGAATCATGGGTGGGCTGCTGCACTCACCCTTCATTTTCCTGGGAATCTGAACTTGCGTGGCAAGTCATCTTTCTAATCCCTACGCTAAGCATTTTATGTAGTTACCTCACTTAACAACTTTGAGGTAAGTATTGCCCTGTTTTATAAAAGAAGAAACTGAAACCCTGTGAGATAGAGAAAATGACATACAAGCTACTGAGATGGCTCCACTGATAAGGGCATTTGCCCCCAAGCCTAACCATCTGAAGTCAGTCTCTGGAACTCATTAAGGGGAAAAGGGTTAACCAACTCCTGTGAGTTGTCCTCTGACTTCCACCATATACCATGGCTTGCATGCCCATATGCACCCCCCAGTAAATCAGTGCAGCACACACACACACACATATATGCATATGTATGTACATTCATATATATATGTATATATATATATATATATGAAGAAAATGACACAGGTGGGGCAGCTGGGTCTCGAAATCTGGACGATCCACCGTGCACCTTTTAACTGCTCATCTTAAGTGACTTTCCTTTCTCGTGCAGGGTCTGGGGCCATGGCCAGAAAGGCTCTCAAGCTTGCTTCGTGGACCAGTGTGGCTCTCGCTGCCTCTGGCGTCTACCTCTACGGTAACAACTACTTGGACCCTAATGACTTTGGTGCCGTCAGGGTGGGCAGAGCAGTGGCTACGGTAGGTTTTGCTCACTGGACGGCAGAGGCGCTGCGGTGTGTTTTTGGGGGTCCCCATGTGGCAGGTGGGCTTGCTGCTCACACCTGGGCGGTGAAACACGTGCACCAGAGATCCATCAAGCAGCTGTGGACATAGCTGGACGTCCTCATGTCCCCTCCCCCGTGCGTGTGTCAGCAGTTGAATAGATCGGGATCGTAGGAGGTGTCTGCTCTGAAACCTTTACCTTAGGCTCTGTGTCTGTGCTGCTGACGCGCAGGCGCCGTCCGTACGCCTCAGCAAATGCCAAGAAGACTTTGCTGAAAGAAGCTCTTTTGCTTCCTGTCTGTGGTGGGGTGAAGTCCTTGGGAGATCACTTCCACCAGATGTCGCCCCACAGGAATACTGTACTTAGGAGTAGCCTCCCACCCCAACTTGTGAAAAAATTTGAAAATAAGAGTGTGTCAGGGAAGAAGGGAGAGAAGAAGGGTTGGGATTGGGGACTAAGCAGTGAAAGAGTCATACATGTATATATGTATGTATGTAACACTACAAAAAAAGGAGTTGGGGTCCAAGTGACTGTGAACTGACCACTCTAATCCCATGAACCTAAAGAAGTCCTTTCTCCTTCCAAAAGAAAAAAAAAAAATTCTTCCTACAAACTTAATCTTGTTCCGGCGAGCAAATGTGAGTAACTCTTGATTCAGGACTCACATGTGGAGTGGCTGGGCCTCAGAGGACTGTGAGAATCCACTTCAGTCGCCAAACAGAGAACCTGATTTGATTTTCTGACCTGAAGGGCCTTCTCCAGTGGCTTGATAGTGTCGTCCTGTGTGATTATGTCCTTTTAACTCTGCCGACAGTGACTCTCCCAGACACAGCTGTTCAGCCTTCCCCTGGGGAGCGCTGTGTGTGTCATGCTTTCTCGTGAAGAGCTGCTGCCGTCAGGTGCAGACTGCACTGGCTCAGTTTCTTCTCTGGGATGCCGATGTGCATCATGAAGTAGCTCATTTCTGTCCTTAGAACTCAGGGTTATCCATTGCTCTTTCAAGCTGGCTCAGAGACAGGCCACTGACATGGTGCCTGTCCCCAGGGGTGAGCTGAGTTGCAGAATCAAACCAGGCAATAGGCTTTGGCAAACAGGCTGTGGCATAAAGTCATTTCAAGGTGCTTATCGAGTGCCTTTTTTGGGGCCCAGTGTTGTCTTATCTCTTGACATAGAAACAAACTGTTGTAACTAGACCCAGCTTTGAAAGAGTCTCATGTCACAGAGTGTGCGCATGAATGTTCTAGACACTTATCAAACTGTTGCTGTGGACGAAAGGGAACCTTTATACAGAGTTGGTGAGAATGTTAACTGGTTCTTCTGCTGTGGTTGGAGGTTCCTCAAAAAAATTAAAACTAGACACATCATATGACCACGCTTTATCACTTGGCTTGGTTTCTTTTCCTGTTGCTGTGATCAAATAATCCAATAAAAGCAATTTAAAGGAGAAAGGGTTTATTCTGGTTCACAATTTGAGGGTACAGTCCATCATGGCAGGAAGTCTGGGTGGCAGAAGGTTGAGGCAGCTGGTTGCATGACACCCACAGTCAGAAGGCAGAGAGATGAATGGATGCTTGTGCCCAACTTGTGTTCTCCTTATTGCAGTCCAGGGCATGGTCCTGCCCACGATTAAGGTGGGCCTTCCCACATCAGTTAAGGCAGTCAGGATGGACACTAGACATTCATGAACATTCTCAGTGGCTAATCTTGATCAAGATAACTGGTAACAGGTCTCAGCTGGGAACTTGCATCTTAGGTATCAAGTTGACAACACTAACTATCACACCTCTTTTAGGTGCTCACCCTGGAGCTTCCAAGTCTGCATATCCTATATATATTTGCACATCAGTGTCTACTGCAGCTCTACTCACCACTAGATGTCCATTAACAGAGGAATGGACAAGAAAATGCAACTTACATACACAATGGAAATTTTGTTTTAGTTGCAAAGAATGAAGTCATGGTTCAGTGATTAAAGTCTTTGCCTTACAAACAAAAGGATCTGAGTTCAGATTCCAGATCCTATACACAAAATGCTGGGTGAATATGATAGCAGCCCAAAATTGTGGCTCTGGAAGGTGGAGCCTGGGAAACTTCAAAGCAAGTAGTAAGGAGGTAGAACAATTTAGGATGATTCCCAAACTCACTCTTGCGCCTCCATAGGTACACATAGTGCCCTCTTCTACACACAAATACAAACACACACACACACACACACACACACACACACACACACACACACACGCATAAAGAATGAGTTCATGTTTTTTTTTTTTTTTTGTAGGAAAATGGTTGTGATTGGGGATCATCATTGAATTACATCAATCTCAGAAAGATGTCACATGCTTTCTGTCATTTGTGGGTCTTAGACTTTATAGATGCCTAAGGACCTGAGTTTGTATCCCTAGCACTTATATTTAAAAAAGGCACATGTAGCTATGTAGGCTTGTCAATTCAGCACTGGGGGACAGAGACAGGATTTTGGGGGCTCACTGGTGACCTGCTAGTCTAGCCAAAACAGTGAGTTCCTAGTTCAGTGAAAGACCCTTTCTAAAAAAAAAAAATAAGATAGTGATAGAGGAAGACTCCCATAACGTTGGCTTCCACATGTGGATGAGGACATGCACCTGCACACATATGTACACTACCATCCTCTCACAAATTAGAAGTGAAGCCATCAGAAGAACAAAGGGGACTATTGTGAGGAAGAGGGATAAGAAAGGATATGAGGAAGTGCTCAAAATGCATTACATATCTGCATGGAAATGGCCTTATGCAATTCCGCATAAAAGAAGAAAGATTGTTGCTATGGTCAAACATAAGCCCAGAGACCTGGGAGTCAGAAGAGGTTCTGGAGAGGCAGGATCTGAGTAGACCTTATGGATTCAGATGGCTGGAAAGAAGGAAGAAGGGAAGGGAAGCACCATCTGGTGCTTCATACCAGCCTCTGTCCTGGTCATCCTGGCATGCCCGTGAGGGAGCAGGATTTGCTGGTGCTTGGTGCTCAGTAAGTGTGCGGCAAACGGTAATAGGCTTGGGAAGTGCAGCCAGGCAAAGAAACAGATTCTTTAATATAACTCTCAGGAGTTAATTTCTAGGGTCTTCAGTTGCTCAGTTCTGAAAAGGAAGGTTTGGAACTGGAGAGATAATTTATTGAGTAAAGCTTGGTTCACAAGCAGGCAGACCTAACCCACATTAAAAAAGGAATCCAAGTGTGATGTCATGTTCCAGCCCCGAGGAAGTAGACACAGGTGGATCCCTGGAGCTTGACTGACAAGCGAATTCTGGGGCAGTAGCCAGACAGTGACCCTGCCTCAAAACAAAACAAAAAGAACCCAAACCCCCAAAACAAGATGAATAGTGTCTGATGACAACAGCTAAATGGAAGGTTTGACTAGAAAAATCTTCAAGACGCCTCCATAATGGAGACGCGTTGGAACCTGTAATTTTCTGATTGATCAA
Organism: Typhlomys cinereus; assembly: GCA_023101885.1. Lineage (NCBI taxonomy): Eukaryota > Metazoa > Chordata > Mammalia > Rodentia > Platacanthomyidae > Typhlomys > Typhlomys cinereus. The sequence continues at coordinate 251,215 of JALPQD010000292.1, read as the reverse complement.
AGATAAGAAGACCTCTCCAGGAGTTTTGGCCAGAGGCTCTAGAATCAAAGCTTACACTGTCAAAATGAGTGGACGTAGAGTAATGTCTATTTGTGGCCCCGAGAGGGAAGTTAAATAGCATTCCTTGAGTTAATACTGGTGTGCTGAAGTACAAGGTGCTGGGGAAGAGTAATGAGCTGGAAGACCTTGTCCAGCTTAATTGTAGACAGTTCATAAACAAGGAAGCAAACAAGGTAAGTGTGGGTGGTTCGTTATAATCGATTATGCAGCATTCTTGGATCCTAGGGGCAAATCGAGACTGGGCCTCTCTGTAGGGGTCTCATTTGTGCTGAGTCCTGAAGGCCCGGATCAGAATATCCAGGCTGAGGTCTGGGGCTGAGCATCCGAGGGTGGGGCTGGCCCCCTATCCAGTGCTAAGCTCCTCTTCCCTTGGTTCACAGACGGCTGTCATCAGCTACGACTACTTCACCTCCCTCAGGAGTGTCCCGTATGGCTCAGAGGAGTACCTGCAGCTTCGATCCCAGGTAAGGGAGCCGTGGGGCTCTCTGAGTGGGGCCAGGATGGGTTAAGTCTGAAGTGACGGCACTCTCCAGGGTGCAGAGTTGGGTTGAGGACTCAGGTCATGGAGGTTATGAAGGAAGAGGGCGGAGGATCCGCTCCTTTCTGTGAGTTTTCTTAGTGTCGATGAGTGGGCTGCCCCCGCACATCAAGCTGGGTCGTTTCTACAGAGGCCATTATCTGTGAGGTGCTTTTGAGGAGGCCACCGTGTTCCTTGAGGAGGGATAGGGCTGTCTTGGGAGGGATGTAGGTTCTTGTCCCTGATAATTTTTAACCTGCTTAGTTAGTCAGAACCCAACTAAGAGAGGTTAGTTACTTTCCTGTCCTGACGGTTCCTTGGGGGCCTCTTGCGGGAGTGGAGCTATGGACCCCCACATACCCTTTCCTACGTTGGAACACAGCAGTCGATGCAGATGCCACATGTAGAGATCCCAGAGAGGCGGGAGCTAAAACAAGTGGGTGTTTGGTGGGATGTAATTGGGCTTGGGGTCAAGCATAGAGGCTTGCGGAAGACTGACTTGTCTTCGTTCAGTGGGTCTCACAGCCTTGAACTGTCCAGAGAAAATTCCTAGTTATTCTTCAAGCTTCAGCTTGGGCATCTCTCCTTTGTGCTGCTTTCCTTTCAGTCCTCCTTTATGGATGGGCTAATTAAAAAAGTTTAATTTAAATTTTTCATTATGGAAATTTCATCCATCTATAGGAGTAGAGAGAACAGACTCATGAACCCCCATGGGAGCTGTTACCCCGTCTGAGACGCCTGCTACCTCCTTCCTCCTTTGCATATTCATCTGAAGAATTTTAATGCAAACCTCAGGTGCCATGTGGTTTCATTTGTAAATTCTTCAGAATGTACATCCACTTGATTTTAGCCAGAAGGCTGAGAAGCGATTTGGCATGTATCTCTAGAAGCAAGAGACTTTTGAGAAAACACAGCCATGATACTGTGATCACACCTAACACAGTGGATTGTTCCTTAGTTACTTCTTTTTTTCCCTCAATTCTTTTATTAATTTGTTTAATGTTGCATATGTGAATATAGTGAATTCATAATATTTTCAGTTTTCATCCCTTAGTCCCAAGTCCCATTCCCCTCTCCCTTTCCCCTTAAGTCACTTCTAATTGCTAGTTCATGTCAAATTTCCCTTGACTCCCAAATATTTTATATAGTTTGCTTGTTCCAGTCTGGCTTCAAGCATAGTACAGGTATTACATTTCATTGACATTTCCTAAGTCTTTTTTTTTTTATTTATTCAATTAAGCGTGTGTGTGTGTGTGTGTGTGTGTGTGTAGAACCACGGGCGAATTCGGGAACCAGCATGAACCGCCTCCACCTCCTCCTTGTTTACTCTGCCCTCGGATTCACAGGCTCTGCCCTACCAGGACCAGAAACGCAGGCCGCCCCCGCTTCCGCCCGGTGTCTATACATGGGGTCTAGGATCCGAACTCAGGACCTTCCGCCTGCAAGGCAGAGGCTTAACCCCTGAACCACCTCTCCAGCCCCATCATTTCCTAAGCCTTTTAACATGTTTTCTCTGCCTTCCTTTATTTGATTTTTATTTAGCTATTTTCTTGTTGAAGAACCAGATCATTTATCCTATGGACTTTCCACATTCAGGATTTGGCTGATCACCTCCTCAAAGTGTTATTTAATGGGAAAGACATTCAAATGGCACACAATTCAAATGCTTAATATTTGAAACAGACCAAATGACCCTTGTTCTTCAGGTACCTAATTTTCCTGCCTGGAGGCAATCATCATTTCTCGTAGGCCTTTCCAGACGCATCTTCCTATGATTTAATTGCTCCATCTTTATCTCTGCCACTGACGATAGTTACATATCTTTCTCTCATACTATTGGTTCCTTTACACTACACCCTCTCCCTTTGTATATTCTGTCTTGCAATAATGCCTAGGATCGAGTGTCTGTTTCAATGTAAGGAGTTTGGAAGGCCAGACTATGCCCTTGCCTTTGGAAGGCACCAGAAAGGGTAGGTCTGCGTTCAGAAGATCTGAGCGTGTGACCTGGGTTTGCAGAGGTCACCTAGCCATTTGGAACGGCCATTTTCTTTGTCTAGAAAGTAGAGATGGTCATTCTTCTTACTGAGGGTTATGTAGCTAACTCATGTTGGAGTCAGTGAAGTGTAGAGCCCATAGAGGGTGTGTTTCAGGAGGGTGGCCCTGCTGCACACTCCTTCCAGGTCTCCAGCACCTACATGTGTACCCAGGACATAGTTGCTTCTGGACAAAGGCTGCAGCAAATGGCCGAAGGGTGTGTGGGACTAAAAATCCACTGGCGTGGCTTTCTTCAGATGGTTCAGGCCAGGGATGGGGCACGTCTCCTGTCTTGGGGAATCTGAGGAGCAGGTGGGCTGTGAAGACAGTTGCCCACTGGGGTGTAAGTCATCTGAAAGACTGTGGAACTTCACTCCTGCAGAAGCTGACAGCTTTGGGGATGTGGTGGGGAAGCTTCGGCCTGACATCTGATGAGGAGGCAGCACGAGGTGGCTGGGTACACCAGATAACAGGGAATAGGTTGTTCCCCGGGAGGACTCTGGCAGGCACAGAAGCGTAGGTACACTCTGCAGAAATGTTCTCATCATTGCGACTGATACAGGGACGAGCAAGGATAAAGCATCGTTATCTCACCTGTCAAGCCAGCATCTCCAGGTTTCAGAGTGTAACAGAGCAGAGAGCTAGCGTGGCAGGAAGTGGCTTCACTTTCAAAGTTGGCACTGGCGGGCTGGCTCTGTGACTCAGCCCTGTATCTGATGGTAAGGGGAGAGGAGTGGGTTCTTTGGACACATGACCTTGGCCGGGCAGCTGAGGCTGTGGGCAACTGGAATTGGTGTCCAGGATACTTTACTACTGAGATGTATGTGACCTGGTTTATGCATCATTCAGACGGAGGTCACTGCTAGTGTTGATGTCCAGACAAGGGCTGGAGTTACACATGGAACTGATTTTGAATGAAGACTTGAGCGGCAGTGGATATTTCTTAATTTTATAGCTCAGGAGACGTTCTCATTATAGAGAATGTGTGTGTGTGTGTGTGTGTGTGTGTGTGTGTGTGTGTGTGTGTGTGGTGGAGTACATTCAGATGACCATAGAAGTGGATTTGGGTATGGACCCTTGAGCCATGACTGGCTAGTGAACATTAAGTACGAGACATTTCTTTCATAACAGCAGTTTTCTCTTTTCTGCCAGCGTAGCTGAAAGCGTGGACTATCTTTCAGGAAGTTCTTGTTCGATGCTTAAGGAGGTTTGAGTTTGCTGTTAATTACAACCAGTGAGTCCTGATAATGGTGGGAGTGTGCTAGGCTGGAAGCATGGATGGCTTTGCGGTGGGTCACAGAAGGGAAAAAATGGCTTTTTCCTAAGTTGCAGGGAAACTTAGGATGGGAAGAGGTTAGAAAGGAGCAGGGTTGGAATCGGGTCATGTTGTACCTGGAACCAGTTCTGGTTCCAGTCCTAGCCAAGCACCTCGCTTCCCTGTCTGTACAGAGGTGGCTGTGGCCTCACTGTTAGTGAGAAAGGAGAGGAGAAACATGGCTTATTTAAACACATCCAGTTCTAGCCCAACACCTCAGAGCCCCTTTAGCATCCCCCCTTCCTCATATGGTGTTTCTTTCTCTGACAGTTAGAAACGTGTCTCTTGCTGTCTATAGTACATTTACTTCTTTGTTTAACCCTAGGTGCCTCAAAACAGATATGGTGTGGAGGCATATGGGAACAGAGAATGACCTCAGATGGGTGAAATTGAATTATTTTAAGGCAGTATCCAAACTGAGTTTGGAAAGATGTTTCTGATTGAAACATATACTGCTGGACACAAAGTGATTTTGGCTGAGGCTGATGGATATGATTTGGAGGACTGTCCGTAAAAAACAGAGATTGCTTTTGTGTTGCTCTGAGCAAATACCTGGCAGAAACAACTTATGGGAGGTCTGATGAGTAGTGATAGCAGCCTGATACCTAGGAGGCAGGTCTCAAGGTTCACCTGAGAAAGGTTCTCTAAGTTATGGCTGGCATCTGGGCATACCTGTGAGGGGTTATTGTGATTTCTTTTTTTTTTTTTGTAGAGCATGTATGTGTGTGCATGTATATGTGTGTGTGTGTGTGTGTGTGTGTGTGTGTGTGTGTGTGTGTCTGTGTGTCTGTGTGTCCGTGTATGCCTGTGGAAGCCCAAGGGCAACTTTGAAGCAAAAGCCTTAACCCCTGAGTCATCTCTCCAGCTCTGATTGTTGTGATTTCATTAATTGATGTGGAAGACACAGTCTGTTGTCTGTGGGATTATTTCCTAGGCAAGGGAGTCAGAGCTGTATAGGAATAGATGGACTGGGCACTGCCAGCATGTATCCTATCTGCTGCCCTCTGCTCTTGTGTGGATATGATGTGACCAGCTGCTTCAAGCTCCTGCCATTGTGACTTCCTTACGGAGAGGAACTGTAACCTGGAATTATGAACCAATTATAAACAGCATGTAATAAAACTGAAATAGGAAGAAAGATTTATTTTGGTTTACAGTTTCAGAGAGAGAGAGAGAGAGAACGTCTTTTCTTCCTTAAACCAGAATCAATACAGGAGGGGATTTTAATCTTTTAAAATATTTTTATTTAATATTTTCATCATATATATATATAAATGAATTTAACTCACTTCCACCAATATTAATCCCATTCCCATTTTTTTCCCCACCGAAGACCTTCTTCACAACCAGTATCCCTCCTACTTTCATATTCCTCCACTTCCATTTTTTTTTGTAGTGTATGTGTGTGTCTAGAGTTTCATTTTCACCACCTGTATTAGCATGTGCTTGATCACTTGCTGGAACATGGCTGCTGTATCAGTGTGTACACTGCCACAGCCGGCATTAACTCTCAGTAGTGGGGTCCTTGATTTTGACTGCACAGTCTTTGCAAAGCTTTTCAGATGACCTTGGGTTCTTGTTACTGAGCAGGCCACTGGCCCCTGTTAATAGGGGGTGCTTCAGGTTAGCAGGATGTGTGGTACTTGGACCAGAGACATTAGTGACTAACATCTCTTCTTGCCCAAGAAGCAGAACCAAGGAGTTGTAGAATACTGTAAGGCGACATCACAATATTGCTCTATTACTGATAACTACAGGACTGGAGCCTGGGGTCTGAGTCTGGAGCTAGTGGGCTGGCTAAACTCCTCTTGGTAGATTTTCTTACTCAGGCACAGGTGTGACTGGACAGGGCTCTCATGGGTGACGGCCTCTCAGAGCAGGGGAGAACTGAAGCTCTACAGTGAAGCAGATCTCAAAAGGGAAGGTTTGAGGAAGGGGTGACTGACATGCTGTTTGCTTCTTGCACTCTCCAATGATTCGTCCACCTGCAAGGAGGCGAGAGAGAGAGAGAGAGAGAGAGAGAGAGAGAGAGAGAGAGAGAAAGAGAGTTTAATATCATGCCCTGAGTGGAGCTCTCCAATAGTACTAAGGTGAGAGAAGGACAGCTCTAAGTTAGATTTTGTGCCCCTCAAATACTACTAGCTATTATGCATGGCCTTGGTTGGGTGTAGCTTGGTTCCCGCTGGAGGGCAGGACACTGAATTTGGCATTGCTGAGATCTGCACTTAGAGGGAGGAGTCAAGTGTTGTCAGCTTCAGAACTATGGGATACAGTAGGTTATTTCTGGGTAACAGAAACTCCATTTCTGAGCAGTGGATGGGGTCACAAGAGTAAAGGAAGAGGCTAAAGGGTCTTGACCTCATCTGTAACTCTTGCTTCATTGAACTTGAGAAGATACCAGCTAGCTGCAGCCTCTAGCAAACAGATATGGGACTGGGGGTGGCGTGACTTACTTGGCCTCCCCCACCACTTAGGCTTAATTTTGCCCAATCTCATATTCTTTATACTCTGTCACCTCTTTGTTTATCTGCTTTTGACCTGGGGAATACACCATGCCAGGTAGAAAGTGGAAGCCAAGATGCCCAGGCAGCAGCCTTTGCCAATTCCTGTTTCTAGAATTGCCCCTCCTCCATGTAGATTACCAGTAGATTGTCACATTTTGTGCCCCTCTGACTTCCTTTTGTTGCTTTTCTTTTGTCATCGGGGGATGTTTGCCTGAGAGGGTTCTTCATTGAGGAGGGCAACTGAATCCTTGCTGTCTTGGGGCCTTGCTGTGTCAGAGTTTGTGATGGATTCTATAGAAGCTTGAGCTGCATTTACTGTACTATGATGACATCATCCGAGGATTGGTTCTTTGTGAGAGGCAGTCCGTGTGAAGCCAGTGCCTCTTTTCTGAACTTCTGTGACCCCCCTAATTTTCCTGAACATCACAAATCTGGTTTTCTGCAGGGACTTTGCTCCTCCATCCCTGCAACCACTTGATTCTGGGATTGTTCTGCAGGAGTGGGCTCTAGGGCTTTGGTAAGGTTGGGAGACCCAAGAAGGTCCACCATCGCCTGCCTTGGGGACAAATGAGATGGGATTGGAACTCACGCTTGGAGACTGGGCTTGCCTTGTGGTGGTCTTCCCGGAGGTCTGAAGATGAGCCAGTTCCCTCTTGGTCTAGGCTTTTTAGCGGCCTGTCACCGTGGCTGGTGACAATACCCCGTGTTGTTAAATCTGCATACATCTTGTATTTGAAAACATGTGGAACATTTAAGACCTGAGAAATGGTATAAAAGCAATTTGGTGGTTACTCTCATATTCCCTGCTCGGTTTCAGAAACAACGCCTTATCTATGTGTGGTAGCTTCTTCCCTGACCCCAGACTACTTCCCAGGCAAGTCCAACAAGCACTGTCTGGAATTCATTATCACTGCCACCCCCTCTGTGTAACCAGCACTTCAGATACTTCTGTGACTTCATTCTGTTGACTTTTCTTTTACTTGGTTTTATTCTAAGGAAGATATTGGTGAAATTACAGATTTGGTCTCTGTTTCTTCTAATTCATATGCAAGTAGACGTTCTGGTACTATCTGGAGTTGCCCCCTGAATCTCCTCTGCCATCCCTTGCATTTCTGTCCCTTTCGAGAAGCAAAGCTGAACTATTCATGACGGATGCTCCACCAGACTCGGGCTGGCACCCACCATTACCTTCCTGTCTCCCCTTCTGGGGTTTGGCATTTCTCTTTCTGCCCTTCTCTTTTCCCGATCACCTTGTGTACTTCTTGGAATTGCACCAGGCTTATAGATGTGATGTGATGGTGTTTGCTCCTTGTGCTCCGACACAGCACTCCCTGCTTGTAGTGAGCCTTAGCAGCCTTCTGGGCTTCTGGTGTGAAAATGGTCGCTGTGTCCCAGCACCGGCACACTGCCATTGACCGGCTCCTCGTATGTGCACGTTTGCAGCTCCCTTGCCTCCGTGCCTAGACCCATGGGACTGTTTCCACCTGTCCGTGGCTCAGGGAGGAATGTGGAGGGTTATTCTGCATGCCACGGATCCCTCAGCAGGGCAGGGGCTACAAACACCCGGCTTATACTTGCTCTTGCCAGTCTCTAAGGTCCATCATAGACTTACCAGAGCTTTTTCTGAAGCTAAGGACAAGTGTTCACTTTTTCTGAGCAGTAATTCCAAGACTGGCATTATGCTAAGGACTCTGTTCTCTTCTTTAGCTCTCAGACAACCCTGCAAGTTAGATGTCATTACTGTTCTCATTTTTCAGATTAAAAGATTTTCGGTTGGAATACTAAGTAATGGGCTTCCTCGTGGCATCTTCATACCTCATGGCATCTTCATACCTCATGGCATCTTCATACATACCTCTACTGCATACATCCTTCATTCCCCCTCGTTCCTCTCCCCACTAGCTTCCCCTTTCCCCCGAGCAGAATTCTTTTCTTCCCCAGTTAGTCTCCATCAGGTGAAGTTACCTGCTCAAGTGTCACGTGAGACAGTCAAGACTTCCTCTTGAGTCTTTAGAAGTCCAAAATCAAAGTGTCAGCGGGTCCTTGCCATCTCTGGGGGCCTATTTTGGCAGCTCCAGCCATTTCTTGTGAACAAATCTCTCCCATCTCTGCCTTCTTCTCTGCTCTTCCTTACAAGGACATTTTCATTGGGTTATGCCACTCTGAATAGTACAGTTTGATCACATCTGAAGATTCCGTCACTACATCTGCAAATATATATATGTATGTATGTATTTTTTTTCCCCAAATAAAGTCTCAATCACAGGTTCCTGGCATTAGGAGTGTTAGAAAAAAAGAGAAGAATGAAGATTGAGGGGCAAGAGGTGGAAGATAGAACATGAACCCAAGTTTCATCCACGTGGACTGAAGTTTATTTGGGAAGCCCCTCCAAAACTCCAGGGGGGGAGCAGCGTCCAGGTGGAAATGGCCAGTGACTTGGAGCCAGGGTGCAAGCTTTTTATGGCTGGAGTGCAGGGAGGAGGGATTGGGGTTTGGCTGGTTATCAGATTAACATTCTTGGGTTCTCTGTGGACCTGTTTTATCAGATCCATGGGGTGAGGTCTCTTGGCCATCCTGGCTATCCCAGGGATCTCAGGCTTTAGGGTGGGATCTCTGGTGGAGATTCGTCAGTGGGGGTGTGTGGTTTGGGGGTCTGGTTTGGGATCCATCAAGGACATAGATGCGTCTTTATGGGGGGTTGTGCATCTCACCGCAGGAGCCGTGATTCAAGTCTACACCCTCTGGTCCCAGTCCTGTGTCCCTTTGTTCCAGCCTCTCCCCCCAGGGTCTCTCTCCCCCCCAGAGTCCTCTACATAGCCGGGATTTCTTACATTGGGGAGCGTGGGCCACTCTTGAGAGCCCGGTGTCCCCACTGCCCCTTCTCTCTTGCTCATTTCTCTTGAAGCCTTTTGGCCAGTCATCCCTACTCAAATCTGGGACCAGGACATGCTCAGGGGTCGCAGAGGGTCACTTTACACCACACAGACGCGCGTGCTTCTCTTTCCTCAGTCAACATAATGGGAATCCTGGGACCTCTGGGCCCGGATGTCACTCCTGACACTTGGTGGGAGGTGGGAGGCGCTGCAGCTGTGAGGGCGGGAGCTGGTTGTTAGCAACAGCAGCCATCTATCTACCAGGCAGCTCTTCATTCCCTGCTTCTCACTATCTTGGCCCCAAGCAGCTATTGTCTAACAAATTAAAATCCACTCAGCGCTCTTCCTGTCCCCAAATAAAACTACCCCCAAAGCTCTTGCCTATTACAACAAGACTTTTTAATAGTCTTTGCCTCATAGAGCCATGAGACATATGTCCAATTAGTAGAATAGTTTCACTTAAATATACAGATAAACTGTTGACTGACGGCAGTGGCGCATATGTGAGGCTAATTTTAAGGCAAGGTAGCTTGGAAACTGAGGTGCTGCCTCTTCCCTCACCCCCAATCTGTCTGTAAGCTGCTGCTTCCCTCCATTATATTGCTTATGAAACAGATCTTCCCCCCTCCCTAACCATCTTTTGATGAAGAGGGATATCCGTACGCTGAGCTTGGCCAGGGTGCCGAATATCCAAGCATGATTTGCACCATCAACTGGGCCATAAGTGGTTATTTAATTGTCGACCTGAGAGGCTCTGAAACCACGTAGGAGAGAATCTCCAGGCATATTTGGGTATGCTTGTGAGAGATGATGTTCATTAGCTAATTGAGTGATAAGGCCCACTTTAAAAGTGGGTGTTACTCTTCCAGAAAGGAGAAAATGAACTGACCAATACCATGCATCCCTCTCCTGCTTGATGGCCATGCCGTGTGACCAGCTGCCTCAAGCTCCCGCTGCCAAGCTCCGTGCTGTAAAAAAGGAAGAATGGGCGGAATACTGAGCAAGGAATGGAAAAAGTTTATCGGTTACCTAGTTACAGGCTACTTCTCTTGGAAGGGAGAAGTTGGATCTGAAGTTGTAGTGGAACTTTTAACCCTGAGAATGTAGGCGGAGAGAAGGAGAGGGGGAGGTGACCTAGCTCTTTGATGCAGGCTTTGGAAGTGCCTGAGAACAGTAAGTGCAGGGGCCAGTAAGCAGAGGCCCCGCCCTGAGCATGGGGGATGGGAATCCAATCCCTTGAACTGTGACCCAAAATAAACCCTTTTTCTCTTACGTTGTGTTCACTAAGGTATTTTAAAACAGCGATAGGAAGAGTAACTAAGGCAGGCAGCTACTGTTTATTGAGCGTTTGCTGTGTGCCAGCCTTTGTGTGGGGTTAAGGGTGTACAGATGGTATGTTCTTGACAGGACATGAGGACAACTGGTGGGATGTACAAGAAGATCTGGTCCAGGGAGGCATCACATCTGTCTTACTTGCTGCTGTACCCTCACACTTGGCACAGGTGGTACTTTTTGTTGAATCAGTGAGGGAAGTACGAGGTCATTTTAGCTCTTGCTGAGTACCCTAAGGGAGGTAAAATGTTGTTCCAGGTTGAAGAGCAGCTGGAGGTGGGGCTAGGGAAGGATATTTTGATGTGGACTTCTCAGCTTTAACCTGCAAGAGCAGTTCAGGAGCCAGCAAGCGAAGAGGACATTATTAGCAAGGAGGCAGCCAGGCCTGGAGGACAGTGAAAACGTGGCTGTGGTGGAGGCTAGGTGAGCAGCTTCCTTTCCTGTGACCTTGTACCTCCCCATACAGAGGACGGGGAGTCAGAGAGCTGAGACATATTGGAGTCTGCACCCAAGGTGGGTGGAAGGTCTCTGTCATTTTTAAACTTGTGGTCATTCTAGTCAAGGGTGGGGATGGGTACAGCATGGGACCCGTGTAACCTGACCTTCCCAAGCCTGTACTAGGTCCCTGGCAGGGCCGAAGAGCAAGGGCAGGATGCACATCATCCTGGGCAGAGCTGCAGGGGTGGGAGGATGGAGGTAGGGAGGGTGGAAGTAGGGAATGGCCACTAAGAACTCATTCCAGGGATGGGAACTGTGAGCTGACTTCCCGAGAACAGGTTTCACCGTCCCATCAGATTTCACTTAGGAAGCACCAATTCAAAGATACAATTAAGGGGGCTGGAGAGATTTCTGAGCGCCTCGCAAGCAGAAGGTCCTGAGTTTGGATCCCAGGTTCCTGGTAATAGAACTCCAAGTGGAAATGGCAGTGCTGCATGGCTGGCCCAGGTAGGCAGAGCCTACAAAACCCCAGCCGGAAATAAAAGGAGGTAGAAGCAATCCAGGATGATTCCTGAAGTCACCCTTGGTCCTCCACAAGGACATACAGTGCCCTCTGACACATACACACACACACACACACACACACACACACACACACACAAGAAAGAAAGAAAGAAAAAAAATAAAATTAAGAATTCCCAGACGGCAACCTTATTAGTTTCCTATGGCTACTGTAAGCAATTTACCATCAGTTAATGGCTTTAAACAATCCACACTTGTGGTTCTGGAGGCCAGGAGTCTGGAATGATTGTCAAGGGAATAGAATGAAAGTGTTGGCAGGCTGCGTCTGCGATGGAGGCCCGGGTGAGGACCCGCCTCCTTGTGTTTTTCCTGGTTTCTGGAGTGTGCTCGTGGCTTCCCTCTGCCTGTCTTCAGCAATGACATCTGCTCCACCCCTCATGCTGCTATGTCTGGTTTGTCCGCTTTGCTTTTCTACTTCGGAATCCTTGGAAATACCAAGCTCCATCCAGGCTAATCTTACCATCTCCAATGGTGGGATTATTAGCAACCTTATTTTCTATTGCAACCTTGATTTCTTTTTGGCCTATAAAGCAGGTTCCTGGTGTGTGTGTGTGTGTGTGTGTGTGTGTGTGTGTGTGTGTGTGTGTGTAGTTGTACATGTCTTGGAGAGGGAGAGGGAGAGGGAAAGGCATTCATCTCACTGCCTCATTGATTGCAGAGCATGAAATCGTGTGCATTGATCTCTTCTGGGTGCAGGGCTCAATGTTCCAAGAGGGCATTGAGCTTTGTCATTCAAAGACCTGAAGGGTTAGTATAATGAAGAATGGACAGAGGTATGTGCAGAGTATTTAGGTCTCCTGGGCTGCAGCACAGGACTGGGGACTGCGGTAGGCCCTTTTAAAAAATTATTAAAGAGGAGAGAAAGAGAGAGAGAGAGAACAAAGGAGCATGCATGATGTCATAGGACAACTTTTGGAAGCAGTTCTTTTTCCCACCATGTGGACTTCTAGGGATTGAACTCAGATTATCAGGTGTGTGAACGGGCACCTTTACCTGGTAAGCTACCTCACCAGCCTATACTGTAGGATTTTTAAGAAAAAAAGTCTCTCCATGAAAAATTCCAACTGTCAATCTAAAAGAACCTCAAGAATGTTACACCTGCCACGTCCACATTGCCTTGATTCTTTCATTTATTTAATCCCTGAAGGTTTTTAAAGTAAATTGTATAAATTGTGGTGTCTTCCTGTAATTTCAATATGTATCTGCAAGGTAGAATACTCTTCTTTTTTGTTCTTTTTCATTTTCATATATATGTGTGTACAGTGGGTGTACATATACCTCCATTATTCGTCCACCTAATTCCTCGGGGCAGGGACTCTTAGTCAAACCCAGAGTTCACCCAGCTGGTGTGGCGAGTTAGCTCACTCTGGGGATCTCTTGTCTCCGACTTCTGAGGTTGGGATTTTTACAGGTGGCCTTGCAAGTGCTTTAACCACTGAGCTGTATCCTTCAGGGTACTTTGCTAAGGAATTGCAGTGTTGACCCCGCAGGTAATGAGAGTGACAGGACTTTTCTAACGTCATGGCATGGCTGCCTGTGGTTGCTTTTCTCCCGGGCGCTCTGCCTGCTGCTCTACAGGCCGCTGAGGCTGGTGCCCAGCCCAGCTCTCCACCCTAGAGCATGGCCTCCTTGCCTGTATCTTTCAGGGGTTCCTTCCCAGCAACCCCGAAAGCACCCAGCACGCCCAGGCCCACGGCCTGTACAATTCAGGGAAATGGACTGCCTTGTGTCCTGTTCTGTTTGTGGCCTAACATTGCTTTTCTCGTCTGTAATTGCCATTCCAGAAATGCCCTCCTGCAGCCGCTGAGCACTGCGAGAACAAATTAATTATGTATCTTCTCACTGCGTGTGATTAAGGGGCAGATGGAGGGAAGGGTTCTCTTCGGCTTTTCTGGCAACTAGGTTCCCAAATGGACACTTTCCAGACCGGAGAGTGCATGTCCCAGACTCCCATGGGCATCTGGGTTTGTCTGTGGTGGCGGGTTTGCTCACGGGCAGGCGGCGTCACCAGTTGCCAGTGATAATATTATTAATCTCTTCAATTTGCAGCTCATTTGCTGTCTGTCGAGGGCTTGCACATTTCACATCAGCTTGTTCTTCGGGACTTCAGGGATGCCGGAACAACTTTTCTTTGCTTAGTACTTCCTAAATCATTGCTGTTGCTTTTAATTTCACCGTGAGCGAGTCATTTCTTTGTCCTAAAAGCTGTTTCCTGTTAAAATGCAGGCATCTAGGGAGATGGCTTGGTAGGCAGCATGAGGACCTGAGTGCCTTCTCTAGAACCCACATTAAAATGCAAACCAGCAGAAAACCAGGTGTGATGCTTGCTTGAAATCCCAGCGTGTTTCGATTAAGAACAGCACATAGTATTACTGCCCCCTTTGTTCGTGGGGGCTATCTATATTCCCCAAGATCCTCAGTGATATTTGAAACTGAGGCTAGTATTAAGCTCTGTAGAAAATGTGTTTTTTTTTTTTTCTTACAAGTTCAGGGAAACATACCTATGATAAAATGTTGTTTAAGTTTGAACTGGGATTTTGTAGGCTCTGCCTGCCGGGGCCAGAAGTGTGGTCATTGTTTCTGCTTGGCATTTTTACGAGGGACCTTCTGCTTGCAAAACAGAGTCTTTTTTTTTTATTTATTTATTGTTTGCGCGCTCGTGTGTGTGTGTGTGTGTGTGTGTGTGTGTGTGTGTGTGTGTGTGTGTGTGTGTATAGAACCACGGGCGAATTCGGGAACCACCATGGACCGCCTCCACCTCCTCCTTGTTTACTCTGCCCTACCAGGACCAGAAACCCACCCTCACAGTTTACCCTGGGATCCTCTGTCTCTGCCTTCCAGGTGCCCTTCTAAGTACTGGGATCATAGACAGTTGCCACACCTGCCGGCATTTACACAGGCTCCGAGGATGTGAACTCTGGTCCTTGTGTGTGTGACAAGTGCTTTACCCATTGAGTCAGCGCTCTAGCTCCTTCCCTTTGTTTCTGAAAAATGCTTTTGCTGGTGTTAAAGCCAGGGGTTTCTTTCGGTGTGATCAGAGATGTTCCACTGACTTACGCTTGAATTGTTTCCAGTTGCCAGGCTCATTTGTGTTCCTTCTTCTGTAATGTGACATTTTTCTCTGAATCCTTCTAAAATTTCTTCCTTATCACTGGTTTTGAATACTTTATTTATGTATGTGTCTTCATGTTTTTTTTTGTGCGTGAGGCTATTGAAATTCTCAGATCTGCTGGCTTATAGACATTTCAAAATCAAATTTGAAAAATTTCCTATGCTGTTTTATCAAATATTTTTTCTCTAACCTTCTTAGCTCCACTTCTTTAGAGATTCCGACAACAATTTGTTAGTACTTTATTACTGGTCTTGAATCTGGCTAAGTTTACTTGCTTTTTATTAGAAAGTTCTTTTTTTGTGTGTGTTTTATTATGGGTAGTTTCTATTGCTCTGTTTACCAGTTCACTAATCTTTCCCTCTGTACTGTCTAAACTGCTATTAATCTCGTTTCATGAGTTTTTTTAATCTCACTCATTACATTTTTCATCCCTTGACTTTTCAGTTGTGTCTCTCATCATCCACATCTGGTTAACTTAATTGTTTATTTTTGTTCTTTTTTTTTCTTAAAATTTTATTTATTCAATTGTGCGTGTATGCGTGTGTGTATGCATGTGTGTGCGTGTGTGTATGTATGTGTGTGTATGTATATGTGTGTGTGTAGAACCATGGACGAATTTGGGAACCACCATGGACGCCTCCACCTCCTGGTTTACTCCGCCCTGGGATTCACAGGCTCCGCCCTACCAGGACCAGAAACGCAGGCCGCCCCGCTTCCACCCAGTGTCTATACGTGGGGTCTAGGATCCGAACTCAGGACTTTCCGCCTGCAAGGCAGAGGCTTTAACCCCTGAGCCAACTCTCCAGCCCCTATTTTTGTTCTTGAAATTGGGTCCCAGTTATTAGCCTCAGCTATTCTGGAACTTGATATGTAGTCCAGGCTGACTTCAAATTTGTGATCTCTTGTCTCAGCCTTCTGAATACTGGGATTAAAAGCCTGAGATTCATTGTCTGACTCTGTTTAACTTTAAACACATAGAATATACTTATGAACACCTTTCATTTTCTATTTTTGCTTCTTTGAGACAAGGTTTTGGCTATGTATGGTCTAGGTTGACTTAGAACTCAATTTATAGTCTGGGCTGGTCTTGAATGTGGAATTGTCCTTCTTCCCGAGTGCTGATCAGAGATGTTCTGTGTATGTGTGTGAATAGTACATGCATATGTGATAGATCAGTTAGGTCTGTTTTACCCAGCACAGCCCCCCATCTCACCCAACTCCTTCATCCTTTTCCTCTCTCCCTCTTCCTTTTTTTCTTTTCCTCCCCATCCTCCCTTCCTTCCTTCCTTCTTTCCTTCCTTCCTTCTTTCCTTCCTTCCTTCCTTCCTTCCTTCCTTCCTTCCTTCCTTCCTTCCTTCCTTCCTTCTCTCCTTCCTTTCCTCCTTCCTTCCTCTCTCTTCTTTTTTTCCTTCTTTCTCTCTCTCTTTCTCTTTCTCTCTCTTTCTTTCCTTCCTCCCTCCCTCTCTCTCTCTCTCTTTCTCTTTCTTTCCTCCCTCCCTCCCTCTCTCTCTCTCTCTTGTTTTCTCTCTGTCTGTCTGAAGTGTACCTTTATGAGTGCAGAGATCCAGAGGAGGGGGTTGGATGTCTTACTGTCACCGTCCTCATTCTTCTAAGACAGGGCATCTTGTTTTTTCAGGCAGGCCCACTGTCTGTCTCTGCCTCAGCTGCGGTTACAGGCAGGCGAGTCCGTGCCTGGCTCTTACTTGGGTGTTGGGGATTACTTAGGTGAACCATCTTCCCAGCCAGCTCCCACCCCATTTTTGATCTCTCTCTCTTTGTGCATGTTCTTTTTTTTTTTTTTTTGACAGTCATTAATCCTTGTTTCTATAATGATTTTTTTTTTCAGCTCATACAAACTTATTAGGTACACCAGTTTCCTCCCTTCCTCCTCCTCCCCCCGTACCCCCTGCTCCCCCTCCCCACCCTTCTCCCTCCCCATCCTCCAGTGCCTCCCGCCCCAATTCCCAGAGAGTCCTTTCTTGTGCATGCCTGACTGTCCTCTGGGCCCTCCTCTCCGATGACGTACAAGGACCCAGTGGCCTTTCCCTGAACCCTTTCCCGTGTTCCCCTTAGGTATAGGAACACTGCTGTGGCTGCCAATCCTCTACCTCCAAGGATCTTGGTGCCTTTAGCAGATGCTAGACTTTGTGAGGTCAACAGTGTGTTGGACAATGCGCAGGGCATGTGCATGTTCTTTTTAAAAATGTTTTATTTATTTATTTTATGTGTGTGTGTGTTTATCAGAGAGCACTGTGTGTCCCTGTGGAGGTCCAAAGGTGACTTCAGGAATCATCTTGGATTGCTTCTACCTCCTTGTTTCACTCTGGAATTTCCCAGGCTCTGTCCACCAAAGCCGGAAGTGCAGGCTGCCATCATGTCTGCCTGGTATTTTTACGTGGGACCTGGAATCCAAACTCCAGACCTTCTGCATTTGAGACAGATCCATCTCTCCAGCCCCACTGTGCATGTTCTTGTGAGCGCCAGCATACATGTTCCACCGAGCGTGGCCACAGACAACCTTAGATACCGATGTTATCTTCTACCTTGTTTGAGTTAGGATCTCTTTTCTTTTTTTATATTTATTATTTATTCAGTTGTGCATGTATGCGTGTGTGTGTGTGTGTGTGTGTGTGTTGTGTGTGTGTGTGTGTAGAACCATGGATGAATTCGGGAACCACCATGGACGCCTCCACCTCCTCCTTGTTTACTCTACCCCGGGATTCACAGGCTCCGCCCTACCAGGACTGGAAACGCAGGCCGCCCCGCTTCCGCCCGGCATCTATATGTGGGGTCTAGGATCTGAACTCAGGACCTTCTGCCTGCAAGGCAGAGGCTTAACCCCTGAGCCACCTCTCCAGTCCCAGGATCTCTGTTCTGTTTGTTCTGGGGATTCTCTTGTCTCTGCCTCATCTTATTGTAGGATCACTGGAATTGCGGGTTCTGGACCTCGCTCTTATGTGGTGAGCATTTTACCTACAGAGCCCTTTCTACTGCTCCAGGCCCAGTTTTTAATATTACTTCCTACTGATTGTATCATCAGTTTCAGGTTTGTGTTCATTTCTTCTTTCTTTGTCCTGTTTTCCTGCTCCTTTACAGAACTGTTAACTTTTTGAAATTAGATACTAGATATTGAGCTTTTATCTTTTTTCTCCCACATTTTATTTTTTTCCTACTCATACAAGCTCAATAGGTACCCTGTCCTCTCCCTCCCTCCTCCCCTCCCCAGTCATCCCCCCTTGTGCTCTTCCCCCCTTCCCCCTTCCTTTCACGCTTCTCCCTCCCTTCCCCTCTCAATGCCTCCCCCTTCCTCCCTCCCATCCCCTGGAGCATCCTTTGGTGTGAATGCCAAACTTCCCTCTGAGTCCTCCACCCTAGTGAGGGTAAGGAGTCAGTGGCATAGCCCAGAGCCCCTTCTTGGGTTCCCCGTTGGTATGGGAACTCTATTATGACTGTTGATCTCTTGCTTTTAAGGATCCTACTGCCTGGAGCCTTCTCTCCTGTGATCCATGCTAGACTTTGGAGGGTCTTTGACATGTCAGCCATTGTGAAGGTCAGGCAAAGTTCAATTCTGACTGTTGCAGCTCTAACTTGTGTGGAGTATCTTGCATATCATTGGTCCTCCTCATCTTTAGGCTCTTACAATCTTGCGGCCCCCTCTTCTGCAAGGTTCCCTGAGCTTTAGGATGGGGAGAGATTTGGCTGGTCTGGTTCCAGGTGAATAATGTAGGGTTTTTGGTGTTCTGAATTATGATTTGTTGTTGTTTTTAGTTTTGCTTTTCCAGCACTGCCCTTGGCTGCATCCTGATTGTTATGGAAGGTCACCTCCTAACCAAAGATAAAAGACTGTTTAAAGGAAGATCTTAATATAAGAGGAGACTGAAAGGTAGATGGAAGACTAGCAGTAGGACACAGAGCTGTTATCTTTTTGAGTGCTACATATTTTTTGTATTCTTAAAAAAGTTCTTGAGTTTTGTTCTGAGACATTGTATAGTCCTTCTCCCTAGGTCTTGCGTTGTTGTTAGGAATGGAACAGTGTTTAGATATCTTCCACTCCTGAAGCCACAATACCCTGGATTTACTCTTTTTGTGATAAATGCTCCCATGAACTGAAGTATAAGACTTAAGTTTTTTTTTTCTTTTAGTCCAGCTGGTAGGAATAGGCTGGTAAGAACAGACGATGCATCGCGAGCACGGTTACCGCTAATCTTTTGAGGTTATTCTTTCCCTGGGTCCAGGTAGCTTTGGCACATTCGTGCATGTGCTGATCAGCTCCAGATGGGTACTTGGGATGGGCCCTGTGCAGGTCTCCACGCTCTGTCCTCCTTGTCTCTGCTGCGGGCTCTTCCTGGATTCAGTTCTATCTCCACAGTCCATGGGCCCTGGTTCCTTTCCCCAGCGCGGTGGCCAGGAGACCCTGACTGCAGTAGCCAGGCCAGCAGCGGGTTCTCTCTCTCAGGAGTCACTTCCTTCTTTAAAAACTGTCATTCCCTGTTTCCTGTCCGTTGTTTTGTTGTTTCGAATGGGAAAGAGGGTAAGTCCCTGTTCTGGGTAGAGATGTCAAGGGTGACATCAAAGCTTGTGGCCTGGGACATGTTCATGGAGGTGCCGTTTCCTGAGACAGGGAGGCGTGATTGGCGGTGTGGTGTGATGGAATGGCTGGCCGCTCGAGGAGCGAGGCCAGTCCGGCACTTGGCTCTGCCCAGCTCTAGTCAGAGGGGCAGTCGGGGCAGGTGGCGTCATTAATGCGTAGAAGGTATTCGCAGCCATGGAGCTACAGGAGATCCCGCGGAGTAAATCTAGGGTGTCATTTTAGCTACTTGTCTATTTCCCATATGTTCTGATCTTTTGAGGGTTGAGTCCTTGTAGGCATAGAAAGCTTCCCTCTCAGAGCTGACTAATTCCCAGAGAGAATCAGGAATTATGCACACCAACCAATCAAGAACTCTTACTTCCCAACCACCCCCTCTATTCAGCTTTACCCTTTATGGCTCATGCCTTAGCTGTAAAAGCTTCATGTTGAGGTCCTGTAGTAGGGGTGTCTACTGTGCCCAGAGCCTGCTGGAATGACCCAAGCCAGCCAGTCCTAGAGCGTCCTTCCTTATCCAGTCCTTTGTCAGAGAACCGACTTTCCCCTGCATCCTCTTTTACTTTCCCATGTAGCCCCGAGTGGCACGTCATGACTTCTAGGCATTTATGACCAAAAATGTCTTCTATCATGTCTGTGTTTATACATCTCACCGTACCTCACCGAAACACTAAACTAGGTTTCCTTACAAGTGTAGAAACTCCTTTTGTGTCTAAGAGCTGTGTATATGACCTCACCTCCTTTAATTTTCTCAGTAACCCCACAAGGTAGGTACCATTTTATAGAGGGGAAGACTGAGTAGAAGATGGTTCTATAACTTGCCCATGGTGGTGGTGGTGGTCTTTCTTGTTTTGGTCTTCATTGTCTTTGTGTTCCTCTTCAAATTCTTCTTGGCATGTTAGTTGTACAATGTAATGGGTTCTCTATGACATTTCCAAACATGTATCACATTCAAGAATCAGTCAAAGTTTTTTTGTGTGTCCATGCATGCATGAATGTCTCTGTGTATCAGAGGGCATGTGTTTTGTCTATGGAGGCCCGAGAGTAACTTTGGGAATCATCCTGAATTGCTCTACTTCCTTTTTGACTCGCTCTGGGATTTCCCAGGCTCCACCCTCAAGGAAGTGCGGGCTGCTGCCATCTTCACCTGGCATTTTTATGTGGAATCTGGGCTCCAAACTCAGGTTGGTATTCCAGTTATTCTTCTGTTGCTGTGATAAAATACTTGGAGTCAAGCAACTCAAGGGAGAAAGGATCTATTATTTGGCCTATGGTTGCTGACCAGCTAGAGTCTGTCACGGTGGGTCCACTTAGAGGAAGTTATGGCAATGGAAGTAAGGTTGACTCACATTCTAGTAGCCATCAGGAGGAGGAGGAGGATCAGTAGAAAGAAGAAGAGGTGGGGCTGGAGAGGTGGCTCAGGGGTTAAGCCTCTGCCTTGCAGGCGAAGGTCCTGAGTTCGGATCCTAGACCCCACGTATAGACGCTGGGTGGAAGCGGGGGAGGGGGGGTGGCCTGCATCTCTGGTCCTGGTAGGGCGGAGCCTGTGAATTCCGGGGCAGAGTAAACAAGGAGGAGGTGGAGGCGTCCATGGTGGTTCCCGAATTCGTCGGTGGTTCTACACACACACACACACACACACACATACACATGCATACACGCACAATTGAATAAATAATAAAAAAATTAAGAAAGAAGAAGAGGAAGAGGAGGAGTAGTAGAAAGACAAGAGGGAGGAGGAAGAACAGGAAGATGAGAAGACGGAAGATGAGAAGACGGAAGAAGGGCTGGATTTCAGTGGGATTCGATGTGAAGAGATAGTGGCTTGGGGCTTTGCTCTGTCAGGCCAAATCAATAACTAATCAGCATGGGGTTGATCTTATTAGTCATTCATTGTTCCCCTTGTCAAACTACAAATAAAGTTGGCTGGTGGCTATGCTTTTAATTAATAGGAGGCAGATTAAAACCCATTACAGCAAGGGTATTGGTAATGAGATAATCGTAAGACAAGTTATGGAGCTGGAAGTGGAGCCTGGGTAGGGACACATCCCCAGTGGCTCCTGTGGCGGTTTTATGGGAGTGGGAGGCAAGTTTGGAGGTTCTGAGTGAGGAGGTGCTTCAGCAAAACATCCAGCTAATTGGTGAAGCCAGGTGCTGGTGCAGACACACATGGAGTCCAAGGAACAATGGAGGCCCAGTGTCAAGGGTAGCAGAGGAAACAGAGACCTGCGAGGAGAACCTGCAGCCCATGCGTTGAGAACAACAATATTCTGTTGCTGTTGCATTTTTTGCTTTTCTCTTGCCCCATCTCTTCTTTTTAAAAATTTTTATTTTGTTCATTTGAGTATGCATATATGTATGTACATACATGTCGTGTGTGTGTGTATATATATATATATATATATGCATGTGTTTTTGTGTTATGTGTGTGTGTTTGTGTTATTGTGTGTGTGTGTTTGTGTTATGCGTATGTATGTGTGTGTGTATGTGTAGAAGTCATAGGATAACTTTTCAGATATTGAGTATCATCTTTCTGTTGTTTCTTAAATTATGTTTTTCTACTTATTCCTGCTTCCCTCTATCCCCCTCTCTCCCATTCCCCTCCCCTCCTCTCATTAATCCATCCTACTCCCTCCCACCCTCCTGCCTGTCTGCTTCTGTGGTCCCAGAGTTCCTTCTGTCTTGTCTGTTCTTGTGGGAGTTCAGGCCTCTGTGGCATACCAAGTTGCCTCTCTTTGAGCCACCACACTAGGGTGGGCATTTCCCTTCACTTATCCAGCTTTAGCCCCCAAAGTTTCCACTGTATGTTCTTATCTCTTTTAAGTTCCTTGATGTTCTATGGGGCCATGTTGGTATATCAGTCTTTATGCAGGTCTGGTAAGGACAAGTCTCACTGCAGTGAGTTCCTGGATGCAGCAGTCCTGCCTTGAATGGAATGTCTTGTCTAATGGTGAACCTTTCCATCTTTAGGTTCTTACAGTCTCACCGCCCCCTCTTCTGTGAGGTTCTAAAAGCCTTAGGATGGGGAGAGATTAGGTCGGCCTGATTCTGGGTTGCAGTGCTCTGCATTGTGGCAGAGTTTATTGTTATCTGCTTCTCTGCTCTTCCACTGCCCTAGGCTGCATCCTGGCAGGGTGTTGAGGTCCTCTACCTCTGTCGTAGAAGAAGACTTCTAGGCTGAGTAGTAAGTGTTCTTTAAATCTGTGGGTATAATAGCAGCTATTTACAGAGCAGTTTGGTGTACTGTCTTCCTACCTATAGGTTCATTGGCTGTTTTTCCCTGTTGATCTATTTTCTTCTCTTTTTTAGGATCTTGTTCTAGTTAACAGTAACAAGAATGTGTTCCATTCTGACAAGCCAATCTTGAATTCAATCAGTTGTTGGTTGTCTCTTGATACTCATGCCACAATTACACTGGTGATTACCTGTTGCCATGGTGATTTTTATTGCAACTTGCAATACAATGAGTTGATGAGGCCTGTGATTATACTGTACAAGCTATCCAGCAAGGAGGAGGTTCTCACACCAGTATCTTTCTGTTTTTGAGACAGGACCTTGAGCAGTCTATTTAGACCAGCCAGGCCTCAGACCCACGATGCTCCTGCTGTAGCCTCTGAGTGCAGGGATTACAGGCATGCTCCTCTACGCCTGGCTGCTGTTTGAATTCTTGTGCACAGAGTCTTTGCAATTAGAATAATAATCTATGAAGTTAGCTTCTGTTCTCATCTTTTAGGTCATAGTCCAGGCTTGTTAGTTTGAGCTAAGTGTAGGGAATGGATGGGCCAGTTTAATTTCACTGTCCTTAGAAGATTGACTTGTTTCCTTCTGCCCATTTCCATTCTTGTCTGGAGCACTGACTATCCATATCGTGGACCTTGTGCTGAGCTTGCTTTGCACATTATTTCTTATTCATCCTTCATCTATGAGGGGCCTGAGATTCTGGAGTTCATTAATTTGTCCAAGGTGTAATGACAAACAAATAGCAAACTAAGGATTAGAGTGCATGCTTTTCTGATTCTAATGCCAGTGCTATTAACCATGCTGTATGATCCCTTCTTGTTTGAAGAGCAAAGCTACCTTGCATAGCCGTTTACACTGTATACACAGGATTCACTGCCATGATTACCCAGCGCCCAACCTGGAGACCATCCAGTGCAGATCACATGGAGGGATCGGGCAGCTGCCTCCCCAACCTATTGGCAGTTTTGGTTTCGTAGATTTCTATCCACTATTTCATCCTAATCAGTCTAAATTCAGTTTCCAGAATTCCTAACACCGTGTCAAGATCCCTCTTCCTTTCTGCTGCTGTGAGACAATAGTCACACACAACTTATGGGGAGATTTATTTCGTTTACAGTTCCTGAGGGGTACAGTCCATTTTGGCGGAAAAAAATGGCAGATGGTAGAAGATGGAGGGGGCTTAGGTCACGTCCATCATCGTGGAGGCAGAGGGAGCAAGCAGCAACCTCTCAGAGCAGAGTGCAAGAACAGACTGCTAACGGAAGCAGGGTGGGGCTAGCAACCTCAAGACCCACCCCTGTGACGTGCCTTCCTCCAGCAACACTCCCCCTCCCAACGTTGCCGTGACCTTCCCAAACATCAGCGAAGGCTGCCGACACATGAGCCTGTGGGCGACGCCTCACATTCAAGCCATGGCAACCACCTGGTTCTGGTCAGGCCAGTAGCTTGAGCAGGGGAAATGGAACATAAGGAATTATTAAGTAGCAGAAA
Source organism: Typhlomys cinereus (assembly GCA_023101885.1). NCBI lineage: Eukaryota > Metazoa > Chordata > Mammalia > Rodentia > Platacanthomyidae > Typhlomys > Typhlomys cinereus. The sequence continues at coordinate 227,132 of JALPQD010000292.1, read as the reverse complement.
GTGTCAGCTCCTTAAGGAATGTAAGGAAATTCCAGTGGCACAGATGTGGAAAACATACAAATATGACAAAGCCACCATTCCCTCTGGGGTGGGGACAGTGAACAAGGCCAGGTCTCAGCACAGCTCTTACCATCCCCAAAGGCTTGGCGTCAGCCCCGATGGAGTAGTCAGGGTGGCCCCAGGCTGGTGGCGTGAGACCTGTCTATGGCCTGAGACGTGACTGTGCATCCAGGAACTTGCTGGAGGTGATGGGACCAAGCTCACCTGTGAGAGAGACCGGTGGGCACTCAGCACATTTCTGGAGTGTGTGGGCCTCAGTTGTTCCACAGAAGCTAGTGGAGGACGTGGCAGGAGCTGATCTGGTGAGGCCGCTGGACTGGGCATGCCAGCTCATGCTGGTCTGTCTCTGTGGCATGTGGGGACCACAGCTTCTGCTGTGGCCTCATTGTGTCCCCCAGAGCTGTGGACAGGACCCGATACCTAGCCAAGGAGAAACCGTCTCTGTCTAGATTGAGGGTTAGACAACTAGTAGAACCAGATGATGAGACCGCGTCGGCCTCACGTACTAGGCGGTTCACCGAGATCTTGGGAGTTTGATTTTCCTTGTCTAGTGACTTCCTCCCGAGGCTGGGCGGTGGTCTTGAGTGACATTCCCAGTGAGCCACGTGATCACGAAGTACAACTGGTACCGCCTAGTGTACAGCCTGCTAAGCTGAGGTGCTCGGCAGGCTAAATTCATTTTTGAACTCATAGCCTTTTCGTGGGCCGACTGGAATGCAGCCCCGCCCGCAAGGGAGTCGGGGCTGCTGGTTTGTAACGAGCTCACAGCTTCCCATGAGCTGTTTCTTCTCTAACGTCAACCTTCTCGCTTCTTTCATCCAGCTGTGCCCGCGGCGCCTACCTGCCTGTCTTCTAGCTCTTTAGAGAACGTCTCCCCGTCCCAACCCTTCCACTCATCTGTTCTGTCAGTCAGAATGAATCTCTTCTCCCTGTCTGCTGCCAGGGCACAGGACCCTCTCATCGGTGCCACTTGTTTGGGTGTCTTGTCAAGGCCGTGGTGGTGGTGGGGGGTGGAGCTGTGGGAATGTGGTTTCCCGTGGACGGGGTTTCAGGGCCAGAAGTGGCTGAGCCCCTGCGAGCCTGAAGACAGCGCTCCTTGGAATCTGCTCTGGTGGGAGGCAGGCCAAGCGTCTCTGGAGCTGGGCAAGGTGGTCAGAGTTGCGGTACTCTTTTTGGTATTTAAAATGTCAGTTTCCCGTGTGGCTCACCTGGCAGCTGATTGCACAAGAGGCCATTTCTTCCACTTTCATCGCAGTTACATATGAATTTTCCAAGTTGTCTTACTCCCCCTCCCCCAGTATTATGCCAACATCATTGCAGCATCCTAGGGTGTAAATGTCTCCTTGATGTTCATTCTCCTTTGTTGCTTTGGTTGGTGAAGCAGGTACCAGGTCCCCGTGGCATGCTGGACCCTGTCCCCTGTGTTGGGCACAGGGCCCACTGTGCTCCAGAGGCTGTGGAGGACGCAGGAGGTGGAGACTAAGCCAGGTGGGGCCTCCTCCCAGCGCTAGAAGGACAGAATAGCATCTGGATGGAAAGAAGGGCCGCAGCTATAGTGAGCTGCCCAGCTATCTGCTCCCCATATAGGAAGAAAGCCTTAGATGGATAGTGGTTTTTAGCCTTTTCTGAGCATTCTTTTACTGTTTTTTTTTTTTTTTTGGACACAACTGAATTTCTCATCTTTAAAAGGTATTAACACCATGCTACCTTGAGACTTTAAAGATAGCATGTATATGAGCAGGTTTTAATCAGTGGTAGAGTTCCAAACAAATGTGAAGCTTTATTAGCATGTTTGAGGGGTGTGAGGGGGGAATGCATTAACTCAGTATATTCTTGAATGAGTCATTAGTAGATTAGACTTTGTTAATGGCCATGAATACTCATTTCTGGGGAACGAGAACAAAGCCAGATAAGTTTGGATGGAAGGGAGGAGCCGATCTCAGTGTGAGACTGGAACTGTCTGATCTGGTGATCAGGAGTCTCAAGAACACTTTGGTAAAGGATTAAGGGATGTATATGTATATGTTCGTGGAGTTTTGTGATGTAGATATCTCTGTATGATGTGTGTATACACATGTGCATGTATTGCGTGTGCATCTATGTGTGTATGATGTACATGTATGTGTATCTCTGTATACATGTATGTATGTGTATCTGTGGTATGTAATATATGTGTTATATGGGAATGTGTGTATTTGTGTGGCATGTGTGTCTGCATGTGGTGTATGTGTGATGTATATGAAGTGTATATGTGTGATATGTGCACGTGTATGTTATGTGTGTGTATGTTTATATGACTTGTTTATCATATGTGTGTCTGTATATGCATGTCATGTGTATATGTGTATATACATGTAGGTTTCTGTGTATGTGTGATGTGCGTTGTGTGTTTGTCATGTGTGTCTGTATGCATGTGTGATGTGTGCATTCACATGTCTGTGTATGATGTGTGTCATTCATGTCTGTCATGTGTGTGCATGCACGTCTGTGTGTGATATGTGTTGTGTACCTCTGACGTGTATGTCTGTCATGTGTGTGCATGTGCATGTCTGTGTGTGTCTGTGTGTGTGGGCACACTCACACATGTACCTGCCCTGGGGAGTAAGCAAAGGTGTATGAACAGAGAGGCAGGAGAAGGGCACACTGTCGAGAGAAGGCTACATTCACTTCTTTGGCCCACCTGTCTCCCACAGGTGCACCTCCGCTCTGCCAGGCGTCTCCGTGAACTCTGCTGTGCCAACCGGGGCACCTTCATCAAGGTGGGCCAGCACCTGGGTTCTCTGGACTACCTGCTGCCGGAGGAGTATACCAGCACCCTGAAGGTGCTGCACAGTCAGGCCCCACAGAGCAGCATGCAGGAGGTCCGCCAAGTCATCCGTGAGGACCTGGGTAAAGAGGTATCTGCCTCCCTGGGGCAGGGAGGGTGCGGAATCTAAATGTGCCTTTCAGAAGGTCTCAGCAGAGTTCTTGCTGCCTGGGCCCAGGGCACTCGGGGTGCCAAGTGTCATGACAACCGTCCGTCCTCATCAGACCCTCTGTGGCCATCAGTAAAGGATACTAGCCGGATGATGACGGGTCCGTATTTGACTTGTTGGGTGGTAATCTAATGTGGTTCACATGATGTGACGTAATACTGTCAGTCAGCTCCTGGTGGTTTACTGGATGCAGATGAGGGTGCTGAGAGCCACACTTTTTTTTTTTAACCCGCTGGCAAGTTGGGGTGAATACTGTTACTGGTCCCATTTTGCAGAAGAGGATGGAGCCTTTGGCGGCGATCAAGTACCACCAGCAGGCCTTCCGGAAGTTTGTTGCTTTGTCTCTGTGATGCATTTCTGGCAGGTAGATGCTCATCTGGCCTGCTTGATTGCCCCCAGAGAGAGATAGAGAGGCTGCTCGGCTTTCTGCCTCCCGGTTGGGCCATTCTCTTGTCAGCGCTCTCTGACTGTAAGAAACTTCCTTAGAGGCACTAAAACTGGCCTCAAAGCTCAGCAGGCAGGAGGCAACGAGGGGCCCTTCCGTCACATTCCCTCACACTTAAATGCAGTGCGCATGGCTTGTTGTGCTGCAGAGGTGGTGGGAAGCGGGACCTTCTGACTCTTAAGACCCTTATGTGGGCTGGGGCGCGGACACAGGAGGCGCAGCCTCAGCCCGGCGGGGCTGCCTCCCAGCTCCAGAATGATGGAATAGCATCGGGATGGAGATGAGGGCTGCAGTTACAGTGAACCTGCCCAGTTGTCCACTCCACATGTAGGAGTTTTGGGTCACACTGGGCACAGTGTCTGGACTGTCACTGACCTGTTCTGGGCACAGTTTCTGGAGACAAGGAGAGATTGGCAAAGCCATCTACAGGTTTTTGGGTTAGTCCAACCTCAGAAACTATGTGCTGTGAGCCGAGCATCTCTCAGAGGTCTCTGCTAAACCCTTGTTCCCCTCACCTAAGGCTAAGTGTGGAAACCTTACTCTTAGGCCTCTGGGACTGCTAGAGTTTTCTGAGATCTCAAAGTCCAGCCTCCAACATTGACACCTTTCCTGAGATTGGTTTGGTTGTTGATATGAACGCAGTTGCCCTAAAATAATATCCTCTAACTAGTGACTAGAGTTTGGGCTCTGACGTCAGAGCCTTGGACTTAGAATGAGTTAAGCCTTTTGATACCTCACCTGTCCGTAGATGGGAAAGACCATAGTGGGAGGGATTATGGGTAGCAAGTATTGGCTGTTCCTGTGACTGTGACATTCCTGTGACTGTGATTACGTCCCTGTGCTCTGGTCACACTGCGCCACTCATTTCCCACTCACCGTGTGTCCTGAGCCTCGGTCCCAAGAGATCTGCCAAGAGATTCCAGGCCATCTGTCTACCCTCTATCAAATGCCAGGCCTGGTGCTCAATGCGGGTTTCCTGGCCAAATGCCAGCTCTCCTGGCAAGTCCTTCAGTCTCCCAAGATCATCTGTGTCAGGCCCTCCACAGCATTGTATCCTCCACATGTGACACTTGAGACTTCGTCAGTCGAATCTAGGCAGTTCTCCTGCAAGTCAGAAAGTCTTTGGGAAGGAGACCACAACAGTCCTTTCCCCTTGGACCTGTGATACCAGAATAATGAGGCACCAGTGTGTGATCAATGGTCGAATGAGCCTAATGTTATGTAGGGCAGGGCAGCATAGGGGCAAAGTTTGGATAAAGACTATGGAGCTGGCCCCATCATTCCTGTATTTGGACCTGGTACCAGCGTCCAGCCAAGAGGCCCTGCCCCTCAGTGCCGGCCTGGCTGGAGGGGGGTCCTTATCTGACCCCGGGGGGTCTGAGTTACGCCAGAGGTGAGCACAGTTGCTTTGGAGACTTCCTTGCTTTGAGGAACGTTTCCTCCAAAAGGAGAGAGATGGGATGAAAAGAAGGTCTGGTTGAAGGCTGGAGTCAGGGAGCAGATTGCGTGCTACAGGGAGCAATGTTAGGGTGCAGGGTTCCTGGGCAATGTGGGCAGATCGGCCTGGTGGCAGCCTGCATGCCTTAACTTCTTGCCAAGACTGTTAGTTTCTGCCTCCCAACAGCCCGAGATTTACCCCCTAGTTAAAACTAAATAACTCACTAATAACAGTGCAGGGGAACATCATTGCTGGCACGTGGCAGCTCAGCGGGGGTGGATGTGAAGGAGGGGCGGAAGAAGTACAGATCAAGATTAACTCTCGGAAATCTCTGGGAGGGGGACAGGAGCAGGTCCACGGCAGAGAGAGGTGAAGACTTAGGGGCGTCAACAGTCAGCTGGGCGGAGAATGTCTAAGGTTGGAAGATGTCCTGCATTGTCAGGGTGTCCTCTCCAGCTTCCTCCAGACAAGTATTCCCCGGGGAGGTAGCTGTATGACTCCTACCCCAGTTTTTCTGGAGTCTCCCAAGGAAGGGAGGCTGGACCAAGGTCCTGTTCTGAGGGGCTGCACATCATTGCTGGGCAGCTGGAAAACCCCTTGTTTGCAACCACAGCCCCCGTAGGCATCCAGCGAAAGCCTCCCCCTTCCTCCTCCTCCTCCTCCCTCCTGGGAAGATGGCGTTTGTTCCCTGGTGACACACTTTCTCATCTGTGGGTGGAGGGAGGGGAAAGGCGCTGCGTGGGAAGCAGGGTAGGTGAGTGTGGGGGTGTGAGGGCGGAGGAAATCACTCACTTTGCCATCTTCCCTTCCCGTGACACAGCTTGGGGAGAGCCCTCCCCGTCTAGGGCAGTGTTGGGTGAGCCGCGCCGGTCCTGGCCGCCTCCAGCCCTTCCACGACAGCCGGGCTTCGTTCTGTTTCAGGCACATCGAGAGCAGCAGCGTCTCCATGTTTCTAACCTTTGCCCTTGCCAGGCACCGAAGTCACCCCAAGCTCAAAGAAGGAGAGTTGTCACCTCTAAGGCTGCGGGCAAGTGTGCCCAGGAGTAGGGTGCTGCTTCTGGCCTGACTGACCACCAGGTGCCGCTTGGGACGCCTTCCTATGTCCAAAGGCCTATGAGGGTTACCTGTGTTCCCAAGCCATTTCCTGCCCCAGGTAGTTAGGACTGGCTTTGGAGGGCGTCCTCACCCTGGGGTTAGAGAATGTGATGGAAATGGCAGCGCCCCTGCACCCTGAACCCCTTGATCACATTTGGTTCCAGATTGGTATAGACCGTCGGCACCGTTAGTGGAGAAAAGCCGGTACGAGGCACCATCCTTGTGTGGGGAAGGCTTGGTAGAGTATTGGGGGCCCCTTGGTTAGACAAGGGACAGCACTAGGCAACAGGATGAGGCCTCAAATGTGGCCACTAAGGAGGTGAGGTCCTTTCCTGCGGCCTGGGAAGTGAGCTACATCTGAGTTGGGTTGTTCTCAGCGCTTGCCTGATTGCACTTAGAGCCGCAGGCCTAAATGCAATACTTGCCTTGACCAGCAGATGGCACCTAAGTTTGCAAGTCAGGGCTAAGTGTTGGAGGCCTGGCCCTCCCTGCCCAGTAAGAGGGGAGGCCCGAGGAGGATGAGATTCAGGTCCTTACGACTCTTGGGCATGGTACAAGTAGGCCAGGCTGGCACCTCTCCACCCTGATCGGGCAGCGCAGGCCCAAGCCACAAGGTTGTCGACCATGGCTATGTTGGGTAACTGTCCTCCGAAGACCCATGTGTTAAAAGCTTGGACCCGAGTGGGCCATTGGGAAACAGGGGTATGAGTAGGAGGAGGGTCCTGGGTTCTCAAGGAGGGAGGTCCTTGAGAACACGCCCTTGAAGGAGATTGTCAGATCCTGGCCCCTTCCCGTGCACGTGCTTCCTGGTCCTGATGTGAGCAGTTCCTTGGCCACGTACTCCTTACCACTGCCCCTTGGCCTCCCCGCTGGCGCCCCAGAGCCAGTGGCCTGTCTGATCTTGGAACCTCCAGAATCATGAACTAAGTAAACTTTTTCTCATATAAGTTAGCTATGTCAGGTATTTTGCTAACAGTAACGGGAAGCAGAATAACACAATCACTGTTCTGGTCCCTTCACTTCCTGTTAGAAGGCTTGGTGAGTCTTCATCAGAGCCGTGAGCCCATCTTGCACATCCTCACCCAGGCAAGTCGGAATCCTCTGGGGCTTCCTACCAGCTCTAACAGTCCGATTTTGGTAGCCCAACGCCTTTTACTTAGTTGTAGCTTCTCCCTCTTGCTTGTTCAGGGAGCTGGAATTTGGTGGGAAAGGTACAGTGCTAGACACCAATGCAGCCAAGGATGGTTTGACCCCACTCTAGACTGTTCTAGACCCTGAGGTGGGGGGTAGGATGAGTGAGGTGATAAGGGTATACCTGGTTACATTAGGGCCCAAGGAACAGAGGGAAGGAGGGAAGAACGGAAGCGGGGGGGGAGAACGAAAGAATACGAGAATCAAAGTAGATGGAAACTGGAGGCTTTGTGAAACAGCAGGACCCAGGTCCCACAAGGTGGATTGGAGTAACTGCAGTTTGAAGAAGAGGTTTCCTGATGAAGCCCATGGGCTCAGGAAAGGAACAGGGATGGAGAAGCCAGGAGGTGACAGGGAGTTGCGTTGACTGTCACTGAATGCTGTGTTTGGGGGTGGAGGCTCCATTTTGAAGGGCCTGGAAGGGAACCTGAGAAAAGGATAGATTAAGGGGCTCAGATGTGGAAAGCTGGGTGGGCAGAGATTGGGAGACTGCACAATAACTGGACCTCACTTATTCAGCTGCCTTTGGTTGTGGACACACACACACACACACACACACACATACACACACACACACACACACACACACACACACAGAGGCAAGTTAGGATACAGAATATTTGAACAAATGATCCAGGTGAGTGGTGCAGTGGTGGACGCCTGTTTTCCCAACCCCCAGAAGACAGATAATTGGGAGTTTGAGGCCAGGCTGGGCTACACAGTATCAAAAAACCAAAACAAAACAGGAAATGATGCATGGGGATTTCTCCTTTGTCTTGGAATATGGTTGTGTCAGATTAGGTTGCCTCTAATTTTATGGGAAACAGAAGGGAGTGAAGCCAGTGGTTGGAGTTACCTTGGAAATGACTATTGGGAAGCACAGCCCTGTGTTGGGGACACTAATAGATAGTGTGGTTTCAGGCTTGTGTCTTTCATCCCTGAGCGCCCACCCAGGGTCGTGGAGATTCAGACTTGACTTTATTTTACAGCTTCCCATGGTCTGTGGATGAGTGCTGTATCTCGCAGGTGTTTTTAGATAGACCACCTGGCTGTATTTCTGTGGAGGGGCAGAAGAAATATGGGGTGCCATTGTGCACAGATGTAGGGGAGCACCTATTTTTCTTTTTCTTTTTTTTTAACATTTTTTATTATCTCCGCTCATACAAACTTAATAGGTATACCGGTTCCCTCCCTCCCTCCTCCTCCCCCCACCCCTCTGCTTGTCCTCCCCTCACCCCTCCCTCCCCACCCCCCAATGCCTCCCCTCCCCCAATCCCTGGAGAATCCTTTAATGTGCATGCCTGACTGTCCTCTGGGTCCTCCTCTCTGATGACGTACAAGGACCCAGCGGCATTTCCCTGAACCCTTTCCTGTGTTCCCCTTAAGCATAGAACACTATTTTGGCTGTCAATCCCTTGCTTCCAAGGATCTTGGTGCTTTTAGCAAATGCTAGACTTTGTGGGGTCAATAGTGTGTTGAACATTGTGCAGGGTGTGCAAAGTCCAATTATGATTGCTTCAGCCCTAACTTGTGTGGAGTATCTGGCATATCATTGCTCTTCCCATCCTTGTGCTCTTACAATCTTACCGCCTCCTCTTCCGCAAATTTCCCTGAGCTTCAGGATGGGGAGAGACTAGGCTGGCCTAGTTCTAGGTGTTGATATAGAGTCTCTGAAATTCTGGATTATGGTTTGTTGATTTTCTTTTGCGGTTTTGCTGCTCCTGCAATGCCCTTCACTCCATCCTGATGGGTATTGGATGTCATCCCCTGGCCAGAGATAAAAAGCTGTTAAACTAGAGTCTTGTTATAAGAGTATATTCAAAGGTAGATGTAATAAAAGTAGGAAACCACAGTGAGAGAGGGGTCAATCACCCATTTGCAAAATGGTTACTTATTATCTGCTAGACTATATGCCCTCCCCTTCTGGTGAGATCATACTCCCTCAGTTGTAGATGATCAGGAACGAAAAGTCTGTGAACTTAACCAGATGTCTCATTGCTTACTCACAGTCCTTGATGGAGGCCTATTTTCTCTGCTGTTACATGGTCCCCTCTCTCCTTATTTCTGGTGTGGCCCTCCTACCCCATCCCGCCTGTTCATATTCCTTGCAATTACTGTAGGTATTACATAGATTTATCTTTGAGTGTCTCTAGATGGGCTGGGTGGGTTTGGTACTAGGAGCCACCTATTAGGGAGTACATACGGTGCTTAATTTTCTGGGTGTGGGATACTTCACTCAATATAATTGTCTCTAATGACATCCATTTCCTGGCAAATTCCAGTAATTCATCATTTTTGATGGCTGAGTAGTACTCCATTGTATAGATGTACCACTGTTTCCTTATCCACTCGTCAACTGTTGGACATTTGGGCTGATTCCATGACTTTGCTATTGTAAACAGTGCTGCTATGAACATGGTCGCACTTATGCTATTGAGGTGGATCTCAGCTGTATGGGGGGTTATTCCCAAAAGTGCAATAGCAGGGTCATATGGCATTTCCATATGAATCTCCAGACGGATCGCCAGAGTGGCTGTATGAGCCTGCATTCCCACCAGCAATGTAGGAGAGTTCACCTCTCTCCACATCCTCTCCAGCATTTGGTGTTGTTTGTGTTGTGGATTTTTGCCATCCTGACCGGGGTGAGATGATATCTCAGGGAAGTTTTGATTTGCATTTCCCTGATGGCTAAGGAAGCAGAGCATTTTTTAAGATATTTGTTAGACATTTTAATTTCATCCCTAGTAAAGTTTCTTTTAAGTTCCAGGGCCTGTTTTTTAATTGGGCCATTGGTTTCCTTGGTGTTTAGTTTTCTAAGTTCTTTGGGGCACCTCTTTTTCTATGAGTCTCTTTGGACAGGTGGAGGGTACTTGTACATAACTGCTTATCAGGCTTGGTGGTGGTGGCCAGAGAGAAGACATTGTGGGTGTCGGGGTCAGCAAGAACAAAGGCAGAGGGGGGAGGTAAAGCTGGAGAATGGCTGGCCTGGGTGAGAAGCAGGCCAAGATGTTCCCTCCTTGCCTGCTGCCGCTCTGCCAGGGTCAGACACTGCTGCATTTTGGCATCACTCTGGGTTCTCCAGAGAAGCTGGGCCGAGACATGAGTCTGTTTGCATATGTATCTATGCACATGTCTGTGTGCATCTGAGTGTAAATAGTGCAAATATATGTAGGGAGGGAGACACTTTTTTTTCCCAAACCTTATTGTGTATCCTTGAGGAGGCGGATTGCTTCTACCTCCTTTTTGCTTCTCCCTGGGTTTTCCCAACTCCGTCTACCAGGGCCTAAAGTGTAGGCCGCTGCTGTTTCTGTTGTTTAGCATTTTTTTATGTAGGACCAGGGATCTGAACTCAGGACCTTCTGCTTGTGAAGCAAAAAACCCCTGAGCCGTCTCTCCAGCCTCATATTGTTTTTTTTTTCTTATGTGAACATAAGGAGTTTCTATGTGAATATAAGGAGTTATCATGTCCTTTATTGGCAGAATTACTTCAGGAATTCATCTTGCTTCAGGGTCGTCACCTGGCTGTGTGAGGCCCACCCAGATTATACACAGAGGGCCGTCTGCTTTATTAGTCTGCTTGGCATGGCAGTGAAGGTCTGTAATTCCAGCACCCAGGACTTGGAGGCAGGAGGATCGAGATCGGAGGCCAGTCCAAGCTGTGTAGTGAGACGAAGTCTCAACAACTCAAGGATTGGGGATGGAGTTCAGTAGCCAATGCTTAGTGCACATGCTCAAGGTCTAAGTTGGACCACAGTGCAGCAAAAAGAAGAAGGAGAAGGAGCAGAAAGAGGACCACCTTCTAGAATAGCATTCGGTCTAGTATCTGGGCACTGTGGATGGGCACTGGGCACTTTTCTGTACATGTAGAGAAGCCATCACAGTCTCTCGGTGTCCTCGAGGGGACTGTGCATTTGTACACTCAGTCCTGTATTTACAGGACCTTTGACTATCGTATTGACTTCTTGAGGAGGTGGAGGCAAAGCGCTTGTTGATTTATTAGCTTGTGGCCTTGAGCATACGCTTCCCCTCTATGTTCCTCTGTGGAATGAGCCGAGAACAGGCCCTGCCACATGGACTTGCTGTGTGAGACTGGAGTTAGTGCTGCGCAGCATTGGAACCCATGGCCTGTTGTCCTCCTTTTGAACTCGTGAGTTCAGTGAGCCCCTCCTGTGCAGGCACCGTGCCAGCCCCTTAGGGGTCCTTGCCCTCCATTCTCCAGCCTATCTGTATGCACCAGCCTGCTTCACTGGCCTGTAGTCATCGTGAGGGTCGCCTAGCGACGGTCAGTTGTCCTTCGACCTGCTTCTCCTGGTCTGAGTGCAGCCTTTGCGTGTCACAGTGTTTGGCCTGTCCCCCAGCTTGTCCCTAAGAAGTCCACCAAGAGATGCTCTGGGAATGGACAGAAGGATCTGGTGGCTGTGCGGCTGGTGCAAGGAGGCCGGGTGAGGCTAGGGAGGGGGGAGGCCGGGGAGGGAGATGAGCCCCTCCACCCTGCGTGTCCTCACCCTGCCTTCCCAGCAGATCTCAATAAAAAATACATTTATATTAAAAGCATAATGAAGAATAAAAAACATTTTCTCCCAATAATGCCGAACATCAAAAGGAGATTTTTATCAATTATGAGAGAGAGAGATTTTGGCCATAAAATGGCAATTTAATGAGTGGGAGATGGATGGCGGGAAGCATTAATGTCAGCCGGGACGGATGGCCTGCCATTAGTCACCAGGGAAGCAGCGAGGTGGTGGCTGTGCAGCCTGGCAGGTCCCCCTTGGATGTCCACCACCCCCAGCCCTGTGCTCCGCAGCCTGCGCCCCTCTCTCTTTGCCTGCAGAGTCCCTGTTGCAGTCTCTGAGGATTATAGCTTCTTGGTGAGTTACACAGTGGGGGGGTCAGATGGCCCTTGTGTCTGGGAAGAAAACCCCATCCCACGTGGAGCAGGAGCTGCCCCTCCCCTTCAGCCACATGACTTGCCCACCAGGCTGCCCTGGTTCCTCAGTGCACTCTATGTGCTCCCGACATATGCCCTGTGTTGCGCCATTCTCATTTCTCCCTTTTCCCCACCTGGCTCTTTCTCATCCTCTAACTTCCTGGTCTGACTACCACGAGTCTCTCTCTTTCACACACACACACACACACACACACACACACACACACACACACGTTCCGAATGCCCATGGAGGGGAAAAACTACTATTTCTAATGGAAACCAAGGTATAGTTCCCTGTGACAGTTTCGTCCACGGTCTTCTTGGGTCCCTTAGTCAGGACTTTAGTCAGGACTTAGTCAGGACTTAGTCAGGACTTAGTCAGGACTTAGTCAGGACATAGTCAGGACTTAGTCAGGTCCCTTAGTCAGTCTTCTTTTCGTTGTCCATGGTCGATCACTTCTCATTCCCAAGTCCCTCCTGGTGCCTGGCTTGGGCTTGGCAACTGAGTTCTGGAACTACCTCAGATGCTTCTGTCCTCTTGCCGTCGTTGACCTCCCAGCAGGACCCTCTGTGAATCCAGAGCACTTGGCGTAGACCCGCGACAGGGCCTCCTGCTCTGCCTGGTTGTCTCGTCACCCCACAGCAGGCCTCCTGCTCCTCTGGGGGTTCCTCAGTGTGCAGCTGCTGGGGGCTGCACACAGACGCGCTCAGCAGCGGCTTGTCACGTGGCTGGAGATGCTGTCCAACGGGGCATCAGACGAGGCCCTGGAGCACCGAGCACCTCAGGCCTTAGGGTGCTTGCGCTGCCTCTCCTCCTGGTGGGAGGGTGCGAGTAGCATTCTACCCTTCAGGCTGAGATTAGGCTAAGGAACGGTTTCTAGAAGGAGCTGAGGGAGTCAAACAGGAGAGAAACACAGGCCTGGAGTGCGATTCTCCTCGGGGCTGCGGAGCGTCACCTGGGGAAGCCTGATGTTCTTTGCAGCCTCACCGTGGACAGGGATGATGAAGACCTTCATGGTAACAGGGCTGTGGCGCTGGAGAGATGGCTCCGGGCTTAAACCTCACGAGCGAAGGTCCTTAGTTCAGATCCCAGGTCCCACATGTGGCCTTTACTTCCTGCCTTGCTGAAAGGAGTCTTGGAAATCACAGAGTGAAGCCAAAAGGAGTAGAAACAATCCAGGATGATTCCGGAAAACACCCTTGGTCCTCTATAGGGACACACAGTACCCTCTCTCTCTCTCTCTCTCTCTCTCTCTCTCTCTCTCTCTCACACACACACACACACACACACACACACAAAATAAATAAAGTAAAAAACAAAGTTCACCTTGGGGGCTGGAAATTGAGACTCTGCCTCATAAGCAGAAGGTACTGAGTTCAGATCCTAGGTCCCACATAAAAATGCCAGGCAGAAATGGCGGCAGCCTGCATGTCCAGCCTTGGTGGAAGCCTGGGAAATCCCAGAGCAAAACAAGAAGGAGGTAGAAGCAATCTAGGATGATTCCCGAAATGACCCTTGGTCCTCCAGAGGGACACACAGTGCCCTCTGAGACACATACGCGCGCGCGCGCACACACACACACACACACACACACACACACACACACACAAAATCAATCCAACCAACCAACCAACCAACCAACCAACCAAACTAACAAGTTAAAAAACCACAGGACTGTGGTGAGGACTGAAGAATAGGCACTGTCTGGAAATGCTTCAGGACCTTGTGCCAGGTGATGGTGTTTTGGAAAATACCTCCAAAGCCCAGACTGTGAAAGTAAAACTTGATCGACAGGTCCTGTCAAATGAAAAGACTTCAGCATGGCCAAGAAAGACATCCTGCAGAGTAGAGAAGATGCCTGCCTACGGCCCGTCCAACAAGGAGAGAAGATTCCTGCCTACTGCCCGTCCAACAAGGGGGGAAGATGCCTGCCTACGGCCCATCCAACAAGGGGGGAAGATGCCTGCCTACGGCCCGTCCAACAAGGGGGGAAGATGCCTGCCTACGGCCCGTCCAACAAGGGGGGAAGATGCCTGGCTACTGCCCATCCAACAAGGGTTAAACATCCAGAGCATCCAAAAAACTAGAAAGAAACCCCCAACAGCAAGCAAGCAAGCAAGCAAAAACAAAACAAATAATCTCATTGAGAATTAGGCAGATGACCTCAAAAGAAGACAGAGACGTGGCTTATAGCTATGCAAGAAATGCCCATCATCAGTAATCACCAGAAAAATGCCCATCCAGACCACAGAGAAACCACAGTGGCGATGTATATGCAGGAGCCCAGTGCTCGGGAGGCTGAGGCATTGCTACAAGTTTGAGATCACCCTAGAATCCACAGAGAGTTCAAGGACAGCTCAGGATACAAAGCAAAAGCTAGTATTCTCTGCTTCTTCTCAGGGACCCTGTGGTTTTCTTAGGGATTCCTGTGCTTACAGGGTAAAGCTTTCTCCTTACTGCTGAGAGGGAGGTGGGCATAAGTGAGGGACCGAGTATTTACTAAGTGCTTCCTTTGTCTGAATCATGTATTAGAGTTTTCAAGCGTGTGGCCTCATATAGTCCTACCGGAGTTCAGCAAGATGAGCATCCCTATTCCCAGGGTCTCTAGATGTAGCAAATGAGATTCAGAGATTTCGAGGATCACAGAGCAGGGCAATGAATGAGGCAGGAACTGAGCGCTAAGCCTGGCTGGCCCAGGGCTTAGGACACACACACTGCTGCTACGGGGGCTAGCCCCAGACGGCAGGAAGCCAGGAGGAGAGGGGCCTGGTTCAAGGCCGTGCTAACGGACTGGGAGAGTGCTCTGAACCAGCTTGCAGTCTGTTTGTGTGGCGGGCCTCTTCTGTGACCTCGCTGGGTCTGCTCTCTTGCCTGTAGTGGCAAGCTGGCCATTACCTGTTGCCTTGAGAGTCAGTCAACCGATGACCAAGGATGAGCTCAAGAAGTGAAGGGGTGTCACCTCCTCTGTTCCCGTGGAGAGGCAGTCGCCTTGTGCTTGCAGGTTGCGGATGCAGGAGACAGGGGGAGGGTTCTCTTCCTAAAGGAAGAGCCCCCTTCTTTTTCTGCTGCCTGTCTCTCTCTCCACTGGCTTTCTACCTGATGCAGCCGCTGGACATGCTCCTTGCGTGTCTAGCTGATTTATGTTTGCCACCGAAACAATAATGTTTAATCTGGAAAGGGCTAATCAATTTTTTATGCTGATTATGAATCAGCCAGCTGGGCCGGGCATCATTCAGGAGCCTTAGAATAGGCTCATTTCCCAGCCTAGGCTTCTGTGGCAAGTTAGGCCAGCGAGACACCACGTCAGGAGCACCCCTCAGTGACTAGGCTGTATAGCTTTAGAAGAGAAAGTGTATGTGCGCATGTGTGTAGTCGTACGTGCATGGATGCATGCTTATGCACTTATTCATATATGATATATGTAGGTGTGTTTTCATGTATGCATGTATACACTGTGTATGTGCATTCTTTGTCCACAGAAGTGCATGCATGTATGTTTGTGCAGATATATATGTGCATCTGTGTGTGCATGTTTCTGTGCACTCGTACATGCATATATGTATCTCTGTGTGAACACGTGTCATCATGTACACATGTACATTCATGTTGTGTGCACACATCTTTAATCAGAAGGTAGCCAGACTCCAGTTGGAAGACCAGACTTTGGTATACATATATGTTTGTACAGATGCACATAATTGTGTATATCGGTGTATGTGCCCGTGTTTATGTGTGGACACATCTCTAGCCAGGAATGTAGCCTGACTCCAGGTGGAGAATTAGACTTGGGTGTGAATGCACATTGATCTTCGCACATGCATTTGGGTGTGTGCAGGTTGACTCCTATGGGCCTTGGACATAGTTCAGGATCGCCCATTGCAAGGAAACATCACAGAGTCAGAAAGGCCAGCGAATCCTCTAACACTCTCCTTTTACAAAGGAGGAATTATGATCTCAAAGGTGAAGGGGTTTCCTGAGGTTACCTAGCTGGCCAGTGCAAGGTGGGACTAACCCCTTCTCCTTTAACCCCGTCTTAGGCAGCACTGCTTCCATGATTATGCCCATGACGGAGAGTCAGAGACAAGGACCATATAGGCTGTTGGGTGTGGCTGCGCCTTTAGACTCATTACAACATCCCGACATCTCTGAGACAGGTGTTTTAGGGATCTTCCAAAATAATAGGCCAGCATACAGCAAGAGGAAGCACTCAGACAGACCCTCCATTTGTAGGAACACAGGAGGATCCCACAGGGGTGTGGGGAGGGGTGAACCAGAGCTTTCTGGGGAGATGGTATGAGCATGACAAAGTATGGGGGGGATGAGCAGGAAGGCTTGGGGGGCCTCCAGGCAGGTGGAGTGGCTTGAGCTAGGTTGATGACTGAGGCAGGACAGGGGTCATATCTGAGGGAGTCTCTCAGGGAGGCGTGTGAACCTTGCGTGAGACTAGGGAGGACAGTGTCTCAGACCTGCGTGGCTTGTGTGTTCCAAGGCCTGGCCACGGGGTTTGGAGTCTCTGCAGCGGTTCTTTCTCTAGGCCTTCCATCATCCGAGTCCTCCGCTGTCTGTGGAACTTGGATGGGAAGCTGCCATGAACTGGCTATGATCTGATTATGGGGAAGGCTCACAGCAATAAAGATTCAATGACATTTGCATAAATGCCACAAAAGGTCCACAGTTGGGGGTGAGGATAACCTTTTAGAGGAAGTGCTATGGAAGCAGAGACTCAAGGATGGTTAAAAGTCAGAAGGATGGGACACGCAGTCCTACGAGTGCAGGGGTGTCAGGGTAGAAGAGATCTGACAGGAAGGAGGTGGCGGCTGCAGCTGGAGGCTAGAGAGAGGTGAGCTGGTGTGTTGAAGAGATTTGAGAGTGGAAGCCATCAAGGAGTCCTGAGCAGGGCACAGCACAGTCCAATCTGCAATGGCGGCTTAGGGGAACTGGAGTAGACTGACTAGATGACCAGATCAGCGGCTCTCGTGGTCATCCAGGCAGGAGCTGATGGCAGCTGAGCCAAGTTGGCGAGGTAGAGAGGAGTGTGCCGGAGTACTGAATCACAGTAAAAGTAAATGGAGGGGCTGAAGGAGAGGAAGAGGCTAGGATGTATTCCTAGGATCCCGCATGGGCATTGGCAACCTCAGCTAGACCCCATGTTGAAGGAGAAGATGTGAGGAGATGTTGGCTAGTTGTGGTGGTCAGTCTGACACACAAGAGGCGCCCCCCCAGGCTCTGCTGAGGGAGCTTCTCTGGTCTAAGGTTAGCCTCTGGTTGCGTGGCTGCGAAGGATTGTCTTGTGGCAGGACCACTCCTTAGACAGATGGGTAGCGCGAACAAGTAAATATGCCTGCATTTACTTGTTGCTTGCTGCTCTTGATTGTGGATGTGATGTGACAGTTCCCCGAGGCTCCTGTGGCTGTGACTTCCCACGATGATGGACTGTCACATGGAATTGTGAGAGGGAATAAATCCTCCCCTTGCTAAGTTGCTCAGGTCAGGCGTTTTGTGGCAGCAACAAGATAACAAAAACACTGGCTCTCTGTTGGCCATCAGATCACTGACTTCCTCTTGTTTCTATGCCATTGCTCCATTTGTGGCTCTCTTGCCCTGAAAAATTCTTCCTCCCCTTCTTCCATGGCTTAACTGGCTCCTTAGTCTGCAGATCTCAGCCTTGGCATGTGCTCAGAGATGCCTGCCTGCCCATGTTCAATCCCTAGAATGCTGGCTCTCCCTTAGAGCGCTCATTGCGACCCACAGTACGCTTCTCACTTGTGATGACCTGATTAATTCCCATCTGTCACCATCTCCCTTTACAATCCCGTAGTGACTCCAGAGTGACTCACGCCCCTTTGAGACCCGGTGATGACCACGGAGCCCTGCACAAAGTGGTTGCTCAGTGGATGTTTGTAGAGGAGTAAATAAATGCTCTTTGGTGGCCTTTGTAGGATGGGGGCAGCGACGTTTCCTCCAGCTGACTTCAGGAGGGCGTTGGGAATCAGGCAAGATCGCTTTGAAATACCAAATGTTAATAGAAATAATTGCTTGTGATTGATTACCTGCTATTCACTGGAACTGACCCAAGCTCAGGTTCAAGAAGGCAGGAGGGGTTTGATCCCGGGTTTCAGCACCAAAAAAAAAAAAAAAAAAAAAAGAAGGCAGGAGGGCCTCTGTGGGTAGACTGGCCCAGCGGGCAGAGAGCTGAACTTTGTGATTCCTGTCTTGTGGGTTCCCCCTTTCGCTCCTGGCCTGGATGAGAGCGCCTGGCATCTCTGGTGTTCTGTGGTGTTGAGGGTAGTGGATTATCCTGGTCTTGGTCATCCAGGGGACATCTGCCCAGGCTGAGCCCAGGCTGGGGGCTTCCTGGCTTCACAGTTGTCTGGATCTAGGATCTTTGGTCTCTCGCCTCAGAGATCTCTGTCCATGCAAGGGCATACGCACGTCACTCTCTGGGACTGCAGGAGTTATTAAGATGGGGAGTGTTGAAGGATTAGATTTATGACAGGCAATGGTGGATTATGAAGAATAATTTATCAAATGTCAGTGCCTGCAGCCTACAATTTACAAAAGGTTTGCTTAAGCTGAGGAGATCTGATTGGACTGCCCTTCTCCCATTGCTAATGAATGACAGCTCTAATGGATGGCTTCCCAGGCTGGCCGGGCACACTGGGTATTTATCTGCTGTTTATTAATCATTATTATCACAACAGTTCCCTAGAGTCTCCCCACTCACAGATCTCGAAGCACCCAGCACCGAGGAGGCTTCTTCAGCCAGCCTTGGAGGAATCGAGGTTGCTTCTTGGAGGTCTTTCAGCTATTCTGGCTCAGCAAGAAGGACCCAGATCCCCTTGCTAAGATGGCACCTGGGAAAATCACCAGGCTGTCCTTAACTGAGCCCAGTTCTGAGCAAGCGAAACCAGAGGTCTTAGTGCAGGGGGGAGAGAGGGAGGCCTAGGAAGGACAAATAGAGTTGTGTTAGTTGCTTGTCCAGTTGTGTCACAAGGTACACAGTCAAACGCAACATAAGGAAGGAAGGGTTTATTTTGGCTCAGAGTTCCAGGGTTCAGCCCAGGAGAGTGGACGTCATGGCTTCAGGACTTGAGCGAGCTGGTCACGGTGCAGTCGCAGTCAGGAAGCAGAGCGTGGTGAATGCTCATGTTTGGCTTGCGTTCTTCTTTTTATGAGTGGTCCAGGACCCCAGTCTGTGAAATGAAGATGATTCTTCCTTCCTCAGTTAACCCAGTATAGACAGTTGCTCTTCGGCATGCGCAGAGGTAGGTGATTCTAGATTCTCTCAGGTTTGCAATCAACATTAGGCATCACAGAGATGAGCACATCGAGCGGTGGTTGCTGATCTCAAGGAGGGAATGTGCGCTCTGAGTTTGTGTTCAGGAAGCTTCTCTGGGGAGGTGGCAGTAAGGAGTTAGTGGGGGAGGGGAACCCGCCATACAGAGTTCGGATCCCACATACAGAGTATGTGCAAGCAACCTACGAGTAGCAAGCATGGAGTAGGACAGCGATTGTGGGGCTGAAAGGGGCCATCTGGTGGTACAGAAAGGAAGTTGGGCATGAGCGCCAGGAAATTTGAGCCACAGATCCCTGTTGGAGGGATTTGTGTGACTGTGCAAGTGTGTGTGTGTGTGTGTGTGTGTGTGTGTGTGTGTATGAGAGGGCACTGTGTGTCCCTGTGGAAGACCAAGGGTGACTTGGGAAATCATCCTGGATTGTTTCTACCTCCTTTTTGCATTGTTCTGGGATTTCCCAGGCTCTGCCAATTAGGGCTGGAAGTAGTACAGATTACTACCATTTCCACCTAGCATTTTTTTTTTTAATTTTTATTATTATTATTATTTATTCAACTGTGCGCATGTGCGTGTGTATGTGTGTGTGTGTGTGTGTGTGTGTGTCTGTGTATGTGTAGAACCACGGACGAATTCGCGAACCACCATGGACGCCTCCACCTCCTTCTGCCCCGGGATTCACAGGCTCCGCCCTACCAGGGCCAGAAGCACAGGCCGCCCCCGCTTCCGCCTGGCGTCTATACGTGGGATCTGGGATCCAAACTCAGGACCTTCCGCCTGCAAGGCGGAGGCTTAACCCCTGAGCCACCTCTCCAGCCCCTCCACCTAGCATTTTTATGTGGGACCTGGGTTCCGAACTCAGGACCTCCCATTTGCGAGGCAGAGTCTTAATCCCTGAGTCATCTCTCCAGCCTCGTTGGAAGGATTTAGACAGAGGGAAAAGATATAATCTCGTTGTGTTTGGCAAACTCACCATCACTATAGGGTGAAGCTGGATTAGAAGAGACGGGAATGTGAGTGAGTGGGTTGGTCAGGAGGCCCTTAGAGTCTCTGGGTAGATGAAGATGTGGCTGTGACAGTTGGCTTCACTGTCAGCTTGACCCTTGAGAGGTGGGCCAGTGTACGCGTCTGAAGTGTTTCGTTAGGTAGGCTTTCGACAGGCCTGCAGGAGATGGTTCAAAGTGCACGACTGATGTGGGAAGACCCAGCTCGTGCTGCTCTGCACGCGTTCTTACTGTGGGTGTGGTGTGGTCAGTGTCCTTTCCTTCCGTTGGTGACTCTCTTGCCACAATCGACTGTAACCTGAAAATGTAAGACAACTTAATTTAGGCGAATGAATGGCAAACTGATGTTTTGTGTGTTAACCGTGCTCTTCTGACAGAGGCTGAGCACAGCAGCAAGGAATGCTGGGTGGATTCGTGCTGTCTGCAGGTGTGTGCTTGGGGGTGACACTTAGCTACTGCTACGTGACAAGCTGCTCCCAGACTAAGTGGCTTAAAGCACCAGATGTGTATCTTGCAGTTTCTGTGGGTCAGAAATGTGAGAGTGGCTGAGTGCGTGGTTTGACTCAGTGTATTAAGGTCTTTTACAGAGAACCCATTGGGCAGATTTCAGTAGAAACAGATACTGTCAGACATGATTCACGTGATCATGAAGACAGGGCCCTCCCACGACGGGCTTCTGAAGACCAAAGACTTTGGGATCCTTAGTCAGTCTCAGCCAAATGTCTGAAAGCCTCAGAATCAGGGAACCAGTGGAAACTCTTTTTCTTTTATAGGGAAAAGCTTGAGGGTCCAGGGGTTGGGCGTGACAGAAGAGGCTGTTGAAGAAGGTTCTGGAATCCGTGTGGTTCTCTCTGAAGAGCATCCCAGCTCCAGGAGGAAGAAGGAAACTCCCTTTCTGTTTGAAATAGTAGTCAAATAGATGGAGCAGGTTTTCCTTGTAGTCTACTGACTTGCAGGCTCCCCTCCTCTGAAGCTCGGAGGGTGAAGTCTCTTTGTGTTCTTAATGTAATCAAGCTGACACCCAGCAGTCACCGTCATGCTCAGGGTCTCTTGCAAGGTTCCATTCATCGAGATCTGTCTGGAGCTGGAGAGTTTCTATTCAGGGTGTTCCCTGGGGGCAGGAAGCCTGACTTTTTACTGAGGGCACCGAATGTCTTCATGGTGGGACAGCTTGTTGCCCTTTCCCCCACCCCAACAAAGATCTCAGAGAGAGAGAGAGAGAGAGAGAGAAAGAGAGAGAGAGAGAGAGAGAGAGAGAGAGATTATAGTATTTCTATAATTTGGGGGGAATCATTAATTTCATTTCACACTTAAGAGGAAGGAAATAGACTTCTTAAAGAGAGGAGTATTAAAAAACTGTCAGCAACTATTATTTTAATTTTCTTCATGTGTACGTGTGATAGTGTGTGTGTGTGCACATGCACGTGCATGTATACATGCTCATGTGTGTAGATGTGCATGTGGAAGTCCAAAGTTGATGTAGGAGGCTTTCTTGAACATTCTCTACCCTATTCATCGAGCCAGGATTTCTCAGCTGAACCCAGAGCTTGCCTGTGTAATTAATCTGGCAAACCGGACTACTGTGGGGACCCCCTATCTCCTGTCAAGTGCTAGAGTTACAGGTGAGGTGCAATTCCTACCCCACACTTTACATGGCTTCTGGGGGCCTGAATTTCAGTCCTCAAGTGTACGCAACAAGCGCTTTAAGCACTGAGCCAGCTTTCCCTGACCGTGCGAGCGAGGGGAAGGAGAGGCTATGCACCTGCTTGTCATTGTCAAATGTCACCTTAGGCATGGCCCGAAGTGGTGGGCAGCAAGCAAGACGTGCTCTGGGGGAGGGGCAGGGTCGCTGCTAATGGCACCAGATGGGAGGGTGACTCTGAGGTGTGGAGTATCTGAGGCAGGTCCCTGAGGAGTGGGGCTTAGAGGAGCAGCAGGCACCAGCTCTAGGCACAGGACCTGGGCGGTAGCTTGCAATGTGCTCGAGGTGTTTGTAGAGTCCAGCCTAGTTGGGGCTATCTGAGCCTGAGGCTGGGCCAGGGAAGAAAGGCGGGGTTCACTCTCGTTGCTCCATTAGTGCAGACTGAGACTTTCTCCGCCCATCAGGCTCCAGTGGTTGGCAGCTGGAGCCTAGCCAGGCAGGAGGTGGGTCAGTCCAGGAGAGAGTGCCAGATATTATTGGTAGCTGATGCCATGGGAACTCGCTGCCTACCCCCATTCATTTGCCTCACCTGCTCAGAGCTTTACCCCAACTCCTTAAGTGGGGGAGCCTCCTGGCCTTTGCATCTTGGTCTTTGCTGCTTGGAGACATGGTCCTGTCTTCACAGGAAGCCAGCTGTTTAAGAGATTGGGAGACACATTATCCTTACACTAATGAAATTTCTGAAACTAACTTGACCTGATGTGAATGAATGAGAGGATAATGGCTTGGGACATTTGATGTTGGGCTTTATTCCCAAGTTGGGCCACTTCTCTATCCCCTGCCCTGTGACTAGGAGCTGGGATCATGTGGGGCCCTATGCTGGCCCAGCTATAGACCATGATGGTGTTGGCTAAGATACTGGCTCTAAGCAGAACCCCCAGTGGCTACACTGTGACTTCTCCTGGAGACCCTGACTCCTGTCATCTTGTTTGGCTGCTCCATGAAGCATTTTGGAAACAATGCCAGTTGCTCAGCTTTCTAGGAACCCATAGGACTGTTTGACTGGAGATTCTGTCTCTACGCCTGTGTTCAGATATGATGTCACTGGTCTCCAAATGCCAGGACCCCTGAAGTCAGATAGCCGAGAACTTCAGGATGCCAGGAGGATGCAGTTCTTTTGCTTTACTGATGCTTTTGTTCTCCTAGAAAGATTATCTCTCTTCACACACACATATCCAGATACCCAGACACACTGATACAGACACAGACACACACACAGACACACACAGACACACACACAGATAAGAACAGACTCACAGACAAAATAGATGCAGATGCACAGACACAGATAGACAAACACAAATAGACACACATACACAGACAAGTACTCAGAGACAGACAAAGGCACATACATGTACAGACACAGACTCAGATATACAGGGAAAATTCACACACACACACACACACACACACACACACACACACACACACACACTCCCCCCTTCCCACACACAGTAGAGAAACTTTATCCCCTGATGATTTTTTCTTTTCTAGAAGACATCAGTGTATTTGAATCTCAGACCAACAGTAATTAAAAAACACATAACTAGTCATTTTAAAATGCAGTTGTTTTACGTAATTGATTTTGCCGCCAGACCCAGAGAGAGAAAAAAGAGCAGAGAAGCAAGCCTCGGAAAGGCAGACAAGTTCCCATGAGTGGCCCGCGGCAGCCCTGTTGAATGTAATTGCCACAAATGCTGCAGTTTGTTTCTGCTAATGGCTTTCTGCCGAGAGGTCTGGGGCCCGAGGCAGGCCCTCCGTGATTGGAGGGGTGGCATTTGTTTCAGCTGCATTGTGGGGGACAGGGGGGAAATAATTCTGCTTTTGGGACAGGGTCTATTTTTCCTTACTATCTATCAGCATAAAGTACTTTTCACTGAGCACTTTGAATCAAGGTTCCATTTAGAGATACTTTATTCATATTTAATTACAGGCTGCAGCACCAATCTTTAATTACCTTTTTTATAAGCCAGCGAGGAGCATCCACTAGCAATCAATTATTGTGTATGTGTGCGTGTACTTGCACGAGCATGGGAGGGTGTGGGGAGTACTTTGGGCAAGTAAGGGAAGGATGTCTGCGTGAGGCTGGATCTGGGGGCAGGGACAGGGCTGCGCCTGACGTGTACTGTGCCCAGGGAGGGGCGTGTCCCTGCTCTTACGCCTCCATTGCTTCCTCTGACAAAATTGGGGGCATTTAGGAATACTTCATTGCGGGCGAGTTCAGGTGCTGAGTTGGCAGCTGAGCTGGGTGGCATCTTCCTCCATCCCCTGGCAGCGGTGGGAGGCAGGGAGCGGCCTCCTCCTGTCCCCTGGAGGATGGCCAGCCAGGTTTCCTCTCATCCTCAAAGATTAGGATCTGCTTGCCTCAGCCTTCTCCTTCCTTCACTGCCCTGTGGGTGCTCTTGGCAGCCGTTCTTGTCACGTGTCCCTAGATGCCATCTCACTCCTGGGTTGCAGGGACTCTGCAGTGTCCCTGTGGTGGCACTGACTGGGAGACCAGTTGTCCTTTCCAGACACGGAGCTGATGTTCCCTGGCCAGGCCAAGTTTGAGGTTAGGAGTGAGGCCGGAGGAAGAACGGGCGTTCTGGCTGCCCAGGAGTGAGGGTCAGGTTCTTGGTATGACTCCAGGAATGACCGGTTTCCACAAGGACTTGCATGGATCTCACCGTAGAGTGGCGAATACATCGCTGAAGGTCTGCCTTCCATCTATTCCTGGGTTCCTATCTCAGCAGGACAGGGAAGGGAAGGAACCCACATTTACTGAATCTCTTGGGGGCAGTCGGCCGCAGACCCACAAGTCTTCCCTTCATTCCAGCTGATGCCTGAGGGTACACTGTGCCAGTCAGACCCCTTCAGTTGTGTCTGATGCCAAACTTTGTAGCGATTGAGTTAAATAAGCAAGCAAACAGAAAAGGAATGTGAGTGGGCACTCAAGTGTGGCTATTTCAAAGGGATGAAATTATAACCTATAAGCTTATTCTCTCTTTTTGCCTCTTTCCTTGTTTTTACTCGGTGGCATGTCAGACTAGATTTTTATGTTGAAGTTCAATAGAAAGAATTTCTTCTTTTGTAGTTTAAACCTAGTTGGATCCAACTGGACCAGTTGAGCCCCATGTTCATTTCTTAATCAATCAGGGTAGTTCTGACAGGCCAGGCTGCGGCCAGCTGGAGTAACAGGTGGGATCTGTGTAGGTAAATCCTTCTCATGAATTGTTCTTCCACTGTATTTGACAGCTACCCATTTGAGGTTTTTGTGTTAGTAGGAAGGGTAGATTACTTTATTCTCCAGTGGGGAGATTTGGTCATTCTGTAGGTGTCTTTCTGTATCTTGATTAGCTTCCATCCTGCTCAAGGTTCAGGAGTTCAGTAGTGAACACTGGTGAGCTGGGAGTAGGTAAAACTCCCAGCTCGCAGGTTTAGAGCTGATGTTTTCAGAGATTATGGGAAGATGGTCCTCATGTTCTCTTGTCCCGAATCCAAGTCCACAATAGATGTTCTCGGGCCGAGAGACCCACAGTGGCTGAGTGGAAAACACAGGGGGATCTTGCTCTCAGGGAGTCTAGAATGCATGAAGAGTGGAAAGACTATGTTGTTGGGGTAGTAAAGAGAGCTGGAACCAGGAGGGGGAGAAGAGAGCCACCGAGGATCTCTCATGGTCAAGATCCAGTCCTTCCCCATATTGCCCGAGTCTGGGCTTCTGCAGAATGCTAGGAAATGGAGCAAAGCACAGTAGATGCTCCAGGAGGGCCGAGGGAGAGGTTTATGGAGTGAGATGAACTCAAGTCATGGGGCAGCAGAGCAAGTGGGCATGGGAAGGTGACTGTGGGGCCTGTGGCGTCTCAGGTCCGAGGAGAGAACAGAGCTGAGGGACAGGATGGGAGGGAGAGTGGGCATGACAGCAGGAAGTGGTGGGCAAGCATCGAATAAGCTCCAGAGCGTGAGAGCCCGAGGAGTGGGAGAAGAAGAGGCATTTGACTCTGAGTGTGTGTGTGTGCGTGTGTGTGTGTGTGTGTGTGTGTGTGTGTGTGTAGCTGTGCTTTCTGGAATCTGAGGCTGCATAGGGCCCTAAAGAACTATATAGAGGATGTGGATTGTAGAGGCTTAGTCAATCTTGAGAAAAGTGTGTGGGGCCCTCCTTTGCATTTGGTCGACTATTTGTAACTGTGATCATTCTGGTCAGAAGGAATTTCCCTTCAGGAACATAGCTGTGGCAGTTCTAAGTCAGAAGGAAGGGAGGAGAAGATGGAAGCACAAGAGTGAATTTCCTTTGTCATGAGAGAAAAACTGTGGTACTGAAGGGACGAGCGTAGTGCCTGAGACTCCCTTTGAATGGTATCACAGGGGACTGGTGGGCAGCCCTCAGTCTCTGCCAGGGTGCTCAGGAAGTCACATTGAGGCTTCAGCTTAGGAAGGGACAATTGGTACTGTGATTCGGAGCTTGGGGCTCAGGGTTCCTGAGCTTTCTAGATTGGTGGATTGGAAGGTGGTACAACTGATCTGTGGTGATCTGCTGTGGTTTCCAGTTCTGTTGGCAAGCATGCATGTCCCCTCTTCCCTCCCTCCCTCGTGTGTGTGTGTGTGTGTGTGTGTGTGTGTGTGTGTGTGTGTGTTATCAGAGGGCACTGTGTGTGCCTGCGGAGGTCCAAGGGTGACTTGGGGAATCATCCTGGGTAGCTCTACCTCCTTTTTGCTTTGCTCTGGTGTTTCTGGGGCTCTGCCTTTCAGGGCCAGAAGTGCTGGCTGCTGCCATTTCTGTCTGGTGTTTTTATGTTTTATGTGGTATTTGAGATCTGAACTCAGGTTCCTTTGCTTTTGAGGTAGAGGCTGAATCCCTGAGTGATCTCTCCAGCCCCCACTTCTGTTAACTTTTAACCATTTATACATGAAGGCTCAGGAGAGTTGACAGTGGGTGTCAGACATGACAGGTCGCTGCATCCATTGCAACTGTGTCTGCTTCCAAGACCTGCACAAGATTTGGTCCATCAGCATTTCCCTGTGAAAGGGGAAAGAGTTCAAGAGGCTCCAACCTCCCTCAGAGCCTCATGAGGAATGTGGGGGAAGGAGAGGTGCTGGTATACCATCCTTGCTCCAGCAAGCACCCAGACACACACCATTAAGAGTAGCCAAGATGGGGCTTTGTGGGCTGCACACAAACAAAGACATGAGAGTGTGGAGGGAGATAGGGCTTTGCGAAGGAAAGTGTGTGCTGGGAGACAGTGGGGGATTGGGACTGGATAGTAAGGGACGAAAATGACACAAATTCATTATATGAATGTATAAATCCCTAAAAAATAAACGAATAAAAATGCGTGGATGGTGCACTGTTGTTGATGGTTCAGGAACTGCTTCTTTGGCCCTTGATGGGGGTTTCAGGGCCCCTGTGCTTGTGTGTACATATGCCCTCCACATGTATCTTCTGTCTGCCTCCTGTGTATGGTGTGGGTTTGCGCCATGGCAGAGTTAAGCCAGGACTCATACGACGATAAAACAGGAAGTCTGCAAGGGGACGTTGGACGTTGGCCCATCCTCTCGTTAAATTGGATCATCGTCTTCTCATTTACTCTGTTCTCTTTTTTGCTCCTTACAGATCCACGATTTATTCCTGAGCTTCGATGACACCCCTCTGGGGGCAGCCTCCTTGGCCCAAGTTCATAAGGCAGTGCTGCGTGATGGTCGGACGGTGGCTGTGAAGGTCCAGCACCCAAAGGTGCAGGCTCAGAGCTCGAAGGACATTCTTCTGATGGAGGTGGGTGCCTGACTCTCTCCCTTGGTGAGCTTGTCTTCCTGGGAGCCAGGCAGCCCCAGCGACACTGGCCGAGGCTGGCGGGTGTACTGCGGTCCTCTGAAGAGCAGAGTGGGAGAGGAGAGTTGACGTGACCGAGGCTGTGTCAGGAGAACTTATGACACCCTGGCAGGGGGGGTCGCGTCCTGATTTGTTTCCAGAATTGTCTGGGGAAGTCTCAGAACCTGCTGTGCTGAGCCATGGTGGAGAGAAGGAGACTCTAGGTGGACGCAGTAGAAATGAGATGAGCCAGAGGTGGTCTCTTTGGGGGTAGGAAGAGTCACCTCATAACATGCTAAATGACAGTAGAAAGAGATGCGATCAGCCGAGGGATAGACACACGACACACAGATTTCATTTATGCGGATCGTGTGCTTGCTTTTCTGACATTTGTTTTCAATGAACAAACTTACCTGCTTGAAAATGGCCCTGGAGAAATCCCTAGAGATCCTAGTGCGTTCCTGGATTTTTGTAGCTCCGTATTCAGACCAAGAGATGGGGGGTAGGGTGGAGGAGTAGGGGGGTGGGGGTTGAGGGGTAGGGGGAGTGGGGGGGTGGCGCTCAAGGAGGTCAGCTGCCCATTCCCCTGGCTGGCGGTTTCTTGTTTTTATCCCTCTCTTTTTCCTTCTTCGTCTGCACTCAGTGTATTCTTTCAGCTCTTGAAAGTGAACACAAGCACTGAGTTCTCTTCTGAGTCATGCCTGTGTGAGTGCTGAGACACAGGAGCGAGCTCTACCCTCATCTTGTCCATCTAGAGAAAGCACAAAGCCATCTAATGGGGATGGGAGGTCTGCCAGCCCGTACTGTACCCAGCACTGGGCCTGGATACATGGGGTTCACAAGGGTCTCCCTGCAGAGGGTAGCGTTCTTGTGAACTCCACAGTGGTCTATGAGCTAGCTAGGCAGAGCTCCCCGCCATGTGAAAAGACCTTGAGGCTTAGAGAGAGAGATGGTTAGGAGCCAGGAGTGGTTGACATGGAACCTGGGAAGCTGGACAGGACAGGGAAGGGCCTGTGTCCCATGCTAAGGTGTCGAGAACAGTAGCAGCAGTCAACACTTACATATGTGCGGGACTGACAATATCTATTTCCCCCCTGTAGTCAGTGGGGAGCCATTTAAGCATTTGAACCAGGCCTGTCATGATCAAATGTGCAGTGGGAATAGCAGTGTGTTGGCAGCCAGGAGACTGTGGCGGAAGGCAGAGAGACTGCAGCCAGGAGACTAATGGAGGGGCTGCTGTGCCGGTTGGAGAGAGGAATAAAGTACGAAGCAAGAAAGCTCATGGAGGCAGAGCGGGCTGGGCTCAGGGCTGGAATCGTCCAGCTTCGTGACCGGGTTTTCCTGGGGGAGGAGGGTGACAAGCATTGGCATGAGTGAGAAGGAGACCGAGCTGTGTCTAGAGTTTCTGGTTTCAACGACTACATTTGGGTACCTTTAGCCACGTGTATCAGGTAGATGCTTCAAAATGAGGGAATTTAAGATAGAAAATGGTGTGGAATGATAAGAGATGGAATTGCCGGATCCCCAAAGGGATGGCGATTTATTTACCAATAGCAGATGACACTGTTCTCCTCGTGGTAGGGAGGGGGATAAAGAGAAGAGGTGCTTTGCTAGAGCACAGGAGCTGGGAACCCCTGGTGGGGTGCGTGAATCACAGACATGGGTCCCGGGAGCAAGAGCCACGGATGTGCTTTCAGAGGCAAGTTTCCCCTCCTTGCGCCCTGCAGGATTGTGTATTTCCCATTGGCCAAACTGAGCTGGAAGGGGAGCCTGGGAGAAGAATTCATCAGCGGGGTCAGGAGGTCGGGATGGATCTCGGGCCAAGTGACAGGGCAGCGAGGTACCCACAGCGGGTGTGGTGAGATCCTGCTGCCGGAAGTGTTGAGTAAGGATATTCTCGTCAGCCTGGAAATCAGGATGGACTTGTGTTCAGGAGTTATGAGTCAGGGCTATAAGCAGGGACACTCAGCAGCTGAATGTGGGGAGTCGTGCATATCACTTGATATATTAATCACCTGTGTCCTCGCTGTCGACAAAGTATCTGACAGAGAGCTCAGGGGAGGGCCGCTTTGGTTCTCGGTTTCAGAGAGATCACTTCATCACGTTGGGAGTGACTTGTTTGTGGCAGTGATGGGAACACGTGTCAGAGACTTCACATGGCGGCTGACAAGCAGAGAGGGCAGGTCAGAATCAGGGAGAACTTTCTAAGGCTCACTCCTTGTCAGCAAGGCCGTTCTTCTGAAGGTTCCGTAGCCTTCAAAACAGCTCCACAAGCTGGGGACATCTCAGATTCAACCATAACACTTAGAGAAGGGGGAGGCAAGAGAGACCCACAGGAGCATCGTCATTTGGGGAGTGGAACCAAGACGATAAGTTGCTAAAGAAGTAATGACTAGGATTGAGCAAAGCTGCTGCCTTTGATGAAGAAACCTCCAGAGAAGAGCATACATCCGTTATCTACTGCGCATAGTCAACCTTCTTCAAATCTAAACACTTGAAACAGAGGTTGTTCTTATTCATTTGAACTTAGGTCGGGCCCTCGGAGTCATGAGGTTTTGCAGTCCTTGTTTGGCTGACTTCACCGGTCGACCCTCTTCTAAGGGGACTCGCTCAGGACTGTGGCTGAGGCTGTGTGGCCTGGGAGCCATGGGCTTGCGCCTTCCTTATGTTTTTCCATGTGGGCCTCTGTGTGACTGTTTGGGCTTCCTCAAGCCTGGTGGCTGGGGTCTAAGGGCATGTGTCCCCAGAGGGGACTGGAAGTTTTGTGCCTGGGCTTCCTTACTTTCAGGGGAAGCAAACACAAAGGTGTCCTTTAGTTCAGGGTTTGGGAGATAGACTCACTGTCTTCATGAGAGAGTAGCAAAATGTTAGGATTTAGATATGAAATGCTGCCAGGCCAATGAATTCTTAGTTTCTAGCTATTGGCACTAGTATTTTAGGAGGTTCTAGAAGCTTTAGGAGGTAGAGCCTAGCTGGAGAAAGTAGCTCACAGAGGCATGCCTTTGAAGACTAAACCTGGTTCCCAGTCTCTCTCTACCATCTACTTCCTGCCTGCCTCGAGACAAGTGATCTCCTCTTCACCTGGACCACTTCTAGGTTCTACCTCACAGGGCCAGAAGCAAGACGCAGCAGAAGCAAGAGATCTGGATCGAAGTCCTGAAACTGTGACCAGAAAAATAATCTTCCTTTTTTTAGGTCATGTATCTCTGTTAGGTGAAAGCATAACCAATACACAAGATTCTAGAAACACACTAGAAAGAAAGAAAGAAAGCCATTATTCAAGTCAAGTGGGAAATCAAACCAGGAAGGCCCACCAAGAGATATGGAGAGCTGAGCCCCAAGGAAGCTGGGGACACAGTGTGAGACCCCCTTGTCCAGTCTTAGCTATAGAAGGTTGGAGCGAGTCTGTCCTGAGCATCGGAGACTCAAGGAGGCGATCAAGGTCAAGTCTAGGAGGAGATTCAAGAGACGGGGCACCAGGAGCACAGAGAGACCTTGGATCTGAGGGGCCTTTACTTTAAGAATGGAGGCAGGCAGTGAGTCCAGGCACAGATGAGTGTGTGGGGCTGTGGGGAGGGGAGGGAAAGTGGGCAGTGAGTGTGTGTCAGCCCGATAGCCTCTATTTTTTCTCGGCAGTAGGAGGTGAGACCATCTGCTGAGAATGAGAGGGTAGGAGGTAGCATTGGAGACTCGAGGGGGTGAAGGTTTGGAATGACTGCCGTGTGTGTGGCAGAAGGGGCTGATAGGCTGAGGGACCCAGGTGCTGAGAGTGCGCCTAGGAACCTCAGGTGGGTGGTGTGTGTGTGTTGTATGTGTGGTATGCAGACATGCGTGTGCTCACCTGTGCATGAGGTTAATGTCAGGTTGCCCTCTACCTTATTTTTTGAGCTAGGGTCTCTCGTTGAGCCTGGAGCTCACTGATTATATAGACCGGCTGGGCAGCAGACCCTCAGGAGTCCGTCTTTGCCCTGCCACCACTGATTTTGTTTGATCTTTGAAATGAAATGTACGGATATGCACCCTGTGCCTGGCTTTTGCAGGAATGCCAGGGACTCAAACCCAGCGAACACTTGACTCACTGAGCCATCTCCCCGACCTTCGGAAACCTGAGTTTTGGAGAATCCATTGGCAGCTACGCTGTGGTCATAGCCGGGAGAGAATTTGGAGCCAGAGAGGATCACTGGGGTTCTGATGGCTTTTGAGTCTGGCAGGAACCTGCCTCTACCTGGCAATGCATCAGGGACCCTTTGGTCAGGGGGACAGCTGGCGCTTTGCTGGTTCACACCCAAGCTAGCTCTCGGTAAGGGCAACAGCAATAGGTGCAGTAATAAAGGTTTCGCATCCTCCTCCCTGAGATAAACTTTTGTTGGGAAGCGCACCTGGCCGGTTGGGTGCAGGGCACACAGTATCCTCTCCACAGTGGCAGGGGAATCAGAGACCCACCCTCGTCCTGCAGGAGGCCTGATGTCCCTAGACGTCAGCCTAGGGGTTGATCCTGGTGGGAAGTCCACCGTCTGGATCACCACCCTTCTCTGCTGGGAAACCAAGCGAGTCCCGTTAGATTGCTTATGTTGTCTGCCTTCTGAAATGAATTTTTTTTTTCTTCCTGAGTCCAGATCCAAATGGTATCTTGCTTTTAGGGATAACAACTCTAGGAAGGTGCAGGCCTGATTGGCAGGACATTGGTTTATTTCTAGGGGACACTAAGGCCACTTTAGCCACCAGAAGCTTGGAGAGGAGCAGGACTGTTTTTCTATTTCACCTTCTGTGCTTCCTCTTGTGCCACCTCCAGGTACTGGGTGCCCTCAGGCTTCCTCCCCTCCCCCAGCACCGTGAGGATCACTGCCTGAACTGGAGAAGACAATCTGATTAAAGTAATTTGCACTACATCGAAGGGACTGGCAAACTTAGCCAGGCTCAACCCCTGGGTATTTGTTTTAAGGAGATGATGTTTTAATTCTGAACACATACCTGCTTTAAGAAGGCATTTGGGGCAGGGCGGGAGGGTGGGGTGGGGACAGAGGCCTCTTGGAGTGAAACTTGAAAGTAAAGGGGTGAGGACTACTTATGCTTTTAACTGCAAGAATCAGAATATCCATCTGGAGATGGGTCAGATAGAATGCCCCATCGTATCTCACATGTGTAAACATCGGCAAGTTATGCCGATTATTCCAAGGTTGACTAACATAGCACCTCACTGTGGATTATAAGGACCCTGCTTCTTTCCATCTTTCTGTTGGCCATTAGCCCCTTCTGCTTCCTGGCTTGCCTCCCCCCCATTCTAGTGCTGCACATAGGCCCAAAACAGCTTCATGGTTTCTGACAACATCCAGATACCAGAGAGGTTTGCATTTCCCTGTGTAGTCCTTATCAAAAGATTCTGTTCCATTTATTATTTCCAGAGGTAATTGAGATCACCTTGCCTGACACGGGCCGGGCCAGTCACCTTCTCAGCTAAGACTTTCGTTGAAGGACGCAACACACGCATAAAAGTAGTGGTAGGTCATCCAGGAAGGTGGCTTCTCAGTTGGCACCAGGGAACAAGTGCTACCTGAGGGTTCGATGTTTCCTGTAAGCCTGGCCTTCCCCTTGGGGATGGCAACCCTCCCTGGAACACACTGCCCAGTGATGCCGAGAAAGCAACTCGGAGCCCAGCATCTGACGAGTCTGGTGATGTTGGTGACTTTGCACAGAAGAGGGAGGAGCAGCCAAGGATGTTTTCAGCTTTGTCATTATCACCCGATACTGTCCCCAGAGCAGCGGGACACCTCCGCTTCCAGACGCTCGGTCAGTGACGCTTATTGATTTAAGTGGCTGTCCAGAGCCAGACTAATTGGGCCCAAGATTGGAACAGTGATTCAGCAGGAAAGGGTGAGGGGACCGGCCCCGTCCCTCCCCCGCTGGCTGGCGCGTGCCGGTGGGCCTTCAGCAGGTCAGTTCGCTGCCAACGTTACTGCCAGAGCAGGTGGGACTCATTGGGCTCATCCTCATGCCCCACAGAGATGGTCCGTGTTACTTCTAGTTGTCTCCAGAGCCTCTGAAACTGACGGCAAACAGCCTTGCTCTGTCACTTCCTTGAGACCTAAAGTCATGGCCAGCAGTATGCTGTGCCTGTAGCACGGTCCCCCGGGGCCCTGTCACATGTTGGGGCACAACTCTCTGGCCTGATTGTCGGCACTGAGCCACTGCTTGAGGACCCGTGGCCCTTCCCAAGGGTGTCTCAAAGTCCTCATTTTGAGAGTCATGTTTTCGGCAGTCCCATTTCTTAATTTCTGCGTGCAGCATCGCCATGCTGTCCTTCATCCTGCTTTTCCGCATGTCCCCGTTGGTCCGTGGGTAGCTGGGTAATGTTTTGTTGGCACAAATTCCAATGGCTAATTTTACTAGTAGGTACATATATGATTATGCACATACATACACAGGGATATAAGCCACCCCCTGGAAGCATCTGTTTCCCCAATAATTCTGTTTTCTAAAAGCATACAGTTTAATAACTTATCAGAACAAAGATAAACCCCATGAATGAAAAACTGCTGACATAATAGAGCCCCCATGTTCACCAGTTGGGATCAGTGCAGGCATTGTCTTCTGCCTGCTGCTTTTCCCTTGGGCATTATCTCTTTAATAGTATACAGCCGCTCCGTACCAGGAACTTCTATTGCTGTGTTATTGTGCAATTTGCGTGGCCCTTTCTCTGCCTTATCTTAGCTTCCTTTTGCATTATGGTCCGCACTGCCTTGTTGGAGGCAGACGTCAGAGAGAGAGAGAGAGAGAGAGAGAGAGAGAGAGAGAGAGAGAGAGAGAGCAAGCGCGCGAGAGAGAGAGAGCGAGAGCAACCTGGTCCAGAATCTGGTTTGATAGTTTCTAAACCACACAGCCTTAAGATGTCCTTCGCCTTCTTGGGCCTCCTCTTCTCTGTACAGTGGAGAATTAATTGAGTGTGTCTCCACAGTAACTTGTAGCACCAAATATGAAAACAATGGGTGCTAAGGAATGATCATTTCCAGTTTTTTTTTTTTTTTCCCTCTGCAGTTCTCAAAAACTTTTGGGCTTCTGTATTACTCCATTTTTTCCTGTTACATTTCTGTGTCTCACAATTGACTCCCCCCCCCTTGGTTTCATTACCTTTCACTTTGTTATTTATTTATTGAGATGGGGTCTCACATGATAGCCCAGGCTAGTCTGAAACTCACTACTAGTTCATGCTAACCTGAAGCTTATAGCAATCCTGCTCAGCCTCCCTATGCTGGCATTACAGGCATGAACCACCACGCCTACCTCTGTTCTCATTACTTTATCTGGAAGGAAGTATTGATTATTAAGGATGCCCTGATTGATTCTTATAGTTCCAGACATGGTAGAGAAGTCTCAGTTATTCCTAAATCATGTGTCTTAGAAACCTAGTGGCAATCAATCCCTTTTCCCACCCTAATCTCAGAAACTAGAGTTCAGCCTATGTCAGTCACACGAATGTGTGCACGTCACTGTCTCCGAGGAGAAGCCAAGGCTTTGAATATTCATGTGTTTGTGTGTCTGTTCAGTCCTTCATTCATGTGAATGTCCAGTCAGCATCTGTGAGTGCTGTGTGTGTTTGCTGGTTGCTGGCGGGAACATTGGCTGGTGGGAGAACTTTATGGAGAAGATGCATTGGGGGAGAAAAATTCCAAAAGGCAAGCAGATAGCAACACCTGGTTTATTTTAGTTGATCGCATCTGTTGTCAAAAAGAAACCAAAATGAATCTACTCAGGGCAGGCGCTTAAGATGGATCTGCTCTGAACACAGAGGGTGATTTGAGTTTCTTAACCCTCTCAGGAGAAGGGTCCTGAAGTGGTAGCAGCCCCAGTGCCTGGGACCCTGGGACGGTTTCCTTGATCCCCTCCCCCACTCAGTGAGTGTCAAAGGGTTGGGGGTCCCCTTGAATTGGGTGCAGAGCTCTGTACGATTTCCGGGCTTTATAGCCAGTGTCAACATTTCACGTTGACGGCCTCCTGTGGAGGGACGGTGACCTGATGTGAATGGAAGACCACTGGCGGCCTTTTGTCTGGGGGGACCCTGGACTCCCTTGTCCACAGTTTTGCTCTTCATGGTTTCAGGTATCAGTTACCTGTGGTCAACCATATAATTAGAGATTTTGAGAGTGAGACCGAGTCACATAACTTTTATTACAGAATATTATTGTGATTACTCATTTTTAAATTTTATGTATATATTTAAAAAAGTAAATTAATTTGTAAAAATATAAATTGGTTCATATTATTATAATTACTTATTTTTCTTGGTTGCTGTAGCTAATTTATGACTTAGAGGCCTTTATGTATATGGAAGACTAGAGTATATAAGGTTTAGTACTATCTTAGTTTCAGGTGACCATATGTCTCAGAATGTATTCTGCCTGGGCAAAAAGGGTCTGTTGTAATTGTGGGAGTGGTTCACCACCCACAAAAATGACCTAGAACATAGTCCTATGAGTGCCGTGAAGGCTTTGGGTTGTGAATTAATGTACTAATTAGTTATTAGCAGCTAATATTAATCAATAAAACATATTTGCTTTTCTGATGAATGGCATGAAGTACTAGTAGTTACCAGTCATGTTAGAATGACTAATTACATGACCCAGAGCCAAAAACCTTTAACATACCTTTCAGTGTTGTTTGGATATTAATAATGAAAAATCCCCAAATATCATGTCCATAGAAGAAACAGAGGGATGATTGCTTGGTCTGCTCCTTAGGCGTTGATCTGCCTGGTACTTCTCCGTGCACACCCAGGTTTAGCCGGGGAGGTAAAATGCTGAGTCAATGAGCAGCTCATGTGGGCTCCTTTCCTGCCTCTCCTGAGTGAAGAGCTTAGAATTTAGGCCTGAGTTAAACACCAGAGCTTTTCTCTCCTAAGCTTGGATCAGAGAGAATAAATTCAGGTGCTTTTGGTGTCTCAAATGCCCTTGGGCTGGGCGAGCTACTCCAGCCTCCTGTGCACTGCTCTGTCTACACTGTGGAGGCAGCGCGGGGTCCTCTGGGGACACCCGATAGGGCGTGGTGACTGTGTCCAGATGCCCGTGTCTGATGCACGGGACCCTGCATCTTTGTGGCCATTGCTGTTGCTGTCCCGTCGTTCCCTCTCTGTTTCGTGTGACACAAACAGAAACCAGACAAATGAAATTGATTGGCAGAAGGTCACAGGTCTAGCCCGTGAGAGACTAGACAAGACTGAAAAGAAATTAACAACAGGCTAATGCAATTAAAAAGGGTTTTGTTAGAAATTGACCACAGTAACCCCATGTGGCAGTACTTTTAGAATGGCATCCGGTACATCATCTATGACAAGGTTTCAAACAAAACAGCAAATGCTCTTTGGTTGATAGCTTTGCTTTGGATTTTTATTTATTTATATCTCGGTGTCGCACATGCCCAGTGCAGTGTGCATGGTCTGAGAGCAGACAGAGACACAGGGTCAGACGCTCAGTGGGGACTCAGTGAGGCCTTGTGGGAACATTGAAAGGGACGAGGGTCGTCTGACTACATCAGCTCCAGGGGTTTCCCTTCTTCCTCACTGCTGTGTGCTGTAGTTAGGAACAAGAGTTCCCCAAAACAGGGGCTGTAATCAACACCTCGGATGACCGAGAGAGTGCTAGTTCTCCCAGGCGTGGCTGTGAATGCCACAGAGGGCTGATGAGTAGGCAGATGGTCGCCTTCTCTTTCCCTCCTGGAGCCTCAGACACCACCGCGTTCAGGATCAACGCTGCTCACTCGCCCCGGAGCCATCGTTGGAGGCTCTACTCAGGGTGTGGGGATCTGTGGGTCTGTGATGTGTGCTTAGCATGCTTCATGGGTCTTTTATTCTCTACCCATAATGTTGAGCACACATCATCAAAGTGGTACCTGAATGCTAGATCAGCCTTCTTACTCCCCATCTTCTCAAGAATTCACAGTAAACCCAGCTGCCAAGAATTTGGTGTTTATCTTGTTTAGCCTATGTATTCTTTCATTCTACTTTTTTTATTATGAAGCTCTTATTACATGCAGATAGTGTATAAAAACAAGACAAGCTATACGTATCTGTTATCCAAAATGCTTGGAATCAGGAATATTTTAGACTTTCTTGGATTTTGGAATTCAGCACATATGTAATGACATGCCATGGGGAAGGCATCCGTGTTTAAAGGTCAAATCCATTTATGTCTCATACATGTCTTGTATGCGTAGCCTGAAGGTACTTTGTACAACATTTTTAGTGCACTCGCATTTGACTGCATCTGGTCACATGGGACCAGGTGTGGCAGTTTCCATTTGTGACGTCATGTCAGCACTCATGAAGCTGCAGATTGTGGAGCATTTTGATTTCAGATTTTGAAGCAGGGATGCTGAGCCTGTGTCGTAAGTGCGCCGGTGCCAGCCACTCAGTTGACAGTTACAACTGAAGCACTTTCTCTGCCCTTGGCAGCTGCTGGAGAACAAATCTGATCAGCTATAGAGAACGTGCCTGGCATACAGGAGCCTACCATGTGTGATCACACACACACACATACACACACACACACACATACACTCACTCCAAACCAAGTCCAAGTAAGACAAGGACCACAACAAAAACTGCAAGAACAAATCTTGGAGCTGCCTCGGCACATGGATGCTGTCTCCAGCAAGGGCCCCAGTTTGACAGACATATATAGAATTCTGGCCTTGATTTCCTTGCCGGGCAGTTTTGGGACAATCACACAGACTCTCAAAGCCCCAGTTGCCTTGTCTATGAGATGGGTGTGACATGATGTGCCTACCTTAACTGTGTAGATTAGGTGGAACATTAACTGCCAGACGCAATGCTGGGTCCCCAAGGAGCACCCAGCTAGTGCCTGTCATCTTGGCTTTTCATTTTGATTCTGGTGCAGAAACGGTGATGGCTGGAGAGATGGCTCAGGGGTTAAGACTTTGCCTTGCAAGCAGAAGTTCCTGAGTTCGGATCCTAGGTCCCATGTAAAAACACCAGGCAGAAATGGCACGCAGTGCCCCGATTCTCTCTAAATGAATGAATAAATAAAGTTAAGAAAAGAAATGGTGATGGAAGCCAAGAGGATGGTTTCCCCTCCCACCCTGACCACAAAAGAGACCCAGCGGAGGAAGGACTGTCCCTCCTTTGGTGGTGCTGACGGTTGGGGAGCTCGGTGCATTTCAGGTGCTGGTCCTGGCCGTGAAGCAGCTCTTCCCCGAGTTTGAGTTTATGTGGCTGGTGGACGAAGCCAAGAAGAACCTGCCTCTGGAGCTGGACTTCCTCCGCGAAGGGAAGAACGCCGAGAAAGTGGCCCTCATGCTCAAGCACTTCGACTTCCTCAAGGTAGGAGGCAGGTCAGGGGGCGAAGGCGGAAGGGGCTGATTCCTACTCTGGTTAGCCCTGGGAAGAGGGCGGGAACTGGGACATTTCCTTGCTGAGGTTCCTCACTGAAGACAAATGATTCGTCACTGGAGCTACGCATTAAAGCCTTTGAAGTCAATTTAGAAATATATCTAGTGTGATTGTTGACCTGCCGCTCAAAAGAATAGATGTTTGTTGCATAACTGGCAATTACTAGACACGGGCCCTCCCCAGGGGCCTACGCTCTTGTGACCTCTGCCTCCAGGGAGGTGGTGATGATGATGATGATGATGGCTAACACTACTGAACTCTTGTCCTGCTCCAAATAGGTATATTACATTAGCTCATTTAATATACAGTTCTGCTGTTAACACAATATGTGTTCCCCAGAACCACAATAGTGTCCAACACTGTACAGCAGAAAATAGGATAAGAACACAGCCTAGTTTATACATATCTCGTGGCCAAGAAATCAGTAAGACTTCAGCACACAGGATCCTGGGCCTTGAATGTAGCTTACGGAAACGGATTCTGAAGGGCATTTGCCTGTGAGCTATTCTGAGGTAGCGAAGGAGAGTCATCGGGATTAATCACACACATACACACTCTCACACACAGTGTTGATGGTGTATAGTGTTTTGTGTGTTTTGTACCATGACAGACTTTGTTTTGGTGACTGCCCAAGAGAAAGTACTTAGTCCCACCAGGACAAAGAGGGCTTCCAGAAAGTGCCGGCTGACTGCAGGTGCTGTCACAGTGACACAGCGCAGGCACCCTGATGGAATTGTGAGTAGACTCAGGCGATGGCCCAGGCTTTTCTGACTCCAGGCCTGGGGCCCATCTCAGAGTTTCTGTTGCCTTTTACCTGACAGGAGCGCCCGTCAGCGCCAGAACTCTGAGCCAGACAAATCCAACCATCTCTTCTGCTATTTCCATGGGAACAGCAGAACTATCTTGGCTGGGGCCAGCTAACAACTTCCAGACCAAGATAGGTAATAATAATAATAATAATGCAAGTTTTTGAAACAAGGGTGCTCAACAGGTCAATAATTAACATACTGATTTGACCTTCCTCAGCCAGAGCTCGTGAACTGTTCCTAAGACAATGGTAGGAGGAAAGCTTCTGAGTAATTAATTTTGCCTAAACACATCATGAGTGGGAAGCAAATTTTGCACTGGGAATCAAGCGCAGCTCTTAAAACTGGAGATAGATTGCTGGTGCATGCCGGCACCCCGTCACAACATCTGTGCGTAATTAAAGCCTCGGCAAAGAGTTTACCTCTCGGTGTGTGAGGCCTCTGCCGGTGCTCACGTGGGGCTTAATAACCTCGGCCCCGCGTGATAAATCTCTGGGCCTCAGACGAATGCTGAATGCAAAGACGGTACCGGGCAGCTGCAGGAAGGTGAGGAGCAGCCGGGCTGAACGGTCAGGACCAGGGCACACCATGGATCTGGAGTCAGAGCATGCGCGGAACAGGGCTGGAGTTGGTAATTATTCCGGGGGGCAGCTAGGACAGGCAGGAAGAAAGAAGTCTTCCAAGCACAAGTTTGGGACTATGAGAGAAGAGGTGGGTGGGTACCTTGTGCAGGGCATGCCAGGGATTACTTGCGTGAGGCCCGGGCCTGGAGCTCTGCAGCAGCTATGGACAGACCCGCGTCAGAATCGTCTTAGCTTCCCCGATTCTCAGACATTAACAGTGTGGATGTATGGTAATAGCTAATGGTTGTGCATGATACATACTTACAAAGTGCTTTACATAAGTCTTTAATCCTCGTATCAGCCCCAAGGGAAGGTGCCATTCTTAATCCCATATTTTTCATGCGGGGAAAATGAGGTTCTTAAAGACCACTGCCATTAGCCCACCACTGTACAGCGAAGCAGGAAGGACAGAAGTGGGCATAAGAAGGAGGCCTACGCATCACATGGCAGGGCTGATGCAGCCCTGGTGTTCCTGAAGCACTTGTCAGCCGTGGAAACTCTCCTCCACCACTGACTCAGCCCCCCAGTGGGTCAGAGCACCGGTGAGTCACTGGACAGCCAGTGGCTGACCAGCAGGTCTCAGGGTCTGGTCCTGCGTGGGGCACCCGTCCTTTCTGCTCATGCTGCTAGGAAGTGGGTGTTGCTTCTGCTATACCCGTCAGCACCATCTTAATAGGGGTGAAATGGCACTCAGAGAAGCTGCCCTTGTATCTGTTAGTCACACAGGAAGTGGGGGACAGTGCTAGGGTCGGCTCGGGGCCTGACTGTGGAGTCCGCGTTCCGCCTGGCCAGGCTCTGAGTGTGAACACCGCACCCTGGGGGATGAGCCACAGCTCAGGGACAAAGCAGACACCAAGTCAGGCTCGATCCTGAGGCCTCGCGGCATCTTGGGGAGAACTCTATATTCTGACTCTTGAGGTCGAGCGGCCTTGGTGTGGGAGCAGGTGGAGCCCACCCCTGGGTCACAAACTTCAGGCCATGGTCCTGGAGGCCAGATGTGACCCTTCAAAGGTCAGCAAACCCCAGGTCAGGAGCTTCCCTTGGACTGACTTCGTTTATTGCTTCTTGCAGTTTTCCTCTTTTGTTTCCCCTTCCTGTATGGAAGAAGTGGGGGCAGGTGACGGGTGGTGGCGAGACATGGCCATTCAGAGTGTAGGTAACTGTAGCAGTTCACCTGCGTGGCTGCTAATAAAATCACCCTCAAACCGCGTAAGGGAACAATTCCAGGTTAGGATTCCAGGTTACAGTTCTTAGTCCATCTTAGCAGG
The DNA here is from genome assembly GCA_023101885.1 of Typhlomys cinereus. Lineage (NCBI taxonomy): Eukaryota > Metazoa > Chordata > Mammalia > Rodentia > Platacanthomyidae > Typhlomys > Typhlomys cinereus. The sequence goes on along the minus strand of JALPQD010000292.1, from coordinate 185,125 downwards.
AGAAATCACACCAACACCAGGGCGGAGGGAACTGGCCACTCGCTCTGTGCATAATGGCTGAGAGAGGGACGATCCTTAATGATCCTTGCCTGCCAGACCAAGTATACACAAGGATGCCCCTTTCTCCAATAGTTCCCTCCATCTTATTCACCTGCCTGGGGATTAGTCCCACCCACCATGGGCTGGGCCTTCCCCATCAGCTAGACAATCTCCTGCAGTTTTGCTCTGGACTTAACTTACTAATTCTCCACAGATGTGCCAAGAGCTCGAACCCTTAACCATCAAGTTACCTGTACCTGACTATAACAGTAAAATACCTAAACCCTCTTGCTCGCACGGCACTTCAGGAATAAGTCATGCACTGTGGAGTTTTGTGGTCTGTATGAATTTCTATATGATGTTCATGCCTCGGTGGTCTCCAAGCTCCCAAGAGCCCATCATCTCAGCCCTGAGCAGCTTAAGTAAAAGGTTTATGATAGCAGATTGGAACGATTGCTTTAGAGGTGGTGAAGGTACAGGAGAGGAGGTCACCGCTTACCCCTGCCCTACATCAGAGGTGGTGAAGATATGAGAGAGGAGGTCACCGCTTACTCCTGCTCGCCAGCACAGAGAGCTTATAGTCTTGGGCTCTATATAGTCCTCCAGCTGTTCTCCCAGTAGCTCAGCAGGTCCTGCTGGGGGTATCACCTCCTGTCTGCAAAGCCCCACTGCCGTGCTCATGTTTCCAATCCAAGGAAGAATGGAATCCCCGAGAAACACACCTCTCTTGGGTCCCAAGCAGCGGCAGGGTGTCATAGTTAGGCACAGGTGTCAACTTGATGGTTGAGGGTTAAGCTCTGGCACTTTTGTAGAGAATTAGTAATTGAATTAAGCCCAGAGCAAACCTGCAGGAGACTGTCTAGTTGATGGGGAAAGCCCAGTCCATGGTGGGAGGTGAATAAAATGGAGGGAATTGTTTGAGACAAAGCAGCATTCTTATGTATACTTGGCCAGACATGCTGGTCTGGCATGTAAGGATCGTCCCTCCCTCAGCCGATATGTGGAGATGGTGTGGCCAGTTCCTTCGACTCTTGGAGTTACAGTAGGCTCCCCTGCCAAGTGGGATAACAACTGTAATCTGGAATTGTAAGAGAAGATAAACTCCTTTTTCTCTTAAGCTATTTGGTGGTAATTTTTATCAACCACATGCAGGTGAACTGCTACTCAAGGTTAGGACCCTGTGTGGGACGGGTGGTGGGAAAGGAAGAGGAAACAGCTGTAGCTTGTCGATTTTGCAGTGCTTACCCCAGTACCTGGCTTAAGCAACTAAGAAAGGAAGGATTTGTTTCGGCTCATGGTTTCAAAGGGTCTCCGTCCATCATGGTGGGGAAGCTGTGGTGAAGTTCATGGCTGGTGAGCGTGTGCTGAAGGTTCCTCTCATCATGAGGGACACAGTGACTAGGCTGCTATATCAAATGCCTTCCATCCTCTGGCTTACTTCCACCAGCCACACCCCACCTCCAGCCCTACCCACCAGCCACACCCCATCTCCTACCCTGGGAAGGTCGATAGCCTCCCAAAATAGCAGCACTAGTTGAGGCCCAAACCTTCAAAATGTGAGCCTGGGGTGGATAATTCAGACTGAAACCTTAATGATAACCCTGCCCAGGGGGGTAAGAGGCGTGGGCCCGTCCAAGTCCCCATTTCAGTTTGGGTGGCCAAGGAGGGGAACAGAGAAGCCCAGAGGGGTCTCACCAGGCTGTCCATCCTTCTGCTTGGCCTTCCCTCCTCTGCGGCAGCTCCGCCTGGGTGACGTGTCTGCCTGAGTCTGGCTGCGTGTGCCCCGCTGTGGCCTTGCCCACCCTTAGCCTCCTCTGACAAGCTGACGTGTCCTGTCCTCCTCCAGATCCCCCAGATCCACTGGGAGCTGTCCACCAAGCGCGTGCTGTTGATGGAGTTCGTGGAAGGCGGGCACGTCAACGACAGGGCCTACATGGAGAGGAACGGGATCAATGTCAACGAGGTGCGGTGGGGCTGGACCATGGGCGCAGGGGCAGGGTGTGGTTGGGGGGTGCCTTGCCAGGCCCGGGGGTCCTGGCCTGCTGCTTGTATCTGAGGCTGTCGTCTGAAAGAGTTATGGGAGCCACAGCCAGGAGGTTCCTGGCCTCCCTGGTCCAGCTTTCTGCCTGTGGTGGGCAGGTCGAGTGAGCCTCTCCCCGCTGCCTCTCCTGGCTGCACAGTTGCCACTGGATTCTCTGCTCTCGCCGACCCACCTGCGTAGCTGAGCCATCGTGAACTGTTGGGATTTAGTCCCTCTGCCTCCGTGGGGTCCATCCATCTCTTCCTGTCCTGGCGTGCTGCCCCACCACTGCAGGGCTGGAGGTGTGGGGCTAGGACCCACCGCGGCCACCTGGATCTGTGCCTCTGGGAGAGGGTGACGCTGTGTCTTCTCTTCCTGTCCCTCTCAGGGACAGGGAACCTGTCCAGTAGAGGGAGCCCATAGCCTCCTACCTTCTGTTTCTCAGTCACCACAGGGCCCCTAAGAGGCTGGGCAGCCTGCAAGAGGGACTGCAGTAGGGCTCTGGGATGGCTTTGCTGTGCCTGGCCCATGGCCACTCCACAGGGTCAGCTCTGTGGCCACTCTGCAGGGTCAGCTCTGTGGCCAGCACTCCACAGGGTCAGCTCTGTGGCCGGCACTGCACAGGGTCAGCTCTGTGGCCGGCACTGCACAGGGTCAGCTCTGTGGCCACTCTGCAGGGTCAGCTCTGTGGCCGGCACTGCACAGGGTCAGCTCTGTGGCCTCAGTCCACAGGGTCAGCTCTGTGGCTACACTCCACAGGGTCAGCTCTGTGGCCGGCACTGCACAGGGTCAGCTCTGTGGCCACTCTGCAGGGTCAGCTCTATGGCCGGCACTGCACAGGGTCAGCTCTGTGGCCAGCACTGCACAGGGTCAGCTCTGTGGCCGGCACTCCACAGGGTCAGCTCTGTGGCCGGCACTGCACAGGGTCAGCTCTGTGGCCGGCACTGCACAGGGTCAGCTCTGTGGCCACTCTGCAGGGTCAGCTCTGTGGCCACTCTGCAGGGTCAGCTCTGTGGCCTCAGTCCACAGGGTCAGCTCTGTGGCTGCACTCCACAGGGTCAGCTCTGTGGCCACTCTGCAGGGTCAGCTCTGTGGCTGCACTCCACAGGGTCAGCTCTGTGGCCACTCCACAGGGTCAGCTCTGTGGCCGGCACTGCACAGGGTCAGCTCTGTGGCCACTCTGCAGGGTCAGCTCTGTGGCCACTCCACAGGGTCAGCTCTGTGGCCTCAGTCCACAGGGTCAGCTCTGTGGCCGGCACTGCACAGGGTCAGCTCTGTGGCCGGCACTCCACAGGGTCAGCTCTGTGGCCGGCACTGCACAGGGTCAGCTCTGTGGCCTCACGTCCCACAGGGTCAGCTCTGTGGCCTGCACTGCACAGGGTCAGCTCTGTGGCCATCAGCACAGGGTCAGCTCTGTGGCCTGCACTGCACAGGTCAGCTCTGTGGCCACTGCAAGGTCATCGTGCAGCACTGCACGGGTCAGCTGGCCGGCACGCCACAGGTCAGCTCTGTGGCCGCACTGCACCAGGGTCAGCTCTGTGGCCTCCAGTCCACAGGGTCAGCTCTGTGGCTGCATGCACCAGTGCAGTCTGGCCTCAGTCCACAGGGTCAGCTGTGTGGCTGCTGTTTCCGTCCTTGTCATTGTGTCCTACTCTGTCCTCATTTGTCTCTGCCACTAGTATTTAACGAATATCCAGCCCTCTTCTCTGCCATCCTTAAAGCACATGTGAAGGAAGCCTTACTGTTTCCGTTTGTGGATGGAAGAGCAGAGTGTCAGCGAGGGAAGGTGACTCACCTAAGGTCACGCAGCTGGTGGAGCTGGGATTGAAACCCAGGCCTCCCTGATTCTGCTGTTCCTCTCAGCTTCAGAAGGGGGCTGCAGCAGTAGGTGGGGGGCTGCTGCAGGACCAGGTTTGGGAGAGGTTCAGGTGTGGCTGGCTCAGGCCTGCCTGACCTGGGGACATGTGCTCTGAGAATCCATTTAGAGCTTCTTGGGCTTCCGGATGAGATCTGCTACCCAGAGGCTGGGGGAGTGAGGGGATGGTGGAAAATGAGAAGAAATGGGAATTCAGCCTTCTGCCCCACAGAAGAGAAAAGCTCAGAGAGTGTGTGAGTGTGTCCTAGTGTGTAAGCGTGGGAGCGTGTCCCAGCGTGGGAGCGTGTCCCAGCGTGGGAGCGTGCCCCAGCGTGGGAGCGTGCTCTAGCGCACAAGCGCAGACATCTTTCCCGAGATCGATCTGCGAGCAGCACGCTGGGGGCTTTCCCTTGCTGTGGCTCTTAGAGTGGGCGCATGGATAGTGTCCGGGTGGCAGCAGCAGGGAGGGGCTGGGCTAGGTTGGTAGGTCACCTCCAGTGGTGATCACCTGCTGGGTCACTTCGTGGCCCTCTGCCATCAGCTGTGGACTTTGGTTCTCGCCGCCCACCTCATCATTCATTCACCCCTTCGCATGCGGCCTACTTCATCAGAGGTGGCTCTGGTAGAGACACGCATGGCAGTTTGTTTGTGCCTGTGCGAAGCACCTGTAAGGAGGGCAGCTGGCCTTGCAGGTGGGCTGGCACCTGGGCAGGCAGAGCTTCTGGACCTCTTGATTAGCAAAGGGTTAAATAAACCCACCTCATCCCCCATCCCTGGACCAGCATCCACGGACAGGAGAGGGAAGAGTGTTGGCTGCTTCTGTGGACAGGCAGCACGGGATGTGTTCAAAGCAGAGAAAATTGGGAGTAAGAACAATACTGTAACAAATTACATATGTAGCCTGTGCTCCTCAATGCTCTTTGTGAGGTATGTATTGACTCCCATTTATGAATGAGAAAGCAGAGGCTCAGAGAGGTTGAGCAACTTACTCAGTATCACACAGTCAGCATCTCAAGAGCCGGGACTAGAACCCAGATCCATATGACTACAGAGTCCTTGTTCCTTCACCCTCTCTAGCTTCCTTGTAAGAGATCTAGATGGGGTGGGGGTGGGGGTCTCTGCAACCACTCAGATGTCGGCCACATCAGTCACTATGCAAGAGAACTGAGTGCTGACTGAGAGGCTTGGTACCCAAGGCGCTGTTGGGATGTGACTGTCTTGTCGGGCGCACAGAGAAAGGCCTTTGATCCCTTTCTTCGGGACATTTTCCCATTTTGGGGGGTACTGAGTTCTAAGAGGTCATGAGTGGAGGACGTGGTGGTGGTGGTGGTGGGGTGTGTGTAGGGCGTGTCTCAGCTGTGGCTAGGTCACTGTTGATGACTGTTATCTTTGGGGCCTATTGTTTCTACCTTAACCTTCTTCAAGCATCAACAATTCCCAGTGGCAACTCCACACTCCAGCCCCCTCTATACTGCAGAGGCCAGGACGAGGGTCTCATGGGCCTGTGAAGAACCTGGAACTCCAGCGCGAGGTCATGAATATTGTGCTCTGTGAGCTTTGAGTAGGTATGCCATGCAGTCACCATCTGGACAGATACAGACCCTGTCTGTCCCCTTCCCTCACGTGGTTGAGGCCTCTGTGATTGCTGCCCCTTGCCCAACAGTCACGCCGCTATGGGATGCGCGTCCTATCAGTCAGATGTGACTTGTCCTAGTATCTCTCCATCCCAGCGATTTAGGAGTTCTCTCCATGCTGAGCCTCGCTGTCTTAGTTTCTTAATCCCCTGCTTTTGAGAGTTTGTAGGATCAGAGAAGCTCTTTGGAATTATTTATTTTAAATCTATTTATTTAGAGGATATTAATGTATAGCCTGGTGCAGAGGTAGAGATCAGAGGGCGATTTCCGAAGCCCTCTACTTCTCTACTTTCTCTACTTCCACCGTGTGGGTTTCCAGGAGTTGAACTTGGGTCCCTGGATTTGTAAGTGGGTACTCACTGAGTCACCTTGCGAGTCCAAATTATTAATTATTATTATGAGATAGCAAACTTTCCAGTGCCCTGCCTCCGTGTCCCAGGTTCTGGGATGTCAGCTCATGTCATCATGTCCATCTTTATCTGTTTGATAGTCCAAGATCCTATTAACACTGTTTCCCTAGAGGCCTTAGGAGGTCGTGACCCGTGGGCTGGGGGTACTGTGCTTACGGTGGTGCTGTCCCTGGCCACCGACCTTCTGGGAGGAGTCTATTGAATCTCTTGCCGGTCGGTCAGTCCCAGAGTCAGGCCCTGTGGTATACGCTGGGCCTGGAGGTCAGTTAGTCAGTCTGGGGGAGACTCTCTTTCTTGGGGACAACCTCGGTGTGAGCATTCCTCAGGAGGGAAGTGCATGGGGCAGACAGTGGAGCTACTGAGCAGAAACAAATCAACAGATAAAACAAAAAAGGTCTATTAAATCATAGGAGTAGTGTGGTTAGTGTCATTTTGGCTGCTGGAGTGTGACTCTGCTCGAAGGTTCCCTGAGAAGGAGCCGCTCTCCAAGGGAGAGTCAGAGCCCTGCTTCCACTCAGGATCCACACAGCATCTCCGTTGTGAGGACCTGAAAACCAGACTCATTGGCCAGTTCCCTCGGGCTCTGATAGGAAGACTCCAGGTGAGGAGAAAGGAGACGGCTGAGGCTTCTGCTCCACCTAAGACTTGCTGACTGGGATAGTTAATCTTGGCTGTCAGCTTGCGTGGACCTGGAATTAACTGGAAGATCAGCCATCAGACCACCTGAAGAGATTATCTAGATGAAATACAGTGACCAACCCTAAATGTGGGTGGCTCCTTCCAGTAGCAGTCCAAAGAGAAGGAAGTGTAAGAAAGGTCTCCCTCTCTCTCTCTCTCTCTCTCTCTGTCTCTCTCTGTCTCTCTCTCTCTCTGGCAAGTGTATCTTTCTGCTGCCGTTCTTCGCTGACATCAGAACCCAGCTTCTTGGACCCTCCAACGTGACTCTCCAGGAGTCCTCTGGCCTTCAGCACCAGACTGGGACTGCTGCGATCTTGAGCTCGGGAACCGAGCGCTCCAGGCAGCCCGGTTGGACTGCCTCAGGCAGCCCCGGTTGGACTGCCTCGACCTTATCTTGCAAACCAAGCATGTAGATCCCCCCCCCTTTTATTAATACTCATTCTGTTGATTCTCTTCCTCTAGAGAACCCTGACCGATACACCGAGTGGTCTTAGGCAAATCTCATCCCTCTGTAGTCCTCAGTCTTACAGGAGGTATTTGGGGCAGCAGTCTGCAAGAGAACCTCTGTTTGTTCCCCAGCCCAGCAGCGGATGCAGCACGGCCTGGCCTGGGGATCGTATTTGCCAGTGACTTTATGAGCTGGTGGCAGCCATTGTCATTGATCTCATTAAAAACAAAGGTCGTGTGGGCGTCACCTGCCGTAGGCTGATGGGGCTTCCTCTGACTACAGGAAGACTATTGATTGCTGGACCTTTATCGAAGGTTAATTGGATTTCAGTGAGCGTGTGTCAAGGACCCTGCTAGGGCCGAGGCCCGACTTAATTGGCATGAAATTAGCCAGGAGAAAGGTGACAGAGTCAGCAGTGCAGGGGCATCAGGGACGGATGTGGTAGACGCCCCCCATCTGTGAAGACAGGGTAAGGGGCTGCTGGGGAGAGACAGGAGCCAGGCTGTGTCTGAGTGAGGGTGCGTTGCAGTTTGCTTGCATGCATGTTGCCAATGAACTTACCACCAAATAGCTTAGGGGATCAAGGGGTTTTATTCCCCATTACAATTCATAGTTCAGGTTGGCAGGAGAGTTCATGCCAATATCAAGAGCCAAGGGAACTGGCCACACCATGTCTACAGGGATTGCAAAGAGGGGCCTCAGCAGTCAGAAGAGGAGACGGCCAGAATCAGCTGAAGTGTGCCAAGCTGTGAACCGGCACCCTCCGTCTTACCTGCCTGCCCGGGGAATGGTTCCACCCTGTGTGGACCAGGGCTTCCCACACCAGTTAGATACTCTCCTGAAGGCTTGCGCCGGCCTGCTTCAACTGCCAGTTCTTGACAGATGTTCCCAGAGCTCGTCATTCATTTGTTGCGTTGGCACCTAGAACTAACTGGCGCAGAGAACCAACAGGGAAAAAGAAGACCAGGAGCCGCTGACATGGTCGGAGATATCGCCCCTTTCTCTGGTTTGGGGTACGGTAGTGGGGACTCCTGTAGTGGGTGACCCCTGTAGAGCTGCCCCTTCACCGCTTTAGGAAGCAGAGCTGTCTTCTCTGTGGGTGTGGGTGGGTCTGGGTGCTAAGGTGAAACTTTCTTTGAGCACCTACTGTGTGCAGGCCTTGCCTTCAAGTGCTGTGTCAGAGGGGTAGACACAACGGAGGTAGAGGTCCCTGAGGCTGGGCACCAGGCAGGAGGGCACCTAGGGTTCTGTCCGACATTGCCGTCCGTTGCCAGGTGCCCTTGATTAGAATACTGGAACTCAAAGTCCAAGTCTGCTCCTTTCTGCATCTTGTAATATTTCTTAGGGCCATGGTGTGGACTTGTGAGCTCTGATTCTGTGTGAGGCATTCTTAGAATTCATAATTCACGAGGCTGTTACTCACAGGCATGGCGTCTTCCATAGAATCTTGGGGAGCCTTTACTTCCTTCCCGAGTCCCTGTTCCTGTGGCCTGTGGCGCATGGACTTGGAGTAGAGTGACGGTCACTGATTGACATCAGCACGCTCGGCCCATGAAAGGCTGCATTCTCTACCCATGCCTCCATTCTCTTGTTTCCGTTCCCAGCCCTTGCAGATCAAGCAGGACTTTTCCATGTTTGCTCAGCCTTGTCCCCGTTTCCTGGCCCTTCTGGCTGCTGACATCTGCAGATAATGTGTGAGGACCCTTAGTCCCCAAGTCGCTCGAAGGAAAACATCTTGCACATCTGCCGTCCGTCACCCATGGGCACCATGGGCGTGAGAGGGGCCCAGGACACTTCCTGGAGATTCTTCCCTTAGGCAGAGGTGCCAGGTGGGCTGCAAGGACCCTCTACTGTCACCCTTGCTGCAGTCTAGTGTTTGCTCTGCCATCTGCCCCCTGTGCTGCTGTGGGAGAGCTGCTGTTCCTTGGAAGTTCCTTTTGTGCGTGGGCCACAGGGAGAGGCCCGCGGGTCACGTGACGAAGGGAGCCTAGAGCGCTTGGTGCAGCACTGAGCCTGGTGTACGTGCTCGGCGCACAGGAACAAACCAAAGCTCCAGTCCGCTGCCCGTCTGCGCTGGCACCAGGACAGTGTTTGTCAAAGGACGGGGAAGTCAAGACAGAAGAGGCCGGTTTCTCATTCTTTGTAACGACCCAAGCAAAGTAGGCTGTGACTCATTGGAGAGAGTGAGTGTTGCCCTGGAGAGGAGATACCAGGTATGAACAGCTGTTCCTCCCTCTCATGTCTCCTGATAGTAATGGCCCCCGAGACCCCTTCCTCCTCTGGGCTTAGGGTGACATGCGGAACATCTCTGCAGAGACTCGAGGCGACTTTCTTGGCTTTGTGGATGCCCGCAAGTGACTCTCAGGCCCAATCTAGTTAAGGTCCAAATAGAGAAACTGTATTAATTATTTTCTCATTAAAATACCATTGCCATTAAATGCCATTAAAATACCCGGTGGAAACATCTGAAGGGAGAAGAGTTTATTTTGGCTCATGGTTGCAGAAGTGGACCAGCTCTATTTATCCATGGAGATGGGGATGTGCGCTGACGGCTTCCACATGGCCAGAGTTCAGAAAGCAGAGGCCAGAGGCAGGGGCAGATGTCACTTCCAAAGGCATGCCTCTGATAACCTGCTTCTGCCAGCCAGGCTCCATCTCCAAGAGACTCCAGAGCCTTCCAAACAGCACTACAAGCTGGGACAAAGCACTCAAAGCAGGAGCCTCTAAGGGGCATTTCAGACTCAAGTTCTAACAGGAGCCTTTCAGGTCTTCAGAAGTGCTGCTTGTTGAGCCAGCCTCTCCCAGTTTTCTGTGACCCACCCACACCTCTATTGTCCTCTGCTAGGCACCATGTGTAGGTAGCCAAGGAGGCCTTCGCCTCTGGGTGTTCATCTTAGCGTTCGCTCGTCCAGGACCGCCGTGTCATGAGCATGAAGACCTCAGAGCCAGACTGGCGGGCCCCACAGTTTCCACATCTCAGAGCTGGTTCCCGGGGATGGGAGCTGTGATCAGTGTCCTGGTCTGCTCCTGGGAGCCGAGTCTGAGTGACAGCTCCTCTGCTTGCCGTCGGGCGGCTGCGACAGTTGATACCCTGCAGCACCAGCCTCCTGTTCCTTTCACAGACCCTGGCCTTGCTTCTGAAATGTGCCCCCCCCCCAGCATGCATAGACTTTCCCTCGGGGGTGGGAATGAATTAATTTGTGCAATTATAGAATAATTAAAGTACTTTCAGCCAATTCAAGTCTTGAGAAAAGTCCAAAAATAACACCCTGATTTAAATATTATTTACTAAATTAATTCTTTACTCAGCCATTTGATGGAATTCTGGTTTTTTCCCCTTTCCCTACTGTTAGAGAATAAAGGCGTTGTGTAATTAGTGAAAAAACTTATGAGTGGCTTGTTCTCTCTGCCTGAAAGATTGGCAGACTTCTCCGTGGCTTTTTTGTAAATGATGCAGTCCCATGGCTTTGGTTAATGGTGTGATGTAGGGAAACCACCTGGCCAGAGCGTCCTGCTGATTCCTTTTCTCCTAACAGAGGTCCCTACTTGACGCTGGGCCTGCAGGTGCTCGCTGGACACTGGGCCCTGCAGGTGCTCACTGGACACTGGGCCCTGCAGATGCTCACTGGACGCTGGGCCTGCAGATGCTCACTGGACACTGGGCCTGCAGGTGCTCACTGGACACTGGGCCTGCAGGTGCTCACTGGACACTGGGCCTGCAGGTGCTCACTGGACACTGGGCCTGCAGGTGCTCACTGGACACTGGGCCTGGAGATGCTCACTGGACTCTGGGCCTGCAGATGCTCACTGGACACTGGGCCTGCAGGTGCTCACTGGATGCTGGGCCTGCAGGTGCTCACTGGACACTGGGCCTGGAGATGCTCACTGGACACCTGGGCCTGCAGGTGCTCACTGGACGCTGGGCCTGCAGGTGCTCGCCTGGACGCTGGGCCTGCAGATGCTGACTGGACCACCGGGCCTGGAGATGCTCACCTGGACGCTGGGCCTGCAGGTGCTCGCTGGACACTGGGCCTGGGGATGCTGATTGGATGATGGGCCTGCAGGTGCTCACTGGACACTGGGCCTGGAGATGCTCACTGGACTCTGGGCCTGCAGGTGCTCACTGGACTCTGGGCCTGGGGATGCTGATTGGATGCTAGGCCCTTGCAGCAGCTGAGAGGGGAGTGAGGCAGGGCTGACTTCAGGATTTCCTTGTAGAGATAGGCCATCTGATCCTCCAGTACTTGTTCTCTGCAGTCTGGTTTCCTGGGTTTGGAAGACCATGTTGAGTCACCGCTGATCAGGCCTCTTCCTGACTTCCATCTCCTTCCTTCAGCTGGTCCCTGCAGAACTTGTCTAAACGCCTGGGACAGCATAGGTCACAGCTCTCAAAAGCCGCTGCTCCTCATCTTCATGCGATGCTACTGTTGATGGGGTACAGGCAGTGTCAGGGCCCTGTGGTCTTCTGTTCCTAAACAGGAGATGTAGCTAAAGTATTATGGAAGTGGTAGGAGACAGGCTGAAAGATCTAGGCCTTGGGCTTCTCTGGGAGCCTTGTCTTCAGTGTGAGCAGGGGGTACTGGCTGCCTTTCTCTGGACAGACTGTTTAGCCCAGCAGTTCAGGGTGTGAAGAAAATTCACCCAAAACATGGCAATAGGGCTGCAAGTGTGTGGTGTGCCCTTTCAAAGTCATCCTGGGGTGTTTTTCAGCCAGCAACTAACTCCCCTTCCCCCAGAGGTATTTTAATGTCTAGGGAAATGTGTTTTTGTTTGAACTTTGTGTTGATAGTTAAGGACTCAGGTTGAAATCATACATACATCTCCTTACCAGTAGAAATGCAAATAATGGTTGTCCAGTAGAAAAGTACAGAAGTTGCTTTTACTAATACCCATAGGACAACGACCAGCTTTCATTTCATTGGCAATCGTAGATGCTTCTTCCTGTTTAGATGCCCACGAGTAACTCCAGGCTTATAAACAGTGGTTTGGAGCCAGGTCCTCCTTCTTACTTGCTCCCTTACTGATGGATAAACAAACCTCGGATGCCTGCTTGTGCTCCGTGTGCCTGAGATGTGTTTTTAACTCACTGACATTTCTATAAGCAGTTCTCCAAGTCTGAAACAATACGCATCACTGAAAATGACAGCGGCATTTGTGTATCTCCTAGTTGGTGAAGCGCTTTCTCTTGGGTATTTGACCTTGAGTCTTGAGGTCGCTGTGTGAGGAAGCAGATGTCTGTAGTCTCACTCAACTGCCGGGACTAAGCGGGAGGTGGCTTACCCCTGAGCCATCGGTGCAAAGCAGGTAAGCTGAGCTGCTGTCACTGGCCGACTCCTGCTCCTTGATCTGTCTTCCACACCTGCCTGCCCTGGCGACACCCGCTTGAGCTGGGCATGAAGAAAGCAGCTCCCAAGTGGGAAGGTCTGCAAGGGGCAGCTAGCTGGGGGTGTTGAAGTGAGGCAGGGATGGCTTATGGCAGCAGTTCCAAAGCGTTCCCTACCAGCCCCACGGAAACTCACTCCTTAGGGACAAGCCTGCTCTACCCTGAGTCTCCACGGCCCTGGGGACCATCTTTCAATGTGGTAATAAGGGGCCCAGTGCGATTAGCAATATTTCAGAAAGCTTAAGGAAAATCATACATCTCTCCTTGACAGGTCTGCCCAGACTAAATGAAATGTCACTTCTCCACGTTTTGGCTGGAATTCCGTCAGCTCAGTCTGGCTGTGCTGCTTATCTTGGGCCGATCGGGAGCCCTGATTGGACCCCATATGCATCCTTGACAAATAAAAATGAATGATTACTTAATAAATAGAATCGGTTTGGCAGATACGGCCTTTGGAAGCGTGGCTCTGGGGAGTTCCAAGGAGCTTAACAAAGGGGGCTCTTGGTGACACAGATGTGGGGAGTGGGTCGCCCAAGCATGTCCTGGGACCTGTCTCTGCTCCCTGCCAGTGTCTCAACCTGAGTCTGAGAACTTGACCTGGAGTGAGGCCCTACTTCTAATGTGAATAGACACAGTCTGGGGGTATCGGTTTTACCCAAGGAAAATTCTGGGAGCCAGAGCCTACCGGCGTGGTAGCAGGGCACAGTGCCCTCAGCATTTTCATCTCTAAAAACTGACATGAGACTTCTGTCCATCAGCTGTGCCTGTTATGGGGGACCAGTGGTGACTGCTGCGGGGGCAGCCGAGGTGAGTGGTCTCAAACCCAGGGACCTTCACCTCTGCAAGACTCATTCCCGAGGCCGTTTGTATAGGCAGCGAGTTCAGGTCTCAGAGCTCAGTGGCAAGTGTAGAAGTAGGTGTGAGTCATGCAGAAGGCACTGTTTGAAGGTGAAGGGCATACCTGCTTTGAGCTGGCATGGCCCTGCCTCTTTGTAGCCATGGACAGGTTAACCTGGGCACCTCCGATCTTAGTCCACAGACTAGGGCTCATAATTGTATCTTGACCATGTAGGGTCATTGTGCATCATTTAACTTGGTGCTGATTCTGATTGCTTGGATTCCAGGGGACAGCGATAGTATTAGGATGTGCATTGAAGGTAGGAACTACAGCATCTGAGAGAACCACCGAGTGCTCACTCATGTCAAACGCAGGGTGTTGCGTTTACATGTCTGGTGCTGTTACAAGCAAGTGCATGCATAATAGAGCCAGTCTATAGCACATAAATTATGCCTCAATAAAGCTATTTAACAAAACAGAGCCAGTCCCTTCTGTCTAGGGAGTTTACGGCAGTGGACTAGATGGCCATTAATCAAATAATCACGCTAATAACTACCAGTACTATAAAAGAAAAGCTTGGCATCTCTCACAGGTGAATGGTGAGAAAATTCTTTAAGACTGCTCAAAGAAGGAAGAGGGCCTGGACCTAGTGATGGGGTAATGGCAGGAGAACTTCTGGCAGTAGGCATAGCATGTACATGTGCAAAGGTCCTGAGGTAGGACAGGGATCACTGGAAAAGAGAAAGAGAATGTGGCTGGGGTGTCAGTGGAGGGTAACAGGAGACTAAGGAGGGACACGAGACCCGGTAACACGGGATTTGCTGGCCGAGGAAGGATCTTAATCCCGTGCTGCCCACCCCGTGAGTTCCAGCTTCTCTTCTCCAGCTGGGATATATTTGTTAATGACCACGGGGTCCAATGGAGGCCGAAAGGAATGCCAAGGGCAGCTGGCGTCCTGGGGCGCCTGCCTTCTGGTTTGAGTATGTCTTTTTTCCCTGACCCAGGTCTGGCTCTATTCAGCAGCTGTTCCCTAGCTGGGAAGAGGCTTTTAGCTTTAATGAAAAAGGGAGTTGAGATAAGAAGGCTGCCTGGGCAGGGAGAGCTGCGGTGACAGGATGATTTAAATGGCCTCTCCACTGTTTCTTCTGTGCAGACATCATAAATCAGATTAGCATTGGGCTGTGGGGGAGGGGAGCCTGGGACTGGCCTGGCTGCAGGAGGGGGTGGCGGGGGGGGTGGTGGTGGTGTTGCTTTCTGACCCTTGGCCCCTGCCCCCTTCTAAGGCCTGGGTAGGAGGAGTCTTCCCATACCTATTCTCAGCTTTGGGAAGGAATGTGGAGGCAGATGAGAGAGTCCTGAGGAGAGACCTGGGGGAAGTGGGCGGGGCGGCGTGGAAGTGGAGAGTGGACAGCCTGTTGCACCTCACTGTGCACCGTAAGCACCTGGGATCAGAGCCTTGGAGGCTGCAGTCAGCCCCAGTGTGCTGAGTTCCAGAGGGTCCTAAAGTCCGGAGGAAGCCAAGGACAGGTTTCAAGTTGAGTAAGAACTACATCTCAAACTGCTCTCGCCTACCAGTCCCTGTGGTCTCCCCTTGAAAGTGACCAGATTTGAGGGTGGTGGGTGGGTACGGGCAAGCGTGAAGGGAGCGGGACTCCCAACCACCCTCCTTCTCTTCCAGGTCTCTCGCCAGCTAGGCAAGATGTACAGCGAGATGATCTTCGTCAATGGCTTCGTGCACTGTGACCCCCATCCGGGTAATGTGCTGGTGCGGAAGCATCCAGACACGGGCAAGACAGAGATTATCCTGTTGGACCATGGACTCTATCAGGTAGGAGCGACCTTTCCTGCCCTGCGGGGGCTGCTCTTGCCTGGACTTACAGCCTGCCGAAGTCCCCTGACTGGGAGGCAGGTGTAAGGTAGTTGGAGAGAACTCTGCCCCACCCGAGAACTGTCACTTTATGAGCATCAGTGTCCCGAGAAGTCCCTGAGTGCTAGTCAGGCCAGTGAGTGTGGCTGTGTCCCCCCAGGGAGTCAGGCCAGGCCAGACCCTGCTGTGCCTGAGCTGGACTTCGGAGAGACGGTGACCGCGTGCTTAGCCCCACTGTGTGGCTAGGAGCCCTAGATCTGTTTCTGAAAGTCAGTTTGAAGAGCTAGTGTGAATACGCCATGAGCGTCACAAGACAGGAGATCCACCGTTAACCTGGGACCTCGTCTGACTGACTCCATGGGGCAGAGGTTTCCCGGCTGGCTTCTGCTCCTTCCTTAGGTCCTGACTCCACCTCCTTAAATCTCAGCCTTCCCTGAGCCATCTGGTAAAGTAGGGTGCAGCTGGGTTAGGACAGCCCCAGGGACAGATGTCCCAGAGAAGACACAAGTCCCGAGATTGCTCACATGTCAGTCCTGCGCATGGCAGAGGGTATCTACCAGGCTCTGTTCCTAGGGCTCACGGGAGGTGACAGCGGGTGGCAGGGGCGGGCTTGGAGGAGTGCGTATGGGGGCTTTGGAGGAAGGGGCGTTTCTGTACTCAGGCAGAGGGTTGCATCTGCCTTTGTGGGAGGCCGGGAAAGTAGCCTGTAGCTGGGAGGAAGATGAGGGTACGCTCTTGGGAGGGTAGTTAGCTGTCTCCACTATGCAGGACCAAGGCCTGCCAAATACAGGTTGGAGATCCCGGATCTGAAAAATCCAGAATATTCCCCACTGGAAGCTTTCATGCACCATGCACCGCAAGTGGAAAGTTCCATGCCTTGAAAATTTGGTTTCATGCACAAAATTGTTCATCGTATTGTGTAAAAAAACTACCTTCAAACCATGTATATAAAGTGTATATGAAACACATGAATTTCATGTTTAGACTTGAGTGCTAGCCCCTAAGATATTATACATGTGCAAGTCTGAAAAAAATCTGAATTCTAGAGCACTTGTACTCCCAAGCATTTCAGATAAGGGCTTGCAAAGATCTTGACATTGGGGGAACACAGTGGTGGGCCTCAGCGGGGGGCTCGGGCCTTGGAGGAGGCTCAGGTGCTGCCCCCACTGCCCTGGCTGCAGGAGCTCACGGAGGAGTTCCGCCTGGACTACTGTCATCTGTGGCAGTCTCTGATCTGGACCGACATGGAGAAGGTGAAGCATTACAGCCAGCACCTGGGGGCCGCGGATCTATACCCCTTGTTTGCCTGTATGCTGACGGCCCGGTCGTGGGACGCCGTCAAGAGGGGCATCAGTGAAGCTCCAGTCACCACCACTGAGGTAGGTGGGCCCCCTCCCAAATATAGGGACCAGGGATGTGGCCAGGGGACCCTCTTCCAACCCAGTCTCACAGGCCGTGTGTCTGACGGCACTGGAGCCGTGCTGCACGGGAAGCAGGAAAGGGAGTAGAGCCAGTGGTCCGGGCAGGGGCGAGGATGGTTCTTTTTTTTAAATTTTTTTATTATTTATTATTTATTCAATTGTGCGTGTATGCGTGTGTGTGCGTGTGTATGTATGTATGTGTGTGTGTAGAACCACGGACGAATTCGGGAACCACCATGGACGCCTCCACCTCCTCCTTGTTTACTCTGCCCGGGGATTCACAGGCTCCGCCCTACCAGGACCAGAAACGCAGGCCGCCGCCCGGCGTCTATACGTGGGGTCTAGGATCTGAACTCAGGACCTTCTGCCTGCAAGGCAGAGGCTTAACCCCTGAGCCACCTCTCTAGCCCCGGTCCCCCATGGTTCTTAAATAGCCCTGTTCACCTTTTCGTCCTGTGAATTCTTCAACAAAGCAGCCCCCTTTGTCTTTGCTTCCTTTACTGTGGACTTGGGCTGTCAGCTGGGACGCCTGCCCCTCCCTGCCACCCGTGTCTGCTCTCCTGCAGAACCCATTCCTCCCCGCTCAGCCGGGCTCCCTGCCATGAGGCGTCTCCATCCCGCAGGGGACGGACTTCCTTCTGTGTGCTGTCGAGTCCCCACCCGTCTGTACCTGTGTGTATCTTGGTGGTCGTCACCTTGGGGGCATCACACTCACACTGCAAGAAGCCTGGGTGCTACTTGTAGCAGCTCTTCTTTCTGTTGATGTATACAGTTCCGAGTTCCTTGGTCCTCAGGGTTCTGCTGCAAACTGCTTTACGGGAGTAGCTTTGGCGACGGCCTACTCCAGCGTTCTAAGTGATGTCTGAGTCCATCTCTCACCTGCTCTTGGCTCTACTTCCTTGCATGTGATGTCATTCTCCAGCAGGCTCAGTGGCAGCTGATAGCCACCTGCTGGTCCCCGGCTCCACTGCCTTAAAGCGCATCTCAGCAAAGCCACAGCCTCTTGATTGACAGGGATGCTGGGGCCAGTGATTTCTGATGCAAAGTACCCACCCACAGTTCCTGAAGTTCATTCATTCAACAAACATTTGTTTTTGCCGGCCCCTGAGCACATTGCCGAGGCTCCTGTGACCAGCTGACAGACGGGCCTTTTGTGTAATTTACACTTTAGCGGAGGGAGACAGACGGTAAACAAGTGAGCAAACAGGCGAGGGGGATAATTGCAGGTTATGGGTACTGTGGCGGAAATAAACAAGGTGATGCATGTGTGTGTGGTGTGTGCTTAGAGACCTTGGAGAGGGATTGGTTGGCATTTGAGCTGAAGTGTAAAGGACAAGAGAGGCACCAGGCTCAGAGAAAGCCCGAAGGAAGCATCCTGGCACACTCAGGCTGGGGAGGTGGTGAAGGAGGCTTTGGCATGCTGGACATGGAGAGCACCACGTGGGGGCTCATGTGCCACGGAGAGAAGACCTACCCAGTGTGGAGCAGAGCAGAGAGTACTCAGACCGGCTGTTTCTGGGTGTCAGTCCAGAGTGGTGTGCAGTGAGCAGTGGGATGCTCATCTGGGGAGAGATGGAGAGAAGGTCCATTAACGCGCATCTTGAAGGTGGGATGGGGAGGAGTTGTAGAATTGGCTGTGGAGGGGAGGGAAGGGAGAAATTGAGGCTGTATGCCAGCTTCTGGGGATGAGTTCTGGGGTGAGAGATGGTGCGCCATCTATACCCAAGGAAGATATTGGGGCGGGGCGGTCAGCAGTTCTGTTTAAATAGTGATGTCCCAGCAAGCTGAGACTGGAGTTCAAGAAAGAGATCCAGGCTTGGGATGTGGAGCTGGGAGTTTTCAGCATGTGGATGGTGTTCCGAGCTCTCAGGGCACATAGTAGGTGCTCAATGGATGGTGCTATTTTTTTTTATTATTATTTATTCAATTGTGTGTGTGTGTGTGTGCATGTATGTGTGTGTGTGTGTAGAACCACGGGCGAATTCGGGAACCACCATGGACGCCTCCACCTCCTCCTTGTTTACTCTGCCCCGGGATTCCCAGGCTCCGCCCTACCAGGACTCTGCCTGGCATCTATACGTGGGGTCTAGGATCTGAAAGCAAGGCAGAGGCTTAACTCCTGAGCCACCTCTCCAGCCCCGGATGGTGCTATTTTTAATTAAAGTAAAATTTTGATTTTGGCTCTGTGATGGCTGGTGTTGGTGAGCAGCACGGTGGCGGGGAGAGTGGCTCCCAGGGCGCCCTCTAGATAAAAGCTAGACTCGGGTATGCCTGTGAGGGAGTGTCTTGATTGAGTTAACACATGGTGGGACGAACTAGCCTAGAAGGGGCCGTACCCTTCCCTGGGCTTGGGGTTCGGGACTACAGAAAAGGAGGAAGCGAGCCAAGCACAAGAATTCTGCTTTCTGATTGCGGATGCGCTGCGCTTCCAGCTCTGCTGCCTTGACTGCCCCGCCTGATGGAGTGTGACCTCAAGTCACGAGCCACAGGAAACCCTTTCTCCCTCCAGCTGCTTCTGCCAGGGCATTTTATCACAGCACCAGGAAAAGACACTCGGGCATATTCTTAGAGGCCCAGTTTCAATGACAGTCCTGCGAAGAAGTCTTCTGCCCCCCAGGAAGCCTTTCCCTGATGCCTCTGCTGCAAATTGCCCCTTAAATACTTACATCCCTCCCGGGCAGTGCATCGCAGTCCCTGACGAGCAGTTTCTTGTAGATCCTCTCAGTGCCAGCAGCTCAGAATTCCTTCCTCTGTGAACCTAGACTTGTCTGACTCAGACACAGATTTTGGGGATGCCTCTCTGGAGGAAGGGATCACACCCTGTACATCTTTGTATAAGGTTCCTATAGCCCCAGGCTGATCTGGCGGACAGACACCCACATAGGTTCTGGGGATACTGACTCATTTCTTCATTTGGGCCAGAGCCCAGTTAGGTCAGTGAAGGCCGAGAGGCTGCGTCTGTTCCCACTTAGAACCAAGGGAATTCCCAATGCCATTTTTTTTGGAGGGAAACTTTTCCTGAGAAAATGTAGCCTAAGCAATAAGGTTTTGTCTGCTTGGAGCCGAGCAGACCGCAGGGAAGTAGGTCCAGGTCGGCTCAGTCAGCCAATCACAGGTTCTCGGCTCGATCCCATGATTCTCTTGGTTCTCTTGAGATTCCAGGATGGTGATCTCAACAGGCATTAAGGACTATTTCCTTTCATGTAGACATTTCCAGAAATCCCCCCAACAGACTCATCCTCATGTGTCATTGACCAACCTGTGTAACATGTCCTGCCAGTTAGGGAGAGAAAGTGCTCAGAGCCACTCCCGTCTGAAATGGACAAGATTCCTCACGGGGCTAGGTTTCTGAAGAGGGAAGGCTAAGGGGTCAGGTGAACAAAAATTGGGCTTGTTTTAGCAAAGGAGAATGGTTGGTGATTGGATAGGCACCCACCAAGGTCTACTATAGACACCCACCATCAAGATGTCAGGCAGTAGTGTGAACACTGGCTAAGTGGTCAGCGTGGGCAGCTGGTAGCCCTGGCGGGGTGCGGGGCTGGGGTAGGAGTTGGGTGTTGAATTTGGAATTCCGACCGATGGACTGTATCAGCCTGGGCTTGGTGAGTGGGGACGTGACTCAGATGGCAACAGCTGGTGAGGGTCTCTTTCCAGGCCTGGCTTTAAAATGGTGGTCAGCAAAGAAATCTTGGAGGGTCCCTGGCCTTTCTGGGTACATAGCCTGTGCTGTGTCCAGGGCTCGCCTAGGAGTCAGGCTGGGATGTCCCACCTGAGGAGGGGAGTCCTGCTACAGCACTCTGGTGAGTAGGCTTTCTGTGGAGGGTGTTCTTCTTGGTACCCACTGACCATACCAACCATCCCTGTGTCTCTTTGCTGCTCTCTAGAACTCGGAGATCCGCAGTAATGCAGCCAGCTACCTCCCCGAGATCAGCCAGCTCCTCAACCAGGTACCCCGCCAGATGCTGCTCATCTTCAAAACCAATGACCTTCTGCGCAGCATTGAGGCCACCCTGGGCACCCGCGCCAATGCCAGCTCCTTCCTCAACATGTCTCGATGCTGTGTGAGGGCACTGGCCAAGTGAGTGCGATCCGGCCTCTGCTTCCCTTCTGGTGTCTGCTCCTACTCTGTGGGTCCTGCTGCCACTGATTTCCCCACTGGGTTATTGAACCCTACCTAGGCTTCCCAAGATCCAGATCTCCCTGCAAGGAACCTTGGGGGTAGAAACCTTTCCAGTAAACCAGCAGTAGCCTGGGGTAGCGTCTTTGGATGGCCAGAGAATGCCCTGTGTTTGTTGAATGGTGCATATGGGATTCTGGGATCTCCCAATGTATTTACTGTACTTTTGGAAAAAGAACGTTGGACCATTCTACAAGTGGGGGCTCCTGGAGTCTTGACGCCCTGTCATTTCACTGCTTTGCTGAGCCCACTGACTCAAAAAACTCTTGTGGGCTACTCGAGTCCTCCCGGTCCCTGACTGGGCAGCGGTGTGGTCAACTAACGAGAGTGTTTGTGGCAGCAGGGAGAGGGTGAGCATGGCCAAAGCTCCCCCCTTGGTCTTCTGTTTTTCACCGTGGTACTGAGTGAGTTCTCACTGCCTTCTTCTCTTCACCCCTTCTCCAGGCACAGGAGGAAGAACACCAGGTCATTGCTCGGAAGGACCCGGATCTCCCTCAGTGAGGCCTTTAACCTGTGGCAGCTCAACCTGCGTGAGCTGCTGCTGTGGGCGCGGGCCTGCTGGCTCTCCACGGCGCTGTGCTGGCTGTTCCCGGCCGGGCACTGAGTGCGAGTGTTCCTCCCGGCCGGGCACTGAGTGCAAGCGTTCCTCCCAGCCTTCACTCCTCGGGCTTTCCTTTGCGCCTGATTCCGACAGAAGCCCCAGGGTATTCTATGAGGGGTTCTTCTTTGGAATCTCCCCACCACAGGAGCTTGGGGTCGTGCTCAGGAGTCGTTTTTCCTCTTCCACAGAGTGGATGCAACAATCTCCTTCCCTGCGTCTCTAGATGCCACCGATTTTATCGTCTCTCAGTTTCTGGATGGACCCCTGACGCCGCGGCAGGGCGTGTTCAACTTAGGGAAGTGAGTGGCCTCGGGAGGCATCAGAGAGCAGGCCCACTTCTCTGTCCATTCTCCCAGAGGTAGCACAGCTCGCGAGGCAGACGACCACCAAGGGCGGACGGCGTGTGGCTCTGGGTTCACACTGTCATGGCGGCCCCTTCAGTGTCACCTCTGTTGTGTTTAATAAACCCCTTCAAGGTTGCAGGGACTGAGCCTTCCAACTCCCTGGCCCCACTCACATTCCAGAGTTGCTCTTGGTGGCTGCTTCCTCGGGAAGGTGGGTTTCCCGGGAGGCCCAGGAGAGCGAGGCGAGGGTTTGTGTGGGGCTGCAAGCAGATCCACGTGGTCAGCAGGCGAACTTGAACACCCTGTGTTCTGGGAGCTTCTGCTTGGCTCTAGGATCCACACGAGCTGCCACAGGGTCAGTTTCTGCTCCTCAGAGACTTCTCTTCCACGTGATGGGAGGAACCAGGGGCTGAAGTGCCAGTTTGGGGCTCAGAATTCCCCTCATTTCCTGTGCCGGGGACACCTGCCTTGTCCTATTAACTCCTGACTCACCCCTTCCTGTTCTCAGGGGATGACTCCCAGTCTGAGCTCTGGGATGCGCCTGGTCCTCCCAGATCTTTGAACTTTTTAGTTCTGCTGAAACCACGATTCATGACAATGTTCATTTGCCACCTCTTTGGATTCTTGTGGTTTGTGTGCCATCAGTATTTACTTCCCCTGGTTCCCATGTCTGAATGGTTCCCGTGTCCCAGAGATCCCAGATTTGGCAAGTCCCAGCTGTACAAGCACCGGGGTTCACAGATGGTAGCCACGTTTGAATCTCCGATCTTATCCCACCACACCATTCATAGCTGCAGAAACCCCCGAATCTAAGCCTCGTTTTCTGTTCTCTTTGTTCATGATACAAGTGGATTTTTTTTTCTCTAGTGATCAGAGACTATTTGCATTCTGTTATTTCCTGAAAGAATTAATTGCTCTTAGTGACCAGTTGGATGTACCCACGGACCCAAGAGACTAATTTGCAAGATCTGTTATTAATCATGAGGATGTGTGATGCATGTTCTAGTTTATAGTGTCTTTTATAGCCATGGAAGTAAATATGGATGTCCTTTCTGTTCAAGGTAACGGTTACTTGCTTTTCACTCTGGGTGTAACGGCTGGCTTCCTGACTGGGATTTAAAACATCAGCATGCCGTCTTTGGGCCCTGTGCCCAGAACAGTTTCCAGGGAGAGGAGAGAGGCAGGCAGAGTGAGGGATACGGAATGGTTTGAAACTAGAGGAGTTAGGCTAATATTGATCAATGCTCCCTAATTTGTGTGCTTTCTAGAAACATGTTCTGTTGAACTGTCTCATGGGCTGAGGGAGGGATCGTTAGCCTCGTCTCACAGAGACTCAGAGAGGTCTGGTCATTGACCTGTGGTCACACATCTGCTGGGTGGGGGTGCTTCTGCTTTTTTTCCATCCCACCGCACTCAAGATGAGGATTTTTTTTTAAATAAAAAAAAATGAGGATCTTATATGCTCCTTAGACTGTCTTTACAACCAAATTCTGTGCCCGCACATGATGTTCCTGCCTTTCAGTTTGCGTGCCTGTCGTAAGCATGCAGGCACTGGGAATCCGATGGTACTTTGTGAATTACAGGGCGATGGAAATCCAAACAGCTACATGTGTGTTTGTCCCTTGCAGAAGTCACGGTATAGATGGCCAGGTTAAGAAATGGTCATCTTGCTGCAGGACACAGGGACCCTTCTGCCACTGCTTGGAGGTCTGGAACAGTGTCTGTGGACAATCTAGGGCCACATCAAAAAGCCCTCAGTCAAATCCTTGACAGTGGGACTGGCAGGAGATCTGCTTAATACAGGAAGAACGAGGCGGTCTAGAGAGTGATCGGGAAGGTGTAGCAGGAGCAGGAGCTGGATTCCTAGCTGGGGCTGATGACTGGCAGGATCAGAACCTACTGGGTAGATGAAACCAGAGCACGAGGTGTTCCCGGCAGCGGGCACATGTGGCATGTCAGTCTGCAAAGCAGGCCCTGTAGCTCACCCGAGGCCTTGAGCGCCAGCTGACCCATTGCCACTGTCCCTGCTGTGGGAACCGAGGGAAGGCCAGCTCCCAAGTCCTCGGTCGGAAAACCACCTAGTAAAAACCAAGGTTGACGGAGCCATTTGCCCAAAGGCGTGTGTACTTCTTTTTCTCCTTCCCTTCTGTTCCCTCTTTCCTTCCTTTCTGCCCTCCCTGCCTGTGAAACAGAGACTGGAGGGGCTGGCTCTCCTTGGGTGAAGGAAGGTGGGCTCAGCCTGGGAACGATCAGTGTATATCATGACACATGGGTCAGAGGTCAACTTTTGGAAGTCAGTGCTTTCCTTCCACCACGTGGGCTTCTGAGGATTGAACTCAGGTTATCACGTTTGTGAGCAGGTGCCTTACTTGCTGATCAGTCTCACTGGTGCAAGTACTATGTCTTGCCCCCCTTTCAGGAAATAAAAACCACAGGTACAGTCAGGCCATAAAGACAAAGCAGTAAGAATGGTAGTGCGGTTTAATGTTTACAGAAACCACAGATTAACTCTTTAAGCATTCCCAGTTGTAATGAAATGTGAATATGACATCAGAACATTAAGACCTTCCCACAGACAGACCCGGTGTGTTTTCTGGGTATATGTGCAGTTCTAGAAATGGAAGTTATCAGTTATCAGCGCATATAGAGCCACTAGCACCCTCTGTGTGAGTTTGGCCTGACAGCCACTTCTCGGTGCCTGCAGGAATAAAGAAAAAGTCTCACTTGGGCCCGTAGACAGTTATTTTGAGCCCATAGCTGGTCATGAATGATAGTAGTGGCTGGCGATCCTGTTTCTGTGTGGGTCATAATGGACAGAGAAGGTTAGAAGGATGCCAGCAAGCACAGGCTCGCTTTTCTTCAAGGCTGACACTGGATTGACAGGAAGTCCTTCCCAGACTTGCCAGGGTGCTGAACAGGGTCTGAGATCAGGGGTCTGACTGTTCCCATCTTCTTGGAGCTGCCAGAACACACAGCTCATATGCCAGGGCATGATGAGTGGCTATGGACATCCGTTGACCGTGGCTGCACCCTATCAAGTCAGGTGATGTGGGGTTGCTGCAAAGGACAAAGGACTGGGGAGCTCACTTGAATTCCTTGACTATAAAAGGAGATGATTGTGGCGACCTTCTAGGATTACTGCCACCACCAGGTTAGATAACAGATCTGGTGTCCTTAGAAGAGGGAAAACACACAGTAAGCGCTCAATAAATGTTTAGGCCCCGTGGCAAATACATTTCTGATCACCCTTACTGTTTTCTATTAGGAGAGATTGAAAAAGTGACATCTTGCTTGTCTGGCTTCCCTTGCAGCTAGACTAGCACATGACTTGAGAGGGGAAGGGGAATTTTATGGAAGATTTCTGAGAAAGTTTTCTTCAGCACTTGATAAGGGCTTGTTTGAGCTGCCTCTTCCAACAGGGAAGGCTGGAGTGCAGTTTGGAATATTTAGAGTTGTAGTAGTTATCTTGTGAGCTTGAGGCAATAAGCATATGATTAAATGATAAAGATTGAATTACGTTCTTCTCTCCAGTTCTTAGACAGAATCCTTGCCCTCAATTTAGTTATTGAAGATAGAGCTTTTAAAGAGAGTATTTAAACAGAGGTGAGTAAAAATTTCTAATTCTGTAGGTGTGGTGGTGTCTTTCTAAGAAGAGTAAGAGACACCAGAGGTCCCTCTCACCAGCACAGAAGAGAGGTCTTTGGGACCCAGTGTGTGGGGGGGCTGTTTATAGGAAGGGAGGCCTCAGTGGAATCCAACTGTCGTCTTAGCTTTCTGGCTCTAGCCTGTAAGAAATTAATGGTTAAAGCAGTTCGCCTGCATGGTTGCTGATAATCATCATTGAACGGCTTAAGGGAACGAGGGGTTCATTCTCTCATGATAGACTGGTCACAGTTCCTCATCCATCTTTGTAGGAGAGCTCACACCAACCCCAGGGCTGAGGCAACTGGCCACACCATCTCCACATAGTGGCTGAGAGAGGGACGATCCTTACTTTCCAGACCAGCGTGTCTGGCCAAGTGTACACAAGGATGCCAACTTCCTCAATCAGCTCTCTCTCTCTTATTCTAGGACCTAGTCCCACCCACCATAGGCTGGGCCTTCCCCATCAGCTAGACAGTCTCCTGCAGGTTTGCTCTGGGCTTAACCCAACCACTAATTCTCCACAAATGTGCTCAGAGCTCAAACTTTAAACTGTCAAGTTGACACCTGGGCCTAACCATGACAACCACCAATCTGAGATACTTGAATATGGCTTCCTGAGCTAATGGACACACCAGGTATCTTCTGTCTGAATTTAGGCCTGTTAGGACCAGAGCCAAACTCTCCTCTCCCTCTCCCTCTCCCTCTCCCTCTCCCTCTCCCTCTCCTCCCTCTCTCACACACACACACCAGGAGTGGAATAAAGCTCCTTATACCAAGGGGCATAGCAGCTGGCTTCCTGTGAAAAAGAATTCAGGTTCCATCCGAAAGGGGACCCGTTTGAGGACAGTGGGGTGTTGGTTTTTACTGTAGTTGGGGGAGAGACCAAGTTTAGGTGAGGATTCTCTGTGAGAATGGACATAGGGTGCCTTTGATATCAGGAAGAAGGGACTGGGTGGCTTTTGGAGTACAGGGAGGATTCTGGCGTCTTTTCCTTACATGTGGCTTTGGGGCGTCATCAGGAAGCCCCTGTTGGGTCTCAAGAATCTCACCATATGTGTGAGTGTTCTACAGCTGCTGTAAATGGACTCACAGATTCAGGAATAGTTTGCACAACACATTTGTTATCCCCTTGCTCTTGAGGTCTGCACCCCAGGGAGCTGGCAGGCTGTGTTCTTTCTGGAAGCTGTACAGGAAAGTCTGTTGCCGGCCCTTTTCTGACTCTGGAGGCGGCCTGCGTCCCCTGCTCGTGACGGCGTCGCTCTGCCCTGGCCGCCTCTGTCACATCTCTCCTTTGATTCTAGGCCACTGCGACCCTGGCTAACCCAGGGAAATCTTCCCCTGTCAAGAGCCTTGGTCTGATCACATCTGCAAAGTGCTTTGGCCACAGTGGGTAACATTTCTGGGTTCCAAGGAAGTAGACATCTTTGGAGGGTAAAGGGGGTGTCCTCTGGCTCTCATACTACTGGATCCTATGTTAGACTTGGGAGTGCTAGACTAGCTTTCTTCTGAGTGGAGGACTTAGCTATGCGTGTATGACAAAGCAGCCATCATGATAACAATAATTCATGCCAAGCATGGAGTGTGATTTCTGCATGGATTCATTTTTACTTTGTTCACGCAACAGCTGCGTGTATTCTAGGGAGAGCCACTCTGTGCTCTGTCCTGGGGAGTGTACTGCTGCACAGAAGATGTAGGTTGCTGCTGGAGTCAGCTGGCATTGAGCGGTGGAGACCGGCTGTGAACCATCTGGTTGTACCACATGTTGCTTTGACATTTCATTTTCCTTCGATGGAGTGGACAGCTGGCCTTCATTCTGACCTGCCAGGGTTGCTGGAGGTAGGTCCCTCCCTCTCTTCCCAGTACCTCCTTAGTGTGGGACTGCTGGGCACCTGCCAAGGATGCACGCGGGCACGGACATCCCTGAGTGTTATTTCTCATCCAGTCAGCAAGTCCCTGGGTACCAAATCTTTTGAGCCACCGAATGCTGGTTGCATTAGGATTCTTAGACTCACAGAATCAATGGAATGAATATATAAATAGGGAATGTATTGAGTTGACTTATGAGATACGGCTGAAGTAGTCCAATGATGGCTGCTCAGTCCAGTATGCCTGTGGGTGACGGCTGAAGGCTGGAGGATTCCTAGAGAGTCTTTAGTCATGTTGAAGACTGGAGGGTTAGAAGGCCGGAGGGTTGGAGCCTGGAAGGCCAAAGAAATGAGGAAACTGGGTGGCAGGAGGGAAGAGCACAGCTTCAGAGAGTCTCTTCCCTTCTCTGTGTTCTGTGGTTTCTTTTATATGGTCCCACTACTGGGAGTCTGTGGAGGTTCTGATGGGATCTAGGGCTGATCTTTGTATTATCCAGATAATCTCTTCAGGTGGTCTCAGCTGGTCTTGCTAGGTGTGGTCTCAGCTGATACTAGTTAATGCCAGGTGTTTCAAGTTGACGCCCAGGATTAACTATCATACTGGGTACACCTTTACTAGGAAGTTCTTTTAGGTGGAGTTAGTGCCATCAGAGTGCAATTTTGCAATTTGGGAATATAGAGGAAGTTGTGCTGTGCATTTCAGGGGAAGCGGCAAGACCGTGAGGGTACTAGGAGGGAAACCACCATCTTTCAGGAGATCTTAATGATCTGAGTGAGTTCTGACTTGGAGGAGTTCACATTCCTAATAGTCTGATGACAGCTGTGCCCTCAGCAGCCTCTGATCCTTCTCCTTCCTTGGGCCTGGCTCCAAGTGTCCCCACGAGGCTGGGGGCAGCACCCTGAGTCCAGCAGCGAGAGTCAGGCTGGGCCTCCTAGTTCTGCTGTCGCTGGATTCCCGAGCCGCATCCTCTGTGCTGCGGCATGGCAGCGGCTGTATTGAACGCAACAGGGAGTGCAATGCTACAAACCCAGCAGAACATAGCACAGAAGTGGCAGCTTATCTCCGGGGAACCTTACGGCTTTGACACTCCACAAACTTGCATCTCCCACAAGCCATGGGGTAGAGAGGGCTTCTGTCATGGGTGCTGCTCCCGGGCAGACCCTCCATCCCGAGCTGTAGAGAGTGACTACTTCCCTTGGGCCAGATCTTCCCTTGACTTTTCAAAAATGTGAACCTTTGAGAAAGCTGCACCCTGTCACTCTGTACTTTGTATGTGAAACTAGTAATCAGATTTTGAACTGAGGAAGTCCTGATTGTCACAGCTATTCTCTTGGATCTATGTTGGAAGACTTTGGGATCCTTGAGCAATCTATGTAGTAAATCCCTTTTATAGGGATGGAAAATGAAGTAACATCTACAAGTCTTCAGATTCCAGTGAGCTGAGCAAATGCACACAGTTAAGTGAGTATAGAATGTCAGCTCATGAAATGAGAAGAGAATGTTTTATGCACCAACTGATAGCTGTGTCCTGTTAAATACCAGTCATATGGGTGTGCTTTGTAAAGTGGCCATTGCTGCTTTCTAATGACCCAGGGATTGTTAGAACTGGCTATTGGGCTGAAATAGGCCTAATTTCTCCTATTGATTCTGTCCTTTGCTGTTCACACAGGTCATCCCCAGAGAGCACAGGAGCTGTTTCTCTGGTCAACGGTATTATTTGATACAGACATTCCTGGGAGCATTTGGATAAGGATAGCCTCCCGAAAGTTGTCTGTCCCCATTTGCCATGCACAAAGCCTGGCCACCTCATAGAACCCCACGGAACCAAGCATGAGTGTGGAGATTAACTCTATTTTTCATTCATTCCATACATGTGATTGAGTAGAACAGCAGAGCAGTGTGTGTGTGTGTGTGTGTGTGTGTGTGTGTGTGTGTGATTAGAGACTCCTAAACAGGTCCACCTCAGTGGTTCTCAGGCAGCAGTTTTATTCCAAGCCCATATGTGGCTCTTTGCTTTTCTGGAAGGTTGAGCCCTCTGTCTATCTTGGTGATAAATATCTAGTTCTGCCTTCTTGAGGCATTTCCATCACTGGGGTGCCACCTACCTGTCTCATTTAAGCTCTTCTGCCTCTCCTATCCACTTTCACCCATCATCCTTGATGGTCCCTGTTGCAGTCAGCCTGTGTGGTTGCTGATAAATCACCATCAAATGGCTTGAGGGAACAAGGGGTTTATTTTCTGTTATGATTGTACAGTTACAGTTCTCAGTCCAGCTTGACTGGAGAGCTCATACCAATAGCAGGGTTGAGGGAACTGGCCACACCATCTCTACATAACAGCTGAGAGGGGGAACAATCCTTACTTGCCAGACCAGCATGTCTGGCCAAGTGTACACAAGGATGCCGACTCTCAAGCAGCTCTCTGTATTTTATTCCAGGGCCTGGTCCCACCCACCATGGGTGGTCGGGCCTTCCCCATCATCTAGACAATCTCCTGCAGGTTTGCTTTGTAATTCTTTACAAATGTGCCCAGAGCTCAAACCCTCAACTGTCAAGTTGACACCTGTGCCTAACTGTGATAGTCCCCCTGCCTGAGGTGTCCCCAGAGGACAAGGCTCATGCCATCCTTGTTGGGGTCTTCTCCTGGACAGCCCTTCATTTGTGTGTGGCTGTTTACACCTGCCTTTCTCCCCCATGTTGGCATGTGCTCCTTCAGTCCCGTGTCCTTGGGTAGGAAAGGCCGAGTCAGTTAGATGGACAGTGTTCTGAAGGCTGGTAAGGACAGGTTCTTGCTATAGGAGCCGTAGTGAGCAGGTATTTATGATCCAGAGGGGAGAGAGAGAGAGAGAGAGAGAGAGAGAGAGATTCTGATGTGTCTCGTCGTCCAATGGTGCTAGATGGCAGCCCTGCGGAGACTATCTCTGTTTCTCTGTAGGGCCAGAATATTCCAGAACTTCATTTTGATCAAATGGTATATATTCACTATTTCAGTGGATAGGGCCATTAGCAGCTACCTTTTTTAAAAGCCAGGGTTCAGACTATGTGCTCCCCTTGACTTTCATAGCATATCTTTTTTTAAAATTTTTTAAAATTTATTCAGTTGTGTGTGCGTGTGCGTGTGCGTGTGCGTGCGTGTGTGTGTGTGTGTGTGTGTGTGTGTAGAACCAAAGGCGAATTTGGACCATCATGGACCGCCTCCACCTCCTCCTTGTTTACTCTGCCCCGGGATTCACAGGCTCCGCCCTACCAGGACCAGAAACGCAGGCCGCCCCGCTTCCACCCTGTGTCTATACGTGGGGTCTAGGATCCGAACTCAGGCCCTTCCGCCTGCAAGGCAGAGGTTTAACCCCTGAGCCACCTCTCCAGCCCTCATAGCTTATCTTATAACCTCATTTGCTGTCATTTCCTTGTTTCTCTTGGACTTACTAATTTTCTTCTGCCCGTTTACCCCAGCGTGTCCAGGCCTGGTCCCCTGTGGCTTTCCTGCCTCCTGTCTTGTCATTTCATATCTCTTCTTCGCTCTCTAGCAAACTGCTTGTTTAGCTGACCTAAACCCACTTGCCTATGAGCTTGTTGTCAGAAACCAGTTTGCCTAAGAACTGATTGTCCTAAAGGCAAGTTTGCCTAAAATAATATATTCTTGACTATTTTTAGGGTCATTTAACCTTCCTCTTATGTCTTGCCTATTTCTTTGCATTTTTAAAGAATTTATGGTAATCAGTTCATAAAAGATCACTTGATTTTGTTTTCTATTTCTAATAAATATTTCTCACACATGCAGCTTTTGTGAATGATTGCTTTATGTTCCAGTGGATATCTTTTTCTAAATTCCCTACTTTCATCAACTTTAAAGATAACCAATATTGTACCCAAAGACAATTCCCTCAAGATCTGGCTGTCCTAGCAATAAATATTCAAGACATTAATTATGATCAATTTTATGTACTGTGTCATAAAAATCCTTTACCTACGGGTACATTAATTTCCAATGGAAAAATGGGTATTAACATTGAGTTTTGTGGTGCATACTGCTTTATGAATTAAAGGACCCTGAAACATGATGATTCTTGTATGCAGTACGCCAAGTTTGCTAAATCTCACCGTCGGTGACTGGAATAGAGTGTGTGCTCAACCTGTGTGGACTGAGTAAATGAGAGGGTGAGATTCGGAGGTAAGAGCCCTGTGCTGTCATTTATACCAAAGCAATTTATCGTGCAACTGAACCACAACAGCCATTAGGAAGGAGGCATTTGCAAGTTTTATATGAGGGAACTGGTGATGAAACACACTAGCATTAAGAGAGTGAGGCTGGAGAGATGGCTCAGGGGTTAAGACTCTGCCTCACAAACAGAAGGTCCTGAATTCGGATCCCAGGTCCCATGTTAAAACGCTAGGTGGAAATGACAGCAGCCTGCACTTCCAGCGCTGGAGGGCAGAGCCTGGAAAAATTCCAGAGCAAAGCAAAAAGGAGGTAGAAGCAATCCAGGATGATTCCCAAAGTCACCCTTGGGCCTCTACAGAGACACACAGTGCTCTATGATACACACACGCTAAATAAATAAAATAAAATAGAATAAAGAGTGAGTGAGGGCTAGTGAGACAGCTCAGTGGGAGAAAGGTGCTTGCTGTATAAATGGAACAATCTGAGTTCAATCCCCAAAACCTGTATGGTGAAAGGAGAACCATGTCTCACAGGCAGGTTGTCCTCTGTACACATGCGCTGTGGTATGCTCATACATGTAAACACACAAGATGGATATGTGAATGTAGCTAAAGAAGAGAGTGAGTGAGCTTTGATTCAGAGCAATGGACCACATTTTAACATAGAAAAGGCAGATTAATAAGCATCCTGCTGCCCCTCTCCTGTAGGGCCTGTGGTGACCCTTGAGACCAGTCACTGTGTCCTTGCCCACAGAACCAGGACGTGCCAGCAGAACCCTTGACCCAGCACATCAGCTAACTGCCGCTATTGAAGCAACATGACAGTCTATGTCCTGTTGCTGCTTTGCTTGCTGAATTAGGAGCCTTTCCCTGGGATAGACTTTGGGCTCTCAGGAATGGGCCGATGAGGATTGCCTTGTTTACTTCTCTTCCATGCCAGAACATTCCTAGCTTGTGATGAGGAGGAGATGCCTTGCCTCAGTGAGGGAGATTAAGCTAAAGGCACGATGATGGATGGTTTCTGAGTTTAGAGAATGTCGCACCTAGTGCTGTGTGGTTGTGTCTCCTAAGAAGAGTTTGATGATCTGGAATCCGTTGGGATCCGTCCCGAGTCTGTGCACTGGAGCCCAGGGGAGCTCTGAGTAGCAGCCGTCACCTCCCATGGTGCCTCGCTGTGGCCTTGGGGTTGAGAAAGATCAGTGATGGGAATCCAGAGCCCCGTGGACACTGCCCAGCTGGTCATGTAGGGAGGATTCACCTGCCCGCCCTCATTTCTTTCTTGTTTTCAGAGGGCTCCAGTGGAGTTGAAGCTGCTCCCAGCAGCTTCCTGGAATATGTGGACACTTTTACTTGCTACAACCATTGGTATTGAGTGTTTGAGGGTCACAGATGTCAGATGTCAGATGTCACAGCCTCATTCAATAAAGAATTTTTCTATGACCTGTGTGATTATCAGATGACCCATAGGCTATGTCCTGTGGCAAAAAAAATCTTGTTTATAATGAACTGAATCCAAAACCTATCTTTGCTTCACATCTATAAGCAAAACATCCTTCGCCTGGTTCTAATATCTGCTGAGTTTTCTGGATATGCAATGACCATGAAAGTTGAGGGCTATTTGTTTCTCTGGAAATCATTACTCTCTACTTCGTGAGACTAATGACCAATAGCCACATGGAACCTGTTGAATGGCCAGTGCAGCCCACCTGTATCAATATGAAGTTTAAAAGCTATATGTATGGGTGGCAGAGGTGGCTCAGTGGTAAAGCACGTGCTGTGCAAGCATGAGGTCCTGAGTTTGAATCCCCAGAGCCTACATAAAGGCAGGCGTCATAGCACATGTCTGCAATCCAAGTGGTCCTACTGTGAAGGAGGAAGACACGGGAATCCCCGGAGGCTTGTGGGCCAGTTTGTCCAGCATGTGCAGCAAACAACAAAAGGACCCTGCCTCGGACGAGGTGAAGGCCAAGGGCCTGACCCCTGAGGTTGTACTCTGACCTCTACACACATGCCATGACATGTACCCACCCTGTACCCACACGTACGTCATGCACATAGACATTCCCTGTGTATCGTGCACTCACAAATTACCTGTCTACACAGGGTCTATACATTTCACCTCAGGTTGGTGTGGGGGCCTTACTAAACATTTGCTGTAAAAAGGGTGGGATGGGCTCCATCTGCTAAACTCCACTAGTCTGCAGATTCCCAAAGCTCCTTTTAGCTGTAATATCTTCTGAGTCTGAGAGTCAAAGAGGGTTTCTGAGGGCATGAAGGACAGGACACGTGCAGCAGAGGAAATAATCTAAGTTAGCTTGAGGCTCCCAAATCAAGCAGTCCATTGTCGAGACTGACTACTGAAGTGCGACCCAGGTACTAGAGTGAAGCCCTTAATGGATTCTGAGCCCAAATGGGTTTCAGGACCAGAACTACTAGCTATGTAACGACGACTTTTAACTATGCTGTTAAGTATTATGGACTGTGTTGCTCCTCACAGTGTCAAAATCCAAATCTGTAATGTGATGGTAATTTGGAGAGGGGTATTTGTGGGAGGTATAGTAGTTAGGTCATGAGAGTGGGGGTCCCATTAGTAGGATTAGTGGTCTTACAAAAGAGATGCGAGAGAGAGACAGAGAGAGAGAGAGAGACAGAGACACAGAGACAGAGAGAGAGAGAGAGAGAGATACAGAGACAGAGACAGAGACAGAGACAGAGACACAGAGAGAAGCTCTCTCAGTCATGTAAGGATAAAGATATATGTAAGCTAGAAAATGGGTCCCTACCAGACACCGGATCAGCTGGTGTTTGGCAGTGTCCAGCCTTCAGAACTACGAGAAATGGTTTCTTTGTATAAAGTCTGGCCCGGACAGTGAGGCATCCCACTCGAACGTGTGCCGCTGTACATGGGGACATTGCATATGGCTCCTTCTCTTTTATTCATAGTCTTTCCTCACGCTTTGTTTTCATGATGCAATTTGAATGGAATTAAACTTGAACAGCTCCAAATTATATAATTAATTACATTCAGTTTCAATTACAATCACTAATTGATCCAACCCTGCTAGCACAACACTTTCATTATTTGCCATGCGATTATTGAGCGCCTACTTTGTGCTGGGAATAGAGCAGGAAATGGTCAATTTCTCCTGGGGAGGGAGAGTGGGAGGGGGAGGTGGGGTTGTCAAGAAAAGCCATCTAGGGACAGTTGGCTGTGGTGGGGGATTTGGGGAGGGAGGGAGGAGGTGGAGCTCTGCTGGCCTTCTACGTCACCTCTGAATATCTGTACTCGGAAAACCTCAAGTGCACCACACTCTGGGATGGGCAGGTTGGTCTTGGCACCAGATGGCACATGCTGTACTCTAGGTCTCTCCGGTTTTCTTTTTCATTGGCTCTTAAATACTTAGTGCAAAAATGAATAGATGTCTTCATTATTTTTCTGGTTACTAAGCTAAAATATGTTGAGAAAAGAAACTTAATGGAGAAAGGGTTTATCTCTGTTCATAGCTGAAGGATACATTCCATCAGGGCAGAGAAGTTAAGGCCGTAGGAGCTTGAAGTCATATTGCGTTCAAGGATCAGGAAGCAGAGAACGATGACTGCTTGTGCTCAGCTCTCTGTCTCCCCTTTACACGGTCCAGGATCCGAGCCCGAGGAATAGTGCTGCCTGCAGTAGGAGGGTCTTCCCACCTCAGTTAAGATGGTCTACATACTCCCCGGCTGGTATGCCCAGGGACCCATCTCCTGGCTGATTCTATAACTCATCAAACTGACAGTTGAAATTAACCACTGTCAGAGCCACAAGCTTAGCGTCATGGTGTGTGTCTGCGGTCCCAAATCAACCCGGGAAGCCGAGGCAGGAGGATTCCTTGAGGTCAGAGTTCAAGTGAAGCCTTGGCAACATAGACTCTGTCTCAAAAAAAAAATAACAAAAAAATTAATGTTACCACAAATGGCTGCCATTCCAGACGCTCTTGAGCCTTCTACTAGATAAACGACCTTCTCCCAAGCCTCCCTTACCTCTTCCACTATCACATGTTACATGTCAGTCTTAGCCCTCACTAGTTAACTGTAACATGCACTTGAATCTCTGGGCCTTTTTCTTTTTCTTTTATGAACGTGTGTGTGTGTGTGTGTGTGTGTGTGTGTGTGTATGTGTGTCAGAGGGTACTTTAGTGTCTGCCTGTGGCAACCCAAGGGTGAAATCTCAAATCAGGAATCACTCTGGATTGCTCTACTTTGCTATTACTTTGCTTTGGGATTTCCCAGGCTCCGCCTTCTAGGACAGAATTGCAGGCTGTCTTCATATCCACCCAGCAATTTTTTACGTGGGATCTGGGATCCAAACTCAGGTCCTTCTGTTTGAGAGGCAGAGAGACTTTAACTCCTGAGCCATCTCTTCAACCCCCCTTTTGCGCTTCTGTGAGGGGCAGAGCCGGATGCAGCTGAGATTCCGCCTCATCGACAAGGTCCCAGCTGGTGGCAATGCTGCTGGCCTGCGGAAGGCATTTGAGAACTGCCAGGTGTCCGAGCCGCCGGGACACCCTTCTTTCAGCTGTTGTTCCTGGAGGGAGAAGCCGGACGGCAAAGTCGTAGCCTGCAGTCGCGGTTCACTTGGGAGAGGAAAACAAAAGCCCGTGAACTGGGCGGCTTAAGACAAAGACACTCATTTCTCACGGGGAAGCCCAAGGCCTGAGCATGAGCACATCCGCTGTCTGGCGAGGGTCTGCTCGTTTCCTGATTAATGAAGTGGGCCGCCTGCCTGTTTCTTCGGGAGGTAGAAGTTGATCTCTGTCCTTTCTCCTTCTCAGGGTAGCCTGACCTCAGCCCTGCTTGTGGGCCTGGATCACAGGTGCGCATCCTCACTGCTGATTTACTCTGTTGCTCTTGCAGGTTGGTTTGTGGCCCGGCTGTAGGTCTGTGGCTGGCTGCCCCTTTCTCATTCTCTCTTTTTTTTTTAATTTTTAAAAAAATTTTATTTGTTCAATTGTGTGTGTGCACACGTGTGTGTATGTATGTGTGTATGTGTGTGTGTAGAACCACGGGTGAAGTTGGGAACCACCATGGACGCCTCCACTTCCTCCTTGTTTACTCTGCCCCGGGATTCACAGGCTCCGCCCTACCAGGACCAGAAACGCAGGCCGCCCCCGCTTCCTCCTGGTGTCTATACGTGGGGTCTAGGATCTGAACTCAGGACCTTCTGCCTGCAAGACAGAGGCGTAACCTCTGAGCCACCTCTCCAGCCCCCCTTTTTCATTCTTTCAAGTCCTTCTTGGCCTGCTTGTGCTTATGGTGGATTGAGGTTAGATATATCATTTTTTAACATTTGATTTATATTCTTTTAGAACTTTATATATGTATTCATATCATTTTCATCCCTTATCACCTAATTCCAATCCCCATTCCCCCTCCCCATGTCAAACCTTCTTCTTCTCCAACTATCTTCCTTCTGCTCTTGTGTCTTGTGCCTATATCATCTGGGTTCTTGCTAATGACATGTGTCTGGATGTTTGCTGGAGCAAGGACAATATACCAGTGGACATGTCCCTGGGGAGAGTTGCTCTGCTTCTCTCCCATCCAGTCTTAGCCCCTATTAGTCTCTGGGGAAGGTGTGGTGCCCCTTGGGTTCTTTCCCCTTTCATGATGTAAAGCAGACAGGTTAAATCTGATGGTCTCACAGAAGTAGATGCAGCCACAGTAAGTCTAAGGCTGTAGAGGCCCTTCACGTCTAGAAGATGCTGACTGGGCACGCCCCTAGCATCTTCAAGCTCTTACACTCACCTGCCCTCTCTCCTCCCATGTTCCCCGAGTCTTAAAGGTTCTGTTTGGGGTGAGTCTGGATGTGTTGCCTTGAGGTGTAGGTGTTATGATGTCTGATATTATGTTGAGGGCATGGTTTCTTCATAACTTTAGTTTTTCTGTTTCTATTGCTTTTGGAGGAATGTTGGTGGCTGAAGCTGGGTAGCTGCTATTGCGTTAGGATTGTGGAAGGGAGAGGTGGCTACACTGTAGTGCAGGAAAAGGCTCCGCTGAACTAGGAGTCTGCAAAATCCCCCAAGACTGCCGAAATGAACCGGGGACACTGAATAAACTCACACAGAGGTATTATCAGAAGCAGAAACTCCGTCCAGAATGCATCACTGACAAAAACGACTCCCTCAACAAACACCACCGTGATGCAGAAGAAATCTGTAAAACACTGCTCTGGGCGGAATTAACAGGATCAGGACAGCATGAGGGCAGATTACAAACCTCCACTAGGAACAGAAAAATTTGAAAATTAAGAACAAAAATAGGCAAACCCGGGACCAGACTGTATAACTCTGACTTCTGGAATCTTGCCAACATTTCACATGCTTAAAAAATAAATAGTTCAAACCAACTAGGATGTGAAACAAGCCAAAATGGGATACAAACAGCAACAAATGAGTCTAACTCCATTATAACTGAATAATACAGTCATGATGAAGGTGTGTGTGTGTGTGTGTGTGTGTGTGTGTGAGAGAGAGAGAGAGAGAGAGAGAGAGAGAGAAAGAGAGAGAGAGAGAAAGAGTTTAATAATACTGTTTGACTCTAATACATATTGGGTTCTAGCAGGTAAATTAATTTTGCATGGGAGTTTGGGCTAGCAGTGTCAAAACCATTAGGATTGAACAAATGCATACATGTTGGATAGAGAGAAAGCCAGGTTTCTCATTGCCAGAGAAAGACATTCCAAGTAAGGCAGGCAGTATTAAATGAACTCTGAAATTTATTAGAGGTATCACTGTTCACTCACAGTTATTAATAGGTATACAGATAGGTAGATTATTACATGTCCATGTTCATAGAATTCCCAGTGGTATTAAGAAGGCCTAAAAGCAATGACCTCTTAGTATGTAATCTTAGCTCTTGGGAGGCTAATCAAGAAATTAGTGAGTTCAGGCTATATAATGAGACTGTCTCCCAGTTGATTAAATGAATGAGAATGAAGAACTCTTCCAGTAGAATTAGAATTGAGCTATTACAGACAATATGTTTATGTCATGTTACAATTTTTGTGTTGACTCAACACCCATGGAATGGTATTAGGAGGTGAGACCTTGGGAGGAGGTGATTCAATTTAGATATGGTCATGAGGGTGGAGGTGCAGGATGAGATTAGTGTCCTTATAAGCCCAAAGTGTGCTTTATAGAAATTAATCAACCTGGGCTGCTGGATGCTCCAGTGCATACAGACAGGGCTTGCTTTGAAAGTGTGAGGATTAGAGTTTGGATACGCATGGCCTACAAAAAAGCCAAGTGGTGTAGTAAACCTACTTGCAATCCTAGTGCTTTGGAGTTGAAGACAGAATCCGTGGGCAAACTGACTAACTAGATTAGCTGAATTGGCAAGATCCAGGTTCCGCAAAAGATACTGCTTCAATAAATAGGGTAGAGAATGACTGAAAAAGAGACCCAATGTTAACCTCTTGCCTCTACATATATGTGCATACCTGTGCATGTATACATGCATATGCACCCACTACATACATGCAAATGCACACACACATGCATGCATCCCACACACATACAAGGAAGCAAAAGAAAAAGGGAAATCGCCTTTTTGTGAGCACTGCAGTTGTAACTGTTGCAAGAGAAGGATTATCTATGATTGCTATTATTAGGATTGAATGAGGGAAAAATAGGTATATATTTGCATATTTAAAAGGTATCTTTCTACGAGATTCTTATTAAGTACAAAATTTTTAAAAGGTCATGTGGGTCAACGAGAGGGTTTGGTGGGTAAAGGCACTTGTGTACAGACCTGGTAACCTGAGTTTGATACCTGGGACTCTTATGATGGAAGGAAAGAACAGACTTCAAAGTTGCCTTTCGATCTCCATCCACATGCCATGGCATGTGCATTCCCCCATAAGTTAAGTATTTTAAAATAGTAATATCATCATGGAAAAGCATAACAGATGTTATATTATCATAGTTATTAACATCACTATGTCACAA
Source organism: Typhlomys cinereus (assembly GCA_023101885.1). Classification (NCBI taxonomy): domain Eukaryota; kingdom Metazoa; phylum Chordata; class Mammalia; order Rodentia; family Platacanthomyidae; genus Typhlomys; species Typhlomys cinereus. The sequence goes on along the minus strand of JALPQD010000292.1, from coordinate 145,760 downwards.
GTGCGTATGGACATGATGTGCCTCTTGATCAGATTTTCCAAGAAGGGCAAAATGCTTTTTTTTTTGAGGTATTCTTGCCAAACATGCACAATATGAATTTTGTCTCAAGGAAGCATGAGCCCAAGTTGAAGCACCATTTGCACTATAAGTGGATGGTATCCTTCCAAGAGTCCAGGCCAGAAAAATGCCTGACCATCCAAGAGTTAGAATGATCAGAGAGGAGAAGTTGCAAAAAACCGAGCACAACATGGGGTCCTGGATTAGATAGTTGACTAGGGAAAGGACGTTGTTCAGACCGAAACCTGGAAGAATATAAAAGGCAAAGTCTTGGGAGGCCTCTGAAAGTTCATGATTTTCAGTAGCTGAATCCAAAGATGTGGAGGTGATGAAATGCTAGGCAAAGAATTCGAATTATTTCGATCTTTCAAATAAATAGATGAATGAAGTAAATAAGTCAGTTCAAAACTTGGACGAGAAATTTAACTTGGATAGGAAATGTGGCAGAGATAGAGATTCTGAAAAACAAGCCAACAGAAGTCTTGGAAACAAAATGTTCAATAAATAAAATAAAAAAATAATAAAAAGCCCCAGAACGGATAGCATCATCAATAGACTAAACCAGGTAGAAGAATATCAGAGGCTAAAAAAAGTTTGAGGAACAACTAAATTCAGACAGTAATAAAGGAAAAAAAAATCGGTCATGAATACACATTCAAGATCTCTGGGAATAAAAGTCACAACCTATGACTGTGGTGTACAAGTGGGAACTGAGGTAAAATTAAAGGCATCAAAAATCTATTGAAATAAATTGTAACAAAGTTTCCCAAATTTAGAGAAAGATACAGACACCCAAAATGCAGGAGATGTTTAGAGCCCCAAATGACCAGAAAAGAATCTTCCCAAATCATGCTAATAGCTTAAATGTCAAGAGGAAGGTGCCAAGTTACAAGGGCAAACTTATAGAGTGACGGTAAAGCTCTCAGAAGAAACCCTAATGACCAGGAGATCATGGTCCGTTGCATTTGAAGTCCTGAAACAATGCCAAAGCAGTCCTTTGACATCAACGGAGAAATAAGCATAATTAAAACACAGCAAGATAAGCGCAATAAGCATACATGAAACAGTTCAAAAACACCGAGCTAGCATTGCAGAGATGTTCAAAGGAATACTGCACGCAGTGGACATTAGGTTGAATTGTCTTTTTAAGTAAGAGATTTATCAATATCAGGGACAGACAGAAAGACAGCCCAGTGGGTGGGGCTTCTGAAGAGAGTTCAGTCTCTTAAGACCAAGCAGGAGGATTTTCATCTTATAGGTTTCTTATGGTTAATAAGAGTCTTGCTTACCGTCAGGTTGTCTCTGATTCCCCAGCACCATAGGGAGGGGAAAAGATATGGCCTTTTTTAGTCAATGCATGTCCATCCTAAGTGGCGCGTCTGTTACCTGTAGTTACTGGCTGGTTAGGTCAAATTCCTCAAGGAATTTGCATAGGGTATTGTCAGCTCCCTAAATTCAGAGAGAATTATAGAATCGGCTATGAGGGAGGAGGGAGACTGAAGGATTGACTTCGGAATTGGCTAGTCTAGGATGCTGAAAGTATGTTTGGGAAAGCATGAATTTCACTAGAATAAACAAGTGAGAAATAAGAAAAAAGCAAATATCATTAGCCTAGTAAACCAGCAAACTTTTAAGATGACAAAAAGTGAAACTAGTCTAGAACTTCCAATATTTAACCTAAATGTAAATAGCTATAGCGTCAATTAAAAGATACAGACTGATTGATGGACTTTTTAATCGTTTTTAAAATTTATTTTTATTCTTTTAGAGTTTCATACATAAATGCAATGAATTTTTTTGTCATTTTTACCTTTTGTTACTCAATTCCATCCACCTGAATAAACTTTTAGAAGACTGTTTGTTGTCTTGAAGAAGCTCACTTGTGTGGCAAAGACACAAAAAGTCAGCGGTTGGGAAGTAATAATTCTAAGCAAGAAGGATCTGAAAGCAAGTAGGAATAGTTCGTATATCTGATGATGTAGACTGCGTGCAAAATTATGAGGTTTTAAGAGGACCACTGCATATTAATATAGGGAACAACCAACCAAGAAGATGCAGCAGCTGTAGAATACATGCAGTATTGGTGCCACGCAGTTTCATAAAACAAATGCTATTGGACGCACATGGATAGGTAGGACCAACTCTAATAATAGTAGGTTACTTTAATGCCCCATCAGTAGGTAGGTCATCAAGAGCAAAAATCAGAAACTTTAGAACTGAGCTGTATCATAGATCAAATAGTCTTAGAAGACATCTCAGAATATTCCATATAATAGCTGCAGGATACACATGCAACATGGAACTTTCCCCAAAATAGATCACATTTTAGGCCATAAAGCAGTTCTTAATAAATAAAAGTAAAACAATCGAAGTCATTTTTGTATCTTGTCAGCTAGAAACCAAAGCAAGAAGACTTGCAGAAACTATACAAATAAGCTCTTGAATATCAGTGGGTCACTGTTGAAATAATAAAAGAAATTCCTATGAAATGAAAACACAACTCACCATAACCTTCGGAGTGCAGCAAAAGCAGTTTTCAGAGGGAAGCTGGTAGTTCTGAATCCTTGCACAAAAATGAGAGATGGTCTCAAGAGATAAAACCAACTCCCAAATCAGTATATGGAAAGAAACAATAAACAAAAGGATAGAAAATACTAAAATAAAGACAAAAGGAGCAAAGAATCATGGAAAGGCAGACTGGGTTCGTTGAAAAGTTAAAGATTTTGTGTGTGTGTGTGTGTGTGTGTGTGTGTGTGTGTGTGTGTGTGTGAGTGTATCAATCAGAAGGCATTGTGCTATGCTTGTGGAGGACCAAAGGCCATTTCAGGAACCATCCTGGATTGCTTCTACCTCCTTTTTGCTTTGCTCTAGATTTCCCAGGTTCTGTCATCCACAGCTAGAGGTGTAAGGTGCTGCTATTTCTGCCTGTTGTTTCTACATGGGATCTGGGATCTGAACTCAGGTCCTTCTGCTTGGAGGCAAAGTCTTAACCCCTGAGCCATCTCTCCAGCTCCCCAAAGTTAAACAATTTGAAGAACCTTTACCAAACAAACCAAAAGAGAGATGATAGAAATTAATAAAATTTGAAATGAAAAAATGAGGGTCACTAGCACATGCCAATGAAATCCAGAGATCACTTTGAAGACTTTTAATAAGCTGGAAAACAGAAGACATAAGGGAATTTTGAGACACATATGAGCAAGAGGATATGACAAGCAATTTCAATCATCTTTGAGCAATGACATTGAAGCAGCCAGAGTCTTCTTACAGAGAAAGGCCCAGAATCAGATGTATTCACTGTTGAATCCGGCTAAACTTTTAAAGAGGAACTAAAACAATGAGCCTCAGAATATCCCAAAACATGGAAAAAGAAGGAACGTTTCCAGATTCATTTTACAAAGTTAGTATTACCTTGGTACTCATACAAATAAGGATATAACAAAAAAGAACAATTATAGAACATTCCTCATTGATGAACATATGTACAAAAGTCTTCAATAAAATACTTGAAAACAAAATTCATCAGCATATTAAAAAAAGTCATAGACCAATATTGAATTGGTTTCATTTCATAGATGTAAGAATGGTTTAACACATGCAAATCAATGTAAAATAGCACAAAATCAGAATGAGGGGCAGAAATCATATGATCTCTCAATAGACACACACACACACAAAAAAAAACCTTTGGAAAAATTCAATATCCTTTCATGATAAAAACCTGAAGAAACTAAGGGCAGAAGTCATGCTTTTAACACAGCAAAGACAATATATGACAAACCTATAGCCAGTTGTGATGGTTGATACCTAGGGGACAGTCTTCTGGGCATGCCTGTAGGAGACTATCTAACCGATAAACATTAATAGATGTTGGAAGACCTACTCTACAGGTGGGGAGTACCATCCCCTAGGCGTGGGGTCCCGTGCTGAATAAAAGGAGAAAGCCAACCGCGTGCAGGCATTCAGCGCTCTGCTTTCTAGTTGTGGATACCGCATAGCCAGGTTCTTCATGCTTGTCAGGGCTCCCCTGCCCTGGTGGATTGTACCCTGGAACTGTGGGAAACTTAAGTTGTTTTTGTCAGAGCAACTAGAGAGGAAACTAGTGGGCAACAACTGACAGCACATCTTCTAAAATCAGGAACAAGAAAAGTATCTCCATTTCCCCCAGTCTCATTTAATAAATAAGGCAAGAGAAAGGAATAAAATGGATACACATAGGAAGGAAAGAAGCCACATTATCCCTATTGTAGGTCATATACTTAAAAGACCCTAAGGACTCTAGGATATCACTCTGAGATCTGATGTATACTTTCAGCATACAAAACTCAGTGTCTGGGTGGAGCAGGATAGCTCAGCAGGTAAACACATCTTCACACGATCCTGGCAACCTGAGTTTGATCACCAGAACCCCCGTGGTAGAATGAAAGAACCAACTCCTGAAAGTTGCCCTGACCATGTTCTGTTTACCACATATGTCCAGGTCACTAACGTTGGACGGGGGCAGGTCACAGATCCTGAACAGATCGATATGGCATATCCATAGCCTGGTCTATGAGAGCATTGCAGTGACTTCCCACAACCTGCATTATGGAAAGTGAGACCTAGGTGGAGTGTATGGGGGTGCCTGCTGAACTAAGTCTGGTTCATAACTGATCTTCCTAGGAGCTGACTCCAATGAGGCTCTGCCGTTCATTCATTCATGCATCCATCCATTCATTCATTTGTTCATTCATTCAACATACATCCATTATTTTAAGGGAATAAGGAGTTATTACAACTTAAGGTTCTTAGTAGCATTTCAGTAACATGGCAGGAGAGCCCATACCACCACCAGGAGCCCAGGGAAGTTCTGGCCACACCATAGCCACACAAGGAACTAAGAGAGGGACATACATTCTCTTTCTAGAATACCTGCATATCCATATGTCAAAGTATGTGGAGTGTGCCGAAATACTGAACCAACTCCCTCCATCTTCCCTACCCTTCCAGGGAGTGGTCTCGCCCACCATGGGCTGGTCTTCTCACATCTATTAGGTGATCTTGCAGGCTTGCTCAGGGCCTGCTTTAACTAAATAACTTTTACAGATGGAACCAAAGGCTCAGCCGTCAAGTGTCAAGTTGATACTTAACTGATGCAGTCTAACTCTTGTCGACTTGACACACAAATAACATTACTTTTAAGCCCTAACCTTTCAACCATGGTCCCCATAGATATCACATTCACCCTCTATTTAAAAAGTTTATAGTACAATAGTCTTAAAATATTCATAGTCATTAATATTTCAGTTCCAACATCTTAAAAGTGCAAAGTCGATGAACTGAAAGGTCCTGTAAAATCTAAATAAGTTAAAGATGTCCAATATGTAACGTCACAGAACAAACATTCTTATTTTAAAATGGAAGCATCAGGAAGACACAGCAAAGAACTGTCAAAATGAAGACCCAAGTCTGGCAAGGTAAATGTACCACATCCTGTAGTTCAATGTCCGGTGTCTGTTGTAGTCAGGTTGGCTCAAAACCACCGGAGACTCCATCAGTCCAACTTTGCAGCTCACAAGCAGCTTTATGGTCCACACAGTTGCATGACCAGCTTTTCTCTGGGCTACTCATCTACACACAGCCTCCCTCAGCACACACCCAGTGGTTTTATCCTGGGTTCTCTAGTGTGACTGTCGGAGCCTTTCGATGTGGGAACTTCAAACCTGGTGTCAAGCTCCAATCGCTCTCCATGAACCCCTCAATGTTGCATCAAAACCAGTACCACCCGGATGATGCTGCCCAATTCTACCATGGGTCTGAGATGCAGCCTGACTCACTAGAACCACATCTGTATTAACTCCTGTGTGCAGACCCTGGAAAAACTTTTTTTCTACGCAACCAAAACTTTTGAAGAGCAATAAACTGCTTTGCTTAAGCTTTCTTCCCTTAAAGGAGTCTGGGTTTTCACAACATGGAATCTCCACAAGGTGGTATTCATCTCTCCCTCTGCCACACAAACCAATCCACCATCTTTAAATTCAACCTCGAAGTCCTTGTTCCCTTTTAAAACATCACAAATTGGTCTAAACGATCCAGAGCTCTCAGCATTACTGCTCTGCAATGACCCACTAAACTCTATTTAACAGCTCTTCTAGGCCAGACTCAAAGCCCCCCAAATTTCCATATCATTTCTCCATCAAAACAATTCAAAATAATAATCATACAATTTTATTAACAAGACTCCATTCTCCTGGTACCAGATGTACATAGTCCCTGAAGGAGGTTGGCATGAAGTTCAGGACCGTGCCAACCAGGGGCCTAAAGCCCATGCAGGGGTTGCTGTACCATGACCGCCCGGTGCTCAGGTCAGTGGGCGACTCCATGATCTGTCCCAAAGGTGGAGAGAGCCTGAACTGAAGGGGAAAGACGGGCTCAGACTGGACCCAGAGTCCGGGTCCTGGTCTGGCTCACTGTCCTTCAATTCTCCTTGCAGATCTAGTTCCTCAGAGGGTCCTCGCTGCGCCCTGGAGATGGCCCACTCCCCACCCCCCCTTCTGCCCTCCGCCTTTGTTCCTGGCAGTGGCTTCGTGAACCTCACATAAGCAGTGGGGTTGGCCTGTGGGGTGATCTGCTCCCACTGGCCTCCACGCTCTTCATCAGGGCGGCCTTGTGAAGTTTGATGGGCGTCGTTCATGCTGCGGAAGTGTTTCGGAGGCCCGTCTCCTCCATAAGGGCGCAGCGGGTTTCTTCTTTTTGGATAATACTTTGAGATACTGCTGAAGGTCTGGGAGAAATTTCTAGAGAGCAGAGTGGCACTGGTTGGAGGTCTGGGAGCCTAGGGTTCCAGAAGAAGCCCTCACTCCTCTTTGAGGAGTTCCTTTTGCCAGCATGCATCCATTTTTACATTAATTGTGTGTGCGTGTATGTGCGCACGCGTGCACGCATGTGTGTTGTGTATAGACCAGAGGATGTCAATCTTGATTGTTGCTCCTCAGTTATTATCCTCCTTCTTTTTCTTTTTTTAATTTAATTGTGCGTGTGTACGTATGTATGTGCGCGCGCGTGCATGTGTGTGTCTGTGTGTGTGTAGGACCACGGACGAATTCGCGAACCACCATGGACGCCTCCACCTCCTTCTGCCCCGGGATTCACAGGCTCCGCCCTACCAGGACCAGAAACGCAGGCCGCGGCTGCTTCCGCCCGGTGTCTATACGTGGGATCTGGGATCCGAACTCAGGACCTTCCGCCTGCAAGGCAGAGGCTTAACCCCTGAGCCACCTCTACAGCCCTTCTTTTTCTTTTTGAGACAGGCTCTCTCATTGGTCTGATGTTCTCTGATTTTGGATAGACCGACTGGCCAGCAAGACTCAAGAACAGGACTGTTCATTACCCTGAAGCAAATTCTCACAAACACCAGCAATTTGCAGTTATAATTGTTGACCAGCCCCAGAGAGTCCACGATGGGATATAAGCTGGGAAGGCAGGAGCGCATCTTTCCCTGCATTGACCATCAGCCAACTAGGCCCCATCTCGACCAACAGGACGGTCACAAGGCACATCTCCTGGGACCTCGGTACACATAGATAAAATGTATTCACTTGGGAACTGATCAGTGCACAGCTTAGGCATGGTGACTTGAGAGCCCAACAGGACCCCTCTGGGCTGCCCCCCTTTGTGGAACACCACACAGCTTACAAGGAATTTCACTACATGCGCTCATCTGAATTGAGAAATTCTATTTTGGTTCCTTTAATGTAGTCTCTTCTCCACCTTCTTTCACCCCAATGGGACTGCTGTCTCCCTGGAGCCTCCTCTCAGATGGTGACATCCAACCATACTGGTGACAGTCATCCACCACCAAGTAGCTTTACCGGTCGCAGTTTTTTTTTTTTTTTCTCCATTTTTTTTTTCATGCAGCAGCATTTTCCGGAATTAGCAGCAGTGGGTCTCGGCTCAGTAGAGTGGCTCAGTGGGTCTCGGCTCAGAGACGTTGAAGGTGGTCCTTGTTTGCCTTTCAGCCCAGAGATCCTGTCAGTGTGCCGAAGTGATAATAGCATGCTATTAAGTTCTTTCTGGTAATGTAATTCAGGAGTCAGGCAGCAGTCTGGTCATTGAGGGTCTCTGAAAAGCTTAGAATAATTTCATTGTTATTTTCCCTCATTTTAAAGAGCCAGGCTTCAATATATAAATCTATATCCGGCCTCTTCTGGCTGGTGGTAGATAGACAGATACATTCTCGTAGATACATGCACGTGTGTGCAGGGGTGTGTGTGGGCAGATGCGTGCATAAAGATGTCCCAAATCCAACTGACTTAGAGATTTCCGTGTTTATTAAACTCTTCTTTTTGACATCTAGGTTTTCAGGGATGAAGCTTCCCCCCCCGCCCCGGTTTTCTTTTTGACATATTATGAAGTCTCCATTTTTTCCCATTTTAATTTATTTTTCTACTTTCACAAGTGTATTGCATATTCAACCCAGCTTCCCTCTCCCCCCATCCTCTCCTTTCCTTTCACCTTTTCCTCCCATCCTGTCACACCCATGAAGTCTCCATTTTTTTGTTTACGATTATAATAATTATTGCATTGAACCAGTGTGCGCTGGCTATAAAGACATGTCCAAAGTGTGCAGTGGAAACCTGTAGGGAGGGGCCGCATTGCAGACACAATAAATCTCTGGTCCTTTAAACCTCAGAGCGTTTATTTCACCAGAGAAAGCCCATCTTGACAGCACCTGTGATTTACTTTCCCCCACACCAGGTAGCGCAGATTCCTTGGTCCAGAACCCGTGTCTGTGTTGTTTCCTTGCTCATGGGATCACTGCCTTGACTGGAGACTGTGCAGTGTCCACGCTGAAAGGACAACTTGAGATGACGTGCATCCGAGTACAAAGCCCCCATCAGAAGCCTGGCCCACCCATCTGCCTCCTGGCTTCTGGTAATGTCAGTGCCGGATGGTCACTCATACCAGCACACACTTCTTGTGTTTCTTTATGAGCTGCTGGTGTCTGAACTTGGTGCAATCCTGGTAGCATTCTAACCAACTCTGGAATAGCACAGGGATAAACTTTGACTGTACCAAGTCACTGGGGTAGAGTGTGTGTGTGTGTGTGTGTGTGTGTGTGTGTGTGTATTGAGGGTACTGTGTATCCCTGTGGGGGACTAAGGCTGACTTTGCTAATCACCCTGGATTGCTTCTACCTCCTTTTTTGCTTAGCTCTGGGATTTCCCAGGCTCTGGCCACCAGGGCCAGAAGTTTAGGCCACTACCATTTCTGACTGGTGTTTTTACGTAGACCTGGAATCTGAACTCAGGACTTTCTGCTTTGGAGGCAGAGTCTTTTTTTTTTTTTTTTTTAACTTTAATTTTCTTTTTTTTAATTAATTTTTTCCACTCATACAAACTTGATAGGTACCCCATTCCCCTCCATCCCTCCACTCCTCCTGGATCCCCTGCTTCCCTCCCTTTTCCCTTCTTCCTTCCTCCCCTCCCTCTCTTTCTCCCAGTGTGGGCCCCCCCATCCCTGGACATCCTTTAGTGTGGTGTCAAACTTCACTCTGGGTCCTCCTTCTGATGAGGTGAGGATGTACATGCTAGACTCTTTTTTTGTTCTCCTTAGTAGTGAACCTATTGTCATTCCTTTGAGGCAAGACTAACTCTTAGCCATATCTCGCTCTGGAGCATGTTCTTTTAAAAATGTTTCATCAGACAAACTTAGGTACCCATTCCCTCCTCCCTCCACCTCCTGGACCCCTTTCCGCTCCCCGTTTCCTCCTTTCCCCCTCTCCTATCTCCATGCCTCCTCCCCCATCTCTGGGCATCCTTATTGTATGTCAACTTCTCTGGGTCTCCTTCCTCGAGAGTGTAAGTTTCAGTGCTAGAACCTTTCTTGTGTTCCCCTTAAGTATGGAACACTTTGTGACTGTTTCCTAGCTTCTAAGGATCGTGCCTTTAGTCCCGGACTTGAGGGTCATGAGTGTTGGGCATGCGCAGGACATGCAAATCCTATTATGGTTGCTTCGGCCCTAACGTGTGTGCAGTATCCTGCATATCGCTGCTCCTCCCATCTTTAGGCTCTTACAGTCTTACCGCTGGGGCAGGTTCTTAAACCTGTTTCCTTTGCTCATTGGAAACAGTGTCAACAGCTCGTTCTTATGAGGCTTAATCCTTGTAAAGGACATGACGTATTTTACAGGCTAGCCACACCTGTACCATGTTTGCTCAGTGCCACACTCAACTGACCTCCACTGGACTCTTCATCCAGTTTAACCTTAGCTTTAAAACACAAACAAACACACCCAAGAAGGTGTCTCATAGCCCGGGCTGGCCTCAAACTCACCACATAGCTGAGGATGACCTAGTACTTCTGATCTTCCAGCCTCTTCTTCCCAAATCTGAGTTTACAGATGTTTACCACCACACAAATTTATGGTAGTGTGGATCAAATGCAGGGCTTTGTACATACTTGGCAAATACCATACCACTGAAACTATAGTCCTAGCCCTAGCCCCTGACTTATAACCTGCTCAGTGAGTTGGGCTTTTTGTCCACAGTTCCTTCCTCATAGCAACTTTTCCCTTTCAACCAACTGTGGAATATTACCTAGTAATAAAAAAGAACTCTTGGTATTATCTTCTGTTCCTTTTCACGTGATCCTGCAGCTTCTCCCTGGCTTCACTCATTCATTCATTCATTCCCACCAGTCCTTACCAAGTGCCTTCCATGTGCCAGACACTGCTCCAGTAAGCAGGGATCTAGCCAGGAACAAAGCAGCCCTGTCATGCAGAGTCCATCCTAGAGGGAGAATCAGAGTCTGGAATTCTGAGAAAGGTAATAGAATAGCGATAAAAAGAGAATGGGGCTCCTGGAGAGGAGGTGGAGGTTGTTAAATAGACTAGGAGCCCCAACATGCCAGGCCAAGGGACCAGGAAGGACATCGTCCACAGACTGGACTCTTCCTGGTGTCACAAGAAGCCAAAAGGCCTGGAGTGGGGACAGGAAAGGGAAGGGGGAGCCAGACAGGGAGCACGACTGTGATGAGGGAAGGTGGATCTGGGAGCACCTCGTAGAGCACTGCAGAGGTGGCCATTGCTTCTCATGACAGGGAATCCAGCGGAGGGCTTTGATGGGTCACACCATGTATGTCATAACTTAGATTTTAGGGGATCATAGATTTCAGGGGATCATCCGACTGTGCCCTGAGTAGACTGAGAGCACAAGAACAGAAACCGGGAAGATCAGTCTGAAGCCCCTGCACCAAGCTAGGGGTTGTGTCATGTTTTAGGTAGTTTTGTGTCTGTCCAAGCATGTGTGGTGTAGGTGTACGTGGTATGCGCACATATGTGGGTGTGGGTACACATGCCTGTGCACATGTGTGCAGAGGCAGACGAAGATGACAGATGTCCTGCTCTACGTTATTCCCCTGAGACAGGGTCTCTCACTGAACCTGGAGCTAGGGTGGCATCCAGAAAGTCTTAGCAATCTTCCTGTCTCTGCTCCCCACAGTACTAACTGCAAGTGTGTGCATGGTCATACCCCCTTTTTTAAAATGGGTGCTGGGATTTGAACTCAGGTCCTTTTTCTTACATAGCAAGTGTTCTTTTTTAAAAATTTTTTAAACATTTTTTATTATTATTTCCGCTCATACAAACTTAATAGGTAGACCAGTTCCCTCCCCCCTCCTCCCCCTGAACCCCCTGCTCCCCTTTCCTCCCTCCCCATCTCCCAGTGCCTCCCCCCCCAATTCCCAGAGAGTCCTTTATTGTGTATGCCTAACTCTCCTCTTGGTACTCCTCTCCGATGACGTACAAGGACCCAGTGGCATTTCCCATGAACCGTTTCTCGTGTTCCCCTTAAGCATAGGAACACTACTGTGGCTGTCAATCCCTTGCCTCCAAGGATCTTGGTGCCTTTAGCCGATGCTAGACTTTGTGAGGTCAGTAGTGTGTTGGACATCATAGCAAGTCTTCTTATGCACTGAGTCATCCCCTAGTCCTTGAAGTGAATTTTTTTATTATTTATTCAATTGTGCGTGTATGAGTGTGTGCGAGCGTGCGTGCATGCATGCATGTGTGTGTGTGTGTGCAGAACCATGGATGAATTCGGGAACCACCATTGACTGCCTCCAACTCCTCCTTGTTTACTCTGTTCCGGGATTCACAGGCTCCGCCCTACCAGGACCAGAAACGCAGGCCGCCCCCTGCTTCCGCCTGGCATCTATACGTGGGGTCTAGGATCTGAACTCAGGACCTTCCGCCAGCAAGGCAGAGGCTTAACACCTGAGCCACTTCTCCAGCCCCCCTTGAAGTGAATTTTAAAGGAACAGCCCACAGATGGTTAAGGATCAGATGAGAGGTGGGAGAAGAGAGGAGCCTACAGTGTCTGTGCTAGGGAGCTAAGCAGGCGCTGGATACAGTGATCGGAAGTGAAGGTTCTGAATCTGGAACAGGCTGGCACTAGAGATGGAAATGTGGAATCTCTTAGAAATAATGGAAAGTCAGGAGACTGGACCACGTCATGTGGGCGTGAGTGTCAGTAGGGAAGCCCCACGGATGAGGTCTGCGGCAGTCCAGACAGGAAATGCTAGGTGGATGAAAGCCGCATAGGAAGTGTCTTAGAGGTTGTCATAGTCAGGCACAGGTGTCAACTTGACAGTTGAAGGTTTGAGTTCTGGGCACATTTGTAGAGAATTAATGGTTGAGTTAAACCAGAGCAAACCTGCAAGAGATTGTCTAGCTGATGGAGAAAGCCCAGTCCATGGTGAATAGGATTAGGCCCTGAACAGATGGATAAAATACTGAGAGCTGATTGAAGAAGCTGGCATCTTTCTGTACTCTTAGCCAGACATGCTGGTTTGGCAAGTAAGGATTATCCGTCTCTCAGCCATTATGTGGTGATGGTGTGGCCAGTTCCCTCGGCCCTGGTGTTGGTGCATGCTCTGCCATCGAGCTGGACTGAGAACTGTAACCAGACAATCGTAAGAGAGAATAAACTCCTTGTTCCCTTAAGCCGTCATTTATCAGCAAGCATGCAGGTGAACTGCAACAGAAATGATGCAAGGGTGTTTTTTGTTCAATGTTGCTGAACAAGAATCAAAGTTGGATAGTAGGAATTTGTCAATGTGGAGGCCTTTGGTGACCCAATGACCCAGGATTAGGGTCTAGGCCTTGTGGCCATAGTTGTGTGACAAAGCAAGTTAGTGTGTGTGGGATGTTTAAGCCTCTGTCTCACAAGCAGAAGGACCTGAGTTTGGATTTTAGATTCCACATAAGAAAGCGGGACAGAAGTGGCAGTGACTTGCACTTCTGACCCTGGAAGGCAGAGCCTGGGAAACTCCAGAGTGAAGCAATAAGGAGGTAGAACAATCCAGGATGATTCTCAAAGTTACCCTTGAGCCTCTACAGTCACACATAGAGCCCTCTTCTACACATACACACACTTACACACACACACACATGCATGTACACACTGACACCTACAAAACACACACACAAAAATCCCAAACAAAAAGCTACTGACATCATATATAGAGATGGACATTCATGTGGTTTCTAGACACATCATTGCTCATAATGAAATGAATGCAAACAAAAACATTCTAGGCTGCCTAGTCCTAGTCCTTCATATACTAAATTTCTTGGGGGCTAAACACTTCAATAAAATGCTCTGTTGCTCAGGATATGAGAAATGAGCATCAACTAACTTTACTGACAAGTACAGACACCAGTGCACACTCAGTGAATGATTCTAGAATGCCAAACCATCTTAAAAATTTTGAGCAGAAAGGTATTGTAATTACTCAGGGTTCTCTGAAGAAACAGAGTCTAGAGAATGTAATATATAATATATATTAAAATAACTTAAAACAAAAAATAGTATTCTTCAAAGTAGCTGCTTGTAGCTGGCTCATTCTTGACCAGAATGTTCCACAAAGCCAAAAGAAACCATGATCGGGTGAAATAACACCATTGAAAAGGCATTGATAGAGCACCATCAAACTGACTTTTGACAGGACCGTTGTACCCAACTCACTGCAGCTGTTACCTGCATAAGGGTGGGCCTGTCAACTTTGCATCTTGGGTGGGGTAGGCCCTCACAGGGATGCCCCTCCTCCAGAGGCACTACTGAGATTAATGCTGGCTGTGGAAAGGGGAGTTACTTTCCTCAGTGGTGTACCCACCGATATATCACCTGTGTAGCAAGAAGTTCCTGGTGCATGCTAATGCAGGCAACTCTTATTATTTCCAGTGGGACACACACACACACACACACACACATACACACACACACACACACACACCCTCAGATGCGCACAGGAAAGAAGCTGTGTGGGAAGAAGAAGGATTATAGTAGGAAAAAGAGGCAGAAAAATATTGGGTAATATAGATTGAAAATGACTTAAATTCTTCGTATTCATGTATGAAACTGTCAAAGAATAAAAATAATTTTTTTTATAAAACATTAAGAAGTAAGTGGTAGCCTCTTTTCCAAAGAGGAAAGATCCAAGTTCCATTAGTCACTGGATCATCTCAGGGGATGCTCTTTGAGTTTCCTGCTTAGTCATAATCCAATTTGGTATTTGTGTGTGTGTGTGTGTGTGTGTGTGTGTGTGTGTGTGTGTGTGTGAATGCATGTGCATGTATGCATGTGTATATGTGGAAATATGTGCACATGTGTGTGCACGTGTGTGCATGTGCGAGAAGAGGACAACTTCCACTATTCTTTCTTAGTCAGTGTTTATCTTGTGTTTTAGAGACAGACTCTGCCATTGGCCTGTAACTCATCAACCAGGCCTGAGCTCCAGCACTCAGCCTGCCTCTACCTTTCCATTGGTAGGATTATGAGCGTGAACCTTGCTTTTTAAAATATGAGTTCTGGAGAAGCAAACTAAGGTCCTCATGAATGCGCAGCAAACACTTTACCCACTGAATGTATCCTCAGTCACCTACAGTTAATATTCTTTTAAAAATATTTATTTATTTATTTATTGTGTGTGTTTGTATGTTTATGTGTGTCTGTATATATGCATCGGAGGGTACTGTGTGCACTTATGGAAGCCCAAGGGTGACTTTGGAAATCATCCTGGATTGCTCTACCTCCTTTTTTGCTTCCCTCTGGGATTTCTCTGGTTCTGCCTTCCAAATTTGGAAGTACAGGCTGCAGCCATTTCTGCCTGGTATTTTTACATGGGATCCGGGGTCTAAACTCAGGTTTGACTTGAACCATGTCTCTCACCCCACAGTTGATAGTCTTAAGAAAGAAAATTATAATACTGTACATTATAGATAATTTTTGTATATAGTAGTGGAAGAAAGTAGCAGAGCAGAAATATAAAACATGACAAGGAAACACACATGCACATTTATTACATTCTTGCAGCCTTTGTTGGCCACTCCTAGCACCGTCCCAGTGTCTATCCATGTGCCCTTTGTTCCCAGCCTTCAGCTCTTTGGGCTTCTCTATCTAGTAGGACCATAAAAACTTTCTTCCCTGAAGGATATGATCTCAAAAAGGTCCAGATATTAGATAACTGGAGCCATTTTCAAGTGGACATAGAGACGGCCATTAATCAGGGGTCCCCAGGAAAAAGTCTCTCTCCTCTCTTTTTTTCTACACACACGTACATGCATGCACACACACAAACATACACACACACAATATATATATATATACTTTATTCTAAATATATGAATATATATTCAATATATATATATACTTTATTCTAAAATGCTTAGGAGTCAGGAGTGTTTCAAATTTCTGAGGCTTTCAAATTTTACAATATCTGCATAGATTTTACTGGTGGAGGCTTCATAATGCTCTGAACCAACCTTTATGAGCATGATGTAGGTGCTTAAAGAGTTTCCGATTTGGGATTTTTGAGTTAGGACCGCTCGATCTATGATTTACTGATTTATGATTTGATTTAACATATCTAAAAGGGAAGGATTTAACATATCTAAAAAGGAAGAAGGAGGGAGGAGAGGGGAAGAAGGGGAACAGTAGCAAGAAGCAGAGAGGAAAA
The DNA here is from genome assembly GCA_023101885.1 of Typhlomys cinereus. Lineage (NCBI taxonomy): Eukaryota > Metazoa > Chordata > Mammalia > Rodentia > Platacanthomyidae > Typhlomys > Typhlomys cinereus. The sequence continues at coordinate 129,707 of JALPQD010000292.1, read as the reverse complement.
TTAAAGAGAGCAAGCAGGCGAGAGAGAGAAAGAGAGAAAATGAGGAACTGGCCTCTGCAGTTAGAGGCTGAGGTCCCCCTCCCCCCTCCCTGTGGCCTGCTGTTTGCAGGCCGGGACACCCAGGAGAGCCGGTGGTGTGATTTGGTTCCAGTCCGGAGGCCCTAGAAGCAGAGTGGTCGATGATGCAAATCTCACTGAAAGAGCTGGAGAGGATTGATGTCCATAGTCGAGGCAGACCAAAAGGCTGAAGGAGAGTTCTTCATTGTTTCCTTGTCTTCTTGGGTCTGGACGGGCAGGACGCTGCCCCCTCACGTGCAGGTACCAGCTCCAATGCTGATCTTGCTAGGACACACCCTTACAGGCAGTCCCCAGAACACTGATGCCTGTAGTCAGGCTGACACATGAAACAGCCATCAGACAGCATAAGAAAAGCTCCCGCTTGGCCTCCGAGATCCAGATTGACTCCTCCCAGGCCACCAGCAAACAGTGTCCAACTCACATCCCCTGAGGATCAAGATCTATCAAACTGAACTCTGCCGACCACCTTAGTGAGCTTGGCAGAGGGCTTCAAGCTCTTAGATGGAGATGTAGCTGGCCACACCTTGACTTTGGCCTTGTGATGCTGTTTGAGGACACGTGGCTTCTGACCTACAGGTCTGGGTAGTTTCTGTGTTAAGCCACCAAATAATGTGCTGTGTAGCAATAGAAAATAGAGAATGCAATTTGGAGGTCAGAATGCCACAGAGACCCAATGTTCTAAAGCAATGTCATTAATAGTGGGTCAAGTAGGTTGTAGGTGCTGACTGATGTGACATGAAGCCCCTCTGGAAGTTCACAGTGTCACCAGAATGTGCTTTGATCAATTGTGTTCAGTTAGAGTCAAACTACATTTTTAGGTTGCATGACCGTATACATTTATCAAAACACAGAGCTATATACTAAAAAGGACTTTCACAGTCTGTAAGTAATGATTCAATAAATTTGGCTTAAAAATATGACTTTAGGGCCTGGGGAGATGGCTCTGTTGGTAAAGTGCCTGCTGGGAAAGAGGCTATACCCACAGGCCTCCCGTGTGTCTGCAGCCCCAGTGTTGCGGGGCAGGGCACAAGGAGACACGTGAATCCCTGGTCCTCATTAGCCAGCCGGCCTAACTGAATGAGAGAGCTCTAGGTTCAATGAGAGACACTGGGTCAAAAGAGAAGATAGAGGGGCTGGAGAGGTGGCTCAGGGGTTAAGCCTCTGCCTTGCAGGCAGAAGGTCCTGAGCTCGGATCCTAGACCCCACGTATAGACTCCAGGTGGAAGCGGGGGCGGGCCTGGTAGGGCGGAGCCTGTGAATCCTGGGGCAGAGTAAACAAGGAGGAGGTGGAGGCGGTCCATGGTGGTTCCCGAATTCGCCTGTGGTTCTACATACACACACACACACACAAAGAGTCAAACCAAAAACCAAGGCTTTAGGTCTATCTTAATTTTCAAGTTTATTTTGTGTGTGTGTGTGTGTGTAGGTTAGAGGTCAACTTCAGAAGTTGGTATTTTCCTTTCCTGTCACTTTTACGTAGTTTCAGGGATTGAACTCTGGTTATCAGGCTTGCAGGCAAGCTCTTTACCCACAGATCCATGTTGTTAACCCTTGCAATTTTCAGAAAACACTAGGGAGCTTTAAATGGCAGCGTGAGAAAACGGGCACTTTTAGAATGTGGGGCATTCTTGGTGTCAGCTGACCTTTCTTCACAGTCAGTGTCATGGAAAAAAAATGATGAAGGGATGGGGCGCTCCTGGACCAGATAAGACTTAAGAGACAATAAACAGGCTCACGGAGGGAACCTTACTGGATTCTGGTTTCAAAGAAATAGCTATGAGATATTTTTAGGACAATTGTATAAATTTGAATACAAAGTGAGTTTTAGATGATATTAGAGATTAGTGCTATTTTTGTTAGGTGTGAGGTTGTTAATGGGAGAAATTTTCTTACTTTTTTGGCGGTACATGTTGAAAGGATGAGTTGTGAGGTTTTGAATCTACTATGAAATGGTTTAGTTATAAGGCAAAAAAAAAAAAAAAAGCAAAATATAATGGTTGCAAGTAGGTGGCCGGCGTATGGTGTTTACTGCGGTATTTTCTCTTCTTTCCTGCTTGTTTTCAATCAAAATCGAGATTCCAGGGAAACAAACAGAAAACGGGAGAAAGCTGCTGTGGGACCCGCAGAGCTAATCCAAAGCCCATGGTCCTGCGGTGGGCAATGGACTGTGGAATATGAAGCTGATGGCCGCTGCAGACACCAGGCTCAGCTGCTGCGGTTGTGGAGGGTACTTGCCCCCCGCTGCTCTGAGCATGCATGTGTGAAGAAGGCACCGTGTCCAGGGCCCTGCTGGCCTGTGGCATTAACCACAGCGAGGACAATGGGCCCTCAGCCGCCCAGCAAAGTGCCCACGTGAGCATGGCAGTGTGGGCTTTGGAAGCAGCCATCTTTTTCTGTTTGTTTCAGAAGTAGGACATTGCAGCTGCAGTCAGGATGGCTACGCGCGCCACTCCGACCCCGTGTCACGCTCCCCCTCCTTGTTGGATGGTGGCACTGCAACAGCCACAGGGAATTCTGGGGATCCACCAAGAGGAGGTAGAGCAGGGGTGGGATGAGCTGGCATTTAAGGGATGGTTTCTGACACTTGCTAGGCATCTTGAGCATCAGAAGTTTTTTTCCTAACAGAGAAGACAACAATGGTCAAATGCATAGCCAGATGCCAATCTATGTAATGGTCTTCCCTTTATGAGCTGTAGGAAACTGTAAGTAGAGAACTAGGCACTCATAGATGCCTGGCCAAGACCAGCTTTTTTTTTTCTTATCAGGAATATACTCAGTAACTTACCTGAAATACTTACAAATGCACCAATTTTAATAGGTGCCATAAATCACAATTTATCAGGATTCCTCTATTAGTAGGTTACAAACCTGCAGTAGTACTATAAATAATGAGTAAATATCTTGTGTTCTGCACATTCCAATCATCAATACTTTAAAAGAAGTTTTAGCCAGGCTCCATGGTGCTGGCCTGTCCTTGCAGTTACTTTAGCAGCTAAGCCAGGAGGATCACTGGTTTGAGCCTCCTTGGAGGTCAAGTTCAATCTGGACAATTTAAAATAAAAAGTAAAAACAGGGCTGTATATATAGCTCAGTGTCGTAGTGCTTGCTTCACATGTGGAAAACCCTAGGTTCAGCTCCCAGTAAGCACACACAACAAACACACACACACACAGATAGGCAGAGATGAAAAGGAAACTCATTGGCTATAGCATTGACTATAATTCCTGAATTTTATGGTCTCTGTATTAAGTTTAGCTGTTTAAAAATTCTAACATATTTTAATTCCCCTTATTCCAAGTAACTGTAATTATTTTTTTTTTTTTTCATTGTGTGTGTACCAGAGGGAGTGTGTGCGCCTGTGGAGAACCAAGGGTAACTTCGGGAATCATCCTGGATTGTTCTACTTCCTCTATCTTCCAGGGCTGGAAGTGGTGGCCACTGCCACATGTGCCTAGTCTTTTTATATGGGATCTGAGGCTCTAAATTTTGCTTCCAACCATCTCTTCATCCCAATAATGCTAATTTTTTGGAACAGAGTCTTGTTATGTAGACTAACCTACCCACAAACTTATAATCCTTCTACCTCTGTTTCCTGAGAGCTAGGATTACAAGCCTGTACCACCAATACCTCACTGTAGATTTGCACTGGTGTCTTTAAAAGAAGGCTTCTGCAGAGTTCTAGGAAATGCCACTGAGTCCTTACACCTCATCAGAGAGGAGGGCCCAGAGGAAAGTTTCACATACACATTAAAGGATGCTCCAGGATTGGGGGAGGAGGCACTGGGAGATAGAGAAGGAAGGGGTGGGGAAGGAAGGGGAAAAGAGGGAGGGAGTTTGGGAGTCCAGGGAGAGGTGGAGGGAGGAAGGGGACCGGTGTACCTATTAAGTTTGTATGAGCGGAAATAAATAAATCACTCAATTTTAAAAAAAAGAATAGAAAGAAAAGACAATAAATATCATATTGAAAATAAAAAGTCTTCTGCAATTGTGTAAACTGGGGCAGAGGAAAGGAACAGAGAATCATGACCCCTCATAGTGCCATGAAGACTCTTGGCAGCTCAAGATGGTTCACCTCCAAACTTCTTTTATTTGGGGGAGACATAGTCTGTCTTCAATGGCTGCTATTTTGGTTCTTGTGTTTTGAGTAGGCAAACTGAATCCTAACTGAAATCTTAACATTTACCCTTTGACTCAGCAATTCCACTATTATTGTGCAAAATGATGCATGGTCATTTTACTCATTGCAGGAAAAGATGGAAGCTATCTGCGTATCCCTCCATGGGGGGACTGGTTAAAAACATGATGGATAATCATAGTGAACAGGTATTTCTGTATTAGGAAGAAGTTTGAGCACCAACCTGAAATGATTTCTAATCTATATTGCTAGGGGGGAAAAGGTAAATAAATATACACTGTGTACTTGCATGAACGTGTATGCTACAAGTGCATAAAATACAGTTCCCATGGGAGGGTGCATAGGAACTGATAGCACTGGCTGCCTTTGGAGGCAATTGAGTGGCCGTGGATGCGACTGGAAAGTGATGGAGTTTGAATGTGAAATGCCTCCTGTAGGCAGGTGTGTTTGAGTATGTGATCCCCAGCCATTTGTGCTGTTTGGTAAGGTTGTAGAACTCTTAGGGGGTGGACACTTGCTAAAGGAAGTATATAGTTGGGGACAGTCCTTGAGTTTTTATAACTTAGCTCCTCTTCCTGCTCTCTCTCTGTTCCCTGATGTAGCCACCAGGCCTCCTTGCCGCTTGCCTTCCCTGTTCTGATGGAGTCTATTCCTCTAGAGCTGTTAAGTCCAAGTAAATCCGTTCTCCCTTCAGTTGCTTTGGCCACAGTATTTTATCACCACAACGGAATCAAAACTAAAACAGAGAAGGACTTTGCACTGTATTCCTTTTAAATATTCACGCAGGAACTTCTTTGAGACAGGGTCTTTTTTTTTTTTTGGTTTCAAGTTCAAGGATATTTATTTAATGGCTGTATTAGTCAGGGTTCTCTTAGTGTCACAAAATCAATAGAATGAATATATAAAAGGGGAATTTATTGAGTTGGTTTATGAGATATGACCGAGGTAGCCCAATGATGGCTCCCAGCAATTGCTTGGTCCAATAGGCCAGTGGTGATGGCTGAAGGCTGGAGGATTCCTGGAGATCATGTTGAGGACTTGGAGGGTTGGAGGGCTGAAGGGCTGAAGAAACGAAGAAACTGAAGAAACCGGGCAGCAGGAGGGAAGAATGTTTTCTAGCACAGCTTCAGAGAGTCTCTCCTCTTCTCAGTCTCCTGTTCTATGGTTCCTTTTATCTGGTCTGCTACTGGGAGGTTCCAATGAGATCTAGGGAGGTTCCAATGGGATCTAGGGCTCGCTTTTGTATTGTAAATGTATTGGTCCAGATGATCTCTTCAAGTGGTTTCAGCTGATCTTAGTTAAGGCCATGTGTGGTCAAGTTGACACCCAGGATTAACTATCACAATAGCTAATATGCCAAATTACTGAAAAATTCTATCAATATGGATTATACCCATCATTCATTTTTACTAAAAAAATATTCTTTCTCTTTATTGTGGAACATACAAACTTACAGTATGAAGGCTAGCATAATGAATACATAGCAGTCATTAGTAATATGTAACTACAGCTTCCATTTACCTTTTAATCTGAGGATAAAACATTGAAAATTGCAGCCATCATGACATTTAATCCTAAATACACGGTACTACTGATTTTTTAAAATTAATTTCGTTTTTATTTTTACTCTTTTACAATCTCATATAATATCATGTAGATAATGCATCTTGATCATAGTGACCCCTATCTCCCTCCCACATCCCCTGGACATTTTCCTAGTAGGTCCACCTCCTCTTACTATGTAACCCAGGCTGGCTCAGCTTCCCAGGTCCTGGGTTGTGGGTGTGTACCACCAGGCTTCACTCATGTAAAATGTAAATCTACTGAAGAAAAGGGAAATATTTTTTAAAAACTGTAGAAAACACCCTTACATTCAGTATCTGTAGAACAGAACATTTGTTTGCTTTAAAAAGCCTCTCTTTTCAGATTGAAGAATGAATAAAGACCCTAGGTCACCCTGGGGTGGGGCTGCCTCTTGGTTGCTGTACTCTTGGGGAGTGTTTCTTCACGTACTGTGTGCTGTCCAGTTGTCTGGCTCACAGACCACCCCACAGTGCACATGAAGTCTAACTTGGCCAGAGATGAGACAGGAGACCCATGGTGGACTGCTCGCCCTGATAAGCGGTTGGCTCATTGCCCGATGAGTTTTTGGCAATTTTTAGTAACGAGTGAAAGTCAGTGAGGTCATGCTGTGCGACGCATGTGAGGACTTCCTGACCCAAGGCTCGCTGGTTCCACATTTCCTACTTCTGTCAGTCCTGAGACATTTTCTAATGGGTGACTGAACCTCTGTGTGCTATTTTTCTGAGTATTTCTCTCTCCCTTTCTCTTGCCGTGTAATGGATGCACAAATGTCACGTTTACCCGTTATAACTGAGCTCCTTAGAGATTTCCATGTCACATTTATAATCTGCCTCAGTTTCCTAACTGTGAGCTTTTGGTCCCAGCATACGGACTTACTAAGTGTTTGTCGAATGAGCAAGCAAACCCAGTGGAGAACATAGGCTAACAGCTGCTGCCTTCACCACAGAATCCGCTGGTCAGGGGCGACATCATCTTTGAGATGGATAGGAAGAGGTGAATCAGCTCTGTAACTCCACAGCAAGTACCAGTAAATATCATGAAAGGGCTTTTGCAGCCATATTCTGAAGTCCAGTCCCGTTGCTGGTCTACCTGAATGAATGAATGAATGAATGAATGGGCTTTTGCCCCTGTTCCTGAAGACCATTCCCATTGCTGGCCTAACTGGCTTTATCCATGATGTGAGACTCACACAGGTGGACAGAGAGCTTAGGAACTTCCTGGATAGAGACAGGTAGCTTCTCACACACTTACGGGGTGTTCTGGGTGTGTGGCAGTGTCCTCTGTGCCTGTGGTCCTTCTAGAACCTTTTATCACAGCTGCTGTATTCATGATGGATGATGTTCCCATCCTTGGCAAAAGACTCTCACGGGGACACTCCCATTTTGATAAAGTCCAGAATAAATGGGAGGAAGTAAATGCTGTAATAATTCCTAAATGCCACCACTATTAATAACACAGCAGTCATAATTGCTCTCTTGGATTGTGGCATGGTAAAAATGTGCTGTGGGTTCGCAGTCACAGTCGAGTGGCCATTGGGCCTGCCTGTCCCCTTCACTCAGCGATGCCCTGCTCCTCAGTTTCAAGCGAATGTGACGTTGCTTTAGGAAGCATCTTGAATTTATTCTGGTTTGCCAACAAGTAGCAAACTCACAACTTTAGCACTTTTACTGCTACAGGCAAGGAATCCCCTCACAATGGGTTGAGTTACTCTGAGGCAGAGAACCAACTATTCCTTTGGTTTAGTGTCCTGCCTCTACCTCTTGACCCACTTTGAAGCAGTATGTGCTCTTGAGGGGATGACACACAGCTAGCTCCCCATAACTTCCTGTCCACCTCTCTGCATGGGCACAGAGGGTGTTGTGGCGTGTGCACGTGTGTGCGTGCGCGTGTGTGTGTGCGAGTGTGTGTGTGTGTGTGTGTGTATGTGTGAATACATGAGAGGATGGGAGAAAGACAGACGAGGAGAGGGGAACTGCAGAGAGAAATAGGCAGGAGAAAGACATGGGAAGTGAGATGAAGTTGCTAGAAAGACACACATGGGACTTGATTTCCAGTTCTTTTTTTTGCATGCATGTGTGTATTTTGCATGTGGGTGGGTGTACATGTGTGTGTGGGCGTGTATAAAAGGGGGCATTTGAGTGTGTGTGCCTGGGAGACTCAAGGATGACATCAGGAATCATCCTGGATTGCTCTACCTTCTTCTTGCCCTCTTGCTTTGTGATTTCCCAGGCTCTGCCTTCCAGCACTGGAATTTCAGGCTCCTGCCATATCTGCTTTGCATTTTTCATATGGGATGGGGGTGGGAGGGAATCTGAACTCAGGTTCTTTTGCTTGTGAGGCAAAGGTTTTAACCACCAAGTCGTTTCCCCAGCCCTCATATTTTTCTTTAAAAATTATTCTGTGTGTGTAGGTGCACACGTGTGCATGATGTGTGCCCATATGCGTGCCCTTTTGCCTGTGCCACAGTGCATGTATTAAGGTGGTGGGGAAATCAAAACGCAGGTCATCAGGCTTGTGTTGACAAATATCTTTATTCACTGAGTCATCTCATCCCTTCCTCCTCTTTGATGTGTTTTTCTTCTGATACACAGAAGAACAGGTATAAAGAGACTTAGGTGGGGACATGACCCGGTCAACAGAGATCACCTGATTTTAGCTTGAAATGGGGTTTGTCACTGGAACAAAAAACCAAAATGAATAGGAAGAGCCTAGTACAGTGTCTGTCAGGAAGCCTTGGTCAGGGATGTACTCACTGAATGCCCCAGACCCCGAGCTTCTTTGAGAGCTGACACATTGGGCCAAGGCAAGCATGAAGTTCAGAGAGGCTGAAGGAATGCAGAACGAGTGGTCCAGTAAGCAGGAGCCAGAGCAGTTGTTTGGTGGAGAAAGGCAGGTGGTAGAGTGAACTTCCAGGAGAGATGCAAGTCCCCCTGAGGGCTCTGGTTGCTGATATACAGCCCGGGGTCCTGTCCCCTAAAACAGAGCCACACGCTGTGGGGACAGGGCATAGAATCTGCCCAGTCTCACCTTGGTTGGTGGGAGCTGCTGTAACAGCGTGCCATCCACTGGCACTTAAGCAGCAAATGCTGGCATCGCACAGTGCTGGAGGCTGAGAAGCCACCCATGGCAGGAGGCCGGGACAGTGGTGTTCAAGTGAGGGTCGCCTCCTAGGAAGCAGACAGTCCTGGTAGCAATACTAACTAACTTCTCAGCACCTCTTCTTAGCAGGACGCAAATCCATTCGTCGGAGCTCCAGCCTCACGACCTCATTTCTTCCTAAAAGACCCCACCTCATACAGCCACCACATTGGGACTGGGGCTTTCACACATTTCCAGAGACACAGTTAGAGTTAGTCCTTCACAAGCCTAGAAAGGGCCGTCCTGAAGTCAAGACCGACCAGCAACAATGGACTCAGAGCTTGGAAGCTTGTCACTTACTGCAGGATCGTCACTAGGACTAGAGACCCCTCTGAGTCCTAGTTTTCTCACTTGTGGTAAAAAGAGTGCATATTGTCTCTGAGGTCTTCCATCACTGACATCCTATGGCTGAGAGGTGATGAAGTAGGGGGAAAATGTTGTTTTTGGTGACCTGTGGCTGTTAGTTTTCTGCCACTGTAATAAAATATCTGAGATCATCAGCTTATGAAAAGAAAAGGATTTTTCTGGCTCACATGGAGGTTTCAGTATATGACTGGTTGGCCCTGGTGCTCTGGGTCTGTGATAGTAATCACGGCAGGAACGAACACAGAGCCAAACATAACTGGGAAGTAAAAGAGAAGGGGGCGTGGACTCTCTAGTCCTCAGGGGTATGCATCCAATGACCTAAGGTCACCCCATCACACTCTACCTCTTAAAGATTCATCACCTCTCAACAGTATCACTCTGGAGGGGCAAATCCAGGAACACACAGATCTTTGAAGGGCACTTGAGACCCTCCACTACAGTACTGAACTTTTGTGTATTTTTAAAATTTAATTATTTGTGTGCAGACATGCATATGTGTGCTATGGTATGCGTGTAGAAGTCACACGACAACTTTCAGAAGTCAGTTCTCACCTTCCAGATTTATTTGAGGCGGGATCTCTCCTGATTTGGCACAGTATACAGCAGGTCAGCTGCCCCAGGAACTTCGGGCTGATTTTCCTGTCTCCACCTCCCATCTTATCACAGGAGCGTCAGGATTACAGATGTGTACCATTGCATCTGACCTTTTAATGTGGGTTCTAGGATTTAACTCAGGTTGTCAGCTCACATGGTAAGCATGCCCAGCCCTGCACTTTCTGCTTCTCCCTATGGTCACCAGCCCAAGGACAACTGGAAGCAATCACATGATGCAGGACTTAGGGCTGAGGGAATTTGGGTCACAGAAGCGGGAGAGCATGTTTCCTCTCCACCCTGATCATCTGTGAGGATGAGTTTCTCCTGTCTCCTCTCACCTTTGGTCACTCACTCACTCACTCACTCGTTCACTCATTCAGTTCACCTGGGAGAGACTTTCTGCATCTCACTTGGGTACCAGGCATGATGCTGAGGGTAGAGAAACAGTGAGAAGGAGGCAGGTGGTACCCTGGGCTTGTGAACCGAGAAGAATGGTGAAGGTGAATCTGGTGATGATAACGGTTGACAGAAGCGAGAAGGGCACAAGCGAGAAGGGCACAAAGGCAGGCAGGTAGGATCGCTCTGAGGACGAGATATGAAAGTTGAAACTTAAATGGCAAGTGGAAGGCAGGTGTTGGGGGCAGAAGGAAGGGAACCAGGTATGGCGGAGGGGGTGAGGATTGCACAAGGGCAAAGAGTTTTAGATGTGTCTCTTACTGTCTGTGGCTGTATCCCAGCAATCTCAAGCAGTGGGCACATTACTCTTTTGTTGAATGAAAGATAAATGGACACTGAGCCCAAGTGGCCTGGACGGAGCCGAAAGCCACTGTCCCTTGGTGCTGCCTCAGAAGCTCAGAGGTGGCTGCAGGACAGCCAAACCTTCTGCTGGCGGCTTGGGAAGCATCCTTGGCTGCCCTACAGCCTTCACATTTCAATCGCCCTACGGGGCAAGCCGCAGTGGAAGCTGTTGAAAGCCCCCAGGAGGAGCAGCATCAGAGACAAGAGCCATCCGCTCTGCGCACCTTCCAGAAGCTACAGTGAGCTCAGAAGAGGGCGGAGCGAATCCGGGCTGGGTAACCAGGGTGCACCCACAGCAGCACCCACAGCAGTTCCTGACATGCAGGAGACTGGCCGTGAAGTGGACACTAGGAGGTAGCGGCGGTCTCCTCTCTCCTGGGAGACCTTTACCCCAGGGACCTTCTACGTCGGTGCAAACCTACTGCAGGCATCAGGAGCCAGGAAGCCTTGCGATGGTGCAGTAGCTTGGGGTTGGCACATCTTCCCACTGAACAGCTGGCACTGCCTGGGGCATGATCATTAATCCTTGTGGGGTGGGGAGGGCTGGTCGGGCGCCTATGCAGCTGGGCTGGAGCAGGCATGAGTGTGCGTCTGTGTGTATCCCCGCTTTCCCTCGGACCCAGGAGCTCCACCCTCTCTGCGCCATTTCACCTGGACAGGTGTCTGCACAGGGGACTGGTCATGGTCTCCTTATTGGGGTCCAGGGACAAAGGAGGCTTCCTCAACCAGGTCTAAGCTGAGCCTGCTTCCCCCACGCACCCCAGACCTTCACATTTGCAAAAAACAGATCGACTGTTCCAGTCTTCCCGGGTGTCTTGGGTATTTGTGTCTGTGTGGTCAAGGATCATTACTGTCGGGAAGGCGGTGCAGTCGGCCTGGTAAGGCGGTAGAGGCGGCTGGCAGACAGGCAGCGAGGGGCTGGGAGCGAGTCTGGACGCCTTGGGACCTCCCAACCTGTCTGTTGTTCCGGGGTCATGTAGCTTGCAACCCAGAGGGCTGTGCAGAGAGCGGGATGTGTGGACCCCTGGTCTCTACGATGGATGCAGCATAAAAGGCTGCAGTTAGCTCCCGCGATCCCAAACCTCTCTGAATCGGCAAGCTGCCCACTCCTGAGATGTCCCCTGGGTCACTGGTAGCTTCCAGGTGCTGTAACCAGGGATTGAGCACTGCCTTGGCATGGTCCCAAATCCTCCTCATCCTCTTCCTCTTTCCCTTCTTGAACTGAGAAGACCCCTCTGCAGCTGTTTATGATTGTCAGACTAAGCAAACAAAAGTTTCAGATTCAAGTAAATGCACATTTTATTTTTTCCCTAGTTTTATAAGCATATTGAATCCTCCTTTCAGCAATCCATCCCACTCCCTCCCACCCTCCTGTCTGTCAGCTTCTATGGGTCCCAGGGTTCCCTCTGGTGGGATTTCAAGTCTCTATGGCTGACCAAGTGGTCCTTCCTTTGAAAGGATGGGGGCATTCTCCTTCACCTGTCTAGCCCTAGCCCCTAAGGTTTCCACTGCACAAATAAATACTCAGTTTAAAGCATGACGATCTCCCATGGATTGGAATACACTTGTATCTACTCATAGACAATTATTTATGGGAAATTAATTGCAACATTTTCAATGTAAGTATGCCTCAATACACAGGATATACTTGTACTAAAATTGGTCATTCATCTGAGATTCAATTCTAGTTATCTTGGATTTGTTTTGCATACTGCTGCTGTCCCACTGTGGTGAGTCCCCCCTCCCCCAAGCTACACCAGTTTCTAACTCAGAGGTATGTTGAAGGGGCTGAATTAGGGACAGGAAGACCCAGGCTCCAGGTGGTGCTTTCCACAGAGGTAGGCATAGCTAGCTAGTGTCTCTTTCAACCTCCTTGTCTCCAAGTGAGCCCAAAGGAATCCTTGCCCCAAGTTGCTTTAGTTCAGTATTTAGTCACAGCAGTGAAAAAAAGTAACAATCACAATGCTTCTCATGGACCAGGTGGTCTTTGAAAGTTTCATGTATAGCCAATTAATCGTTGGTTCACTGAGGCAGATACTAATATTAATATGATTCCCATTTTACAGATGAAGCACTAAGGCATAGTGATGCCATGAATTGGTGCCATATCGACCTGCAGGGAGGCACTTACTCCTTTCTTGGCTTGTCTGGTTCTGGGTTTTACTGAGGGCAACACAATGGCTCAAAGGACACACACCTCCCCCCAGTGATGTGGACCTAAGATCTAGCCTATTCACTTTTTTTTATTAACTGTGCAAAGACCTGCTGGTAAATATCTAACCACTGGATTTTCACAGCGACTGCCCATTTCTGTAGTGTAAATACTCCCAGCAATGTCTGTTTCATATTCCATGCAATGTGGAGTAAGGAAGAGATGCCCGAATTGGCTCCTGTGAACCAGTACAAGCTGGTTTCAGCACCGCAGCCATTACAGAATGTCTTCCTCTCCATGTGAGAAAGAGACATTATGTGATCTAAGTATTGGACTGGATCGGTGGTAGCTCTTATCACCAGTGTTGTGACCGTGCCACTTGCCATTAGACCAAATGCGGCTTTGTGTTCATGTACATAGTAGGTGCTTAATAAACATTAAACGCATCATTTTCTGTGTATCCTTCACTTGGCAAAAACAATCTTCTTGAAGCTCGGGCTGGTTCTGCTTCTACTGTGCGGCCACCGTTATTAGCCTTACTTACCAGGATCTTTCCTAATATTAGAATAGCAAGTTCTCTAAGGAGAGGAGCGGGGAGGGCGAGGCCACTCACTTTGTGACAGGGAGCTTTGTGGGGAACACTTAAGCTCGTGATCTCCATTTCTTGAAGACACATGCCAAGGGCATTTCTCCAGGTCTCAGTTGCTGTGTGCCTCCCATGCCATTATAGTCATAGGCTGAGTCCTATCGACTTGCCTGCAGGGGGCAGGGATGGATTTGTCCTGTCTTGAATTGGGATCAAGGGCAGAGGTGTTTTTTCCTATTCTCTGGAAGCCGTCTAGATATTAACTAGCGCATCTAAAGGACGGGCACAGAGCTTTGTCATTGTAATCGTATCACCATGTTCCTGACCTATCAGCAGCCTGTTCTTCCCCCACAATGAATGGGGCCGTTAGGGGATATTAAAATATCTAAGGATGGGCAGGGCTGCATGGTTGGTGGTGGTCCCACCTGTGCTGACCTTGCACATGTAGTTTGTCACTATCGATGTCATCCCTCTGCTCCTCTGCTCAGTGTACAGACACCACGCCCTGTTTCTTGATATGTAAGAGGTTTAGATCCCACGAGAAAGGTGATTTGGTTTCTGACTTTTCCAAGATCCCCTCTTGACCCAGCCTGATCCAATTCCTGCTGATCCTACCCTGGTACCCGTCAGGGTAGCGAGGTAAGCGAGCGGGTCTTGGAACCCCGCGAGCTTCAGGAACCTCTGGGAAGCAACGGGCTAGGACAGGCGCGAGACCTTCCCGGAGGACAAAGCCCTTGGCGTGTGAAATCATGAGGGTGATCCGCTTCTTACAACCCACACAGCCACGGGGTGGGAACAGCACACTGAAAATTCACCCACCACGGAGATGTGGGGTCTGCTACTCTGACCTCTCTGCAGTGTAGGTTTCGCCACCTGTAGGGTGGAATAACAGCTTCTGTCTCACTGGGTTTTTTTTTTCTTATTTATTTATTTATTTTATTTCCACTCATACAAACCTAACAGGTATACCGGTCCCCCCCTCCAACTCCCCATTCCCCTGTGCTCCCCACCCCCCTTCCCTCCCCATCTCCCAGTGCCTCCCCCTCCCATCCCCGAAGCATCCTTTAATGAGCATGCCTGACTCTCCTCTGGGTCCTCCTCTCTGATGAGGTGCAAGGACCCAGTGGCATTTCCCAGAACCCTTTCCCGTGTTCCCCTTAAGCATAGGAACACTACTGTGGCTGTCAATCCCTTGCCTCCCAGGATCCTAGTGCCTTTAGCAAACGCTAGACTTCGTGGGGTCAATAGTGGGTTGGACATTGCGCAGGGCATGCAAAGTCCAATTATGGTTGCTTTGGCCCTAACTTGGAAGGACACTATTTTTTATTGTGAGTTATTTAATAAACTTATTTATATATATCACATTCTATAGATTCTGTTTCTTCAGAGAACCCTGACTAATACACGATATAATACCCAGAAGCTCAGGATGTGGGTGGAGGGACTCACATGAGGGGCCCTGGATTTGGAGATAGAGGCCTCAATAGCTGTGTGGGCCAAATAAGCTTATTTTGTTGTTGTTTATTTTTTGAGACAAGGTCATACTCTGCAGCCCAGGTTAGCTTGGAACTTGTTATGTGGCTGCCTGGCTCAAACTCACCCTGATCCTCCTGCATCAGCTTTGTGAGTGCTGGGTTTACAGGCTCGAGTCCCCACGCCTGACTTTTCCAAGATCCCCTCTTGACCCAGCCTGATCCAATTCCTGCTGATCCTACCCTGGTACGTCTTTGCTGCTATTTGGGAAAGATCCTGCCCCCAAATGGATAAAACCTGAAGAAAGCTGGAACAAAAAATGGGAGAATTACTGATATGATGTGAGCTCCAGAACAGAGCCACGACTAAATCTAGAACCATCCTTGGTCTTCTATCTATTTGTACGAGCAAGTTTCTTCTTTTGACTCTCCCAATTTGAGTTGAATTTCTGTTAATTGTAGTTCTGTTAATTTACGAAGCCCTGGCTACGTATCCAATGAATGTTAGATCCTTTCTACTCAAGGATCCATAAGATTTGCATGCTTTGGGAGCTGATAAGAAATGTAAATGTAGGTTGAAGAGACGGCTTAACATTTAAGGTAGAGCAGGCACAAGCAAAGGGACTAAAGCTCGGATCCCCATATCCCATGTAAAGACGCTGAATGAGTGAGGTGGTGGCTTCTAATTCTAGTCTTGGAAGGTAGAGATTGGGAATCTCCAGCCCTATCTGGGAGCTCTGGGTTTGAGTAGAGGCCCTGTCTCAGAAAAATAACACGGAAGAGCAATTGGAGATGATTCTACATATTAACCTTAAGCCTCCTCTTCTTTCTTCATTCCCTCCCCCACGTGCACCCACATATATTCAAACACACATATACATGCAAACTGTCATATACTTATAAGTAAATAAATAAATGTGGGCTCTTGGATCAAAATCTGCACCTTCACCAGATCCTGTTATTCATGCACTTAATGAAGTCTGAGAAGCATTGATCTAGACTGGTGGTTCTCAACCCTGACTGCATGTTTAGAATGCCTAACACCCATGAAGGCCAGGGAGATTATTCAGTAGCTAAAGTGATTGACATGCAAACATGAGGACCTGAGTTCAGATCACCCACACCCATGTAAAAGCTAAGAATGCATTCCCAGCACTGACAGTGGGCACAGAGACAGCAAAGTCCCTGGGACATGCCAGTCAGTTAGTCTAGGCAGTTGGCAACTCTGGGTTAGGGATAGACCTTGTTTCCGAAAATAAGACGGAAAAGCAATTGAGAAGGACACCCAGTGTTGACCTGTGGCTTCCATACACACATGCGACACATGTATGTGCGCATGTCCACGTATGCACAGACACATAAATAAATAAAATGAAATAATAAAATAAAACAAGAGTACTAATACCAAAGTCATATGTCAGATTCATTAAATCAGAATCCTTGGGGGAAATCTTGGGAACAGAATTTTTTGAAACTGTCCCGGCACGAATAATGTGCAGCCTATTCTGGGTCCGGTTACTCTGCTGTAATTTGCTTGGCAGCAGCTGAACAGTCTCATGTTTCCTTATCTGAAGATGGCCTGGTAGAGAACCCCTTGAGGTGGAGGGGAGTCCTCTGGAAATTAAGTGGGAACTGCCCTTTTGGGCAGAGGGCCAGCAAATGAACTGTATCCCACAGACAGAACTCACAGGGACTCAAGGAAGATTTTCCTCAAATCTTGGAATATTTTCTTTCCCTACTACTTACTGCAAAGTATCTTATCTTTTGCATTCGTAACACATAGCTACATGAACATCATTCCCACTTTCAAAACTTCAGCTTCGTCTTCCGTAGGAACTTGAACGCAAGTACAATCAGAATCCTAAATTGAACCTTATTGTTATTTTATGGAACCATGAACTGCCTTCCAAATATGTTGCGAGTTTTCATTTTCCTTCAAAAAGTTTTCAGTTCGCTGTGGAGCTAATCCAGATGTTGCTAAATCCAATCAGCTGGAAGGAAATGGAGGATATCAAAAACTATGCTCTGACTTAAACCCCCAGTAAAATTCTTTGCCAGTGGGACTTTGATCCAGTTGGTCACCGTGGGAACTACATTTCCAGTGGCAAGCAGGCCTGATGCTGTACTCTCCCACCTTTCCATTTCTCTGAGTGACAGCATCTGTAGGGCCTGTGTGGCACCTGCGACCAATTATGCAGAAGTCCAAGTGACACCATTAGCCTGTTAGCAGGTGGCAGCAGCCTGTGTATACAAATGTCAGTAAGATGGAGGCAAAGCTCCTGGGAGAGGAAGGAGGTGGGCTCACAGGGAGCTGCTGCTGGGGGCTGTTTGGTGCTTGTTCTTTTGGCTTTAGTGGCTGGCCAACAACCCTGTCCTGTCCCACATTTGGTCGGAGAGCAGGCAGAGGTGTGGCGGGGTTGGGAGGGAGCTGGGGACTGGCCTCTTGTCCTCACGGCGGCCACAGCCAGCAGCTCATTAGGGATTCTAATCAGGAGGAAATATTTTCCCTTCAGCTCATTACAAACTCTAACAAGGTCCCGGCTCCAGGTCGTGTCTGCTTTTCTCCTGCTGGGGATGAGGATGAGCAGCTTGCTGGAGTCCTTGGTAGCTCATTTGCTACAACATGTGAGCCATGGTGTCGGGAGGGCTACAGGGTGAGTTGGAGGCGGTGGGGAGGGAGCAAACGAAGAGAGAGAGGCAGAGCCCTCTTGCAGAATACCAGAGTACAGCAGTATCTGCTGTTACATGGAGGCCAAACTAGATCCAGGACCCTGGAGTCTTCTGGGGACCTGGACCCTGCTAGGCTCGAGGTACAGACAGGCACTGCCTTTGGGAATGGAAGCAGGTGACATCACGGCCACTTGCTGGGTGGGGAAGAAAGGGCAACGTTTTAATCCCAAAGCTCTCTTTCCTGACCTGGATGATGGCAATATCCTCCAAGACCTCTGTTTTATATCTTTCATGTGCCTACCCAACCCTCATGGTCTGAAAAGTAGTTCCCATTGTCTTAAAAAGAAAAAATAACCTCCTCAAACCAGCTCTAGTGTAAGACTCCTACTTCAAAATCTCTAGTTGAAACTTGGGAGGATTGTTCACTTCAATATCTCATAGAAGTAGGATATTTCTGCCACAGATGCCTAAACCCCCACTAGAACAGATGATCCAGAGGGAAACCTGGGACCCACAGAAGCTGATGGACAGGAGGGTGGGAGGGAATGGGTTAGATCCACAAAGGGAGGGGAAGGATGGAGGGAAGTGGGAAGGGAAGGGAGAGGAGTAGGGAGAAGATAGGGATACCTACTCATTGTGCTTGCTAAGTTTATTTAATAAAATAAAATAAAACTTCGAAGAAAAAAATTAAGGAACAGAAGTCTGCAAAAAAAAGAAACGGGACATGTCTTCTTCAATGTTTTTCCTGAGTATTTAGGTTCCAGCTTTCAGGCAGGCTCAGCCAACAGCACAGGCTCGCTCTTGATCTATAATTCTAGCTTTCAGGGGAACTCACAGCATGACCCCAAACAAGGATTAGAAAATGATAGCTTGAGGGTCGAATCTGACCACAGCCTGTTGTTTTTAATTTGTATTTGTGCTCTGCCAGACTCATATATGAATACAGTGAATTTATATCATTTTCACCTCTGCTCCCATCCAGCTCTCTGTCCCATGCAAACCTTTCTCCCGACCCCTCCCACTCTTTCATGACTTTTTGCCTGTGTCCACCAAGTTTCATGTAGGTTGCCCATTGCCTATTTTTTTAAATTTATTTTTCTGCTCATACAAACATAATAGGTACCTCTGTCCCCTCCCTCCCTCCACCCCTCCCTGGACCTCCCTGCTCCCTTCCCCCTTTTCCCCTTCCTTTCCCCCTCCCTCCCATTCTCCTAATGCCCCTCCCCCATCTCTGAAGCATCCTTTAATGTGTATGTCAAACTTTCCTCTGGGTCCTCCTCTCTGATGAGGTGTAAGGACTCAGTGGCATTTCCTAGAACTCTTTCTTGTGTTCCCCTTAAGTATAGGAACACCATTGTGACTGTTAATCCCTTGCTTCTAAGGATCCTACTGCCTTTAGTCCATGCTAGATTTTGAGGGGTCAATGATATGTTGGTCATTGCCCAGATCCTGCAGAGTCCTATTATAATTGCTTCGGCCCTAACTTGTGTGGAGTATCTTGTATATCATGACTCCTCCCATCCTTGTGCTCTTACAATCTTACCGATCCTCTTCCGCAAATTTCCCTGAGCTTCAGGATGGGGAGAGATTAGGCAGGCCTGATTCTAGGTGATTAATATAAAGTCTCTGATGTTCTGAATTTTGATTTGTTGATTTTTTTTCAGTTTTGCTGCTCCTGCAATGCCCTTGGCTCCATCCTGATGTGTATTGGATGTCACCCCTTGGCCAGAGATAAAAAGCTGTTAAAATAGAGTCTTATTATAAGGATAGATTCAAAGGTAGATGGAATAAGAGTAGGAGACTGCAGTGAGAGGTGGGTCAGTCTCCCTTTGCAAAATGGTTACCTTCTATCTGCCAGACTGTATGCTCTCCCTTTCTGGTAAAATCATACCCCATCAGTTGCAAGTGACCAGAAAGGACAGTCTGTGAGCTTAACCAGATGTCTCATTACTTACTTGTAATCCTTGATGGTGGCCTATTATCTCTGCTGTAGCATGATCCCCTCTCTCCTTGTTTCTGGTGGGACCCTCCTTCCCCTTCTCTCTTGTTTATAATCTTTGCAATTACTGTCGGTATTACAGAGATTTATCTTTGAATGTGACTCTAAGTGGGTTTGGTACTAGGATCTACCTATTAGGGAGTACATACGCCACTGCCTATTTTTTTTTTAAATAAATAAGTTTTATTGGGACACATCCATGCTCACCTACTAATATATCATCTGTGGTTGCCTTTTCACTGCAATAAAATGTCTGAATTGTAAAGAGATCATATAAACTCCAGAGTCTAAAATATCTACTATTTACTTCCTTATCATAAAAGCCTGTTTATCTTGACTTAAACTATACAATTTAGCATTTGAATTATAATATGTGTCTTTAAATTTTAAAAAAAGCCTTTCATTATTTTGTACATGATGTGTAAAATGTAGGTATGCCTGTGCATGGGGATCAGAATACAGCTTTGTGGAGATGGTTCTTTCCTTCCATCTTACCTGGTGCTTTTATCTGCTGAGCCGACCGTCCACCCTTCTTTCATGCATTCATTACATTCATATGAGAATTTTAAAGTTTATTTTTAATTTTTTAAAAGCTGTGTGTGTGTGTGTGTGTGTGTGTGTGTGTGTGTGTGAGGGCACTGTGTGTCCCAGTGGAGAACCAAAAGTGACTCTGGGAATCAACCTTGATGGCTTCTGCCTCCTTTTTGCTTCATTCTGGGACTTCCCGGGCTCCACCCACTGGGGCTAGTAGTATAGACCGTTTTCATTTCCTCTTGGCATTTTTTTTACATGGACCCGGGATCTGAACTCTGATCCTTCTGCTTATGAGACAGAGACTTAACATCTAAATATGAGAACCTTTTAAGATTCCTTCTTCCTCCTCTCCTCATCTGCTCTCCATTGCTCCTGTCTTTCCCTATTCTGAACTTTGTTCACATTTCTTGTCTGTTTCTTTTGATTATTATTTTTTTGCCTTCTAAAACATCAAATGCTCATTTATTTATGTTTTGAATAATATTCTCATATGCAAATGCTTGCAGGGCAGAATCTCCTTAGATCCATCTCTGCATCCTTTCAAGACATAGCAGAAGGGGAGTCAGAAGGAACCTGGCTGGGGGTGGAGTCAGAGCAGCTCCTGACAAGTCTCTCTGGATTACCGCAGAGGCCCCAGTAGCCTCTGGAATTTGCATGCAGGGTTTGACATCACTGAGCTATATTCCTTCTGCATCGAGGCTGTCTCATCCTGGCCCTTCAATCGGTGGCCAGAGCCCACTTCTTAGTGAGAACATGTCTCAGGGTCAGAGGGAGACCTGGCAACTTAGAAAAACTGCAGGATGCTTTCGGCATGGGCTCCTTCCCATCCTTCCCTTTTTCCAGTGTGAGCTCATTTGATGAAATTAAGTGTGATATCCAAGAACAGCTCCTTGTTTCTTAGTCCTTATAATACAAAAGCTCATTGCACTACTGTAATTATAACAATACTTCCTTTAAGATAACATGTCTTAGTCCTGGACCTTGTGAATACATGGCTTTATAAAACAAATGGGATCCTGCAGATGTGATTAACAATAAGGACTTTATTATTAATTCTTATTTTAGAGAGAATGTATATGCATGCATGCTATGGTGCCCAGGTAGAAGTGAGAGAGAACTTTCAGAAGTTCTCATTCACCATGTGGGCTTCAGGGAATTGAATTTAGGTCTCTAGGGTTGTAAGCAAACACTTTACCTACTGAGCCATTTTGTTGGCCCCAACAGGGACTTTCAGATTTTCCAATTGAATCATGTGAGACCTTAAAAGTGCCAGGCTGGTGAGAGAATAGGTCAGAGAAATGATATGGTAAGAACTTTGTCCCCTGTTGCAGGTCTTGAAGATGGGAGAGGCAGCTGTGAGCCAGGGAACACAGACAACCTAGAAGGTAGAAATCCATGGAGACAGATCTGCCTTTATGGCTCTGTTGATGAACAGCCCTCAGTGTGTTCAGGAGACCCACATTAGGCTTCGGGCCTGCAAACAGCCAGGGAATACCTTTATTCCACTTAAGCCACTGAGTTCATGATAACTTATCATAGCAGCAAAACTAATACAAATACAATTTACACATGCATGTGTATGTGTATGCTCACAGGCATGTGTGGATGTGTGTATTTTAATTTCAAAGAAGTGTCCTCTGTTACTTAAACCAAATGGTTCAGGTCCTTGGAAACAAACCAAGGTACACAGTGGGGAGGTGGAGGTCAGATAAGCATTTTCATTGCCCAGAGTTCTGGAATTAATGGTGAATGGTTTGTTTTAGAAATTATGACTTTTGTCCCTTAAAAATGACTTGAACACGGGACAAGCAGAAGGTCCTCAGTTCAAATCCTAGGTTCCACATAAAAATGCCAGCCAGAAATGGTGACAGCCTGTACTTCTGGCCCTGGTGGGTGGAACCTGGGAAATCCCAGAGTGAAGCAAAAAGGAGGTAGAAGCAATCCAGGATGATTCTTGAAGTTATCCTTGGGTCTTCACAGGACATACAGTACACACACACACACACACACACACACAATAAATAAAAAAAATTAAAAAATATATGAAAATGAGCTAAATCAGGCAAAAGTAAATGGCATTAGCAATTTCACTTGCTGACAGTCTGATTGGCAGTGGAGGGCTTTTTGTTGCATATGTATGATATGTATATTTCAACCAGAGCTGGTAAACTTTTGGTCCTCAGAACTGAGAACCCCTAAGTTCAGGCCTTGGGATGGTTTATTTCTGGGCATTGCCATTTGCAGAAACAACCTGATAAACAACTTATTAATTTATTACCATAGTAACCATAGTAAATGCTCCATAAGAACTCAGTCCCAATTTGTTACTGACTTAAAACTACTCTAATAATTATGGCTATGGGCCGGCCGGCCCTCTCTTCTGCCGATCTGGGCTGTATGTGTGGGTCTGAGGTCAGCTGGTGTATTGGTCAGAGGCTGAAGGGCTAGGAAGGGCCCAGCTGTTAACACAGCAGTTCTTCCTGTGCTTGCTCATCCTCAAAACTCTTGCTGGTTTTGCCCGCACAGTGAGGCACAGAGGGAGAAAGAAACAGACCAAGGTGCTCGTGTCTTGACACACTGTCATCTGCTACATTCTGTTGGTCAAGGAAGAGCAAGGAAGCACAGAGAACTGGGGAGCAGACTGAACGCCTTAGATGGGAGGAAGCCCCCCGTGCTGGGGAGGAAGGAGCGGTAGGTCTTTTGTAGTCCCACTAATGTATCCTCTCTGGAAAAGAGAGGGGGTTTTTAATTCCAAATACTTCCCAAAGGCCACAATGAACAAGTCAACGGCCCACATCTGGCTCCTCTTCATGGGCTCTAAAAACATTTTATGTCAGTCCCAAGGGAATTTCCTCAGCGCCCAAACCACCAGTGACTGTCCCCACCCATTGCACTCTAGGGGGCACTATAGATTTCTCCCTATGAAATACCAGCTGCCAACCATTCCCTTCAAAGTCTCTTGGCTCCAAGCCCCAGGGACGTCGTGGGCGACCAGCTGGCTTAATAAATGCAGCTTCTGTAACCCTCCCCTGCCCCAACCTCTGTTGAAATGAACTTGCTAATACTTGAGTCACCAGCCTCTTCCCCTTCCCCAGCATGACGCGTCACATCGATCTGGCTGGGGGAGCCCTGACAAACCTCACAGGAAAAAAAAATCCAGCAAATTTAAAACCTCATCCGAGGTCTTGATTCACCATAAACTAAGTCGCCGGCAGCAGCACTGACACTTCCACTAAGATTGATACTGGGATTTATCGACTTGCTGTAGATGTTGATATTGACCAAGACTAAGTTCCAAATGGGAAAAGACCCATGGCAGTATATCTTCATTGTTAATCCTTCCTTGTCTGCCAAGAGGGTCTCACTCAATAATGTTACAGAAATTCTTTTGGATCGTGGAAAACATCACCTAAAGATGAAACACGATACTCTCTTTCCTCATAAGCCTCTTGTAAGAGGGATGGAGATACAGGAAGTAACACGATCAAAGGATTGAAAAATCTGTTTGTGACCATAGCCCAAATTGCTACGTTCCTCCTTTGAGTGTGTGGTATGTGTGTGTGTGTGTGTGTACTTGTGTGAGCACACGTGGGTACATGTGTGCATGTGTGTAAGGAGGCCAGAGGACAGCCTTGGCTGTCATCTCTCAGGTGTTATCTACCTTCCTTTTGAGATGGGTTCTTTCCCAGACCTGGAACTGGCCTAGTAGGTTAAGGCTGCCTGGCGCAGAAACCTCAACGATCTACCTCTCTGCCTCACAGTATCAAGATTACATGTGTGTGCTACCGTGCCTCTTTTTTCTTTTGCATGTGGGTCTGTATAAGAGGGAACTTGAGTGTGCATACCTGTGGAGGCCCAGACATTGGGAATTACAGTGGATCGCTCTCCTTCCTTATTGCTTTACTCTGGGATTTCCCAGGCTCCTCCTTCCAGAGCCAGAAGTGCAGGTTGCTGCCATTTCCATCTAGCAGTTTTTTCCTCATGTGTAGTCATGACTGTGTACATGTGTGTAGGTGCACAAGAGGGTGCTTCGTGTGCCTGTGGAGGCCCGAGGGTAACGTTGGGCTGGAAGTGCAGGCAGCCACCATTTCTGCCCAGCATTTTTACATGGGATCTGGTATCTGAACTCGGGCCCTTTTGCTTGCAAGGCAAAGACTTAAATCCTGAGCCATCTCTTTAGCCCTAGCTTTTTTTTTTTTTTTTTTTTTTTTAAGGCAAATGTGGGTTCTGGGGATTGAACTCAGGTCCTCTCACTTGCAAGGCAAATACTCTCACCAACTCTAGTTTCCTTGTTTGTCTTTCTGGGGACCAACTCCAACCTTGGGAAATAGATCAGAACAAACAAAACCCACACCTGACCTATCTCTGCAGCTTGCTCATGAATGCGTCTATGTCTCCTTCCTTTCAGACCAACTTCAGGGACTCAGCTTTGCCTACCCCAGCCTTGGCTATTGGATCTGGGTCCCCAGTGGCAGTCTGATACTGCTGGTGAAACGAATGTGAAACTTGGTTCCTCCTGTGTTCATGGCCCTTTAGGAACACAGAGAAAGAGGGAAGATCTTTTACCTGTGGATATCTTCTCCTTGAAATATATAGTCTGCAAGTCCTCACTTTAGAAGGAAGTATGTTAGCATAGAGCCATACACAGTGCCTTCTGAGCTGTTAAGCTGTCTCAGCCCCTGGATCATGGGATCAGAACTCTGGTCCTCTTGCTTACACAGCAAAGGTTGTAACCACTGAACCAGCTCTCCAGCCCTAATATTTACAAATATCTCATATATTGATGAATTTTATCCAATTTTCTTGTTTAAGGTTATTTTTGGTACGTATGTACGTATGATGTACAAGTGAATGTGTGCATGTATGTGAATGTGCCACAGGCAAACACAGGCAAAGACCAGAGAAGGCTATCAGGTGTTTCCATTCTCTCTCTTTTCTTGGAAGCAGAGTCTCTCCCTGAATCTGGACGGTACATTTTTCTGGCAGCCAGGAAGCCCTGATGTTCTTTCCAACAGTGTTGGGTTACAGATGTGTGTGAGACCCTTCTGGCTTGTCCCATGAGTTCTGGGATCTGAACTCAGATCCTCATGGTTCCGCAGTCAGCACTTTTAATCTCTGAGCCTTCGTGATACCCCCTAACTTTCATACCTCTTTACCTACTGACTGGCCAGTGTGCTTCAGGGATTCTCCTCTCTCTGCCAGCCCTACTCTTTATCATTTAATGGATTTCTTTAGACCACTTTATTTCGTGTAATTTATGATAAGTTACAAATTAGGTCTTTCATTTTATTTGTTTTCTGTTTCTGTCTTCTGGATTTTGTTGCTTTGATTTTGTTTCCTTCCTTTCATTTAGGTTTAATTCTTTTGATATTTAGGTGTTTTGTATGTCTTTGTGTAATTTCTAAGGTAGATGTTCTAGGGATTACAGTGTACAGACTACCTTTTCACGAACTTCTTTCAGGTAGAATTCAGAAATCTTAGCACACCAGCCCTTCTGTTTTCCACCTTGTATGTTGCAGTTGTCTTATATTGCACCTCTACCTACATCGAAAGTTTACCAGATGTTGTGATAATTTTGTCCTTGATCATCAAATATCTTAAGAGAGGAAGAATACCTGAGCATATGTAGCAGTTAGCCTGCATGGATGCTGATAAATCACCATCAAACAGCTTAAGGGAACAAGGGGTTTATTCTCTTACAATTGTCTGGTTACAGTTCTCAGTCCATCTTGATGGGAGAGCATGCACCATCAGGGCCAAGGAAACTGACCACACCGTCACCACATAATGGCTGAGAGAGGGATGATTTTTCCTTGCCAGACCAGCATATCTGGTCAAGTATACACAAGAATGCTGACTTTCTCAACCAGCTCTCTGTATTTTATTCCAAGCCCTAGTCCCACTCACCAAGGGCTGGGCCATCAACTAGACAAGTTGCAAGTTTGCTTTGGGCTTAAATCAACCACTACAAATGTGCCCAGAGCTCAAACCCTTAACTGTCAAGTTGACACCTGTGCTTAACTATGATAGCATCTTTTTATTATTTTAATTTTTTTTAGTTTTGCAAGCATATTGGATACTTATTCCTGCTTGCCTCCATCCCTCCTCTCTCCCATCTCCTTTCCTTCTCTTCATCAAACCATTCCACTCCTTCCCACCCTCTGCCTGGCTGCTTCTATGGACCCCAGGGTTCCCTCTGGCTTGTCTGTCTTCGTGGGTGTTTAGGTTTCTGTGGCATACCAAGTGGCCCCTCCTTGGGCTGCCCCACTGCTAGGGGTCATTCCCCTGCACACAGACCTAGTCCCCAAGGTTTCCACTGCATGTAATTCTCTCTTCCGACATCCTCGCTAGTCTATGGGGGCATGTTGGTATATCAGTCATGCGGCCTGGTAAGGACAAGTCTCACTGCAATGAGTTCCTGGATGAAACAGTCCTGCCTTGAATGGAACGCCTTGTCCAGTGGTGGACCTTCCGTCTCTAGTCTCTTACCCTTTTACCACTCTCTCTTCTGTGAGGTTCCCTAAGCCTTAGGATGGGGAGGGTTAGGTTGACCTGATTCTGGTTAAAGATTAGCATCTTTAACAAGATACTTATCCTTTCTTTTGCTCTTTCGTTATTTTTGTTTTCCCAAATATTTTTCTAGTACTTTTTTCCCTTCTGTCTGAGAACTATCTTTAGCAACAGTTTTAGAACAAGTTTCTTCATAATAGATGCTTTGAAAAGGATGGTATTTCACCTTCATTCCCGAAGAATATTTTTGCTGGGTATGGAATCTGTTGGTTTTTTTTTTTTCTTTCAGAACTTTAAAAGTTGTGTGCTTGTGCCATTTAGTCGAGAACATGCATGGTCATCATGTATGCCTCCTGGGTTCAGTCCCAAGCACCAAAAAAAGTAGTTGCTGTTTTTCCTGGCATTATTAGTTTCTAATAACAAATCCCAAGTCTATAACCATTTGATGCATTCTTCTTCTTTGGTAGCATTCAGAACTCGTACTGAATTTAGTTTTCAGTAACTTAACTATAATATGTTTAAGCATGATTAGCATTATTTTAAAATTTATCCTGTTTGGGGTTTTCTGATTTCTTGGATTTTCAGGTTTATTTCTTCTTCCGGGTTTGGGAACTTCATAGTCATCATTTGTTCAAATATTTCCCAGGCTTGTGTTTTCTTTTTCTGTTTTAGAGACTATACAAGTATTGTACACTTTGTTAGCATTCCACAGATTCTCTTCATTTAGAAGAATTTTTTATTATGTATTTTAGGTAATACTTATTCCTTGTTAACTCTTTTCCTGTCCTTTGGATTTTAGTTATTAAGTCCTTACTGAATTGGTTTAGTTCTTAGCTTTCCTATTGATTTGTATCAATACCTTCTATTTTCTTTCACTCAGACTTTCCACTTTTGCACAAGTTCCCACAATGTTCAAGTATTCAGTGGAACATATTAACATGGCATCGACTGCTCTAAAGTCTTGCTCAGATAATTCCAACATTGGTGTCATCTAGGTGTTCATATTTATTGATCTTTCTTTCTCAAGCAATTTTCATTTTTTCCCTAGTTCCTTACAAGTCAGATAGTATTGGTTTATATTCTAAATGTTTCGAGTTTTTATTGTGACACTCACCTCCCAGAGAATGCAAATCTTTTTGCTTTACTAGGCAATTAGTAGGTAGATTAAATTCAGGATATAAGTTCCACCTCACTTTCTTTTGGTCTCTTTCTTTTCTTTTCTTCCTTTTCTTTCTCCCCCTCTTCTTCTTCTTCTGTTCTTGTATTATACTGCTGGGGACCGAACACAGGGCCTTGTGCATGCTAGGCAAACATTCTACCATTGAGCTGTATCCCCAGATCATTCATATTTTTCTGTTTCCATGTCAGTTTGATTTTTAAGTCTTTTGTGTGCTACTGGACTCTCACCTATATGTGGGTTACAGGGTGGCTTGTTTGTGCCTGGTCTACCTGTTACTTTAATGTTCATAAACCTCGATATGCTGACTGGGATGAGATTCATGTACCCATAGCTTAGGGATGATCCCAGGAGTTCATAATCTATTTTAGGGAATCACTCTCCTACTCCCTTCTTTCTCCGCTGTTATTTCTGAGCCCCTTAATGCTCTTTGTATATCCTTTACTTGGTTTAACAGCCCTCTTCCACAGATGTGTTGATGTCCAGGACGATGGAGTTGATGGACAGAGAGAAAACAAGCTGTGGGTGCTTATCTTTTGCTGCTTTCAGTATATTTCCTTTGTTCTATATATTTAGTGGTTTAATTATAATATGATTATGAGAGATTCTTTTCTGTTTGATGTTCTGAATGCGTCCTGTATCTAGATTGACATCTTTTTCTAATATTGGGAAATTTTCTGCTATGTTCTTGTTGAAAATATTTTTTATGTCCTTGATTTATAAATTTGGTCTTTTCATAGTATCCCATGTGTCTTAAAAGTTTCACTTGTACCTTCTTATGAATTTATCTTGTCCTTGTTGGGATGTTCTAATTCCTCTGTCTTGTCTTCGTGCTCAGATAGCCTGTCCTTTCTTTGATCCATTCTGTTGATGAAGCTTCCTGTATTTCACTTTGGGTTTTAGGTATTATTGTCTGCTGAATTCCTCTTCATGTCTGGTAGCAGCTTACTTCATTTAGACACTTTTCTGTCTTTGCTTGGGATCAATCCAACATTTCTTTTCTTCTTTGCTTTCTTCGAACATACTTGCAGTCATTCTTTTGGAACCATTGTCTGGGATGTCAGTCTAATTCACTGTCGCTAGACATTACTACGGGATTAGTGGTTTTTGGAAGGTTTACTTTGTTTTTGTTTTTCATGTTTCTTATATTACTATGTTGGGTGTATGTATCTGGGTTATCTTGCTTCTTGGATTTTATTATTTAATTTTAAATATTTCATTAATTAAGGTGTGCGTGTGTGTGTGAGAAAGAGAGAGAGAGAGAGAGAGAGAGAGAGAGAGAGGAGAGAGAGAGAGAGAGAGAACAGGTAGAAGTGAGGACAACTTTCAGTAGTCAGTTCTCTTGTTCCACCATGTGGGCTTCTGGGAATTGAACCGAGGTCACCAGGTCTGTGACCAGGCACTTTACTGGCTGAGTCATCTCACTGGCCCCTTGCTTGGATTTTAAAAAGTCAGTCTAGTCTTTCAGTTAAAGTATTTGCAATGCTCACATGGGGTTAAGTTGAAGTACAGAGTTCAGGAATTATATACTGGGCCAGTGATATAGCTCAGTGGGTAGGGTGCCTGCTTGGAAATCTGGGTGACCTGACTTCAATCCCTAGAGTTCGCCCACAGGGGGGAAGGAAAGAAATGATTTCTGAAAGTGTCTTCTGACCTTAGCACAATGGCACTCATGTGTTCATCCTCTCTCTCCTTTCCCTCTTCTTTAGCTTCCTCTCTCCCCATCCTTTTCTCAGATAAGTAAATATTTTTTTAAAAAAGAAGTTTTGCCCTTAGCAGAGGAGCCCTGGGTACCTGGTGTGACCTCCGTCTTGTTCCCGGAGTAGAATATTAGCCACAGGAGTAACTACAACCGCTGGATAGGCTCCCTAGGCAGATATCATAGGAGCCAATTAACAGCAGATGTTCCTTTAACTTCAATAACTGTTGGAGCATAAATGAACAAGGATAGTATGGTGTATACTGGGCTTTTAATTACTGTGATTAGCTCGGGAGGGAAATAGGGAGGTTTAAGCTAGGGACTAGTATTAGATCAACTTGGAGTAAAATGAGGTAGGAAAAGTTGCTGGGAAGTGAAAGTTGAGATATTGTTGGTATTCCCAGATTATAGAGATTAATTAAGAAGTATCAAGAATATGGGGCAAGGAAGCAAGAATGAGGAAAAGATGCAGAAACATGAAAAAAAAGCACATAAGTTCAGTGCAGAAAGATTAGTGGAGTGTGCCCAATGGCAAAACTCGGTGGAAACCCAGCATTCCTAAAAACCAACTGAGCAACATAGAAACAAATACAAAACTTTTATCAGGTGTATATGAAAGAATGAAGATGAAAGATAGAAAGTAGTGCTGGGGAGGTGGCTCAGAGGATAAGATGTTTGCTGCACAAGTATGAAGAACAAAATTTGGCTCTTCAGAACTCACATACAAACTGGGCAGGTATTATGTTCACCTGTAATCCCAGCACATGAGCAGCAAAGACAAGCTGCTAAACTAGCTGATCAGTGAGCTCTGGGCTGGACTGAGAGATTCTACTTTAATAAAGCATAGAATGATTGAGGAAAACAGCCAGTCTCAATCTTGGGTGTCTTCTTGCATTTACGCAAGCACGCACAGGCACCTACACAAACACATGTGCCCCTCCATGTGCAAACATGCATGCCTTCATGTACTCATATCACACATGCATGTGCGTACGTTAAGAGAAAAAAATGGAAGACGAAAAGTAAACAAGAACTCTAAAAATATTAACCACCAGAAAGAAGCACACGAAAGGACAAAATGTAATAAAAGTACCTTAGTAAAAATATACCCGTCAGTATTGTTTTCCTTGTTGAGATGGGTTTTGAGTTCTTTCTCTTCCTGGATGCTTCATGCAGCAACATACACTGATGGGGGAAGTGCCGCCTACAATTTCCATTTGAGCCTATAGAACCTATTAAGGGTATGAATTGCCCCAGTGTAGTCTTGGGCAGGGCCTCGTGGTGCGTGTCTCTGGTAAAACTGCACTGAGGTGCATGGTGCGTTCTTGACTCCTTAGCTGGTGCTCTCTCCAGCTGGCTTATTGTTTTGGAAGTAGCTTTTGTTTCCTAAAATTATGTCTTCTAGATAAATTGTTCCCTTTATTAGTATTCCTTCTTCATCTTACTAGTCAGATACTGATTCTCTGAACTCCAAAAGTTATTATATAGATTTTTTTTCCCCCATCCAGTGCTCTTGTGTTGCTGTCTGGCCCTTACTGGGGAGATGAGTGAAGTTCACAAGTGACTTCTACTGAGGTTGACCCTGGATTGCTGCTAACCTATTACATCTGCTGCCACAGTTGTCTTCCCCTACACAACCGCAGGAAACACAATTCTAAATGAAAACAGCTCACCAGGAGGATTTGCTCTAAACAAACAAAAAGATGGGGGGAAAGGGGAAAAAAACCTGGGAAGACATCCATCACAACAGATGTGCAGAACGCAACAACGAAAGAAGCAAAATATGAGGCAGCGGCCCACCCGAGCACCTCTCTAGACCCACACAGTCTCCATACTAGAAGCCAAAGATAATGAGGCAGTAGGAATGACAGAAAATGATTTCAAAGTTCTATGTTTGAAAAGAATCAATGACTAGATAGAGAACTCCGATAAGTAGATGAAAATAAGGAACTTGATCCTGGGTCTAGGTAAGAGAGTTACTGAAGTGGACAAAATGGTTGTAACTTGGTGTAGCCCATCACCTGCGTGGTTGCTGATAAATCACCACCAGATTAAGAGAACAAGCGGTTTATTCTCTTATGATAGTCCGGTTATAATTCTTAGTCCAGCTTGATAGGAGAGCTTACAACACCACCAAGGCTGAGGGAACCGGCCACACCATCTTCACATAGTGGCTGAGAAAGGGACAATTCTTTCTTGCTAGGCCAGCATGTCTGGCCAAATATATAGCAGGATGCCAACCATCTCCTCTTGAAAGGGGATTCAGGCAGAATGGCAATGGTGATGCACCTTGAGGGGGATGGAGAAAGGAAAACAGGAAGGAAAAAGAAGGGTGGGGGGTTTTACCTCTTTTCTTCTAATTTTAAGAGGGCTGAGATTAGGCCGGAGAGACGACTCAGGAGTTGACTCCGTATTGCAAGCAGAAAGTCTTGAGTTCCGATGCCAGGTTCC
This sequence comes from Typhlomys cinereus, assembly GCA_023101885.1. Lineage (NCBI taxonomy): Eukaryota > Metazoa > Chordata > Mammalia > Rodentia > Platacanthomyidae > Typhlomys > Typhlomys cinereus. The sequence goes on along the minus strand of JALPQD010000292.1, from coordinate 97,764 downwards.
GCACAAAAACACCAGGCTCAAACAGGTGGTGACCTGCATTTCTGACCCTGGTGGACAGAGCCTGGGACATCCCGGAACAAAGCAAAAGGAGATACAATAATTTTTTTTTAGAAAAAGAGTGCTGCAAGGGGAAGCTGGGCCAGAGCTCAGCCCCGCAGAAGGCTTAGCCACCGCTGGTGCCCTGGTGTGCCCAGCCCTTCCATGTTCAAAACCATGTTCTTTCTGCATCCAGACAAACCTGCTTCTCTCCAAGTCTGTTCCATTCTAGCAATGGCCTTCCTGGTTGCTTAGGCCCCGAACTGTGGAGACTTTTCTACCTATCAGTTCTAAATTTGAATGCTTATCGGAAATTTTCCTCACATGTTAAAATACAGCCACCTCTCAGGTGTTCCTCTGCCTCCAGCTACACACAGAAGATGTAAGCTGTCTGATAAGAGACAGAGATTAGCAGAGCGAAGGGGCAAAGGATGATGTTTTCATCATTTTTCATTGATTCTTGGCAACGACAAGTGGTGCATCTCCCTCTTTTCTTCATCTGTGCTTCCTCCATAGTCCTGCGGCATCAGATCCAACTTTTCTACAGTTGTGATACAGACACTGGAAAAGTGGCTTCAGCCCTCTCCTTTCCCTTGATGTAACTCCTTGCTTTGTGGCTTTGCAGTGTTTTCTGACTCTGTCTGCGGGCTTGGTCAGAAGACTTGTTTTAACCAATAGGATGTCGGCAAACCCTAATACAAGCAAAAGGTGTGAAAAATGCTTGGGCAATTAGGCTTGGCCTTCTTCTCTTGCACTTCAGCCATTGCTAGCAGCACCTCCTTGGACTAGTCAATGGGGAGGCATATGTCTTAGGTTGCTGAGACTGGCCTTGATAAGGAAATAGACAGCTGCCCCCCCCAGACATATGAGTGAGTCTAGTCAAGAATATCACGAATACCTATTCAACTTACCCTGATATATAAGCAGTTAGGGTGTCATGGTTGTCATACAACATTTTGACAGTAGTTAACTAGAGAATTCTAATGTATATTTACAACATTAATCTTTTCTCTTAATTCTACATAAGTATACCCAGTTACCTGTGGGTAGCACTATTGGGAGATATCATATTTCCAACAAAACACCACCAAAGCCTTCTGTAAATTAATCTTTTCCCTAATCATTACCATGTTATGCTGGGACCTGTTAGTTAATCCAAAAGTAGAATTAACTATTTATTCTTCCATTTCCTTTGCCTATCCTATTTAATGAATCAGGTTTATGTTACCAAGTTTATATCTCAAATGTATGTCTCAGTTCAACCAATTTTCTCCATTCCAACCATCAGCCACTTTTGTTTGCAGTCTCCTAAATGCTTTTGTATCATTATCAGACTCCTGTCTGTTTTCATGTCTGGTTCATTATAGCCAACTTTCAGAATGGCAGCTAGAACAATTAAAATAAAAATATGACGCCATAATACATAGACAATAAAAAGAAAAATAGACGAATTAGCTATCTCAAAGGACATTACAATGTCGTGAAAAAAAAACTCATGCAACAAGGGAAAATGTTTGAAAACTACCTATCTGATAGGAGGTTGACATTTAGGACAAATAAGAATTTGTATGACCTAACAACAGTGAAAATGAACATCCTAATTAAAGAATGGACAAAGAATGTGTGTAGATATTTCTGTAAGAAACATACACACACTGTCAACAAGCACATGCATAATGTCCAGCATCACCAACCAACAGGAAAATAAGATCAAAACCACAAGGAATGTCACTGCACACCCACTAAGATATTTAAAAACCCCAGAAAATAACAAGTATTGTTGAGGAAGTGGAGAGATCTAATTCTTAGTGCACTATTGGTAAAAATGTAAACCGGGGGCTGGGGAGATGGCTTAATGGTTAAATCCTTTGCCTTGAAAGCAAAAGGACCTAGGTTTGAATTCTCAGATCCCAGGGCTATTGCGATGCCTATAATTCTAACCCTGAAAGTGGAGCCTGGATAGAGCAAGCTGGATAGTCAGACCGACATGCTCTGGGTTTAACTAGAATCTGACTTACAATAGTAAGTTGGAAGAGCTATTGATTCCTGATATCACCCCTGGGTCTCCACAGGCATCCACACTCAAGGGCATTCATGTACATACATCAGCACATAAGCATACATCTATCCACGTGCAAACACACACACACACACACACACACACACACACACCTCATGTACCCACACATGAAAGAATGCAAAGTGACTCAGCAGCTATAGAAAACAATAAGGTTGTTCTTCAAAAAATTAAAACTAGAATTACTATATAATTTTACAATCCCAGTTTGGAATATATACTAAAGGAACATGACAGGGGCATGAACAGATACATTTATAACAGCATTTTCCATGACAGCCAGAAAGTCAAAGCACCTGAGTGTCTAAGCAATGAGTGAATAAAATAACAGAGTGTTTATATACCACAGAAAAGTATTCATCCCTAAGAAAGGCAAACACAGACATTCACGCTTTCTACTTACTGATGTGGATACAGTGCGACAGCTGCTTCAAGCTCTTGCAGCCTTGAGTTCCCCACTGTGATGGACTGTAGTGTGGGTTGTGAGCCAGAATAAACTCTTCTTCCTTAAGTTGTTTTTGTCCAGGCATTTTACCACAGCTGCAGAAAAGCGGCTGAGATCCTTTGCTCACACCCAAGAATTCACGGCATCGACATCCACTGCCACAAAACCAGCAACAGCTGGCCTAGCAGCATTTCGTCATGGCTGAAGGAAGATCTGAAGAAACGCCATACCCCCCTAAGAGACTGTTTGACATCATCAGGGGAAGGGGAGCTTCTTGGCTCAGTGGGGTGACCCACTGACCTCATACATGCTCCAGCAAGGACTCAGGCACTTACCAAGATACGCATCCCCGATGAAACCCATCGCACACACAAAAAGATGTGAAAATAGAGGTGAGATTATCTAGAAAGGAGAAACTATGAAATGGAACAAAGGGGAGTGGGGTTGTATAGTGAGGGGTGAAAATACATAAATCCTTTGTATGTATGTATGAAAGGGTCAAAAAGTAAACAAGAAAAAGTAACGAAAGCAGTGCTCACGCCCCCCTGATGAAGCCCACAGGATCTGTGCTGGGGCCAGGGAGTACACACTCTCACGGCCTGGCCTGCTCCGTGGGTCAGGAGGTCGACGCTCTCTGCTCTTTCTGTAATATACCTAGAAAAATAGAAGCAGAATGTCTGAAAGCGGAACCACAGACTTACGCGTTACCAAGGGTCAAATTACATAATCCCTAATTACTTCTTGCCTTTCAGCCCTAACCTCTATTGTTCTATTTCTAGCATGAAGAATGTTCAATTTCTCTGCTTCCCCACAGCCAGTGCCGGCTGGAGGAAGCGGGTAGAGGGCAAGGAAATCTTATGAAGCCCTCCGTAGACAGGTCTGATGGTTGGAATTCACCGTTGGTTCCCCTCTTACATTTTTACCTTCTTAATCCCCTTTTCTTTCTGGTGATTTAAGAAAAATCCAGTATGATATTTAGGCAGATGTCCGGTCAAACATGGCTGTAGGGACTTGGATAGAAGTTGTGGGGAGGAGGCAGGCTCATTTTTATCATGGTTGGGTTGATGGCTAATTTCAACTGCTTCTGTTCCAAAATGAGGCTGTGCGGAGGGTGCCCCAGGGGAGGCGGGGAGGTGCCATTTGGGTCCGGCACCCTGCGTTGGTCCTTGCCGTTGAAGCGCACCAGGAGATGGTGCTCTTTCTCTGCCCAGTGGGGGGCGGTTGGTCATTTCTGTGGGGAAGGAAAAGATGCCTGTCTGGCGGATCAATGTCGGCCCCAGAGGCAGGAGGGGTGGCCACTGTGTTCCTTCCCAACAGCGGGATGGAGGAGAGGAAGGGAAGGTGGCTTTCCTTCCTCAGCAGCCAGAGGCACTTTTCTATTTCTCTCTCGCCTTCCAAGTGCTGCTACTGTTTCCATTTGTTTTGGGTGGTGAGTGGGTGGGTTTTCTCTCTCTCTTGAGCTATCAGTGAACTTGGATAGTGTTCAGAATAGGAATGGCAATAAGGGGGGGTAGAGCTAGATAAAAGAATGTCAGGTGGCCAAGGACTGTGGCTTGCAAGGGGCGTTTCTCTTAACCCTACCTCATCCACTGACCTTCAACCGTTATTCATGGAGCAATGAGTTGCTGCGTATTTCTGTGTCTGGAATTCGAGCCTGGCCAAGCAGAAGCACGTTGCACAGCTATCTACAGCAAGCCTCGTTTGTTTTAGATGGACTGCTGAGCATCTGGGGTCCGAACTGAATAGAAAGACTTTTCACCTAGAGTTTCTGGTTGGGAGAGGAGAAATACAAACCAGAGGAGAGATGGGAGGAAGAGGTGGCCAGATGGGTGTCGGGGAAGAAATCATATATAGAGAGAGAAACATAGAGAGAAAGATGGAGGAAGATGCAAACACGGCAAAGAGAAGAGGCTTTGACTTGAGGCAGGAGGACAGCTTTCCATTTCAGCTCATTTCCTCATTGGCGATGGTGGGAGAAGTCACTTGACTGTATTGAGTCTCGATCTCCCCTTTAGACAATGGGAACAATTGCACTACATCTATTGTGAGGAGGGTGACCAAGACCAGATGGAATGTGTGGAGGATATTCTTTCCCCAATGATGAAGACCTAGTCGGATTTGTGTTGCCTTACATTAGCCACATTTAAAAAATTATATTTTTTCCTGTTTTTGCAAGCTTATTGAGTACTTCTTCCTGTCTCCCTCTTTCCCTTTCCTCCCTCTCCTCCCTTCATCAATCTATCCCACTCCCTCCCATCTCATGCCTGTTTTCTTCTATGGGTCCCAGGGTTCCCTCTGGCTTATCTGTTCTTGTGAGGGTTTAGGTCTCTGTGGCTTATCAAGTGGCCCCTCCTTGGGCCACCCCATTGATAGAGGTCATTCTCCTGCACTCATCCAGCTCTAGTCCCCAAGGTTTCTACTGCATGTAATTCTCTCTCTTGACATCCTTGCTAGTTTATGAGGACATGTTGGTATGTCAGTCATTATGCAGGTCTGGTAAGGACAAGTCTCACTGCAGTGAGTTCCGGGATGCAGCAGTCCTGCCTTGAATGGAATGTCTTGTCCAGTGGTGGACCTTCCCATCTTTAGGCTCTTGTAATCTTACTGCCCCCTCTTCTTCAAGGTTCCATAAGCCTTAGGATGGTGAGCGATATGGTTGGTCTGATTCTGGGTGGGTCTTACAGGGTGCTGGTACTCTGCATTATGGCATCCTTTGTTGTCCACTTCACTGCTCTTCCACTGCCCTAGGCTGCATCCTGTCAGGGTGTTGAGATCCTCTACCTCTGTCACAGAGGATTTCTAGGATCAAGCAGATTTTATAAACGCCTGGGTCCCGGTTCCTGCATGGCCACTGAAACACTGGCAGGGATGGGTGTTCTCAGAAGCTGGGATGGGCCACACTATCCCAGCCTCCTGTGCCCAGTCCTGCTTTCCGAGAGGATTTCAAGAAGGGCAAGTTTGTTCATTTGCTTGTTTTCGGTTTTGCTGGAAATAGGAAGGTCCCCAGTCCAAGGCAGCAGTGAGTGTAGGAGCGACACTTCTACATGACCCCAAGAAGAGTCATAAAAACACTTTGAAGAATTTGCCGTGTGCCAGGTGTTTTTCTTTCAATCACTTTAATGGCTGTCTGAGGTCAGAACTATTAGCCTCATTTTGCAGATGTGGAAAAAGAAGCATCAATAGATTAAAGGAAATGGCTCTGAGTCACAGAAGAGTTGGGTGAGGCAAAAACCCAGGCCATCGGCATGAAGACCCTTGTTCCATCCTGCTCTGTACTGTCCTTCCCCTGCCCATTTCATTGGCCAGGAAGCAAGAGACCACACAAGTCAATTGTAGTGGCATGTGTGTTTGCTCGAGGGGCATGCTCTGGGAGCCCGTCCCTGGCACTCAGTAATTCTTCTCTTCTTACATAATAAAGTGGAGAATCGATTGCTTCAAGAGACAGAAGAGGAAAGGACATCACTTGCTCTTCTTTCTCCACCAAATCTTGAGTGCATAACACTGTGTCCGTAAGGTCCTGGACTCTAGAACTGGAGTTGGCTCTGCAGCAACTGGAGCAAACGGAGGAGATTGTTTTTCCCACAGCAACAGGCCTGGTTGTTCCCCCCACAAGAAGGGGTACCTCTTCATTACATTTTTGGGAACAGAAATTGTGGGCATAGGGTAAGCTCAATGTAGAACTTTACTTCGCCTTGTTTCACCTAAGAAGTGCATGGGAAACGTTCATGATAAAAGTAGCAAAGAAGTTGTCATGATCTGAAGGCAAGTTGCCCCCCCCCAGGCTCATGAGCTTGCATCCCTAGCAGATGTTCGTGTTTAAGGAGGTCGTAGCATCTTCGAGAGGGGGAGCTTTATTGGAGGAAGGGACATGACAGGGGGTGGGCTTGAGGTCTGGTAGCCCAGCCTTATGTCCTCAGTTTGCTCTTGCTCTCTCTGCCTTCCTGATGTCTGCAGTGACCTGAACTGTCCTCCAGATTCTGCCTCCACCCATGGGATTCCCATCATAATGGCCTGTATCTTCCCTCTGGGGACCATAAGCCAAGGTCTGGGGACCTTTTCTCCCTTCAGTCGCATGTGAGTGTTGCCTCAGCAGCAAAGAGAGCGTAACTGCAGCAAAGGGGCATCACAGGCATCTTTCAACTTGCTCCCAAGCAGCTCGTGCAGCACAGAGGGGCATCAACACCTATTTCTAGAAACAAGACTGGAGCTCATTGTTCTCATTTTTCCCCCAAAGAAAGGGTGGCTTCCAAATGAACTCCTGGGCCAGGAAAGCAGAGGTCCCACACATGTATGTAGGGACTTTCCTTTGACCTTCTGATTTGTCTTCCCTCCTCATTTCATTGAGTAGTGTTTTTTGTATTATTTTACTTTTTCATGTGTGTGCATGTGCGTGTGCATGTGCGTGTGTGTGTTTATCAGAGAGTACTGTGTGTCCCTGTGGAGGACCAAGAGTGACTTTGGACATCATCCTGAATTTCTTCTACTTCTTTTTTGCTTTGATCTGGGATTTCCCAGGCTCTGGCTTCCACAGCCTGAAGTATAGGCTGCTGTCAGTTCTGCCTGGTGTTTTTACATGGGATCTGGGGTCTGAACTTAGGACCTTCTTCTTGTGAAGCAGAGTCTTAACCCCTGAGTCATCTCTCCAGTCTTGGAGTAGTTTTTCTAAGAAGGTACGAGGTATCCTGTTCCCCATGTGCTATCATGTTTGAGGGCACCTTACTGTGATCTTACATCGAAACAGGCCATTGCAAGCTTAATGTCATGCCAAACTTGCTTTTCTTTGTCTTTTATAGACAGTGTTTTTCTGTCTGTAATTAATCCTGGGTGTCAACTTGACCATGCCTGGCATTAACTAAGATCAGCTGAGGGCACCTGGAGAGATTATCTGGATCAATACATGTACAATACAAAGACCAGCCCTAGATCTGACTGGAACCTCCCAGTAGAGGACCGGATAAAAGGAACCATAGAACAGAAGACTTTGAAGAGAGACTCTCCAGGAATCCTCCAGCCTTCAGCCGTCACCTACTAGCCTACTGGGTGTTTGCGTGATGTAGCCTGCCTGTACCTTCAACCACAATGAAAGTGCCCCTTCGTTGAAAGGAAGGGGAAAGAGTCAAAATGGTGCATGAGCTATACCATGAATATTCCGTAATAGCAGAATTCAAGATAGAGCTCAGAGGCCAGAGAGATAGTTCAATGGGTGAAATCCATTGCATTATATTTCAGAATGTTTCTCAATCATATTTCTTGAAATCTCAGGGGCACTAATTACCCTGATATTTGGCAGTCTTTGTCCTTGGCATCCATCATCCTTTATCTAATTGCTCTAATCTCTGTCTTACTTTCTCCTTCATTCGCTGTGATTACACAGGATTTCCCCTGTTCTTATTCTAGTTGTCTGCTGGGTCGATTCCATTTCATTCAGCTGTTTCTAATTTACTTATTAGTTCTATAGTAAGTTAATTTTGACCTACAATTTGAATTTTTTTGACTCTGTTAAGTGTCTTATCTCTTTGCTGTATTGTTCTGTCATCTCTTCTGACTTGATGTTTTTATTAAATTTAATAAAGCTCAAGAGGGACTTAGGTCTGTTGTTTGGGTTGCTTTTTACATGTGAGTGGTCATATTCAGCTTATACACTTTCTTCTTTATCTCCCCCTGGAAATATGGCAAGCCTGCTTAGCACCCCATGGTAAAGTAGAAAGACTCCTGCTTGCTGGAATTTTATCTCCTTCCTGTCTGTTCCTCACCGTCTTGGGACATTTTTCCCAAAGCCATTGCACATGATGAGACTTCTCAGAAATCTACAGTCTCATTTACTCTCCTACATGGCGATTTTACTAAGAGTGATTTAAAGTGATATTCTGATTTTTTTACTAGAATGTTTCTTTCATGGCTGCCATTGAAATTCTGTGGCACAAGTCTTTCTCCCTTCTTTTCAACTTAAGTCTTCTCATTTGAGTACTTGAAGAAAAAGATTTTGTGTGCTTACTGCATTCAGGTGTGTCTACCCAGAAATCTGAATTATTTTGGGGATATGACAAGGCTACTGAAACAAACAGATTTCATTACTTCTAGTTTCCCAAACAACTGTGCAGGCGTGCTTTCTGAAATCCACCTGTGTGGATGAGTTGTGTGGCTGTGTGGTGTGGATGCTTGTCTGCACACAGACTTTCACACCTATGTAGAGAGTGACGTCACACCATGTCTTTCATGTTCTGAACGTTACCTTCTGGGCGGCTCTGAAGCAAACCTGGCACAAGGCCTTAGGCTGTGTTTACATTTGCTTATTTGACTTTGATTTTCACTTTATTGATCTGAGCTAACGTTTATCTTCCTTTGGCGCAGAAATTTTGGAGATTTTCTTTTTAGAGTTTGCTTTTTTTCATTTTTGAATATTGCCTCAAGAGAGAGGATTGCATACATACGTAAATAACCAGGGGTTCTCCACATTGGAACATTAACGTTTAGGTTCATTTTATTTCTAGAAGAGAAAAACCCATTTGTTGGACATGTGCAGTGGACTCATGTACGTCACCAAAATACATCTTTACACTGTTGAAGTCAACTTCTGGAATCGCTGCCAAGATCATTGATGGCTGTCTAAAGTACAATACTAACAAGATAACCACTTTAGATGTTTCTTTTGGGGGGGGATGTTTTGGGTCTGAATATTTACTTTTTCAAGTTAGTGTTTCAAATTAACAGATTTTATCAATCCAAGTTCTGAGTTTCAGATAAGACTTCACAATTTGACACTTTGACAAGACATAAAAAGTTCTAGAATCTTGGGAACTTGGTATTATTGAGGAATTTACGTCAACAGAATATGCGGTTTGGCATTGGCTTACTTTGGCAAACAAAAATATTTGGTATGGATCCAATGACAGAGGAAGTCAAAATGATTCGGAAGAGCTGAACTTTTGATGAGTGATCAGAAAGAAAAACAAAATCTCTTTGGGCGTATAAGGTGATAAACTATTGTGAATATGAAGCTAAACGTAAGTTCCCTCTTTTTTTTTGAGGCTCCAGAGACATTTTTAATCATTGGTTATTTTCTCTCTCTCCCCAGCCCAGAGAATCTATAATTTGTGGAAAACCCTCTCCATTTCTTATATGGGGCGAAGACCTTTTGTCATTGCACAAAATCTTTTTCCTCGTAACCTCCCCATGATGCTGAATGTGCCAAAGCTTCCTACTTTGAGACAGAATTAGCCAAGAATGACTATGTGCTACTTCCTGATCTGTTTGGATGGTGTATTAGTCAGGGATGTACCAGAGAAACACAGCCTATGGGTATACGTATCTCTGACATCATTGTTCTCTGTGGCTGTCTGCCATAGCATACACACACACACACACACACACACACACACACACACACACACAATTTTTTTAAGTGTTTGTGGGAAATTGGGATTAGTTTTAGATACCTCATAACAGATACAAAAATCCACAGATGCTCAATTATCTTAAAATAAAATGGAGACTATTCACCTATAACCCATACACATCTTCCTGTATGCTTTTTCATCTCTAGATTATTTATAATACTTAATTATTATACAATTGCTATAGAAATATTTGCTGATACTGTTTTGGAAACAATGGCAAGGAAAACGGTCTCTGCATGTACATGTTCTGTATCTTAACCATGACATACCTTAACTACATAGACATAAATAGGATGCAAGCTAAACAATATTAAACAATCAGTGGTGGAGAATGAATGGGATGTGTGAAATATTAGGAGGATACAGTCAGTGGAGTCTACATGTCAGATAATTTATATGCACCAGCATAGTGCTCAGAAGAGAGCACGTTTAATTTTTTCTTTATGACATTTTTGTAGAATTTTATTTTCACTATTTTGATTTGCAGTTGGTTGAAAGTATAGCTATAGACCCAGCATGTATGATGCCAGGCACACACATACATACACATGCACACATATACATACACACAAGCCATGTACACACCCATCAAATATTTATCTAGATCTACATCTATCTCTAAGAGTAGTTTTATATGATTGTATATCATGGTTAGGCAAGTTTTAGATTTGTAGGCAGGCTGATAAGCTGGAAGACTATCAGACAGAGCTGCTACTAGTTTGCTGTAGTCCAGGCAGCAGTTATTTCTACAAAAATTTCAGTTTGCTTATAAAGCCTTTCTACTAATTGGATAAAGTTCGCCCACACTATCAAAGACAACTTTCTTCATTTAAAGTCATCTGATTATAAAACAGTGCTGCAAAATACCTGTGCAGCATTTCATATATTAGTATTTGGTTCAATATCTGGGTAGCATTACCTGTCCGAGCTAACCATCATGACTGGGGCAGAGAGAATGAAAGGGCAAAGTATGTCAAGGGGTAGGGTTTTGTCACATTTAATAGGTTAAAAGTATGGTCTTCCTCCCTTGTAGACATGGTCAGCAATGGGTGCAGTCATATTATATAATGCAACCAGGGAGCTCCTTGGATACACTTCAGCATGAACATGTCCACATGAAAGTGTTCTATGTGCAGCTTTGCATAGTAGGTCATCTGGTGGAGATTCAGAGAAATCCCCCAGTGGGAAAGGAATTCTTTCTCTTCCTGATCTACCACTGTCGTCTTCCCTTCCTTTTTCTTAGAGTAAATCAGGTTTTCTCAACTTCCATTTGTTTGTGAAGTCTTTTCTTTCTTTTCCACCCACAGAACATGCTTAGAATAAGGTTGGTTTAATCGCCACTCTTTGATAGAATGCATTCAGATCACACGTAGGTCACTGAATCTTTACTGGTAAGAACATTTTAAACTGTTGATCTTTTAAAAACATAATTAAAGCATTGAACTTTTCTTGCTTTCTTGGTGATCATGAAAAACAGGATTGGCTAAAATACAAAAGGGGAGCTTTGCATAACTCTTGAAATATTACCAGAAACACTCAGGGGTGCTCAGAATCCTGTGCAAAAGCTCAGTCTTGGATAGCTGTGATATCCCAGGCAGGAGGGAGAGCGTCTGCCATTGATATTATCCAGCAACAAACTCTTCAAGTCATTCTTGAGTGTTATGTGTTTAACAGTGTGTACATGTGTGTATATATGCATGTGTAAGTGGAAGCTCAGGGTGGGATGTTCATAGGAATAAGAAGTTGTAGTTTAAGGAAGTAGACTATTTCAGTCAGAAGTTGATTTGGTAACAGAACTACTTCATGGTGGTTAATTTTATATGTCAAGTTCAGTGGGCCACAGAGAGCTCAGATGTTTGATTGTTTTGGTGGCATGTCTGGTGTGACTTTGTATAACACTAATATTTGAATTCATAGGTTGAGAAAATCAGATTTTCCCCCTTCTCTGCAGCATGGACAGAATCATGTAATGCATAAAAGGCATGACTATAAAAAGCTGAGTAAGAGAACTCTCCCTCTGCCTTTTTTTCAAGCTGGGACGTTGGTCTTTTTCCTTTGGACTCAAGCTTCAGCGTTTACTGGCAGTGACACCATCAATTCTCTTAGTTCTCAGGCTTCTAGAAACTTTTGCTGTTGGTCCTTCTGCTTCCTCTATCTTTGGGTATGCACTGACAATACATCTTCAGCTTTCCAATTTACAAAAATGTGGAGCCTCCATAACTGAATGAATCACAGGTATATATCCTTTTGTTTATGTTTCTGTGTAGACTCCAGACTGATATAACTACTCAAATAATAATGCTTTGAATAATACTTAGGGTTTTTCATTTTTTTCTCTGTCTGTTGCTAGGCAGACCAGAACTGGAACGGAGTTCTAAGATAAAAGAGCCCAGGTTCGACTATTTTTAAGGTATTTATTTACATGTATCACCCAGAATAGCTCAATATCATGTCCTTATTCCAGCCAGAAAGTAGAAGGAAATGGTGCCAAGGACATATTTCTTCTTCTTTTTTAAAAAAACTTTATTTATTATGTGTGTGTATGTGTGTGTGTGTGTGTGTGTGTGTGTGTGTGTGTGTGTGTGTGTATGTGTATATGTTTGTGTATCAGAAGGCACTGTGTGTCTCTGTGGAGGACCAAGAGTGACTTTGGGAATCATCCTGGGTTGCTTCTACCTCTTTTTTTGCTTCACTTTGGGATTTCCCAGGCTCTGCCTACCAGGGCCAGACGTATAGGCCACCACCAATTCCACCTGGCGTTTTTATGTGGGACCTGGGATCTGAACTCAGGACCTTCTGCTTGTGAGAC